>CM060938.1:344744699-347244699 GCA_030765085.1 Allium cepa
TTCGATTATCGGCATAGGATTTTTGTCTACTCCGGGCTTCTTTCATCCTATGACGAATAAGATCAATCTTTTCTGTGGAATCACGAATAATATCGGGACCTAAAACCAGCTTCTCACCGGTCTCAAGCCAACAAGAAGGAGATCGGCATGGCCTTCCGTAGAGTGCCTCAAAAGGTGCCATACGAATACTAGATTGGAAGCTATTATTATAGGAAAATTCAACAAGTGAAATATGATCTTCCCAACTTCCACCAAAATCAAGAACACATGCACGAAGAAGATCTTCAAGAGTTTGATTCACACGCTCAGTTTGTCCATCGGACTGAGGATGATAAGCGGTGCTAAAATTAAGCTTCGTCCCCAAATCTTTTTGAAGACTCTTCCAAAATCCACTAGTAAACAATGGATCGCGATCACTAACAATAGAAGTAGGAACACCATGTAATTTAACAATCACTTTAACAAAGAGTTTGGCCAAAAGAGGAACGGTTCGGTTAGACCGAACGGGAATAAAATGGGCGGATTTAGTAAGTCTATCAACGATCACCCATAAGCTATCATGACCCGAACGAGAACGGGGAAGGCCATCTATAAAATCCATGGAAATCTGGTCCCATTTCCAAATTGGAATTTCTAAAGGTTGCAATAACCCACCGGGCCTTTGATGTTCGGCCTTAACGAGTTGGCAAGTCATGCAACGCTTAACGAAGTTAGCGATGTCAAGTTTCATCCCCTCCCAATAATAAAGTCGCTTCATATCTGCGTACATTTTACTACTTCCGGGATGAATCGTAAATTTAGAACGATGAGAATCTTCTAAAACATCTTTATGAAGATCACTGATATTTGGCACGATAAGTCTACCAAATCTCCGAATGCCGCCACGAGAATTGATATCAAAGTCTTTCAAACTTTCAATATTAATTTTATCTTTAATATTTTGGCCAAGAAGAGCCAATTCAGGATCCAACCCTTGAGCTTCAAGAATGCGGTCTAAAAGAGAAGGATGAGCCTCAAGGCTACATAAAACAAGAGATGAACATAAATCGGTAACACGGTCTCGAATTTCACAAGTGGATAAAATCTCGAGATCGTTCCATTCGGATATCATCATAGAAACAACCGCTTTTTGCTTTCGACTAAGTGCATCCGCAACGCGATTTCCCTTTCCGGGAGTATAAAGGATATCAAGATCATATGGTGCAAGAAATTCGAGCCAACGCTGTTGACGCAAATTAAGTTTCTTTTGGGAGAATAAATACTTCAAGGACTTATGATCGGTATAAAGAACAAATTTCTCTCCTAAAAGATAATTACGCCAAATACGAAGGGCGAAAACAATAACCGCAAGCTCTAAATCATGAGCGACATATCTAGATTCAGCAGGCTTCAATTGCCTAGAAGCATAAGCAATAACACGTTCTCTTTGCATAAGAACGGCACCCAAACCAACGCGACTAGCATCGGTATAAACAACGAAATCTTGATTCCCCTCGGGAATAACGAGAATAGGAGCATCAAAAAGATGTTCTTTTAATTTCTTAAAAAAAGCTTTACATTTGTCCGACCAAATGTATTTAACACCTTTCTTCGTCAAGCTAGTGAGAGGCACGACAATCTTAGAAAAGTCTTTGATAAAACGACGGTAATAGCCCGCCAATCCGAGAAAACTACGAATCTCTGTCACACTCTCCGGTCTCTTCCAATCTTGAATCGCTTCAATCTTTGAAGGATCCACGAAAATTCCGGATTCGGAAATAATATGACCGAGAAAATTCACACGAGGTTGCCAAAATTGGCATTTAGAAAATTTTGCCCTTAATTGATTACTCCTAAGAGTTTCCAACACAATCCGAAGATGTTTTTCATGCTCCTCCTCGGTTTTAGAATACACAAGAATATCATCAATAAAGACGAGAACAAATCGGTCGAGAAAATATTTGAAAACCCGATTCATAAGGTCAACGAAATACGCCGGAGCATTCGTCAAACCAAATGGCATGATAAGCCATTCATAAGATCCATAACGAGTACGGAACGAGGTCAATGGAATATTATCCTCTGCAATACGAAGCTGATGAAATCCGATAGCTAAGTCTAATTGTGAAAAGACTCTAGCACCACTAAGCTGATCGAATAGATCATCAATCCGAGGTAAAAGATATTTATTTTTGATAGTAAGATCATTAAGCTGGCGGTAGTCAACGCAAAGCCTAAGTGTTCCATCGGATTTCTTCACAAAAATAGCTGAAGCTCCCCAAGGCGAAGAACTAGAGCGAATAAATTGCTTCGTCTCCAATTCGGATAATTGTTTACGCATCTCCTCGTTTTCTTTATTGGACATACGATACGGAGGACGAGTGATAGGTTGAGCTCCAAGAATAAGATTAATTCTGAACTCAATTGCTCACTTAGGTGGTAATCCTAAAACGGGCTCGAATATGTCGGAAAATTCACAAAACGACGTGAATAAGAGAAATAATATCACCATCATCATCATCATCGTCATCACGAGGATTTAAAGAATATAAAGATGCAACCAAGCTGGAATCTGAATCTTTAAGATTAATAGAAATCTGCTTAACAGATTGAGGATGTCGAAGATGAATAGTCCGCTCAGGACATAGGATATGAGCTTCATAACGGTTAAGCTAATCCATTCCCAAAAATCATTCCAAAGCCTAAATAACGCATGACATGCAAATCGGCTCGGAAAGAAAAATCACATAAAATAATCTTGACATCTTTACACAATAAACTGATTGTCGTGGATTCACCAACCGGATTCGCAATTCTCAAAGAAGTCATTAAACACAAAACATCCAAAGAAAAAGTATTAACAAGGTCTTTTGATATAAAAGAATGGAACGCACCCGTATCAAAAAGAACTCGAATATGATGATCACGAAATAAAATAATTACATCCAGAATAGAATGAGAAATACCTTGGCCACGAGATGTGTTGCCAGGGGCTTGAGCAACATTAAGCTTTCCCTCTTTCCTGCCCTGAAGCTTGGGGCATGAGGATATAACATGACCGGGACCTTTGCAGTAGCGACAAGAGAGAGACTTTGGACACTTGTTCGCGTAATGGTCCTTCGAACCACAATTATAGCATTCCCCATGACCAAAGGAAGAAGTCGTTGCCACAGAGGTTGCTTGCTTCCCTTTCTTATTAGGATAGGGGCCTTTGAATTTGTTTGGCCTCTTCTTGTTGTTGTTGAAGCTTGGTTTGGAACCCACCACTTCAACATCATTCTCCCTATCCGCCTCTTCAAGACGAAGAGCGATATCAACGAGTTGGTCGAAAGAAACTTCTAATTTTAGAAGTAATGGCTTCTTGAGATTTTTGTTTAAGCCATAGACGAACCTCTGGTTCTTCTTTAAAGGGGTGTTGATGTATTCAACCCCATATTTGGAAAGCGACTCGAAGGAGGCGACGTAATCAGTCACGGAGGACTCACCTTGAACAAGGTCTATAAATCGTCGAGCCAATGTCACTTTCTCTGCTTCTAGTACAAATTTCAACTCGAAGCGTTCTCGGAATTGCCCCCAGGTGAGATCCGCTTCATTAATCTCAGAAATAAGAAGCTCGTACCAGTCCAATGCTCTTTCTTGGAGCATACTAGAGGCCACCTGAACTCGGTGAAGGTCAATAAGATTCATGCGAGAAAAGATTCGATCGCATGACCTTAGCCAAGCCTGTACTTCAATAACAGTTTCGGAACCTTTGAATGGCTTCCCACCCAAATTAGTGTAATCACTGCACAAGCTTGCAAATCCCGACTTTGGGTGAGTAGGTTCCGGGTTAGCTCCAGCTGCTTGAGCATTAGTTACCAAATCAAGAAGCTGTTGAGCAGTCATAAAAACTCCATCCTGGGGTAGGGTACTAGATGGTACGGCTCTGGGGCGGCCTGGTCTAGACATTTCTCTTCCTTTGAAGGAAAGAAGAAGAAGAAAAAGGTTATTCACCAAATTCAATATCAAGCAATTCTTGATAGATAAAACAAGGAATCATAAAAGAAAATAGGATAGGACGGTACGTAGACCCGAATAAAATCCTAAAGCACGAGTCCTAAGGTAGACTTAGGACGATGATCCTTGTTATATTATTCCATATTGTTCCAAAGTTTTGCTCAGATACCAAGCTGTGACGCCCCACCTCTATACCCACGCTAGCCAAGAACACCACGGAGTAATGTTGTCAACTAGCACGGAGAATAAGGCTATTGAGGAGCGACCATCTGTGTAATTGCTTTGCGCGAGCACCGATATGTCAGATAGTATAACATGCATTTTATTTCAAGAGGAAATCCGACACACCGATACAAACACAAAGCTACTACACAGTGGCTATAATAATCTTCGAAAACAAATATAGAAATACACATAACATAAATCAGTCACAGACAATTCGTATCACAAAGGCGGAAATAGATATGAATACTACACTCGGAAGTGTACATCAGAGTAGTGATCTAAAAAGATCCACAATATCACAAAAGAATAGTTACATGAACTACCCAAAAGAATAAGTATACATAATGGAGTCTATATCTCAAATGTATACAACAAAAACTACTAATCTAAGTAGTTAACCAAAAGTCAGAGAAATCAATCCCAAGAGAGAAGTCAAGCAGAAGCACCTGTAACATCTCGGTCTGACCCGAGTATTATTTAATAATAAAATAATAAACGGATCAGTCTAACTATAAATATCAGATGAAACGATATAGAATAAGAGATATGACTAAACACATAATAATCACAATGCCAAGCTGTGATATATATAATTAGTTGAAAATCATCAAAAGATTAATCAATGTCACCAAATCTACACAAGAATCAAAGAAACATCATACTCCTTATTTCGTTCACCAAACCATAAATATTGACGATAATATCAATGCCAATCACAAAAGTCAATGACACACAAATTCCAGAATTCAATACATGAAATCCAGAAATCACAAAAGTCAAAGACGCAAAATTCACCAATGCACAAATATCGATAAGGCTTATCAATAGAAATCACGAAAATTGGTGAAGCACAAATTCTAGAAATCATCTCAAGAAATCCAAAAATCACAGAGGGGGGGAGGCCTATCACAAACGGGAGCATAAAGCTCACCAACACATGTATCACAATCGGAATGCTAATTCCATAGTTGCTAACCATCACAAATTGAGCCGAAGCCCCACAAACGGCCCGAAGACCATGGGTTGCTACCCCACCAATTTGAGTCGAAACTCCACAAAATGGGGTTTAGTCTCCCTCGCAGACAAAGTGGCATCGCACATTGCTAGTCTAAATCACAAAGATGATGGTCATGATCAACGAGAAGTGTCAATTACACTAAGCTAGTAAATATATGAGTTTAGCTTCATGTCCCATAACCACTTGCTTAACTTAAATATTTACGAACAAACTGTAGATTTCCACTAGAAAATTGTCACAAGAGATTCAATCGAACAAGTCCAAGAATTAACCGACGAAGTAAACGTAAGCGTTTCATACCACTCATTTTACTAAGCCGTTTAATTAGATTTCTCGTACGAGTGAGGTAAAGGTTTGTATATACTAATAGATTAGAAATCGGTTTAAGAAGACGAGCTTTGTAATAAAATAGTGTTGAAATCATTTGAAGAAAGAGTTTTGATATTTACTACTAGTATAGAAAACCTTTATATTTTTAAAGTGACAAATCACAAAGAAGATTGTAGGAACAATCATTCACTAAAATTCACATACAAAGATGTGAATAAAATCCAAAGAAACCGATAAAGAATCCATCGAAATGGATATTCAAAAATCCCAAAAAGGAGTCATCAAAGGCATAATAAATGATAACAACAAATAGGATCATCACGAATCGATTTAAATTGGAATTCTCAAGCGAATAGGCAAATAGGCAAAACACTGCAATTTAAGACGTCTGAAACAAGTGGTTCAGACGTCTGAATCTGGAAATATAAAGATTTCCAGAACACAATTCAGACGTCTGAATCAAGTGTTTCAGACGTCTGAAATAGGCACTTTATAGCCTATTTCCTTTCTGGTTCCAAATGAACCAATTCAGACGTCTGAAACCATATATTCAGACGTCTGAATCTGGGAAGAGAAATCTTCTCAGAACAATATTCAGACGTCTGAATATCACGTTTCAGACGTCTGAATGAAGGGTTCAGGGCATTCCCTTAACCTAGGCCAACAAATGGCCAAACGGATATCGGAAACGATCGAACGAGCAAATGGCGATGACTAAGGAATTACGTCGAACGACAACCCAGCCTAAACGGCTCTTCGATACGCCTCAAATATCAATGTCCAAATATCCATAATAGGATTTTCATTAGTTAGACCAAAACACCAAAAATTGGAATATACACCAAATCAATCCAAACCAAAGTCAATTGCACACGAATAAGTGTTAGGAATTCATACCTAACAATCGAAGATAATTATAAACTAAGATGTGAGATAAAAATCTCACCTTTTTACAAAATCAAACAAGAAGAAGCTTGAAAGCAAATGGAGAATCAACCTCTCTTCAAATTCAACTCAAGAAGCTTGATTCTAAGCTTTAAAAGAAGAACATTCCCAAAGTTAGGTTTAGGAATTTCTGAAATGATAAGAGAATGAGTTGGAGAAGAAGAAAAGAAGCTTACCAATGGGTTCTTCTATTAGTTTGGAGCTAGAACTTGATTTGCAAAAGAAAACTAGGGCTTGGAGTTTTAATTTCCTCTTCCACTCTCCATTAATATAAAAGCTTGAGGATATGAGGAATGAAGAGATGAAGAGGAGAAGGGGTTGGGACTGAATACATAAGTGGCTCAGCCCAAACCAAAGCCCTAAGTAAAAAGTAGCAAAATTCAACTTTCTCCAAACATATCGAAGCTTATACTCAAAAAGGTCGCAAACGACATTTTAAACTCAATGGGAGTGGTCCCGAGTCCTAATTCAACCATTTGTAAAAAGTAGTTTTTCGGACTAATTTCCGAGTACCGATAAAATATTTAAATAAAATATTAAAATCGACAAATATGCGGGCTGTTACATTTTGCGCGACAAGATGACGGTTGGTTTTCCACTGGAAATTCGATTACGGTTTCGGCCCTAGCGGAGAACGGCGGCGGCAGAGTCGTTAGGGAGCGCCGGTCTTCGGCCAAGGAGGCGGCCCATCATTGTGAGCTTGCTGATGAGGGTGGCGCGGCGTATGATGGCCGGTGGTGGGGGTACTTGGTGGTCAAAGCATCGGTCAAAGGGGCAAATATGCCTGAGTCGTTCTCTGGAAAAACGTGTGTACAGGGAAGAAGACTCGGCTGACGTGTTGAGGGTTAGGTTATTTTGTTTATTTTAATTTTATTTGATTTCAACTCGTTTAATCTTAATAACTTTCTCATACGACCTCCGATTTACGCGAGATTTTTTTTGTTAGGATCATAATTAAATTCCAGATCTTTTGATGCTGGTTTGGATAGATTTGGAGAGTGTCAAATTTTTGGGTTTAAATCGGATTTAAATTCGATTTAAATTCAAAAGGTGAGTGTTTTAACCCACACACAACTTCTAAAATTTCTTATGTTTGTTAATTTGACTTTAGATATGAGTAGAATTTTATTTATGACTGTTTGGCATGTTTTATTCATTATTTTTGTTTAAACGCACTTATTTAATATAACTTTTAGTTAATTTGAATATTGCATATAAATTGATAGTAAAAAATTTATTTATTTTGCATATAAACTGATAGTTAAACGGTTAATAAATTTATTTTGAATATAAACTGTTATTTAATAACTGTCATTTATTTCCTGTTATATTTTATATGCTATATATATTGATGTTGTTTAAATTGATGATGATTGAATTAAATTGGTTGATGATTGATATTGGGTGAATGTATGATGTGTTCCATCTTATAAAATCTGCAAGATCATGTATATTCATTTCATTCGGGATTGCGGTTTGAAATGATATACAACCGGTATTTTTATTTTAAATTACGGATTGAAATGATATACATCCGTATCACTTGACCATAGGGTAGAAAATTTTATACAGACACCGCGGTGTATATACATATATATATATATATATATATATATATATATATATATTGAAATGATTTTCTATGGTTTTTGTAAAGTTATATATATATGGTTTATGGGATATTGATTTTGTTATTGATAAAGGTTATTATATATATAATAATTTCCGGTTTTAAGCTTTGTATAAATTTGATTTGAAGTTTAAAATAAAGTTTGACTTTAAGACCAAATAAGAATAAGCATTTATTAAAAATTTAATTTCTAGAGTTTCATTGACTCAATGAGAATAAGGTTGGAAGATGAATATTAAGTTATATTGGAATTAAATAAAAAGTTAGAATTTTTAAAGGATATGATTATATAAGTTGATGTTTGTGTAGAGTGATCTAAATGGATATCAGGTTGATTTAAATGAATATATAATAAATTGAAAGATTTTCCAGTTATGTGAAGTTAAAGGTTTTTTTTATATTGAATTCATTAAGTAAATATCTCAAGTCTAAATAATAAGTAATTGAATTTAATATATATGAAATTGTCAAATGAGTTTTTTTTGAAATGGTGAAATATTTAAAGCTTTGAAACATAAGAATTGAAATGGTATTGGGAAGTTTAAGTCGGTATTTGAAAACTGATTTGTGAAATCTAAAGAAGCTATTGTGTTTTATAAAGTAATTTAATATTTCACCATTTAAGAGATGGAAATTGTTCCGAAGTTATGATTTTCAAGGTAGTATGATTTGAAAATACTATATTCAAGAGTTTTGATTTCTAAATATTTTACTTTGAAAACCCTATGATTTTGGAAAAGAATATATATTGGAAAATAAAATGACATTATATGATTTTGGGTCTAAATGATATCGTATTGATTTGGGGTTTTAAAATATAAATGATATCGTATTTATATGGGTTTAAAATGGATATTTTATTCTGGTTTTGAAGTTTAAATTATTTTAAATGACCGCGGTGTTATAATAACGTTTGGTTGTTAAAGAGACCGAGATCGGAAGTTGTCATACTCTCTACCAACTCCGAAAACCACTTTAACAACCGTGTACGCGGTGGAGATTCCAGAATGAAGTAGGTTGGTGGCGGCGTTTCTTGTAAGGTAAATACGTGGACCCGACTCCCGTGAGTTGGCATAAGGTGGCTAAAACAGGAGCGATTGACGGGTTAATAAGGTAGCACCTTTGATCGGACACATCCCTTCGATATTATAATTTGACTTTTGGATTTATTCGGTGGCCACTATTGATTTTAGTTGGGGGTATGGCTCGAGGTGGGCGGTAGCTGCGCGCTACGCGTTACCGCCGACCCGGAAGCGTAATTGGTATATCTACCCTGGCATTGCCTAGTTGTGCCGTGTCACCTACCCTATCGTGCATTGTACGAGTTTCTATTTGTGTCGTACCTATGGAGTATCCTCTGGTAGCCTCCCGATCAGGAGGTATTACAGTACTGTATAGACTATTGGCATTATTTGTGTTAAGGGCTATATGGGTAACCCTTAACGCTATTAAAAAGTAATTTTATTTTACAATTAGACACTATTATAATAGCGCAATATACCACATAGTAAATAGTTTAACGGATCCTTAGGAGATGTAAATCCCGAGCATCTCTTGAGTTGCTGCACTTATATTTATTTCTGTTAATTTAACTCACATAAGATCTTTTAGTTCTGACTCGAGTGTTTTTGTCTTCTCAAATTCGCTTGGGTCAGTCCGAGTGTTTCAGGGTCAAAGACTTTAGCTCTGGAGGATGAAGATGGAGATTTCTATTTTTATTATTAATCATTTTCCACCACACTCATATTGTTCCGCTGCATTGTTATATGGCATGTGTACTCTGATATGTATTGTATAGATAAAATCAAAGGTTTATAAAACAGCTTCATGAACTGTATGTTTTGATTATTATATTTTATCCTTCCGCTGTGAGATTCTATTTTGTTTTATTTCTTCTCTGTTTTTCTTATTTACCCCATAACAATCCGCCCTTCCATATTCTTTGAATTGGCACGTGTGTCGATTTGAAGTGTGCGAAAAGGCGGGATGTTACAACGTGGTATCAGAGCTTTGGTTTAGCGATAAACCTTAGCTTTGTGCGGTTTGACTCTTTATTTATAGGGTAGTAATACCATATGGGAGTCGCTGGGCGTATATATATGAGAGAGCGTATTTTTTAGTGTTATAAAAAGTTTTTATATTGTGTTAATCTGTTTCGTTTTGTATTTATAAAGTCTGGTTGGTGCATGGGACGCTGTGACATCAATAGGGATTTCTAAACACTTAATAGGACAGACCGACATAATATTTATTTTTAATATAGGTGAATGAAATAATTTCGCCTATTACATTTTCTATGTATATAAAATAAAATTTTATAATGACATATATTTGGTTGCTATAGATTGGGTGTTAGGTAATGAAAATATAAATAGTAGTTCAAACTAAGTTGAAAATAAAATAAATGAAATTTGAAAATTTAGAACTTAAGTTCTGGGGTTTTGAAACTTCTTTCAAATAAATTTTGGAATATAATAATATAGTTTATCAGTATTTTTTGATATAAATATTTCAATATAATTCGGAAGAATTGTTTTAAAGAAGATTTTGGAGCAAATAAGTTTTGTACTTTCCTCTCTGTCGCTGGAAAATAATTTCGATGATGGCGGCCGCATCATCGACTTTCATTTTCGAATTTCGAAGGGGAAAGGCCACCGTAGTAGTTTTACTACAGATTCATTTTTGAAAAATATATAAATTTTGAATTGTTTTAAATATAATTAGAGATATATAAGTTGTAAGAATATATTTATCTCTTATTTTAAAATAATTTGAAATTTAACCCTGTATTTAATTCTTAGATTTCCATTAATTAATTGTTTCAATTATTGTAGTGAATTGACACGTAGGTAATTAATAAATTAAAACCTTTAAAGGAAATAAGAGATTTAATGATAGGTTATAAATGGTATTAAATGGAATTTGAAATTATAACCTACAAAATAAAGGATATTATTATTGAACGTTTAATTAATCATAGGTAATGAGGAAACTTGTGTAACTTTCAAGTACATCCTTTGAAAACATATATAACTTACCAAATATTAAAAGTTGAAATATTTAATAGGAAATGTAATGAAATTGTACAAGTAAAAGGTAGGTAATGAAGTATTCAATGAATTTGCTATCATAAGTGAGAATATAATGTTGTAAAACTTAAGTTATAATTGAAATTTTAAAGGTAAGTAATTCAAATAGATGATTATCAACTTAAGTAAATAAAATGGAAATGCTAAGAAATTAAATGGGACATGAATACTATTGATAAACAGATGTAAATAAATGAGGGCATGCAATAAGTGAATAAATAATTATAATGAAATAAAAAGAACTGGCATGACCTGAGATAATGGAACGGAATAATTGTAAGTAATAGGTAAAAACAAATGAAACAAACAGTGAATATGTAAATGAAATTAAGAATTTGTTAGTAATAAATGAAAATTATAAAAATTTATGCGGTATGAATGAAAGAGAAATTAAAATATATGAGATGGAATTAATAATAGGCTAAGTCGATTGTTGTCTGGATTGTTGTTGTTTAATTGATGGTTGTTTGGGCAAGATACTTTATAAAATTAGTTTGGGTAAATGAATAATCCATTGTGTTTAATCTTAGACTGCTGAGTAAATGATGCACTTGATGGTTTATTCTTCATTCCGTACAATTTAAAATTTTTGAACCCGAACAACTATTTGTTTGTTTGATTGCATGGTTGTTTTGTATTTGTTGTATATGCTGTTTGTTGAAATTGTTGGTTGTTGTATTCATTTGTTGTTAGTGATTGAAACCACTTAAATATTTCACTTTATATTAATTTTTAACCTTTTGGATTTTATAAGTGAAATGCAGGTTATGGAAACAATTGCTATTGCTTTTTGTTCCATAAATTAAGCGTAAATTGCTCGACATATAGGTACGTTTTCGGATTACGGTTTATAGCGCTATTTTATATATTTTCCCGTGTAGGGATATATATTATTTTAGGAAATATTTGTGTATATTGTTATATTTTGATATTATATTTTCTCCCGAGCCTCTCCGTACAAAGGAGACTCTGCCAAAAAAAATTGTAAATTTTGGGCTTAGAAATTTTTTTGAAAATGTTTTTTTAAAACTTTATTTATTTAAGTAAAAAAGATATAATGATTATTAAACGGGTATATTTTATTTAAGGTAATAAATTTAGTAAATTATTATTTATAAGTTAAATATTTTGAATAAGATGTATTGTTATTTAATTCTTCTTTTCCCTTCTTTTCCTTTTCGGGGACGAAAAGTTTTGAGTGGGGGAGAGTGTAATGACCCGTGTAAATTCGATGTTTAAAATGAATTAAATTAATAGGATTTTATTTTAAATTTAGGAAGAAACAGAAATCTTATTTATTTATAGGAAAGAGAATGTTGTAATTAGATGTAACAAGGGAAATTAAAATTTACAAATTGAATTATATATTACAATTATTTGTAATAGTGGAAATTGTCGCATTTGGATATAAATGTTAAAATGAAGCCTAAAATAAATTACGTAATTGGTGACTTAAAACCTATTTATAGAAATTTGAATAAAATCCAAATTGAATTAAGTAGAAAAAGGATTCTTACCTGTATATAAAATTTATATGAGAAATTTATGAAAGTATTAATTTGATTTAATGCAATAAAAGATTGTAACGGTAATTGGAATAAATTAAGGAATCATATTAGTACAAGTTAATAATTTATGACTTGAATGAGATTCCAATTCAATAAAATCATTTAAATGTTATGATTTGATTTTTTATGGAACATGAGAAAAACAAATGTAAGGATTTGATTTAATATAAATGTTATTTGTTCAGGGTATTGAATAAAATTGGGAATCCAATTGTAATTAATTATAGTAACGCTGGTATTTGTTAAAAAATTAAATTTCAATGCAATACCCATAAATGAATGGAAAGAAATGAATGTATTTAAATGTATACTAGGTTATTTATCAAATAGAAGGGAAGAAGAATAAATATCGAATTGGTTGATGAATGAATATATATTGAATAGTAATGGAATGTAAAGTTAATGGTAATTGTATAAAATCAATACCAGATAATGAATTGCAAATTTTAGGTTTATATTAAAGTGTGAATGGAAATCTGATTGGTTATATATATTAATTTGATGGAATTCAAATTTTGATGGGAAAGGTAAATGGATATTTAGTAATAAATTTAAAGGACTTAAAAATGGAATTTATTTAATTAATAGATATAACGGATAAGGATATACTTATAAATGTAGGATTAAGAGTTTGAGTTATATACTTAGTTCCTTCAATTAAATTGGAAATCATTTCAATAATTATAAAACTAAATGTTACGGTAAATAAATTAAGGTAATAAATGGGGAATAACGTGAATAAATTCTTCATTAAATAATGGTTAGTGTATATAAAGAATAGAGGTAAAGCTTTATAAATTGATTTGAATCCAAAATTTAATGAAAGGAGTAATTAGAATTAAATGGATTAAATGTTTGAAGTTACGAAGATTTTAATTTAGAAAAAGGGTATGCATTTATGTAATAGAGTATGAATCTATTGTTAAGTTAATTTATAAAATGGCAGTTGGGTAAATGAAAGAGTGCAAGAGTAAGCTTGTCAGTATATTTAAAGTAATATATGATAATAGGTTTAATCGAAATAAATGAAAATTTAAAATCCAAATATTACATTTATAGGGATTTAAGAGTAACCGAAGAATGTTAGGATAATAAATTTTGAATCTAATATTAAATCCATCTATTTGAAATATATGAATGGACTAACAATTGATTTCTTTGATTGGATATATAAATTTTTAGAAAGTTAAATTATAATTTGTGTATTTAATGAAACTAAGAATTTATATTGAAATTTATAAATTTACCTTCTTTAATTTGACATCTAAACTTGTTTGAAATTTTGTAAATGATTAAGAAAGTTTAAGAGTGATAAAATGGGTCAAATTCTAGAATCCAAATATAAAATTTGTTTAATTTATTTATTTTAAATTCATTTAATTAATATAAAAATAGCTATTTTTGTCACGGACTCGAATTTCGAAGAAACCAGTTTCATCGGATCCGTAACAGTGAATTATTGTAGGGTTTCAAGTTTCGTAGCGATCGGACTTATCGTTTGATCGTACGAACACGAAACGCCTTGAAATCGATTTAATTGAAATCAATTTGGAAATTTTGTTTTCAGCATAACTTCTTCATACGATCGAATTTGGATGTGAAACTTTTTCCATCGCGTTCAGAATATTTTAAAATACCTGTTTTGATATATGGGTTTACAAAATTTTGTTCCGGGGTCAGAACGGGCTTTTTGGGCCAACTATCGTTTAGCACGTTTATAATTCGTCCCCACCTATTCTATTGCAGTTGTCTATAAATAGGCTTTTATAAACCCTAGCAGACTCTATTCCTCTCTTCTATACGTATACGAACCTCTGTACTCCTCTTCTTCAATGGCAACAAACAATTCTAGATCCAAGTTCAAAATTCAAAACAGATCCAAAGCTAAAAATCCAAAGTCAAGATTCAAAGTTCTCAGAAAATTCTGAAAAAAATTTATGTTGTAGTGCTTGTTGTACGCATCACAGATCCGTAATTCTTTTTTCGATTTAGTTGTGGTTCGGTCTGAATTGGTTGAAACAATCTCGGCCATCCGTCGCGCCGAGATCAGCGTCATCTGATCGACGAATCGAAGGTACTGTTCTGTTGAAGGAACCAAGGGGAGTGCATACAGGTGTTTTGCGTGACGTGATGACGGTTGGATTGCCACTGGAAATTTAATTACGGTTTCGGCCCTAGGGGTGAACGACGGTGGCAGAGTCGTTAGGGAGTGCCGTTCTTCGGCTAAGGGGGCGGCCCACATGGTGAGCTTGCTGATGAGGGTGGTGCGGCGTACGATGGCCGGTGGTGGGGGTACTCGGTGGTAAAAGCATCGGTCAAAGGGGGAAATATGCATGAGTCGTTCTCTGGAAAAACGCGTGTACAGGGAAGAAGTCTCGGCTGACGTGTTGAGGGTTAGGTTATTTTGTTTATTTTAATTTTATTTGATTTCAACTCGTTTAATCTTAATAACTTTCTCATACGACCTCCGATTTACGCGAGATTTTTTTTGTTAGGATCGTAATTAAATTCCAGATCTTCTGAAGCTGGTTTGGATAGATTTGGAGACCGTCAAATTTTTCGGTTTAAATCGGATTTAAATTCGATTTAAATTCAAAAGGTTAGTGTTTTAACCTACTCACAACTTCTAAAATTTCTTATGTTTCTTAATTTGACTTTAGATATGAGTAGAAATTTATTTATGACTGTTTGGCATGTTTTATTCATTATTTATGTTTAAACGCGTTTATTTAATATAACTGTTACTTAATTTGATTATTGCATATAAATTGACAGTAAAAAATTTATTTATTTTACATATAAATTTATAGTTAAACGGTTAATAAATTTATTTTGAATATAAACTGTTATTTAATAACTGTCATTTATTTCCTGTTATATTTTATATGCTATATATATTGATGTTGTTTAAATTGATGATGATTGAATTAAATTGGTTGATGATTGATATTGGGTGAATGGATGATGTGTTCTATCTTCTAAAATCTGCAAGATCATGTATATTCATTTCATTCGGGATTGCGGTTTCAAATGATATACAACCGCATTTTTATTTTAAATTACGGATTGAAATGATAAACAACCGTATCACTTGACCATAGGGTAGAAAATTTTATACAGACACCGCGATATATATTTATATAAAAATATTTTGAAATGATTTTCTATGGTTTTTGTAAAGTTATATATTTATGGTTTATGGGATATTGATTTGGTTATTGATAAAGGTTATTATATATATAGTAATTTTCGGTTTTAAGCTTTGTATAAATTTGATTTGAAGTTTAAAATAAAGTTTGACTTTAAGACCAAATAAGATTAAGAATTTATTAAAAATTTAATTTCTGGAGTTTCATTGACTTAATGAGAATAAGGTTGGAAGATGAATATAAAGTTAAATTGGAATTAAATAAAAAGTTAGAATTTTTAAAGGATATGATTTTATAAGTTGATGATTGTGTAGAGTGATCTAAATGGATATCAGGTTGATTTAAATGAATATATAATAAATTGAAAGATTTTCCAGTTATGTGAAGTTAAAGGTTTTTTTTTATATTGAATTCATTAAGTAAATATGTCAAGTCTAAGTAATAAGTAATTGAATTTAATATATATGGGATTGTCAAATGAGTTTGTTTTGGAATGGTGAAATATTTAAAGCTTTAAAACATAAGAATTGAAATGGTATTGGGAAGTTGAAGTCGGTATTTGAAAACTGATTTGTGAAATCTAAAGAAGCTATTGTGTTTTATAAAGTAATTTAATATTTAACCATTTAAGAGATGGAAATTGTTCCAAAGTTATGATTTTCAAGGTAGTATGATTTGAAAATACTATATTCAAGAGTTTTGATTTCTAAATATTTTACTTTGAAAACCCTATTTTTGGAAAAGAATATATATTGGAAAATAAAATGACATTATATGATTTTGGGTCTAAATGATATCGTATTGATTTGGGGTTTTAAAATATAAATGATATCGTATTTATATGGGTTTAAAATGGATATTTTATTCTGGTTTTAAAGTTTAAATTATTTTAAATGACCGCGGTGTTATAATAACGTTTGGTTGTTAAAGAGACCGGGATCAGAAGTTGTCATACTCTCTGCCAACTCCGAAAACCACTTTAACAACCGTGTACGCGGTGGTGATTCCAGAATGAAGTAGGTTGGTGGCGGCGTTTCTTGTAAGGTAAATACGTGGACCCGACTCTCGTGAGTTGGCATAAGGTGGCTAAAACAGGAGCGATTGATGGGTTAATAAGGTAGCACCTGTGACGACCCGCCCTTCTACTACCAGAAAGACGTATCATCATTAAGAAAGAAATGGATAGAAATAGAAAAGAAAGAGAAAGGAAGAACAACAACATCAGAATCTCACAGCGGAACGGAACAAAATATAATATACCATATAACTGTTATATAGTTTTACATATATCAGAGTTATACAATATCAATACACATGACAACCATACATACATCTATCACTATATACATCAGAGATACACCATACATCAACTACTGACACAGCGGAACTAGATAGATAACTACATACGTCTGGAAATTCCTGCTCCAAGCTCCTCCGGTAATCAAAGTCCAAAACCTATCACTTGGCTACTCATAAAAATTTGAGTACCCCAGAGTTTATGAAAAACAAAATATAAACTCCAGGTCAGACATGGGTCTGTTATGAGTAAACGGTTTGAAGTTGTTTAACTTTGAAAAACATTTTGAAAATAAAGGTATCACGTAAGACTCCCCACAAATAAATACGGGTAAGTTTTTACCTTACGCTAACCAAAACATTTCATAGGAAATCCGGTGATATTATAATAGTGTCTAGGGTGTTCAAGTTAATAGAAAATAGCCGAAATTGTTACATTCATTAAATTCCATCTACTAGCCACGAAAGTGGGTAATACAAATCAAAGCCGAGGGTCTCGTAGGGAAATGGATTTCCAACAATGGCAGGGCTACTGGGGTACCGCCCGTCAAAGTACGGGGCCTAGATCACCGTACCGAGGATCACTCCCGACCCCCTGCTACACAAGGCCGGAACCATTCCTTACTGAACAGTCCCGAACAATATAAACCCCGCAGTTGGCGCGACCAACCGCTCACTAAGCCGAAATATAAAAGGGACATCTAGACAGGGGAAACATCTTGTCTTGCTTGGGCATGACCCACCTAACTGTGCTGCATCTCCCCTGTTTTAGCCATTCCCGGTTGATGAGGCTTGAGGCTACGATTACCTTTAAAGAACATATCACTTAGAATGCTCATCGTCCGCCTGACGATGTGCTGAAAGCATTCAATCCATACAAGTTTGTTCCGGGTTTGAACGAAACCGAAGGCATTATCTCGTCACACTCGTTTTGGAATCACCCTCAGAGTTAACGATGATAACCCTTGCATTCTGAATATACCATCTTGATCTTCCATTTCAAGATTCACGACCTACCGTTTAAATTAGATCGATGTGGTTTTCGGAGAATCAAATTTGATTCTTCCGATCCCGGTCTCATCGAATCCAAATGCCATTTTAAGGGCCAAGTTGTCTAATTAACTTAACAGTTGAAATAATTTAAATTCAACAATTGAATTAACATAGCATATATCACAGATAAAACATATGCAAACATCATAGATATATCACGGCATATCAGAGAGCATCACAGAATATCATAAGTTTAAACATCACAAACTAGACATTCTACATACACAACAATCCATAAGCAATCATTTAAATTCTCATTGCAATTAATTTGATTTAAAATCAATTATTTGAGAATTCATCGCTTGATCATGTTTGCTTAATCGTTGATTAACAGTTAATTACTTATTTCCTTTCAAATTATTTACTTACAATTAATTACTTATTTCTTTTCAAATTGTCTTAATGATTTCTTAATCAACTATTAAATCCCAATTACATTTTATTTCACACTATTAATTTAGTTACTTCCCTACTCAAGTGATTTAACTTTAATTACATAATTAACTATTACCTGATCATTAATTAAAAACTTTAACTATTTATTAATAAAACTTAATTACCCTTTATTAACTGCTAATTACTTAATCAATCAACAATTAATTCTTAATCAAGCTACTTAATTAATTAACTATCGATTCATAATTAAATTACTTGATTAACCAACTATTATTCATTTATTATTACTTAATTACTCAGTTAATTAGTTGATTCCCAATTATTAATTATTAATTTCATAACTTACTTATTATAGATTAATTAGTTACTCAGATATCACAAATTATTTAAACTAACCATCTATCATCAATTTTATTAACTATATAATCTTCAATTAACCACTTTAATTAATTATTATTTATGAATTAACTTCTAAGTAATTAGCTAACATTCTTACGATTTAATTCGATTTAACATATGATTTTTTATTACAAAATCAATTTAAAATTATCAATTTAAAATTTCAAGTAGAAATTACATTCTAATTACTTATTATTAGTCACCTATCTCTACAGACTTTTCTTAAGTAACTTTTAGACTTAAACTAACTAACTAACTATTGTTTAATTAACTTAGTTAACACTTACACAAAAATTATTATACACGTCCTATGGGAAAGCACTCGAGACTGCACTGCCCTTTACTCGATAAAACTCAAGTTTCTCTCGTGATTTCCCTGCGTCCCATCTTTCCTATTTCCCCTTCTATTCCCTTTCCTGTTCTATTCTTCTCCTTACTTAAATTAATTTTTTTTATGAAGAACGAACTGCTGTAGCCACGCACTCAAACGGCCCGAAGACAACCTCGACGCAACATTCAATTAACTCGAGTACGAGCACGCGCCTACTCACATACCCACGAACACCACTACGCCACTGTGCACGTGCACGGTGACTCACCTCGCCTCCGGCGATTTACGCTACCACCAGCAAATTCCAAAACGACTCAGCTACCAAAATTCAAACACAAAACCCATCGAAGATTATCAGATCAAAAAATGACCTGATGCTCGAACCCAAGGTTTGAACGTCATCGAGAAAAATGGCCCACCTCTCCATCCATGCCACCAGAGGCGAAACCCCTCCGCCTACACCACGTCCAATCCCTGCCTAACCTTCCCCTTGACACACGTCGCACTCGATCCACCCTATGAGTCGCGAACGGAAAATTTACAGAGCCCAGTAAACTCATGCCCAAAACCTTACTTTAATCCCAATCTCATAAACTATGTATTCGAAAAAATAATTCGACATTTTTCTTGTGTAAAAAGGGTTACAAACTTGCTTTCTATCAATTGACAACAATTAAGATGAACTCCATCATTCAAAATTGACGAAAATCCATTACAGCTCCTTTTTGAAACTGCTCTGAATATCATTGCTAAAAAATCAAAAGTTTTATGTTAAAAATCCCAATTATGTATATGAAATCAAATCATGTTATTAAATTTATAAATTTAAACATTCAAGTTTTGTCTTTAATTCTCTGTTTTCCTGATACTTGCATAAACAGTATTGATAAATACTGTTAAACCTCAAAACAAAATTGTAGGCCTATGATTTGGATAACAACTTAAGTTTGCATCAATAACTAGGTTTTAAACCATCTACATGAAGAAGTATATGAAATTTCTTAGCTTTACTCTGTACAGTTATTCAAAGCTCCTGAAGTATAACTTCATATATTACAGAACAACAAGAAGTACTCAAGACAACTTAGTTAAAACAGACATCCAAGCACAAATCGATGTGAGTTAAATATAAAGTTTTAAATTGAAAATAATAAGTTTACTCACCTAATAAACTTTGAACAGAAAGTGATTTTGATGAGGGAAACTTCAAGTTTGATTTCTGAAAGCTTCACTGTTGTTTTGCTGTTGAGTTAAATCTAAGTTTTCAAAGCCACAAATGTTTATCCCCTCCTTCTTTGCTTCTCAGTTTTTCTTTAAGTTTAAGTTTTCATCCATGAACTGATGATATATAGGTGGATATATAGATTGAAGCTATTGAATAATAGGTTGTAGCTGGCCAGTTTATATTTGTTTGTTATTTTTCTTTAATTGGTCCATTAGTTCTGCAGTATGAAATGATATATAGGGATTTAGGCTACATGTACTTGTTAAACAAGTAGTTATGCTATTTAATGTTTATGTTTTTAATTATGATAACATGTATTTAATGGTGACTGATACTTACGTAGGTGTTGTACAAAGATATTTATTATTTCGGCTAGCATGCTTTGTGTAAGACAGGTTTTGTTTTTATTATGTTTAAAGTGAAAACTTTGTTTTATTATTTCGTCCAATATGTTTTTGTAAGACACGGATTTGATATGCAGATAGTTGTAACTTGTACAAGACAATGATCTGTTCTATTTATACTAAAGTAAAACTTTTGTTTTCTTATACACATAAATCTCTGCAGCATATATGTTTAGTACAGAATATGTGACGACGTGGATTTTTCGCGCTCGAAAATCGACATCCATACTTCATATCGTATTCGAATGTCATAGATTCGACCGTTCAAATCCGATTCGCTGGAGCTTATAACAACATTAAGTAAATAACACAGCGGAATAAAAGAATAATACATTCATATAAAGCTTTGATACAATATCTGATACAACAGATGATCCAATAGATATCAATATACATCAGAGATATGATACAATAAATAGCAACGGAAAAGAAAATAGATGACATCTAGTAGCGGAACAATATAACCCTAAGATAGTCTTCAAAAGAGAACTGCGAGAACTGCAACTCCATCTCCAAGAACCAATCCAGAAATAGCTCGAACTCCCAATAACCATGCACCAAGCTAAGCAAGACTGGTGCGATCCAAAAACTGAACTAACTCTAGGTAATCTACTAAACCTGACTATCTGAAAAAAAAACCCAACTCTAGACTGCTCGTGTAGAAAACAATGAGCACCCAGAGTTTAGGAAAGAAACAATAAACTCCGGATCAGTCATGGGACTGGTGTGAGTAACAAAAACAGTTTGTCTTTTAAAACCATCTACAAAGGATTTTAAAATCAATTCGCAATGCTTTTAAAAATGAGACTACCATAAGGCCTCCCGCACACACACACAATGCAAACGCAGAATCGGAGGAGATTTCTCCTTATGATAGTCAAAGATGCTTGATACGCATTAAAAAGAACATTTGATATTATTACTAGTGCATAGTGTAGGAAAAATTTATTTCGAAAATAAAGATATAAATCTTAGCCAGCATACGACCATTATTGTATGCCTACTATAGCTACCATGTTCAATAGCAGGTTACCGCCACATTCCATGGCAGGTTATACAACTAAAACCGTACAAGATCGTATTGTTTCTTTGGATTTCCCACAAATGGTCAGGCCAAGGAACTTCCCATTGCCACATGAGAACGCCTCTGGAAGGTCGTCCCTGAGAACCAAACCGGATCTCTGCCAACACAAGGCCGGGTTACCCCTAACTGGGTAACTACTGACACGAGTATGCCATCTCCCAGTCGTAACCAACCTTTAACCGGGGCCCCAGCAACAAATCACAAAATAATACATATACATATCTGCGATATCAACATAAGTTAAGTATCTGGGCTCCATACCATGATACCACTTCTATCCAGAAGGAAATGCACATACCCTAAGGGGTGCTACCCCCAATAACCTTGCTGCATCTTTCCTGTTTCGACCATTCCGAGGTGTGAGGTCCGACGAAGTCTCGTCCACAAAGCCCCGCTTTATACAAAAGCCATGCTTTGGGTCAACAAATGATCATAGAAATGATCACAAAGATAAACGATCAAACAAATGATCCTATCACAAATGATCAATACAATGATCATTTCACAGCAACACTCAGCATGTCACATTACCAAATTGGGAATATATCGCTGATAACCTTCAACTACATAACCTCTGAGCTCGTACGTCTCAGAGAAGGGTGTTAAGCTAAGAGAATAAATTCTCCGCCACCAACAGGAATATATTTGAAAGAAATCAGCTTTATATCTCAAATTGTAATGTCAGGCATAACAATCCATACAAGTTTGTTCTGGGTTCGAATAGAACCGAAGGCACTTCCAAAGAAGTCCTTGCAATCCGGATATTCACAATCCCGATCGGATTTCCCATCACTTAGGGAGTCTCTATACTGGCGCGACTCGGTGCAGAAACAATCGATAGGTCATCCTATCGCTTTCGCAAATACCCGGTCTTCATCACCGGTCTTCAAATGCTATCCATAACATCGAATCACATATTCAGAATGGGTTATACGACACAAAGGTCCTTTCCCGGCTAAACCGAATGGTGAGTGAAAATATTTTTAAAACATATGGATATGGGATTTCAATTAAGTCACAACTTAATAATTCAAAACTTTCTTTCAAATGGTTTAACTAATTACCATTTTAAATCTTTTAAACAAAAGATTTATTTCATAAGGTTCACCTAGTTTCACAAAGATTCATTCCCAGATTTCAAAACAATTCCGTTTCAAAAAGATTAATTCATTTAAATCTTTTAAATCAAAGATTTGTCTCATAGTTTTCAAATCGTTCCCAAATATTCATTTTCAAAATTAGTTTTCTGAATATTCATCTATATCTTGGAAAACTATTTCTATTTAACTTGGAATTCCTTTTAATAAGATTTGAAACGAAAGCTTTTTATCATTTAAAAACAACAGTTTTAAATTTGGATAAACCCGATTTCTTTTATACAAGTTACAATCTTTGGTTTAATTCGAATTCCCAAAACAATACTTTAAATATGGTTTAACCCATATATAACTAACATAACATCTTTAATCCCTAATTTCAAATCATAGAATTCAATTCCTAATTTTGAATTCAAATTTAAATCAAATTATTTAAATTTCCAAAACTCAACTAAGTTATTCAAAATAAATTTTATCTTTGAAATTCCATTCCAAAAGCTTTTCGCATTTATTTCGATTCCATTCCCAAAACATTTGAATTTAAAAATTCAAATTTTAAACTATTTCAAAATCTCTGACTTAATCGATTTCCTCGTGAAATCCATAATTGCGTGTGTATGGTGTGGTCCAGGGGTTTAACACAATAGTGCACAATCATTAAGTCATCACAGATTAAAACACAGAAATATAATTGATAAGCGATATAAACTATAACGCTTATCATACATTCACAGATTCACAGATAATATACAAATATCATCAATAAATGAATAAATACACAGCTCAATTCACAGAACAAAATATCACAGATCAGATAGGAAAATCAATTCAAGGCATCTCATACAATACAATCATTCATGAGTAAGTCAAGTGTAACAACCCGCATGATTAACGATTTTATATTTAAATGTTTTATTTAAATGTAGCGTCGTTAGTCGGATTTAGGTCCGAAATGTTACTTTCTGCAAATGGCCGAATTGGGACTCGAAACCATTTCCATTGGTTCCAAAATGGCGTTTGCAATCTTTTTTAGTGTAAGCTTTGATATGTTTGGAGTAAGTCGAATTTTTCTAATTGCTAAGTGGTCTTTGGGTTTGGGTTTCACCCAAACTGTTCTATTAACCTCAACTCAGCCCTTCTCTCCTCCCATTCACTTATTCATTTCATAAAAGCTTAAGCAAAAACTGAAATGGGGGAAGAGAAAGGGAATTAGAAACTCCTAGCCCTAAATCCATTTGCAAACTCCAAATTCTTGCTCCAAAATCAAAGAGAAGCCCTTGGTAAGCTCTTCTTCATCTTCTCCAACTCTTCTCCTCTTCAATTTCAGAAAATTTCCGAAACCTAAATTGGGAAATATGTGTTTTATTCTTAGATTGAAGCTTGTTGAGTTGAAGTAGTGTTTGGTTGGTCTTCTCCTTGATATTGAGCTTCATCTTCTTTGTTTTTGGGTAAAAGGTGAGTTTTGAACTCACATCTACTTCTTTTGATATCATTGATGTTAGGAATGAATTCCTAATACTTGTTCATGTGCATTTGCTTTTGATTGGATTGCTTTGGTGAAATTACAAAATATTGCATTTTAAAGCCAAATTTATGTAAAACCTTATATGGTGGGTGTTTATGTTGTTCGGAGTGTTTGGGGGTGTTGTTAAGGTTGGGTAGTCGTTTGACGTAAGCCCATAATCAACACGCACCCGATCGCTTTCGATTTGTTTGGCCATAGTTGGCCTAGGTTCAGGAATTGCCTGACCATCAGGTTTCAAACGTCTGAAATGCCTATTTCAGACGTTTGAATATTGTTCTTGGAAGAAATTTACTTCCAGATTCATACGTCTGAATTTATATTCCATACGTCTAAATTAGCTAAATTTCGACCAGAAAGGAAATAGGCAAAATGTTGCCCATTTCAGACGTCTGGATGTTAGGATTCAGACGTGTGAATTCTGTTTGGAAAACAAATTGATTTCCAGATTCAGACGTCTGAATCCCTTCTTTCAGACGTCTAAATATGCTGTTTTTGGCCTATTTACCCTGTTCGTTTAGTTTTTTTCCAAATTTAATCAACGCTTGTTAATTCCAATTAGTTGTTTATGCATATTTGACCTTGATGATTCCTTTTTGACTTCATTCACGAGTTTTTATAAATTATTTCTTCAAATCGTATTAAAAGTTCGCTTCTCCGATTTATAAATTCTATTTAAACCACACGTACAATTTCGCACTTCGAGCGAAGTGGAAAGGTGATTAAATGGTTGGGCAAAACACGGACCATGAATCTGTGCGTTTATCTTTCCGGTTAATCCCCGACCTATTCAATTGATCGTTTTAACCTTCGGGTTTGGTTTACCGATGATATGAGGTGAACTTTGTACTGCTTTGAGTGTGAAAGTGGCTGACGGATAGTAAACCGTTTAGTGCGAACGAGTGGTTATGGGACATACGTTAACACTTTTCGGATTCCTTTTCGAGAGTTGTGACACATTCCGCCAGTTAGTGGTGCCCAGTACTGGGTCTCTGACCTTCACCACTACGGTTTGTTGCCTTCGGGTATGTGCCTTCGGGTTTGTGCCTTCGGGTTTGTTGCCCTTTAGTATCACTTCCGATGTTGGTCGTTATGAGCCGCATGGGTGATATCGGGTTGCCCTTTAGTATCGCTTTCGATGTTGGTCGTTATGAGCCGCATGGGTGATATTGGGTTTGGAGTCTTTGGGCTCATGGATCCTTGTTTATACAGTACTGAGCTCGAGCAATATTTTGATGTTTCATTCATATGTATATTCCCTTGGTATCGCCCTTCGGTGTTGGTCATTATGAGCCGCATGATGCGTAGCGTTTACCTTGTGGAACTTGTATACCTTATTGGTATTTGTTATTGCCTTTTGGCTTGTTTTGGGATATTCGTATCCTTTGTTTCTATATGTTGCCGATGATATGAGGCTTGTTATCATATGATGCACCTTTTGTTAGATGATTGTGTTATCTCTTTTAGGGATATTTGCTATACCTTGTAACCTTGCAGGTTTATTGTTGTTCAGTTTATCTAACTGATTTGTTTAGCTAGACTGACCCGTGTATCTTATACTCGGGTCAGACCGAGATGTTTCAGGTTAGGTGCATTTGGACTTAGCCTATTTTGCTTCCGCATGGACTACTCCGCTAGCTTCTTTTTGTTACAGCTTTTCGTGTAGTCCCATTTTGTAGTAACTCTGATAGTTATTCTATTGACTCGTCTGTATATGGTGGTTTGCTATACCACTTGATATGTATTATTTTATAACTCTGTTGTGTATCGATATATGTGTATATGATGATTTACTGTTCTGTGATGTATATTACATTTGAGTTATTATATTCTGTTCTGATAGATCCAACCACCTATGGTTTTGTTTTAAGTATTCATTGGGTATGTCTACCTGGTTGGTATGTTTATTGTCGATGTATTCAATAGATAGTTAGAGCAAGGCTATAGATGGTCG
The DNA here is from genome assembly GCA_030765085.1 of Allium cepa. Lineage (NCBI taxonomy): Eukaryota > Viridiplantae > Streptophyta > Magnoliopsida > Asparagales > Amaryllidaceae > Allium > Allium cepa. The sequence goes on from CM060938.1 coordinate 344,771,390, forward strand.
CTCCTAACCAGCCTTATTCTCCGTGTTAGTTGACGGCATTACTTTGTAGTGTCCTTGGCTAGCGTGGGTATAGAGGTGGGGCGTCACAGCGTGGTATCAGAGCTGAGTTCAGAACAAAATATGATAAACACAGAATAGATGCATATATTATGGTACATCAAAGTGTATAAGTGATACAAATCTTTGAATCATCGTGTCTCTTTATTCCATCAAGGTTAGATAGAGTTTGGGAATACGTCTAGGAATGCATTTTATTCCGTAGTATTCCATATTGCAATATCTACCTTGTGAATAATCTTGTTCTTATCTTACCTTCAGCGTATGGCTGGAAGAGGCAGGGGACGACGTTCGGGTGCTGGGCAATCCAGTGGCTCACATCCGGATGGCGTATATATGTCTGCTGATCAGTTTTTGGAATTGTTTAGGAGCACTCAGCCTCCAATTCCTCCTCGAGTATCTCCACCTCGCAAGTCTGCCTTTGCACGTCAGTGCAGTGATTTTTCTCATCTTGGAGGGAAGCCGTTTAAGGGCTCCGAGTCCGTTCTTGAAGTCCAAGCTTGGCTTCGCATGTGCGAGCGTATCTTCTCTCGCATGGATCTTTCCGACCATGATAGAGTTCTTGTGACTTCTAGTCTATTACAAGAGCGTGCTCTTGATTGGTATGAGCTTCTTGTAGCCGAGATTGATGAGTCTACTCTTTCTTGGACTCAGTTTTGGGAGCGATTTGAACTCAAGTTCGTTCCTGAATCTGAAAAAGTTTTATTGACCCGTCGCGTCCTTGAGTTGAAGCAAGGGAAATCTTCTGTTTCTGAGTATGTCGCATCGTTCGAGGCTTTATCTCAGTATGGTCTTGAATTTATCAGTACTTCTTATAAGAAGAATTTGAAGTTTGTTTCCGGTCTTAAGAAATATCTTAAGAAGTCTTTGTTGCTCCAGCTTAAACTTTCTTTTGAGGAGTTGGTTGATTCAGCACTTCATCTCGAGACCGTCGAGAAGGAGTGAGATAGTGATGTTGATGTTGAGGTTTCCGAGAACCCCAACAAGAGGCCGTTTTCAATTCAAAAGAAGCCTTTTCCTTCTAAGAAAAGAATACCGGTGGTCCTAGCTCTCAGCCTCAGTCTTCCGGAACACCTTTCGTTCGAAAGTGTTTCAATTGTGGTTCTCCGGATCATATTATTCGAGCTTGTCCTAAGCCTCTCTTCTGCCGTTATTGCAAGAAGGAAGGTCATCATGTTTCAGCTTGCCCTACTGTTCCGGCTAGTGCCAAGTCTAGCAGGCTTTATGCTGCTAAGGCTTCTGAAGGTCCTTCTCAGTCCAAAGGTACATCTTCATCTATTTTGGAAGGTTCTATTTTATTTCATGACCATAGTATTCGAGTTCTTTTCGATACGGGTGCATCACATTCTTTCGTATCGAAAAAGCTCGTTGATGATTTATCTTTGGATGTTTCTTGTTTGATTACTTCTTTAAGGATTGCGAATCCAATAGGGGGATCCGCGACCCTTAGTTTGCTTTGTGATGATGTTCAGATTGTTTTATGTGACTTTTCTTTCCGTGCGAATCTGCACGTTATTTCTTGTCTGGGATTCGATATGATTTTGGGTATGGACTGGCTAGTGAGATATGATGCCAGGATTATTTGTTCGGAAAGAACTATATATCTTCGACATCCGAATTCGCCTACTCAGCTATCTCTTGTTCTTCGGGATGTGGATAATTCCGAGATGGCTTTATATTCTCTTGACTCGCGAGATAATGATGATATATCTCGTATTCCGGTTGCTTGTGACTTTTCTGATGTTTTTGAGCCTGTATCGGGTTTGCCACCCAAGCGGCCAATTGAGTTCCGCATTGATCTCATTCCAGGCGCGCAGCCAGTTAGTCGTCCTCCCACGAGGATGTCTACAAAGGAAAATGAGGAACTCAAGAAGCAGCTTTTGGAGCTTGAGTCCAAGCAGTTGATTCAGTCCAGTTTTTCTCCGTGGGGATCCGCGATCGTCTTTGTGAAGAAGTCTGATGGAACTCTTAGGCTTTGCATTGATTATCGCAAACTTAACGAGTTAACCATTAGGAATAGGTATCCATTGCCTAGGATCGATGATATGTTCGATCTATTGAGTGGTGCTAAGGTATTTTCTCAGCTTGACCTTGCCACAGGTTTTCATCAATTACGAGTCACGGAGGATAGCATACCTCTTACATCTTTCCGCACTCGATATGGTTCTTTCGAGTGGCTCGTTATGCCGTTCGGTTTGACGAACGCTCCTGCTTTCTTTTTTGATCTCATGAATCGGGTATTCCGGGAATATCTCGATAAGTTCGTCCTTGTGTTCATTGATGATATCCTTATTTATTCTACGTCTGAAGCTAAGCATGCTAATCACTTGAGAATCGTCTTGAGTACCCTCCGTCGTCATCAGCTTTGAGCCAACTTCTCCAAATGCCACTTTTGGGAGGATAAGGTTAAGTTCTTAGGCCATGTTGTATCTTCCGATGGCATTTCTGTCGATCCCTCAAAGATCGAAGCCATCCAGAATTGGAAGAGGCCTGAAAATGTTCATGAGGTTCTAAGTTTCCTTGGATTGGCGGGTTATTACCGTCGGTTCATTAAGAACTTTTCCCGTGTTGTGCTTCCTCTCACTTGCCTTACTCGGAAAGGCATTCGTTTTGATTGGTCCGACAATTGTGAAGCTTCCTTTTTGACATTGAAGGAACTTATCACTAATGCTCCTATTCTTGTAGTTCCCGAAGGGAATCATGATCTTGTTGTCTACACCGATGCTTGTGGTAGTGGTCTCGGTGCTGTTCTTATGCAGAAGGATCGGGTAGTTGCTTATGCTTCTAGGCAACTGCGTCCAAATGAAGTTCGCTATGCCACTCATGATCTTGAGCTTGCCGCCATTGTCTTTTCCTTGAAGATTTGGCGACATTATTTATTAGGCGAGCGCTTCATTCTCTATACCGATCATAAATCTTTGAGGTATTTGTTCACTCAGAAGGAACTCAATATGAGACAACAGCGTAGGCTCGAGTTTCTTGCTTCTTATGACTTTGATATCCAGTATACCCCTAGTAAGGGTAATCGTGTTGCAGATGCGCTTAGTCGCAAACATTCGGCTGTTATTTCTATGATGTTTGCCGAATGGGATGTTCTTGAGACTCTGTCTTTTTGTGAAATTCGTGATCGAGGTTCATCTTCTGATTCTCCTTTTCTATTATTTAGTTTGGGAGCTCGACCTATTTTATTGGATCGTATTGCCAATGCCCAGCGGCGTGATCCTGAGTTGTTGCATCTTGTTCAGCTTTGTGAGTCTGGATCTTGTGATGAGGCGTTGCAAGATTTCAGCATTGATTCTCATGGGTGTCTTCGTAAGAAGAACCGTCTTTTTGTGCCTTCTGATCTTGCACTTAGGCATGACATTCTTGATGACTGTCACCGTTCTAAGTATACCATTCATCCCGGTAGTAGTAAGATGTATGCCGATATGCGTCGTCTTTATTATTGGGAAGGCATGAAGCGCGATGTGGCGAGTTATGTGAGCAATTGCATAACCTGTCAGCATTTTAAAGCTGAGCATCAGCGTCCTTCGGGTCTTCTTCAGCCTCTTGAGATTCCATTGTGGAAATGGGATCGGATTTCTATGGATTTTATTGATGGCCTACCTCGTTCGAGATCTGGCCATTTTAGCATTTGGGTTATTGTTGATCGCCTCACCAAGTCTGCTCATTTTGTCCCTATTAAGTCTAATAGGACTGCTTTGCTTTTGGCTAAGTTATATGTCAAGTAAATCGTGAGACTTCACGGTGTTCCTAGTTCTATTGTGAATGACCGTGATCCTTTATTCACGAGTCATTTTTGGAAGAGTCTTCAGCAAGCTTTGGGAACAAAGCTTAATTTTTCCACAGCTTATCATCCTCAGTCTGACGGACAGACTGAACGGGTGAATCGTATCTTGGAAGATCTTCTCCGTATTTGTATTTTTGATTTTGGTGGAAGTTGGGAGGATCACCTACCTCTAGTAGAGTTCTCCTACAACAATAGTTTTCAGTCTAGTATCGGTATGGCTCCTTTCGAAGCCTTATACGGAAGGTCATGTCGATCACCTTCATGTTGGTTGGAATCCGGAGAGAAGCTTATTCTTGGCCCGGACTTTGTTCGTCATTCTTCTGAGAAGATTGATCTTATTCGATTGAGAATGAAAGAGGCACAGAGTCGTCAGAAATCCTACACAGACAACCGTAGGAAGCCTCTCGAGTTCTCGATCGGCGATCTTGTTTTTGTTCGTGTTTCTCCTTTGAAGGGGGTTATGCGTTTCAGTGCGACTGGGAAATTGGCTACTCGCTTTATAGGACCATTTTCTATTACTGAACTTATTGGCCCTATGGCTTATAGAGTTTCACTTCCTGCTCATTTATCTGGCATTCATGACGTGTTTCACGTCTCACAACTTCGGGAGTGTCTTCGGGAGTCGAATTCTGTTATTACTTCTCCTGATTTGCAAGAACTTGAGATCTCACCGGACTTATCTATTGTACAGCAACCTATTCGCATGCTTGACACGGAGGTGCGACACCTTCGGAACAAGGACGTGCCACTCGTTAAAGTTCAATGGTCCGCTAATCCCAATGACTGTACTTGGGAAACCAGAGAGTATATCGAGCGATCTTATCCGGGTTTTCTATCTTTGCTTGTCGATGGTGAGGTTATCCTTTCATTTCTAACTTGTTTCCTACTCTTTTGAATGTTTTATGTATGTAGTTGTTACAAATATCGTCTCTAGGAATAGCAGGGATGCAATTTTGTAAGGAGGGGAGATCTGTAACAACCCGCATGATTAACGATTTTATATTTAAATGTTTTATTTAAATATAGCGTCGTTAGTCGGATTTAGGTCCGAAATGTTACTTTCTGCAAATGGCCGAATTGGGACTCGAAACCATTTTCATTGGTTCCAAAATGGCGTTTGCGATCTTTTTGAGTGTAAGCTTTGATATGTTTGGAGTATGTCGAATTTTTCTAATTGCTAAGTGGGCTTTGGGTTTGGGTTTCACCCAAACTGTTCTATTAACCTCAACTCAGCCCTTCTCTCCTCCCATTCACTTATTCATTTCATAAAAGCTTAAGCAAAAACTGAAATGGGGGAAGAGAAAGGGAATTAGAAACTCCTAGCCATAAATCCATTTGCAAACTCCAAATTCTTGCTCCAAAATCAAAGAGAAGCCATTGGTAAGCCCTTCTTCATCTTCTCCAACTCTTCTCCTCTTCAATTTCAGAAAATTTCCTAAAACTAAATTGGGAAATATGTGTTTTATTCTTAGATTGAAGCTTGTTGAGTTGAAGTAGTGTTTGGTTGGTCTTCTCCTTGATATTGAGCTTCATCTTCTTTGTTTTTGGGTAAAAGGTGAGTTTTGAACTCACATCTACTTCTTTTGATATCATTGATGTTAGGAATGAATTCCTAATACTTGTTCATGTGCATTTGCTTTCGATTGGATTGCTTTGGTGAAATTACCAAATATTGGATTTTAAAGCCAAATTTATGTAAAACCTTATATGGTGGGTGTTTATGTTGGTCGGAGTGTTTGGGGGTGTTGTTAAGGTTGGGTAGTCGTTTGACGTAAGCCCATAATCAACACGCACCCGATCGCTTTCGATTTGTTTGGCCATAGTTGGCCTAGGTTCAGGAATTGCCTGACCATAAGGTTTCAGACGTCTGAAATGCCTATTTCAGACGTCTGAATATTGTTCTTGGAAGAAATTTACTTCCAGATTCAGACGTCTGAATTTATATTCCAAACGTCTGAATTAGATAAATTTCGACCAGAAAGGAAATAGGCAAAATATTGCCCATTTCAGACGTCTGGATGTTAGGATTCAGACGTCTGAATTCTGTTTGGAAAACAAATTGATTTCCAGATTCAGACGTCTGAATCCCTTCTTTCAAACGTCTGAATATGCTGTTTTTGGCCTATTTGCCCTGTTCGTTTAGTTTTTTCCAAATTTAATCAACACTTGTTAATTCCAATTAGTTGTTTATGCATATTTGACCTTGATGATTCCTTTTTGACTTCATTCACGAGTTTTTATAAATTATTTCTTCAAATCGTATTAAAAGTTTGCTTCTCCGATTTATAAATTCTATTTAAACCACTTGTACAATTTCGCACTTCGAGCGAAGTGGAAGGGTGATTAAATGGTTGGGCAAAACATGGACCATGAATCTGTGCGTTTATCTTTCCGATTAATCCCCGACCTATTCAATTGATCGTTTTAACCTTCGGGTTTGGTTTACCGATGATATGAGGTGAACTTTATGTTGCTTTGAGTGTGAAAGTGGCTGACGGATAGTAAACCGTTTAGTGCGAACGAGTGGTTATGGGACATACGTTAACACTTTTCGGATTCCTTTTCGAGAGTTGTGACACATTCTGCCAGTTAGTGGTGTCCAGTACTGGGTCTCTGACCTTCACCACTACGGTTTGTTGCCTTCGGGTATGTGCCTTCGGGTTTGTGCCTTTGGGTTTGTTGCCCTTTAGTATCGCTTCTGATGTTGGTCGTTATGAGCCGCATGGGTGATATCGGGTTGCCCTTTAGTATCGCTTTCGATGTTGGTCGTTATGAGCCGCATGGGTGATATTGGGTTTGGAGTCTTTGGGCTCATGGATCCTTGTTTATACAGTACTGAGCTCGAGCAATATTTTGATGTTTCATTCATATGTATATTCCCTTGGTATCGCCCTTCGGTGTTGGTCATTATGAGCCGCATGATGCGTAGCGTTTACCTTGTGGAACTTGTATACCTTATTGGTATTTGTTATTGCCTTTTGGCTTGTTTTGGGATATTCGTATCCTTTGTTTCTATATGTTGCCGATGATATGAGGCTTGTTATCATATGATGCACCTTTTGTTAGATGATTGTGTTATCTCTTTTAGGGATATTTGCTATACCTTGTAACCTTGCAGGTTTATTGTTGTTCAGTTTATCTAACTGATTTGTTTAGCTAGACTGACCCGTGTATCTTATACTCGGGTCAGACCGAGATGTTTCAGGTTAGGTGCATTTGGACTTAGCCTATTTTGCTTCCGCATGGACTACTCCGCTAGCTTCTTTTTGTTACAGCTTTTTGTGTAGTCCCATTTTGTAGTAACTCTGATAGTTATTCTATTGACTCGTCTGTATATGGTGGTTTGCTATACCACTTGATATGTATTATTTTATAACTCTGTTGTGTATCGATATATGTGTATATGATGATTTACAGTTCTGTGATGTATATTACATTTGAGTTATTATATTCTGTTCTGATAGATCCAACCACCTATGGTTTTGTTTTAAGTATTCATTGGGTATGTCGACCTGGTTGGTATGTTTATTGTCGATGTATTCAATAGATAGTTAGAGCAAGGCTATAGATGGTCGCTCCTAACCAGCCTTATTCTCCGTGTTAGTTGACGGCATTACTTTGTAGTGTCCTTGGCTAGCGTGGGTATAGAGGTGGGGCGTCACATCAAGTATTCAATAGTCATTTATAAGCAGGATTAATTTAATTGCTTAATCCTAATTAATTCAATTTATTTCCAAGAAATTTAATTACTTATAAATTTATTATCAAATCTTGATTTATTAATTTCAACTCATTTGATATAAATTAATTTATCAATCACTTTAGTTAATTAAATTATTCATAATTGATCATATTAATTATATCAACCTTTAAATCAATTACCTAATTAATTAACTTTAATTTATTAATTATTCTCAAATTAACCGACTTAATTTGTTAATCACATTAATAAATTAATTATTCTTAATCACTTGATTAATCAACTTTAATCATTAATTAATGTCTAATTTATAATCTTTAGTTACAAATTAATTATTCCTTAATTTTTTAAACTTAAACTTTAATTTAATTAATTTAAACTTTAATTACTTATTTAATTAATCCGAATCAATAACTTATTAAACAAATAAATTACCCATTTTAATTTACTTATTTATTTAATGAATTTCAAATCATTAAATCCTAATTAAGTTTTAAGAAAAACATTATTCTTAATTTAATTACCTTTATTAATTAACCACTTAAATTGATTAACTAACCACATTAATTATTATTTTTTTAAAGTTATTAACCTTGTTAATTAATTATCCATTCCATTAATTAATTACAAATTAATTAATCAACTCTAATTAGCTTAGTAATTAATTGAATTACAAATCATTAATTCAATTTTTTATCAAGGTAAAACTTTTCTTACCTATATATTTGAAAAATATTTATTTCAATTTTTTTCTTTTAAATTCAAACTATTTAAACCCTTTTCAAAGTTGTTTAAAACATTTTTAATTTATAAAATCTAAGTTAAATTTAAAAGGTTCAACTCAGTTTTGAATTCCATACTTCAAATTTAGGTTTTAGATTATGTTTTAAAACTTGTTTTCCAGATTTGAAAATTAAATTAAATTTGAAAACAAACAGGTTTCCAAAGAAACCTGTAACCATTTTAATTACCCAAGCCCTGAGCAACAAATCCCCTGTTTACTTCTTCCCAAACACACAATCACCCTGACATACAAGTGCACCGTGCACGTGCACCTCCACCAGAGCCACCTCCGGCCAACGTTGACCAACCTCCCTCATCGGCGATCTCCCCTCGGACCTATTCTCATCATCGTATCGGTAATCAAATCATCTGAACGACATCGAGCATTCAAGCTCGATACAAGTACCAGGAAACAAAACCTGGAAACGAGCAAGACACTACCACCCAACCATGTCAACGGCTCTTCCTCCCACCGCCGATCACCGTAGGGCCCAAAGCTTCGCCCATAGCTTCGTTGACGTGCCCTCCACCTTTCCCCCAAACCACGGCAAACTCGATCAGTCCAAGATGGCGAACGAATCGAAGATTTCAACCTCACAAAAACTAGGGCTACGAAAGGAAATTGCCTGTCGCTGTCACCATCGTGCCTGGAACACCAACCCGAGATTTTTCCCAGCATCTCTATTCGCTCGTCTACCACCCCAAAGAATCTCGATACTTTTCCACCCTCAGATCGCCAGGGATCGCCTCGAATGCTAATTCTAGTTAAACCCAAATGGCGTACTCAATGCAACCTTAAACTTCTTGATTTTTGTTCTAAAAATCTTATTTTCGAATGCAGTTTCAATTTATATATTTGAATCGATGTTTTATAACATTCGAAATTATCGCATATTTGAGTTTGTTCTGTTAAAATCAAGTTTTCTCCCAACCTGTATGTTTATAATTTACTTGAACTATTTTTAAACAATAACTAATACTTAATCAAGCCTATTTGCTTTTGGAAACAAAACCTGACAAAGATCAAGTAATCTGATATTTGAATTTGTTGAACAAACCATATGCTCTTAAGCAAAAAGTCTCAATATATACAGGCATACCCCTCTACATACATATATAGACAGAGAACAATTTATGTATATATATACGTATACTAACCAACTCCAAACTAAGCCATATTAATCATCAAATATAGATTCACTTAGTTGGATCTTAGTTTAGTTACTCACTTTGTTTTTCCAGAGAAGAACAGAGATCTGCTAATGATTTCCTTTTGCTCTGATTTGTTTGATTTGAAAGCCTACATTTCTTTGATCTGAGTAAAACTTGTATCTGAATTTACTTAGCTTCAGAATGGAACCTTGATCCACTTGAAGTTGTTTCTATTTGTCTCAGGTAGAATTTTGGATCTGCTTTTTTTTATTGAAGAAGAGCGTAAACTTTTGAATTGAAGATTAATAGTCAGGCTTTCTTCTTTTTATAGATGATGATGTTTACATTTTTTTCTCTGGTTTTGCTTAACTTCCTATAGCTACGAACCAGAACAAAGTTGCTGTATAAGAGAAGTATGCAGGTGATGTTATTATTTTGTACAATATGATAAAATATTATTTGTACAATATTGTAGAGATTTCCTTTCTTACTTTATGGTGGCTGATACGTTGCTTTGGTGTACTAGAGATGTCTTGCATTAATGGCTTAAGTCCTCTACTTCTTATTATATTCTTCAAATTCATAGATATTTTATATAACTTGGTTCTTAGCTTTGCATTTCATAATTTTACAGGCAACCTACAATATTTATTTGCCTAGCGTACTTTACTTTGTTTGCTGGAAACTATCATCTCGGCTGGCAAGATTTGATTTTGCATGATTTTCTTCTTTTGGCTATTGTTTACTTCAGCCTGCATTTTTTTTCCTTGCCTGATGAGATTGTGGTGGCTGCATTAATTAACTTGGTGGCTGAGAGATACAATTTTGACTTGCATTGATTACTTGAACAAATGAATAATTTTTTCATGTCTTATTTCATTAGCTTACACTGTCATCAGCTTATACTTTGTTTTGTTTTATATTTGTTTTAAACACTTTCATTTGCCTTTGTATTGTTTTAAGTGTACATACTGAATATAATTTTGTAACTTGTTTGTTTCTTTTGCAAGCTACCCACATATAATATTTTTCTTTGTTTTCTTTTACTTCTTTCCAGCCTATACTTATTCAACTTTGCTTTGTTTATGTTTCTTGTCTTTGTCTTGCATACTTTGTATTTTTTTTGTTTGAATACTTTATTTTGCATTGCCAAGCTTGTTTTTACTTTGTTTTATGCTTTGTCATATTTTATATAACTATAAGTTCATTTAAAGTATTTGCTTAACATCAATACTCATTTTAATTCCTTTTAAAGTTTAATTATCTAATATCAAATTTTAATCATATCCAAAATCCAAATACAAGTTTATTTATTTATTTATTTAGATATTTAAATTTAAATCCCAATTCAATTTTCAATCTATTTTATAAACATGTTCATTTTCAAATATCCAAATTAATTCTCGATTATTTAAAATTTAACTAAAATTTTATATTAGTTACCAATTATTTTCACAATTTTTATTCATAAATTAAATTAAATTATCAATTTAAACTTAATAAAATTGGAGATCGTTACAGACTTCCCTCCTTAAAAAGAATTTCGTCCTCGAAATTCACAGGTACGAAAATAACACAGAGATAGATTCAATCTCTACAATTTCTCAAAAACACGATATGGATTCCAAACTCAAGTCGGAATAACTCAAAGCATATACCAATGTGTTCCTCTTCCGATTTTAATATACACAAGAAAGTATAATAGAATTTCAAATTCGGTTTTAAACGAAATCGTTTTATTGATACAATTCAATTCTAGCTTCATATTCCATTAATCAATTGAACTCAAATTAAAATTTCCAATTTTATTTAAGATTCCTAATTTCAAATTTCAAATTTCAAATTCTTATTCATTAAGGTTTAAATCCAAAAATGATAAGAAATCGATGAAATACGAAGAAAGAATTTTCTATAACGATTCGTAGGCCTTCATTACACCGAAACTTCTTTCTGGAGCTGTCACGAAGCAATCAAAAGAATTGAAAAGACGAATCAAAGGAAATTGATAGGAAAGATGTTTCCACTGTTGTTACAGAGTATCGACCATTTATAGTCGTACTTCCATGTCCCCTATCTCGTTCTCTTCTTGCACTCATACTCACTATCACTGGATAGTAAGAGAATTTACTGAGGCATTCAAACGGATATCTTAGGGACTACTCATTCTAGGGTTTACTTCACCCTATCTCTAATGAGCTACTTAATGTGTTATACTCCTGAGCTAAAGTTCTACCTTAGATATGATACCAAATGTGACGATACGGTCATAACCGGTAGGCTTTTCAACCATCCCAGCCCCACCGTGGCTTACACTGATATCCCAAACTTGCTTTTACGGCTAGCCTCTCGACTGTCTCAGCTTACGCCTAACCAACCCCGTAAAGAGGACGTGTGGTGGCAAGAGTCTCCCGTTCGCCACCAAACCGCGAAGCGAGAACCCCCCATCACGTTTCACCTCGACAAAGCAAGACTGGTGCGATCCAAAAATTGAACTAACTCTAGATAATCTACTAAACCTGACTATCTGGAAAAAAAACCCAAACTCTAGACTGCTCGTGTAGAAAATAATGAGCACCCAGAGCTTAGGAAAGAAACAACAAACTCCGGATCAGTCGTGGGACTGGTGTGAGTAACAAAAACAGTTTGTCTTTTAAAACCATCTACAAAAGATTTTAAAATCAATTCGCATTGCTTTTAAAAATGAGACTACCATAAGGCCTCCCGCACACACACACAATGCAAACGCAGAATCAGAGGAGATTTCTCCTTATGATAGTCAAAGATGCTTGATACGCATTAAAAAGAACATTTGATATTATTACTAGTGCATAGTGTAGGAAAAATTTATTTCGAAAATAAAGGAATAAATCTTAGCCAGCATACGACCATTATCGTATGCCTACTATAGCTACCATGTTCAATAGCAGGTTACCGCCACATTCCATGGCAGGTTATACAACTAAAACCGTACAAGATCATATTGTTTCTTTGGATTTCCCACAAATGGTCAGGCCAAGGAACTTCCCATTGCCACATGAGAATGCCTCTGGAAGGACGTCCCCGAGAACCAAACCGGATCTCTGCCAACTCAAGGCCGGGTTACCCCTAACTGGGTAACTACTGACACGAGTACGCCATCTCCTGGTCGTAACCAACCTTTAACCGGGGCCCCATCAACAAATCACAAAATAATACATATACATATCTGCGATATCAACATAAGTTAAGTATCTGGGCTCCATACCATGATACCACTTCTATCCAGAAGGAAATGCACATACCCTAAGGGGTGCTACCCCCAATAACCTTGTTGCATCTTTCCTGTTTCGACCATTCCGGGGTGTGAGGTCCGACGAAGTCTCGTCCACAAAGCCACGCTTTATACAAAAGCCATGCTTTGGGTCAACAAATTATCATAGAAATGATCACAAAGATAAATGATCAAACAAATGATCCTATCACAAATGATCAACACAATGATCATTACACAGCAACACTCAGCATGTCACATTACCAAATTGGGAATATATCGCTGATAACCTTAACTACATAACCTCTGAGCTCGTACGTCTCAGAGAAGGGTGTTAAGCTAAGAGAATAAATTCTCCGCCACCAACAGGAATATATTTGAAAGAAATCAGCTTTATATCTCAAATTGTAATGTCAGGCATAACAATCCATACAAATCTTTTCTGGGTTCGAACAGAACTGAAGGCACTTCCAAAGAAGTCCTTTCAATCCGGATATTCACAATCCCGATCGGATTTTCCATCACTTAGGGAGTCTCTATACCGGCGCGACTCGGTGCAGAAACAATCGATAGTTCATCCTATCGCTTTCGCAAATACCCGGTCTTCATCACCGGTCTTCAAATGCTATCCATAACGTCGAATCACATATTCAGAATGGGTTATACGACACAAAGGTACTTTCCCGGCTAAACCGAATGGTGAGCGAAAATATTTTTAAAACATATGGATATGGGATTTCAATTAAGTCACAACTTAATAATTCAAAACTTTCTTTCAAATGGTTTAACTAATTACCATTTTAAATCTTTTAAACAAAAGATTTATTTCATAAGGTTCACCTAGTTTCACAAAGATTCATTCCCAGATTTCAAAACAATTCCGTTTCAAAAAGATTAATTCATTTAAATCTTTTAAATCAAAGATTTGTCTCATAGTTTTCAAATCGTTCCCAAATATTCATTTTCAAAATTCGTTTTCCGAATATTCATCTATATCTTGGAAAACTATTTTTATTTAACTTGGAATTCCTTTTAATAAGATTTGAAACGAAAGCTTTTTATGATTTAAAAACAACAGTTTTAAATTTGGATAAACCCGATTTCTTTTATACAATTTACAATCTATGGTTTAATTCGAATTCCCAAAACAATACTTTAAATATGGTTTAACCCATATATAACTAACATAACATCTTTAATCCCTAATTTCAAATCATAGAATTCAATTCCTAATTTTGAATTCAAATTTAAATCAAATTATTTAAATTTCCAAAACTCAACTAAGTTATTCAAAATAAATTTTATCCTTGAAATTCCATTCCAAAAGCTTTTCACATTTATTTCGATTCCATTCCCAAAACATTTGAATTTAAAAATTCAAATTTTAAACTATTTCAAAATCCGGGAGTTTATCGATTTCCTCGTGAAATCCATAATTGTGTGTGTATGGTGTGGTCCAGGGGTTTAACACAATAGTGCACAATCTTTCAGTCATCACAGATTAAAACACAAAAATATAATTGATAAGCGATATAAACTATAACGCTTATCATACATTCACAGATTCACAGATAATATACAAATATATCATCAATAAATGAATAAATACACAGCTCAATTCACAGAACAAAATATCACAGATCAGATAGGAAAATCAATTCAAGGCATCTCATACAATACAATCATTCATGAGTAGGTCAAGTATTCAATAATCATTTATAAGCAGGATTAATTTAATTGCTTAATCCTAATTAATTCAATTTATTTCCAAGAAATTTAATTACTTATAAATTTATTATCAAATCTTGATTTATTAATTTCAACTCATTTGATATAAATTAATTTATCAATCACTTTAGTTAATTAAATTATTCATAATTAATCATATTAATTATATCAACCTTTAAATCAATTACCTAATTAATTAACTTTAATTTATTAATTATTCTCAAATTAACCGCCTTAATTTGTTAATCACATTAATAAATTAATTATTCTTAATCACTTGATTAATCAACTTTAATCATTAATTAATATCTAATTTATAATCCTTAGTTACAAATTAATTATTCCTTAATTTTTTAAACTTAAACTTTAATTTAATTAATTTAAACTTTAATTACTTATTTAATTAATCCAAATCAATAACTTATTTAATAAATAAATTACCCATTTTAATTTACTTATTTATTTAATGAATTTCAAATCATTAAATCCTAATTAAGTTTTAAGAAAAACATTATTCTTAATTTAATTACCTTTATTAATTAACCACTTAAATTAATTAACTAACCACATTAATTATTATTATTTTTAAAGTTATTAACCTTGTTAATTAATTAACCATTCCATTAATTAATTACAAATTAATTAATCAATTCTAATTATCTTAGTAATTAATTGAATTACAAATCATTAATTCAAATTTTTATCAAAGTAAAACTTTTCTTACCTATATATTTGAAAAATATTTATTTCAATTTTTTTTCTTTTAAATTCAAACTATTTAAACCCTTTTCAAGGTTGTTTAAAACATTTTTAATTTATAAAATCTAAGTTAAATTTAAAAGGTTCAACACAGTTTTGAATTCCATACTTCAAATTTAGGTTTTAGATTATGTTTTAAAACTTGTTTTCCAGATTTTAAAATTAAATTAAATTTGAAAACAAACAGGTTTCCAAAGAAACCTGTAACCATTTTAATTACCCAAGCCTTGAGCAACAAATCCCCAGTTTACTTCTTCCCAAACACACAATCACCCTGACATACAAGTGCACCGTGCACGTGCACCTCCACCAGAGCCACCTCCGGCCAACGTTGACCAACCTCCCTCATCGGCGATCTCCCCTCAGACCTATTCTCATCATCGTATCGGTGATCAAATCATCTGAACGACATCGAGCATTCAAGCTCGATACAAGTACCAGGAAACAAAACCTGGAAACGAGCAAGACACTACCACCCAACCATGTCAACGGCTCTTCCTCCCACCGCCGATCACCGTAGGGCCCAAAGCTTCGCCCATAGCTTCGTTGACGTGTCCTCCACCTTTCCCCCAAACCACGGCAAACTCGATCAATCCAAGACGGCAAACGAATCGAAGATTTCAACCTCGCAAAAACTAGGGCTACGAAAGGAAATTGCCTGCCGCTGTCACCACCATGCCTGGAACACCAACCCGAGATTTTTCCCAGCATCTCCATTCGCTCGTCTACCACCCCCAAGAATCTCGAGACTTTTCCACCCCCAGATCGCCAGGGATCGCCTCGAATGCTAATTCCAGTTAAACCCAAATGGGGTACTCAATGCAATCTTAAACTTCTTGATTTTTGTTCTAAAAATCTTATTTTCGAATGCAGTTTCAATTTATATATTTGAATCGATGTTTTATAACATTCGAAATTATCACATATTTGAGTTTGTTCTGTTAAAATCAAGTTTTCTCCCAATGTTTATAATTTACTTGAACTATTTTTAAAAAATAACTAATACTTAATCAAGCCTATTTGCTTTTGGAAACAAAACCTGACAAAGATCAAGTAATCTGATATTTGAATTTGTTGAACAAACCATATGCTCTTAAGCAAAAAGTCTCAATATATACAGGCATACCCCTCTACATACATATATAGACAGAGAACAATTTATGTGTGTATATACGCATACTAACCAACTCCAAACTCAGCCATATTAATCATCAAATATAGATTCACTTAGTTGGATCTTAGTTTAGTTACTCACTTTGTTTTTCCAGAGAAGAACAGAGATCTGCTAATGATTTCCTTTTGCTCTGATTTGTTTGATTTGAAAGCCTGCATTGCTTTGATCTGAGTAAAACTTGTATCTGAATTTACTTAGCTTCGGAATGGAACCTTGATCCACTTGAAGTTGTTTCTATTTGTCTCAGGTAGAATTTTGGATCTGCTTTTTTTTTTATTGAAGAAGAGTGTAAACTTTTGAATTGAAGATTAATAGTCAGGCTTTCTTCTTTTTATAGATGATGATGTTTACATTCTTTTCTCTGGTTTTGCTTAACTTCCTATAGCTACGAACCAGAACAAAGTTGATGTATAAGAGAAGTATGCAGGTGATGTTATTATTTTGTACAATATGATAAAATATTATTTGCACAATATTGTAGAGATTTCCTTTCTTACTTTATGGTGGCTGATACGTTGCTTTGGTGTACTAGAGATGTCTTGCATTAATGGCTTAAGTCCTCTACTTCTTATTATATTCTTCAAATTCATAGATATTTTATATTACTTGGTTCTTAGCTTTGCATTTCATAATTTTACAGGCAACTTACAATATTTATTTGCCTAGCATACTTTACTTTGTTTGCTGGAAGCTATCATCTCGGCTGACAACATTTGATTTTGCATGATTTTCTTCTTTTGGCTATTGTTTACTTCAGCCTGCATTTTTTTTTCCTTGCCTGATGAGATTGTGGTGGCTGCATTAATTAACTTGGTGGCTGAGAGATACAATTTTGACTTGCATTGATTACTTGAACAAATGAATAATTTTTTCATGTCTTATTTCAATAGCTTACACTGTCATCAGCTTATACTTTGTTTTGTTTTATATTTGTTTTAAACACTTTCATTTGCCTTTGTATTGTTTTAAGTGTACATACTGAATATAATTTTGTAACTTGTTTGTTTCTTTTGCAAGCTACCCACATATAATATTTTTCTTTGTTTTCCTTTACATCTTTCCAGCCTATACTTATTCAACTTTGCTTTGTTTATGTTTCTTGTCTTTGTCTTGCATACTTTGTATTTTTTTTGTTTGAATACTTTATTTTGCATTGCCAAGCTTGTTTTTACTTTGTTTTATGCTTTGTCATATTTTATATAACTATAAGTTCATTTAAAGTATTTGCTTAACATCAATACTCATTTTAATTCCTTTTAAAGTTTAATTATCTAATATCAAATTTTAATCATATCCAAAATCCAAATACAAGTTTTTTTTTTTTTTAGATATTTAAATTTAAATCCCAATTCAATTTTCAATCTATTTTATAAACATGTTCATTTTCAAGTATCCGAATTAATTCTCGATTATTTAAAATTTAACTAAAATTTTATATTAGTTACCAATTATTTTCACAATTTTTATTCATAAATTAAATTAAATTATCAATTTAAACTTAATAAAATTGGAGATCGTTACAGAATATGTTACAAGTTATCCCCCTTTTACTTATGCATTGACATGTTCACATGATATTTAAAAGTTCTATGTTGTACAAATAAAATTTACACGTTATTGTTTTGACTTTATTGATTGTAATTTAGTTGCACTTTAGTTTTCCAAGCATTTGATTCATAATATTTCATATGTAAATTTATATTCCTAGTTATAACTTATACTCGTATATTTATATTGTTAGTTATATTTTATATTTTATAATTATGGTTTATACTTATGTTTATAATTATGATTCATACTTTTTTTGGATGTTTATGTTTATAATCAATTATATTGTTTAAAACTTATATGTTAGATTTCCATGTTTATGTTAATATTAATACGTTTGTTTATTTTTAACTTTATCATTTTAAAAGCTAACATTGTATTCATATGCATATTATCAGGGAATAAATTATAGAGTCTTTGATTTGATTTTATTGAATAAGATAGGTTTTGTTTTAAATGGGTTTGAAGCGTTCTATTTTAAATTTTCAAATCAAAACTTCACATATATGCTAGTAAATAATTAAGATCTCATCATTTTAATCATTGACAAGCTTATATTTAATTTAAATTAAATTAATTATTCATTAAAATATGCTGTCAAAAATTCCTGGTTGTTACATTCCTTCCCCCTTAAAAGAATTTCGTCCCCGAAATTTAAAACAAAGATAATTTAAAAGCTTATATATTAACAATCCAAACATACATATTATCCATACAAAACAAACAATCAAACAGTCTATTCTTGCTAATAACACTAGTTATCCGAACACAAATCCAGATA
Source organism: Allium cepa (assembly GCA_030765085.1). Classification (NCBI taxonomy): domain Eukaryota; kingdom Viridiplantae; phylum Streptophyta; class Magnoliopsida; order Asparagales; family Amaryllidaceae; genus Allium; species Allium cepa. The sequence goes on from CM060938.1 coordinate 344,790,112, forward strand.
AACTTCCCCAAAATTATCGAGAGTTTGTTTCTCGATGATCAACAATCCAAACTGGATTCCTGACCACAGTTAAATTTGATTCAACTTCCGAATTCCCGAATTATTTGTTTAACAACTAATGATGAATCGTGAACAAATTTCCTGAGATATATGGAATATACAATAAATTCAGGACATCCATTCTGGCAATTCAATTAAAATCTACAGTATTAACTCTTTCCAAATTTTATTGGCTCTTTACAGAATTTCATTATCTATTATATCAGTCCCGTACGATGTATATATACTACTCGTACGCAATACCAAATCCGATCGCTCACTCGATCACACAATCTTACTTTCGAATTAGTATCGTCCACTCGACTTCCTAGTACGGACTCAGAACTGGTTTCTTGATCAGAAACTGTCGTTCTCCTAGCATAGTCACAACTATGATAGAGAATTTCCCAGAATCATTCAAAATCCAAATCCATGGTTCGCCGTCGAAAATCGAGTGAAAAATCCTAACTCGGATCGATATATAACTATCTCGAAATTCTGTGCTCGAATCTGGATCAAATTGTTATGCGAATAAAATAATATACATACATCCTACGTATTTATATCCATTGATTATCAACCATATCAATTTTCTTTTTATTCACATTATTTTGATTTCTATCTACTTGAAAATAATTCCTAATATCAAATTTTACTTAAGCATTTCTCTATTCATTTCTTAAGCTTAATATAAGCATTATATATACTCTTATATTATTACTCTGCCACTTTAGCCTTTATATCTTCTTATTTACATCTGAATTACCAATTCAATATGAATTCAATTTTCTTAACTCTGAATATTGAACTTTTATTGACTATCTCCATTTATAACTGATTCCTATTATTATTTGTAAATTAGTTTCATTCATTAGTTTACTTTAAATTTTCAATTTGAAATTGTTTTGTTGCTAAAGTATTTTTTTTATATAGTTTTCAAATTCTGAAAAGCTTTGACATATTCTCCATTTGTTTAGCATTACATATTTCCATAAGCACAAATGTAAGGTTCCAATCCTCAACACAATTAATTTCAATCAATTCCCAAACCATTCCCTTTTAATTAAAAGGAATTTACAACTTTCTTGCTTATACAATCAATTTAAGCAATACAAACTCATATTCAAAATCATCCTATTTTGGTTCCAATAATTCATAGATTTTTATTCAATCTTATTTACTTCAAACATCACATTTTCTTATGCAATTTAACAATATCATTGTGAATAAATGATTACTTAAGCTTTATACAATTCTCAAATTGATTCTAGCTCAATTTACATTTGGCTCCATCTCAATTAATTTATTCACAATCCTTACATTGCATTTTCTTTCATTTCATTCAGTTTGATTTCAAACCATTTATTAAACTTGACAACAAGTATTTTAAATAATCATCTGACAATTTACATAAGTCATTTATTTTCTTCAAACTGTTCTACCCAATAACTTAAGTTTATTCCATTTCACCAATTTCCATATAAATCTTTGATTCGATTTTTCTTTTAGTCAAATCCCAGCTATTTACTGATTAGTTTATTCTCTTATCCATTTTTACATTTTAATAATTTACATTAACAATTCATTATCGAATTTATTTGTAGTAAGGTCATTCAATTTATACTTGAATTAGATTTATTTACAACTCACACCAATTCTATTTTAATTCAATTCAATATTTACTTATTTACATAAGAATTCTATTCCACTCAATATTATTTATAATTCGACTGGATTCATTTAAATTCAGTTTCATTCCAACTCAACTTCAGTTAAATTTATCTACTTACCATTCTTTAAATTTTATTTCTCAAAATATGAGCTCAAAACTTATTTATTTACTTAAAAGTTTACATTACTCATTTGGGTCATTTCATCTTATAATCATTATTCCAGATTATATATATATGACACCTACTGTCTTGAGGTATGAATTTTCACCTCACAAATTCAATCATTTTACCTTCAAATTTTATATCCAAATAAGTTCATTTTGAACTTCAATTCCATTTAACTTATCTCAAGTTAAACTCAAGTACATTTTTCCTATTTTCATATACTGAAGTTAAATTGAAATTCCAGGATTAAAATTCCCGATTTCTTCTTATTAATATCAACTTTACTTTATAAGTTCAACAGTCAATTCATTTAAACTTTTCACATTATCTAAATAGAATTCTTTGTAACATCCCGCCTTTTCGCACACTTTAAAACGACACACGTGCCAATTCAAAGCATACGCAAGGGCGGATTGTTATGGGGTAAATAAGAAAAATAGAGAAGAAATAAAACGAAAATAGAATCTCACAGCGGAAGGATGAAATATAGTAACAAGTATACAGTTCATAAACAGTTTACAAAAGCTTGATTTTTCTTATACAATGAATATCAGAGTTACACATACCAAATACAACAATGCAGCGGAATATAAAGAGTGTGGTGCAATACTATATATAGAATAATACTGATTCTTCGTCTTCGTCCTCCAAAGCTAAAACCTGCTATCCTGAAACGCTCGGACTGACCCGAGCGAATTTGAATAGACAAAAACACTCGAGTCAGACTAGAATATCTTATGTGAGTTAAATAAACAGAAATAAATATGAGTACAGTAACTCAAGAGATGCTCGGGATTTACATCTCCTAAGGATCCGTTAAACTATTTACTATGTAGTATATTGCGTTATTATAATAGTGTCTATTTATAAAATAAACTTACTTTTTAATAGCGTTAAGGGGTTACCCATATAGCCCTTAACACGTAATAGTCCCAGTAGTCCATCCAATATCATAGTCCCTCCTGATCGGGAAGCCACTAGAGGATACCACACGGGCTACGGGAGAAAACCAAACTCGTACAAGGCGCGATAGGGTAGGTGACACGGCACAACTAGGCAATGCCAGGGTAGATATACCAATTACGCTTCCGGGCCGATGGTAACGCGAAGCCGCAGCAACCGCCCACCTCGAAACAACTCCCCAAATCAAAAAAATAGAAGTGGCCACTGAATCAATCCAAAGTCATAGTATAATATCGAAGAGGAGTGTCCGATCAGAGGAATGACCTCATTAACCCGTCGATCGCTCCTGTTTTAGCCACCTTATGCCAACTCACGGGAGTCGGGTCCACGTATTTACCTTACAGGAATCGTCGCCACCAACCTACTTCATTCTGGAATCTCCACCGCGTACACGGTTAGTCAAAGTGGTTTTCGGTATCGACAGAGAGTATGTCCATATCCGATCCCGGTCTCTTTGCCAACCCATCGTTATTATAACACCGCGGTTATTTAAAACAGTTTATACTTTTAAAACCAGAATATAATCCATTTCAAAACCATAATATTACGATATCATTCCAAAACCCAAAACCATATTTTTCCACTTATTCCAAATATAATTTCTTTCCAATAATAAAAAGGGTTTAGCTTCATAATATCTGAAAATCGAATATTTTCAAAGCTTAATATTTTTGGAAATCCATAATTTCAAACCATAACTTTTAAACTCAATGGTTTGGATATTCAACGGTATGCGAATTAAAAAGGTTTAACTTTACTGTTGCTTTATAAAGAAATAAATTACACGGCTTTCCAAATATTTCTTCTTTTAAAGTTAAACCAAAATCCAAAATATTACCTCAAGTCCCAAAACCATTTCAATTTTATATATATTTATATCCATTTTGAGCATTAATATTTCAACTAAAGTTGGATTTTTATCCTTTCAAAATCAATATTCTATTAATTAATCTTGACCATTCACATAAAATCCATAATTAATAAAACTTCAATTTCTAGTAAAATATATATATAAATTTTCCAATTCAAATTTTTACTAGAATATCCATTTCTATTTATTTTGGGAAAATCCAATTTCAAATATCATATCTTAAAATTTCCAACTTTACATTTAAACATAGGATATAAATTTACCAACTCCATTTTCTAAATTTCTTCCATTTCAATAAAGAAATTTATCCACCTTTTAAATTCCTAAATTTTAACTTCATAGGTATATAAATATGGAATAAAATATTTATACAATATAAAATTTAAGATTTATAAACCGTATTCAATCCAAACCATAGAAATCACATTAAAATAGTTATATATAGACCGCGGTGCCTGTATAAAATTTTCTATCCTATGGTCAAGTGATACGGATATTTATCATTTCAATCCGCAATTTAAAAATAAAACTTTGCGGTTTTATCATTTCAAACCACAATCCCGAAAATGTAAAATGCATGCTAACTGGCAGTTAATGATATCCACATAAATCATCCATTCAACAACACATCCATCACCCAATTTCAACCATCAATCAATATCAATCACTATCAACCAATATCAATCAATAAAAATATTAGTTCGATAATATGCAACGGGTAATAACTGTCAGTTCATTCAAATTAAATTTCAACTATTAATCTAACCATTAATATTTAGAGATAATTTATATAACCGTTAACTAGCATTTCATATGCAAACAAAGTTCCTAACAGTCAAATAAATACGCAATAAATTAATTAAATTAACAGCTAAATCAAATAAACTGCAATTCAACAGATGTGGATGAAATAACATGCCAAAAGCTCATAAATAAATTTCTATTCATTTCTAAAATTTATTTAACAAACATAAAAGCTTCTAGTAATTGTGAGTGGGTTAAAACACTCACCTTTGGAATTTAAATCGAATTTAAACCCGCTTTAAACCCAAAAATTCGCCCGTCTCAGAATTTGTCCAAACCAGCGTCAATGGATCCGGAATTTAATTACGATCCTAACGCAAAAAAAATCGTAAGAATCGGATGTCGTATGAAAAAGTTATACGCTTAAACGCTGATTGAAATCGAAATTGAATTAAAACAAAACATACCCTAACTATTAGCCACGTCAGCTGAAACTCGCACGTGAACAGTTTCCTCATGAACCCTAGCTGATACGCTCCAGCCGCCACTACCGAAAACCCATCGCCAAAATTCGCCGTCCCCACGATGCACTTCGTCCAGATCCAATGCCACCCTCTACCATGCCTTGCCGCCGTGACCTACTGGACCCTCCTCGCATGTCGCGCCGCCTCCAACAGCCCCCAGGCCGAGGCGAGATGCGGCCCCTTCCCTCCAAATTTGTGGCCAATCCAACAACCATCTCGATACCCTAACCGTACCGATGCGTGCTGCTCGACGCCCTCTCCGCTACGGTGCTTTCCGATCGAGCTATTTCTGACGATCCACCGTTGGATCGTCAAAGATCCCATTTGAACGGCCGGCACTGTTTGGTTATTTCTGAGCAAACCACAGATCCAATCGAGAAACAAATTTCACTAGCAGATTACGCGCTTCGACAAGATCAACATATAATTTTTGTGGAATTTTCTGAATTTTTTTGAGTTTTGGCTTTTGATTTTTGAACTGTAGATAGATCTAGGGTTTTTCAACCATTGGAGAGGGGAAAGAGATGAAGAAAATGTACGTACAGATAATGACAATTAAAAGGAGGCTAGGGTTTATGATCGCATATATATAGACAAATAGAAGAAGGCTAGGTGGGTACGGATAACGAACGTGCTAAACGGTAGTCGGCCCAAAAAGCCCGTTCTGACCCCGGAACCGAATCTGTTAAAACTATATATCCAAATAGGTGTTTTAAAATATTCTGAACGCGATGGAAAAGGTTTCGCGACCAAATTCGATCGTATGGAGAAGTTATGCTAAAACAAGATTTCCAAATTGATTTTAAATTGATTTTCAATAAAATTGATTTCAAGGCGTTTCGCGTCCGTACGATCAAACGACAAATCCGATCGATACGAAACTTGAAATCCTACAAAAATTTACCGATACGGATCCGATGAAACTGGTCTCGTCGAAATCCGAGTCCGTGACAAAAATGGCTATTTTTAATGTTTATTAAATCAATTAAATAAATCATAAAAATCCAATTTTATTTTTCGACTTCTAATATTGGCCAAATCTTATTACTTATATAATTCAATCAATTCCAATTGATTTAGCAGCTTGGATGTGAATTAAAATCTATAAACATATCAATTTGCAGTGTTAACATCTGCACTTTCTTATTATTTGGAATTTATAAATTTTATTCTCAGAACCCAACTATTTAATCTTATACCTTTATATTCTCATCTTAAACTAATTAAATAAATAACTTGATTTCCATTCCAGCTCATATGGTTTGCAATTCCTTTTTACCATAAATTAAATTCCAAACTATAAATAAACTTTATCTCCATTTATTCGCCTTAATTTATTTAAGGCAATCCTAAACTAATATCTATTGCAATGATTCCAAATATCATTCCCTCATTTTCTTAACTATTATTAATTCCAATCTTAATGAATTCAATATTATAGGTTTGATAAATCTATTAAATTCACTCAATTGTTTACAAATTCCATTTTTATATTCAATAACGTAATATTTTACGTTTAATTCCATTCTATTTGTAGTAAATACCATTTGTTGCATCTAATACTCAAATTATAAATATAAATCTTGCTTTCAAAAGCTATATCAACAATGGTCCAATTTAAAATAGAATTAGCTTTAACTTTATTTTATGGAATTTACTATTGCAATCAATCCAAATTACCACAAATTACATCTAAATAAATAAAGCTTGATTTCTATATTAACTTCTTTGGTTTCAATCAACCTTTTATTGTGAATATGTATTTCAAGGTAAAATTGAAATCTCTATATCCCTTTGATTTCAATATTTCATCCAATACCTACATATTCTAGCTAAATTTCAACTAACATATAAATTAGCTATTCCAACTTCCATTAATTTCGATTATCATACTATAGAAATTTAATTCCATTAACCACATAAATAAAAGTTGATCCCCATCTATTTACATTATATCACGTTTGCATAAATTTATTCAATGGTCACTTTTAATTAGAAACTATACAATTTCCAATCCAAATGTAAATCTTCCACTTTTGAATTCTTATATTAAATGGAATTTATTCTAGGTAATATTTTTACTAATATTTACTGATTCAACATTTATATGCTTCTTAAAATCAACTCCAACCAAATGTGACAATTTACATTTCATTTCTATGCAATATATACTCATTTTTATTCCATTCATTTGGTTACCGCGTTGAAATCTATTTATTACTAATACTAACGTTATTGTCATCAATTATAATTGGATTCCAAATTTTTATTCAATACTGTGAAAAATAACTTTCATATAAATCAAATCCTTTTTATACCTAATTCAAATTGGATTATATTCCAATTCCTATAACTAGGTCTTAAGTCACCATTTACATATTTAACGTTTATTTAAATCTCCGTTTATAAATTTTAGAGTTTCTACTAAATTGAATTATACAACTTATGAACTTTAACAAATTTAGTCCACCTAATAAATTTTCTAATGTTTATATATTTGCAGTCCAATTCAGCTATCATTTCATTAATACCTTTTAAATCAACTAATTTTAACTAATAACTACCCACCAATTTACGTTAATCCAATCTATGCCACATAAATATTTAATTGTTAACATTAAATTATAATCACCATATCAATTCCTATATTTACTCAAATAAAAATCTTAAGACTTATATTTCCTTCTAAATTAGATTAGCAATTCTATTAAATTCAATTCATTAAATATTATTAAATTAACGGGTCGTTACAATCTCCCCCACTCAAAACTTTTCGTCCCCGAAAAGGAAAGAAGGGAGGAGGAAGAATAACAGTGCGTTTTACTTCAAATATTAACTTATATTTTACTGGATTAATTTCCTTAAATGAAATACACTGGTTTTATAATTATTATATCCTTTAATACTTGAATTATTAAAGTTGGAAAAATATTTCAATAGAATTCTAAGTCCAAAATTTACGGAAAATTTTGGCAGAGTCTCCTTTGTACGGAGGGACTCTGGAGAAAATATAATATCCAAATATACAATTATATTGCATATATATCCAAAATAAAATATCCCACACGGGAAAAATATATAAAATAGCGCTTTAAACGAAATCCGAAAACGTACCTATTTGTCGGGCAATATACGCTTATTATTTTGGAACCAAAAGCAGTACCAGTTGCTTCCAACACCTGTATTCACTTATAAAATCTAAAAGGTTAAATATTTATTTTACAGTGAAAGGTTTAGGTGGATTCAATCATTCATATCCAATCAAATGCAACAACCACAATTTTTTTCTCAACAGCACACACCACATTCAACAAACAATCATTTAATCAAACAACAATTAGTTGTTCGGGTTCAAATTCTGAAGTTGTACGAATGAAGAATAACTATCAAGTACATCCGTTGCTCAACAGCCTAAGATGGAACAAAGATAGATTATTTGTAAATCTAACAACTCCATAATTCCTTACCCAACAACATACATCAACCAACAATTCAAATCAACACCAAAATATCTCATTATACATTTATTTCATAATTCAGTGTTTTGATTTTTCTTTCCTTCATTTATGAGGGATTTCTTTGTTTCTTACAAGTTTATTTTCCAATTATCACCAAATTCATTATATTTGTATTTCCTTTTTATTACTTAAGTTTCCTTTTATTACTTAAGTTTATAAAATAAATTCTCATTAATAACAGCAATTTATTGAATACCTTTATTGCTTCAAGCTTTACTTGCAAGATTTTCTTTTACATATTCTTACTAACATTTCAACTTTTATTTTATGGTAAGTTATATATATTTTAAGAATGTAAGTGACAATTTACATGTTTCTTCTTAATTCCTTTAATTAATATATATATATTTGTTACTTACCTTTAATCTCATTCATTTATTTAATGTGGAGGTTTCCATTATATTGGAATAGAGGAAATTAAAACATACTTAAGTTAATAATCCTACAATCAATTCTTATTTAGAATTTCATTTTATTTACTTTAAGTTCATATCACCTATTAGTAATTCTTAACTTAATTTTTTTTTTTTTTAGTAAAATTCCAATCATAACTTAAGTTTATACCATTAAATTCTTATTTATACAGTCGTTTATTGAATACTTCAATTTTTCCTAAATTCCTACTTGTAAAATATTCAATTCTAGTTTCTTATTTAACATTTCAACTTTTATATTTGGGTAAGTTATTTATGTTAAAGAAATTGCAATTGAACTTATACAAGTTAAATCTCCATTCTTTAATTCAATTCAATGTTAATCCTTATTACTATTCTCTCTCCTACGTATTCACTTTCTCTTTATATCCTTGCAATAATTCTCTTAATTAAATTAGAGGTTTTAATTTATTTATTACTTAACCCCTTTTTTTTTCACTAACATAATTTTAAACAATTTATTAATGGAAATTTAAGAATTTAATACCGGGTCAAATTTCAAAATTACTTTAAAATAATAGATAATATAATTTCTTACAACTCTTATATCTCCAATTATCTTTAAACAATTAAAATTTCAAATAAATTCAAAACAATTCTGTAGTAGTATTTACTACAGCGGCCTTTCCCCTTCGAAACTCGAAAATGAAAGTCGATGATGCGGCCGTCATCACCGAATTTATTTTCCAGCGACGGAGAGAAAAGTACATAATTTATTTCCCCAAAATCTTCTTTTAAAACAAATTTCCCGAATTTAAAACGGAATATTCATATCGGAAAACATATATATGACAATATTATTATACTTCCAAATTATACTTTTTATATAAGAAATTTCTTATAAACCAAATCATTATTTTTCATAAATTCTTTGAAAGCACATTTCAAAAATCCCGGACTTAAGTTCTAAAATCTCCCATTTGATTTATCATAATTTCAACTTAGCTTCAGTTATTATAAATATTTTTGTTGCCTAACATCCAATCTATAGCAACCAAATATATATATCTTTATAAAATATTTTTATATATAGAAAATATGATAGGCAAAATTATTTCATTCACCTATATTAAAAACTAATATTATGTCGGCCTGTCCTATTAAGTGTTTAGAAATCCCTATTGATGGCATAGCGTCCCATGCATCAACCAGAATTTATAAATACAAAGCGGAACAGATTAACACAATATCAAAATTTTTTATTAATACTAACAAGTACGCTCTCTCATATATACACTCAGCGACTCCCATAGGATATTTCTACCCTATTAACTAAGAGTCAAACCCCACAAAGCCAAGGTTTATCGCTAAACCAAAGCTCTGATACCAACTGTAACATCCCGCCTTTTCGCACACTTTAAAACGACACACGTGCCAATTCAAAGCATACGCAAGGGCGGATTGTTATGGGGTAAATAAGAAAAATAGAGAAGAAATAAAACGAAAATAGAATCTCACAGCGGAAGGATGAAATATAGTAACAAGTATACAGTTCATAAACAGTTTACAAAAGCTTGATTTTTCTTATACAATGAATATCAGAGTTACACATACCAAATACAACAATGCAGCGGAATATAAAGAGTGTGGTGCAATACTATATATAGAATAATACTGATTCTTCGTCTTCGTCCTCCAAAGCTAAAACCTGCTATCCTGAAACGCTCGGACTGACCCGAGCGAATTTGAATAGACAAAAACACTCGAGTCAGACTAGAATATCTTATGTGAGTTAAATAAACAGAAATAAATATGAGTACAGTAACTCAAGAGATGCTCGGGATTTACATCTCCTAAGGATCCGTTAAACTATTTACTATGTAGTATATTGCGTTATTATAATAGTGTCTATTTATAAAATAAACTTACTTTTTAATAGCGTTAAGGGGTTACCCATATAGCCCTTAACACGTAATAGTCCCAGTAGTCCATCCAATATCATAGTCCCTCCTGATCGGGAAGCCACTAGAGGATACCACACGGGCTACGGGAGAAAACCAAACTCGTACAAGGCGCGATAGGGTAGGTGACACGGCACAACTAGGCAATGCCAGGGTAGATATACCAATTACGCTTCCGGGCCGATGGTAACGCGAAGCCGCAGCAACCGCCCACCTCGAAACAACTCCCCAAATCAAAAAAATAGAAGTGGCCACTGAATCAATCCAAAGTCATAGTATAATATCGAAGAGGAGTGTCCGATCAGAGGAATGACCTCATTAACCCGTCGATCGCTCCTGTTTTAGCCACCTTATGCCAACTCACGGGAGTCGGGTCCACGTATTTACCTTACAGGAATCGTCGCCACCAACCTACTTCATTCTGGAATCTCCACCGCGTACACGGTTAGTCAAAGTGGTTTTCGGTATCGACAGAGAGTATGTCCATATCCGATCCCGGTCTCTTTGCCAACCCATCGTTATTATAACACCGCGGTTATTTAAAACAGTTTATACTTTTAAAACCAGAATATAATCCATTTCAAAACCATAATATTACGATATCATTCCAAAACCCAAAACCATATTTTTCCACTTATTCCAAATATAATTTCTTTCCAATAATAAAAAGGGTTTAGCTTCATAATATCTGAAAATCGAATATTTTCAAAGCTTAATATTTTTGGAAATCCATAATTTCAAACCATAACTTTTAAACTCAATGGTTTGGATATTCAACGGTATGCGAATTAAAAAGGTTTAACTTTACTGTTGCTTTATAAAGAAATAAATTACACGGCTTTCCAAATATTTCTTCTTTTAAAGTTAAACCAAAATCCAAAATATTACCTCAAGTCCCAAAACCATTTCAATTTTATATATATTTATATCCATTTTGAGCATTAATATTTCAACTAAAGTTGGATTTTTATCCTTTCAAAATCAATATTCTATTAATTAATCTTGACCATTCACATAAAATCCATAATTAATAAAACTTCAATTTCTAGTAAAATATATATATAAATTTTCCAATTCAAATTTTTACTAGAATATCCATTTCTATTTATTTTGGGAAAATCCAATTTCAAATATCATATCTTAAAATTTCCAACTTTACATTTAAACATAGGATATAAATTTACCAACTCCATTTTCTAAATTTCTTCCATTTCAATAAAGAAATTTATCCACCTTTTAAATTCCTAAATTTTAACTTCATAGGTATATAAATATGGAATAAAATATTTATACAATATAAAATTTAAGATTTATAAACCGTATTCAATCCAAACCATAGAAATCACATTAAAATAGTTATATATAGACCGCGGTGCCTGTATAAAATTTTCTATCCTATGGTCAAGTGATACGGATATTTATCATTTCAATCCGCAATTTAAAAATAAAACTTTGCGGTTTTATCATTTCAAACCACAATCCCGAAAATGTAAAATGCATGCTAACTGGCAGTTAATGATATCCACATAAATCATCCATTCAACAACACATCCATCACCCAATTTCAACCATCAATCAATATCAATCACTATCAACCAATATCAATCAATAAAAATATTAGTTCGATAATATGCAACGGGTAATAACTGTCAGTTCATTCAAATTAAATTTCAACTATTAATCTAACCATTAATATTTAGAGATAATTTATATAACCGTTAACTAGCATTTCATATGCAAACAAAGTTCCTAACAGTCAAATAAATACGCAATAAATTAATTAAATTAACAGCTAAATCAAATAAACTGCAATTCAACAGATGTGGATGAAATAACATGCCAAAAGCTCATAAATAAATTTCTATTCATTTCTAAAATTTATTTAACAAACATAAAAGCTTCTAGTAATTGTGAGTGGGTTAAAACACTCACCTTTGGAATTTAAATCGAATTTAAACCCGCTTTAAACCCAAAAATTCGCCCGTCTCAGAATTTGTCCAAACCAGCGTCAATGGATCCGGAATTTAATTACGATCCTAACGCAAAAAAAATCGTAAGAATCGGATGTCGTATGAAAAAGTTATACGCTTAAACGCTGATTGAAATCGAAATTGAATTAAAACAAAACATACCCTAACTATTAGCCACGTCAGCTGAAACTCGCACGTGAACAGTTTCCTCATGAACCCTAGCTGATACGCTCCAGCCGCCACTACCGAAAACCCATCGCCAAAATTCGCCGTCCCCACGATGCACTTCGTCCAGATCCAATGCCACCCTCTACCATGCCTTGCCGCCGTGACCTACTGGACCCTCCTCGCATGTCGCGCCGCCTCCAACAGCCCCCAGGCCGAGGCGAGATGCGGCCCCTTCCCTCCAAATTTGTGGCCAATCCAACAACCATCTCGATACCCTAACCGTACCGATGCGTGCTGCTCGACGCCCTCTCCGCTACGGTGCTTTCCGATCGAGCTATTTCTGACGATCCACCGTTGGATCGTCAAAGATCCCATTTGAACGGCCGGCACTGTTTGGTTATTTCTGAGCAAACCACAGATCCAATCGAGAAACAAATTTCACTAGCAGATTACGCGCTTCGACAAGATCAACATATAATTTTTGTGGAATTTTCTGAATTTTTTTGAGTTTTGGCTTTTGATTTTTGAACTGTAGATAGATCTAGGGTTTTTCAACCATTGGAGAGGGGAAAGAGATGAAGAAAATGTACGTACAGATAATGACAATTAAAAGGAGGCTAGGGTTTATGATCGCATATATATAGACAAATAGAAGAAGGCTAGGTGGGTACGGATAACGAACGTGCTAAACGGTAGTCGGCCCAAAAAGCCCGTTCTGACCCCGGAACCGAATCTGTTAAAACTATATATCCAAATAGGTGTTTTAAAATATTCTGAACGCGATGGAAAAGGTTTCGCGACCAAATTCGATCGTATGGAGAAGTTATGCTAAAACAAGATTTCCAAATTGATTTTAAATTGATTTTCAATAAAATTGATTTCAAGGCGTTTCGCGTCCGTACGATCAAACGACAAATCCGATCGATACGAAACTTGAAATCCTACAAAAATTTACCGATACGGATCCGATGAAACTGGTCTCGTCGAAATCCGAGTCCGTGACAAAAATGGCTATTTTTAATGTTTATTAAATCAATTAAATAAATCATAAAAATCCAATTTTATTTTTCGACTTCTAATATTGGCCAAATCTTATTACTTATATAATTCAATCAATTCCAATTGATTTAGCAGCTTGGATGTGAATTAAAATCTATAAACATATCAATTTGCAGTGTTAACATCTGCACTTTCTTATTATTTGGAATTTATAAATTTTATTCTCAGAACCCAACTATTTAATCTTATACCTTTATATTCTCATCTTAAACTAATTAAATAAATAACTTGATTTCCATTCCAGCTCATATGGTTTGCAATTCCTTTTTACCATAAATTAAATTCCAAACTATAAATAAACTTTATCTCCATTTATTCGCCTTAATTTATTTAAGGCAATCCTAAACTAATATCTATTGCAATGATTCCAAATATCATTCCCTCATTTTCTTAACTATTATTAATTCCAATCTTAATGAATTCAATATTATAGGTTTGATAAATCTATTAAATTCACTCAATTGTTTACAAATTCCATTTTTATATTCAATAACGTAATATTTTACGTTTAATTCCATTCTATTTGTAGTAAATACCATTTGTTGCATCTAATACTCAAATTATAAATATAAATCTTGCTTTCAAAAGCTATATCAACAATGGTCCAATTTAAAATAGAATTAGCTTTAACTTTATTTTATGGAATTTACTATTGCAATCAATCCAAATTACCACAAATTACATCTAAATAAATAAAGCTTGATTTCTATATTAACTTCTTTGGTTTCAATCAACCTTTTATTGTGAATATGTATTTCAAGGTAAAATTGAAATCTCTATATCCCTTTGATTTCAATATTTCATCCAATACCTACATATTCTAGCTAAATTTCAACTAACATATAAATTAGCTATTCCAACTTCCATTAATTTCGATTATCATACTATAGAAATTTAATTCCATTAACCACATAAATAAAAGTTGATCCCCATCTATTTACATTATATCACGTTTGCATAAATTTATTCAATGGTCACTTTTAATTAGAAACTATACAATTTCCAATCCAAATGTAAATCTTCCACTTTTGAATTCTTATATTAAATGGAATTTATTCTAGGTAATATTTTTACTAATATTTACTGATTCAACATTTATATGCTTCTTAAAATCAACTCCAACCAAATGTGACAATTTACATTTCATTTCTATGCAATATATACTCATTTTTATTCCATTCATTTGGTTACCGCGTTGAAATCTATTTATTACTAATACTAACGTTATTGTCATCAATTATAATTGGATTCCAAATTTTTATTCAATACTGTGAAAAATAACTTTCATATAAATCAAATCCTTTTTATACCTAATTCAAATTGGATTATATTCCAATTCCTATAACTAGGTCTTAAGTCACCATTTACATATTTAACGTTTATTTAAATCTCCGTTTATAAATTTTAGAGTTTCTACTAAATTGAATTATACAACTTATGAACTTTAACAAATTTAGTCCACCTAATAAATTTTCTAATGTTTATATATTTGCAGTCCAATTCAGCTATCATTTCATTAATACCTTTTAAATCAACTAATTTTAACTAATAACTACCCACCAATTTACGTTAATCCAATCTATGCCACATAAATATTTAATTGTTAACATTAAATTATAATCACCATATCAATTCCTATATTTACTCAAATAAAAATCTTAAGACTTATATTTCCTTCTAAATTAGATTAGCAATTCTATTAAATTCAATTCATTAAATATTATTAAATTAACGGGTCGTTACATTCTTAGAATTCAATTTCCCAGTTTTCATTTCCAAAACCATTTTGAAGTGATAACTTCACATACCTACTTGGTATATCAAATCAAATTTCCAATAAAATTTTCAAATTCCAAGCACTTGTTTTCACCAAAACAAATTTTCTCCTTTTGAACATTTCTAAAACAACTTGTATGTCCAACAAGCCCATACAATTTATCATGACCAACTATCCTGGTAGCAATCCATCGCTTAAGAAACTCGAAAATGAATACTGATGATGTCGCCATCATCATCAGGATTATTTTCCAACGATTGAAGTGAGTTCAGTGCTTCCTTACTTCCATAAATTCTTTTCAAAATAATTTCCATACAACAATATTTTCCAAAACAATATTCCGTCATTGCCTTTAAATCTTTGGAAAAAATATTTCGAACACTCCCAAGATTTTAAATTCTCAAATCCTTTTGTTTAACTTCATTTAAACACCTTTCAAATTCCCGGGACTTAAATTCTGTTTTAATCTAATTTCAGTTATATTCCTTTTTATTTAAAATCATTCTTAAATAATTTTTTATTCTGTTATAAACCACTCACATTTAAATTTCTATTTGATTGTACTATTAACAATCAAACATCCAAGTATGTATAGTTATTTCAGAAAAATATTTCTTTTATATCAAAATATAATTTTGGGTAAAATTATTTCATTTACCCTACCTTTAAAAACAATACTGTGTCGGTCAATCTGGTTCAAGAGTTTAGAAATCCCTATCGATGAAATGGCGTCCCATACATCGACTAGAATTCATAAACACCCAACAGATAAGTCAACACAATATAAAAACAATTTTATATTCACTAACAAATACGTGCTCATATCTATTAATATACTCAAACTCATTTTAGAGTTTTACAAACTCTATTCTATGAGTAATCACTACCAGAGCCAAGGTTATTACCAACCTATGCTCTGATACCAACTGTGACGACCCGCCCTTCTACTACCAGAAAGACGTATCATCATTAAGAAAGAAAGGGATAGAAATATAAAAGAAAGAGAAAGGAAGAACAACAACATCAGAATCTCACAGCGGAACGGAACAAAATATAATATATCATATAACTGTTACATAGTTTTACATATATCAGAGTTATACAATATCAATACACATGACAACCATACATACATCTATCACTATATACATCAAAGATACATCATACATCAACTACTGACACAGCGGAACTAGATAGATAACTACATACGTCTGGAAACTCCTGCTCCAAGCTCCTCCAGTAATCAAAGTCCAAAACATATCACTTGGCTACTCATAAAAATTTGAGTACCCAAGAGTTTATGAAAAACAAAATATAAAATCCGGGTCAGACATGGGTCTGGTATGAGTAAACGGTTTAAAGTTGTTTAACTTTGAAAAACATTTTGAAAATAAAGGTATCACGTAAGACTCCCCACAAATAAATATGGGTAAGTTTTTACCTTAAGCTAACCAAAACATTTCATAGGAAATCCGTTGATATTATAATAGTGTCTAGGGTTTTCAAGTATACAGAAAATAGCCGAAATTGTTACATTCATTAAATTCCAGCTACTAGCCACGAAAGTGGGTAATACAAATCAAAACCGTAGGGTCTCGTAGGGAAATGGATTTCCAACAATGGCAGGGCTACTGGGGTACCGCCCGTCACAGTACGGGGCCTAGATCACCGTACCGAGGATCACTTCCGACTCCCTGCTACACAAGGCCGGAACCATTTCTTACTGAACAGTCCCGAACAAGATAAACCCCGCAGTTGGCGCGACCAACCGCTCACTAAGCCGAAATATAAAAGGGAAATCTAGACAGGGGAAACATCTTGTCCTGCTTGGGCATGACCCACCTAACCTTGCTGCATCTCCCCTGTTTTAGCCATTCCCGGTTGATGAGGCTTGAGGCTGCGATTACCTTTAAAGAACATATCACTTAGAATGCTCATCGTCCGCCTGACGATGTGCTGAAAGCATTCAATCCATACAAGTTCATTCCGGGTTCGAACGAAACCGAAGGCATTATCTCGTCACACTCGTTTTGGAATCACCCTCAGAGTTAACGACGATAACCCTTGCATTCTGAATACACCATCTCTATCTTCCATTTCAGGATTCACGGCCTACCGTTTAAATTAGATCGATGTGGTTTTCGGAGAATCAAATTTGATTCTTCCGATCCCGGTCTCATCGAATCCAAACGCCATTTTAAGGGCCAAGTTGTCTAATTAACTTAACAGTTTAAATAATTTAAATTCAACAATTGAATTAACATAGCATTTATCACAGATAAAACATATACAAACATCATAGATATATCACGGCATATCAGAGAGCATCACAGAATATCATAAATTTAAACATCACAAACCAGACATTCTACATACACAACAATCCATAAGCAATCATTTAAATTCTCATTGCAATTAATTTGATTTAAAATCAATTACTTGAGAATTCATCGCTTGATCCTGTTTGCTTAATCGTTGATTAACGGTTAATTACTTATTTCCTTTCAAATTATTTACTTACAATTACTTACTTATTTCTTTTCAAATTGTCTTAATGATTTCTTAATTAACTATTAAATCCTAATTACATTTTATTTCACACTATTAATTTAGTTACTTCCCTACTCAAGTGATTTAACTTTAATTACATAATTAACTATTACCTGATCATTAATTAAAAACATTAACTATTTATTAATAAAAATTAATTGCCCTTTATTAACTGCTAATTACTTAATCAATCAACAATTAATTCTTAATCAAGCTACTTAATTAATTAACTATCGATTCATAATTAAATTGCTTGATTAACCAACTATTTATCCATTTATTATTACTTAATTACTCAGTTAATTAGTTGATTCCTAATTATTAATTATTAATTTCATAACTTACTTATTATAGATTAATTAGTTACTCAGATATCACAAATTATTTAAACTAACCATCTATCATCAATTTTATTAACTATATAATCTTCAATTAACGACTTTAATTAATTATTATTTATGAATTAACTTCTAAGTAAATGGCTAACATTCTTACGATTTAATTCGATTTAACATATGATTTTTTTTTTTATTACAAAATCAATTTAAAATTATCAATTTAAAATTTCAAGTAGAAATTACATTCTAATTACTTATTATTAGTCACCTATCTCTACAGACTTTTCTTAAGTAACTTTTAAATTTAAACTAACTAACTAACTATTGTTTAATTAACTTAGTCAACACTTACACAAAAATTATTATACACGTCCTATGGGAAAGCACTCGAGACCGCACTGCCCTTTACTCGAGAAAACTCAAGTTTCTCTCGTGATTTCCCCGCGTCCCATCTTTCCTATTTCCCCTTCTTCTCCCTTCCCTGTTCTATTCTTCTCCTTACTTAAATTAAATTTTTTTTATGAAGAACGAACTGCTGTAGCCACGCACTCAAACATCCCGAAGACAACCTCGACGCAACATTCACTTAACTCGAGTACGAGCACGCGCCTACTCACAGACCCACGAACACCACTACGCCACCGTGCACGTGCACGGTGGCTCACCTCGCCTTCGGCGATTTACGCTACCACCAGCAAATTCCAAAACGACTCAGCTACCAAAATTCAAACACAAAACCCATCGAAGATTATCAGATCAAAAAATGACCTGATGCTCGAACCCAAGGTTCGAACGTCATCGAGAAAAATGGCCCACCTCTCCATCCATGACCACCAAAGGCGAAACCCCTCCGCCTACACCACGTCCAATCCCTGCCTAACCTTCCCCTTGACACACGTCGCACTCGATCCACCCTATGAGTCGCGAACGGAAAATTTACAAAGCCCAGTAAACTCATGCCCAAAACCCTACTTTAATCCCAATCTCATAAACTATGTATTCGAAAAAATAATTTGACATTTTTCTTGTGTAAAAAGGGTTACAATCTTGCTTTCTATCAATTGACAATAATTAAGATGAACTCCATCATTCAAAATTGACGAAAATCCATTACAGCTCCTTTTTGAAACTGCTCTAAATATCATTGCTAAAAAATCAAAAGTTTTATGTTAAAAATCCTAATTATGTATATGAAATCAAATCATGTTATTAAATTTATAAATTTAAACATTCAAGTTTTGTCTTTAATTCTCTGTTTTCTTGATACTTGCATAAACAGTATTGATAAATACTGTTAAACCTCAAAACAAAATTGTAGGCCTATGATTTGGATAACAACTTAAGTTTGCATCAATAACTAGGTTTTAAACCATCTACATGAAGAAGTATGTGAAATTTCTTAGCTTTACTCTGTACAGTTATTCAAAGCTCCTGAAGTATAACTTCATATATTACAGAACAACAAGAAGTACTCAAGACAACTTAGTTAAAACAGACATCCAAGCACAAATCGTTGTGAGTTAAATATAAAGTTTTAAATTGAGAATAATAAGTTTACTCACCTAATAAACTTTGAACAGAAAGTGATTTTGATGAGGGAAACTGCAAGTTTGATTTCTGAAAGCTTCACTGTTGTTTTGTTGTTGAGTTAAATCTAAGTTTTCAAATCCACAAATGTTTATCCCCTCCTTCTTTGCTTCTCAATTTTTATTTAATTTTAAGTTTTCATCCATGAACTGATGATATATAGGTGGATATATAGATTGAAGCTACTGAATAACAGGTTGTAGCTGGCCAGTTTATATTTGTTTGTCATTTTTCTTTAATTGGTCCATTAGTTCTGCAGTATAAAATGATATATAGGGATTTCGACTACATGTACTTGTTAAACAAGTAGTTATGCTATTTAATGTTTATGTTTTTAATTATGATAACATGTATTTAATGGTGACTGATACTTACTTAGGTGTTGTACAAAGATATTTATTATTTCGGCTAGCATGCTTTGTGTAAGACAGGTTTTGTTTTTATTATGTTTAAAGTGAAAACTTTGTTTTATTATTTCGGCCGATAAGTTTTTGTAAGACACAAATTTGATATGCAGATAGTTGTAACTTGTACAAGACAATGATCTGATCTACTTATATTGAAGTAAAACTTTTGTTTTCTTATACACATAAATCTCAGCAGCATATATGTTTAGTACAGAATATGTTACAAGTTATCCCCCTTTTACTTATGCATTGACATGTTCACATGATATTTAAAAGTTCTATGTTGTACACATAAAATTTACAGGTTATTATTTTGACTTTATTGATTGTAATTTAGTTGCACTTTAGTTTTCCAAGCAATTGATTCATAATATTTCATATGTAAATTTATATTCCTAGTTATAACTTATATTCGTATATTTATATTGTTAGTTATATTTTGTATTTTATAATTATGGTTTATACTTATGTTTATAAATATGATTCATACTTGTTTTGGATGTTTATGTTTATAATCAATTATATTGTTTAAAACTTATATGTTAGATTTCCATGTTTATGTTAATATTAATACGTTTGTTTATTTTTAACTCTATCATTTTAAAAGCTAACATTGTATTCATATGCATATTATCAGGGAATAAAATATAGAGTCTTTGATTTGATTTTATTGAATAAGACAGGTTTTGTTTTAAATGGGTTTGAAGCGTTCTATTTTAAATTTTCAAATCAAAACTTCACATATATGCTAGTAAATAATTAAGATCTCATCATTTTAAACATTGACAAGCTTATATTTAATTTAAATTAAATTAATTATTCATTAAAACATGCTGTCAAAAATTCCGGGTTGTTACAGCACCTTTGATCGGACACATTCCTTCGATATTATACTTTGACTTTTGGATTGATTCGGTGGCCACTTTTGATTTTAGTTGGGGGTGTGGCTCGAGGTGGGCGGTAGCTGCGCGCTACGCGTTACCACCGACCCGGAAGCGTAATTGGTATATCTACCATGCATTGCCTAGTTGTGCCGTGTCAACTACCCTATCGCGCCTTGTACGAGTTTCTATTTGCGTCGTACCTATGGAGTATCCTCTGGTAGCCTCTCGTTCAGGAGGTATTACGGTACTGTACAGACTATTGGAATTATTTGTGTTAAGGGCTATATGGGTAACCCCTTAACGCTATTAAAAAGTAAGTTTATTTTACGATTAGACACTATTATAATAGCGCAATATACTACATAGTAAAGAGTTTAACGGATCCTTAGGAGATGTAAATCCCGAGCATCTCTTGAGTTACTGCACTCATATTTATTTCTGTTAATTTAACTCACATAAGACCTTTTAGTTCTGACTCGAGTGTTTTTGTCTTTTCAAATTCGCTCGGGTCAGTCCGAGCGTTTCAAGGTCAAAGACTTTAGCTCTAGAGGACGAAGACGGAGATTTCTATTTTTATTATTAATCATATTCCACCACACTCATATTGTTCCGCTGCATTGTTATATGGTATGTGTACTCTGATATGTATTGTATAGATAAAATCAAAGGTTTACAAAACAGCTTCATGAACTGTATATTTTGATTATTATATTTTATCCTTCCGCTGTGAGATTCTATTTTGTTTTATTTCTTCTCTGTTTTTCTTATTTACCCCATAACAATCTTCCCTTCCGTATGCTTTGGATTGGCACGTGTGTCGATTTGAAGTGTGCGAAAAGGCGGGATGTTACAACGTGTTATCAGAGCTTTGGTTTAGCGATAAACCTTAGCTTTGTGGGGTTCGACTCTTTATTTATAGGGTAGTAATACCCTATGGGAGCCGCTGGGCGTATATATATGAGAGAGCGTATTTTTTAGTGTTATAAAAAGGTTTTTATATTTTGTTAATCTGTTCCGTTTTGTATTTATAAAGTCGGGTTGGTGCATGGGACGCTGTGACATCAATAGGTATTTCTAAACACTTAATAGGACAGACCGACATAATATTAATTTTTAATATAGGTGAATGAAATAATTTCGCCAATTACATTTTCTATGTATATAAAATAAAATTTTATAATGACATATATTTGGTTGCTATAGATTGGGTGTTAGGTAATGAAAATATAAATAATAGTTGAAACTAAGTTGAAAATAAAATAAATGAAATTTGGAAATTTAGAACATAAGTTCCGAGGTTTTGAAACTTCTTTCGAATAAATTTTGGAATATAATAATATTGTTTATAAGTATTTTCTGATATAAATATTTCAATATAACTCGGAAGAATTGTTTTAAAGAAGATTTTGGAGAAAATAAGTTTTGTACTTTCCTCTCTGTCGCTGGAAAATAATTTCGGTGATGGCGGCCGCATCATCGACTTTCATTTTCGAGTTTCGAAGGGGAAAGGCCACTGTAGTAGTTTTACTGCAGATTCATTTTTGAAAAATATATAAATTTTGAATTGTTTTAAATATAATTAGAGATATATAAGTTGTAAGAATATATTTATCTATTATTTTAAAATAATTTGAAATTTAACCCGGCATTTAATTCTTAGATTTCCATTAATTAATTGTTTCAATCATTGTAGTGAATTGAAACGTAGGTAATTAATAAATTAAAACCACTAAAGGAAATAAGAGATTTAATGATAGGTTATAAATGGTATTAAATGGAATTTGAAATTATAACCTACGAAATAAAGGATATTATTATTGAACGTTTAATGAATCATAGGCAATGAGGAAACTTGTGTAACTTTCAAGTACATCCTTTAAAAACATATATAACTTACCAAATACTAAAAGTTGAAATGTTTAATAGGAAATGTAATGAAATTGTACAAGTAAAAGGTAGGTAATGAAGTATTCAATGAATTTGCTATTATAAGTGAGAATATAATGTTGTAAAACTTAAGTTATAATTGAAATTTTAAAGGTAAGTAATTCAAATAGATGATTATCAACTTAAGTAAATAAAATGAAAATGCTAAGAAATTAAATGGGACATGAATACTATTGATAAACAGATGTAAATAAATGAGGGCATGCAATAAGTGAATAAATAATTATAATAAAATAAAAAGAACTGGCATGACCTGAGATAATGGAAAGGAATAATTGTAAGTAATAAGTAAAAACAAATGAAACAAACAGTGAATATGTAAATGAAATTAAGAATTTGTTAGTAATAAATGAAAATTATAAAAATTTATGCGGTGTGAATAAAAAGAGAAATTAAAATATATGAGATGGAATTAATAATAGGCTAAGTCGATTGTTGTCGGGATTGTTGTTGTTTAATTGATGGTTGTTTGGGCAAGATTCTTTAAAAAATTAGTTTGGGTAAATGAATAATCCATTATGTTTAATCTTAGACTGTTGAGTAAATGATGCACTTGATGGTTTATTCTTCATTCCGTACAATTTAAAAGTTTTGAACCCGAACAACTATTTGTTTGTTTGATTGTATGGTTTTTTTGTATTTGTTGTATATGCTGTTTGTTGAAATTGTTGGTTGTTGTATTCATTTGTTGTTAGTGATTGAAACCACTTAAATATTTTACTTTATATGAATTGTTAACCTTTTGGATTTTATAAGTGAAATGCAGGTTATGGAAACAATTGCTACTTTTTTTGTTCCATAAATTAAGCGTAAATTGCCTGACATATAGGTACGTTTTCGGATTACAGTTTATAGCGCAATTTTATATATTTTCCCGTGTAGGGATATATATTATTTTGGGAAATATTTGTGTATATTGTTATATTTTGATATTATATTTTCTCCCGAGCCTCTCCGTACAAAAGAGACTCTGCCAAAAAAATTCGTAAATTTTGGACTTAGAAATTTTTTTGAAAATGTTTTTTTGAACTTTATTTATTTAGGTATAAAAAGATATAATGATTATTAAACGGGTATATTTTATTTAAGGTAATAAATTTAGTAAATTGTTATTTATAAGTTAAATATTTTGAATAAGATGTATTGTTATTTAATTCTTCTTTTCCCTTCTTTTCCTTTTCGGGGACGAAAAGTTTTGAGTGGGGGAGAGTGTAACGACCCATGTAAATTCGATGTTTAAAATGAATTAAATTAATAGGATTTTATTTTAAATTTAGGAAGAAATAGAAATCTTATTTATTTATAGGAAAGAGAATGTTGTAATTAGATGTACCAAGGGTAATTAAAATTTACAAATTGAATTATATATTACAATTATTTGTAATAGTGGAAATTGTCGCATTTGGATATAAATGTTAAAATGATGGCTAAAATAAATTATGTAATTGGTGACTTAAAACCTATTTATAGAAATTTGAATAAAATCCAAATTGAATTAAGTAGAAAAAGGATTTTTACCTGTATATAAAATTTATATGAGAAATTTATGAAAGTATTAATTTGATTTAATGTAATAAAAGATTGTAACGGTAATTGGAATAAATTAAGGAATCATATTAGTACAAGTTAATAATTTACGACTTGAATGAGATTCCAATTCAAGAAAATCATTTAAATGTTATGATTTGTTTTTTTATGGAACATGAGAAAAACAAATGTAAGGATTTGATTTAATATATATGTTATTTGTTCAGGGTATTGAATAAAATTGGGAATCTAATTGTAATTAATGATAATAACGTTGGTATTTGTTAATAAATTAAATTTCAATGCAATACCCATAAATGAATGGAAAGAAATGAATGTATGTAAATGTATACTAGGTTATTTATCAAATAGAAGGGAAGAAGAATAAATATCGAATTGATTGATGAATGAATATATATTGAATAGTAATGGAATGTAAAGTTAATGGTAATTGTATAAAATCAATACCAGATAATGAATTGCAAATTTTAGGTTTATATTAATGTGTGAATGGAAATTTGATTGGTTATATATATTAATTTGATGGAATTCAAATTTTGATGGGAAAGGTAAATGGATATTTAGTAATAAATTTAAAGGACTTAAAAATGGAGTTTATTTAATTAATAGATATAACGGATAAGGATACACTTATAAATGTAGGATTAAGAGTTTGAGTTATATACTTAGTTCCTTCAATTAAACCGGAAATCATTTCAATAATTATAAAATTAAATGTTACGATAAATAAATTACGGTAATAAATGGGGAATAACGTGAATAAATTCTTCATTAAATAATGGTTAGTGTATATAAAGAATAGAGGTAAAGCTTTATAAATTGATTTGAATCCAAAATTTAATGAAAGGAGTAATTGGAATTAAATGGATTAAATGTTTGAAATTATGAAGATTTTAATTTATAAAAAGGGTATGCATTTATGTAATAGAGTATGAATCTATTGTTAAGTTTATTTATAAAATGGCAGTTGGGTAAATGAAAGGGTGCAAAAGTAAGCATGTCAGTATATTTAAAGTAATATATGATAATAGGTTTAATCGAAATAAATGAAAATTTAAAATCTAAATATTACATTTATAGGGATTTAAGTGTAATCGAAGAATGTTAGGATAATAAATTTTGAATCTAATATTAAATCGATCTATTTGAAATATATGAATGGAATAACCATTGATTTCTTTGATTGGATATATAAATTTTTAGAAAGTTAAATTATAATTTTGAATTTAATGAAACTAAGAATTTATATTGAAATTTATAAATTTACCTTCTTTAATTTCACATCTAAACTTGTTTGAAATTTTGTAAATGATTAAGAAAGTTTAAGCGTGATAAAATGGGTCAAATTCTAGAATCTAAATATAAAATTTGTTTAATTTATTTATTTTAAATTCATTTAATTAACATAAAAATAACTATTTTTGTCACGGACTCGGATTTCGACGAAACATATTTCATCGGATCCGTAACAGTGAATTATTGTAGGGTTTCAAGTTTCATAGCGATCGGACTTGTCGTTTGATCGTACGAACGCGAAACGCCTTGAAATCGATTTAATTGGATCATTTTGGAAATTTTGTTTTTAGCATAACTTCTTCATACGATCGAATTTGGACGTGAAACTTTTTCCATCGCGTTCAGAATATTTTAAAATACCTGTTTTGATATATGGGTTTACAAAATTTTGTTCAGGGGTGAGAACGGTCTTTTTGGGCCAACTATCGTTTAGCACGTTTATAATTTGTGCCCACCTATTCTATTGCAGCTGTCTATAAATAGGTTGTTATAAACCCTAACAGACTCTATTCCTCTCTTCTATGCATATACGAACCTCTGTACTCCTCTTCTTCAATGGCAACAAACAATTCTAGATCCAAGTTCAAAATTCAAAATAGATCCAAAGCTAAAAATCCAAAGTCAAGATTCAAATTCTCAGAAAATTCCGAAAAAAGTATATGTTGTAGTGCTCGTTGTACGCATCACAGATCCGTAATTCTTTTTTCGAATTGAGTAGTGGTTCGGTCTGAATTGGTTGAAACAATCTTGGTCATCCGTCGCGTCGAGATCAACTTCGTCTGATCGACGAATCAAAGGTACTGTTCTGTTGAGGCGACCAAGGGGAGTTCATCCAGGTGTTTTGCGCGACGAGATGACGGTTGGATTGCCACTGGAAATTCAATTAGCTTTTTGGCCCAAGGGGTGAACGGCGGCGGTAGAGTCGTTACGGAGCGCCGGTCTTCGGCCAAGGGGCAGCCCATTATGGTGAGCTTGCTGGTGAGGGTGGCGCGGCGTATGATGACCGGTGGTGGGGATACTCGGTGGTCAAAGCATCGGTCAAAGAGGGAAATATGCGTGAGTCGTTCTCTGGAAAAACGCGTGTACAGGGAAGAAGACTCGGCTGACGTGTTGAGGGTTACGTTATTTTGTTTATTTTAATTTTATTTGATTTCAACTCGTTTAATCTTAATAACTTTCTCATACGACCTCTGATTTACACCATATTTTTTTGTTAGGATCATAATTAAATTTCAGATCTTTTGACGCTGGTTTGAACAGATTTGGAGACCGTCAAATTTTTGGGTTTAAATCGGATTTAAATTCTATTTAAATTCAAAAGGTGAGTGTTTTAACCCACTCACAACTTCTAAAAATTCTGATGTTTATTAATTTGACTTTAGATATGAGTAGAAATTTATTTATGACTGTTTGGCATGTTTTATTCATTATTTCTGTTTAAACGCATTTATTTAATATAACTGTTAATTAATTTGATTATTGCACATAAATTAACAGTAAAAAATTTATTTATTTTGCATATAAACTGATATTAATAAAATCCATATAAACTTTAATAAAATAAAATTTATATCAACGGAATTTAATTGTTCAATCTATTCGAATATTAATAAATTGTATAAATTATTTATACAAGGTCTATAAATCGAGAAAACAAGCGAGATGGATTGGGTTGCAAAGTAAAGGTCAAAGGTGAGTAAATCTCACTCAGCTGCATCAAAATTTAAATGATTAAATTTATATAATTGATTGTATGGTTGGATTGATTGATGTGATAGAGTATAGTATAATTTGATTTTTGGCATATTATGTAATGCTAACGTCTGTGGATGCAGGGAAAACAGGTTGGAGGGATCCAACTGGATGCCTCAACATTTATTTTAAATTATTTAAATTACCAGGTTATGATGATTTGATATCTTATGATGGATTATGTTGAAATATTGAATGCTATGGTTTGATTGGATAATTGGGTATAATGAAATATTGAATGCTAGTTGAAAGAAGATTTTTGAATTAATAGAAAGTGAATGAATTGTAAACACCAATACTAATATCTAAAAGAACAGAACATTTATTTTAAATTTAAGATTTTTTAAATTTTGAAAGAAACAAAGAAGAAAATGGGAAAAGCCTGAAAATTTGTATACTTCAGTTAAAAGATTTAAAATCAAACAGCAAATAATAATAATAAAAATAAAGTCCATAATTAATTAATCTTGAAATGAACCGAGCAAGTAAAGAAGTTATTTCAAATAGAATGAATTGGAAATCAATTTCGGAAATTGATTTAAGGCTTGAAATTGGAATTCTCTCTATATGGCCAAGTACACGTTTTAAAAGGAAATTTGTAAATATAAATTAAATGTTTTAAAGTTGTTTTTAAAGAAAGCAAGTTTTGTAAAATTTATTATTTCTAATATTTAATTTCCAAAGCAAGTACTTTCTTTTAATATGTTATAGCATTAATTATTTAAAGGTGACTTAGTATTTGTTTTAAAGTGAAAACCTGGTTTTATATTTTATAAAGTAACCTTATTTTTTTTGAATTCATATAGTATGTATTTTCAACAAATTATTTAAGTAGTTTTATCCTAAGTGTTTTAAAATATATATTTCAAAGTAAAATGTTTTAAATTATTTTAAAAAAAATCTAGTTTTGTGCTTGGCAATTTCAGTGGAGATAGAAAATATTTGAGAAAGTTTATTCTAGAAAGAAAGATGGTTTTGAAACTATTTTCAAGGGTTGAAAATAGAAATATATCTCGTGAAGATATTTTTGAGGTTAATAAATAATTTGGAAAATTATTCATTGTTTGATGGATGTTTGTGAACATTAATTGATAGTTAAATAACCGACTATCAATATTGGACAAAAAATGCGCTGATCGTTTCGAAGAGACCGGGATCGAGATTTATTTCTCGAAACCACTTCGATCCGGTTTGTACGTTTCGTGAAAACGTTTTTTGGATTCGAAGATGGAGTAGTGAAGTGCAAGGGCTAGTCGCTACTAATCCTGAGGATATTTCCAAAATGGATGTAGTAGGAATAGTGCCTTCGGTTCCGTTCGAACCCGGGACGGACTTGTATGGATGATTGCT
This sequence comes from Allium cepa, assembly GCA_030765085.1. Taxonomy (NCBI): domain Eukaryota; kingdom Viridiplantae; phylum Streptophyta; class Magnoliopsida; order Asparagales; family Amaryllidaceae; genus Allium; species Allium cepa. Next base: position 344,819,577 of record CM060938.1, read on the forward strand.
TGCGAAACATCGTCAGGAGGACGATGGGCATTCTAAGGGATATGTTCTATAAAGGTAACGCTTATCCTCAAGCCTCACCAAATGGGAATGACTGAAAATCAGGGGATATGCAGCAAGGCTAGGTGGGTAGCACCCAAGCAGGGTGAGGTCATTCTAGTCTAGATGTCCCTTATTTACTTTTCGGCTTAGTGGGCGGTTGTTGATCCCAACCGCGGGGTGATCTCACTCGGGACTGTCCAGTAAGGGATGGTTCCAGCCTTGTGTTGCAGGGGAGCGGGCGTACTCCTCGGTACGGTGATCTAGGCCCCGTACTGTGACAGGTGGTACCCCAGTGCCTAGTCATTAGTTGAAAATCCATTTTCCCTACGAGCCTTGTACGAGTTTTGTTTGTATTACCCACTCTGTGGCTAGTAGCTGGAATTTAATCATGTAACAATTTCGGCTATTTTATATAAGTATTTGTATATAGACCCTATTATAATAATAGAGGATTTCTATAAAAATTGTTTTAGCTATCGTAAGGTAAAAACCCGACATGTTTATTTGTGGTGTGGTCTTACGAGATGCTTTTGTTTTCAAAGGATTTTTGAAACTTTAATAATCAATTGGTTGTGATTTTCTCACGCTGGTATTCCAGACTGAGTCGGGTATTATTTAACTGTAATGCTCGGGTCAGACTGAGTATTATAGGATACAGGTTTAGATGCTGTGGAGTTCAGGAGACGTGCTGGATGACGACACGTACTCTCGTATTTGTTTATATATATATATAGTCCGCTGTGTTGAGTGGTGGTGTATCCATTTGTATGATATTGATGTTGAGTTGTGATTGATGTACTCTGATGATGTAAAATATGTAGCAGATATATTTGATTTTGAGTAAGATCATTATTATCTATTATATTTTATTCCGCTGCGATGGTTAGATTCTATTGTTGTTTTCTATTTTCTTCTTCTACCTCTTCTTCTTCAACCCAAATGGTTCGTATTTCTGTACAACTTGAGTTGAGTTAGGTAGATATAGTGTTGACTCAAGGGGTACGGATTTGCGGGTCGTTACACTTGAATTTATTAACTCAAAATTCAGCTTCATTCTCATTTTGCAAACAAAGTTCTCTTTTCAATTTATCTTGATTTTGTTATTTTTGTTTGTGCATAACATTTGTAGATATATATTCATGTGTATTTGAAGTTAATTTGTTTTATTATTATATACGTTATGCTTATTTTATTTTACGCTCTCAAATTAAAAGTTTAGGTTGTATGCTTGTTTATTTATGTTATTTTATTTTATACTTTTTACTCTAGACTTTATTTTTAATTAGTTATATTCATGTATTATACTTAATATTCTATATTTATATTTTAACTGTCAATATTTAAATTAGATTCGTGAGTTTACTCATTCTTTATATTTATTTTATTTGTATTTAACTATAAACATTTAAATTATGTACAATATGATGTATTTACATTTATCTTATTTTTATATTTATTTCCACTTGTATTTTATTTAAATTATATGCCTGAGTTTGACTTATATTTCACATTTATATTTTGATTCTATTTCAAACATTATCACTCATATGTATACTCACCAAATATAAACGAAGTAAAATATTTTAATTCAATCATTAAAGACAAATTTTATTATGAACATTATTGAGAAAATTTATTGAACTTCCAAATCAATTTCCTTTTAAAAATACCATTTATATAAACAATGACAATTATTTCAAAATCATATCCGTTTCAAATGGATAAGTATACATTTTATTTGAATTGATTTGAATATTTATTAAAATAAATAGGGCCAAAATCCAGGGTCGTTACATTCCTCCCCTCTTAAAAGAATTTCGTCCCCGAAATTTAAAACAAAGATAATTTAAAAGTTGTCATATCAACCATTCAAACATACATATCATTCATATATTAACAAACAACCAACAATCTATCCTAACAAACATCGCTAGCTATCCGAACACAAATCCAGATAAGCTTTCTTAAACTATCCAGAGTTTCCAGGTGAAATCTCTGGAATCCTCGCTCCACTATACTATGACAAGCTACGCTACTATACTCCTGAGTTGCCTCTCACCTTAACTAACAACCCGAACTGAATTTCTATCCACAATCACATTCGGCTCATCTTTCAAGTCTTGCCGTAATATTGATTCTACAACTAATACTGAATCAAGAACAGATTTCTTTAGATGGGTTACACAGAATACACTATGAATTCCAGACATATGTTCAAACAATTCGACTCTGCAAGTTACAGTTCCAATCTTTTCAATATCTGAAATAGTCCAATATATCCCGAGTCAAGTTTTCCCACCTTCCGAATCTAATAGTTCCTTTTTAATCGGGAAACTTTGGCCAAAAACAAATTACCAAACTCCAATTCCAATTGTCTCCTTCTTATCTGCGTACTTCTTCTTCTGACGGTCTTGAGAAGCTCTTATCTTATCCTTTGATAAGCCTAACCTAAGCAAAAACTTCACAAAACAAAACTGGTCCAAACACAAGATAGTCTTTCCACAATTCACCAAAATTCAAAACTCAAACTTACCGCATATCCTCTAAAATATGGTTCAGTCTCTCTGTTCGTCCGTCTGAGGATGTAGGCTATACTAAATTTCAAACTCGATCCCAAAGTCAATTGCAGAACCTTTCAGAAATTTGCTAGTGAAAAATAATGTCACGATCACTTATTATGCTAACAGGTACACCAAACAATTTAACTATTTTCCTCAAGAAAATCTTGGCCTAAAACTGTAGTCCGAGTTACCTTAACTGGTATATAATGAGCACTCTTAGTTAATCAATCCACAATAATCCATATTCCATTGTTTCTTTTCTTGGTTCTTGGCAAACCGTCGATGAAATCCATTGAAATCATCGCCCACTTCCATCTGAGATTTCTAAAGTTTGCAATAATCTTGGACAACTTCTAATGATCACCTTGACTGCTGATAGAAAGTACAACTATAAATGAAAGCAACTACGACCCTCTTCATGCTCGATCTTCAGAAAATTCTCCTCACATCTTTATACACCTTAAAGATTCTGGGTAAATATTCAGTCTGGAGTGATGTCATTCAGCTAAAACTTATTGTCTCAATTCAACCATATCAAGCACACAAACGGCCACTAATCCTTTAGGCACCTTGATCATCTACTTACAATCTGAACACCTTCCATCATTAGTTTCAAGAATCAATTCCTCAAACGATCTATCCTCACTTAGCTTACTTATGATTCTGCTCTGGAGAGAAGAAACAACTTCTAAAAGAACAAAACTGCATTCCTGCTAAGAGCATCAACCACAACATTCGCTATCCTGATCAGAATAATTTTTACAACATAACTATGTAAAAATATTTGGATTTGAAAGGTAAACTTTACGCAGCTTTATATGAACTGATATACAGTAAAACTTGAACGAAATTTACTGTAATATTTTACGACGAAACTTTTTCTATGTTTATATCTAACTGGACGTATCTTATAAATAAAGTTTGGACATTGATTTAGGTCGTTTATAAATTTCAAAATTTCTATAATAAAATGATGGATTTTAAAATTTTAAACTGGGTTGGAAATTCAGGGTCGTTACACTTTTAAAGCCAGTTTTTGAAAGGTTAGAAGTTGTATTAAAGAATGTTTTCATCAAATTATTTAAGTTATAAGAATTTTATAAGTAAGCATTTATCAAATTAGATATAGGAGTAATTATTTTAATAGTAAGTAGTATTATGTTTCAAGGAATATTATTAACGTTTATACTTTATAAATGGTTCTATTTTAAAGATAATCAATTAATGTTTTATTTGAAACTTGTATAGAATTTTATAGCTTTATTTCAAGATCTAGTATGACTTAACTTTATTTTAAAGATAATAGTTTATACCTTATTAAGCAGTTTTGTTCGAGATTTTTTTAAAGGTGTATATATATATATATATATTAAATTAAGTATGTAAGAAGTTTTAAATGTAAATGTTTTAGTGTATTTTCAAGAATAAAGTATCTAAATTATTTCAAACCTAAAATACTGGTACTTAGATGTTTTCAGAGGAAGTAAAGATTTGAAGATCTATTCCATGAGAAGAATTGGGTTTGAAAAGTGTTTCAAAGGGGTTTTGAAATTGTGACATCCCAATATTTTCAGCCATTCGCATCCGCACATGTCGGACTTGAATTGCCCAAAATACCACATTGTAAATTAATTAGGAGCAAATGAAAACAATCACAGAATCACAAACACAGAGCATATCAGAATAACTCGCAGCGGAAAAATAAAACCATAGTAGTTCATGAAGCTACTATTACAAACTCTCAAACATAATACATAATATCAGTTTCAAAACAACAGCATAATAGAAATCCAGATACATAGAGGTTTACTAATACATCAAATAAGCAGAACAGCTGAAATAAAAGTAAATAAATAAGCAGATAGGCAGGTAAAACCTCCAGCAAAGACCAGCTCCAGAAAAGATTCCAAGCTGTAAATACTCAGACTGACCCGAGCGTAAAGTAAAACACAAAACACTCGAGTCAGGACAATATATACTTATATAACGTAAACCAACTCAATTGAACTGTAGTAGAAATGCACAATAGCTTAAAGGATGCTTGGGATCGCCCATCCTTTAAGGATCAGATAAACTATAAATTAAATACATCTCGTGGTTAAAATTTCAAAATAGTATTTTATACTTTGAAATCAAATATCATTTCAAAATTCAATATCCTTCAAAAATCCATTTCAAAATATCATATTTCAAAATAGTTTATATTCCAAAACAAATTACTTCATTTTTAAATCATAAAAATGAAGTTATTATATTTAATAATTAAATTATTAAATTTCCAAAATTTGAATCTTTCAAAGTCCATTCGTTAACTTAAATTAATTAAAACAATGAAAATTCAACTTTCGCAGCATTTAGAAATTGCTACGGAAAGTCACATTTAAAACAGTTCAATTTAACAAAAGGCAGCATTTAAAATGCTGTAATAGGGTTACATTAGTTTCAAATAAACTTAGTTAAATTCAACCGTTATAACATTTACAAAAAAATGCTATAATAGCCTTTAATTAAATTTAGCCATTTGGTTCATTATTATCAACTACAGCTTTTACAAATGCTGTATTATCATTTACATTAGAATTAATAACATTTAAGAAATGTTATTAATTAACTTCAAGTATTCGGTATAATTTCACAAACAATTATAATTTTTATATAAATCATTTTTTTAACTTATAAAATCATATAATTTCATTTTTAAAACAATCATTCAAATACCCTTATATTCATGATTTTATAAGTTAAATCTCCATTCAAAAAATCAAAATTTAATAATAATTCACTTATTAAATTCTAATATAAATTATAAATTCATTAAATTAAATTAACTTAACACTTAAGTTTAAATTTTCAAATATAACTTAATTCCATTTTTATTTACTTAACTTAAAATTCACTTTTAAGCCAAATTCACAAATTTTCAATTTTAGTTATATTTCAAAATTTCAACTCAAATATTCATTTCTTTCACATTTTAACTTTATTCAAAATCATTAGTATAATATAAAAATCATTTAAATTCACTTTAATCCAAATTATCATGAATTTATCACATTTCATATTTAATTTAAATTCCAATTATCACCCAATTAAAATTTTCCAAAGTAACTTACATTTCAAATTTTCTAATTTTACCATTAGTTTATTTCACTTATAACTTTTCAGAAAATCAATATTGCTTTACAAAAAAATCATTTTTATTTAGTTTAAATCAAAATATTATAATATTTACATTTCTAAAATATTTTTATATTTTTATAAATACATATTTTAACAACGGGTCTGTATTTCATTTTCTAGCCTAGGTAAAGTGATAAGTGATACGGGTAATATTTCATTTCAACCCGTAATTTACAAAGAAAACCCGGGTTTGATCATTTAAAACCCACAGTCCCAAGTAAATGAAAATAATTGAAAATCATTCAGGCCTATCATTTCAACCCATAACGATTTTCTCCTATTCTAAATTCCGTTCGGGTATGTATCATTTCAACCCATAGTGATTCTAGTCTACAGGGAACTTGCAGTGTGATAAACTGATGAAAATAATAGAATAACATGAAATAACAGTAATATATGGTATACAAAGTGTAAATATAGGTGTGAACTTCATATGAATATAATATAGCAGTTATAACAGGATGATATGCATTTACAGATTCAGGTGATGTCAGTTTATCACTATATAAGTACATATTAGTCTGGTGAGATTTACTCACCTGTTCAAAGCTGGAGATCGCTACCAAAGCAACAATACTGACACTACGAAGGCACGACAACACTACAATGATCTGAGAGTGGGAGAGCCAAGGCTAATTACCTTGTTGAATATCAAACAAAACAAAAACAAACATGAATTACAAACCAAAATATTACAAACAATGCTAGGAATAACTACACAATTCAAAGCTAGAGCGTTTGCACTTGCATTCAACCACTTATACTTCAGCTATGACCTGGAAAGACACTGTAATCGGATGGTTTTGGATCAGGTTTGGATCAGGTTCAGGTCATATAGGGGTCGGCCATAGCAATATAAAGAGGAGATGAAGGAGATGTGCTTGAATTTCAAAACAAGGCAACACAACTACAAGCACCAACATAGATTTCAAGGCCTAAATGGGTTCGGCCAAGGGACTATTGGGCATGGCCTGATCTGGAAGGATCAACTACAGGTGCTACAGAGGTCCAAGTCTCAGGTTGTGGTTGGTGGTGGTGGTGTTTGGCCGGCCAAAGTGGAGGAGAGAGGTGGTGGAACAAGTTAGGCTAGGCTATGAACATTTAGGTGGAGTTTTGTTCATTTTTAGGTGGGTCTTCTTCATCAAGGGGCACAACCATGGCTTGGGGCTGGGCTGGAGAAGGTGCTGACCAGATGTGGTGGTGGTGGAAGAGGCCAAGGTGGAGGATGAAGGAGGAGCTGAGCATAGAAGGTGAGAAAACAAGTGCAAAATCATAAGAAAACAAGTAGAAGTTGCATAGAAAAGAAGAAATTTTTTACATAGCTTTACTTCAGGTTAATGGCTGATTTTTTTGGTGATTGAGAAGTTTTATTTACGTGAAAATGAAGTGAGGAAGTGGCTGAAAGAATGAGAAAAGAATCAGCCAAAATTGATTACAAGTGGAGGTTGAGAAAATGAAAAGGCGGAAGGTAAAAGGACTTGGAATTTAAAATGTTTAAAACCTTTCGAATTTCTATATTTTCTTTTTATAAGTTTAAATATCTAAAAATACATATAATTTCAGTTAAAATTCGAAAATATAACAAATATACAAAATATAAATAAATAAATATTAATTATATATGATTAAAATAAGAAAATAGTATAAAATGAAAACTAGTCTAGAAAATTTGAAAATAAACAGAATAAACTTTGGAAGATTAATATGGACTTAGAAAAATATTTACAAATAAATATAATAACATAAAAATAAAATGCATTCACAGAAATAAATAAATCAATTTTAATTAAATATAATTTAAATGAAGAAAATAGCAGAAAAATGGAAACTAGCCTTTAAAAATAGAAAATAAATGCAATATATTTTGGAAGAATTTTATTATCATTTTACAAATATAAAAATATAAAAATATACATAAAATAACATGTTAACACATATTAAAATAAAATATAACAAAGAAAATATGATTTATATAATTTAAAATAGGCAAAATTGCAAAATAAAACAAATTATACTCAAAATTGAAATGTGCATAACTTTTACAATTTAACTCCATTTTCAATGAAACGAAAAGCAGTATTCATGTTATTACATCTATTTTCATAACAGAAGATAAAATTTAAGAATTTAAATATTTAAATTTAAGATTTAAAAGTCAAAGTTTGACTAGTTTGAACAGAAATTCACTTTTCAGCAAAGTATTCAAGTTATACCATTTGCAGTTATAATTTACTTAAAAACAATATATATTTTTTTAAATGAAATGTTTGAAATAAAAAAAGTTTAAAATAATTTAAAATAAAAATAAAGTCAAATTTAAATATATGCAGAAATCTAGGGTCGTTACACAAATGGAATTATATCTCGCAAAGATATTTTGAGAAAAATAAATAATGTGCGAATTATTTATTGTGTGATGGATGCTTATGGATGTTAATTGATAGTTGAATCATCGACTATCAATATTGGACAAATGCATTGATCGTTTCGAAGAGACCAGGATCGGGATTAATTTCTCGATAACCATTTCGATCTGATTTGTACGTTTTCGTAGGAAAAACGAGTTCGGAGGCGAAGATGGAGTAGTAAAGTGCAAGGGCTAGTCGCTATTAATCCTAAGGATATTTCCAAAATGGATGTAGTAGGAGTAGTGCCTTCGGTTCCGTTCGAACCCAGGACAGACTTGTATGGATGAATGTTTTCGGGACATCGTCAGGTGGGCGATGGGCATTCTAAGTGAAACGATCTAAAAGGTAACGTTTAGCCTCAAGCCTCATAAACTGGGAATGACTGAAAATTAGCGGTTATGCAGCAAGGTTACATGGGTAGCACCCATTCAGGGTGAGGTCATCCCTGTCTAGATGTCCCTTTTTATTCGGCTTAGTGGTGCGGTTGCAGATCCCAACCGTAGGGTGATCTTACTCGGGATTATCCAGTAAGGGGTAGTCCCGGCCTTGTGTTGCAGTGGATCGGGCATGGTCCTCGGTACACTGGTCTATACCAGGTACCGTGACAGGTGGCACCGCAGTGCCTAGTCATTAGTTGGAAATCCATTCTCCCTACGTGCCTTTTACGAGTTTTGTTTGTATTACCCACTCTGTGGCTAGTAGCTGGAATTTAATCATGTAACAATTTCAGCTATTTTATAAGTATTTGTATATAGACCCTATTATAATATCAGAGGATTTTTATGAAAAGTGTTTTAGCAATCGTAAGGTAAAAACTCGACTTGTTTATTTGTGGCTGGTCTTACGAGATGCTTTTGTTTTCAAAAGGATTTTTGAAACTTTAATAATCAATTTGGTGCATTATTATCAGCTGGTATTCCAGACTGACTCGGGTGTTATGTCATTATAATACTCGGGTTAGACCGAGTATTATATGTTCAGGACAAGATGATATGGAGCAGGAAAGGAGCTGGAGTCCGAGACGTATTATTCATACTTATATAAATTCGCTGCTGTGACTGTTTGAGATTGTCTGACTGGTAAATGTTGTTTGCTTGAGATACTCTGATGATATATTGTATAAAGCAGATATAGTTTTCATTTTATGTAAAGAGCTGATATTATATATTGTATTTTATTCCGCTGCGACTGTGAGATTCTGATATTGTTTAGTTCCTTCTTTCTTCTACCTTCTTTCTTGTTCCTCAACAATCTGGCTTTTCCGGCACTTGATCGTCGATATATCAAACTGTGGGGTATTTTGCATCGATTTTCGAAGGTCGAGAAGGGCGGGTCGTCACACTTGGTATCAGAGCTTAGGTTGGCGACAACCTAGGCTTAGGTGGGGAAATTACTCATTAAATAGAGTTAATAGTACTCTATAATGAGTTGAGTGTATTAATAGATATGAGAGCGTACCTGTTAGTGAATATAAATTTTTTTATACCATGTTGACTTATTGGTTGAGTGTTTATGAATTCTGGTCGGTGCGGGAAGTACAACCATACCGATAGGTGTTTCTAAACTCTTAAACAAGATAAACCGACATATTATTGTTTTTTAAGTGGGGAAATGAAATAATTTTACCCAAAATTATATTTTGATATAAAAGAAATAATTTTCTGAAATTGTTATATATATATATATATATATTTGATTGTTTGGATGTGGATATCTCAATCAAACAAGAATCTAAAATTTGATCTAAAATTTGAAATGGTTATAACCAAATAAAATTCTATAAGTATAAATTATACAAAAAGAAGAATAGCTAAATTTGAATTTAACCAGAATATAAATCCGGGGAATTTTGAAAAGAATTTTAAATGCATTGAAAACAAAAGTTTGGAAATTTAAAATCTTGGGAATGTTTGGGAATGTTATCCAAAGACTCGAAGCCAATAATGGAATATTGTTTTGGGTAATATGTTTGAATGGAAACTGTTTTGAAATGAATTTGGGAGAGTAAGGAAGCACTGAACTCACTTCAGTCGCTGGAAAATAATGCTGATGATGATAGCCACATCATTAGAATTCATTTTCGAGTTTGTAAAGTGATGGATTGCTTTCATAGTAATTGGGTATGATATCTGTTTGGACTTGTTTGTGATACAAGTGATTTTAGAAATTTCAAAAGGGGGAAGTTTTTTTGGTACAGCCAAGTTGTTTTGGAAATCCGGAGATTTGATTGATATACCAAATGGGTATGAGTTGATTGTTATTTCACAATGGTTTTGAGAGAAAATTAGATAATTGAATTCTACGAATTCTATTTAAATAAGGTGTAAAGTTAAAATAAATCAACTATTGAATTTATTATGTGAAGTTGATATTAATAAGAAGGAAATGAAAATTTTAATCCTAAAATTAAAATTTAATTTGAGTGTATGGAAGTGAACAAAATATATTGAAGTGAATAGAAAATATGAACTTAACTTGGGATAAGTTAAATAAATTGGACATAGGATTAAATTGATTTGGGTTAAATCGAAATGTAAAACGACTTTGTAATTGTAGGTCATTGTGTAATGAATTGTACCCATAAGCTATAATGTATTATACTTATAATCTGAGATTGTGGATTTAAAATTTGCAAAGAATTAAATTAAAGGAAAATTTGCATCCTTAATAATTCAGTGATATATATATATATATATATATATAGAATTTGGAATTGTGATTATAAGATGTAAATGGATTAAAATGAGCAACATAAGCTTTTAAGTAAATAAGTTGGTGAACTTAAGAATAGAAAATCAGATTGTAAGCCCTAGAGAAATGGAATTATCATCACAAATGGGAAATAGTTGAATGGTATGGTGAATTCAAACTTAACCTCAAATAAAATGTCAATTGAAATAAGGTGAAGAAAATATAAAATATACAAGGGTGAATGAACTTAAGTTAGTAAATTATATTTGAACTTGTATATGCAGAACTAAAATTGGAATTGAGTTGAATTTGGATTGAATTAAAATCAAAATTCAATTGTTTTACAAATAATTTTGAATAGAATTAAATTCTTATTTAAATTAGTAAAGGTAATAGCATGAATTTAAGTTGGCTGAATAAATTTAGTTAAAACATGAATTAGAATTGGAAAAGAATTGAATTGAAAGAAATTTAATTAAGTTGAAAGGATATTGTATGAATAAAATTTTAACTCGCCTAAATCCAAAGGAATTGTTTAAGAATGAATTTAGCGTAAGCTAAATTAAATAAAGAGAAGCTTGAAGATGAATTTAGTGTAAACTAAATTAAATGGAATTTGTATTGGCATGGATGAAATTTCGGGGGTTTGTTATGAAAATTTTGCAAAGAAAAATAAAAACCCGGTTCTAGTATGGGATTTAATTTTGGCAATAAAAGTTGAGAATGTGAATGAATAATGGAATTAGATTATAATAGTGATGGTTTGAATTGTAAATAAATTCAAATGAGTGAAATGATTTAAAGTAGTCACATTGTTAATAAAATAAATTTAAAATGGAGTGAAAAAGTAAACAAATTGAATTAAAATTTGTAAATGAATTGGAATTTGATTTAATGAGAATCAAATGAAAATGAAATAAAATTGATTTAAGATGAAATAAAATATTGTGAAAGAACTTAAGCAAATTTAAAAGAGAAAAAAAATTATGGTCGGGCTTTATAAGGGGTCTTGGATAAATTTGTTTAGATAATAAAATTTAAATGCAAATGAAAGAATTTTAATTAATTATCGTGATGAGATAAGAATTTATGAGTTGTAAATATTACGAAATGGGATGATATTAATATAGTTTGAGTTGGAATTAATCTAAAATGGTAATAAGCTTAAGAGATGGTTATTTGCTTGAATGACATGAAAATTTGCATAAGAATTGGTCGTTTTATTGTATTCGGAATTGAGTTGGTTTAAAGAAGTAAATGAAATTGGTTTTTGAATCAATTGGAATGGATTGAAATTTTATTAAGTGGTTTTTCGTATGAATGAAAATGGATCATAATGGAAATGCAAATACTTCAAATTGAAAGTAAAATTTGGTTGTTGATCAATTTGGAATGGTATTGAAGTAAACTGATGCAAGTAATACACATGTAATCATATTGATGTGAATATGGATTGAAAATAGTAAACTTGAATGTAAATCATTCAAGTGAAATAAACCGAGGATTGAAATTGTTAGGTAAATTGAAATAGTGTTGAACATTGTGATTCCTTATAAAATATGATTTGCATGTAGAATTATGGAAATTGGTTGTTTGGGGTTTGTAACTGATGTGTTTGGTTTAGATTAATGAAAAGAATGTTGATAAAATCTTATTATTGAAAACTGATGGATTTGTTGAGTAAGTACAGGTACGTGAGGCAATTGTTAGAGTTAGAGCGCGTATATGCAATATTATTTAGCTGCTTGCTTTTAAAATGATAATAAAGGTACGCCTACGCAATTAAAATAGGAAATATGAACTGTTTTTGTTTTTTTCGACCGTGTGGGTCGATGTATATATATTAATATCTACTGTGATATTGCGAAAGCTCCTCCGCGCAAGGGAGACTCTACCAAAAAATTTTGGAAATTTTGAGAGTTAGAAAATTTAAGAATTTTTTTGGAAATGTTTCGATAACGACAAATTGATTTCAAATAAAAATTAAAAAAGGATTTTGGAATAGGAATTGAAACTAGCAGTTTGATCTAAAACTAAATAATTTAGGCAAAATGAATGTAACGACCCGGTATTTTCAACCATTCGCATCCATTATAAGTGTATAGGTAGACACTCATGCCGGAATTGAATTGCTCAAAATACCGCGTTGTAAATAAAAATTTGGCAAATCTCAGAATATACAGTAAATAAAAATCACAGATCACAGACACAGAGTATATAAAAATGCAGCGGAAGAAAAAGAGATAGTAGTTCATGAAGCTACTATATAAATATGAGATACATCAGAGTTAAATGAGATACAACAGAAGAGTAACAGGATACATCAGGTACAAATCAGATACATCACTGAACCACTGGATACTGAAACAAAATAGATGGCTGGATCTTCAAGGAAAGCTCCAACGCCGAAGGTGAATCTGGAATGCTAACTCATGCAATCTGACCCGAGCGTAAAGCAAAACACAAAACCCTCGAGTCAGGACATAAATACTTATAAACTGTAAATCAACTCAAGTGAACAGTAACAAAATGCATCAGTAACTTAAAGGATGCTTGGGACCGCCCATCCTCTAAGGATCCATTAAACTATTTATTATGTAGTAATATACGCTATATACGGTAGTGTCTAATCAGTAAAGTATAATCATATAGAAAATAGCGTTAAGAGGATGGTGAACCTTAACGCGGTCGGATCTTTAAAACCAAAATCATAGTGGGCTCGATATAAGGATATGACATGGCACGCGAGGCAATGCCAGGGTGGATACACCGTTTGCACTCCCGGACCGGTGGTGACGGCAAGCCAGCAGCTTTCGCCCACCTCAAACAATACCCCCGAATCAAAAGTGGCGCCACTGAATCGAATCACAACAGTAATAGAATGGTTTCCGATGGAGCATGCTCGATGAAAGGGTGCGACCCTTTGTGTAGCCCGGTATTGCTCATGTTTTAGTCATATATGCCAACTCACGGGAGTTGGGTCCACGTAATATACCTCGAGAACGTCGCCACCATCCTACTTCACTCTGGAATCTCCACCGCGTACACAGTTGTTAAAGTGGTTTTCGGTATTGTCCGGCTATAAGACAATATCCGATCCCGGTCTCTTTAACAACCAATCGTTATTATAACCCGTAGTTATAACTTTAAAACATATTTTATACTTCAAAATAAAATATCATTCCAACCAAAATATTTATCAAAAATAAAGATTAAATCATTTCCAAACCATTTCAAATATATCATCATACCATATCTTTCAATTCAAATATTTATCAAAGTAAATATCAAGTCAATTCTAACCGTTTTTATTATCAAAACATTTTAATATCAAAATGTCATATCTTTCTAAACTTCGTTTCAAAACACTTTAATATACCAAAATATCATATCTTTTCGAAACCACATTTCAATCATTTAATATATCAAAATATCGTATCTTTAAAATCCTTTAAATTCAAAGATAACATTCATTCATTTCGATTCAACCCACTCTTTAAATGATTTATATTTCAATGATTTAATTCAATTAAAATCATTTTAAAAGTGTAATTATTATATTTTCAAGTCCAGTATTCAATTTTCAAAGTTCCAAACCATTCTGAGTTCGTTTGCTAAGTCAAAAACCATAATTATTACAATTTCAGCATTTCACAGCATATAGAAAAAGCTATTACAAGTTATACTTGAAAACACTTTGATTCAGGAGAGACAGCATTTAAAACTGCTGTTTAAACTCAGTTTTTAGTTGAATTATAGTTCAAAACAGAAAAGACAGCATTTCAGAAGTGCTGCGGTAGTTCAGATTTCAAAACAAAGGTTTTATTTGATTTCAGCAAAAATTGCAGACCACTATGGCATTTCCAGAGAATGTTATAAGAGACCTGAGTTCAATATTAGCCTATAAGTTCAACTACAGCAACTACAGCATTTCAGACCTGCTGTAATGGCTCATTTTTCACAGTTTTAGTTCAATTCAGAAACCATAGCATTTCTGAAGGCCATTAAGAGTAAATTCTAGGTTTTGTTGTATTTCCAGTAATTAAATAACTTTAATTCAAAACAAATAAACATTTTAGAAAATTCATTTTTAACATTTAAATGTTCATTAACATATCATTTGACATATTATTTTTATACAATAAATTTCATATAACTAAGTCCAATTCAACAATTTACCAAATAAATTCAAGTGTAAAAGTTTCCAATTCTTCACATTTCGACAAATAAACTTAACACTTATATTTATTTTCATTTGACAAAAATTTAACCAAATTTCCTATTTTTATTTAATTAACTTAAACCTTTAATTAAAACCAAATTCACCTTTTCCAATCAAGTTATATCTTAAAATTTCACCTTTCAACAGTCATTTATTCAACCACTTAAATTCATAGAAAAGTTCAATAATACTTTAATAAAGCATCTAAATTAAGATTTAAATCAAAAATCATATTTACCAATTTCCAAAAATAATTAAAGTCCATTTTATTTATATAGCTTAAACATCATTTTAACCAAAATTCCACATTCCAAACTTAGGGCATATTTCACAAATCAAATTTTAACCATTCATAAATTACATTTTTAACACATAGAAAAATCACAATTTATTTATTTAAAACATTTCACAATCCATTTGAATCAAATTTCATAAATTTATGTTTTAAAAATACTTAAAAATATTCAAAATACTTTATAGAATAACCACGGGTCTATATATAGTTTTCTAACCTAGGTCAAGTGATATGGATATGTATCATTTCAATCCGCAGTTTAAAAAGAAAAATCGGATTCTATCATTTCAAACCCGCAATCCCAAGTCAAAATGAAAAATAAAAAAAACCATTCAGGCCTATCATTTCAGTCCGTAATGATTTTATTCTAACAGGGAACTTGCAGTGTGATCATATACAGAAATAATATAAACAATGTCAATATTGTAATATACAGTCATATATCAGATGTCAGGTGAGAATTAACAGTTTTAATATGGTAATAACATGGAATAACATATCATATGATTCTCATTAACTTGCATAAACATTTTTATTACTAAATACTTGTCATCGATTCACTTTCCATAAGTATAAATGTCAGAGTGAGAAAGACTCACATTTTTCAAAGCTAGAGACCAAAATAACATACAAGCACGACTCCAAAGGCACGACAAGCACAATTGCACGACTTTTGATTTGAGTTGAAAGATAGCCAAGATATGATTTTGTATCAACAACCCAAAACAAAACAAACAAGACAATATATAAACATTCAACATAAAATAACATTGAAACAATTTTGAAATACAAAGCAAAATTAACAAGATAGATTGGACCTTGCTTCAACCACTTCAATGCTTGGCCTAAGGGACACTTATGCTTGGCTATGATGATGCTTTGGCTCAGGTATGACATCATATAGGTCAGGTTTAACATCATATAGGCAAGGCAACAAGTGGAGATGAAGGTGTAGTGGTGCAACATAAAGCATATATATGGTCAAGGTTAAATAAGTTGAGTTTTTGTGACATTCTTGGATCGGCCATGGGCATGTGGTGGCTTGGCCATGCTTGTACAGGTCTGGACAGTAGCTGGAGCGGCGGCCAAAGATGGTGGAGTGGCTGGTGGTGGTGGCTAAGGGGTGGCCAAAGCAAGATATGGAGGGTAGGTGATGATATGTGTGGTCTAGGCAATGTTTTAAGGAGTTTTGTGGAAGTTTTGTGGTGCTAGATTCAATGGATGGACACGGCTTGGTCATGGTCTGATTTCTAGAGGGTGTTGGGTGTTGTGGCAGAGGGTGGAGGTCAGGTCAGAGGTGGTGGAGGTGGCTATGGTGGTGGTTAAGGTGGTGGTTGAAGGAGATGAGGCAAAGGTGGTCAAACTAGCATTGTTCAAGGGCATTGTTGCATTTTTTTGGAGTTTTGGCACAATGGTGGGCTCGGCCTTGGTCAAGACCATAGGGGTAGCTGGTGATGATGGAAGGGAAAAGGTGTAGGAGGTGGTGGCTGTGGCTATGGAGGAGAGGCCAAGCAATACACATGAGAAAACAAGGCAAAATATAAGAAAACAATGGAAAAAGAAGAGCAAAAGGAAGAGGAAAAGAGGAGCCATTACCAAACCTTTCTAGCCGTGAAAAATGAAGTGGAGGGGAATGTTTTCACGTGAAAATGAGGTAAGAAATGCACAGCTACAAAAAAGAAAGGACGGTCAAAAGAAATTAAATCTATTAATTGGAAAAGAAACGGAAGAAGAAACGTTAAAACGGTTTTACGTTTCTTTGCTTTCAAACCTTTTAAATTTCCTATATATATATTCATATGCATCTTTAATAACTGAAAACACTTATAAATTTCAGTTAGAATTTGAAAATATAAAAGATGAACAAAATATTAATAATTAAATATTCATTAGATATGATTAAAATAAGAAAAATAGCACAGAAAGTGAAAACTTGACTTAAGAATTAGAAATAACTTCAATACACTTTGGAAAAATTTACTTTAATTTAAATACATGTAAAATGAATAAAATAAATTAAAACACAGCAAATAAAAGTGAGTGCATAAAATAAATAAATAAATTTTAATTATATATAATTAAATTAAGAAAATGGCTTAAAATTGTAGACTAGGCTTTTAAAATTAGAAATAAATTCAAATGTACTTTAGAAAAATTATATTATCATTTTAAAAATACTTAAAAGTCAAAATATACATAATATAACATATTATCACATATTAAAATAAAATATAACAAAGAAGAAGTAATTTATACAATTTAAAATAGTCATTGTTAAAGAACCCTATATACGCACAATATTGTAAAGGGTATAACTTTCACAATTTACATCCAAATTCAACGAAACGAAAAGTGGTGTTCTTAGAATTTTATGTACTTTCATAATAAAAGAAAAAAAAATTTAAACTTTTAAAATTTTAAGTTAAAAGTCATAGTTTGACTATTTTGACCAAAATCAGCATTTCAGGCAAATATTCAACTTACACAAGTTTGGAATTATAACTCATATAAAAATCAAGATTATATTTAAATAATAAATTTAATAATTTCAAATAAGTAAAATAAGTTTTTAAATCAAAATCTTACATTAAAAATAATTTAAATATACAATAAAATAATTACAAAATACAGGGTTGTTACACTCTCCCCCACTCAAAACTTTTCGTCCCCGAAAAGGAATGAGGTATGGAAGGGCACAGAAAAGATAGAGTGAAATAGGATTAAGAAAAGATGGCAATGAGATTGAAATTATACCTGATAACTGTTGTTATAGGTAAGTTTCGCAAGGTGCAGATTATCAAAGATTATAGAAAGATTTCTAAACAGAAAGATCATAGAAAGATGCATATACCAATCTATAGCAAGATAAGGATGATAAGAACAACCAAAAGATAGTTTGAAAAACAAAATAAGGAAATGAATTTGAAAGCATGGAGATTTCAGCTTAAATAGAAAATAAACCTTTACACAAGTTACATAAATCTTAACTATCTCAAATTTCATTATCTTATTATCCAATCATCTTAAATTAACAATTTTTTTTTTAAAACCATGGGTTAGAAAAATAATCATTTATTACACTCACAACGTATTTAATAAATTTTATTCTTCTTTATTCCTAATAAAAATTAAATTTATTCCTCTCAATATATTTATCACTCATGTTCAATATGCTTACACTTATTATAACTGCTTTCTTTTATTCTTAGTTCTTTTAACATCATTTTATTGTAAGTTATTCAATTTCCCTTTATTATATTTACCTCTGTTAATCATTTTATAATTAAAATTTAAGTGTATAACATTTATTATAACCACTCAAATTTTATAAAAAAAAACTTTTTATATTGTATATTATTCAATTACATTGTTAACTTCTAAAATTTTGGTAAGTTATATTTGAATGCAAATGTATTATACAAATAAAATTTCCAATTCAATCATTTCAAGCTTAAATCAAATTTTTTTTCTTTTTATAATTGAAATTATTCTTTAAAAATAAAATTTAAGAATTAAATTTCCGATTTCTTTAGACCATTTAGAGATAAGAAATAATATATATATATACATATATAATATGCCAAATCAAATTTCAATCATATATCTATATATATATATATATATAATAAATCAAGTCATATTTTAGAAATTCAAATCAATTTAATTTCCCAAAACAAAGCTGTAGCAAGGCTACAGAACTGTATCTTAAGTTTGAAACTCGAAAATGAACATCGATGATGTCGCGATCATCACCGAAGTTATTTTCCAGCGACAAAGAGAAGAGCACTAATTTTAAACCTTTAAAATTCTTTGAAAACAAATTCTATTCAAAATACTTTAAATAATATAACCTTTTAAAACTTTAAACCAAAGTTCGAAATAATCGGAATTTTAAATCCTCAAATTCTTGTTTTAAATTCAATTCAGTTCCCAAATAAATTTATAAACAAATATTTATAGATCTATTTGTAGAACAGTAAATGATAAATCAAGTATTATCATTTCAAATTATCAATTTAAATCATTTCATTAAGTTCCATAAATTTACTTATATATCAAAATTTATTTCATTAACCAAATTTTAAAATAATATTGTGTCAGTTTGTTCTGTCAAAGTGTTTTAGAAATCCTATCGATAACGTTGATCAGACGAATCGATCAGAAACCCAAATCAACATCAAAAACTCAGACAACACAATATATAAAACAAAACATAGATATACAAGTACAATTCAAAATGTTTAGAAGAATAGATTGGAAACAAAAGACAATATGATTAAATAACAGAGTTGGGAGGTGGATAAGCTTAAATAAATCACGGGCAACCTTAACCGGGTCAGCCGTGACTTAAAGAATAAGATCAATGTGGATTTTTCTGTGGTAAATCTACATTCGATCTCAACAGTTAGAGTTTGAAATAACAAAAGATATTAGCATCTAAACCAAGGATAGATAAGAATCTCTGGTGAATCGATGCTAACTGCAAAGGAGTTTTCCCCCTATTTCAATTAAATTTGAAATTGGCGTGACCGCCAACTCACTAGAAAGATTATTCGAAGCGGAGTTATGGAATGCTCCAGAGTCAAAAGAAGATGAATAGTGAGGGATACGAATGGATTTTGGAACCGTAGGGAATGTTCCAAAATTCAAAGGAATCGAGTCAAAAGGGAGAGACTCAAACTCAAATGAAAGTGGTTCTGTAAATACATTCACTCCATATGCTGAGTTTCGCCTAGAGCAACCTCGCTCTGATACCAACTGTAACGACCCGGTATTTTCAACCATTCGCATCCATTATAAGTGTATAGGTAGACACTCATGTCGGAATTGAATTGCTCAAAATACCGCGTTGTAAATAAAAATTTGGCAAATATCAGAATATACAGTAAATAAAAATCACAGATCACAGACACAGAGTATATAAAAATGCAGCGGAAGAAAAAGAGATAGTAGTTCATGAAGCTACTATATAAATATGAGATACATCAGAGTTAAATGAGATACAACAGAAGAGTAACAGGATACATCAGGTACAAATCAGATACATCACTGAACCACTGGATACTGAAACAAAATAGATGGCTGGATCTTCATGGAAAGCTCCAACGCCGAAGGTGAAACTGGAATGCTAACTCAATCAATCTGACCCGAGCGTAAAGCAAAACACAAAACCCTCAAGTCAGGACATAAATACTTATAAACTGTAAATAAACTCAAGTGAACAGTAACAAAATGCATCAGTAACTTAAAGGATGCTTGGGACCGCCCATCCTCTAAGGATCCGTTAAACTATTTACTATGTAGTAATATACGCTATATACGGTCGGGTCTAATCAGTAAAGTATAATCATATAGAAAATAGCGTTAAGGGGATGGTGAACATTAACGCGGTCGGATCTTTAAAACCAAAATCGTAGTGGGCTCGATATAAGGATATGTCACGGCACGCGAGGCAATGCCAGGGTGGATACACCGTTTGCACTCCCGGACCGGTGGTGACGGTAAGCCAGCAGCTTCCGCCCACCTCGAACAATACCCCCGAATCAAAAGTGGCACCACCGAATCGAATCACAACAGTAATAGAATGGTTTCCGATGGAGCATGCTCGATGAAAGGGTGCGACCCTTTGTGTAGCCCGGTATAGCTCCTGTTTTAGTCATATATGCCAACTCACGGGAGTTGGGTCCACGTAATATACCTCGAGAACATCGCCACCATCCTACTTCATTCTGGAATCTCCACCGCGTACACAGTTGTTAAAGTGGTTTTCGGTATTGTCTGGCTATAAGACAATATCCGATCCCGGTCTCTTTAACAACCAATCGTTATTATAACCCGTAGTTATAACTTTAAAACATATTTTATACTTCAAAATAAAATATCATTCCAATCCAAATCTTTATCAAAAATAAAGATTAAATCATTTCCAAACCATTTCAAATATATCATCATACCATATCTTTCAATTCAAATATTTATCAAAGTAAATATCAAGTCAATTCTAGCCGCTTTTATTATCAAAACATTTTAATATCAAAATGTCATATCTTTCAAAACTTTGTTTCAAATCATTTTAATATACCAAAATATCATATCTTTTCGAAACCACATTTCAATCATTTAATATATCAAAATATCGTATCTTTAAAATCCTTTAAATTCAAAGATAACATTCATTCATTTCGATTCAACCCACTCTTTAAATGATTTATATTTCAATGATATAATTCAATTAAAATCATTTTAAAAGTGTAATTATTATACTTTCAAGTCCAGTATTCAATTTTCAAAGTTCCAAACCATTCTGAGTTCGTTTGCTAAGTCAAAAACCATAATTATTACAATTTCAGCATTTCACAATATATAGAAAAAGCTATTACAAGTAATACTTGAAAACACTTTGATTCAGGAGAGACAGCATTTAAAACTGCTGTTTAAACTCAGTTTTTAGTTGAATTATAGTTCAAAACAGAAAAGACAGCATTTCAGAAGTGCTGCGGTAGTTCAGATTTTAAAACAAAGGTTTTATTTGATTTCAGCAAAAATTGCAGACCACTATGGCATTTCCAGAGAATGTTATAAGAGACCTGAGTTCAATATTAGCCTATAAGTTCAACTACAGCAACTACAGCATTTCAGACCTGCTGTAATAGCTCATTTTTCACAGTTTTAGTTCAATTCAGAAACCATAGCATTTCTGAAGGCCATTAAGAGTAAATTCTAGGTTTTGTTGTATTTCCAGTAATTAAATAACTTTAATTCAAAACAAATAAACATTTTAGAAAATTCATTTTTAACATTTAAATGTTCATTAACATATCATTTGACATATTATTTTTATACAATAAATTTCATATAACTAAGTCCAATTTCAACAATTTACCAAATAAATTCAAGTGTAAAAGTTTCCAATTCTTCACATTTCGACAAATAAACTTAACACTTATATTTTATTTTCGTTTGACAAAAATTTAACCAAATTTCCTATTTTTATTTAATTAACTTAAACCTTTAATTAAAACCAAATTCACCTTTTCCAATCAAGTTATATTTTAAAATTTCACCTTTCAACAGTCATTTATTCAACAACTTAAATTCATAGAAAAGTTCAATAATACTTTAATAAAGCATCTAAATTAAGATTTAAATCAAAAATCATATTTACCAATTTCCAAATATAATTAAAGTCCATTTTATTTATATAGCTTAAACATCATTTTAACCAAAATTCCACATTCCAAACTTAGGGCATATTTCACAAATCAAATTTTAACCATTCATAAATTACATTTTTAACACATAGAAAAATCACAATTTATTTATTTAAAACATTTCACAATCCATTTGAATCAAATTTCATAAATTTATATTTCAAAAATACTTAAAAATATTCAAAACACTTTATAGAATAACCACGGGTCTGTATATAGTTTTCTAACCTTGGTCAAGTGACGCAGCGGATAATTAACAAAACGATATGGATTGATGAAAGTAGCAATCGGTGGATTGAAGATACTGAAATGCCCAAATTCGTTGATCACAAAGATACTGAATTCTAGCTATCTTCGACACGTTGATCGCGCACGATACCGTGAGAGAAGATCTTCAATTCTTCAAGCGTTGATCAAGCGCACTTAATTCCGCGAATCAGCTTCAACAATCGTTGATTCGAGCGCACTCGAATAACCGAAAGTGGAGATAGGAGATTACACTCAACTACCAATTTAAGATGAAAGCACACAGCAATCAACAAGAAATTTTATTCAAAAATCAACAACCAAAAAGTTACAACTCACTCCCTATTTATAGAAGTTTACAACACAGCCCCTTAGGTCGTCCCCAACCTAACACTCGCGACTCACCATAGGTCGTAAACGACCTATAAAATACAAGACTTAACACATAACAGCGCTACCCCGGATGACCTACGACTTAACAAGGTCGTGAGCGACCTAACTGACCAACACAACACGACTTACAAACACAATACAACACGTAGGCACAAACTCGGATGACTTAAAACACACGACTTACAACTCATGACTTAAGAAAATACAAACAGTACACGACACAATATTACAGACGACATACGACACAACGTTACATGCAACTCAACAAACCCAGCATTTACATCTTAACACCATTGCGACCTACGACTTATCACAATACATATATACAACGACTTATGGCAACATCGCCTCAACCGACTCAAACAGATAACGACTCACGACTTAATATAGGTCGTACGCGCCTTATCCACCAGCGACTTATCAATCTTCGACGCAAGTCGTTAGGTCGTATGCGACTTAACTTGGGTCGGTAACTCCTTTCTCCTGTATATTTGTTAGGTCGTTGCTGACTTACACCATTTTCCTTAGGTCGTAGCCGACCAATTCCCTTTCCCTTGAGTCGTGACCGACCTAAACCCGATGAACCTTCCTTAGGTTGTGGCCGCCCTATCTCCTCTTCTCGTGATTCCTTAGGTCGTTGCCGACCTAGTACCAGTACACGACGCAACACCAATGCTTGCATAGATCGTGTTGCCTTCCCATGTGTCTTGTTAGGTCGTTGCCGACCTTCCTTAATCCGGAAACAATCCAAGCCTCCATTCTTAGGTCGTGGACGGCTTAACTTCTCCTCCATAAGTCGTGTACAATTTATCCCTTCTTTTCTAGCTTGAGCTGCATCATCCTCCCCTGGTTGAGAAAAATTCGTCCTCGAATTTGTAAATTCTTCCACATCGGATTGTTCACCCCCATAATATGGCACAAGATGCTTAACATTGAACACGTCAGAAGTGTATACATCCTCCGGTAGCTTCAACTTATAAGCGTTGTCGTTAATCCGTTTCACAACTTCCACAGGACCAGTCTTTCTGGCTTTTAGTTTGTTATAAGCGCCCACTGGAAAACGATCCTTCGTTAACACGGCATACACCATATCACCTTCGTTAAATTCAACACTTCTTCGTTTCAAATCTGCAACTCTCTTATATTTCTCATTCGACTTTTCCAGTCGTTCCTGAACGATATTATGACATTCCGTCAAACTTTCAACAAAATCAGTAGCTCGTTTAACCGTCCCCTTCGGTTGTGGTACTACCGCCAAATCCAATGGTCCCTTGGGTAAATTGGAATATACAATCTGAAATGGACTGAATCACGTACTACGATTCACTGCATGATTATGAGCAAACTCCGCCTGGCATAACTTCATGTCCCAACTCTTCAGATTGTCCTTCACAAGACATCTCAGTAAATTTCCCAACGATCTATTCACCACCTCTGTTTGCCCATCTGTTTGCGGATGATAAGCACTACTAAAATTCAGCTTCGTTCCTACCATCTTCCACAAACTCAACCAAAAATGACTCAGAAAACGAGTATCTCTATCCGACACAATAGATTCTGGTAACCCATGAAGTCGATAGATTTCTTTAAAGAACAACTGAGCAACACGAACAGCATCTGTCGTCTTCTTACAAGCAACAAAATGCGCCATTTTCGAAAATCTGTCAACCGCTACAAATATAGAATCATTTCCCCTTTGAGTTCTCGGCAAACCCAACACAAAATCCAAACTAATATCAACCCATGGTTTAATAGGCACGGGTAATGGCATATATAACCCCGCATTGGTCGCAGTTCTCTTCGAAACCTGACATATATGACATCTCTCCACAAACCTTTCAACCTCTCTCCTCATTGATGGCCAAAAGTAAGATTGAGAAATCAAATGCAATGTACGATCACGGCCCACATGTCCTTCCTCGTGCAACTCTTTGATAATCTTCAATCTCAAACTACTATCTGGGATACATAATCGATTCCCCTTGAATAAGAAACCATCAACTAACATAAATTCATCAGTACTCCCATCCTTAACTTTCTCAACAAACTTTGCAAAGTAAGGATCCTCCTCAAACAATTCTGGCAATAATTCAAACCCTGTCACCTCAACTTTCATTGTAGTCAACAAATGGCTCCTCCTACTCAAAGCATCAGCCACACGATTCGTTGCCCCAGATTTATGTTTCACGACAAAAGTAAATTGTTGTAAATAAGCAATCCATGATGCATGTCTCGCAGAAATCTTATCCTGTCCTTGCAAATGCTTCAACGCCTCATGATCAGTGTAAAGAACAAACTCTTTCTGGAATAGATAATGCCTCCAATGTTTAACGGCTTGTACAATGGCATAAAACTCAACATCGTATATAATATATCTTATCTTTGCTCTTGATAATTTCTCACTGAAATAAGCAACTGGCCTCCCACTCTGACTCAACACTCCTCCAATCCCAACCTTTGATGCATCAGTGTGTA
The DNA here is from genome assembly GCA_030765085.1 of Allium cepa. NCBI lineage: Eukaryota > Viridiplantae > Streptophyta > Magnoliopsida > Asparagales > Amaryllidaceae > Allium > Allium cepa. Next base: position 344,845,298 of record CM060938.1, read on the forward strand.
GCTCAAACAACAACTGAAAATCTGGTAATACAAGAATTGGTGCTGTCGTCAAAAGTTCTTTGATCCGTTCAAAAGCAACTCCTGCTTCCTCTGACCAAGAAAACTGTTTCCCTTTCATACAATCCGTAACTGGTGCCATCACGCTACTGAAGTGTGGAATGAACCTTCGGTAGAATGATGCCAATCCATGAAAACTTCTAACTTCAGTGATAGTTCTCGGTTGTGGCCAATTTCTAATAGCTTCAACTTTACTCTGGTCCACCTGGATTCCCTTCTCAGATACAACATATCCCAAAAATAACACACTTCGAGTCATGAACACACATTTCTTCGTAGCTGCATAAAATTGTTCCTCACGAAGAATAATTAACACCTTTCTCAAATGCTCTACATGCTCCTCTATGCTCGCACTATAAATCAGAATATCATCAAAGTAAACTACAACAAACTTTCCAATGTACGGTCTGAAAATTTGATTCATCACCCTCACAAATGTACTTGGTGCATTTCATAGACCAAACGGCATAACCAACCATTCATATAATCTTCCCTCGTCTTGAATGTTGTCTTCCATTCGTCTCCCGGTCTAATTCGAATCTGATGATAACCACTCTTCAAATCAATCTTCGAAAAGATAGTAGCCCCACTCAACTGATCTAGCAAGTCATCCAACCTTGGCATAGGAAACCTGTAACGAACAGTAATCTTGTTCAAAGCTCTACTATCGGTACACATTCTCCATGTTCCATCCTTCTATGGTACCAACAAAGCTGGTACTGCACAAGGACTCAAGCTTTCCTGAATACGTCCCTGCTCTAACAACTCTTCCACCTGCCTTCGTAACTCCTCATGTTCCTTCGGACTCATTCGATAATGTGGTCGATGTGGTAAAACTGCTCCCGGAACAAGATCAATTTGATGTTGAATGTCCCTCAGTGGCGGTAACTCCTTAGGCAACTCTTCTGGAAATACATCTTCAAATTCTTGCAAAACTGGCTTTGCTTCTTCTGGAATTTCAACCTCTTCACTACACTCTCGCCCAATCAACAAAAAGACTTCAGGCTCCTCTCCAACCTCCTTGACAAACTCTTTCGAAGATAGTAAAGTTTTCAGTTCTTCGATCTCCTCTAGTTTGCTTTCCCTCTGTTGCTACTTCTTGGGAACTAAAGTGATCTTAGTACCTTCGAACATAAAACTGTAACTATTAGCACGACCATCATGTTGTACTGCTCTATCAAACTGCCATGGTCTGCCCAACAACAGATGACACACATCCATGTCTACAACGTCACACCAAATTTCATCTTTGTACTTCTTTCCAATAGAAAAATTCACACAAGCTCTTCGACACACCTTTACTTCACCACCCTTCCTTAACCATGCTAACTTGTACGGTTTAGGATGCTTCTCAGTTTTCAAGTTCAACTTCCTTACTGCTTCAGTAGAGATAATATTGTCACAACTCCCAGCATCAATAACGAACTTGCAAACTTTTCCCAAAATAGTGCATGTCGACTGGAAAATATTGCTTCTCAACCAACTAGAATCATCCTCTTGCTTCGGTGTAAGACAAGACCTCCTCATCATAAGATTACAACCCTCATCTCCGGACAATAAGTCTTCCTCCTTAACATAAGGTGCATTTGAACATTCAGCTTCTACTTCCTCATCTTCAGCTTCCGCAACCATCACTCGGTTCTTAGGTTTTGGACATTCATTGCTTTTATGACCCAACTCCTGGCAATTATAACACTTGAAACTGCTATTAACCTTTGCCTTCTCAACCTCCTTCACAACTGGTTTTGCGACAGCTTTAGGAACATTAGAACTTCCACTAACACCCTTCACTTGATTGTTGGAATTGGTAAACACACCACCTCCACGCCTTCCCTGCTTCTCCCAAGCTAACGCTTTCTGATGTGCTTTTGCCACAGATCTTGGACCGAACATATTAACCATATCCTGGATCTGCATTCGTAACCCTCCAACAAATCGGGCAGTCAGCTGTTCTTCTGTCTCCATAATATCATTCCTGGCAATGAGTTGGTAAAATTCATCTGCATAATCATTAACTGACTTCGTCCCTTGCCTCAGATTCTGCAACCTCTGGTACATGAGTGATTGATAGTTGTAAGGTAAAAATGTAGCTCTCATCAACTTCTTCATCTTCTCCCATGATTCAATCTTTGACTTTCCCATTCTCTCCCTTGTAAGTTTAGTTTGCTGCCACCATGCTAAAGCTCTACCCCTCAACCTAGTAGGAACCAACTTCACTCTTCTATGCTCAGGAACCTCCTTGAAATCAAAGATCTCTTCAACATTTGACAACCAATCAAGAAATTCTTCAGCTACCATTCCACCTTTAAACTCTGGAATTTCCATCTTCATACCCGATTCCCATCGACGATCATCATCTACATCCCGATATGAATTTCGAACTTGGTCTCGATCTCGATAATGAATGCTAGCTCTATCACCCTCTTCATCAAAATCAAATGTACGTCCATATCGATCTCGACCATCAACATTCCTTTGATCACGCATGTCTCTTCTACTATGTCTCTCTTCATCTCTATATGGCTCTTCTTCAAACTAACGTGGAGTTCTTCTCTCTTCATGTCCATAGTCATGGTGATCTCTCCTTGATGAAATTAATGTTTCTCTTCTTCCTCTACAAGATTGCGGTGATACCCTCCTCGCTTCCGTAACCAATGGAGAAACTCTGTTTCCTCCATGGTTCGAGATTGGTGATCACCTCCGTTGAGTTTGATTCAAATCATTCATCAACTTCTCTAACTTTCCAATGCCTTCATCAAATTTCTCATTAATACGTTGTTCCATAAGCTCGGCTTCTTCTCTTCTATACAATGCTTCAACATTTTGATGTCGATTAGCTCTCCTTGGTGGCATGATTGAATCAACACAAACACTTTTGCACACTTCGATCCAAAAAGGTTATGGATCCAATGTTCCAAACTTGTTGCAACTTCAATAAGAACACAACGAACAACAACTTCAAACTTCAAAAATTGGCTCTAAGACCCGGCTTAGCTATGATTGGCTAAGTCTAGCTCTGATACCAAAACTGACGCAGCGGATAATTAACAAAACGATATGGATTGATGAAAGTAGCAATCGGTGGATTGAAGATACTGAAATGCCCAAATTCGTTGATCACAAAGATACCGAATTCTAGCTATCTTCGACACGTTGATCGCGCATGATACCGTGAGAGAAGATCTTCAATTCTTCAAGCGTTGATCAAGCGCACTTGATTCCGCGAATCGGCTTCAACAATCGTTGATTCGAGCGCACTCGAATAACCGAAAGTGGAGATAGGAGATTACACTCAACTACCAATTTAAGATGAAAGCACACAGCAATCAACAAGAAATTTTATTCAAAAATCAACAACCAAAAAGTTACAACTCACTCCCTATTTATAGAAGTTTATAACACATCCCCTTAGGTCGTCCCCGACCTAACACTCGCGACTCACCATAGGTCGTAAACGACCTATAAAATACAAGACTTAACACATAACAGCGCTACCCCGGATGACCTACGACTTAACAAGGTCGTGAGCGACCTAACTGACCAACACAACACGACTTACGACTTACAAACACAATACAACACGTAGGCACAAACTCGGACGACTTAAAACACACGACTTACGACTCATGACTTAAGAAAATACAAACAGTACACAACACAATATTACAGAAGACATACGACACAACGTTACATGCGACTCAACAAACCCAGCATTTACATCTTAACACCATTGCGACCTACGACTTATCACAATACATATATACAACGACTTATGGCAACAGCGCCTCAACCGACTCAAACAGATAACGACTCACGACTTAATATAGGTCGTACGCGCCTTATCCACCAGCGACTTATCAATCTTCGACGCAAGTCGTTAGGTCGTATGCGACTTAACTTAGGTCGGTAACTCCTTTCTCCTGTATATTTGTTAGGTCATAGCTGACTTACACCATTTTCCTTAGGTCGTAGCCGACCTATTCCCTTTCCCTTGAGTCATGACCGACCTAAACCCGATGAACCGTCCTTAGGTTGTGGCCGCCCTATCTCCTCTTCTCATGATTCCTTATGTCGTTGCCGACCTAGTACCAGTACACGACGCAACACCAATGCTTGCTTAGATCATGTTGCCTTCCCATGTGTCTTGTTAGGTCGTTGCCGACCTTCCTTAATCCGGAAACAATCCAAGCCTCCATTCTTAGATCGTGGACGGCATAACTTCTCCTCCATAAGTCGTGTACAACTTATCCCTTCTTTTCTAGCTTGAGATGCATCATCAAGTGATACGGATATATATCATTTCAATCCGCGGTTTAAAAAGAAAAATCCGGGTTCTATCATTTCAAACCCGCAATCACAAGTCAAAAAGAAAAATAAAAAACCATTCAGGCCTATCATTTCAGTCCGTAATGATTTTATTCTAACAGGGAACTTGTAACGACCCGCCTTTTTGGACAGTTTAAACCGACGATCAAATACACATGCCGGTTCCAAACCATTAAAAAAAGCAGATGGTTATTGGGGTAATTAAGAAAAGAAAAGAAATAAAGGAAATGAAACAACACAGAATCTCGCAGCGGAACGATAAAATATAATAGTCAAATAAGCAGTTCATGAAGCTGTTTACTATACTTAGACAATTATTTATACAACATTTATCAGAGTTATACATATACAACAGAACAAATAAATAATGCAGCAGACAACATAATGCACAGATAATAATAGTAATAGTATACCAAATCTTCGTCTTCGTCCTCCAGAATAGATCTTCAAAAATCTGAAAACTCAGGACTGACCCGAGCGTAATGAAAAGACAAAACACTCGAGTCAAAACTAAAATATCCATATTAAAGTTAAATCAATCGTAAATAAATATGAGTGTGACGGCGTCAGAGATGTTTACGGGGTTTGACATCTCATATCCAGTGTCAACGTGCGTGCAATAACTTAAGAGATGTTACGGGATTTTCCACCTTTCAAGGATCCGTTAAACTATCTACTAGGTAGTAATGTACGCTAAGTAGATAATGTCTATCAGTAATATAAAGTATCAAAATAGCGTTAAGGCGTTACCATAATCCCCCTTAACACATTTTATATTCCCAAAAGCATATACAAGACCGTAGTTTCCCCAAAACCGGAAGTCACCAGAGGGCAATCCATATACTCATGGTACAAACCAAAACGTAGTGGTCGCGAATAGGATAATCAGTATGACAAGGTACATGAGGCGATACCAACTAGGATACTAGTAGTTGCGTGATCCGGACTGATGTTGAGCATAGCAGCTACTACCTCAACACCGCGAAACAACACTCCCAAATCAAGGGGTGCACCCAAATCAAATCACAAATGTAATAGATATGGTATCGAAGAAGTGTGTCCGCTAGAGGTGGCGAACCTCAATGGCCCGGCGCGGCTCCTGTTTTAGTCATGTCAGGGGTCATTCAATATCGTTCTCTTTCTTCAGTCAACGCGTTCACCAAACCATCCACTTCATTCTGGATCAACACTCCGCGTATAATAGTTATTAAAGTGGTTTTCGGTATCGACAGAGAGTATGTCCATATCTGATCCCGGTCTCTTTAATAACTACGTATTATTACACTGATGGCACTTTTATATTTCAAATTGATTCATGATTGATAACAAAATATCATATTCGCTTTAAAATCAAATCCATTTCAAAATCATCATATATTCAAAATTATCAATTTTGTCCGATAAATCAATTTCACTTCAAAATTTGATTCGAATTCAATTTAGGTTATAATATCTACTTTAACCTAGTTCGTATTTAAACCAAAGGTTTAAATATAAACATTTCCGTCTCTTTAACCAGTTTGAATTTAAGAAAATGGTTTAAATAGTTTAAAATAGTTAAATAATTCAAAATAGTTTAATAGAAATATTTAAATAGTTTAATCGAAAATAATTTGAATATAAAATGGTTTATATATAAAATAGTTTGGAAAAAATCAAAAATTATTTGATAAATAATTCCAAAGTCAAACCGGTCAACTTCCCAAATTTCCTATCCAAATCAAATCCAAATTCCATTTCGATTTAATCGATTTATTCCAATTTCAACTTGAATAAATTTCTATTCCACGTAAATTTCGATTTCAATTCACAAATTTCTTTAAATTTCAATTCAATTCCAAATTAATTTAAATCTAAATTTCAAATAAATTTTCAATTCCAAACTCAAACTTGAAATATCATTTCATATCAATTTTCTTAGAAATATTCAGAGTTCGATTAAAAGTCCAATCTTTTAAAACAAATCAACTTTCAAAAATTTACACCGTATTTCAATTTTTAATTTAAATCTAAACTTCGATTTTATTTAATAATTTCGTTTACCAAGTTTAAATTCTAACATTTCGAGCTCCAATTCAAAATAATTCAATTTCCATAAATTGGATTTTATTCTTAAAATCAATTCATTTAAATAATTTCAAAACAACTTTTAAAATCATTTAATTTATCCAACTCGGTGTCCGTATATAATTTTCGAACCTATGGCCAAGTGATTAGTTATTACAATTAAATGTCAGGGATGAATATATCATTTAAATCAATCACAGTGTCATATGTATGCATAGCAGGATATATATAAACAAATAAACATCCAAACATTTAAATATCAACCAATAACATCCATCGAAATACATCATCCAATAGGCAATACAATTCACGGCAATTTCATATTTATCAATGTCAGGTAATTTAATCGCAATTCAATTTAAATTTAAATTTAACTGTCAATTTAATTTTTTTAACGGTGAATTCAAATGACAATCAATATGATAATTAAATTTTATCAAACAACAACAAATAAAAATCATAACTATGCATAATGTCAAATTTAACTAGCATAAAGATATTCAGTACGTTGTGAGCGTTATAAAACACTCACCTTGATTTTACGATTTTAAATCAAATCGAACGACGTTCGATTTAACATAAAATTTTAATGAGCTCCAAACACTTTCGGATCTGCACTGCAGCGCAACTCTCATCTCCGTGATTCCGGCGCTTCTTCCCCAACGTGAAATTCACGTATGCAAACCCATTAGCCGCCGATCTTCAAGCAATTTTCATGACCACCTCGTCGACTTCCAGAACGATCAGCTAGCGCCACCACGAAGCCCTTCACCAGAGCCACCTACGCGCCAAGTTTCATCCCGTCATTCGCCGTCGTTTGCACACAATCCAAGGAAATACGTACACACTTCCAAGTCAGATCTGGACGAATCCATGAAAAATTAGCATACATCAACCTTATGGATTTGAAGAGCTCGTCGAGATTTACACTTTTGCTTTTGGAATTTTTCGATTTCGTCGAACGGATTGAGAGATATTAAGGAAAGAAGATCGGCAATTTCTGGCCATGGAATAGGTGGCGGCCATGATTTAGAATTAGGGTTTCTGAATTAAAATAATAATAAAACTGTCTCGGTTTGCGTGCGTATTTATATAGGTAGGTCCAAAATCATCCGAACTCCAATCGAGACGTGCCGCCAGGCGTTTATAAGGTTTTACCCCCATTCCGGACGCAATGGAACTAGTTTCAAGGCCTAATTCGATCATATCTGGAAGATAGCTTTTCGAAGTCGATTATTTTAATTAAATTCGAAATTAAATTTCTACGCGTTTCAAGCTCGCACGGCCAAACGACAAGTCCAATTGCTACGAAAATTGAAATCCTACCATAATTTACTATTACGGATCCGATGAAACAAGTTTCGTCGAAATCCGAGACTGTTTGAAAAATGGCTATTTTAACTCGTCAATTAAATATTAAAATATTCAATTTTCACAAATTTACTTTTAATTCGATTTTAAAAGTTCTACAACATCATTCTAACTTTAATATGATAAAATAGAATTTTACAAATCATTTTTAATCATATTAAACCCGTTATCCAATTATTCAAATAATTTCAAATATTAAATTATTCAACAAATTACATTAATAATCATTTTCCTTCAATAATCACCTTAAATTTTCTAATTAAAATAGCTAAAAATACGGGTCGTTACACTCTCCCCCACTCAAAACTTTTCGTCCCCGAAAAGGAAAAGAAGGGAAAAGGAACTAAGTATAGAATTCAACATTAGATATATTTTATTCAAAGTTACCAACTTATAAAACAATGAAATTCCATTTATAGAGTCATAACTACGCTTCCACAATGTTACTCCGAACGGCTTTCTAAATTTAAAAGTTAGTTATCAAAACAAGTTATAAAATTTAAAAACTTGAAAAAAATTTCTAACACCCGGATTCACGGAAAATTTCGGCAGGGTCTCCTTTGCGTGGATCGATCGAAAAATTTTACAATTCAATATATAACACAAATATAACCAATATATATCAAATATACATCTCATCTCAATGATGAGGCATCCCATATCTGGGGAAACAACATATATATATCACCAATACCATATAAAACCATAAGCGTACTTTTTATTTAGCATTTATTAGCAGTTTACTTACGTTTTGTATTTAGCATAGAAGCGAGCTCTACAACGAAGAGCAACCCCTTTGCTACCTACTAAAATACTCAATAACTAAGTTAGAACCATGCATATAAAGATAGATCGATATATTCAGCCTACACAACATATATATAATCTATTTAGCTTCAAAACTGAGATTCCAATTTCAGGACAGCAAACAAATCTCAGTTTTAGGTCACCTAAACTATAAAATTTGGTAATACAATCTAAACAAAAGTTGTTGTATTCATTTCAAGCTTTCCGGAATGTCCAAAATCATCGAATTCGGACTATACGTTCCAAAGTTACGGCCGTTTTACTTAGAGGATACGCCTCAGCCTGGGCAATGAATTGCGCAGGTCAGCGACGTTCACCCACGTTTTCGACCTTCTAAACGATATCAAAACACAAAACACTTAAAACAAAAGTTTTAGCTTAAGTTCTTAGCTTTCTAGAAAGTGCAAGATCATCAAAATCCGACAAACCAGTCAAAAGATATGGCGAAAATACTAAAGGTGTATACTACTGATTTTACTTATTTTTACACAGGATAGCGAGTAACATTCAAGTTTTTAACCAAGCAGACGAATGAATTTTCTCAAGTTATCTAAACAAAAGTTGTGCTATAGTTTCTAATCTTTCCGAAAAGTTCAAAATCGTCGAATTCCGTTTAGCCATTTAAAAGTTATGGTTGTTTTCGTTTCAGCATATATTGGACAATGTTGGATTTTTTTTTCCAAAAATTTGCTTTTATTATTTCAAAGTACAAAACATCAAAACTTCAAATTTTCTAAAGAACAATCATAAACACAAGGTCATCTATTTTCTTATTCATCCATGCAATAGGTTTACATTCAATTTGTATCCGATTTATTCAAGTTTGTTTCATTCACATTTTTAATTCAAGTCAATTTGCTCCCAATTTGAATTTAATTATTTAAAATTTTATTCCGTTTATTCAATTCCATTAACACTAATGAATTCTGCTTAATCAATTATCATCCATCTAACAACCAATGCATATCAAACATTAACATCCATCCAAAATCTACACTAAATCAATTATACATTTCCAAGTCAATTTTAATTTCATACACTTCCAAGTTTATTGACATTTAGTTATATTCAAATTTAATTAGTTTCCATTCACAAATTTTATATTTCATTAAGTTTAAATTTTATTCATTCACTTATACATGTATCATTCATTTTACAGCTTAAATTTCTTTTATATTTACAACTATCAATAGATCTTTACATTTTATTTTTCACTCTCACACTGGTATATTATTTCTCTACTTATCCTTATTAGCATTTTAAACACTTTAAGTATTTGGTAAGTTATAGTTATGCAAATAGAATGTAGTTAAACAACATACAACTTCTTTTCATTTAAAGTTGAATTTTCAATTTATCAATTCTTAAGTCATTACTTAAATTTCACTATAATTTAATTTCACATTTACATTCACATATAGTATTTTCATTTTATATTAACATAATTGTGAATCACCTTTAAATGTTAATTTAAATTCCAATTATTTACTAACAATTTTATTTATGTTTGCAAACCATTAATTAAATGCATATTTCATTATTCAAACCTATACTTGTATATTATCCAATTAACAATTTAAATAACATTTTTTTAACTTCTTAAGTATTTTGGTAAGTTATATCTAAGCTATAGAATGAAATTTAATACTATGCGAGTTTTACAGTTTCAATTTTATTTTAAGTTCATAATTTCCTAATTCTAAGGATTTCTACTTCAATTGATATTTTCACTTAGCTCTTAGGTTCATTTCTCATTTCACAATTCAGAAGTTCCTTAATGATTCAAGTCTAAATTCATTTCAATCATAAAAAAAAATCATCAATTATTAAAGAACTTAAGAATTCCAATCCCGGTTTCATTTCAAATCAAGGTTTGAAATAATATATACTTATATAATTTATATATCAAATCATACTATAGAGAATGCAAAACAAAATAAAATTTGAGTCAAAACAAGGTTTAGACAAGCTATTAAGTGGTCTCCCCCACTCGGACTCTCGAAAATAAACGCCAATGATGCGTGCACACATCATCGAAATCATTTTCTAGCGTCAAGAGAAGGGAATATAACACTTATCATAAAAAAAATCCTTCGAAAACAATTTCAACTTAATTATACTATCATATAATGCTCATATTATATTTTTCAAATTCTTGTAAGTCAATCTCAAACACCGGAATTTAAATTCCCAAATCCAAGTTAAAATTCATTTATATTCATTATCAATTGTGTTTACAAGATTTCATTTTCCTAAATCCATTGTTATTTAATCAATTGTTGTAAATATTGACTGATCAAACAATAACGATAATAGTCTAATATTATCATCTCCTAACAATCAATTCAATCAGAATGAATAAATATTCAAATAATTCTTTTATATAAAATATATTCCAAAATGATATTGTGTTGGTTTGTCCTATTCGAGTGTTTAGAAATTCCTATCGACGCCTTGGCGTCCCAAGTATCGACCAGAATTCATAAATACTCAACGGAACAAATTAACACAATATAAAACCATTTTATATCAAATAACAAATACGCTCTCTCATATACACTCAACTCATTCATATAGCTTACCTCTATTTCAATGAGTTATTCCCCACTAGAGCCAAGGTTTATCGCTAAACCAAAGCTCTGATACCAACTGTAACGACCCGCCTTTTTGGACAGTTTAAACCGACGATCAAATACACATGCCGGTTCCAAACCATTAAAAAAAGCAGATGGTTATTGGGATAATTAAGAAAAGAAAAGAAATAAAGGAAATGAAACAACACAGAATCTCGCAGCGGAACGATAAAATATAATAGTCAAATAAACAGTTCATGAAGCTGTTTACTATACTTAGACAATTATTTATACAACATTTATCAGAGTTATACATATACAACAGAACAAATAAATAATGCAGCAGACAACATAATGCACAGATAATAATAGTAATAGTATACCAAATCTTCATCTTCGTCCTCCAGAATAGATCTTCAAAAATCTGAAAACTCAGGACTGACCCGAGCGTAATGAAAAGACAAAACACTCGAGTCAGGACTAAAATATCCATATGAAAGTTAAATCAATCGTAAATAAATATGAGTGTGACGGCGTCAGAGATGTTTACGGGGTTTGACATCTCATATCCAGTGTCAACGTCCGTGCAATAACTTAAGAGATGTTACGGGATTTTCCACCTTTCAAGGATCCGTTAAACTATCTACTAGGTAGTAATGTACGCTAAGTAGATAATGTCTATCAGCAATATAAAGTATCAAAATAGCGTTAAGGCGTTACCATAATCCCGCTTAACACATTTTATATTCCCAAAAGCATATACAAGACCGTAGTTTCCCCAAAACCGGAAGTCACCAGAGGGCAATCCATATACTCAAGGTACAAACCAAAACGTAGTGGTCGCGAATAGGATAATCAGTATGACAAGGTACATGAGGCGATACCAACTAGGATACTAGTAGTTGCGTGATTCGAACTGATGTTGAGCATAGCAGCTAATACCTCAACACCGCGAAACAACACTCTCAAATCAAGGGGTGCACCCAAATCAAATCACAAATGTAATAGATATGGTATCGAAGAAGTGTGTCCGCTAGAGGTGGCGAACCTCAATGGCCCGGCGCGGCTCCTGTTTTAGTCTTGTCAGGGGTCATCCAATATCGTTCTCTTTCTTCAGTCAACGCGTTCACCAAACCATCCACTTCATTCTGGATCAACACTCCGCGTATAATAGTTATTAAAGTGGTTTTCGGTATCGACAGAGAGTATCTCCATATCTGATCCCGGTCTCTTTAATAACTACGTATTATTACACTGATGGCTCTTTTATATTTCAAATTGATTCATGATTGATAACAAAATATCATATTCGCTTTAAAATCAAATCCATTTCAAAATCATCTTATATTCAAAATTATCAATTTTGTCCGATAAATCAATTTCACTTCAAAATTTGATTCGAATTCAATTTAGGTTATAATCTCTACTTTAACCTAGTTCGTATTTAAACCAAAGGTTTAAATATAAACATTTCCGTCTCTTTAGCCAGTTTGAATTTAAGAAAATAGTTTAAATAGTTTAAAATAGTTAAATAATTCAAAATAGTTTAATAGAAATATTTAAATAGTTTAATCGAAAATAATTTGAATATAAAATGGTTTATATATAAAATAGTTTGGAAAAAATCAAAAATTATTTGATAAATAATTCCAAACTCAAACCGGTCAACTTCCCAAATTTCCTATCCAAATCAAATCCAAATTCCATTTCGATTTAATCGATTTATTCCAATTTCAACTTGAATAAATTTCTGTTCCACGTAAATTTCGATTTCAATTCACAAATTTCTTTAAATTTCAATTCAATTCCAAATTAATTTAAATCTAAATTTCAAATAAATTTTCAATTCCAAACTCAAACTTGAAATATCATTTCATATCAATTTTCTTAGAAATATTCAGAGTTCTATTAAAAGTCCAATCTTTTAAAACAAATCAACTTTCAAAAGTTTACACCGTATTTCAATTTTCAATTTAAATCTAAACTTCGATTTTATTTAATAATTTCGTTTACCAAGTTTAAATTCTAACATTTCGAGCTCCAATTCAAAATAATTCAATTTCCATAAATTGGATTTTAATCTTAAAATCAATTCATTTAAATAATTTCAAAACAACTTTTAAAATCATTTAATTTATCCAACTCGGTGTCCGTATATAATTTTCTAACCTATGGCCAAGTGATCAGTTATTACAATTAAATGTCAGGGATGAATATATCATTTAAATCAATCACAGTGTCATATGTATGCATAGCAGGATATATATAAACAAATAAACATCCAAACATTTAAATATCAACCAATAACATCCATCGAAATACATCATCCAATAGGCAATACAATTCACGGCAATTTCATATTTATCAATGTCAGGTAATTTAATCGCAATTCAATTTTAATTTAAATTTAACTGTCAATTTAATTTTTTTAACGGTGAATTCAAATGACAATCAATATGATAATTAAATTTTATCAAACAACAACAAATAAAAATCATAACTATGCATAATGTCAAATTTAACTAGCATAAAGATATTCAGTACGTTGTGAGCGTTATAAAACACTCACCTTGATTTTACGATTTTAAATCAAATCGAACGACGTTCGATTTAACATAAAATTTTAATGAGCTCCAAACACTTTCGGATCTGCACTGCAGCGCAGCTCTCATCTCCGTGATTCCGGCGCTTCTTCCCCAACGTGAAATTCACGTATGCAAACCCATTAGCCGCCGATCTTCAAGCAATTTTCATGACCACCTCGTCGACTTCCAGAACGATCAGCTAGCGCCACCACGAAGCCCTTCACCAGAGCCACCTACGCGCCAAGTTTCATCCCGTCATTCGCCGTCGTTTGCACGCAATCCAAGGAAATACGTACACACTTCCAAGTCAGATCTGGACGAATCCATGAAAAATTAGCATACATCAACCGTAAGGATTTGAAGAGCTCGTCGAGATTTACACTTTTGCTTTTGGAATTTTTCGATTTCGTCGAACGGATTGAGAGATATTAAGGAAAGAAGATCGGCAATTTCTGGCCATGGAATAGGTGGCGGCCATGATTTAGAATAAGGGTTTCTGGATTAAAATAATAATAAAACTGTCTCGGTTTGCGTGCGTATTTATATAGGTAGGTCCAAAATCATCCGAACTCCAATCGAGACGTGCCGCCAGGCGTTTATAAGGTTTTACCCCCATTCCGGACGCAATGGAACTAGTTTCAAGGCCTAATTCGATCATATCTGGAAGATAGCTTTTCGAGGTCGATTATTTTAATTAAATTCGAAATTAAATTTCTACGCGTTTCAAGCTCGCACGGCCAAAGGACAAGTCCAATTGCTACGAAAATTGAAATCCTACCATAATTTACTATTACGGATCCGATGAAACAAGTTTCGTCGAAATCCGAGACTGTTTGAAAAATGGCTATTTTAACTCGTCAATTAAATATTAAAATATTCAATTTTCACAAATTTACTTTTAATTCGATTTTAAAAGTTCTACAACATCATTCTAACTTTAATATGATAAAATAGAATTTTACAAATCATTTTTAATCATATTAAACCCGTTATCCAATTATTCAAATAATTTCAAATATTAAATTATTCAACAAATTACATTAATAATCATTTTCCTTCAATAATCACCTTAAATTTTCTAATTAAAATAGCTAAAAATACGGGTCGTTACACTCTCCCCCACTCAAAACTTTTCGTCCCCGAAAAGGAAAAGAAGGAAAAAGGAACTAAGTATAGAATTCAACATTAGATATATTTTATTCAAAGTTACCAACTTATAAAACAATGAAATTCCATTTATAAAGTCATAACTACGCTTCCATAATGTTACTCCGAACGGCTTTCTAAATTTAAAAGTTAGTTATCAAAACAAGTTATAAAATTTAAAAACTTGAAAAAAAATTCTAACACCCGGATTCACGGAAAATTTCGGCAGGGTCTCCTTTGCGTGGCTCGATCGAAAAATTTTACAATTCAATATATAACACAAATATAACCAATATATATCAAATATACATCTCATCTCAATGATGAGGCATCCCATATCTGGGGAAACAACATATATATATATCACCAATACCATATAAAACCATAAGCGTACCTTTTATTTAGCATTTATTAGCAGTTTACTTACATTTTGTATTTAGCACAGAAGCGAGCTCTACAACGAAGCGCAACCCCTTTGGTACCTACTAAAATTCTCAATAACTAAGTTAGAACCATGCATATAAAGATAGATCGATATATTCAGCCTACACAACATATATATAACCTATTTAGCTTCAAAACTGAGATTCTAATTTCAGGACAGCAAACAAATCTCAGTTTTAGGTCACCTAAACTATAAAATTTGGCAACAGAATCTAAACAAAAGTTGTTTTATTCATTTCAAGCTTTCCGGAATGTCCAAAATCATCGAATTCGGACCATACATTCAAAAGTTACGGCCGTTTTACTTAGAGGATATGCCTCAGCCTGGGCAATGAATTGCGCAGGTCAGCGACGTTCACCCACGTTTTCGACCTTCTAAACGATATCAAAACACAAAACACTTAAAACAAAAGTTTTAAGTTCTTAGCTTTCCAGAAAGTGCAAGATCATCAAAATCCGACAAACCAGTCAAAAGATATGGCGAAAATACTAAGGGTGTATACTACTGATTTTACTTATTTTTACACAGGACAGCGAGTAACATTCAAGTTTTAAACCAAGCAGACGAATGAATTTTATCAAGTTATCTAAACAAAAGTTGTGCTATAGTTTCTAAGCTTTCCGATAAGTTCAAAATCGTCGAATTCCGTTCAGCCATTTAAAAGTTATGGTTGTTTTCGTTTCAGCATACATTGGACAATGTTGGATTTTTTTTTTCCAAAAATTTGCTTTTATTATTTCAAAGTACAAAACATCAAAACTTCAAATTTTCTAAAGAACAATCATAAACACAAAGTCATCTATTTTCTTATTCATCCATGCAATAGGTTTACATTCAATTTGTTTCCGATTTATTCAAGTTTGTTTCATTCACATTTTTAATTCAAGTCAATTTGCTCCCAATTTGAATTTAATTATTTAAAATTTTATTCCGTTTATTCAATTCCATTAACACTAATGAATTCTGCTTAATCAATTATCATCCATCTAACAACCAATGCATATCAAACATTAACATCCATCCAAAATCTACACTAAATCAATTATACATTTCCAAGTCAATTTTAATTTCATACACTTCCAAGTTTATTGACATTTAGTTATATTCAAATTTAATTAGTTTCCATTTACCAATTTTATATTTCATTAAGTTTAAATTTTATTCATTCACTTATACATGTATCATTCATTTTACAGCTTGAATTTCTTTTATATTTACAACTATCAATAGATCTTTACATTTTATTTTTCACTCTCACACTGGTATATTATTTCTCTACTTATCCTTATTAGCATTTTAAACCCTTTAAGTATTTGGTAAGTTATAGTTATGCAAATAGAATGTAGTTAAACAACATACAACTTCTTTTCATTTAAAGTTGAATTTTCAATTTATCAATTCTTAAGTCATTACTTAAATTTCACTATAATTTAATTTCACATTTACATTCACATATGGTATTTTCATTTTATATTAACATAATTGTGAATCACCTTTAAATGTTAATTTAAATTCCAATTATGTACTAACAATTTTATTTATATTTGCAAACCATTAATTAAATGCATATTTCATTATTCAAACCTATACTTGTATATTATCCAATTAACAATTTAAATAACATTTTTTGAACTTCTTAAGTATTTTGGTAAGTTATATCTAAGCTATAGAATGAAATTTAATACTATGCGAGTTTTACAGTTTCAATTTTATTTTAAGTTCATAATTTCCTAATTCTAAGGATTTCTACTTCAATTGATATTTTCACTTAGCTCTTAGGTTCATTTCTCATTTCACAATTCAGAAGTTCCTTAATGATTCAAGTCTAAATTCATTTCAATCATAAAAAAAAATCATCAATTATTAAAGAACTTAAGAATTCCAATCCCGGTTTCATTTCAAATAAAGGTTTGAAATAATATATACTTATATAATTTATATATCAAATCATACTATAGAGAATGCAAAACAAAATAAAATTTGAGTCAAAACAAGGTTTAGACAAGCTATTAAGTGGTCTCCCCCACTCGGACTCTCGAAAATAAACGCCAATGATGCGTGCACACATCATCGAAATCATTTTCTAGCGTCAAGAGAAGGGAATATAACACTTATCATAAAAAAAATCCTTCGAAAACAATTTCAACTTAATTATACCATCATATAATGCTCATATTATATTTTTCAAATTCTTGTAAGTCAATCTCAAACACCGGAATTAAATTCCCAATTCCAAGTTAAAATTCATTTATATTCATTATCAATTGTGTTTACAAGATTTCATTTTCCTAAATCCATTGTTATTTAATCAATTATTGTAAATATTGACTGATCAAACAATAACGATAATAGTCTAATATTATCATCTCCTAACAATCAATTCAATCAGAATGAATAAATATTCAAATAATTCTTTTATATAAAATATATTCCAAAATGATATTGTGTTGGTTTGTCCTATTCGAGTGTTTAGAAATTCCTATCGACGCCTTGGCGTCCCAAGTATCGACCAGAATTCATAAATACTCAACGGAACAAATTAACACAATATAAAACCATTTTATATCAAATAACAAGTACGCTCTCTCATATACACTCAACTCATTCGTATAGTTTACCTCTATTTCAATGAGTTATTCCCCACTAGAGCCAAGGTTTATCGCTAAACCAAAGCTCTGATACCAACTGTAACGACCCGCCTTTTTGGACAGTTTAAACCGACGATCAAATACACATGCCGGTTCCAAACCATTAAAAAAAGCAGATGGTTATTGGGGTAATTAAGAAAAGAAAAGAAATAAAGGAAATGAAACAACACAGAATCTCGCAGCGGAACGATAAAATATAATAGTCAAATAAGCAGTTCATGAAGCTGTTTACTATACTTAGACAATTATTTATACAACATTTATCAGAGTTATACATATACAACAGAACAAATAAATAATGCAGCAGACAACATGATGCACAGATAATAATAGTAATAGTATACCAAATCTTCGTCTTTGTCCTCCAGAATAGATCTTCAAAAATCTGAAAACTCAGGACTGACCCGAGCGTAATGAAAAGACAAAACACTCGAGTCAGGACTAAAATATCCATATGAAAGTTAAATCAATCGTAAATAAATATGAGTGTGACGGCGTCAGAGATGTTTACGGGGTTTGACATCTCATATCCAATGTCAACGTGCGTGCAATAACTTAAGAGATGTTACGGGATTTTCCACCTTTCAAGGATCCGTTAAACTATCTACTAGGTAGTAATGTACGCTAAGTAGATAATGTCTATCAGTAATATAAAGTATCAAAATAGCGTTAAGGCATTACCATAATCCCCCTTAACACATTTTATATTCCCAAAAGCATATACAAGACCGTAGTTTCCCCAAAACCGGAAGTCACCAGAGGGCAATCCATATACTCAAGGTACAAACCAAAACGTAGTGGTCGCGAATAGGATAATCAGTATGACAAGGTACATGAGGCGATACCAACTAGGATACTAGTAGTTGCGTGATCCGGACTGATGTTGAGCATAGCAGCTACTACCTCAACACCGCGAAACAACACTCCCAAATCAAGGGGTGCACCCAAATCAAATCACAAATGTAATAGATATGGTATCGAAGAAGTGTGTCCGCTAGAGGTGGCGAACCTCAATGGCCCGGCGCGGCTCCTGTTTTAGTCAT
The DNA here is from genome assembly GCA_030765085.1 of Allium cepa. Lineage (NCBI taxonomy): Eukaryota > Viridiplantae > Streptophyta > Magnoliopsida > Asparagales > Amaryllidaceae > Allium > Allium cepa. The sequence continues at coordinate 344,864,366 of CM060938.1, forward strand.
GTCAGGGGTCATCCAATATCGTTCTCTTTCTTTAGTCAACGCGTTCACCAAACCATCCACTTCATTCTGGATCAACACTCCGCGTATAATAGTTATTAAAGTGGTTTTCGGTATCGACAAAGAGTATGTCCATATCTGATCCCGGTCTCTTTAATAACTACGTATTATTACACTGATGGCACTTTTATATTTCAAATTGATTCATGATTGATAACAAAATATCATATTCGCTTTAAAATCAAATCCATTTCAAAATCATCATATATTCAAAATTATCAATTTTGTCCGATAAATCAATTTCACTTCAAAATTTGATTCGAATTCAATTTAGGTTATAATCTCTACTTTAACCTAGTTCGTATTTAAACCAAAGGTTTAAATATAAACATTTCCGTCTCTTTAACCAGTTTGAATTTAAGAAAATAGTTTAAATAGTTTAAAATAGTTAAATAATTCAAAATAGTTTAATAGAAATATTTAAATAGTTTAATCGAAAATAATTTGAATATAAAATGGTTTATATATAAAATAGTTTGGAAAAAATCAAAAATTATTTGATAAATAATTCCAAACTCAAACCGGTCAACTTCTCAAATTTCCTGTCCAAATCAAATCCAAATTCCATTTCGATTTAATCGATTTATTCCAATTTCAACTTGAATAAATTACTATTCCACGTAAATTTCGATTTCATTTCACAAATTTCTTTAAATTTCAATTCAATTCCAAATTAATTTAAATCTAAATTTCAAATAAATTTTCAATTCCAAACTCAAACTTGAAATATCATTTCATATCAATTTTCTTAGAAATATTCAGAGTTCGATTAAAAGTCCAATCTTTTAAAACAAATCAACTTTCAAAAATTTACACCGTATTTCAATTTTCAATTTAAATCTAAACTTCGATTTTATTTAATAATTTCGTTTACCAAGTTTAAATTCTAACATTTCGAGCTCCAATTCAAAATAATTCAATTTCCATAAATTGGATTTTATTCTTAAAATCAATTCATTTAAATAATTTCAAAACAACTTTTAAAATCATTTAATTTATCCAACTCGGTGTCCGTATATAATTTTCGAACGTATGGCCAAGCGATTAGTTATTACAATTAAATGTCAGGGATGAATATATCATTTAAATCAATCACAGTGTCATATGTATGCATAGCAGGATATATATAAACAAATAAACATCCAAACATTTAAATATCAACCAATAACATCCATCGAAATACATCATCCAATAGGCAATACAATTCACGGCAATTTCATATTTATCAATGTCAGGTAATTTAATCGCAATTCAATTTTAATTTAAATTTAACTGTCAATTTAATTTTTTTAACGGTGAATTCAAATGACAATCAATATGATAATTAAATTTTATCAAACAACAACAAATAAAAATCATAACTATGCATAATGTCAAATTTAACTAGCATAAAGATATTCAGTATGTTGTGAGCGTTATAAAACACTCACCTTGATTTTACGATTTTAAATCAAATCGAACGACGTTCGATTTAACATAAAATTTTAATGAGCTCCAAACACTTTCGGATCTGCACTGCAGCGCAGCTCTCATCTCCGTGATTCCGGCGCTTCTTCCCCAACGTGAAATTCACGTATGCAAACCCATTAGCCGCCGATCTTCAAGCAATTTTCATGACCTCCTCGTCGACTTCCAGAACGATCAGCTAGCGCCACCACGAAGCCCTTCACCAGAGCCACCTACGCGCCAAGTTTCATCCCGTCATTCGCCGTCGTTTGCACGCAATCCAAGGAAATACGTACACACTTCCAAGTCAGATCTGGACGAATCCATGAAAAACTAGCATACATCAACCGTAAGGATTTGAAGAGCTCGTCGAGATTTACACTTTTGCTTTTGGAATTTTTCGATTTCGTCGAACGGATTGAGAGATATTAAGGAAAGAAGATCGGCAATTTCTGGCCATGGAATAGGTGGCGGCCATGATTTAGATTTAGGGTTTCTGGATTAAAATAATAATAAAACTGTCTCGGTTTGCGTGCGTATTTATATAAGTAGGTCCAAAATCATCCGAACTCCAATCGAGACGTGCCGCCAGGCGTTTATAAGGTTTTACCCCCATTCCGGACGCAATGGAACTAGTTTCAAGGCCTAATTCGATCATATCTGGAAGATAGCTTTTCGAGGTCGATTATTTTAATTAAATTCGAAATTAAATTTCTACGCGTTTCAAGCTCGCACGGCCAAACGACAAGTCCAATTGCTACGAAAATTGAAATCCTACCATAATTTACTATTACGGATCCGATGAAACAAGTTTCGTCGAAATCCGAGACTGTTTGAAAAATGGCTATTTTAACTCGTCAATTAAATATTAAAATATTCAATTTTCACAAATTTACTTTTAATTCGATTTTAAAAGTTCTACAACATCATTCTAACTTTAATATGATAAAATAGAATTTTACAAATCATTTTTAATCATATTAAACCCGTTATCCAATTATTCAAATAATTTCAAATATTAAATTATTCAACAAATTACATTAATAATCATTTTCCTTCAATAATCACCTTAAATTTTCTAATTAAAATAGCTAAAAATATGGGTCGTTACACTCTCCCCCACTCAAAACTTTTCGTCCCCGAAAAGGAAAAGAAGGGAAAAGGAACTAAGTATAGAATTCAATATTAGATATATTTTATTCAAAGTTACCAACTTATAAAACAATGAAATTCCATTTATAAAGTCATAACTACGCTTCCACAGTGTTACTCCGAACAGCTTTCTAAATTTAAAAGTTAGTTATCAAAACAAGTTATAAAATTTAAAAACTTGAAAAAAATTTCTAACACCCGGATTCACGGAAAATTTCGGCAGGGTCTCCTTTGCGTGGCTCGATCGAAAATTTTTACAATTCAATATATAACACAAATATAACCAATATATATCAAATATACATCTCATCTCAATGATGAGGCATCCCATATCTGGGGAAACAACATATATATATCACCAATACCATATAAAACCATAAGCGTACCTTTTATTTAGCATTTATTAGCAGTTTACTTACATTTTGTATTTAGCACAGAAGCGAGCTCTACAACGAAGCGCAACCCCTTTGCTACCTACTAAAATGCTCAATAATTAAGTTAGAACCATGCATATAAAGATAGATCGATATATTCAGCCTACACAACATATATATAACCTATTTAGCTTCAAAACTGAGATTCCAATTTCAGGACAGCAAACAAATCTCAGTTTTAGGTCATCTAAACTATAAAATTTGGCAACAGAATCTAAACAAAAGTTGTTGTATTCATTTCAAGCTTTCCAGAATGTCCAAAATCATCGAATTCGGACCATACATTCAAAAGTTACGGCCGTTTTACTTAGAGGATACGCCTCAGCCTGGGCAATGAATTGCGCAGGTCAGTGACGTTCACCCACGATTTCGACCTTCTAACCGATATCAAAACACAAAACACTTAAAACAAAAGTTTTATCTTAAGTTCTTAGCTTTCCAGAAAGTGAAAGATCATCAAAATCCGACAAACCAGTCAAAAGATATGGCGAAAATACTAAGGGTGTATACTACTGATTTTACTTATTTTTACACAGGACAGCGAGTAACATTCAAGTTTTTAACCAAGCAGACGAATGAATTTTCTCAAGTTATCTAAACAAAAGTTGTGCTATAGTTTCTAAGATTTCCAAAAAGTTCAAAATCGCGAATTCTGTTCAGCCATTTAAAAGTTATGGTTGTTTTCGTTTCAGCATATATTGGACAATGTTGGATTTTTTTTCCAAAAATTTGCTCTTATTATTTCAAAGTACAAAACATCAAAACTTCAAATTTTCTGAAGAACAATCATAAACACAAAGTCATATATTTTCTTATTCATCCATGCAATAGTTTTACATTCAATTTGTTTCCGATTTATTCAAGTTTGTTTCATTCACATTTTTAATTCAAGTCAATTTGCTCCCAATTTGAATTTAATTATTTAAAATTTTATTCCGTTTATTCAATTCCATTAACACTAATGAATTCTGCTTAATCAATTATCATCCATCTAACAACCAATGCATATCAAACATTAACATCCATCCAAAATCTACACTAAATCAATTATACATTTCCAAGTCAATTTTAATTTCATACACTTCCAAGTTTATTGACATTTAGTTATATTCAAATTTAATTAGTTTCCATTTACCAATTTTATATTTCATTAAGTTTAAATTTTATTCATTCACTTATACATGTATCATTCATTTTACAGCTTCAATTTCTTTTATATTTACAACTGTCAATAGATCTTTACATTTTATTTTTCACTCTCACACTGGTATATTATTTCTCTACTTATCCTTATTAGCATTTTAAACCCTTTAAGTATTTGGTAAGTTATAGTTATGCAAATAGAATGTAGTTAAACAACATACAACTTCTTTTCATTTAAAGTTGAATTTTCAATTTATCAATTCTTAAGTCATTACTTAAATTTCACTATAATTTAATTTCACATTTACATTCACATATAGTATTTTCATTTTATATTAACATAATTGTGAATCACCTTTAAATGTTAATTTAAATTCCAATTATTTACTAACAATTTTATTTATATTTGCAAACCATTAATTAAATGCATATTTCATTATTCAAAGCTATACTTGTATATTATCCAATTAACAATTTAAATAACATTTTTTGAACTTCTTAAGTATTTTGGTAAGTTATATCTAAGCTATAGAATGAAATTTAATACTATGCGAGTTTTACAGTTTCAATTTTATTTTAAGTTCATAATTTCCTAATTCTAAGGATTTCTACTTCAATTGATATTTTCACTTAGCTCTTAGGTTCATTTCTCATTTCACAATTCAGAAGTTCCTTAATGATTCAAGTCTAAATTCATTTCAATCATAAAAAAAATCATCAATTATTAAAGAACTTAAGAATTCCAATCCCGGTTTCATTTCAAATCAAGGTTTGAAATAATATATACTTATATAATTTATATATCAAATCATACTATAGAGAATGCAAAACAAAATAAAATTTGAGTCAAAACAAGGTTTAGACAAGCTATTAAGTGGTCTCCCCCACTCGGACTCTCGAAAATAAACGCCAATGATGCGTGCACAAATCATCGAAATCATTTTCTAGCATCAAGAGAAGGGAATATAACACTTATCATAAAAAAAATCCTTCGAAAACAATTTCAACTTAATTATACTATCATATAATGCTCATATTATATTTTTCAAATTCTTGTAAGTCAATCTCAAACACCGGAATTTAAATTCCCAAATCCAAGTTAAAATTCATTTATATTCATTATCAATTGTGTTTACAAGATTTCATTTTCCTAAATCCATTGTTATTTAATCAATTGTTGTAAATATTGACTGATCAAACAATAACGATAATAGTCTAATATTATCATCTCCTAACAATCAATTCAATCAGAATGAATAAATATTCAAATAATTCTTTTATATAAAATATATTCCAAAATGATATTGTGTTGGTTTGTCCTATTCGAGTGTTTAGAAATTCTTATCGACGCCTTGGCGTCCCAAGTATCGACCAGAATTCATAAATACTCAACGGAACAAATTAACACAATATAAAACCATTTTATATCAAATAACAAGTACGCTCTCTCATATACACTCAACTCATTCATATAGTTTACCTCTATTTCAATGAGTTATTCCCCACTAGAGCCAAGGTTTATCGCTAAACCAAAGCTCTGATACCAACTGTAACGACCCGCCTTTTTGGACAGTTTAAACCGACGATCAAATACACATGCCGGTTCCAAACCATTAAAAAAAGCAGATGGTTATTGGGGTAATTAAGAAAAGAAAAGAAATAAAGGAAATGAAACAATACAGAATCTCGCAGTGGAACGATAAAATATAATAGTCAAATAAACAGTTCATGAAGCTGTTTACTATACTTAGACAATTATTTATACAACATTTATCAGAGTTATACATATACAACAGAACAAATAAATAATGCAGCAGACAACATGATGCATAGATAATAATAGTAATAGTATACCAAATCTTCGTCTTCGTCCTCCAGAATAGATCTTCAAAAATCTGAAAACTCAGGACTGACCCGAGCGTAATGAAAAGACAAAACACTCGAGTCAGGACTAAAATATCCATATGAAAGTTAAATCAATCGTAAATAAATATGAGTGTGACGGCGTCAGAGATGTTTATGGGGTTTGACATCTCATATCCAGTGTCAACGTCCGTGCAATAACTTAAGAGATGTTACGGGATTTTCCACCTTTCAAGGATCCGTTAAACTATCTACTAGGTAGTAATGTACGCTAAGTAGATATTGTCTATCAGTAATATAAAGTATCAAAATAGCGTTAAGGCGTTACCATAATCCCCCTTAACACATTTTATATTCCCAAGAGCATATACAAGACCGTAGTTTCCCCAAAACCGGAAGTCACCAGAGGGCAATCCATATACTCAAGGTACAAACCAAAACGTAGTGGTCGCGAATAGGATAATCAGTATGACAAGGTACATGAGGCGATACCAACTAGGATACTAGTAGTTGCGTGATCCGGACTGATGTTGAGCATAGCAGCTACTACCTCAACACCGCGAAACAACACTCCCAAATCAAGGGGTGCACCCAAACCAAATCACAAATATAATAGATATGGTATCGAAGAAGTGTGTCCGCTAGAGGTGGCGAACCTCAATGGCCCGGCGCGGCTCCTGTTTTAGTCATGTCAGGGGTCATCCAATATCGTTCTCTTTCTTCAGTCAACGCGTTCACCAAACCATCCACTTCATTCTGGATCAACACTCCGCGTATAATAGTTATTAAAGTGGTTTTCGGTATCGACAAAGAGTATGTCCATATCTGATCCCGGTCTCTTTAATAACTACGTATTATTACACTGATAGCTCTTTTATATTTCAAATTGATTCATGATTGATAACAAAATATCATATTCGCTTTAAAATCGAATCCATTTCAAAATCATCATATATTCAAAATTATCAATTTTGTCCGATAAATCAATTTCACTTCAAAATTTGATTCGAATTCAATTTAGGTTATAATCTCTACTTTAACCTAGTTCGTATTTAAACCAAAGGTTTAAATATAAACATTTCCGTCTCTTTAACCAGTTTGAATTTAAGAAAATAGTTTAAATAGTTTAAAATAGTTAAATAATTCAAAATAGTTTAATAGAAATATTTAAATAGTTTAATCGAAAATAATTTGAATATAAAATGGTTTATATATAAAATAGTTTGGAAAAAATCAAAAATTATTTGATAAATAATTCCAAACTCAAACCGGTCAACTTCCCAAATTTCCTGTCCAAATCAAATCCAAATTCCATTTCGATTTAATCGATTTATTCCAATTTCAACTTGAATAAATTTCTATTCCACGTAAATTTCGATTTCAATTCACAAATTTCTTTAAATTTCAATTCAATTCCAAATTAATTTAAATCCAAATTTCAAATAAATTTTCAATTCCAAACTCAAACTTGAAATATCATTTCATATCAATTTTCTTAGAAATATTCAGAGTTCGATTAAAAGTCCAATCTTTTAAAACAAATCAACTTTCAAAAATTTACACCGTATTTCAATTTTCAATTTAAATCTAAACTTCGATTTTATTTAATAATTTCGTTTACCAAGTTTAAATTCTAACATTTCGAGCTCCAATTCAAAATAATTCAATTTCCATAAATTGGATTTTATTCTTAAAATCAATTCATTTAAATAATTTCAAAACAACTTTTAAAATCATTTAATTTATCCAACTCGGTGTCCGTATATAATTTTCTAACCTATGGCCAAGTGATTAGTTATTACAATTAAATGTCAGGGATGAATATATCATTTAAATCAATCACAGTGTCATATGTATGCATAGCAGGATATATATAAACAAATAAACATCCAAACATTTAAATATCAACCAATAACATCCATCGAAATACATCATCCAATAGGCAATACAATTCACGGCAATTTCATATTTATCAATGTCAGGTAATTTAATCGCAATTCAATTTTAATTTAAATTTAACTGTCAATTTAATTTTTTTAACGGTGAATTCAAATGACAATCAATATGATAATTAAATTTTATCAAACAACAACAAATAAAAATCATAACTATGCATAATGTCAAATTTAACTAGCATAAAGATATTCAGTACGTTGTGAGCGTTATAAAACACTCACCTTGATTTTACGATTTTAAATCAAATCGAACGACGTTCGATTTAACATAAAATTTTAATGAGCTCCAAACACTTTCGGATCTGCACTGCAGCGCAGCTCTCATCTCCGTGATTCCGGCGCTTCTTTCCCAACGTGAAATTCACGTATGCAAACCCATTAGCCGCCGATCTTCAAGCAATTTTCATGACCACCTCGTCGACTTCCAGAACGATCAGCTAGCGCCACCACGAAGCCCTTCACCAGAGCCACCTACGCGCCAAGTTTCATCCCGTCATTCGCCGTCGTTTGCACGCAATCCAAGGAAATACGTACACACTTCCAAGTCAGATCTGGACGAATCCATGAAAAATTAGCATACATCAACCGTATGGATTTGAAGAGCTCGTCGAGATTTACACTTTTGCTTTTGAAATTTTTCGATTTCGTCGAACGGATTGAGAGATATCGAGGAAAGAAGATCGGCAATTTCTGGCCATGGAATAGGTGGCGGCCATGATTTAGAATTAGGGTTTCTGGATTAAAATAATAATAAAACTGTCTCGGTTTGCGTGCGTATTTATATAGGTAGGTCCAAAATCATCCGAACTCCAATCCAGACGTGCCGCCAGGCGTTTATAAGGTTTTACCCCCATTCCGGATGCAATGGAACTAGTTTCAAGGCCTAATTCGATCATATCTGGAAGATAGCTTTTCGAAGTCGATTATTTTAATTAAATTCGAAATTAAATTTCTACGCGTTTCAAGCTCGCACGGCCAAACGACAAGTCCAATTGCTACGAAAATTGAAATCCTACCATAATTTACTATTACGGATCCGATGAAACAAGTTTCGTCGAAATCCGAGACTGTTTGAAAAATGGCTATTTTAACTCGTCAATTAAATATTAAAATATTCAATTTTCACAAATTTACTGTTAATTCGATTTTAAAAGTTCTACAACATCATTCTAACTTTAATATGATAAAATAGAATTTTACAAATCATTTTTAATCATATTAAACCCGTTATCCAATTATTCAAATAATTTCAAATATTAAATTATTCAACAAATTACATTAATAATCATTTTCCTTCAATAATCACCTTAAATTTTCTAATTAAAATAGCTAAAAATACGGGTCGTTACAGAACTTGCAGTGTGATCATATACAAAAATAATATAAACAATGTCAATATCGTAATATACAGTCATATATCAGATGTCAGGTGAGAATAAACAGTTTTAACATGGTAATAACATGGCATAACATATCATATGATTCTCATTAACTTGCATAAACATTTTTATTACTAAATACTTGTCATCAATTCACTTTCCATAAGTATAAATGTCAGAGTGAGAAAGACTCACATTTTTCAAAGCTAGAGACCAAAACAACATACAAGCACGACTCCAAAGGCACGATAAGCACAATTGCATGACTTTTGATTTGAGTTGAAAGATAGACAAGATATGATTTTGTATCAACAACCCAAAACAAAACAAACAAGACAATATATAAACATTCAACATAAAACAACATTGAAACAATTTTGAAATACAAAGCAAAATGAACAAGATAGATTGGACCTTGCTTCAACCACTTCAATGCTTGGCCTAAGGGACACTTATGCTTGGCTATGATGATGCTTTGGCTCAGGTATGACATCATATAGGTCAGGTTTAACATCATACAGGCAAGGCAACAAGTGGAGATGAAGGTGTAGTGGTGCAACATAAAGCATATATAGGGTCAAGGTTAAATAAGTTGAGTTTTTATGACATTCTTGGATCGGCCATGGGCATGTGGTGGCTTGGCCATGCTTGTACAGGTCTGGACAGTAACTAGAGCGGCGGCCAAAGATGGTGGAGTGGCTGGTGGTGGTGGCTAAGGGGTGGCCAAAGCAAGATATGGAGGGTAGGTGATGATATGTGTGGTCTAGGCAATGTTTTAAGGAGTTTTGTGGAAGTTTTGTGGTGCTAGCTTCAATGGATGGGCACGGCTTGGTCATGGTCTGATTTCTAGAGGGTGTCGGGTGATGTGGCAAAGGGTGGAGGTCAGGTCATAGGTGGTGGAGGTGGCTATGGTGGTGGTTAAGGTGGTGGTTGAAGGAGATGAGGCAAAGGTGGTCAAACTAGCATTGTTCAAGGGCATTGTTGCATTTTTTTGGAGTTTTGGCACCATGGTGGGCTCAGCCTTGGTCAAGACCAGAGGGGTAGCTGGTGATGATGGAAGGGAAGAGGTGTAGGAGGTGTTGGCCGTGGCTATGGAGGAGAGGCCAAGCAATACACATGAGAAATCAAGGCAAAATATAAGAAAACAATGGAAAACGAAGAGCAAAAAGAAGAGGAAAAGAGGAGCCATTGCCAAACCTTTCTAGCCGTGAAAAATAAAGTGGAGAGGAATGTTTTCGCGTGAAAATGAGGTAAGAAATGCACAGCTACAAAAAAGAAAGGACGGTCAAAGGAAATTAAATCTATTAATTGGAAAAGAAACGGAAGAAGAAACGTTAAAACGGTTTTACGTTTCTTTGCTTTCAAACCTTTTAAACTTCCTATATATAAAAATTCATATACATCTTTAATAACTGAAAACACTTATAAATTTCAGTTAGAATTCGAAAATATTACAGATAAATAAAATATTAATAATTAAATATTAATTGGATATTATTAAAATAAGAAAAATAACACAGAAAGTGAAAACTTGACTTAAGAATTAGAAATAACTTCAATACACTTTGGAAAAATTTACTTTAATTTAAATACATGTAAAATGAATAAAATAAAGTAAAACACAGCAAATAAAGTGAGTGCATAAAATAAATAAATAAATTTTAATTATATATAATTAAATTAAGAAAATGTCTTAAAATTGTAGACTAGGCTTTTAAAATTAGAAATAAATTCAAATGAACTTTAGAAAAATTATATTATCATTTTAAAAATACTTAAAAGTCAAAATATACATAATATAACATATTATCACATATTAAAATTAAATATAACAAAGAAGAAGTAATTTATACAATTTAAAATAGTCATTGTTAAATAACCCTATATACGCACAATATTGTAAAGGGTATAACTTTCACAACTTTCATCCAAATTCAACGAAACGAAAAGTGGTGTTCCTAAAATTTTATGTACTTTCATAATAAAAGAAAAAAAATTAAAATTTTAAAATTTTAAAATTTTAAGTTAAAAGTCACAGTTTGACTATTTTGACCAAAATCAGCATTTCAGGCAAATATTCAACTTACACAAGTTTGGAATTATAACTCATATAAAAATCAAGATTATATTTAAATAATAAATTTAATCATTTCAAATAAGCAAAATAAGTTTTTAAATCAAAATCTTACATTAAAAATAATTAAAATATACAATAAAATAATTACAAAATACAGGGTTGTTACAATGAAATTGAGATTTTCACTAAGTAGGTTTTGCTATTAGGTTTGGAGCATTCTTTCTACCTTAGCAAATTTGGGGGACAAAATTTTTATAGGGGGGATGTAACGACCCAGAATTTTGGGTCGCAAGATTTGAACATTTAATTCGTTTTAAATGTTGGATATGTCTTATAATTTGATTTGAAGTAAAAAGATTTAGATTAAACTAATAGAATTAGTTAAATTTCAAATATGGAAAATTCAATTGAAATTTGAATAATAATAATTTAATATTAGAATTGGATAATTGGTGATTCTAGGTGTAAATAGATATAAAAATAGATTCGAAAATTTATTTTAAGTCTATTTGGATTTGAATTTTAATATTGGACTGTTGGATGGAATTAAAAGTTGATTGGTTGAATTTGGAATTTTATATTAATTTAATAATAGAATTTAATAATATAATAACGCAAATAATTAGATTTTGGTTCGAAATTATTCATAATGATTTCTAATGTGAATATAAATTCTATACGGTTTATAATAGAGTTAATAAAATTTTAAAAGTGAAATTTTAAATGATTTCGACGATTTTGGAAATCGCTCGAATAATCGACGAGTTAAAATTGCCTTTCGGGGTACTATCTCGGAATTCGATGAAACCTGTTCCATTGGATCCGTAATAGTTAGTTATTATCAGATTTCAATTTTCGTAGCAATCAGAGTTGTCGTTTAACTCTGGCAGCTTAAAACACATAGAAACTACTTTAATCGGTTTAATTTAAAATTGATCGTTTATTTTCGAAACTCGCATATATGATCGAATTAGCCTCCGAAACACGTTCCATTATGTTGGAACGTGGGTTAAACCTTAGAAATGCCTGTCGGCACGCGTCGTTTGGAGGTCGTGTGAAAAAGTTGCTTTAAAGTGAATTAAATAATTAAATAACGGGGTTATACGTATATATATACACGCGCATAGGTAAACCCTAGCCCGATTTTTCTCAGCCACCGCTTACTTATATTTCAATGGCTGAAAATCTTCATCGTTCACCTCCAATTTTCGTGCAATCCGTCGCAAATTGGCGAATTCTTCCAACTGGAAATATGGAGAGCTCGCTGAGCACTTCGATTCGTACGGTAGTGATCATAAATCGTCGAGCGGTTTGCCAGAAATTTCACCACGAAGGTTGCGAGTTCGTGCACGCTTTTTGAGGTGCAGAGGCCACCGAGTTTGACTGGATTTGGGCCGTGGATGGAGCGAAGGCGTGCACAGGACTTGGTGGTACTTGATCGATTCCTAGTCGATCGTGGAAGGAGCGGTCGTAAACCCCAAATCATGAATTGGGTTCGGTTTCATCAGGGCAGCGTGCGTGAAGAGAGGAAGAAGGTGCGGCCTATCTTAGTATGGTAAAAAAATTTTTGTTTAAAATTGTAATGGAACTAATAAATTTCATAACTAATGCATGCGAGGTCGAAATTCGATGAAACTGGTAACGCCGGAATTGCAGCGACGCGATCTACGCAGTGGAGCAATTCTGGAAATATTCAGAGCAAGTAAAAATTTAGGTTAAATCAAACACCGTTCGATTTAATTTAAATTTGAACGCTCGTCGAAAACCCAAGGTGAGTTAATCTCACTCACATCTGGATACCAGTAATTTAAATAGCTAATATTTAAATGTTTGATTGGTGTTTAGCTGAATATGATAATTATTATCAAATTAATTCGATATTTATTGGTTGTGCTAATATCTGTGGATGCAGGGAAACAGGTTGGAGGGATCCAACTGGATTCCTCACAAATAGAAATTAATTTATATTCTATGATATATCTCATTTATATTCTATGACAAACTGTTTAGATCCTGTTATGCTATACACTATTTATATATACTTTGTTAGATTAAACTAAAAATTAATTTTTGATGTGCTATGATTGAGTGAATACAACTTGGAAATTCAAATATCAATAAATGAATTGGGTTTAAAGGAAATTAAACAAATTCTTAAGTAAAGAATTTAAAAGGGATTAAATTCAAGAAATTGGTTGATAATTTGAAGTGTTTAAAATTGTGAAATTTAAAGGGAAATGTGAATTATTTAAATAATAGCGAGATTTATTTTTAAAGGATGGGAAGTGTGCTTTTTCCTAGAAATTTTAGTATGTTTTTAAGAAAAGCTTTCAAATATAAATTTTCATTTTAAATATGTTTAGAATATTTTGGGAAAAAATGTTAATTTAAATTGTTTAAAGTGTAAGTAAATATTTATTTATGTAATTATGGTAATTAATTATTTTATAAAGTAAAGTAGTATTAAGTTTTCAAAAGGAAATTGTAATATAAATATTTGACTTAATAACTTTATTTCTAAAAGTTGAACTTGACATAAAGTACGTAGGGAACCTCTATATATTTCCTTAAGTATTATTTTTAATTAAATAATTTCTAGAAGCTTTATTTTAAATATTTTAAACATATATTTGAAAATGATTTCCATGAAATAGCAATGTGTTTAAAAATAAAAGGAGCTATTTTTAAAATATGGAATGTAAAGTTACGGGATGAACGTGAAATTGATTAGGGATAAAACGTGTAGGATTTATAAAAAGAATTCTTTGGGTTATCCTAGAATAGAAGTATATTCCTTGAAAAGCCAAGTACGCTTTTAAAGCCTATTTTTGAAAGGTTAGAAGTTGTATTAAAGAATGTTTTCAAGAAATTATTTAAGTTATAAGAATTTTATAAGTAAGCATTTATCAAATTAGATAGGAGTAATTATTTTAATGGTAAGTAGTACTATGTTTAAAGGAATATTATTAACATTTATACTTTATAAATGGTTCTATTTTAAAGATAATCAATTAAAGTTTTATTTGAAACTTGCATAGAATTTTATAGCTTTATTTTAAGATCTAGTATGACTTAACTCTATTTTAAAGATAATAGTTTATATCTTATTATGCAGTTTTATTCTAGATATTTTTAAAGGTATATACATAATATAAATTAAGTATGTAAGAAGTTTTAATATAAATTTTTTAGTGTATTTTCAAGAATAAAGTATTAAAATTATTTCAAACCTTAAATATTGGTACTTGGATGTTTTCAGAGGAAGTATAGATTTGAAAATCCATTCCATGAGAATAATTGGGTTTGAAAAGTGTTTCAAAGGGTTTTGAAATGGAATTATATCTCGCAAAGATATTTTGAGGAAAATAAATAATGTGGGAATTATTTATTATGTGATGGATGCTTATAGATGTTAATTGATAGCTAAATCACTGACTATCAATATTGGACAAATATATGGATCGTTTCGAAGAGACTGGGATCGGGATTAATTTCTCAAAAACCACTTCGATCCGGTTTGTGCGTTTTCGTGGGAAAAACGAGTTCGGAGTCGAAGATGGAGTAGTGAAGTGCAAGGGCTAGTCGCTGCTAATCCTGAGGATATTTCCAAAATGGATGTAGTAGGAGTAGTGCCTTCGGTTCCGTTCGAACCCGGGATGGACTTGTATGGATGAATATTTTCGGAACATCGTCAGATGGGCGATGGACATCCTAAGTGAAATGATCTAAAAGGTAACGTTTAGCCTCAAGCCTCATCAACCGAGAATGACTGAAAATCAGGGGTTATGCAGCAAAGTTAGGTAGGTAGCACCCATTCAGGGTGAGGTCATCCCTGTCTAGATGTCCCTTTTTATTCGGCTTAGTGGTGCGGTTGCTGATCCTAAACGTAGGGCGATCTTAATCGGGATTATCCAGTAAGGGCTAGTCCCGGCCTTGTGTTGCAGGGGATCGGGCATGGTCCTCGGTACACTGATCTAGACCAGGTACTGTGACAGGTAGTACCCTAGTGCCTAGTCATTAGTTGGAAATCCATTCTCCCTACGTGCCTTTTACGAGTTTTGTTTGTATTACCCACTCGACGGCTAGTAGCTGGAATTTAATCATGTAACAATTTCGGCTATTTTATAAGTACATTTATATATACCTTATTATAATATCATAGGATTTTTATAAAAAGTGTTTTAGCTATCGTAGGGTAAAAACTCGACATGTTTATTTTTGGCGTGGTCTTACGAGATGCTTTTGTTTTCAAAAGGATTTTTGAAACTTCAATAATCAATCTGGGTGCCTTATTATCAGCTGGTATTCCAGAATGACTCGGGTGTTATTTCATTATAATACTCGGGTCAAACTGAGTATTATATGTTCAGGACAGGATGCTATGAAGTAGGAAAGGAGCTGGAGTCCGAGACGTATTATTCGTACTTGTATAAATCTGTAACGACCCGCCTTTTTGGACAGTTTAAACCGACGATCAAATACACATGCCGATTCCAAACCATTCAAAAGGGCAGATGGTTATTGGGGTAAATAAGAAAAGAAAAGAAAGAGAAATAAAGTAAATGAAACAACACAGAATCTCGCAGCGGAACGATAAAATATAATAGTCAAATAAACAGTTCATGAAGCTGTTTACTATACTTTGACAATTATTTATACAACATTTATCAGAGTTATACATATACAACAGAACAATTAAAATAATGCCGTAGATAGCATGATGCAAGGGTAATAATAGTAATAGTATACCAAATCTTCGTCTTCATCCTCCAGAATAGATCTTCAAAAATCTGAAAAACTCAGGACTGGCCCGAGCGTAATGAAAAGACAAAACACTCGAGTCAGGACTAAAATATCCTTATGAAAGTTAAATCAATCGTAAATAAATATGAGTGTAACGGCGTCAGAGATGTTTACGGGTTTTGACATCTCATATCCAGTGTCAACGTGCGTGCAATAACTCAAGAGGTGTTATGGGATTTTCCATCTCTTAAGGATCCGTTAAACTATCTACTATATAGTATTGTACGCTAAGTAAATAACGCCTATTAGTAATATAAAGTATCAAAATAGCATTAAGGCGTTACCATAATCCCCCTTAACACATTTTTGTAATGCCATAGTCTATACAGCACCGTAAGCCCCACCGTAAACTGGTGGTTATCAGAGGGTACCCCATAGGTATAACACAAAGCATAACGTAGTGGTCGCGAATAGGATAATCAGTATGACAAGGTACATGAGGCGATACCAACTAGGATACTAGTAGTTGCGTGATCCGGACTGATGTTGGGCATAGCCAGCAGCCACCCCAACACCGCGAAACAACACCCCCAAATCAAAGGGTGCACCCAAATCGAATCACAAGTGTAATAGAAATGGTATCGAAGAAGCATGTCCGCTAGAGGTGGCGAACCTCAATGGCCCGGCGCGGCTCCTGTTTTAGTCATGTCAGGGGTCATCCAATATCGTTCTCTTTCTTCAATCAACGCGTTCACCAAATCATCCACTTCATTCTGGATCAACACTCCGCCTATAATAGTTATCAAAGTGGTGTTCGGTATCGACAGAGAGTATGTCCATATCCGATCCCGGTCTCTTTAATAACTACGTATTATTACACCGTTGGCTCTTTTACATTTCAAATCGATTCATAATTGATATGAAAATATCATATTCGCTTCAAAAATCAAATCCATTTCAAATATCATCGTATCTATTCAACTGTAAGATTCCGTTTCAAAAATCATTTTTCGCATCAATATCTCATTTCATTTTCAAAATCATTTCGAATTTTCAATTTAGGTTGCAACTTCATTTAACTCAACTCGTATTTAAATTCAAGATTTAAATATAAACATTTCATCTTATTGACCAGCTTAGTATTTTAGAAAATTAGTTTTAATTAGTTTAAAAGTAGTTTTAAATAATTAAAATAGTTAAAATACTTTAAAATCTTAAAATGGATTTGAAATAGATAAATTTAGTTTAAAATAATTTAAATTGGGTTAAGTAGATTTAAAATAGATTAAAATAGTTTAAGTATTCAAAATGGTTTATATAACCAAGTAATTTGGAAAACAAAATAAAACAGCTTCAAAATCAATCCATTTCAATTATAACTTCCCAATTCAAATCAATTCCAATTTCCATTCTACCGATTCAATTTCGATTTCAATTCAATCAACGTCAATTTTTACTTCGAACTAATTCAATTTTTCATTCACCTTTAATTTATTCAATTTCAATTTATATCGATTTGGAGCTTGATTTCTCAAAATATCAATTTATAACACTTAACAAAAATTTCCAACAATGTTCAAGTTTAAATCCAAATTCCAAATATGATTCAGTTCCAAACTCGATTTCAAAATATCATTTTTATATCACTTTTACTTAGTAATATTCAAAGCTTGAATTAAGGTTAAATCTTTAAACAAATCAATTTTCGACATTCAATCATATCCAATTTCAAATTTCAAAGTCTCAACTTAATTATTTAACAAAATTCCTTTAACCAAAATTTATTTCAACATTCCAAACTCAATTTTTTGATGAATTCAATTTCTATAAATCGATTTCTATTTATAACTTTTAAATCAAAACATTTAAATAAATTTCAAATCGACGATTTCAAAAATAATTAATTTAGCCAATTCGGTGTCCGTATATAATTTTCTATCCTAGGGCCAAGTAGTTATTTATTTCAATTGAATGTCAGGGATGAATATATATATATCACTTAAATCAATCATAGTGGCATATGTATGCATAACAGGTTATATATAAGCAAATAAGCATCCAAACATTTAAATATCAACCAATAGCATCCATCGAAATAAATCATCCAATAGACAATACAATTCATAGCAATTTCATAGTTATCAATGTCAGGTAATTTAACCGCAATTAAATTTTAATTTCAATTTATCTGTCAATTTAATCTCAACGGTTAATTCAAATGACAATCTATATGACAATTAAATTTTATCAAACAACGAAAAATAAAACATAACACTTCATAATGTCAATTTAACTAGCATAAAGATATTTAGTACGTTGTGAGCGTTATAAAACACTCACCTTGATTTCAATGCAGTTCCAGCGTTTTATTTCGAATAAAATTAAACGAACGTTTAATTTTATCTGAAATTTCCACTAGCTCCAAACGACTCCAATCCATCTCCATAGCGTAGTGCTCGTCAATACGATTCCAACGCAAATAGTTTCGTTCCAATCGGACCTCATATGCAGAAGTTATACATTTTTAAGTTATCGACATTCGAATTTATAAAACAATTTATATCATATTTAAATTAATCCATACCCAAAGCAATGAAGCCCAGCCCACTCAACATCTTCTTCCCCAATGAAGCCTGTACGTGAAAAATGCACAAGCCCACCATTGCCGTGCACCAATCTCCAGTGATACGGAGCTCCGATACTCCGTTTGACATGCCGTCTTCGCCAAACTTCTTCTCTTCGGAGTCTCCACCATCTCGACCACAAAGACACACGCTCAGCCACAACTAGGAAATTGCGACCTGTAGCATTCCTCTCGACCACGTTCAGGTCGCACGTCCCAACCCACAACCACACACCACCAAAACGTGCTCCGAGGTGCTATCTTCGATGACGAGCTCAAATACGCACTCCAATCCGCGAATCGGTCGCTAAATCACTCGATTTAGCAAACCCTAGCTCACTAGTTCCCACGTTCAACTCCATAAACCAAAGCCGCACCTCAAAATAGCTATACCAAATCAAAGAGGAGGAAGAAATTCGAATTTAGGAACTGGTTTGAGGATTTTTAGATCAGTAATTTGTGAGATATAATTTTTCAAAGCTCTCATTTTTATTTTTCAAAGCTTCGTTATTATTTTCCCTCTGTGCTCGGCTGTTATGAATAGAAGGAAGCGTGTTTAAAAAGGAAGTGGTACAGTCATAGGTCAGGATGGATGAGAAAAGAAAGAAAAGAGACAGATGTGAATGGTATGGTCAAATCGAATTTATATATATTATTATTTTAAATTCAAATATCTAGATATTTATTTCAAACTCCTATCAAGACGTGCCGCTATGCGTTTCTAAGGTTTACCCCGCGTTCCGGACATAATGGAATAGGTTTCGGAAGCTAATTCGATCGTATGTGTGAGTTACGGCAACAAACGATCGATTTGAAATTAATTCGGTTAATCAAATTTCTGTGCGTTTGGGCTCGCCCCGGACAAACGGTAAATCCGATTGACTCGAAATTTGAAACCTTATAATAATATGACATTACGGATTCGATGAAAATGGTTTCGTCGAAATCCGAGACTGTTTGAAAAATGGCTATTTTAACTCGCCAAATTAATATTAAAACAATTTCGATGCGTTTCGAGATGCCACGGTCAAACGATAACTCTGATTGCTACGAAAATTGAAATCCGATAATAACTAACTATTACGGATCCAATGGAACTAGTTTCGTCCAATTCTGAGACTGTTCAAAATTTGGCTATTTTTCAATCGATGATTAAATATTAAAATATTCAATTTTCACAAATAAATTTTAAATTCAGTTTTAAAAGTTCTATAACATCACTATAACTCCAATATGATAAAATAAAAATTTGTAAATCATTTTCAATCATATTAAACCCGTTATTCAATTATCCAATAATTTTCAATTTAAAAATCTTATTAACTCTATCATAATCCCGATATAACTTACATTCACTTTGGAAACCAATTTGAATCATATTAAATCAAATTTCAATTATTCACTCTATTTTCATATATTAAATTTCAATATCAAATTAGTCATATCAAATTCGGAATTTAATTATTCAAACATTTGTAATATTAAATTTAAACAAATTTTATTATTCTGAAATCACTATCTTTTGAAATATTCAAACGAACTTATAAAATTTAACAAATTCAAATTATAGAACAACCATTTTCATTAAAACAGTTATTCAATTCCTGTTATTCAATTAATTCAATAGATTTCAAATAGTAAATTTAAACAATTTAATTGTTCAATATTTGATGGATTTCACTATTGGATTTTTGAACAAAATTACATTATCAGTCAATTTACTATATTACATCAAATGAACTCTATATTATTATAAATCAACAGTTAGAGATAATGCACTCAACTAATACATGAACTTTCATTTCAATTTCAATTGGTTCACAAATTCAATTCGACTAACTAAATGAATAGGTAACTTAAATAATTATTACCGTTAACCGTTAATTACTTATAAGTTTATTATTTACAAACAAGCATCACAATTACCTATATAATACAAATTCATTTAATTACCTTTGACTACATATCATTTCGATTGATTTGGGATTTCATTCAATTCATAAATAATTAACTTAGATAAAATCTTGTTGCTTTTCATTCTAGTTATTATTATTCCAAACGACTTACAATTTTTTTCTAACACTAAATCACGAAATCTTATTAAATAAGCTATTTTAATTATCGAAAATTTACGGGTCGTTACAAAATCCGTTGTGTGCCTATTTGAGATTGTCTGACTGGTAAATGTTGTTTGCTTGAGATACTCTAATGATATATTATATAAAACAGATATAGTTTTCATTTTGTGTATAGAGCTGATATTATATATTATATTTTATTCTGTCACGACTATGAGATTCTGATATTGTTTACTTCCTTCATTCTTCTACCTTCTTTCTTTTTCCTCCACAATCTATCTTTTCCGAAACTTGATCATCGACTTATCAAACTGTGGGCCATTTGTGTCGATTTTCGAGGGTCGAGAAGGGCGGGTCGTCACAACAGCTTAAATCCCAAAACCTTTCATTCAAATAGTTAAGACAAATTACCATTTCCAATCTTTTAAACAAAAAGATTTATTTCTAAACCTTCAATGGTTTAAACAATTTCCACACTTAAATCTTTTAAACAAAAGATTTACGTTTAAGACCCCTTTCAACTTGAAACAAGGGTCACAAAACTTTCACAAAGATTCATTCATAGATTTTCAAAACAATTCCTTTTCAAATCAGATTAACTCATCCGGTCTTTAAATCAAAGACTCATTTCATAGCTTTCAAAAAAAATTCCAAATATTCCTTTATAACTTTCAAAACAACTCCCGTTTCAATCTTTTATATATAAAAGATACACCATTTAAAATCCTCTTCAACTTCAAAATAGGGTTCAACTATCTTTCACAAAGATTCAATTATAGCTTTCAAAGCCATTCTATTTCAAACTTGAAATCTTTTCATCACAATTTGGAAATTCATTCCTTATATAAAAGCTATTATTATTTGAAACCACTTGTTTCCGTTTTGAGAAAACTCGATTATATTTGCACGAGTTAAGGCCTTTCAAATATAAACTTGGTTAAATTCAAATTCTCAAAATCATACTTTTAAAATGGTTTAAAAACCCATATAAACACATTTATAGCTCGTATAACCTTTTTACGTCATAAATACCAAATATAGAATTCAATTTCAGATATTGAATTCCAATTTAAATCAAATTATTCAAATTTCAAATCTTTATTTAGTTATTCAAAATAACTTTCATTTTTAAAACACTTTTCAAAAGTTTTTCACTTTAAACCCAATCCATTTCCAAAGCCATTTGCATATAAAATTCAAATTCAAAACTATTTTAAAAATCTGTGACTTAACCGATTTCCACGTGCAATCCATATTTGTTTGTGTATAGTGTAGTCTAGGGGTTTTACCCAATAGTGCAACAACGTCAATCATCACTGAATTCAAACACAGCAATATTGTTAAGCAGTATAAAGATAATTTACCCATAGTATAAATTCACCGCAGATAAATAAGTTACATCACAGATGAATAAATTACATCACAGTTCACAACTCAAATCAATTCAATTAATATCATAATAGCAACACACATCAAGGATAACAAACAATTTCAACATCCAATAGGATTCAAACATCCGTAAGTAAGATCAGTTAAATATCTGATTAATTTAAATCAGATTTTTCACTAATCCTGGTTAATTAATATTAATCAATTACAAGTCATTTTAATTAATTATCCTTTAATAATAAATTAATTAACCTTTAATTATTAATTAATCAACCTTAATCATTAATTTATTACCTTTCACTAAGTAATTGTCTTTAAGTAATTAATTTCTTTTAATTACTTCGTCACATAAATCAATTATCCTTTAATGTAACTACATCAAGTAATTACCCCTTATTATCATTAAGTAATTGATTCCATTGAGTAATCATACCTTAATTACTTACATTGATTAAATTAATGTTTTATATAACAAAAGCATTTCATCTTTAATTAATTATAACATTAAGTTTATATAAAATAAACTTTTAAAATAAAAGTGATATAGATTAAACACTTTAAACTTAATTAATTTGAAATAATTTTTATTTGAAAACCTTTAACAAATTTAAAACTTAGGTAAACCTTCATTATTTACAAAAGAAGTAGTTTGAACAAAATTGTATTAAGTAAAACTTGATTTTGTTTTTAAAGTTTAAAACTGTTTTTATATCAAATTTCCAGGCCCGAGGAGAAACCACAAAATCCCGAGAAAAAATTAAATCTTCCCAAGCAAAGTCATTACTTGGTTCGAGTTATCTTGTGTGTTTTCTTTTCCTTTGTTATAAAACTTAAAAATTCTAAAAAATGTCATACTGGTAACCACTAAAACGAACTCGAGTATCAACCCGAGTCAAACCATCATCTACCCAAGCAATTCCCCGAGTACTTCTTCTTCCCAAACACCGAATTAAACCCAGACACACAAGTACGAGGTGCACATGCACAATCGCCGTAGCGATCTCCGATCATCATCGTGGTCATCAACCCACCGACGTCAACCCCCTTGAGCTTTCCAAACACCCAGAAACTCGAAAACATCCATGAATCAAAATCGACCATAATCGATCAAACCTGGAATTCACTGACCAACCTAGAAACACCTTGCAAGATCGAATCATGCAACCTGAACCTTCAACATTTCAACCGGAGATGCCCCGACAATCCATGAACTATTTCCCCCTGGTGCGATCCTCTCAAATTCATCGACAGCGATGCGATGATCCACTATCCAACATTAGTTAAAATCTAGGCTTAAACCCTAGATCATCAATGTCTGACCACCACGATCGTCTATAAAGCCTCCTTCCATTTTTTCTATGACCAGCAAACTCCCTGCTACCACCAGCCTTGACCTCGATGACGATCAACCCTCCGATCATTGGAATTTGATGAAAATAAGGATTTCGTTTAACTCAAGAATTCAAACGATTTTCAAATTTAAAAATCTTGATTTTATTATATAAATTCATATTTTCGCAATACTAATCAAATCGTATAATTAAAACACACCACTATGAACATCAAATTCTTGGTTATTTTTGATTTTATGCTGTAAATCCCAATTTCCAGAGAACTGCTTAATAATCCTGCTTGTTTTTATTTTAAAAATTTGAATTACATTGTTTCATCAGTTTTCATTCAGAGATCGAAGCCTAAATCATTTTATATTTTGAGGTATGTTTTTTTATGAATCATACTTGCTTGAAAACAACAGAGGTGCATATATATATCACAGACATGCACAACTCAATTCACACGTAGAAGCCCATATGAACTTGCAGATATATACACTCACATTCAGACAATATTCCAAATCATTATCATTACGAAAATAGGGTTTAAAAGATAAAGTATGCTCACCTTTGATGTTGAGACAGAGAACAATTTTCTGATCTTGAACCAGATTTTTTTGTTTCGGATCTAGAAACCTTTGCATTTGTTTGATCTACAGCTTTGAAATTGATGCTTTGTTTTATACTTGATGATTTGATTTTACTTGATTCCATTGAGTTGATCATCCCAGGTTAAAGCTTGATTTCTTGATGTGTGCATGCTTCAATCTAAACTTGAAGCTATTTGCTTTGATCAGGTTATTTTGATTTCCTGGCTTGAAATGCTCTGTTATTATGAATTTTGATTTGTTGCTTGTTTATCAGAGATGATCAGATCTTTGATTTGCTTTTCTATTTTAAAATATGGAATTTAATTCTTGGTTTTCAATTTTGTTTGATCTGTTGCTTTTGAACTTTCTTGGTCTCTAGATTTCGATCTAGTTTTATTTTCTTTTTGGTTTTATTTTTAAGATTTGATAAAGAAAGAAGAAGATTTAGTTGAGGAAATGAAGAAGCCTGGTTTTGTTTTCTTTCTTATATTTACTAAAATTAGATTTAAAGGAAATTTGCCACTTGTAAATCTTCATATTACACTTGTAAACACTTGTTCAAGCTCATTGTTTATTCTCTTCACATTTGTTAAAATGCAACATTTTTATGTCTAGTCCTTACTTTAAATAAATTTATACATCATGGTTTAAACCCTTATGTTATTAAAGTTTACATTTGTTTATTAATATTTCTAAAATATTTACATGTATTTTTAAATCTTCTGTAAATGCTATTTGCACAAAAAATGGACAAACACCTCCAAGTCATATGAATTAGTTTATTTTATGTTGTTTCTAGTGATTGAGTGATTTAGACAAATATATAAAATAGATGGACTAAACTGTAAAAGACACACAGATTTATAGTGGTTCGGCCTGAACGTGCCTACGTCCACTTTATATGTTATTCTCCTTTTTCTTTCAGATTACAAGTACAAAGCTTTGTATACAAGTATATGAAAGTTGTTCGAAAGTTCCTTCCGTGCTTGAGCTCTCAAACTTGTCTTCCATTGTTGTACCCCTGCCCCTCTATTTATAGGGTGAGGTTGGGGGCAGGGGTCATGGATGTATATAGCTGCTGGTGGGCCTGGGCTGATGCTATTTGGCCTGACTATGTTGATCTGGAACGTCTTGGTTCGGTGGAGAGTGGTATGTTGTTCTGGTTCGGTTGTATATGGAAGTGGAGTTGGTTCGACGAGCGTGGAGCGGCAGTTGGCTCGGTGGTGGTTGATTCGGTATGCTTTGGTTCGGTTACGTAGGGGAAGGTGGCTGGTTCGGTGGTGAGTGGATGGAGCCTGTTCGGCATTGTTGGAGAGGGTTGGACCGGCATTGTTTGGATATGGTATGGTTCGGTGGTATGTAGGAGGTGTGTTAGTTCGGTGGTACGTAGCAGGTGTGTTGTTTCGACTAGGAGGGAAGTATGTCGTTTGGACTGGTGATGCTTTGGCTCGCGTTGGTTCGGCAGTGCCCTCCTTTTAATGGCTCGGTGGAAACACCCCCAACACTTGCCCCCCAAAGTAGGGCAGGTGCATGCAGATGGCGTACTTTGTTTTAACTTGGATGTTTCCCTCTGATCATACGTGCCGAATCAACCGGTCCAGTCCTCCTGCCTTCGTCTATAAGTAGAGGTGCTAGGCCTTCATTCAACCCCCATCATACGAGACAGCCGAACCACATAAGTGCCGAATCATCTAGTGCCGAATCATTTTAGTGCCGAATCATCTTAGTGCCGAATCATCCTAGTGTCGAATCATCTTAGTGCCGAATCAGGTGCGTCTCTTTCACCGAATGAGGTTTCTTCGTTTCACCGAATGAGAATAAAGACACTCAGTACCGAATGAACTAAAAAACTTTTTCAACGCCGAATGGACTCGGGAATCTTTTATCCTTTGAGTTTTGAATTCGATTGAAGTTGCAGACTATATACATTCGTTTGTTTATATCCTCTGTTCTAACGATGTACTTTCTTGTGATGCAGGTAAAATGTCTCATAAAGTGGAAACTCGATCAGAAAAAAGAAAATCTACGGACAGAGGAGAGCCCCCCGTTGTGTCCCCAGCCCAGCCAGGACCGGGATGACAGGGACCCACTCCGAGATCACTAGTGGACGGATATGGCCCTTAGGAGCTCCTGAATTCTCCTCCTGACTGCTTTCCGAGCTCGCTTAAAGAGGAGCAGCTTGATTTCATCCCTCGCTCCTTTGGGATTGATAGTGCGAGTATGCTGTTGCCGAGGGACGGAGTGATGCCGTACAATCCCCCTGAAGGATATTTTGCGTATAGCCGATACCATTGCATGTGCGGGGCCATTCCTCCGATCAATGCGTGGATAGTCAGCTTCATTACCTACCTGAAGGTGGCTGCTTTCCAGCTTCAGCCCAACTCTTACGTCATCTTAGTGTGCCTATTCGTTATCTTCCAGAGGAGGTATGGGCGCCCCCCTTCTAACCGGGAAATCCGATATTTGTATAATCTGAGGGGCTACAAGAAGGGGTCCGCGTACATTAGTTTAGAGTCGGCCGTGTCCTTTAAGCCGGTTCTGGACCTATGCTCTAAGTTCACCATGTTTAAGAAGGAATGGTTCTTCGTCAAGGACGACTATATTTCTTTTCGCCTTTTTACTTCTGGCTGTAAGTTGAATTTCATTTGTAATTTCTTTGTCTTGACGGCAATGCTTCTTCTTATGTGCTTTTATTTCTTGCTAGCGACAGGTGGCTTTGCGGTCGTGGAGAATGATCGCCTAGTACAGATGGCTGCGGAGATAGAGGCCATCTCAGGAAGGGATAGGTCAGCTTCTTACCTGATCAGGAATGCCACTCTCCTGGAGCACAACTTGATTCTGCCACGTCAATCTGTGGTTAAGCAGAGGGATACGGCCGAGGAAAGGGCTGCCAAAGCTAAAGGCGGGGCCACGGCGAAGATCAGCAAGAGAAAACCCTTCTCGATACCTCTAGTCGTTGGGGGGAAAAAGCTTAAGAAGTCTGATGGACCCTCCCCTAGCACATGTCCAGATATTCCGGAGGAGGAAGGTGGAGAGGAGGAAAGAGGCGAGGAGGAGAGCGGAGGAGATGGAGAAGGTGAAGGACAGGGTGGTAGTGGTGCCGTGGCTTTGTCTTTCGAGCAGGCAGGGGAGATCCAGGAGTGGACGGATGATGCCTTCCGCCAGGCTTTTGAGGGGTTGGAAGAAGGATCAGCCTCGGTGGAGAAGGAGAAGAAGGCTGAGAAGGCTGGGACCGGTGCCGATCCATCTTCTAAGGGTCCTTCATCTAGGGTAACTCAAGGCGAATCTTCAACTTCTGAAGACTCCCTTTATGATAAGGACTTAGGAATATTTTATGGCCAGCTCCCATCCTGGAATGAGATTCAGGACTTATTGCAGTATCCCACTCCCCCTCAGGGTTTGTAAAATAAGCGCGTTTTCCTACTCCTTTTAAATTAACATATTTCTCGGATCATAGTTTCATGCACGCTTGTAACACTCGGTATTTATTCCAGGAACGGGTAAGGTGGCCAAGACATCAGATATTCGGCACCGCCTTGAACAGTACAAGCTACTCAAAGCTTCTACCAAACCAAAGCCGTCAACTAGCCATCCCGGAGATGTGGTTAGCTATCGCCCACTTCTCGGAGTTATTGAAGAAGATATGCGAAAGATGAAGAGGGGGCGATCTTCGTTTGAACCTTCACCTGGCCCTCAGCCTCCAGTCCAGCCTATCCATGATATTACTGAGGAAGATACCGAGCTTATGCCTTCCCCACATCCGTTCAAAAATCCAACCGTCACCCCAATAGACCACCCTTGTTTGGTTCGCAATCTATTTGCCGGCCACCCGGATCTGGACCCGAGCTTTCAGGACATTTCTTTTGACGGGGCCACGGGTGAGCATCTTCTTCCTCGCAATCCCATGGTACGGGTGCTTGATGAGGCTAAGTCCTTAGACCTCGACTTGCTTACTACTCGGTTTCTGACCATGGGAGATGAGGCCAAGGCAAACATCGATCGGGTGGCTGAAGAGACCAAGAGGCTAATGTAGCATCACGCTCGACTGGCTAAGGCTGGAGAGGAAATCGGAAGTGCTAACATTCGGTTGCGGCTAATGGTTTCGGATCAGGCCAAACAGCTTGCCGATCAGGCTATCCAGATATCCCAGCATGAGGCGGCCTCAAGACGACTGAAGAAAGCCATGGAAGAGGCTAGAAAGGCTGAGTTGCGAAAAATGGAGGTTGTTTGCAAAGAACGAATTGACATGGCCATCGCAACGGTGGATGAGGTTCGGAGAGCGGATCTCGAGCAGGTAGAGGAGTTATCTGGGAGGCTTGAGGCCGTAGAGCTTGCTCAAGCCAAGCTGAAGGAGGAGATGGAAGTGATGCGGAAATCCCTTCAGGCTGACTGCTCGAGATACCGATTGGAGAGAGATGCTGCCGTCGCACGGCTGTCGGCTTCTGAGGCCCGGACGAAAGAGTTTGAGGAGAACGAGCGGATGATGGACGAGATGCTCCAGGACATGTATTTCCGAACTTGGCGGCAGGGCAACCTATCCTGGATGGACGAGTATCCCCGGGTCATGGCAAGGATATATCTTCGGGCTTTGGAGGAGGATAAGGCCGATGCGGATAAGGAAGGTGGATCGGCTTTCAGGATGGATGTGGTTACGGCCCAATTCAATAAGGAAGAGAAGGTGGCGGTTAAGGAGGGCATGCGGCTGCTCGCTGCGGATGAGGCAGACGTGTAGCTAGATGATGATGATTAGGGAGCAGATGCTGGAAAGTCTCCCTCTTTAGTCTTTTCACGATTTGATTGCTTATCTTTCGTGACTATTGATGGATTCTCTTCTGAATTGAGCAGGCGAGGCCTCTGGAGCACATGCGGGGAGTTCTGACCCTGTAGTTAAGTAGATCAGGATGGCGGGCAGGATAGAGGCGGAGCCCCGATGTAGTTGACTCTTTTATTTAGTCTGTTTGATATTCATGTATATACTAGTCCAAACATTAATGTACTTTCAGGTTGTAATTATGTCATCGCAACGAACGACTTTATGTAATTTTATAACATAAACAGATTCGGCTATCTGAATGCTTTTGTTATCCTGATGTGTTGCATAAGAAATATAGCTGTGTATGTGCTAGTGATTCAATTGGGTTTAATGCTAAGTTCTTTCTTAAAATGTAATTTCATATCTTGCAATTTTTGTGTGATGTGCGAATGAATTATGGTTACATATTTGTGTATAAGAGAAGAAAGTACCGCCCTTCAAGTTTTAGTTGTAGACGGTAGTTTTGACTGTCTCATGTAACTGAGTATGGAATGCAGCTGAGTGTCTTGTCATCCAGTTCTCGAGTCTCCTATTTGGTGTCCTATACTTTAGGGACCGTTATATAGGATAGGAGAAAAGTTTTTAAATGAAATGGAAATATGAGAAACAGTAAAACTTCCAATCACGGAAGGCCGTCGATATGCTTAAGTTCGTGGCAACGGGTTTTGTAGCCACTTTCCCTAGCTGTGGGTCTTGGAGACATTTATCACCTATCTTACGCCTCCGCAGGGAGTTATCTTTTTTACCACAGCCCCACTTAAGACATATCGGAGCCAAGATCACGCACAGTAACTACCCGAGCCATTATGGCCCGTAATCGTGGGTATTATTCGATTTACTGTGGCCGGCTAGCGTGGGTGCCGATCGTCAACCGTGAACTACCCCTGGCTGGCCACACCTTATGCTGGGGCTTAAAGTAGGTTCACAGTTGCCGGCGAGCCGAACGTCGTAATGAGCTGCCATCGGCTATAGTCGGCCTTCTTGATGGCTTATAATCGGCTCATTACAGTTGGCTTTGAGGGCAGTCGCGAGCAATGAGTTAACCCGCAGCAGAGGGATGCTGGAGCAAAAGTGTCTCATTGGCGAGTGCATAGAATCGTATAGTACCTGTTAGGTCCTGTCCAGGTGAGGTTGTGCCGTGAAGTGTCCATAATGGAAATGTCGTTATACATGATTTTGTTCAACAGAAAAGGATAAAGCTTAACAAGCAGCCAAGATATAAAGGAACAAGTTAAAAAGAGACAAGATTTTTATAGTGGTTCGGCACAAAAATGCCTACGTCCACTGATTCTCTTTGTTAATTCACTTCATATGGGAAGTACAAGTTAAGAAAAGTATCGACGGAGGTGTTGGATGTTCCATGCCCTCTGGAACACCTCTCCGTCCACTGTTGACAAAATATAAGCTCCGTTGTGGAGATCTTTATGAATTACATAGGGTCCGTCCCAGATTGGATCTAGCGCTCCGGTGCGCGGGAAGATCCGTTTGAGGACAAGATCTCCTTCTTGTAAGCTGCGGTGTTTGACTTTAGAGTTGTATTGTGCCGCTACTTTTTGCTTGTGAGCTGCCGCTTTAAGTGCTGCATCATTTCTTTTTTCTTCAATTAGATCCAAAGATATGTGTAGGAGTTCTTCATTCTCTTCTGGGTTGTAGTGGATCCTACGGTGGGAAGGCACTACAGTTTCAACTGGGAGCATGGCCTCTGATCCGTATGCCAAAGAGAAAGGGGTATGCCCTGTTGATGTTCTGTAAGATGTGCGGTAAGCCCAAAGTGCCGTAGGAAGTTCATCCACCCAAGCGCCTTTTGAATTTTCAAGTTTCTTCTTGACTAGAGTTTTGAGAATTTTGTTGACAGCCTCAACTTGTCCGTTTTCCTGAGGATAAGCCACGGTTGAGAAGCTTTTGTGAATTCCGTGCTCTTGGCACCAGTCGGCGAACTTTTCGCTGTCAAACTAGAGTCCGTTGTCTGATATGATCTTGAGTGGGACTCCGTACCTGCATAGAATATTTTTGATCAAGAAGTTGATAATTTTTACCGAAGATATTTTATTTAGAGGTTCCGCTTCCACCCATTTGGTGAAATAGTCGACTTCCACTATGGCATATTTGGCGCCGCCTCGGCCCGTTGGCAGTTCGCCAATCAAGTCAATTCCCCATACTGCAAAGGGCCAAGGGCTGGTCATTTGAGTAATCTCCTTCGTGGGTAGTCGAGGAATCTTAGAAAATTTCTGACATCTGTCGCATCTTTTGACGAAGTCTAAGGCATCTTTGTTTAAAGTGGGCCAGTAATATCCATATCGGAGTATCTTCTTTGCCAGAGTTTGCCCCCCAGTATGATCTCCGCAACTTCCTTGATGGATGTTAGATAAGATTTCCTCGGCTTCCCTTCCAGCGACATACCTTAATAAGGGGTCAGAGAAGCCGCGCCGATAGAGGATGCCTTCTTGTAATGTGTGGCGGGAAGCTTTCCTTAAGATTTTCTTAGCTTCATTACGCCTGTCGGGCAGTGTGCCATCTTGTAAATATTTCCGGATAGGAGTCATCCAGACTTCTTCTTCAGTTGCAGCTATCATATTCATTGGCTCGTAGCTCAGGGCCAGTTGCTTTGAGATGGTTATTGTTCGGGAAGTAGTGCCGTCCTTCATGCTAGCTTTCTTTGCCAGTTCGTCGGCCTCCTGATTCTCTTCTCGAGGAATGTGTTTGATTAAATAGTGATCCAATTGATTGAGCAGCGGCTTGGTCTTCTTTAGATATGCTGTGAGTCGTTCTCCTCGAGTCTGGAATTCTCCCAGTATTTGATTTACAATGAGTTGAGAATCACTATGGAGACATAAAGAACCGACTCCAATCTCCAGGGCAAGTTCTAATCCATCTATCACCGCTTCGTATTCTGCGTCGTTGTTGGTGGCGGCGAATTCCAACCTTAGGGCGTAGTGAGCTTCCTTCCCCTGGGGGTGATTATCACAACACCTGCCCTCGAGCCTTGTTCATTTGATGCTCCATCTACGAAGAGATTCCACTTGATATCTTCTGCTATTTCAGATTGCTCCTTACCTTCGTTAGTAGTAAATTCGGCAATGAAATCAGCTATGGCTTGCCCCTTGATAGCGGTGCAAGGATGGTAGGTGATATCATATTGACTCAGTTCAATGCACCACTTAAGTAGTCGCCCAGAAGTGTCGGGGCGATGGAGTACCTGCCTTAGCGGTTGATCGGTTAAAACTCTGATGTAATGAGATTGGAAATAGTGTCGCAATTTCCGTGAAGTGATTAGCAAACAGTATGCTAGCTTTTCAAGTTTACGGTATCTGGCTTCTGCTCCCGTAAACCTCCTGCTTACAAAGTATACGGGCCGCTGCGCGCGGTCGTCTTCTCTCACCAAAGCGGCGCTTAAAGCATTGGACGATATAGCAAGGTATAGGTATAGTTCCTCGCCTTCATTTGGAGTTGAGAGTACTGGTGGTCTCTGGAGGTGTTCGATTAAATTGAGGAAGGCTGTCGAACATTCGTCAGTCCATTCGAACTTTCCTTTGTCTTTCTTTAGAGCTTCAAAGAAAGGGATGCATTCGTCGGTTGCTTTAGAGATGAACCTGCTTAGGGCGTCGACTTCCCCGTTTAGGCTTTGCATCTCTCTTCGAGTGGATGGTATCTTGATATCTTGCAAAGCCCGAACCGGTTCGGGGTTTGCTTCAATCCCTCTGGCATGGACGATGAATCCCAAGAACTTTCCCGATGATACTCCGAAGGAGCACTTTAGAGGGTTCAGCTTCATTCCATATTGGCGAAGTACTTGAAACATCTCATCCAGGTGGTTTATATGATCGTTGGCTTTCCTCGATTTTACCAGCATGTCATCCACATAAACCTACATAGTTCGTCCTATTAGTTCCGCAAACATCTTGTTGACGAGGCGCTGATAAGTAGCTCCGGCGTTTTTAAGTCCAAAAGGCATTACCCTGTAGCAGTACAATCCCCGGTCATTGATGAAACTAGTGTGGTCTTGATCGAGGGCGTGCATAGGGATCTGGTTATATCCTGAGTATGCGTCCATAAAAGATAAGAGTTCGTGTCCGGCGGTGCTGTCCACTAGCTGATCGATTCTGGGGAGTGGGAAGCAATCCTTCGGACAAGCGTCATTTAAGTTGGAGAAGTCGAAGCATGTTCGCCACTTCCCATTAGCCTTCTTTACCAGCACCGGGTTGGCAATCCATTCTGGGTAGATGGCTTCTCGTATGAAGTTATTGGCAAGTAGGTTCTTCACTTCTTCCTCTAGGGCTGACATTCTGCCCTCATGCTTCTCTTTTTCTGCTTTACTGGCACCTTCGTGGGATCGATGTTCAGTACGTGGCATGCTACATCTGGGGAGATTCCTGTCATATCAGCGTGCGTCCATGCAAATACATCTATGTTGTGGCGAAGAAAATCAATGAGTTGATCCTTTAATTCTTCTTTTAGTTGAGATCCGATTTTCAATAGTCTACTTGAGTCATGTTTGTCTACAGCTACGAATTGCATAGCCTCTGCAGGCTCGGCGGTGGCCTCCTCCTCTTTGTCCCTGGGGTCTAATTCATTGAAAGGGTCACTGGTATATCGAAGAGGAGGGGCTTCTTTAGTTGCTATGCTTTCAAGTTTTTCATGCAGAGAGTAGTCTCTGCATTTTTCCCATTATCTTTTCTGCGGTTATTGCGAAGTTCAGTTACATAGCAGTCTTGAGCAGCGTCTTGATCTCCCTCCATTTCTCCTATTCCGTTATCTGTTGGAAATTTCATCTTCAGGCACCATGGGGCTAGGACAATTTGGAAGTCAGACAAGGCTGATCTTCCCAAAAAGGCGTTGTAGGCCGAATGGTTCTCTATTAGTACAAATGTTTGTTTTCGCACAGCGGAGCGGGGATAACTTCCTATTTCAACAAAAAGGTCCAGTTGCCCGAGGGGCATCTTCGCATCTCCAGTGAAACCATGTAGTGGTTTGTTGCAGGGAGACACATCCTTTATTGGCAGCTTCATTTTGTCGAAAGCATGCTTGAATAGGATATTCACTGAGCTTCCAGTGTCTACTAAAATTCGGAAAACTTTGGCTGGACCGAACCAGGCAGAGATGACCATAGGATCCATGTGTGGGTACTATCTTCCCTCTAGATCACGCCTACTGAATGTGATGTCGTCATTCTCTTTCCGTTTCGGGTGGCGTTCTTCCATAACAGAATTAATGTAGCCTTCAGCGTTTCTAAGTGACTTACCGTATCTTTCCATCTCTGCCCAGCTTCTATCGGCGATGTGTGGTCCTCCTGATATGGTATGGACCACTATCTTCTCTTGACTAGAGCCGCTGGTGTTGCGATTTCCTCCGCCTACTTCTGGGAGGGGTAGCCCTGGGTTTTCATTGGCTGGAGTTGGATTCCTGTTCTGGCTTTTTACATAGCGTTCCAGTCTCCTCCTTCTAATTTGTTCTTCAATCAAGTCTCGGAGATGGTGTCATGTCCATGGGATTCGTGGAAGCGGCAGAACTTTCCAGACTTGAGTGCGTTATCTGACTCCTTCTTGTGCGGGGGGCGCTTGTATCTAACTTCGTCTTGAGTAGCTAGGAAGATGTTTTCGATTGTTTCATTCAAAGGAGTGTAGGAGTCAAATCTTGGTCCCGGTCGGTATAAGCGCTTTTCTCCATTTTTGCCCCCAGCACTGTCTCTAGAGTCACTTCTCCGAACATCCTTTGCTGCGGCGGGAACCTTGTCTAGAGCTGTCCTAGCCTGTTGCCATGACTGCCTCTCAGTGGCAGCGTCTTCAAGTCTCATATACTTTCCAGCTTCATGGAAGAAATCAGGTAAAGTAGCTTGTTTTTCCTTGGTTATTCTTCTAGCAAATTTAGTATCCTGATGTATACCACTGCAGATGGCCATTAGGATAAGTTTCTCGTCGGTATCTTGGACTGCGGCCGCTGTGGCGTTGAACCGGGTTAGATATTGTTGCACTGTCTCTCCGGGCTTCTGTTTGATATTAGATAAGGAATAAGCGTCCTTGGATTGTTCCACATGAATGCAGAACTGGCTGATGAACTTTTCTTTCAACATTTCCCATGAGCTGATGGACCCTTGGTGTAGGTGGCAGAACCAGGAGGTAGCTAGATCTGCCAAGAAAAGTGGGAAGCATTTACACAATACTCCCTCCGTTGCTCCGCTCATGAGCATATGCTGGGTGTATCTCTGTAAGTGTACTATGGGGTCAGAGGTTCCCTTGTAAGGTTCCATTGTTGGCATTTTCCATTCCCGGGGGGTGATGGCGGTTTCGATATTGCGGGTGAAGGGGCTGGTTACCCTAGCACCTATCCCCCGATCCCTTTGCTCCCGTTGGACGCACTCTCTGAACAATCGCGCCATCCTTTCATCAGAACTTGGAACGGATAGAAATGAGTTTGGTTCTTCCCTGCGGACTGATTCCGTCCAGACGGCTTGTAGGGATGGTATCGTCTGTCACTCCTAGCATTCTCCAATGGCTGCCTCTGGTCTTCTGGGGGCATGCTGGGGTCAGCCACAGTTAGCCCTTGCCTTGATCTTCCCCTGCTGGGTTCTGTTCTCAGCACTTCCTCGGGTCCAACTTCGGGCCAGACATTAGCTCGGCCCCATCTACTGGTGTTTTCATGGTTAGGTAGCATGACAGGCTCAGCTACATCCGACCCATGCCTGGCACCTCCCCCGTTGGGTTCGGTTCCAAGTGTTTCCTCGGGTCGGAATTCGGGCTGAGTCCGGGCTCGGCTCCTACCATGGCTGTTTCTATTGTTAGCCTCTTCGAAGAAGAAAGGCCTTTGTCGCCTCCCAGATCCTCCAGACCGGGACTCACCCCATGATTCAGTATTGCAGTTGGATTCTTCAGCATCCCTTAAGTGTGACATGAGTTGGTCCACCAAGGCTTCTTGTTGAGATGCGAAGCGGTTAGTTACTTCAGCCACAACCTTGTCCATATCCGCCCATGTAATTGGTTGTTCCGTAGCGGGGGCTGTTGGATTTGCCTAATTTTCGTTTGCTGTTGGAACCGGCCGATTGTCTTGATCTCTGATTACTAGATCTGGGATACTACTAGTTGCAATGTTCTTTCCTTTGTTAGCATCTTTCTTCCTTCCGGGAGGCATGTTTTCTAAGCAATGATCGATGTTGATAGAAAAAGGGTTGAGTGGGAGAAGCTGAAGCTTCGAGCTCCGTTCTTAGTGAAAGCACCAAAATTGTTTGCACAAAAAATGGACAAAAACCTCCAAGTCACATGAATTAGTTGATTTTATGTTGTTTCTAGTGATTTGAGTGATTTACACAAATATATAAAATAGATGGACTAAAACTGTAAAAGACACACAGATTTATAGTGGTTCGGCCTAAACGTGCCTACATCCACTTTATATGTTATTCTCCTTTTTCTTTCAGATTACAAGTACAAAGCTTTGTATACAAGTATATGAAAGTTGTTCGAAAGTTCCTTCCGTGCTTGAGCTCTCAAACTTGTCTGCCATTGTTGTACCCCTGCCCCTCTATTTATAGAGTGAGGTTGGGGGCAGGGGTCTTCGATGTATATAGCTGCTGGTGGGCCTGGGCTGATGCTATCTAGCCTGACTAGGTTGATCTGGAACGTCTTGGTTCGGTGTAGAGTGGTATGTTGTTCTGGTTTGGTTGTATATGGAAGTGGAGTTGGTTCGGCGAGGGTGGAGCGGCAGTTGGCTCGGTGGTGGTTGATTCAGTATGCTTTGTTTCGGTTACGTAGGGGAAGGTGGCTGGTTCGGTGGTGAGTGGATGGAGCCTGGTTCGGCATTGTTGGAGAGGGTTGGACCGGCATTGTTTTGATATGGTATGGTTCGGTGGTATGTAGGAGGTGTGTTGGTTCGGTGGTACGTAGCAGGTGTGTTGGTTCGGCTAGGAGGGAAGTATGTCGTTTGGGCCGGTGATGCTTTGGCTCGCGTTGGTTCGGCAGTGCCCTCCTTTTAATGGCTCGGTGGAAACACCCCCAACAGATGCAATTTATACTTTATATAACTTTTTTTAAAGTAAGAAAATGCTTTGAAACTTAATTTCTATATTCACTCCAAAATAAATCCAATTTTTTTTCAAGATATTTATTTTTATATTTCAAGATCATACTTTGTTTTGTACTTATACAATTTTTAAATCAAATCCCAAATTAAAAATAAATAAACATACATCTTATTAATTTTGAAAATTCAAACACAATTTATATTTTATTCTCAAATCTTCAAATAAATTTTAATTAAATTTAAAATTAATATCTATAAACAACCAATATTTTGTTTTTATTTTAGAAAAAATCTATTTAATTCACAATTTTAATTTCAAAAATTAATTCAATTACCAAATTAAACTTGGCTAAAATCGGGGGATGTTACAGATTCCCCCTTAAGAAAATTTCGTCCCCGAAATTTGTCAAACGGGAAGATAACTAAGTATAGATGAACATATCAAAGATATTATTTACCAAATTAAACTGAATACTTGTTCTTCATTTAGCTTACCAAATCAGAATATCAATAATGGATACAAGAACGAATCTATTTCACATTTCACAAGATACTCGGGGCCATTTAGAAATATACATGGGCATTGGTTAGTTCGAAAGATAACTAACCACTCGTAGAATATACCTGGACCCAACAGAATAAACAGATATATGGATGCAATCCAAAAAATTTAGTCTAAACAACCAAAATATACCTATCAACCATAGCAACCAAAGCAAACAATTCATCTAAACAAACAATTCTGACCCTTCTTGAGTTTGTCCCATGCAAATATATCAAAGCTTCTTCTTGGAGCTGCCAGGAACCATCAAAGAATTGAGTAGAGATGATGAACAAAAGAGATTGATAGAAAAACATTATTTCTGTTGTTGTTATAGGGCATTGACCATATGAAGTGGTACTTCCCTGTCCCCTTTCTCGTTCTCTTCTTGTACTCATACTTACGATAAGTGGATAGTAAGAGAATTTACTAAGGCATACGAATGGATATCCTAGGGATACTCATTCTAGGGTATACTTCACCCTATCTCTAATGGGTTCCCTAATGTGTTATTCTCCTGAGCTAAAGTTTAAACCTTCACCCTGATACCAAATGAAATGACCCTGACTCGACCTTCGAAAATCGGCACCGAATATGTCACCCGTATTCGAATGCCGCAGATCCAAATGTCGTATCTAGTTCACCGGAGCTTATAACACATTAAGTATAGCAACACAGCGGAAGAAAAGAATGAATATCATATACAACTCCAATGATACAATATCCAAATATACAACAATGATATCAATAATGCTCAACAACATCAGAGCGACATATACAATAGCGGAAACAGATAGCAGCGGAAAGAATATCTTCAATAGAACGTATCTCCGAAATGAAATATGATCTCCAATAGAAAGAATAGTCATCAGAAGAGAACTCCAATGCTTGCACTCTCCATCTCCAAAGCACCAATCCATAAGTAGCCCGAACCACCATCACGCTGCACAAAGCTAAGTAAGTGCAGTCCGTGAATCTAAAGACTCCAATATCCAAGATTCTCCAAAGAATACCAAAGAGAAAGCTAAAAGCTACCAAATCGATACCTACTATCTGATTATCTGAAAAACCAAACTCTAGACTGCCCGTGTGGAAATTTGTGGGCACCCAGTGTTTAGGAAGGGAACAATAAACTGCAGGTCAGTCATGGGACTGGTATGAGCAAACAAAAACATTTTATCTTGTAAGAAACAATAAAAGAATTTAAATTGAAATCCGCAATGCTTTTTGGAAAATGAAACTACCATAAGGCCTCCCGACACACACACAATGCAATCGCACACTTGGGGGAGATTTCTCCTTATGATAGTCGAATATGCTTTATACGAGAAAACTCTTTGAAATTACTATTAGTGCATAATGCAGAAAACATTTTTGAAAGTGTAATATTAATTTTAGGTGGCATACGTACCATTATAGTATGCCTACTATAGCTACCATATTAGATGGCATGTTCTACAACTAAAACCGTACAAGGCGCGTATTGGATGATTGGATTTCCAACAAATGGTCAAGCTAAGGAACTTCCTATTGACACATGGGACGCCTCTGGAGGGACGCCCCGAGAACCTACCCGGCTCTCTGCCAACACAAGGACAGTTACCCCCTTCCCAGGAAGTAAAACCTAAGATATGCCACCCCCGGTCGTTTGCGACCTGTATCCGAGGGCCTTCCATCAACAACATCACACAGTAATAAATGTACTACAGTGTGCATATGAGTAAGTATCTGGGCTCCATACCATGATACCACCCTTTTCCAGAAGAAATGGTCATACCCTAGTGGAGCTACCCCTGAAACCTTGCCGCATCTTTCATGTTTCGACCATTATCGGTTTGTGAGGTTCGATGAGGTCTCGTCCACAAAGCTACGCTTTTTCACAAAGCTATGATTTGATCAACAAATGATCAGCAACACTTTGTATGCCACATTACCAAATTAGGAATGTATCACTAGTAACCATCAACTACATAACCTCTGAGCACGTACGTCTCAGAGAAGGGTGTTAAGCTATGAGAATGAATCTCCGCCACCAAACAGAAATGTATTTGATAGAAACCAGCTTTACATCTCAAAGTGTAACGTTAGACACACACCCATATAAGTCTGTTCTGGGTTCGAACAGAACCGAAGGCACTTCCAAAGAAGCCCTTGCAATCCGGGTATTCATAATCCCGATCAGACTTCCCATCACTTAGGGAATCTCTATACCGTAGCTACTCGGTGTGGAGACAATCGATAGGTCATCCTGTTGTTCTCGCAAATACCCAGTCTTCATAACCGGTCCTCAAATGCTATCCATAACGACGTATCATTATTCGGAATGGGTTATATGATACAAGGTCCTCTCCCGGCTAAACCGCATAACGAGCACAATATTTAAAAGAACATATGGATATTGGGGTCTCAGTTAAATCATAGCTTGAAGCCCAAAACCTTTCATTCAAATAGTTAAAACAAATTGCCATTTCCAATCTTTTTAAAAAAAGATTTATTTCAAAAACCTTCAATGATTTAAACAATTTCCACACTTACATCTTTTAAACAAAAGATTCACTTTTAAGACCCCTTTTAATTTAAAACAAGGTTCACCAATCTTTCACAAAGATTCATTCATAGCTTTTCAAAACAATTCCATTTCAAATTGGATTAACTCATCCGGTCTTTAAATCGAAGACTCATTTCATAGCTTTCAAAACAATTTCCAAAGATTCCTTCATAACTTTCAAAATAATTCCCGTTTCAATCTTTTATATATAAAAGATACACCATTTAAAATCCTCTTCAATTTCAAAATAGGGTTCAACTATCTTTCACAAAGATTCAATTATAGCTTTCAAAGCCATTCTATTTCAAACTTGAAATCTTTACATCATAATTTGGGAATTCTTTCCTTATATAAAAGCTATTATTATTTGAAACCACTTGTTTCCGTTTCGAAAAAACCCGATTATATTTGCACGAGTTAAGGCCTTTCAAATATAAACTTGGGTTAAATTCAAATTCTCAAAACCATACTTTTAAAATGGTTTAAAAACCCATATAAACACATTTATAGCTTGTATAACCCTTTTACGTCATAAATACCAAATATAGAATTCAATTCCAGATATTGAATTCCAATTTAAATCAAACTATTCAAATTTCACATCTTTATTAAGTTATTCAAAATAACTTTCATTTTTAAAACACCTTTTCAAAAAAAATTCACTTTAAACCCAATTCATTTCCAAACCATTAGGATTTCATAAGTATTTTAAAAATCTGTGACTTAACCAATTTCCACGTGCAATCCATATTTGTGTGTGTATAGTGTAGTCCAGGGGTTTTACCCAATAGTGCAACATCATCAATCATCACAGAATTCAAACACAACAATATAGATAAGTGGTATAATCTATAACGCTTATCTTCATTCAAAGATCATAGATAAATAGTATAAATTCATCGTAGATACATAAGTTACATAATTACATCATGGTTCACAGCTCAAATCATTTCAATTCATATCATAATAGCAACATACATCAACGATAACAAACAATTTCAACATTCAATAGGATTCAAACATCCATAA
The DNA here is from genome assembly GCA_030765085.1 of Allium cepa. Lineage (NCBI taxonomy): Eukaryota > Viridiplantae > Streptophyta > Magnoliopsida > Asparagales > Amaryllidaceae > Allium > Allium cepa. The sequence goes on from CM060938.1 coordinate 344,905,570, forward strand.
GTAAGATCACTTAATTATCTGATTAATTTAAATCAGATTTGTCACTAATCCTGGCTAATTAATATTAATTAATTACAGGTCATTTTAATTAATTATCCTTTAATAATAAATTAATTAGCCTTTAATTATTAATTAATCAAACTTAATCATTAATTTATTACCTTTAATTAAGTAATTGTCTTTAAGTAATTAATTTCTTTTAATTACTTCATCAAATAAATCAATTATCCTTTAATGTAATTGCACCAAGTAATTACCCCTTATTATCATTAAGTAATTGATTCAATTGAGTAATCGTACCTTAATTACTTACATTGAACAAATTAATGTTTTATATAACAAAAGCATTTTATCTTTAATTAATTATAACATTAAGTTTATTTAAAATAAACTTTTAAAATAAAAGTGATATAGATTAAACACTTTAAACTTAATTAATTTGAAATAATTTTTATTTGAAAACCTTTAACAAATTTGAAACTTAGGTAAACCTTCATTATTTACAAAAGAAGTAGTTTAAACAAAATTGTATTAAGTAAAACTTGATTTTGTTTTTAAAGTTTAAAACTGTTTTTATATCAAATTTCCGGACCTGAGGAGAAACCACAAAATCCCGAGAAAAGTTTAAATCTTCCCGAGCAAAGTCACTACTTGCTTCGAGTTATTTGGTGTGTTTTCTTTTCCTTTGTTTTAAAACTTAAAATTTCTAAAAACTTTCGTAATAGTAACCACTAAAACGAATCGAGCATCAACCCGTGTCGAACCATCATCTACCCGACCAATTCCCCGAGTGCATCTTCTTCTTCCCAAACACCCCATCAAACCCAGACACACAAGTACGAGCGTGCACATGCATGATCACCGTAGCGATCTTCGGTCATCATCGTGGTCATCGACCCACCGACATCAATTCTCTTGAGCTTCCCAAACACCCAAAAACTCGAAAACATCCATGAATCAAAATCGACCATAATCGATCATACCTAGAATCCACTTACCAACATAGAAACGCCTTGCGCGATCAACTCAGGCCACTTGAACTTTCACCATTTCAACCAGAGATGCCCCAGCAATCCATGAACTATTTCCCCCTGGTGCGATCCTCTCAAATTCATCGACGGCGATGCGATGATCCACTATCCGACATTAGTTAAAATCTAGGCTTAAACCCTAGATCATCGATGTCTGACCACCACGATCATCTATAAAGCCTCCTTCCATTTTTTCTATGACCAGTAAACTCCCTGCTACCATCAGCCTTGACCTCGATGACGATCAACCCTCCGATCGTCGGAATTTGATGAAAATAAGGATTTCGTTTAACTCAAGAATTCAAACGATTTTCAAATTTAAAAATCTTGATTTTATTATCTAAATCCCTATTTTCGCAATATTAATCAAATCGTATAATTAAAACACACCACTATGAACATTAAATTTTTTGTTATTTTTGATTTTATACTGTAAATCCAAATTTCCAGAGAACTGCTTAATAATCCTGCTTGTTTTTATTTTAAAATTTTGAATTACATAGTTCTCATCACTTTTCCTTCAGAGATCGAAGCCTAAATCATTTTATATTTTGAGGTATGTTTTTTTTATGAATCATACTTGCCTGAAAACAACAGAGGTGCATATATATAGCACAGACACGCACAACTCAATTCACACATAGAAGCCCATATGAACTTGCAGATATATACACTCACATTCAGACAATATTCCAAATCATTATCATGAAGAAAATCTGGTTTAAAAGATAAAGCTTGCTCACCTTAGATGTCGAGACAAAGAACAGTTTTCTGATCTGGAACCAGATTTTTTTTGTTTCAGATGTAGAAACCTTTGCATTTGGTCGACCTATTGTTTTGAAACCGATGCTTTGTTTTATACTTGATGATTTGATTTTACTTGATTCCATTGAGTTGTTCATCCTAGGTTAAAGCTTGATTTCTTGATGTTTGCGTGCTTCAATCTAAACTTAAAGCTATTTTCTTTGATCGGATTATTTTAATTTCCTGGCTTGAAATGCTCTATTATTATGAATATTGATTTGTTTCTTGTTTATCAAAGGTGATCAAACCTTTGATTTGCTTTGCTATTTGAAAATCTGGAATTTAATTCTCGGTTTTCAATTTTGTTCGATCTGTTGTTTTTGAACTTTCTTGGTCTCTAGATTTCGATATGGTTTTATTTTCTTTTTGGTTATATTTTTAAGTTCTGATAAAGAAAGAAGAAGACTTAGTTGAGAAAATGAAGAAGCCTAGTTTTTTTTCTTTCTTATATTAACTAAAATTAAATTTAAAGGAAATTTGCCGCTTGTAAATCTTCATTTTACATTTGTAAACACTTGCTCAAGCTCATTGTTTATTCTCTTCAAATTTGTTAAAATGCAACATTTTTATGTCTAGTCCTTACTTTAAATAAATTTATACATTATGGTTTAAACCCCTATGTTATTAAAGTTTACATTTGTTTATTAATATTTCTAAAATATTTACATGTATTTTTAAATCTTTTTTAGATGCTATTTATACTTTATATAACTTTTTTTTTAAATAAGAAAATGTTTTGAAACTTAATTTCTATATTAACTCCAAAATAAATCCAATTTGTTTTCAAGATATTTATTTTTATATTTCAAGATCATACTTTGTTTTGTACTCATGCAATTTTTAAATCAAATCCCAAATTAAAAATAAATAAACATACATCTTATTAATTTTGAAAATTCAAACACAATTTATATTTTATTCTCAAATCTTCAAATAAATTTCAATTAAATTTAAAATTAGTATCTATAAACAACCAATATTTCGTTTTTATTTTAGAAAAACACTATTTAATTCACAATTTTAATTTCATAAATTAATTCAATTTTCAAATTAAACTTGGCTAAAATCAAGGGAGGTTACATAACCAAATGGTTTCAAACTCATCTAAATCATATTACTTCATACTTTAACATACAAACTAAACTTATATACTTTTTGAAATTACATATCTTTGAAAATTTAAACCTCGATTTGGAAGTGTTCGAACATTCAAAATAGTCGGTGAAATCAAATTCCAAATCCAAGAGTTGAAATCAACTACCAATTAGTAAATCAGTTTCAATAAATAGGGTTATACCAAATCAAATCCGAAATTTGAGGATTGAACACCGAGCTCACTTTAAATTGTTTCAAATATATACATATATCTTTCGAAAATATCAAATTATACTCCGGAATTTGAAATCAAAATTGGTTTCACAAAATTACTCGCATAGCGAAGCTATTTAAGTGGCCTCTCCCCTACTTTGAAACTGGAAAATCAATGTCGATGACGCGTGCACTCATCACCGAAATTTTTTCCAACGACATAAGTGAGTTCTGGACTTCTATTTTCTTGAAAACTTCATTGAATTTTTTTCGAAATCATTGGAACCCATTTAAAGTCAATTGAACATTTCTTATTCTGAAAATACTTTAAATCGTATTATTATATATTTCCAAAATCTTAAAACCAATTTCCAAAATACCAGAGTTCAATGTCTCAAATTTCAAATTCGGAACCCTTCAGTTATAAATCATTTTTATATAAATCAAATTTCTTATAAAATCCTCAAATTTTCAAATCCATTTGAAACTTCTATATATAGAATAAAATTATAGTTATCAAAATAATAATTTTAGTATATAAAACAATTTCTAAAATGCAAACAAACCGGATTTTCAAAGGATGATTCCAGAATGGATTTCAAACAAAGATAGAGATTCAAATTAGAGGGACTCTAGTCAAATAGAATTCTGATTCGAAGCTAGGCTCAAACGAAGATGAGATAATTAAATTTCAAAATAGAATATGGATAAAAATCACGGGTAACCTTAACTAGGTCAACCATGACTTCAGGATTATGATCGATGAGGAATTCCAAGGCAAATCAACATTCGATCGCCAGATATAGAATTCGGCATAACAGAGATAGCAACATCTAAACCGAGGATATATAAATCTTCGGTGAATTGATGCTATTGTAACGGAGTTTCACCCCTTTACGAATCATTCAGTGGAGCTATGGAATACTCCAGAATTTAGAAAACACGCATAGGGAAAGACAAGAATGGATATGGAACCGAAGGGAATGTTCCAAAATTTAAAGGAAAACGAATCAAATAGTAAGAGATTCAAGCTCGAACGAAAGTGATTCTGTAAATAAATTTACCATATATGCTTAGTTTGCCTAGAGCGAAAGCTCTGATACCAACTGTAACGACCCGATATTTTTGACCATTCGTATCCGTACATATCGGACTTGAATTACTCAAAATATCAGATTGTTAATTTATATTTGGCAAAACTCAGCATATGCAGTAAAATAAATCAATTACAGAATCGCAAATACAGAGTAGTACAATAATACACAGCAGAATAAATAAATAGTAGTTCATGAAACTACTATATAAACATCAGAGTTAGAATATAAAATACAACAGAATATCTTAGATGCAGTGAAGTCTCCAGTACGAGCAGACGACTTCTTTGAACCAATCAACTGGAAAAGCTGATAGCAGAATCGATATTAGGATCTCCAAACGAAGCTACAAACTCCAAAGGGTGAGTCTGAAATGCTGTATCACTCATTCTGACCCGAGCGTAAAGCAAAACACAAACACTCGAGTCAGGATTAACATTCTTATATCAATAAATCTTACTCAAGTGAAATATCAACTGAAATACAAGTAACTCAAAGGATGTTTGGGATAACTATCCTCTAAGGATCCATGGGACTATCTAAAATGCAGAGATATACACTATAGCACCGTGGTCATTTAAAATTTATTTATACCAAAATATCATTTCATTTCAAATATATATGTGTGTGTGTGTATATATATATATATATATATCCAAATTTTATCACTTTCAAAGTTGCGATTCAAATCTACTCAAATTCCAAGTTCAAATTTAATCCCATCTCGATTTATAAATTCAACTCAACTCATAAATAACCATTTCAAATTTTATCGATCTCAAATCCAGGTTTGAATCACAAAATACCCATTTATATTTCAATATATTTCAAAACTCTAAATATTCAACATTTTGAGCTAAATTTAACGATTTCATATAGATTTAGTTTATCTTCACTATTATTTAATCTTGAAGTATTCCCTCATTAGATTCAATATCATTTAAGTAACCTTAAATTACATTTTCTTTAATTTATTGAAACGTGAAACATTCATTAAATCACATGAATCAAAAATCCAGTTATGAAATCATATCTTTAAATTTCACATTCAATAACTTCAAATCGATTTAATTAAATAAAATTCTTAATTAAATACCATTTCAAATAAACCCATATTTATCTTCCCAACCTCACCTTTTCAATTTATCACAAAATCTATTTGAAAATTTTACATAAATACTTAACCATATTATATGTATTAAATCAAACAAATTTAAATTAAATATTATTATTAAATCTATATAAAAGTACCATTTATATATAATATTTTAAGGACCAATATTAAATAAAAACAATATGTAGGATCGATTTCACCCTAGAGGGGGGTGAATAGGGTGATGCTATTAATTATAAAAGTTAGTTGCGGAAGCTTATAAAATTATTTCAAAACAGATCACATAACAATAGCGGCATAGATAATAGTAGAATAATAAATGCAGAACTAGAATGACACAAAATTTACCCATCTTCGGCAAAACCCTGCCTACGTGCTGCCCCCAAGGTTTCTACTAGAAATTAAGTAGTCACACGCTTACACACGTAAATTCTCGACAACCACAACTGACTAACCTAACTCTACGCTCAAAACCCTGCCACAACTCAGCCACTGAGTTGCGAATTCTCAAACTACGCCACGTAGTTTGTCCCCTAGTCACACGACTAGAATTTACAATGGTTTAAAAGGAAATACTAATCAAAAAACAATTAAAAACAAATAAACCCTAATCTAAAAACTATAGCCCTTATAAAATAAAAGGCCGACCCTTTTCTCTTTTTATAATTTTGTGGCCCGTTCCTTAATTGAGATAATGGCGGCTCTGTTCCTTTCTTTGTTCGTTCAAAAATTAGGGATTTCATTTCTTCGTTCCAAATTAGGGTTATTGAAGCGCCGCTTTGGGTTGTTTGATCGAAACTAATGATTTATCGTTGCTTGCTTTTTCGATCCGTTGTTGCTTTGAATCGCAGACGGCTACTTCAATATTGTCAAGTTCGGCTGAATGATATGGTATATGATTTCCTTTTTTTAGTTATTCTCGTTTATATCCTTGAACTTGATTGCCAAATGCCGATGATGATTCTGTGGGTTTATATGTGGATTCGATCGTCTTATTTTTTCAACATTTTGCTACGGTCATTTGGTTTCGTTTGGATGTTTAGGATGATTTCTGACTTCTTCAATTTCGTATATTTTCGTGTTACTTGGTTGACATAGTTTTAATTTTCTTTGACACTGTTTTCCTTGCTCACCACGGTTTTGAATTCGCTGTACTAAAATTTATGTTGACTTCGGCTTTGATTTTATGTATGTGATTCCATGACTTCGGCCATCACCATTGCTTTGATATGGAACTGTACTCTATGGACTTTGGCCATTTGCGTCAACCTGGACTTGTTTGATTTTGATAAAAAATGGCTTTGACTTTGGTTACTCTGTTGTTTCTGGCTTGATACACTTGACTTTGTTATAAAGTTGAATCTCTGTCATTTGTTGATTTCGGCCACTTAACTTGGCTGCTTCATCATGTATACACTTGATAATAATGTTGTATTATTTGTGACATGATACTCGACTATTGAACTTGGTGGTCTTGTGGCACTGCTTACTGTCATACTTGTTGATGTCTTTGTATTGCTGTTAGCTTTGTGTTTGTTGTATATATGAACTTCGTTCATATGTATGTTGTGCATTTGTCTTTGGTTTCGTCTTGAATAGTGCAGTATGACCCTACTCTTCAGCATAAGGTTGAAGTTCCATGATCATCACTTCCCTTTCTTCTTCCTTTTGCTTCCAAAAGTTTGATTGATCACAGTCTGCTTTGTATTGCGCTTGGAGTTCAGAGTTTACCTTGTTGAGTTCTTGGATCGTGCATCCTTGTCTTTGAGGGTTTGTGAGAACTTTGCCATAAGAGTGGATGTGATTTGCATCTGGTTTTCATTTATCTTTTCATGTAGTTTGTATGCTTGCTGCCAGGTCATTTTTGTATGTTGTCACTGTATATCGCTTTGTGGTTTCAGACCTGTAGCCTTTGTGTTGATTCTGTTTTTGTCGTAGTCTGATTTTCACATGTTCACTGCCTATATATGTGTTCATGTATGTTTGTATCAACTTGTACTTCGAGTTATGTTGAACACTGTTTGTCTCTGTTGCAGTTGAGTTTGAGTTGCTTGTATAACTTGAAACTTGATCTCGAGCTGGTGTCATTTGCTTCTGATTCATTTTTCAGGCAGTTTGCATATATGGGCTGATATGTGTTTGTGTACATATTCACTTGGTGGCATTTGGTTGCATATCCATCACTGCACTGTTTGATTGTACTTGAATTTTATGCTCGACAGTTTTACGATGTTTTGTAGTGCACCTGAGTTGAATCCAGCATGTAGCTCGGATTTGACCTTGTGCTGAAAGTTGTGACATTATTTTATTGCACTTGAGTTGAATCCGGTATTTTGGGTTTAACCCGTGCTCACCTGTCCCTGTAATTTATCAAGTGTATATATCGATGTGCACGGCATCGTGGCATATACAGTGATACACTATGTATGTCACAAGCTGTTCGTGTATGATGAGTTGAAAATTAAATGATGACGAACAGCCCAAATAACTGAAGCAAATATTATTTTCAAAATTCACATTATTTTTACTGCAAAAATATTCCCTTTTCAATTTTACCGTGTTAATATTTATTTTTGCAGATTGCTCAGACGCTGAATTCATACTGGAATAAAGTTGAAGATAAATACGAGTGTGAGTGATATGTAGTGAGGTCAACTGTAAATGTGAAATTGTTATGTAACTGATTTTGTATTGTCATCAAAGTTTTATATGTATAGTGAGAGCTTGAATTTGTACTATTCAAAACTGTAATAAATATTTATTTGAATAAAATTTCTTTTTGAATTCAAATTCTGTGTTATATATTTTTATTCAGCAAATATTTATATAGTCTATGAAAAATAAAATAGTACATTAACAAATACATTAACATGAATATATATATATATGTTTATTATCATCAAACAAAAATCATATAATCGCATATTCAACACCATATTCTTTTCCAAAACAATAGAAATTATTTTCAAAATATTTATATATGGACCAATGGTGTCTGCATATAGGATTTTATCATATGGTCAAATGATACAAATATTTATCATTTCAATCCGTAATTTTAATATATACGGGTAGATATCACTTTGACCCGCAATTCCAAATTAAATTCAATTGAAAATTGCTTGGGTCTACCATTTTTATTTCCACCTATAACGATTTTCTCCTATTCTAAAGTCCGTTTGGGTATGTATCATTTCAACCCATACTGAATTCTATACTAACAGAAAACTTGCAGAGTGATAACTGATAATATAAAATAGAATAACATGCATATATCATCAATAACAATATAATATAGACAACAGGATATGGTGTCCCTATCCCATAGGTGAACAGTTACAGATAATAGCATAAATAACAATTTAAATAACTACAATAGCATATTTCAATTGTCGTTTCAATTGAATTCAAATTTAATAAATATAAGAAAGTTAATCGTGAGTGATTGCTCACCTTTCAAGGCTAGAGAGATTCAACACAGAAATGAGCTACTAAATCCAAAGCAACGCCAGATGGATATGATTTGATGTAGAAAACAGGCACGACGGACAAGGCTGATAATGGGAAATCGATGAGAACGATTGAATTAGTTTTGATATAACGGAACTATTTCATTTTATATATTATTACTTGTTTCCAAAATAATTCAAACATATATTTTCAAATCCATATCATGTCCCAAAAATTTTTATTTAAATAAAACTCAATATACAATGTTTATACAATTCATACATTTTCTTAAACTTTCCTTAAATCCATCTTAGACGCTAACACCAACATAATTTTGAAAACCGACCCAACATATATGCAGACAAATAAAGATCCATATGCAACGATATATATATTATCTTCCCATGAAATCAATATTAAATTTTTAAGACAAATGTTGAAAATCATTGTTTAAATTTAAAACGCCTAAACAGTTTAGATGTTGAAAATAGTACATATATTAAATACTTTAAATAGTTTATATATTAAAATAATTTGTATATAAATTTTAAAATTTCAAACACGTATTAAATTAAATATATATATCTAAAATCATCGTTTTTTAATAAAAAAATAACATATCTACATAATATACTTTATATGATACTTACAGATATGCTGCCTAACACAAACAGATACTTTAAAGAAATATATTTCTAAATAAGCTAGAATATACAAAACAGGTTGAATCCATGTCAATAACTTTACTTAACACTTAACTTATATTATTATATAAATAATAGGTTATATGATTTACATACTTGATTCTATATTCATAACAAAATATACTGTAAGGTTTTTATATTATGCTGTAAGCCTATATATGCATGCACTATACAACTATATGCTACTAATACAATTTTTATAGCTTAAGTAAACTTATAAAAACAATGTAACTAATAGATTTGCAGGCTCATATAAAACTTATACCTACCTATATTTTATTTTTTATTTTTATTTTTAAAACACACGTACACAATAAAAATCCACATATATATAACTATACTGTTCGTACTATAACTAATAGTTATAAAAACTTATAGATATAAAACAGCAAACCTATTTAAGAAAGATCAGATAAAAGATTTATATACACTTATGGATATATATATACCTTTAAATAAAAGAGAGGAGCAAGGCCGAAAGGCTGGATGCAGTGGTGGTGGCCAATCATGTGTGTGAAGGCAGGGAAGAAAGAAGGTCAGGATGGGTGGTTGGAGCGGCGCAGGCCGGTCATGGAAGGTGGTGGAGCAGCCGAGCACTAAGGTGGCACAGAATAAGTGGAAACAAAAGAAAAACAAGAAGAAGAAAAAGAAAAGAAATAATAATAAAAAAATAAGTGCAGCCGTTTACCTACAGGAGAAGCTTCACACGCAAGAGAGGAGATGAAGGCCAAATAATATGCGGTGAGTATTTGTGTACATGGGGTCTGAATATTTATCAGGGAAGCTTGCGTTGATTAAGTGGGAGAAAGGCAAGAAATTTTGTTTAAAGTGGCAAGAGAAAATTTAGGTATTCGTTTCTATTAAATATACAGAAGCAAATTGAAAGAAACAAAAGATTTTGAAATGGCTAGTGTAAATCAAAGATTATATTCCTATTAAATACGGAGACGCGAATGAAAGTGGAAAGTTTTACACATGATTTGTAAGGTAGGAAATCTTATTTGAACGGCTGCTGATTGATTTTTAACAGCTAAGATATGAAGTCAAAGAGTGCGTATAATTGATGCCATAATTAAAACGAAACGTACGCCCATAATAATTAACAAAGTAATGTAATTTTAAATCTATTCATTTCTTGTTTATTTAGTAAATATGCTAAAGAATATATCAGGAAATAACGTACCATTTAGAGCGCCAAATAAATTAAACTGGAACGGATATAAACGTACCAATTTAAAACGTATAATTTATTGCCTTTTTACAACATTATTTATTACTTAATTTAAAAGGATATAACCAACATAAGTAAGTAAAACAACAGCGAAATAAATGTTGTGAATATATATATTTTAAATAAAGATTTGAAGTTAGAATTTAAAAATTAAAATTTCAATTAGTGTCAAAAATTTTAACCAAAATCTACCATTACAGAAATTACTTATATTTATTTAAAAATTGGGCAAATGTTTTAAAATTAAATTTAAGAAATTTTAACATTTCAAACTCTTTTAAATAATTAAACATCAAGGTTTTAAATGAATGAATAAAATATTTATTAAAAATTTTGGGCTGTTAAAAGAACTATCTCAAGAAAAAATTAAAAGTAATTTGGTTGAATATGAGACTATATCTATTAATTTTGGATAAGTTAAAGTAGAAAAGAATAACTTGTTAAAAGAAAATATCAACTTGAAAAATAATATAGAAACATTGAAAATTGAAAATTTTGAATTAAAAGAAAAATTAGATAAAATTACAAATAATGTTTCAAAATTTAATAAAAGAAAACAAGATTTGGAAAATCTTATCAAAAATTCAAACCCTTCAGGAAATAGAAATGGAATAGGATTTAAAAATATTCCTAAAGAAAAAGGGAATAATATTGAGATATATAGTTTTATTTATCAAAAGACTAAAAGATCACCTAAGTCTAATACGAATACCAAAAATATAAAAATTTGGATTCCTAAGACAAATAATAATTTGATTTGACAAAAACATATTAATAATTTTCTAAACAACGTTGTCGATAATAAAAATTATATTCATAAAGGTATCAAACCTTATTGGGTAAGGCTATCTACTCCACCTAACATCTAGGACCCTAACAAAGTATGTAGGTACCAATTAAATCATTTTTTATCTTTGCAGGTACCCAAAACAAAAAATAAGGGGAAATGGATACTTGATAGTGGTTTCTCTAAGCATATGACCAGAAATGCAAAAATGTTATCAAATATAACATATATCGATGGTGGAACAACAACTTTTGGAGATAACTCAAAAGGATACGTCGTTGGCGTCGGAGAATTCATCAACTCTAGTATTTCTAACTCTCCTATTATTACAAATGTTTTTTTAGTATAAAATTTAAAACACAACCTACTACGCATTAGTCAATTATGCGATAAAGGCTTTCAAATCAATTTCGAAAAAGATAGATGTAATATTTTCAATAACAATCAACTTATCTTTGAGGGTTTTAGAAACAAAAATATTTTTGTCTTAAATATGAATATAAATCAAAATTCAAACTTATGTTTAACTGCCAAACATGACGATCCGTGGTTGTGGCATAAACGATTCTGTCACATTATTTTAAATATATTAATAAATTAGCAAAATATGAGCTTGTAAGAGGTTTACCTAAAATAAATTATAAAGTAGAAAATTTATGTGACGCTTGTCAAATCAGTAAAATAAAGAAAAGTTCTTTTAAATCTAAAAATAATATTTCTACAAAACAACCATTAGAACTATTACATTTAGATTTATTTGGTCCAACTCAAATATGATCTATAAATCACAACAAATATGTTTTTTTTAATAGTTGATGATTTTTCAAGATATTCGTGGACCTTATTCTTAAAACATAATAGTGACAATCTTTGGTGTATTTAAAATTTTTGCTAAAAGAATTAAAACTCAAATGGATTTGAAAATTAAGAATATTCGAAGCGATCATAGTGGAGAACTCAAAAATGATCCTTTTACTAATTTTTGTAATAAAAGGGAATAAGTCATAATTTTTCTTTTCCCCGTACACCACAACTGTAACAGCACAATATTTTGTACCATTCAAATTCGACAATAATTTAAAACATGTTAAGCTTGAATAGTTCAAAACAATAAATTGTAAATATATTAGGAGCAAATGAAATCAAATCACAGAATCACAGACACGGAAATTCAGAATACTCACAGCGGAATTTAAAATAACTTTGTGGTTCATGAAGCCACTATTAAAAGTCTCAAAACAATAAAATTTACATAGTCTTTAAAACCAATATAGTTGCATCAACAATAGAAAAGCTCAATATCCAATAGTCTTGATTACATAATTAAGATAAAGAACTGAAAGGAAAGTTTGCCAACAACTTGAAAAGTGATCTACAAAAGTCCTAGCTCTGGGACGAAGACTGAACTGCAGCTCAGGCTGACCCGAGCGTAAAATAAAACATAAACACTCGAGTCAGGACATACATACCTATACAGTGTAAACAAATTCAAGTGTACTGCAATATAGAACAAGTAACTTAAAGGATGCTTGGGACCGCCCATCCTCTAAGGATCCATTAAACTATTTACTATGTAGCAATACTTCGCTATTATAATAATGTCTATTATTAAAATAAACTTACTTTAAATAGCGCTAAGGAGTTACCCAATCTCCCCCTTAACACAATAATAGTCCCAGTAGTCAATCCAATATCATAGTCCCTCCTGATCGGGAAGCCACCAGAGGATACCACACGGGCTACGGGAGAAAACTCGGAAGAAAGGAGATGCTCAAATTTATTTCAGAGATCCGCCGAGATGAAGCTATGGGAAGCTTCGGTATCGAATAAAACACGAACATGAGATTTAAACAAAGTAAAAGAACCCTAAAGTGTACCTTGAGAATCGTTAGGAGCCGGAGCAGGCATAGGTGCTGGCGGTGGAGCTGGAGAGGACGCAGAAGTAACGGTGAAAATCCCTGATGCCTTGCCCTTCTTCTTAGTAGGGCAGTCTCTCTTGAAATGTCCCGGCTGAAGGCAAATGTGGCAAAGGACTCGCCTAGCCGACTGAGCGGGAGGTGGAATCGCAGCACCCAAGGTAGGACAACCATTAGCGTAGTGTCCTTTCTGGTCGCATTGATATCAAGTAATGGTAGATAGATCCACAGGCTGCCTTTGGGATGATGAAGCCGATGATCCAAGCCCTGGAGTCCTATTCCTCTTATGACGGTAGAAGTTGGACTTCCTTTTTTTAGAATTTTCAAAAGACAGAGACGGTGCAGATTGGGCAGCTGGAGTGGCCCTAGAGGTAGGGTTCTCATATCGGAGAGTCATGTCCATTAGAGCGGTGAATGTCCCATGCACGTGGGTAATAAGCCGATCGTAAAACTCTTGGCGTGTTCCAGCAATAAATTTCTCGTTCTTTTTCAACGGGGTGTCTATCAAATTCAGGCCATATTGTGAGAGCTCATTAAATTTTCTCTCGTATTCCATAAAGGACATATTGCCCTGCTTCAAATCATAAAGTCTCGATATAGCTGAGAATTGCCCTCTTCGGGCATCCATTTGACAAGAAAGGCCTCCCTAAAGCATGATAAGAGAGATAAGACAAATTTCGAAAATGGGGAAATTTAACCTAAATTTGGACAACCGAAGAAGATACCTAAATTACTCCCAGGTGATGTCAGCCTCATTGGTGTGAGCAGTAACTGACAACCACCAATTTAAAGCGCCTCCTTTCATCTGCCAGGCCGCCAATTGCCTCTATTGGGCATTAGTGATTTCGAGACAGGAGAAGATTCTCCCCAAGTCTCTCAACCACTGTTGAGCTTCTATTATGGTTTCAGAACCCATGAACTTGGTGCCACCAAGCTCGGTATAATCCTTGCACAGCTTAGTAAATCTAAAAGGGGCCGCGGGTGGAGGAGCTGGGGCATCAGCTCGTCCCCTACCTTTGGTATTTCCTCGATTTATCCTGAGAAATCAAGAATGAATTTAAGGACAGAGGAAAATATAGAGGCAAATATAGATTAGATAAGATAAAGTTCACTAGAAAGGTATTCAACAAAGGACCTAATTTATATAAGGTGGAGAAAGGGAGAAAGTAGTTTGAAAATTTTATTTTTAAAATAAGAAAGTTTTTATATCAACATACCTCTTTGAAAAACCTTTTAAAAATTTATTTTATACTTTAAAATACGTTCTCTCACAAAGGACGGATTCTAAGATTTGACTTCACTCATTCTAGGGTATTTCTACCCTATCTCTAATGAGTTTTGGTCCTCAGGCTATGGTTAAACCTGGCTCTGATACCAACTGTAACAGCCCACTATTTTGTGCCATTCAAATTCGACAATAATTTAAAACATATCAAGCTTGAATAGTTCAAAACAATAGATTGTAAATAAATTAGGAGCAAATGAAATCAAATCACAGAATCACAGACACAGAAATTCAGAATACTTGCAGCGGAATTTAAAATAACTTAGTGGTTCATGAAGCCACTATTGAAAGTCTCAAAACAATAAAATTTACATAGTCTTTAAACACAATCTAGTTGCATCAACAATAGAAAATCTCAATATCCAATAGTCTTGATTACATAATTAAGATAAAGAACTGAAAGGAAAGTTTGCCAATAGCTTGAAAAGTGATCTATAGAAGTCCTAGCTCTGGGATGAAGACTGAACCGCAACTCAGACTTACTCGAGTGTAAAATAAAACATAAACACTCGAGTCAGGACATACATACTTATACAGTGTAAACAAATTCAAGTGTACTGCAATATAGAACAAGTAACTTAAAGGATGCTTGGGACCGCCCATCCTCTAAGGATCCGTTAAACTATAAACTTACTTTTAAATAGCGTTAAGGAGTTACCCAATCTCCCCCTTAACACAATAATAGTCCCAGCAGTCCATCCAATAACATAGTCCCTCCTGATCGAGAAGCCACCAGAGGATACCACACGGGCTACGAGAGAAAACCAAACTCATACAAGGCTCGCTATGGTGGGTGACATGGCACAACTAGGCAATTCCAGGGTAGATATACCAATTACGCATCCGGACCAGGGAAATGCGTAGCTGCTACTACCGTCCACCTCGAACAACACTCCCAAATCAAAGGTGCGCACCAAAACAATCACAAAAGTAATAGAATGGCATGCGAAGAAGTGCGTCCGATCAGAGGTGCTACCTCATTAATCCGAGAATAGCTCCCGTTTTACCCACCTTATGCCAACTCACGGGAGTCGGGTCCACGTATTTACCTTATAGAAAACGTCACCACCATCCTACTTCATTCTGGAATCTCCACCGCGCACACAGTTGTCAAAGTGGTTTTCGGTATCGACAGAGAGTATGCCCATATCCGATCCCGGTCTCTTTAACAACCAACGTTATTATTACCCGTGGTCATAAATTCCAAAATAGTTTATTTTTAAATCAAATACTTCATTTTAAACTGTTTAAAAGTGAAGTTATAATTCTCATAAAAATCCAATATACATCCCACAGGTTATGTATTAGTTCATTTATATTTACTCCAGCACTTGCGCAGGGCGGTAATATCCTTTACCTAGATTTGAGTAAATTAAATTTTAGACTTCACGAAAATTTCAGCAAAAATTTAACCCTATTTAAACAAATTTACTTATAAAATCAAAATTTCCACCTTTAAATAGTTATTTAAATTTCTCAATATTTTATGATTTTTATAAAGTCAAATTTGCAAATATATATCTAACTTCTTTATACTTTCTTTCCAATGTAAAATTTCTATGATTTTTTTTTTAACAATTTAGTTTAATCACCGTTTCAAAGATAAACTAAATTTCCAATTTATCTGAACCTACCTTTAGTTTTAAAACCATCCTCCAAATTTTAAATCAAGTTATAATTTAACTTCCATATTTTCCCAAGTTTACCTATTTCCTCATAGAAAACTTAACCTTAATTATTTCGCTTTATATTCAAGTTGACCATATTTTCCTATATTTTCTTAACTTAAATTCTGTTTATTTTACGATCAAAATTTACAAGATAAATTTATACTTTAAATTTTAACATTCATTTATTACATATTTATCTTGTAAAATATCATTATAGTTATAATAATCATTTTAATCCACTTTAAAAAAAGTATTTAATATAAAAAATATTTAATATTTCCAGAATATATATATATATATAACCACGGGTCTGTATAATATTTTCTAACCTAGGTCAAGTGATACGGATAATATATCATTTCAATCCATAATTTACAAAATAAATCTGGGTTCTATCATTTCGAACCCGCAATCCCAAGAATTAACATAAACTAAATAAATAAATGTACATATAAATATCATTTAGGCCTATGATTTAAGCCTGTGACGATTTCTATTCTACAGGGAACTTGCAGTGTGATTAACTGTAAATAATAAATAAATAGTGTAACAGCATAAATAAACAGTATATAAGATAACTGATGATGTATAGGTTTAATAACGGGATTTTTAACACCATCAATTTATATCACAGTCAAATAAAAATAATAATTATTCTACAATCACACTTGTTATCAATTTACAGATATATAAGTACGTTTGTCAGGTGAGAAAACTCACCTTAATGTCGTCGAAGATTTGATTCAAAAGCGATGGTAACACTTGAAAAAGAAAATGTACAAAAGCACGATCTAATTGTTGCGGAGGCGGCGATCAGATTTAATTCTTGAAAAGGAAACGAATAAATTAAAAACAAAACTAAGTAAAAAATTTAACACGAATTCTTCGAAACAAATAGGAATGAATGGAATCAATTTGACCCATAGGCTCGACCACTCCACCACCTAACTCGACTCAATCATAAACACTGCCTACTTGTTTCTCTGCCCATACATGCACGTTTATTATTATCATATACATATTTTTTTTATACAATGGCGGGGCCCTAGCCTATATCCAATTCAAAAGCATGCACGCATGCAAAAATTTTGCGTCCTGCCCTATACTTCACGCATGCAAATTTATTTATTTATTTATTTTTCTCCAACATCATCAAGTTGCACGGCAAACCGTATAATAATTTTCACAATGAAAAAATCCTCTATAGGCCATGATATAACATGCAAGGGTGGCCATTCTAATGCACTCTTCTTTCCTACTTTTTTTTTCGCAACCGTATTCACGTTGCAGTCCACGAAATCCAGCCTAACCCACCTACCCTTCTCGCCATGCTTATGCAAAAGATTGACTCAAAATAGCAAGACTCGGCTACAAGGCTAAAACACTCACACTAACTTCTTCTCTTTTAAAACACAGGTGCCACAAATCAAAGAACAAGCACGCTTGACATTTTGCAACATGCACGTCTGGCCTATTATATATAGGCGAATGCAAAACTCTCTCCTTTTTGTTTTCTTCACTCTAGCCAGAACAAAAAGGTGGCACGGTCGTGTAGTGCACGGCTTTTGCATGGGTATGGTTAAATACATAAAGATGTATCACCTGTACCTCTTCACGGTGGCATGCACGCATGCTCCCAGAGCAAAGAGGCGTTAAAAAGACATTGAGATGTAATAGTACTTCGGTTCAGGTGAAGGAGTTGGTCGAGAAAGCGGTGACACTACACATAAACAAGCAAATTCTAACATTTATAAGTGTTACAAATAATTTCAGCAACACTTTTTAAGTGTTACTAATGGACTGTGAGGAATGGAGCGGCCAAATTTGTAACACTTATAAGTGTTACAAACTTACGTATTACTAACACTTATAAGTGTTGGTACCTAAATATACGATAATGCTTATAAGTGTTGGTAACGAAACATACGGTAACACTTATAAGTGTTGGTACAGAAATATACGGTAACGCTTATAAGTGTTGGTAACGAAATATACGGTAACACTTATAAGTGTTGGTACAGAAATATGCGGTAATACTTATAAATGTTGGCACAGAAATATACGGTAACGCTTATAAGTGTTGGAAAATGATTATTTAGTAACACACACACATATATATACCAAAACTTAAATGCAAAGTTTAAATATAAACACTCTACAAATAATGGTTTACATATCATAAATAATTCATCATACATATTCAATGCAAAGTTTAAACGCTCTGCAAATGTAGTATAATATATCATAAACAATTATTTACATATCTAAAATATCATAATGTCATATATTCAGATATTATTACAACATAAGCTTCAAAAAAAATTTAAAATACACTTAAAGTTTAACTTACGGTTAACCTAACCATTCCTGGTCATCCACTCCAAACTCTAATGGTTTTGAATATTCTTCAACGTCCAATAAAAGAATCCAAAGCGTCCTTCTTCAAATTCCTGCATTTGATATAAACACTCGATAAAAACTTATACCTTCAAAATCAAAAGGTTAAAGAATAAAACACAAGAAGGAAGAAGAAGAAAATAAACTTTTCAGTTCTTGAAAATAATGTATATGCACTAAATCATTTTAAAACTGAGGCCACTGTTAACTTCAGACTAAAATACGATAATGATTTTCTACAGAAATTTAACTATGCGCGAAAATAGAAATGATAATTGAAAATTTCCCACTTATGAATTTTAGTATAAACAAGTCAAAGAATGATGTTAACTTCCACACAATACAGTCTCATCTTCATGAAGAACTAGCAAATAATATGAAATTAAATAATTGTACGTGTGTGTGTAAACTAGCTTTCATGTTCTCAAACAATAACAGAAAAGTGCATGCTTTATTTTGTAGTCCATATTTGTATTCATAGTAGTTATCCAGATTTGAGATATTGGTTCTTGTTTAAGTAGTGCCATGCAACTAGACACTAGATTAGTTAAAACTGACCCATGCCATTTACTCAATAACTCCATACTATTATATACATATATGTGTGTGTGTCTAGCTTATTACTTTGTATTGGTTTATTATGTAAGCTGAAATATAAGTTATTATAAATTAGTGATTCTTCTGCTATCATCAGATAACATTGGTGATTTTGTTGTTGTCATCCGTTTTGGCAACTGATAAATGAGTTGTAATGGTATAATACAGGAAAATTGCATACTTATGTTGATTCCTTTGTTATGATACAATAAATAGCAATTTGCTTGCTTGCATCATTTGTTTATATATTAACATAATGCAAAGGAAGAGGTTCAAGAGCAGCCTTGAAATGGTTAAAATCTAGTGCACTAGTACATGGTGTAAGCTACCGTGACCTCATCCAACTGGCAGGTCCAGAGGCGGGCAACCTTCTTTTCCTTAATTGATATTTTATTTATTTGATTTGATTTCATCTTACACCTTATGCTTATTTTTGTCTAGCATAAGATTGATCTCATAAAGAATACTGAACTAATAAGCACTTCCAACGCCTAAAGGGTTAAAAGCACACAATGATATGATAAACAGTTAGACTGTGGTTTTGGGGACAAGTGTCGATGTGTAAAATAGTACATGGAAAAGTATCATAACAGGTTTGTAATAATTTTCAAAAGTCAAAATCTATAAATCATTGGAATTTACATTTATAAAAAGTATTGTTACCAAGGATGCCTATTAAGCAAACAAAATAAAGGGGGAAAATTTGAATTTTGAAACTCATTATGGTTTAAAAAGCATGACAATACTATGTAAACATTGTCAGAAATATGCACAGCTAAAAAGGAGAAAGAAAACCATTGGTTAGAACATTTGAATGTGTGTATTGAAGTAGCAACCTTTACTGATTTATAGCTATTTAACCGAGCATAGGAAAAGATTCTTTAAAACAACATTAAAAAAAGCATTTGTACATTGTACATTGTTTTATTTTCTATTTTTAGAATGTAACTGAATAAACGGTAATCTATTAAGTTAATTTAAAACTAATATATGGTGCAATTTTTTAATTAATATTTATGCAATTAATTAGTAAATTTAAATCGATAAGGAAATAATGATCAAATATATGGATTAAAGTTCAATATATTGCTATAAAATGAACGTATAATTGTAATAAATTGATATATTATTATGCAGTCAAAGGTCTTGCAATAGAAATCAGAATATGTATCTAAAATAAGCAAACATTATTATCAAGTTTATTATTTAGTCTATATTTGTTGTGCATATTAATTAGTAAATTGTAGAGATAGGAAAACCACATATTTCTTATTTTAGCATAAAAATTCTAAAAAAAAGTAAAAATAAGAAACTGTGGGATATGATCCGATTTTATATAATACAGAATCGATTGACAATAAATGGTAAGTGCAATTAATTTACCATTTATTATATGGGTGTTGTTTCTCTCTCTTTTGTTATGGTAAGCTATATAATATACATACATAAAAGGTAACTAAGAATACATAAGACATCAATAAATTTGGGTATAATTAAAAAAATACCAAAGTTTGATATCGGTTAGTCCCAAGTCTATAAATCTGGGCGATGAGCTCCTTACAGGCGCATCCTGCTTATTCAATCTTTTCAATCTGCATAAAAGAGATCAAATTTTTACCATTTATCTTAAGTCGTAAACAGACCCATCATCATAAACCGATGTCACTAAAAATGTATGAAGAAACAAAAGCAAGGATCAAATGAATTCAGACAAATAATAGTTGAGTCAAGTGCTAATTGTCTGGCATATCAGGCACACATATTTAAAGAATGTATGATCGTATTTATTGTGAAAACAGTGACTTAAATTCTTTGAAACATTTTTTGTTCCTAAATTGTTAAGGTTGAAGAATAAACCAGAGTACATCATAGCAGATTTGTTTCAATAGAGAATGTAAATATTAAACTTCAGCAGGTACAAAAGTCAGAAAGTTGCATTGGTAATGCAAAATGCAAGCAATCATGTCGAATTTCAAAACCATAATGCAATGTCCCATTATTTCCTCATATAAAATGTTGGTAAAAGAATATACTGGGTTAAAACACAACATAACCAAATGTCGATGGCGTGGATCAAAATGATATTCTGCATACAACCTATCAATGTTATGTGGTTCATTGTTAAATTTATTATACATTGAAAAATATAGAAGAAATATGATTTGGCGCTCTATATTAATTATCCATGATCAAATCCAGAACCATTAGGTCAAAAGTATTGTACAGTCTGTTATAACATAGTGTTCCTATAAGGAGTGCATAGGCTGTGCATTCCAGTTCGCCAACCTATAATGAGAACATAAATTAACATAATTATCATATAAAAGAATGTTCCAGTATTCACCTAATATAAACACATTAAACATTCACAGTTTTCAACCATAACAACATTAACATCAAACAAATATTAAGCACAATTACCAAATGTAACAAAGTTAAATTTAATTGAAGTTGTTTTATATTAAGCAATTTTTAATATCCGATATCACAATTGACAAAAAATGACTGTAAAATAGAAATTTAGACATCAAAGGCTTTGCGACGAACAACATTTCCGTAGAAATACAAAGCATGTTAAAGGAAACATGCACTTTATATGCCAAAAGCTTGGCACTTTATTCTGAGTTTTCCATAAAGCGAACAGATTCAAAAACTGACCTGGAGACAAAACATGCAAAATATGTTATATAAAAATAAACAATAATTTAAACCCAATCAACTTGATGAAGTAAAAGTAATGCTGGAAGAAGCCTGAAAGATCCTAGCTATGGCAAGAAAAACCATTGACCTGGCTTAAGAACGAAAATCACAGTATTGTAAATTAAGTTACTTCCTATGGATGAAATCCCAGAATTGTAAGCGAGGATCCTCAATGTAGTGGTCGAAATTAGTAAGATATATAGAAAATATCAAACGGCTAAATAGTATGGACTGAGAAATAGATCCATATAAATAAATTCTGCCAGAAAGCATGAATTGCGGAAACGATGAATACAATAAAATTGTGTGTTTAATACTTAATAAGTCCCAAAGTTCACAAAATTGGTTCTAAACTCGGGCTTTAAACTGAAATAATGGCAGTGATGTAGTGTAGATCAACTATAAACACCTACCTATAAGCTGACAGAAATTAAAGTTGTGTAATTGTAAACATGTAACTGTTAGAAAAATGACAGAAATTAAATTGTAAGCTTCTTATCACTGAGTGCTCTCCTTGCTCTTAGGACCACTCATATTCTAATAAAAAAGGACCATATAAGCAAATCAACACCTAATACAAATCACAATAAAAAAAATTACTAACAATTGTTACAAACTGAAACATTAGCTCAAAGGACCATATAACTTCAATTATAATTTACCTTTGCTGCTCATAAATGACTATTTTCTTTGCCATGAATACTCATACGATGCGACCCTCTTTAAAAGTTGCAATTTGAAGTCGTGACTGATGGCATTTGTGGATGCAGATTTTGGATTTTGGGATTACGAAGGTGGAGAAACCCCAACAGTGGAAGAAGGGTCGCAATTTGCCGTGACTGATGCAGTTTGCAGTTCTGGATTTTGGATTTTGAGTTTACGGAGGTGGAGGAACCGGTTGCAATCTACAGTCAGAATGAAGTTGTTTATGGATGCCGATTTTAGAATTTTGAGATCACGGAGGTGGAGTAACCTTAGCAGTGGAAGAAGCGGAATGCAAGGATAGAGGCTTGGATGCGTTAGAATAAGAAAAGAAAAATTACAACTATGCCCTCTTAAGTTTATCTTATTTACATTACCAATTAATAGCCCAACATTTATAACCATTGCAAATGGTAACCAACGCAAATAAGCGTTGGTATTTTACAACAATAATAAGTGTTAGAAATTCTTAAGAAGTAAGTGTTGCGAATTGACTTATTTGGTGTAGTGTGAGTAGCCGAGTCTTCCGGTGGACTAGTGAAAAATGAAACAAGGAGGAACCAAAAAAAAATATAAAAGAAAATAAAAGTTTAACATCTTTACCTAAAGAAGCTTTGCACAAGAAAGAAGAAGCCAGAACGAGACGGGAGGAAAAGTGATACGAGGTTTGTATTTATAGGAAAAATTTCACGTTGCTTTGCGTGCAAGAAAAAAAATGTGTGCAATCAGGCATGCGATTTTTTTTGGTCAGTAAGGAATAATTTTTTTCCACTTATGTTGTGCTTAATTATAGGTGCGTAAACAAATGATAAAGATGGCAAGGAAAATAAATTTTGATTTTTTTAGAAACAAATTACCGGAGGAATTAAACGCTTTCATTCAAAACTAACAGATTGCGTGGGTGTATATATATATATATATATATATATATAAATAGGGAAGTAAATTTTACTGGAAAGAGAAAAATAAACGTAAGAAATATGGGTAAAGAGAAAGGCTCATATAAAATAGGCAAGCAGATAGGAGAATGGATACTGCGCATGACTGAGATTTAGGAGAAAATTGTGTTCTGAAAAATGTAAGCAATAAATTTTGTTGAATGGCAAAAATCTATGGTAATCAAATTTTTAAAGCAATGCGTTGAATTAGAGGCAACATACTTGATTTGAACGCTAGACAAATCCTTCCCTCTAAAAACACATGTCACTGATAAATTTACTGATTTACAGCTAAGGTCATATTTTTAAGAATGTGTACCATAGCCGTAATATTTTTTGCCCAAAATATAAGTAAATAACGGATTAAAATTCTATACGTTTTCTTATATATATACGTTATTTATTTCATCTGATAATGTGCCCTTAAATGCGTAATTGAACAGTTTCTTTATACGCTATAAAAATTTAAAATTTATTACTCAAATAGAATAAAATTTGTTTACATTCTTTTCTGATCTATTTACCAATGACAAAGAAATGTATTATTCAAAATATTACTTAACTTTAAAAGGTATATAATCCAATTTTTTTGAAAAGGACAAAAGTAAATTATAAATGTTGTTGCAATAATTTAGTTGAATTAAAAGAATTTGAAATTTGAGCTTGAAAGATAAAATTTAGATGATTAAATCAATTTAAAATTTACCCCAAAGTTATTAATAAAGTGAAAAAAAATCTAGTTAAAAATCTTGGGGTGTTACACTCTCCCCCACTCAGAACTTTTCGTCCTCGAAAAGGAAAGAAGGAAGGAAAACAAAGGAAGATAAAGTAAAAGAGCAAAGTACCTTAAACGAAAAATTCTGGATTCGAAGCACGAATTCTTTTCTCTGTCTCCCAGGTGCAATCCCGTTCATCAGTGCTCCACTGCACCTTGACCAGGCGGACAGATTTTTTCCTTTGCTATTTGGTACCTCGATCGATGATACGAAGCGGCTTCCTTTCAAAAGTTAGATCGGGCTCGATGTCCAAACTATCAAGAGCAGTAGGCTAGATAATAAGAGATGATTCATGAAGACAGCGACGAAGGTGGGATACGTGTAACACATTGTGTATTCCAGCGAATCAATCTGGCAACTCCAGTCGATAAGAGAGAGATCCAATCCTTCCAAGATGTAGAATGGACCGATGAACCTAGGAGCAAGCTTCCCACTGCGCCCAAAATGAACCACACTTCTTAAAGGAGAAACCTTAAAAAAAACCAAATCACCAACCGCAAACTCCAAACTTCTTCTTCGACGATCTGCATACTTCTTCTGCCTATCTTGAGCAATCCTTAACCTCCTCTTTATCTCCTCAACCTTTTCCGAGGCTTCCAAAATCATTTCGGGACCAAGGACTAAGCGGTTACCGGATTCAATCCAGCTAGAAGGAGATCTACAAGGACGTCCGTACAGACCAGCAAAAGGGGACATCTTAAGACTAACCTGAAAAGATAGAATGAGATAGATAGGGAATTAAGATAAGATGAGAATAGAGGATTGGAATTTATACCTGATAACTATTGTTATAGGTGAATTCCACAAGATGGAGATGTTCATCCTAGGATCCTCCATAATCTAAAATACAGGCACTAAGAAGATCCTTTAGAATCTGATTCACCCTTTCTGTTTGATTGTCAGTCTGTGGGTGGTAAGCAGTGTTCAGATTCAGACGAGTACCCATGGATTCTTGGAAAGCTTTCCAAAATTGACTAGTAAATATAGGGCCTCGATCACAAACGATGCTAAGGGGAACGCCATGGAGGCGCACAATCTCCCTCATGTATATCTTAGATAAGTTCGAAGTCGTACGGGTAGACCTGGCTGGAATAAAATGAGCGGACTTAGTTAGTCTATCCACGATAACCCATATGCTCTCATTTCCCCTCCTAGATCTCGGTTATCCATCGATGAAATCCATAGAAACTTTCTCCCACTTCCAATTCGGAATCTCTAGAGGCTGCAACAAACCCGGAGTCTTCTGATGATCCGCCTTGACTTGCTGACAAGTCGCACACCTACTCACAAAGATAGAGACATCACGCTTCATACCCCTCCACCAATAAAGCTTCTTCAAATCCTGATACATCTTTGCTACCCCAGGATGAATGGAAAGTCGGGATTGATGATGTTCTCGATGTGACTCCTACCTCAAACCATCAACATTCGGGACACAAATCCGATAATTAATCTTCAAAATCCCATCATCAACAATCTGAGCTCCGCTACCATCAGAACTACTGCCACCTACCTTACTACGAACAGTCTCCTTCATATGCCTACGCATCATATCATCATCCTACTTAACCACTATTCGATCCAAAAGAGGAGAAGAAACAATAAGCTGGCATAACAAGGACTTCTTTCTACTCAACGCATCTGCCACAACATTAGCTTTCCCCGGCGTGTAGTTGATGTCGAGATCATAAGAAGTAAGAAACTCGAGAAACCGTACTTGTCTATGATTCAAATCTTTCTGGGTAAAGATATATTTCAAAGACTGATGATCGGTGAAGAGGTCGAACTTAGCCCCCAAGAGATGATGTCTCCAAAGCTTCAATGCAAAGACAACAGCCAGCAATTCTAAAAAATGGTGCGCATAGTTGGCTTCATGCGTCTTCAACTGACGACTAGCATAGGCAATCACCTTCCCATCTTGCATCAATACTGCTCCCAAACCCTCGCGACAAGCATCGGTAAATACCATTAATCTCTCATTTCCATTCGGAACTGTAAGCACTGGTGCGGAAGTAGGCTTATCCTTTAACTCTTGGAATGCCGCTTTACACTTATCGCTCCATATAAACTTAGCATTCTTTCGAGTCAGAGAATCCAAGCAAAGTTCTCAATGAACCTCCGATAGTAACCGTCAAGGCCCAAAAAACTGCGAATATCCATTGGAGTCTTAGGTTCTTCCCAATCTTTGATCGTAGTGATCTTGACTGGATCCACAGAAACTCCTTCACTAGAGACAATATGTCCGAGGAATCGGACTTCCTCTTCCCAGAAATGACATTTAGAGAACTTAGCCATTAATTGGTGATTTCAGAGAGTCTCTAAAACATACTTCAAGTGCGACTCATGCTCATCCCTTGTTTTGGAGAAAACAAGGATGTCATCAATAAAGACAAGAACAAATTTATTGAGCACATCGCGAAAAACACGATTCATCAAGTCGACGAAGAAGGCAGGAGCGTTAGTCAATCCAAAAGGCATAACTAGCCATTCAAAGAAACCATTTTCAGTACGGAAAGCAGTTTTGGGTATGCTCTCCTCAGCAACTCTAAGCTGGTGGAACCTGTGGCTAGATCAAGCTGAGAGAAAACAGTCGCTCCATAAAGCTGATCGAACATATCATTGATGCGGGGCATAGGATATCTGTTTTTCATAGTGAGCTTGTTCAGCTCCCGATAATCCACACACATCCGAAGAGAATCATCAGACTTGGTGACGAAAACTACGGCTGCTCCCCATTCTGAAAAGCTAGGTCTAATAAGACCTTTAGAGGATAAGTCTTGAATTTGATTCCTTAATTCGATCTTCTCCCGCGGAGCCATTCTTCTGGGTGGGAGAACTACAGGTCGTGTTCCAAGAATGAGATCGATACGAAAATCAATTTCCCGCTTCGGAGGTAGAGAAACGACTTCACAAATACGTCGGGAAATAGTTTGACTACCGGAGTTGAATGGATATCATTAGGGAAAGTATCGAGAGAATAAATGAAACTACCAGCAAAACTCCTGAGGTAATTTACACTGGATTTCTAATGGATTTCCAAAATTATCTTTAAGGGCCACAGTCCGGGAACTACAAGAGATATGGGCATCATGCCTATCTAACCAATCACCCCCAAACAAAAGATCGAAAGCGTCAAACCCCAAAACATAGAAGTCACCAGTTAAACAGTGATCGAGATATATAAGCTTCACTTGCTTACAAACCCTACTAAGATTTGCATAACTCCGATGGGATTCGAAACACATAAAGGTACAGAAGAAAACTCGGAAGAAAGGAGATGCTCAAATTTATTACAGAGATCCGCCGAGATGAAGCTATGGGAAGCTCTGGTATCGAATAAAACACGAACAGGAGAGTTAAACAAAGTAAAAGAACCCTGAAGTGTACCTTGAGAATCTTAGGAACTGGACCAGGCACAGGTGCTGGCGGTGGAGCTGGAGAGGACGCAGAAGTAACAGCGAAAATCCCTGATGCCTTGCCCTTCTTCTGAGTAGGGCAGTCTCTCTTGAAATGTCCCAGCTGAAGGCAAATGTGGCAAAGGTCTCGCCTAGCCGACTGAGCGGGAGGTGGAATCGCAGCACCCAAGGTAGGACAACCATTAGCGTAGTGTCCTTTCTGGTTGCATTGATATCAAGTAATGGTAGATAGATCCACAGGCTGCCTTTGGGATGACGAAGCCGATGATCCAAGCCTTGGAGTCCTATTCCTATTATGACGGTAGAAGTTGGACTTCCTTTTTTTAGAATTTCCAAAAGACTAAGATGGTGCAGATTGGGCAGCTGGAGTGGCCCTAGAGGTAGGGTTCTCATATCGGAGAGCCATGTCCATTAGAGCGGTGAACGTCCCATGCACGTGGGTAATAAGCCGATCGTAGAACTCCGGGCGTGTTCCAGCAATAAATTTCTCGTTCTTTTTCAACGGGTTGTCTATCAAATTCAGGCCATATTGCGAGAGCTCATTAAATTTTCTCTCGTATTCCGTAAAGGACATATCGCCCTGCTTCAAATCCATAAAGTCTCGATATAGCTGAGACTTGCCCGTTTTGGGCATCTATTTGACAAGAAAGGCCTCCCTAAAGCACGATAAGAGAGATAAGACAAAATTTTAAAATGGGGAAATTTAACCTAAATTTGGACAACCGAAGAAGATAGCTAAATTGCTCCTAGGTGATGTCAGCCTCATTGGTGTGAGCAGTAACTGACAGCCACCAATTTAAAGCGGCTCCTTTCATCTGCCAGGCCGCCAATTGCCTCAGCTGGGCATTAGTGATTTCGAGACAGGAGAAGATTCTCTCCAAGTCTCTCAACCACTATTGAGCTTCTATTATGGTTTCAAAACCCATGAACTTGGTGCCACCAAGCTCGGTATAATCCTTGCACAGCTTAGGAAATCTAACAGGGGCCACGGGTGGAGGAGCTGGGGCATCAGCTCGTCCCCTACCTCTGGTATTTCCTCGATTTATCCTGAGAAATTAAGAATGAATATAAGGACAGAGGAAAATATAGAGGAAAATATAGATTAGATAAGATAAAGTTCACTAGAAAGGTATTCAACAAAGGACCTAATTTATATAACGAGGAGAAAGGGAGAAAGTAGTTGGAAAATTTTATTTTTAAAATAAGAAAGTTTTTATATCAACATACCTCTTTGAAAAACTTTTTAAAAATTTATTTTATACTTTAAAATACGTTCTCTCACAAAGGACGGATTCTAAGATTTGACTTCACTCATTCTAGGGTATTTCTACCCTATCTCTAATGAGTTTTGCTCCTCAGGCTATGGTTAAACCTGGCTCTGATACCAACTGTAACAGCCCACTATTTTGTGCCATTCAAATTCGACAATAATTTAAAACATGTCAAGCTTGAATAGTTCAAAACAATAGATTGTAAATAAATTAGGAGCAAATGAAATCAAATCACAGAATCACAGACACAGAAATTCAGAATACTCGCAGCGGAATTTAAAATAACTTAGTGGTTCATGAAGCCACTATTAAAAGTCTCAAAACAATAAATTTTACATAGTCTTTAAACACAATATAGTTGCATCAACAATAGATAATCTCAATATCCAATAGTCTTGATTACATAATTAAGATAAAGAAATGAAAGGAAAGTTTGCCAACAGCTTGAAAAGTGATCTACAGAAGTCCTAGCTCCGGGATGAAGACTGAACTGCAACTCAAACTTACTCGAGCGTAAAATAAAACATAAACACTCGAGTCAGGACATACATACTTATACAGTGTAAACAAATTCAAGTGTACTGCAATATAGAACAAGTAACTTAAAGGATGCTTGGGACCGCCCATCCTCTAAGGATCCGTTAAACTATTTACTATGTAGCAATACTTTGCTATTATAATAATGTCTATTATTAAAATAAACTTACTTTTAAATAGCGTTAAGGAGTTACCCAATCTCCCCCTTAACACAATAATAGTCCCAGTAGTCCATCCAATATCATAGTCCCTCCTGATCGGGAAGCCACCAGAGGATACCACACGGGCTATGAGAGAAAACCAAACTCGTACAAGGCTCGCTATGGTAGGTGACACGGCACAACTAGGCAATTCCAGGGTAGATATACCAATTACGCATCCGGGCCATGTAAATGCGTAGCTTCTACTACCGTCCACCTCGAACAACACTCCCAAATCAAAGGTGTGCACCAAAACAATCACAAAAGTAATAGAATGGCATACGAAGAAGTGCGTCCGATCAGAGGTGCTACCTCATTAATCCGAGAATCGCTCCCGTTTTACCTACCTTATGCCAACTCACGGGAGTCGGGTCCGCGTATTTACCTCATAGAAAACATCACCACCATCCTACTTCATTCTGGAATCTCCACCGCGCACACGGTTGTCAAAGTGGTTTACGGTATCGACAGAGAGTATGCCCATATCCGATCCCGGTCTCTTTAACAACCAACGTTATTATTACCCGTGGTTATAAATTCCAAAATAGTTTATTTTTAAATCAAATACTTCATTTTAAACTGTTTAAAAGTGAAGTTATAATTCTCATAAAAATCCAATCTACATCCCACAGGTTATGTCTTAGTTCATTTATATTTACTCCAGCACTTGCGCAGGGCGGTAATATCCTTTACACAGATTTGAGTAAATTAAATTTTAGACTTCAAGAAAATTTCAGCAAAAATTTAACCTCTATTTAAACAAATTTACTTATAAAATCAAAATTTTGACCTTTAAATAGTTATTTAAATTTCTCAATATTTTATGATTTTTATAAAGTCAAATTTGCAAATATATATCTAACTCCTTTATACTTTCTTTCCAATGTAAAATTTCTATGAATTTTTCTTAACAATTTAGTTTAATCACCATTTCAAAAATAAACTAAATTTCCAATTTATTTCTGAACCTACCTTTATTTTCAAAACCATCCTCCAAATTTTAAATCAAGTTATAATTTAGCTTCCATATTTTCCCAAGTTTACCTACTTCCTCGTAGAAAACTTAACCTTAATTATTTCGCTTTATATTCAAGT
The DNA here is from genome assembly GCA_030765085.1 of Allium cepa. Classification (NCBI taxonomy): domain Eukaryota; kingdom Viridiplantae; phylum Streptophyta; class Magnoliopsida; order Asparagales; family Amaryllidaceae; genus Allium; species Allium cepa. Next base: position 344,936,593 of record CM060938.1, read on the forward strand.
TATACCAAATTTTCCTATATTTCCTTAACTTAAATTCTGTTTATTTTGCAATCAAAATTTACAAGATAAATTTATACTTTAAATTTTAACATTCATTTATTACATATTTATCTTGTAAAATATCACTATAGTTATAATAATCATTTTAATCCACTTTAAACAAAGTATTTTAATAAAAAAATTAATATTTCTAGAATATATATATATATATAACCACGGGTCTGTATAATATTTTCTAACCTAGGTCAAGTGATACGGATAGTATATCATTTCAATCCGTAATTTATAAAATAAATCCGGGTTCTATCATTTCGAACCCGCAATCCCAAGAATTAAAATAAACTAAATAAATAAATGAATAAATAAATATCATTCAGGCCTACCATTTCACCTGGGACGATTTCTATTCTACAGGGAACTTGCAGTGTGATTAACTGTAAATAATAAATAAATAGTGTAACAACATAAATAAACAATATATAATATAACTGATGATGTATAGGTTTAATAACGGGATTTCTAACTTCATCAATTTATATCACAGTCAAATAAAAATAATAATTATCCTACAATCACACTTGTTATCAATTTACAGATATATAAGTATGTTTGTCAGGTGAGAAAACTCACCTTAATGCCGTCGAAGATTTGATTCAAAAGCGACGGTAACACTTGAAAAAGAAAACGTACAGAAGCACGATCAAATTATTGTGGAGGCGGCGACCAGATTTAATTCTTGAAAAGGAAATGAATAAATTAAAAACAAAACTAAGTAAAAAAATTAACACGAAGTCTTCGAAACAAACAGGAACGAATGGAATCGATTTGACCCATAGGCTCGACCACTCCACCACCTAACTCGACTCAATCATAAACACTGCCTACTTGTTTCTCTACCCATACATGCACGTTTATTATTATTATATTTTTTTTTGTATAATGGCGTGGCCCTAGCCAATATCCAATTCGAAAGCATGCACGCATGGAAACATTTTGCTTCCTGGTCTATACTTCACGCATGCAATTTTTTTTTTGCACCAACATCATCAAGTTGCACGGCAAACCATATAATAATTTTAACAATGCAAAAATCCTCTATAGGCCGTGATATAACATGCAAAGGTGGACATTCTAATGCACTCTTCTTTCCTCCTTTTTTTCCCGCAACCGTATTCACATTGCAATCCTCGAAATCCAGCCTAACCCACCTACCCTTCTCGACATGCTTATGCAAAAGATTGACTCAAAATAGCAAGACTCGGCTACAAGGCTAAAACACTCACACTAACTTCTTCTCTTTTAAAACACAGGTGCCACAAATCAAAGTACAAGCACGCCTGACACTTTGCAACATGCACGTCTGGCCTATTATATACAGGCGCATGCAAAACTCTCTCCTTTTTTTTCTTCACTCTAGCCAGAACAAAATGGTGGCACGGTCGTGCATTGCACGGCTGTTGCATGGGTTTGGTTAAATACATCAAAGATGTATCACCTGTACCTCTTCACGGTGGCATGCACGCATGCTCCTAGAGCAAAGAGGCGTTGAGAAGACATTGAGATGTAACGGTACTTCGGTTCAGGTGAAGGAGTTGGTTGTGAAAGCGGTGAGCGGCCGAGTCTTCCGGTGGACCAGTGAAAATGAAACAAGGAGGAACCAAAAATAATATATGAAAGAAAAGAAAAGTTTAACATCTTTACCTGAAGAAGCTTTGCACAAGAAAGAAGAATCCACGATGGGAGGAAAAGTGATACGAGGTTTGTATTTATAGGAAGAATTTCACGTTGCTCTACACGAAACTAAAAAATTGTGTGCAACCAGCATGCGATTTTTTTTGGCCGGTAAGAATTTCACGTTGGCAAGGAAAATAAATTTTGATTTTTTTCAGAAACAAATTGCTGGAGGAAGTAAATGCTTTCATTCAAAATTAACAGATTACGTGGGTATATATATATAAATAGGGAAGTAAATTTTACTAGAAAGAGAAAAATAAACGTAAGAAATATAGGTAAAGAGAAAGGCGCATATAAATTAGGAAAGTAGATAGGAGAATGGATACTGCGGATGACTGAGATTTAGGAGAAAATTGTGTTCTGAAAAAATGCAAGCAATAAATTTTGTTGAATGGCAAAAATCTATGGTAATCAAATGTTTAAAGCAATATATTAAATTAGAGGCAACATACTTGATTTGAACGCTAGACAAATCCTTCCCTCTAAAAACACATGTCACCGATAAATTTACTCATTTACAGCTAAGGTCATATTTTTAAGAATGTGTACCATAGCCGTAATATTTTTTGCCTAAAATATAACTAAATAACGGATTAAAATTCTAAACGTTTTCTTATATATATATACACGTTATTTATTTCATCTGATAACGCGCCCTTAAATGCGTAATTAAATAGTTTCTTTATACACTATAAAAATTTAAAATTTATTACTCAAATAGAATAAAATTTGTTTACATTTTTTTCTGATCTATTTACCATTGACAAAGAAATGTATTATTCAAAATATTACTTAACTTCAAAAGGTATATAATCCAATTTTTTTGAAAAAGAAAAAAGTAAAGTATAAATGTTGTTGCAACAATTTAGTTGAATTAAAAGAATTTGAAATTTCAGCTTGAAAGATAAAATTTAGATGATTAAATCAATTTAAAATTTACCCCAAAGTTATTAATAAAGTTAAAAAAAATCTAGTTAAAAATCTTGGGGTGTTACAACAACAAAATGGTGTAATAGAAAGAAAAAATCGTACGTTACAAGAATGTGCACGAACACTATTAAATAGGAGTGGTTTACCGAAACATTTTTGGGCCGAAGCTATTGCTACAGCTTGTTATGTTTGGAATCGAGTAACCATACGACCTAGGACTTAACATACTTGTTTCGAAATTGAAAAGAAACCTAAAGTATCATACTTTAAAACTTTCGAAACAAAATGTTTTACATTAAATACAAAGCATAATTTTGGAAAATTTGACCCGAAGGCTAATGAAGGAATCTTTGTTGGATATTGGGATCGTAGTAAGGCATATAGAATTTTTAATAAACATACTAACACAATTGAAGAAAGTTTACATGTTTATTTAATGAAAATTTCCTTAAAAATCATACTAATGGCGATGAAGAAATTATTCCTATACCAAATGCAACAAACTCATCTAATAATGAGACAAGTGCACAAAATAATACTCTAGTGTCATCTCCTAAAATTCTAAAAGATCATCCTAAAGATAATATCATCGGGGATCTTAATTCCAAAGGAACAATAAATCAACTTAACTAATTAAGCCATATTGCATTTATGTCAAATTTTGAACCAAAGATTATAAAGAGGTTTCAAACGATGATTTTTGTATAATAGTCATGCAAGGAGAATTAAATCAATTTGAACGTAATAATATTTGGGAATTAGTACCAAGACCAAAAAATCAATTAGTTATTGGAACAAAATGGGTATTTAAAAACAAAGCAATTGAAAACAGAAATATAGTTAGGAATAAAGCACGTTCAGTTGCTCAGGGTTACAATCAAGAAGAAGGTATCTACTATGACGAAACTTTTTCTTCAGTAGCAAGACTCAAAGCCATACCTACATTACTTGCTTTTGCAAGTCATCACAATTTTAAATTATTTAAAATGGACGTTAAAAGTGCCTTTTTAAATGGTTTTATTAAAGAAAATGTATATGTTGAACAACCTCCATTATTTGTTCATGAAAAATATCCTGATCATGTTTTTAAATTGCACAAAGCCCTATATGGTTTAAAGCAAGCCCCTCATGCTTGGTGCGAACGTCGTAAGAATCATTTAATTGCTTCTGGATTTAAAATAGGTAAAATAGATACGACTTTAACGAGAAAATAACATCTTAGTTGTACAAAGTAAAATAGGTTCTTCAACGCGCCCATGGTCCTACACCACCTTCGGAAGATTGGCCAACTCGAGTGCCTTCTCCTTCAAAGCATTCTAAACTTTTTGAAGAGGAAAAAGAACCTCTTCAACACACTCCAACATCTCCTACAAAAAAAGCTAGTTCTTCCAAGAATGCAGATGAAGGAAATTCTCAAGATAAAGCTTCCCCAAATGATCCTAAGATTCCATCTTTTGTATTATACTGATAAAAAAATCTATGCATGTACTCAATCAATATGTTTAATAAAAAATGCTTTTTGGTTTGTTATTGCTGCCCTTCCGACGATTAGTAAATATTAAGTGGTATGAACATGATGTCTAAGTCATAAAATATTAATGCTTTTTGATAATTCCAAAGGGGGAGAAAATAACGAAAAGCACATTTTCAGGGGGAAATTTATAAAATTGTGTCTAAGTACATTGTATAGTTGTCATCATCAAAAAGGGGGAGAATGCTAGGAAATCCAATCTACAGTCTCTATGAAAACAACTATACAATGGAAATCGAATATACGTATATATTTATATTTACAGGTACTTGTTAGAACAACATCAGTAGAAAGAAAAGAACGAGGCTCGAAGGACACTACAAGAGACTACAAGTCGATAGGAGCAAAGAAGCAACAAAAAAAGTGCACAAAAACAGATATGCACTATATCAGACGTTTGGGTGCACAAGCCAAACGTTTGAAACAGTCCTCTGGAACAACAGGAAGGCTAAATAAGACGTTTGGTAATAGCACTCAGATGTCCGATATTCTACTATATTAAAAAAATACAGTATTAGACGTTTGATACAAATACCAAACATCTGATTTCAAACACGAATTTCAGATATGAACTTCAACTGCCACATACGAATGGAATCTTCGCTTCTCTTCGTCTCAACTCTTCGTCATCAACAGAAGCAACTATATAGCACTCATTAATGGATGTAACTACTCAAGATATATCTACAACTATATATAGCATCAAGAACCAAGTGAAAAAAACTAACCTTACTTAGTTATGCTTTCTGATTCTATACTCTATTCTTGATCTCTGCGTTGTAGCAATTCTTACTTGTATTCACTCTTCCATATACGTAGTTCTTCATAGACAATATCCCTTGGAGATATATTGGAAGAAATTGTACTAATTGGTCAACATCCGTGTTATATTAGAACATACATTTGACAAGAACAACTTGTTGTAACTAAGCCTATTCCTCTGGGCGAAGCGATGGTTTTTGATAGTCGAATTTCGAATGGGAGCTTCGGGACTGGAAGTAGGACGGGAGGTCCAAACCAACATAAAATTATGGTATGCCTATTTTATATTTACTTAGATTAATATTATTATAATTGCATCATATATTTTGTTACAAATACTTGCATATACACTACACGATCCATCCCATAGACTCACAGTTGCAATGCTCTCGACGAGCGTAATCTACTACGCCAATTCATTTTCCAGTTACGTGCATCATTTGATAAGAAATCAAGGATGAACCTCGGCCATTTAAATTAGGTTTTCATGATCAAATGGTGGATCTTCATCCGAACGACGATCGGGAAGCACTATTGGGAAGACAAGGTCGAGCAGGTCATATGGTGGTGTTCGCTGGTCGTGTGTTGGTCGAAATTCGCCTGGAATGGAATTTTAAATGGCGGCGGCCACGCGAGGCTGGGTTGCATCATGGGAGGCCGTGACTTGGCCTAAGGGGTAGCTTGGCTCGCAGATGGCGATGATAGCCTCTGATCTGGTCGTGGTTGATCATGGGCGGTGCGAAAGTTGACGAAGTGGCGGCGGCTTCAGCCTGATTGTGTGCATATCGAAGGAGATTAGGGTTCGTACTTGAGAAAGGTTAGGTGATGTTTCCTCTGTTATTTAATTTTAAATTATTATATTTTAAATTTTCAATTGTTCTAATCCTTATAACTTTTTTTTACGACCCGACTTTCAACGACTAGAAAGTCGCATCGTCTTGAAGAAAGAAAGGGATAGGAAAGTGAAAAGAAATAGAAGAAAGAAAGAACAACATCAGAATCTAAATAGCGGAACGAATAAATTATATTAATAACATAAGTATTGCATAATATACAACATCAATCTGAGTAGATAATACTTCACATACTAGACAGTTATAAACCTGTCTAGTTATTACAACTCAATACAATACCAAGAAACTACTCAGAGAAACCAACACAGTGGAACACTACATATAACTATAACGCAGAAGCCTCGTGCTCCATTGCTTCTCCAGAATACGTCAAAGCAAACCTGAATCCCTTGGCTACTCATAAAAATTTGAGTATCAAAGATTTTAAGAAAATAGAAATAAACTTCGGGTCAGACATGGGTCTGGTGTGAGTAACAGGTTAAGGTTTCTTAACCTTCAAAAAACCTTTGAAAACAAAAGGTATCACGTAAGACTTCCCACACATAAACATGGGTAAGTTTTTATCTTACGCTAACCAAACATTTGATAGTAAATCCTGCGATATTACAATAGGGTCTAGGGTTTTCAAGAAAATTGAAAATAGCCGAAATTGTTACATTCATTAAATTCCAGCTACTAGCCACAAAAGTGGGTAATACAATCAAAACCATAAGGGTACGTAGGAAGAATGTGTTTCCATCAATGGCAGGGCTACTGGGTTACCGTCCGTCACAATACGGGGGCTAGATCATCGTATCGAGGATCCACCCTAAATCCCATCTAACACAAGGCCGGAACTATTCCTTACTGAAAGGTTTCGAACAAGACTACCCCGTGGTTTTGATCAGCAACCAAACCACACAGCCGAAATAAAAAGGGACATCTAGACAGGGGCAAATCTCATCCTACTTGGGCATGACCCACTTAGCCTTGCCATACCTCCCTTGTTCTAGCCATTCCCGGTTGATGAGGCTTGAGGCTACGATTACCTTTAGAGAACACATCTCTTATAATGTTATCATCCACCTGATGATGTTCTGAAAGCATTCAATCCATACAAGTTCTTTCCGGGTTTGAACAAAACCGAAGGCATTATCTCGTTACACTCATTTTGGAATCCCCTCAGAGTTAACGACGATAACCCTTGAACTCTGAATCTTCATCTTCACTTCAGATTCACGACCTATGGTTAATTTAGATCGATGTGATTTTCGGATATCCAAATCTGGAAACCCGATCCCTGTCTCATCAAAATCCAAAACGTATCTTTTAAGGCCAAGTTGTTTTAAAGTTTAAAACAATTCAATTCTATTATCTATATACACACAGATAGATAATTCACAATATCACAATAGATAATCAACATTATCATCATCAACAGATAATCCAAAATATCATCACAAATATATAATTCATCTTATCATCTCAATGCAACCAAAGCATCCATATCACACAGCATACTTATCTCATATCTGAGATCTCAAACCATTCAAGGCAATCAATATTATTCATCCTTACATAAGTAATGATTTACTTAATCACATCATATATAATTAATTTAAAATGAATTAAATTAATTACTTCATCGCTAATTAATTTAAAGTAAATTAAATTAATTGCTCCATCAATATAAATCTTGCTTACATAACCATTAATTAATTACGAATCAATTAATTAATCCCCATTTAATTAATCACCTTAATTAACCACCCATGATTAATTATCCTTCAATTACATTCAAGTAATTATCCTTAATTAATTTCACAAATTTATTACCCTCACACAATTACAGTAATTAACCTTTAATTACTTCATTAATTAATTAACTATAATTAAGTACATCGATCCTTAATTAATTACATTAATTAATTACTCTTAATCACTTATCATTGATTAATTAATCTTAATTAATCAACTCTTAATTACATCATTAATTATATTAATTAATGATTCCCTAATTACATTTTAATCTACTATTTTATTTAAATTAATTACATTAAGTAATTAATCTTTAATTAAACCACAATTATTAATCACTCTTGATTAATCACATTCAGTAATTAACTACCCTTAATTAATCATTCAATAAATTAAATACTCCTTAATTAATTATCTCAATTAATCCCTTGATTAATTACAAAGTAATTTAATGCAAATTACTTCCATTCTTAAATCATTTTCATTAATTACATCCAGTAATTATCAATTAATTACTTCACTAAGTAATTTCAGTCCATTAATTATATTAAGTAGTTATTTATCAAAGCATTCAGTGTTTAACTTAATCAAACTTAATTAATTAACTTAAACAAGTTACATTTAAACTTAATTAGTTACACTAAGTAATTAATTCCTTAATTACTTCCATTAAGTAATTACACATAAACAGTTTCCCAAATGATTATCGTTAATTAATTAATCTAATTAATTATTAAAATTAATCACATTAATTAATTATTAAATAATCTTAAGTTAATGACCTTCATTAAATATTAACAATTCTTTAATTACTTTTATTGAGTAATTAATCTTTGATTAATCATTATTAATTTCAAATTAATTAGTCTTAATTACCAAATAATTAATCTCTAATTATTTAATTAATTAAGTGTTAACTATAACTTAATTAATCCTTAATTACTTGATTAATTAATCTTAAACATTAATTAATACCAAATTAATAATCCTTAATTACAAATTAATTATTCCTTAATTAATTAAATTAAACCTTAATTAATGAATTAATTTAATCCTTTAATTACTTATTTAATTAATCCAAATCATTAATTAATTAAATAAATAAATTATCCATTTTAATTAACTTAATAATTTAATGAATCCAAATCATTAAATTCTATTTATCTTTAAGATAAAACATTTCTTACTTAATCAAAGCATTTAAAAACAATTTACTTTCAAATTTACTTAAATTTCATTTTAAATTTAAGATTTAAAATGAATACACATTTAACTTTAACAAAGTTAAAACACAAATCTAAAAACCTTTCGAATTCTCATGTTAAGGAAATACTCATTTTATAAAAGAAGTTTAAAAGAATTTAAAACCAAATCTATTTTAAATTCAATTCAATTTAAAATAAATACACAATCAGACCTCTCTTGTCTGCGCATGGAGCCTCCAACCCTACCTGCCTTGTCTCATCAGACGTACCCCCCCATCCCCACTGACAACTCCATTGAAACAACCTTGTACCTCTCCAACAGTCTTGTCCTTTCTTCTGCCACACCGGCGTCTCCTCCTCCTCATGTTCCAACCAATACCACCTCATCCCTTTCTCATACGGTTATTCCTCCCCTTGTCCCCCCTGACCCTACCACGGCACCTCTGCTACCCTTAACCTCCGATCCGCATGTTCCCCCTTCTAGTGAACGGTCATGGACTTCGTTGTTCAAGCGCATCCCCAAGAATGCTGGGAAGTACATCCCCGTTCACTTGTCTCCAGTTTATGAAGATGAAGTAATGGTTCCACCATCTGAAGTTATTGATGCTGGTGCATCGATTTGGAAGGAAACCTTGGTGGGTTTCTTCCTCGACAAACCTCTGTCATATACAGCGGTGATCTCCAAACTCAAGGCATTATGGAAGCTAAAAGGAACGGTTACAGTTAAGTCAGATGGTTTATTATTCTTATTTAACTTTTCCTGTTCTGAAGACAAAAACAAGATTTTACAGTGTGATCCAATTATCATGAACAACAAGTTGTTTATTATCAAGCCATACGACCCAGCTATCAGTAATGTCACTGGCACGATTACAGCGGTACCGGTTTGGGTTCATTTGTACAATCTACCGCTTTATGCCTGGTCTCCGCTAGGAATAAATTGGCTTTGTAGCCATTTGGGCAAGATGTTATGTATGGATGAAATGACAGAAAAGCAGGAGAGACTGAGCTACGCTAAATGCTTAGTGGAAATAAGGCCACACAAGGAGCTTCCTGATGAGTTCATGGTAAAGTTGGTTGAAGGAGGGCAACAAAAAATATTTGTGCAGTACTTGTGGAAACCTGATGTATGTGTGATATGTAAAGGCTTTGGTCATAAAACTGTGTGTTGTGACAACAAGAAAGAAAATATGTATGAGAACAAGGAAGAAAACAACAGTAAAGAAAATAGAGATAAGGTAGTGGTATCTGTTAACTCAAACAAAGTGAAAAGGAATGTAAGGCAAACTCAAAAAAGGAACTTCAAAGTTTGGCAACGTGTAGGTAGGAAGAAGGTGGAACCAGAGAACAAGGGAGAAAAGGAGGAGGAGAAAAAAGGAAGTATTAATGAAAAAGGAAAAAATGATAGAGAAATTAAGGCAAACTGTGAGAATGAGCAAAGTGGTGATAAAGAAGAGATTAACACTGATACAAGAGAAGCTGATATAAATAAAAACATTTTGCAAGATGATGTGACCAATACTGGGAAAGAAGGGGAAAAAGAAGTGGATTTAAGTGAATTAGAGACTGTAGGTGATGAGAAAGAAAAGGAAACAGAAGTAGAACTTTGTGAAATAGAGTCTGAAGGCAACTTGCTTACCTTCAACAAGTTTTCAGTGCTACTTAATATGGACGATGAGGATAATGTGATTGAAGTGAATGACGAAAGCAAGGAAATTAGTGAAAAATGTCGAGAAGATCAAAGTAAAGTTGTTGAAAAGCAAAAGAAAATCAAAATGCAATATCCACATAAAGAAGAAGGTGGTAATAAAGAAAAATATGGAAGCGAGGAGGTTGAGCATACTATGGATGTTACTCACAATCATGAAGATGCAGTACACGTAGACAAAGGAGCGAGACAAGGTCACCAAGTTGAAGAAAGAGATTGCACACAGCAGGAAGGAAAAATAGGCAAAAAGAATAATACCAAGCATATTAACCTCAGTTCAAAATCTCATGAAGCAGTGAACGTGCACCATGCATGCACAGAGAATAACACAATGCAAACAAACAATACAGCAACCCAAAGCAATGTAACAATCCCCAACCCCCCAACCCAACATATTTACTCTAAAATCATTCCTCCCCAAGCATACAAAGCTCCACCTCCTGTCGAAGTCCCATCTCTTTCAACCAACCATCTTTCTCCCCCTCAGCCCAACTACCATTTGCATGAGGAATCAACTAAGCAAGCAGTGACACCACTATCAGCCACCATTCCTAATTACTTGTCTACGAAGCAAGCTGTGACTAGGAATATGAAGATTGAGATCCTTAATGCACGTGTTGCCCAATGATGTTACGCATTGGAGCATGGAATATACGCGGTGCACATCATGTGATTAAGCAGGACCAATGCAAGCAACTCATTAGAACTCATCAACTAGAAGCCATAGCAATCTTTGAAACAAAATTGAATCTTGCCTTGACATCCAAAGCAGCTGAACACATTAATCCTAGGTGGAAATATATCCATAACTTGAATGAAGCTTCGTACGGTAGGATTTTGATTCTTTTCAATCCCAATACGATCCAACTCACCCCCATTCTATCCACTTCCCAAATGATTCACTGTCATGCCATAGACCTTACTGACCAAACATCCTTCTATGTCACCTTTGTGTACGCCTTTAACACATTTAATACCAGAGATCCCTTGCTTTCGCTCATCCCTTCTCTCAGACAAAACACTCATCCATGGCTAATTCTTGGAGACTTTAACTGCTGCTATATGCTCTCTGATAGAATTGGAGGAAACCCTCTCTCTCTTAGTGAAATCAAGCCCCTTGCTGATGCTCTCTCCGATGCTGAACTTGTTAAGGTTAGGACTGTGGGCATGCCTTACACGTGGAACAATAAAAGAAGGATAGGAGGCAGAACATTCTCTACCATTGACCACACTTTCTCGAACCACAATGCTTTAACAAAATGGCCTTTTCTCTTCAACCTCCTTCCCCCTCCTCTCCTATCTGACCACTCCCCCCAAATAATACACCTTCGTGAAGCGGATTTGAGAGGGAAAACAAATTTTAAATTTTTTAACACCTGGGTTTCTGAACCTGATTTTAAAAATACTGTGGCAAATGCATGGAAAAAGCCTAAAAAGGGAAATCATTTGTTTGTTTTGCAGGAAAAAATCAAGGAGACGAAGAAAGAATTGAAGCAATGGGCGTACAATAAATATGGTCAAGGTGACAAGTTGAGTACTATGATCAAGGCAAGGCTTATTGTAGTACAGTCAGCAATGATGGCCTCAGTCAATAATGTTAATCTATCCGAAGAGGAGAGTATTCTCACTACGCAATATCATCAAGCTTTGAGTAAAGAGAGTGATATGATTAGGCAGAAGTCAAGAATCAAATGGCGAGAAAAGGGTGACAGAAACAGCGCCTACTTCCACGCCAGCCTAAAGAATAAGCAAACAAGCCAAAATTTCACAACAATATATGACAAGTATGGTAATCTTCATATTACACCTGACAAGGTTAAGGATGCTATTGTCAAACATTTCTCCGACCTATATGGCAATATGAACGACTTCATGCCACTAATTGACCAAATACCCAGTGACATACTTCCAAGACTCAATATAGCTCAGAAAGCTAGTCTGTGCAATGAAGTAACTCATGAAGAAATAAAGCAGGCTATGTTCTCTTTAAATACTGAATCTTGTGGTGGACCGGATGGTCTGAACGCCTTATTCTATACAACCTGTTGGTCTATTGTCTCTGACGACGTTACTAATGCAATTCTTCTCTTTTTTAAAAAAGGTAAACTCTACAGGTCATTCAACTATACTAACATAGCACTGATTCCCAAGACCAAGAATGCTCACAATGTTAATGAATACCGTCCCATCTCCTGTTGTAATACGATATACAAATGTATCGCCAAGGTCATAGCTATCAGACTTAAGAATGTGCTTCCAACCATAGTGTCTAAGAATCAGGCTGCCTACTTACCTGGTAGGAGCATCTTGGATCATGTTCTCCTATCCCATGAACTCATTAAGGGATATAAGCGCAGGAATGTTACTCCTAGAGCAATGTTGAAATTGGATATAATGAAGGCATTTGATATGCTGCAATGGAACAGCATTGTTAGGGTCATGGGGTTCATGGACTTTCCACCACATTTCATTGCTTGGATTTACGAATGCATCTCTACTCCCGCCTTTTCTGTTAGTTTGAATGGCAGGAATGAGGGTTTTTTCGTCAGTAAACAAGGGATTAGACAGGGAGACCCCCTATCATCTTATATTTTTATTCTTGTCATGGAGCTTTTAACAAGAATGATTGACAGGATAATTAATCAAGGTAAATTCAAGCTTCATCCTAACTGCACTGAACCAAGGATCTCTGCTCTGTTGTTTGCTGATGATCTAGTTGTGTTCTGTACTCCTGACACCTGTACTCTTACTAACATCATGCACATTCTTGACAAATTCTATGAAATGACGGGGTTGAAAGTGAATCTCCTAAAATCTGACATCACCGTTGCTGGTGTTAGTTCTGAGCAATGTGCTCTTATTTCTCAAATCACTGGGTTATCTCTAAATCACAATACAATTTCTTACTTGGGTCTTCCAGTTACAACCTCTAGAATCACTTCGAACCATTGCCTTCCTCTTTTCGATAGAATTACTGCCAAGTTGAGCTGTTGGACTTCCAAGTTGCTCAGTCAAGCTGGAAGATTAACTCTCATAAAATCCGTGATCTTCTCTATGCAAGTGTACTGGGCTAGAACCTACATTCTTCCCTTTAAATTGATTAAAATGATCAGAGGTGCTTTCATGAGATATCTTTGGAAGGGCAGGACTTCAGGTAGATATATAGCTCCGATCAAATTTAGTTTAGTTGAAATACCAATGGATAAGGGGGGGTTGGGTATTCTCAACTTAAAACAATGGAACATGGCAGCCTTCGCTAAGCATATTGATACTTTTTATAATAGCAATGACAGTCTTTGGGCTGAATGGTCTGACAAGAATGTGATCAAAGGGAGGAGTATATGGTGCATGTCCAAGCCTCAAAATTTGAGTTGGACGTGGCAGTGCATATTCAAACTCAAAGATAAGGTTCTTCCACTCATCCAAATGAACACGAACCCAAGGTATAGTGTGAAATTCTGGGATGACCCTTGGTTGGAGGCGGGTCTCATCCTAAGGCGACAACTTAATCACTGTGAAACGCAACAGGCTGGTATTCACCATGCAGCCAAAGTTAGGGACATTCTACACAACATACAAAATGCACGTACTTCATGGTCAAACCCGAGGATACATGATATATGGAGAAGAATTAGCAACTTTACGCCTGTCTCAGATGTAGCTGCGCGTATACTGTGGGGGGACAAGAGAGCTACCTTCAAAATTGGAGACATATACGAATTTATGATGAAGAACAGAGCTAGACCGCAATGGAAATGGTGGAAACGTACGTGGGGAAGAGATAGCAGTATGAGACATGACCTCATGCTTTGGAAAGTTTTGAATCGCGCATTGCTGACTAATGCGAAGCTTGCTTGCATGGGTTTGGGCTTTAACCTCTCATGCAAATTCTGCAGTTATATGCCTGAATCGGTCGAACATTTGTTCTTCGAGTGCGCCTTTATTAAACTAATCTGGATATCCGTGATGGCGAGGCTTCATAGGCAGAATGTATCCCACGACAATCGAACTGAATGGGAAAGAGTTTATTATCATGCTGGAATCAATAACGAAAGAGGAAGAATCTTCAATGTAGTTCTTAAAAGCTTTATTTCTGCTGTTTGGAGGGAGAGAAATGCCAGGGTTTTTGATGTTGTCAATGCTAAAACTGACGTGGTGTTTAAAAGGTGGATAATGTGTGAGATATGTCTTTCTTTGGGGCAGCTGTCGTTCGCAATTGAGCCTGGGATACGAGCTTCCTTTCTACTAAACATTTAGTTGTTGTCTTCCACTCTTTCTTTTGTTTTTGTTTTTCCCCCGTGCTTGCTATGCCAAGTGTTCCCTGTATTCTGTTGTTTGTGTGTAGTTTTCTATGGTGTAGTAATAAATGGTCGGGGTCCATTTAACCCCGTCGGCCTTGCCAAAAAAAAAAAAAATACACTTTAACATTCAAAATTGTTTGAATCATTTTAAATTTAAAAAAACTTTCTTTCATTTTAAAACTGGAATACATATTTAAATCTGAATCCAGATTAAACTTAGATTTAAAAACTTTACTTTCATTTTAAAACTTCATTATAAATTCAAACCAATAATCATTTTAAAGTAGTTAAAACAATTTAAATTCAAAAACTTATTTTATTTTAAAAATTGAGCTTCAAACTCAAATTCTAGATTTTTAAACTTAGATTTAAAACTTATTTTAAACCATTTACAATTTAAACTTTCAGTTTTAAAATTCAAACCAAATATACTTTAAAAACTTAAAAGTTGTTAAAACCAATTTAAATTTCAAAAACTTAAATCATTTTAAAACTAAGGTTCAAACTAACTAGAATTCAGATTTAAACTTAAGTTTAAAACTTAGTCTACAACTTTGATTTACATTTGAAACTTTATTTTTAAATTTAAAAACAGATCAGGTTTTTTTTGTTATTAAAAACCTGTAACCAAATCTTATACTCGAGCCAAAGCCTCATCTGCTTCGGGCCAAAAATCAACTACTTTGAGTTAAACACTCGAATCACTCGGAAACAAACCCACAACAAAAACCAACCTTCACCAGAAAATCAACTGTGCACCGTGCACATGCACGGTGGCACTCATCGACTTTGATCATCCACGATGATCTCCTCCAGTCTTCAATCACCTACAGACCCTCTCGCGATCATCAAATCACTACCCAAACTCGAGATCCAAGATCGAGCTTCATATCCCACTTGGAAACAAACTGGAATCCACCACCACCAAACCTGGAAACGCCACGCTCCCACAACTCCGGCCACCTGAGCATCAGCGACTCCGGCCATACATTCACCAACTACCCAACTATCATCCCCCAAAAACTCGTAACACTCGACCAATCCAATAGGCCATGGTGATCAATTCACTCTACCAAGTTAAAACTAGGGTTCCAGCCTTCAAACCACAACCACCTCCACAATTCTCTGATCATCTTCCAGTTATTTTTCTCCACTTCATTGATCACTCCTCTACCTCCAGGAGGAAATTCAACCCATCTGATCACAGAGATCGTCAGAGATAACCCCAAAAGCAAAATACAGACAATATAGAACTGCTCCTAAATTCTAATAGTAGGAATTGTGATTTTGTTTTTTAAATCACGATATGTATGATGATTCAGATCCTAACTCTGAAACAATAGATTGTGATATTTAAATTTTTACTTATTTTAACTTGATCGGTAGATTTGGTTTCCAGAGTCAAATAAATATTATTTTGACTTAAGTACAAATTAAAACTAAAGCTTATAATTAAGCAAACAAGTTTCATTTGAAACTAAAATTTAAACAGAGACAAGATCACAAGGTTTGAATTTTTAAATCAACATTTGCATACTGGAAGGTGAAAGCAGAGAATACTCTGATGAAAGCAACATACATACCATACATGCATATATTCACAGCATACATCATAAGATACACATTCATTTCAAATTAACTAGCATGCAACCAAATTTACCTACTTCAATTTTAAAAGTAAAGTTACTCACCTTTTAACAGAAGACAGAGCATCGTTTGTTTCGATTTGAAAACAGCTTTTTGAAGATCTTTTGAAAACTTTCATTAAAAACTTGAGTCGTTGAATGCCTTTGTTTTATAAATTGCATGCAGAGATGACTTCATCTCAGATTGAAAATGATGAATACAGGCTTAATCATCTCAGGTTGAAGATAAAATGATGCATAGGCTTCAGATTTTGATTTGCATGTGAACAGGTTAATAAAAGCCTTTGAAAACATGATTACAAGGATTTTAAGTTTTGAAGAATGATTTGTTTTGTGTGGAGTGATTACCGATTTGTATTTAAAATGAGGATTGTTTTAGAGTGAAATGTTTCAGCTGAAAATATTTTTTCTTTGCTTGGAAATAAAAACGAGAAAAAGAAAACGGAAAAGAAGAAGGCAAGTGTTCATAAACTAAATTTATGATTTATTAAAAATCAAAGCAAAATAAAAATACAATATGGCACTTGTCATGCTCCTTAATTATTTATCTAACACATGTGCTTGGATGATTTATAATGTTCTGTAACGTCCCGCCTTTTCGCACACTTTAGATCGACACACGTGCCAATTCAAACCATACGGAAGGGCGGATTGTTATGGGGTAAATAAGAAAAACAGAAAGGAAATAAAATAAAACAGAATCTCACAGCGGAAGGATAAAATATAATAATCAATATACAGTTCATAAAACTATTTACAAATAATTGATTCTTCTTTACACAATAAATATCAGAGTTCACATACCAATAATTATCAATGCAGCGGAATTAAATAGTGTAGTGGAACAAAACTAATAATAATAATAGAAAAACTCCGTCTTCGTCCTCCAGAGCTAAAGTCTTCGATCCTGAAAAGCTCGGACTGACCCAAGCGAATTGAAAAGACAAAACACTCGAGTCAGAACTAAAGGATCTTATGTAAGTTAAATTAACAGAAATAAATATGAGTGCAGTAACTCAAAAGATGCTCGGGATTTACATCTCTTAAGGATCTATTAAACTATTTACTATGTAGTATATTTCGCTATTATAGTAGTGTCTATAGTAAAATAAACATACTTTTAAATAGCATTAAGGCTTTACATTTTCCACCTTAACATGTAATAGTCCCAGTAGTCCATCCAATATCATAGTCCCTCCTGATCGGGAAGCCACCAGAGGATACCACACGGGCTACGGGAGAAATCCAAACTCGTAAAAGGCGCGATAGGGTAGTTGACACGGCACAACTAGGCAATGCCAGGGTAGATATACCAATTGCTATCCGGGCTGGTGGAAACGCGTAGCCGCAGCTGCCGCCACCTCGAACTAACACCCCTAAATCATAGAAATCCATAGTGGCCACCGAATCAATCCAAAGTCAGAGTATAGTATCGAAGGAATGTGTTCGATCAGAGGAATGACCTCATGGCCCGAGAATCGCTCCTGTTTTAGCCACCTTATGCCAACTCACGGGAGTCGGGTCCACGTATTTACCTTGCAGTAAACGCCTCCACCAACCTACTTCATTCTGGAATCTCCACCGCGTACACGGTTGTTAAAGTGGTTTTTGGAGTTGGCAGAGAGTATGACAACTTCCGATCCCGGTCTCTTCAACAACCAAATTTTATTATAACACCGCGATCATTTAAAATAATTATACTTTAAAACCAGAATAAAATATCCATTTAAACCCATATAAATACGATATCGTTTATATTTTTAAAACCCCAAATCAATACGATATCATTTAGGCCCAAACCAATATAATGTCATTTTATTTTCAAATTATATTCTTTTCCAAAATTATAGGTTTTCAAAGTAAATATTTAGAAATCAAAACTCTTGAATATAATATTTCCAAATTACACTACCTTGAAAATCATAACTTTGAAACAAATTTCCATCTCTCAAATGGTTAAATATTAAATTCTTTTATAAAACAAAATAGCTTCTTTACATTTCACAAATCAATTCCAAATATCAATTTAAACTTCCAAATACCATTTTTAATTCTTATGTTTCAAAGCTTTAAATACTTTACCAATTCAAAACAAACTCATTTGACAAACCCATATATATCAAATTCAATTTCTTATTATTTAGACTTGAAATGTTAACTTAATGAATTCAATATAATTTAAGAAAAACTTTAACTTCATATAACTTGAAAATCTTTCAATTTATTATATTCATTTAAATCAACCTGATATTCATTTAAATCACTCCACACAAAATCAAGTTATAAGGTCATATCCTTTAGAAATTCTAACTTTTTATTTAATTCCAATTTAACTAAATGTTCTCCTTCTAACCTTATTCTCATTTAAGTTGATAGGACTTCCAGAAATTAAATTTTAAATAAATGCTTAAACGTATTTGATCTTAAAAAAAATCAAACTTTATTTTATACTTCAAATCAAATTTATACGAAGCTTAAAGCCGAAAATTACTATATATATATAAATAACCAATTCAATATCCCATAAACCATATATATATAGCTTTACAAAACCATAAAAAAATTTCAAAATATATTATATATATATATATATACCGCGGTGCCTGTATAAAATTTTCTACCCTATGGTCAAGTGATACGGATGTTTATCATTTCAATCTGCAATTTAAAATAAAAATGCGGTTGTATATCATTTCAAACCGCAATCCCGAATGAATGAAATGCATGATGACTTGAAGTTTATACAATATAAATGTAGCATCCATTCATCCAAATATCAATCATCAACCATCATTTGCAATCATCATCCAATTTAAACAATCATCGATATAGAGCATATAAATTATACAGGTAATAAATAACAGGTATTAACTAACAGTTTTATATTCAATAATAAATTTAACAACTGTTAAACTAGCAGTTGATAAGCAAATAAATAAATTTAATAACTATTGAACTAGCAGTTATATGCAATAAATAAATTCAAACTTTCAATCTATATGCAATAAATAAAATAAATTAATATTTAAATTAAATAAATGCGAATTAACTGAGATGATGAATAAAACATGCCAAACAGTCATAAATAAATTTCTACTCATATCTAAAATTAATTTAACAAACACAAGAAATTTTAGAAATTGTGAGTGGTTTAAAACACTCACCTTTTGAATTTAAATTGAATTTAAATCCAATTTAAACCCAAAAATTTGACCTTCTCAGAATTCATCCAAACTAGCGTCATCAAGTCCGGAATTTCAATATGATCCTAACAAAAAAACCGCGCGTGAAACGGAGTTCGTATGCGAGAGATATTGCAAAAATTGTGATTGAATTTCAATTAATTAAAATAAGAAAATGGAAAACTTTTACATACTAGCCACGTCATCACATATTTCTTTTTTGCGCATCTTCTTCCCCAGGTTTTCACCGAAGCCTTTGCCCAGCATTAACCCACGCACGAATAAAACGCATGCCTTCGTTCGATCAACCGCGCCACCTCCCGCCATGAACTGCCGTGCGACACCGCCCTAAGGACGCCACCACCTTCCTTGAGCCTCGCGCACTCAAAACAAGGCTCACAGCAACCAGCCGCCGCCGAGATTTATAATCTTAATTGAATTAAATCGCCAAACCCATCCATTGAATCGTCAAATAAACTGCATAGATGAAGTCCCCTCGGTTCACTCTTCAATACCCAGAAACTGTTTCCCGATCCGACGAATTTTATCGTGGCGATGATGAATGGCCCTGAATTCTTTGACTTTTTTTTGATCAGACGATGAACCAAAATGAAAAACCAATTTCAAAATTAGGTTGCGCTCATCGAGAGCTCCAACATATTTTTTTTTGGGAATTTTCTGAGAAGTTTGAAATTTTAGCTTTTATTTTGAATTGAAAATAGATCTAGATTTGCAGACATTGGGAAGAGGAGAAAGAATAGAATGAATTGTACGTATAGAATGAGGAATACAGGCTGCTAGGGTTTTACAACTAGATATATATATGTAGGTTAGAGATTTGAATAGATGGATTGGATAAACAAACGTGCTAACGCTTACGTGGCCCAAAAAGCCCGTTCTGACCCCGGAACGAAATTGGGTCAACCCATATATCACAATAGGTATTTTAAAATATTCTGAACGCGATGTAAAAAGTTTCACGTCCAAATTCTATCGTATGAAGTAGTTATGCTGAGATCAATATTTCCAAATTGATTTCAAAATTGATATCAATTAAATCGATTTCAAGGCGTTTCGCGTTCGTACGATCAAATGACAAGTCCGATCGATACGACACTTGAAACCCTACAATAATTCACTGATACGGATCCGATGAAACTAGTTTCGTCGAAATCCGAGTCCGTGACCAAAATGGCTATTTTTATATTAATTAAATAAATTGATTAAATCAAATTTTATATTTTAAATCCTAAAATTTACAATTTATCATCTTTATATTACTCAAACACTTACAATGATTTTACACAAAGTTAGATGTCAAATAAATGTTGATTCAATCATATGTTTCAGCGTAAATTCAGTTTTTATTATATACATAAAATTAAAAATTATACTTTCAATAATTACACTGAAATCACCCTAACCTTAAAGTTATTACCTCCATATTCTCAAGTTTTTCCCTAACCTTAAATTTACGTAATATTTAACATTAAATCTCAATCAATTGCAATGACCAAATTTCTCAAATTTTAAATCAAATTAAATAAACAAATCTTAATTCCCATCTCAATTCAAATTAACTTAATTTCATCCATTATATAATTTATTTAAATTTCTTGGTTTCATCTTCTTATTTCCCAAATTAAAATCTTGCATTAAGTGTACGTTTCTAATTTAAACTTATATTCAATTATAGCCTAACTGTCGTTTCAATAAATTGGATTGGATTGAATTTGGTTAATTAAATGATTGCTTTAAATTGCTTATTGTAAATTTTTATTGCTCAAGAGCGACAAGTAAACACTTTCCATTATTATACCAATTTGAATCCCATTCTAGTTATTCTTTATTAATAATTCACACAATATTAACTTCGTGCAAGACATCCAATTTCTTATTATTTAATATAACTTAACAGTCTATATAGATTCATTTAATTGCAATAAATCATAATATCATAGTTAAATCCAATTAAATAAATAAATGTTGATTCCTATTCTTTTATTCAACATTTGTTTACGTTTTATTCCTTTAATACTTCTACATACATCCTGGATTTGTATAAATGGTTATAACGTGAAATCTTGTCTACTTCACATTTTAAATTAAGGTTTCGAAAACCAATTAATATTATTTCCTTACCAATGTTCGTTATCATTCATAAATGTTATGTCAGTTTCCTATTTTATTGCAATATTTTATTTATTCATTCATTACTGGATAACTTCATTTATTCCATTTACATTTCCGTTACTTTATAAATAATCGTTAAAGTAACGTTTATATCAATACACATCAAATTATTTACCAATTAAAAAGGTTTTGATTTCTAACAAATTAATTGACCAAATTTATTTAGATAATGCATACGAATTTGTTATCATACCCATAAATTTACACTTAACAAATTTAATGCCTACCGTATAATTTCTATCTTCACATTATATTTACAGCATTTTATTTATTGAAAAATTTATTCATATTACAAACAAAGACTTAAATTACCCTTCATATATGTTATTTTAGCCTTCATTTCAATATTAATTTATAAGTTTTTTTTTTACTAAATTTAATTACAAAACTTATTAATTTAACCCAATTAAACTCACGAAATCTACTGGTCGTTACACTCTCTCCCCCACTCAAAACTTTTCGTCCCCGAAAAGAAAAAGAAGGGAAAAGAAGAATTTAGTAACAATACATTTTATCCAAAATATTTAACTTATAAACAATAATTTACTAAATTTATTTCCTTAAATAAAATATACCTGTTTTATAATCATTATATCTTTCTATACTTAAATTACTAAAGTTTCGAAAACATTTTCAAAATATTCTAAGTCCAAAATTTTACGGAAAATTTTGGCAGAGTCTCCTTTGTACGGAGAGGCTCGGGAGAAAATAAAATATTAAATATATAAAATATCATATATAATATTCAAAATAGTATATCCCAATACGGAAAAAATATATAAAATAACGCTATAAATCGTAAATCCGAAAACGTACCTATTCGTCGGGCAAATTTACGCTCAATTTATGGAACCCCATGACCTGCATTCTACATATAAAATCTAAAGGGTTAAAGATTGATATAAAGTGAAATAATTTAGTTGTTTCAATCCCTAACAACAAATCAATACAACAACCATCGTTTTCAACAAACAACATACACAACAAAACAAAACAACCATTCAATCAACAAGCAAATAGTTGTTCGGGTTTAAAACTTGAAATTGTACGGAATGAATAATAACTATCAAGTGCATCATTTACACAACAGTCTTAGATGGAACAAAATAAATTATTTATTCATCCAATAATTTCAAATTTCTTTACCCAACCAACCATAAATCAAACAATAACAAAACAAACAAACAACAAATTCAATCAATAAATTAAGTTCATTCTTATTAATTCCATATCATACATTGTTGTTTGATTTCCCTTTTTATTCATTATTTATTTTTATCTATTCAATCAAATTTCTTAGTAGGTAAATTTATTAACTTAAGTTTACAGTCATTTTCCAGTATTCATCTTTTATTCTTATTTTATTCTGAGGTAACTTCAACTTATTACTTACGTTTATTATTATTCTTATAATACTTAAGTCCATAACACTAGAACATCAATACTTATTATTTCATTTAATTGTTTTTAAATTAATTTCCTTTGCATATTCATTCATTTACTTGATTTTATTTGTATTCATCTATTAATAATATTCATGTTCAATTTAGTTACTTGGCATAACAGTTATACTTTAATTCTTATTAATAAAAGAAATTTACTGAATATTTTCATTACATAAGTTTACTTGTACAATTTCCTATACATTTTCTTATTAAAACATTTCAACTTCTTATATTTGGTAAGTTATATATGTTTTTAAATAATGTACTTGAAAGTTACACAAGTTTCCTCATTACCTATGATTAATTTAACGTTCAATAATAATATTCCTTATTTCGCAGGTTATAATTTCAAATTTCATTTAATACCATTTATAACCTATCATTAATCTCTTATTTCCTTTAGAGGTTTTAATTTATTAATTTCCTATGTTTCAATTCACTACAATAATTGAAACAATTTAATTCATGGAAATTTAAGAATTAAATAATGGGTTAAATCTTAAATCATTTAAAATAATAGACGGATATCTACACTTAACGTATATATCCTATTATAATTAAAACGATAAAATTTTCTTAACAATTCTGTAGTAAATTACTACAGTGGCCTTCCCACTTCGAAACTCGAAAATGAATGTCGATGATGCGTGCACTCATCACCGAAATTATTTTCCAGCGACCAAGAGGGTAGTACAGAAATTTTTCTTTTTAAAATTCCTTTTTTTTAAAACAATTCTTTCAAATTACATCAAAATATTCATATCCAAAAATACTTCTAATAGTATTATTATTATATTCCAAAATCAATTGTAAGAATTCCCAAAACCCCGGAACTTAATTTCTAAATTCCCATTTCTTTTATTTTATTTTTCAAATCTTATTTCTATTATTATTTATACACTTTATTACCTAACAACCCATCTATTACAGCCAAATATAGATATCTTTTGAAAAATTTATTTTATATAGAAAAATATAATAGGTAAAATTATTTCATTCACCTATATAAAAACAAATATTATGTCGGTCTGTCCTATTAAGTGTTTAGAAATCCATATCGATGTCATAGCGTCCCATGCACCAACCAGAATTCATAAATACGAAACAGAACAGATTTACACAATATTAAAATCTTTTTATAACACTAACAAATACGCTCTCTCATATATATACAGTCGTCGACTTCCATAGGGTATTACTACCCTATTAGCAAAGAGTCAAACCCCACAAAGCCAAGGTTTGTCGCTAAACCAAAGCTCTGATACCAGATGTAATGTCCCGCCTTTTCGCATGCTTTAAATCGACACACGTGCCAATTCAAACCATACGGAAGGGCGGATTGTTATGGGGTAAATAAGAAAAATAGAAAGGAAATAAAATAAAACAGAATCTCACAGCGGCAGGATAAAATATAATAATCAATATACAGTTCATAAAACTGTTTACAAATAATTGATTCTTCTTTATACAATAAATATCAGAGTTCACATACCAATAATTATCAATGCAGCGGAATTAAATAGTGTAGTGGAACATAACTAACAATAATAATAGAAAAACTCCGTCTTCGTCCTCTAGAGCTAAAGTCTTCGATCCTGAAACGCTCGGACTTACCCGAGCAAATTGAAAAAACAAAACACTCGAGTCAGAACAAAAGGATCTTATGTAAGTTAAATTAACAGAAATAAATATGAGTGCAGTAACTCAAAAGATGCTCGAGATTTACATCTCTTAAGGATCTGTTAAACTATTTACTATGTAGTATATTTCGCTATTATAATAGTGTCTATAGTAAAATAAACATACTTTTAAATAGCATTAATGCTTTACATTTTCCACCTTAACACGTAATAGTCCCAGTAGTCCATCCAATATCATAGTCCCTCCTGATCGGGAAGCCACCAGAGGATACCACACGGGCTACGGGAGAAATCCAAACTCGTAAAAGGCGCGATAGGGTAGGTGACACGGCACAACTAGGCAATGCCAGGGTAGATATACCAATTGCTATTTGGGCTGGTGGAAACGCATAGCCGCAGCTACCGCCCACCTCGAACTAACACCCCCAAATCATAGAAATCAATAGTGGCCACCGAATCAATCCAAAGTCATAGTATAGTATCGAAGGAGTACGTTCGATCAGAGGAATGACCTCATTGGCCCGAGAATCGCTCCTGTTTTAGCCACCTTATGCCAACTCACGGGAGTCGGGTCCACGTATTTACCTTGCATGAAACGCCTCCACCAACCTACTTCATTCTGGAATCTCCACCGCGTACACGGTTGTTAAAGTGGTTTTCGGAGTTGGCAGAGAGTATGGCAACTTCCGATCCCGGTCTCTTCAACAACCAAATGTTATTATAACACCGCGGTCATTTAAAATAATTATACTTTAAAACCAGAATAAAATATCCATTTAAACCCATATATATACGATATCGTTTATATTTTTAAAACCCCAAATCAATACGATATCATTTAGGCCCAAACCAATATAATGTCATTTTATTTTCAAATATATATTCTTTTCCAAAAAGTAAATATTTAGAAATCAAAACTCTTGAATATAATATTTCCAAATTACACTACCTTGAAAATCATAACTTTGAAACAAATTTCCATCTCTCAAATGGTTAAATATTAAATTCTTTTATAAAACAAAATAGCTTCTTTACATTTCACAAATCAATTCCAAATAACAATTTAAACTTCCAAATACCATTTTTAATTCTTATTTTTCAAAGTTTTAAATACTTTACCAATTCAAAACAAACTCATTTGACAAACCCATAGATATCAAATTCAATTTCTTATTATTTAGACTTGAAATGTTTGCTTAATGAATTCAATATAATTTAAGAAAAACTTTAACTTCATATAACTGGAAAATCTTTCAATTTATTATATTCATTTAAATCAACCTGATATTCATTTAAATCACTCCACACAAAATCAAGTTATAAGATCATATCCTTTAGAAATTCTAACTTTTTATTTAATTCCAATTTAACTAAATGTTCTCCTTCCAACCTTATTCTCAGTTAAGTTGATAGAACTTCCAGAAATTAAATTTTAAATAAATGCTTAAACGTATTTGATCTTAAAAAAAATCAAACTTTATTTTATACTTCAAATCAAATTTATACGAAGCTTAAAGCCGAAAATTACTATATATATATAAATAACCAATTCAATATCGCATAAACCATATATATATAGCTTTACAAAACCATAAAAACATTTCAAAATATATTTTATATATATTCCGCGGTGCCTGTATAAAATTTTCTGCCCTATGTCAAGTGATACGGATGTTTATCATTTCAATCCGCAATTTTAAATAAAAATGTGGTTGTATATCATTTCAAACCGCAATCCCGAATGAATGAAATGCATGATGACTTGAAGTTTATACAACATAAATGTAGCATCCATTCATCGAAATATCAATCATCAACCATCATTTGCAATCATCATCCAATTTAAACAATCATCGATATAGAGCATATAAATTATACAGGTAGTAAATTACAGGAATTAACTAACAGTTTTATATTCAATAATAAATTTAATAACTGTTAAACTAGCAGTTTATATGCAAATAAATAAATTTAATAACTATTGAACTAGCAGTTATATGCAATAAATAAATTCTAACTGTCAATCTATATGTAATAAATAAAATAAATTAACAGTTAAATTAAATAAATGCGAATTAACTGAGATGATGAATAAAACATGCCAAACGGTCATAAATAAATTTCTACTCATATCTAAAATTAATTTAACAAACACAAGAAATTTTAGAAATTGTGAGTGGGTTAAAATACTCACCTTTCGAATTTAAATTGAATTTAAATCCAATTTAAACCAAAAAAATTGACCGTCTCAGAATTCATCCAAACTAGCGTCATCAAGTCCGGAATTTCAGTATGATCCTAACAAAAAAAATCGCACGTGAAACGGAGTTCGTATGCGAGAGATATTGCGAAAATTGTGATTGAATTTCAATTAATTAAAATAAGAAAATGGAACACTTTTACATACTAGCCACGTCATCACATATTTCTTTTTTGCGCATCTTCTTCCCCAGGTTTTCATCAATGCCTTTGCCCAGCATTAACCTACGTACGAAGAAAACGCACGCCTTCGTTCGATCAACCGCGCCACCTCCCGCCATGAACTGCCGTGCGACACCGCCCTAAGGCCGCCACCACCTTCCTTGAGCCTCGCGCACTCAAAACAAGGCTCACTGCAACCAGCCGCCGCCGAGAATTATAACCTTAATTGAAATAAATCACTAAATCCAGCCGTTGAATCGTCAAATAAACTGCATAGATGAAGTCCCCTCGGTTCACTCTTCAATACCCAGAAACTGTTTCCCGATCCAACGAATTTTGTCGCGGCGATGATGAACGGCCCTGAATTATTTGATTTTTTTCTGATCAGACGATGAACCAAAACGAAAAACGAATTTCAGATTTAGGTTGCGCTCATCGAGAGCTCCAACATATATTTTTTTTGGAATTTTCTGAGAAGTTTGAAATTTAGCTTTTATTTTGAATTGAAAATAGATCTAGATTTGCAGACATTGGGAAGAGGAGAAAGAATAGAATGAATTGTACGTATAGAATGAGGAATAGAGGCTGCTAGGGTTTTACAACTGGATATATATATATATATATATATATATATATATATATATATATGTAAGTTAGAGATTTGAATAGATGGATTGGATAAACAAACGTGTTAATGCTAACGTGGCCCAAAAAGCCCGTTCTGACCCCGGAACGAAATTGGGTCAACCCATATATCACAATAGGTATTTTCAAATATTCTGAACGCGATGGAAAAAGTTTTACGTCCAAATTCTATCGTATGAAGAAGTTATGCTAAGATCAATATTTCCAAATTGATTTCAAAATTGATTTCAATTAAATCGATTTCAAGGCATTTCGCGTTCGTACGATCAAACGACAAGTCCGATCGATATGAAACTTGAAACCCTACAATAATTCACTGATACGGATCCGATGAAACTATTTTCGTCGAAATCCGAGTCCGTGACCAAAATGGCTATTTTTATATTAATTAAATAAATTGATTAAATCAAATTTTATATTTTAAATCCTAAAATTTACAATTTATCATCTTTATATTACTCAAACACTTACAATGATTTTACACAAAGTTTGATGTCAAATAAATGTTGATTCAATCATATGTTTCAGCGTAAATTCAGTTTTTATTATATACATCAAATTAAAAATTATACTTTCAATAATTACACTAAAATCACCCTTCATTCCTTTTATTCAATTTATCATGGTCGAATGGATGAGATTAACATTGGGTTCAAAGTTATTACCTCCATATTCTCGAGTTTTTCCCTAACCTTAAATTTACGTAATATTTAACATTAAATCTCAATCAATTGCAATGGCCAAATTTCCCAAATTTTAAATCAAATTAAATAAACAAATCTTAATTCCCATCTCAATTCAAATTAACTTAATTTCATCCGTTATATAATTTATTTAAATTTCTTGCTTTCATCTTCTTGTTTCCCAAATTAAAATCTTGCATTAAGTGTACGTTTCTAATTTAAACTTATATTCAATTATAGCCTAACTGTCGTTTCAGTAAATTGGATTGGATTGAATTTGGTTAATTAAATGATTGCTTTAAATTGCTTATTATAAATTTTTATTGCTCAAGAGCAACAAGTAAACACTTTCCATTATTATACCAATTCGAATCCCATTCTAGTTATTCTTTATTAATAATTCACACAATATTAACTTCGTACAAGACATCCAATTTCTTATTATTTAATATAACTTAACAGTCTATATAGATTCATTTAATTGCAATAAATCATACTATCGTAGTTAAATCCAATTAAATAAATAAATGTTGATTCCTATTCTTTTATTCAACATTTGTTTATGTTTTATTCCTTTAATACTTCTACATACATCCTGGATTTGTGTAAATGGTTATAACGTGAAATCTTTTCTACTTCACATTTTAAATTAAGGTTTCTAAAACCAATTAATATTATTTCCTTACCAATGTTCGTTATCATTCATAAATGTTATGTCAGTTTCCTATTTTATTGCAATATTTTATTTATTCATTCATTACTGGATAACTTCATTTATTCCATTTACACTTCCGTTACTTTATAAATAATCGTTAAAGTAACGTTTATATCAATACACATCAAATTATTAACCAATTAAAAAGGTTTTGATTTCTAACAAATTAATTGATCGAATTTATTTAGATAATGCATATGAATTTGTTATCATACCCATAAATTTACACTTAACAAATTTAATGCCTACCCTATAATTTCTATCTTCACATTATATTCAGGTACAATTCTTACACCATTTTATTTATTGAAAAATTTATTCATATTACAAACAAAGACTTAAATTACCCTTCATATATGTTATTTTAGCCTTCATTTCAATATTAATTTATAATTTTTTTTTACTAAATTTAATTACAAAACTTATTAATTTAACCCAATTAAACTCAAGAAATCTATGGGTCGTTACATGTTACATTTATAATTTAACGTGCAAAATGAATTTATAAATGAATAAAGCTTTTTACTAATTAATTTCTTAATAACTATATACTTATTTAAATTTATATAAATAAGAATTCTTTTTAAATAAATGGAATAAACAAACTATATTTATACAAAATCATCTTTGTCATACTTTTAAAATCCAATATATATATTAGGATATATATCATTTCCTTTGAAATCTAAATATAAATTTAATTCATTTTAAAATCAATTTGAAAATAATATCCTACTTAAAGTCTAGATTTACATATAACACTATTATTATTTAAAAATGACTCATTTAACAAATTAAAATAATTTATAAAAGAAATTATCTATTTATTAATAAATTACTTATATTATCAATCTTTATTTAAAACAAACTTTTTATTAATTTAAACTTATGCTAATATCAATTTAAACAATTTAAACTTAACAAATTAAAGCAATATAATTATTTATTAAATAGATTTCGAAAAGCTTAATATTAAATAAAATCAAATTTCCAAATTACCAAAAATATTAGAATTTAAAAATAATATTTATGTATTTACAATACATACCAAATATTTACATTATAAATAGAAACCAATTTATTAGCTTTAAAAGATAAAATCTACTAATTAAATATTTATTAAATTTGGATTATTAAATCAATTCAAATCTTATTAACAAAAATTTATAAAATCAATTTAATTTTTAACACAGATTATTAAATTTATATTGCCAAAAATTCTGGGATATCACATTCCTCCACCCTTAAAAGAATTTCGCCCCCGAAATTTAAAACAAAGGTAATTTAATAATCTCATTAAAGATTTAATTTTAAAAAAAAAGCATATATTAATCATATGCTAAAAACCATAGCAACCAATTCATCCAATCAAACAAATCTAACTATCTAGACAAAATTCTGGATAGAATTTCCTCGAGTTTCCCAAGTATAAACACCGGGATACTTGCTCTACAGAACCCAAACAATCTAAACTACTAAGCTATAGAGCTCCCACTCCTCCAGATCTACAAAACTAAATAGGATATCAGACCACAGATGAGTCTTACTCACAACCAAACCTTCTGAATTGCTTGTTCTACAACCAAAGATATATCATACACGTACTCCCTCAGAGATATGTGAAACATACTGAATCCCAGTTATCCAAACTGGCAATTCAATCTTGTAGACCAAACTCTTATCCAAAATCAAATCTCTGACTCCGGAATCCAAATTCCTCCGTCTCTTATCCACAAAATCCTTCGAACGATCCTGGTCTGCCTACATCCTTCCTGAGCAGCTCAACCTTCATTGATGCTTCTACAAACAACTAGACCAAATACAACCCATCAAAACGATCCTCTCACGATCAACCAAATACCAAGAATAAACTCTACTCTACAAACATCAGAAGAGAACAAACTTCTCCTATCCGAAAAAGACAAAACAGATACACCTCCAAACCGCTTCCCTTGCACAACTCTGATATGGAGTATATGAGAATGCTGATGATGAACACAAGCACGAATTGGACAACCCATCCCAGAAATATGGTTCCAAAATTCCATAAAGAGAAAAACTCAGAAGTTCCACCAAAATCTGAGCTGCTTCACCAAACTCTATCTCTAAGAACCATCCTTCTACTAAGTTGAACCAGCGGTACCACTCCTCGAATCCTAGTCGATAAGAAAACTCAATCTCCAACTTCGGAAAAACCTCTGACTTCCTTGAAGACATCCGGAAAAAATCTCTGATAATCCCGAGAGAACACTCAAACTATCGCAAGTCACTTTTGCGATCAACCCATCCTAATTCCAAAGAAAACTATTCTCTCTTTACCAATCAGAATAGTTTATGCTTATCTATCCAGTCCATCGAAGAAATGGATCCACTCTGCTGCTTCTGAACTCCACTTTCGGAAAAAACTGCTCAGCCAGAAGACCTTCCTACTGGCACACAGAACACTCCTAGCTACACTGCTGACACAGATGCCAAAGACCTCTTATCCAAAGTTCTTCGAGAAACTCGGACCTCAAACCAAACAGTAACATCCTGCTGAACTCGGCCACATCACCAAAGAAGACACACTTCCTTAAACTTGCTCCAAAAGAAAACATCTTCGGAAATAATCCATAGTCACTGCATCTCATCACGCAGCTACTACTTCCTGAGGTAACAAGATACCATCACTAGCTTCTGCCCAACCAATAGATCCAAATTCTACTCATCCAACTTGCACTTCAAAGATGAACTCCGAACCTTTAGAAGGTTTCCTTCAGAGATCGATGAAATCCTTACACCACAGCAAAACTCACTCGATACGGTATTAGTTCTACAGTCTAGACAGATACACTTCCAACCTCAAACATTCAAACTCCAACCATTGGTAGTTGTGTTACACGCACCACTACCTCATCTACCTTCAAAACTTATATTGGAAAACCCGAATAGGTAACCCAACAAATAGGTAGAAATATATATATATATATATATATATATATATATATATATATATATATATATATATTACAAATACGTTCTCTCAAGAAAGAAATCACTCCAAAGCCTAGGAATTCACTAAACCTAGCGCTTTGATACCAAATGTGATGACTCGACTTTCAATAACCAGAAAGTCGCATCATCTTGAAGAAAGAAAGGGATAGGAAAGGGAAAAGAAAGAGAAGAAAGAAAGAACAACATCAGAATCTCAACAGCGGAACGAATAAATTATATTAATAACATAAGTATTACATAATATACAACATCAATCTGAGTAGATAATACATCACGTACTAGATAGTTATAAACCTGTCTAGTTATTACAACTCAATACAATACCAAGAAACTACTCAGAGAAACCAACACAGCAGATCACTACAGATAACTATAATGCAGAAGCCTCCTGCTCCATTGCTTCTCCAGAATACGTCAAAGCTAACCTGACACCCTTGGCTACTCATAAAAATTTGAGTACCCAAGAGTTTAAGAAAACAGAAATAAACTCCGGGTCAGACATGGGCCTGGTGTGAGTAACAGGTTAAGGTTGCTTAACCTTCAAAAAAACCTTTGAATACAAAAGGTATCACATAAGACTCTCCACACATAAACATGGGTAAGTTTTTATCTTACGCTAACCAAACATTTGATAGTAAATCCTGTGATATAACAATAGGGTCTAGGGTTTTAAAGTAAATAGAAAACAGCCGAAATTGTTACATTCATTAAATTCCAGCTACTAGCCACAAAAGTGGGTAATACAATCAAAACCGTAAGGGCACGTAGGAAGAATGGGTTTCCATCAATGGCAGGGCTACTAGGGTACCGCCTGTCATAGTACGCGGCCTAGATCACCGTATCGAGGATCCACCCTAAATCCCCTACAACACAAGGCCAGAACCATTCCTTACTGAACGGTTTCGAACAAGACAACCCCGCGGTTGTGATCAGCAACCGCACCACACAGCCGAAATAAAAAGGGACATCTAGACAGGGGTAAATCTCGTCCTACTTGGGCATGACCCACTTGGCCTTGCTGCACCTCTCCTGTTTTAGCCATTCTCGGTTGATGAGTCTTGAGGCTACGATAACCTTTAGAGAACACATCTCTTAAAATGCTCATTGTCCACCTGACAATGTTCTGAAAGCATTCAATCCATACAAGTTCATTTCGGGTTCGAACGAAACTGAAGGCATCATCTCATTACACTCATTTTGGAATCACCCTCAGAGTTAACGACGATAACCCTTGCACTTTGAATCTTCATCTTCACTTCAGATTCATGACCTATCGTTAATTTGGATCGATGTGGTTTACAGATATCCAAATTTGGAAACCCGGTCCTGGTCTCATTAAAATCCAAAATGTATCTTTTAAGGCTAAGTTGTTTTAAAGTTTAAAATAATTCAATTCTATTATCTATATACACACATATAGATAATTCACAATATCACAATAGATAATCAACATTATCATCATAAACAGATAATCCACATTATCATCAAAAATAGATAATTCATATTATCATCTCAATGCAACCAAAGCATCCATATCACACAGCATTACTTATCTCATATCTGAGGTCTCAAACCATTCAAGGCAATCAATATTATTCATCCATACATAAGCAATGATTTACTTAATCACATCATCTATAATTAATTTAAAATGAATTAAATTAATTACTTCATCGCTAATTAATTTAAAGTAAATACTTCATCAATATAAATCTTGCTTACATAACCATTAATTAATTACAAATCAATTAATTAATCCCCATCTAATTAATCATCTTAATTAATCACCCTTGATTAATTATCCTTTAATTACATTCAAATAATTATCCTTAATTAATTTCACAAATTAATTACTCTCACACAATTACAGTAATTTACCTTTAATTACTTCATTAATTAATTAACTATAATTAAGTACATCGATCCTTAGTTAATTACATTAATTAATTACTCTTAATCACTTAGATTAATTAATCTTAATTAATCAACTCTTAATTACATCATTAATTATATTAATTAATGATTCTCTAATTACATTTTAATCAACTATTTTATTTAAATTAATCACATTAAGTAATTAATTTTCAATTAAACCATAATTATTAATCACTTTTGATTAATCACATTCAGTAATTAACTATCCTTAATTACTCATTCAATAAATTAATTACTCCTTAATTAATTATCTTAACTAATCCCTTGATTAATTATAAAGTAATTTAATCCAGATTACTTCCATTCTTAAATCATTTTCATTAATTACATCCAGTAATTATTAATTAATAACTTCACTAAGTAATTTCAATACATTAAGTAATTATTTATCAAACCATCCAGTGTTTAACTTAATTAAACTTAATTAATTAACTTAAACAAATTACATTTAAACTTAATTAATTACATTAGGTAATTAATTCCTTAATTACTTCCATTAAGTAATTACACATAAACAATTCCACAAATGATTATCGTTAATTAATTAATCTAATTAATTATTAAAATTAATCACATTAATTAATTATTAAATAATCTTAAGTTAATGACCTTCATTAACTATTAACAATCCTTTAATTACTTTTATTGAGTAATTAATCATAGATTAATCATTATTAATTTCAAATTAATTAATCTTAATTACCAATTAATTAATGTTTAATTATTTAATCAATTAAGTGTTAACTATAACTTAATTAATCCTTAATTACTTGATTAATTAATCTTAAACATTAATTGCCAAATTAATAATCCTTAATTACAAATTAATTATTCCTTAATTAATTAACTTAAACCTTAATTAATTAATTTAAACCTTTAATTACTTATTTAATTAATCCAAATCATTAATTAAATAAATAAATAAATTATACATTTTAATTAACTTAATAATTTAACGAATCCAAATCATTAAATTCTATTTCCCTTTAAGATAAAACATTTCTTACTTAATCAAAGCATTTAAAAACAATTTGCTTTCAAATTTACTTTAAATTTCATTTTAAATTTAAGATTTAAATTGAATACAAATTTAACTTTAACAAAGTCAAAACATAAATCTAAAAACCTTTTAAATTCTCATGTTAAGGAAATACTCATTTTATAAAAGTTGTTTAAAAAAATTAAAAACCAAATTTATTTTAAATTCAAATCAATTTAAGAAAATACACTTTAACATTCAAAATTGTTTGAATCATTTTAAATTTAAAAAACTTTCTTTCATTTTAAAACTGGAATACATATTTAAATCTGAATCCAGATTAAACTTAGATTTAAAAACTTTACTTACATTTTAAAACTTCATTATAAATTAAAACCATTAATCATTTTAAAGTAGTTAAAACAATTTAAATTCAAAAACTTATTTTATTTTAAAAACTGAGATTCAAACTCAAATTATAGATTTTAAAACTTAGATTTAAAACTTATTTTAAACCACTTACAATTTAAACTTTCATTTTTAAAATTCAAACAAATATACTTTAAGTACTTAAAAGTTGTTAAACAATTTAAATTTCAAAAACTTAAATCATTTTAAAACTAAAGTTCAAACTAACTTGAATTCAGATTTACACTTAAGTTTAAAACTTAGTCTAAAACTATGATTTACATTTGAAACTTTATTTTTAAATTTAAAAGTAGAACAGGTTTTTTTTGTTATTAAAAACCTGTAACTAAATCTTATACTCGAGCCAAAGCCTTATCTACTTCGAGCCAAAAATCAACTACTTCGAGTTAAACACTTGAATCACTCGGAAACAAACTCACAGCAAAAACCAACCTTCACCAGAAAATCAACTATGCACCGTGAACATGCACGGTGGCACTAATCTACTTCGATCATCCACGATGATCTCCTCCAGTCTTCAATCACCTAAAGACCCTCTCACGATCATCATATCACTACCCATGCTCGAGATCCAAGATCGAGCTTCACATCCCACCTGGAAACAAACTGGAATCCACCACCACCAAACCTGGAAAATCCACGCTCCTACAACTCCGGCCACCTGAGAATCATCGACTCCGGCCACACATTCGCCAACTACCTAACTATCATCCCCTAAAAACTCGTAACACTCGGTCAATCCGATAAGCCATGGTGATCAATTCACTCTTCCTAGTTAAAACTAGGGTTCCAGCCTTCAATCCACAACCACCAACTCCACAATTCTCTGATCATCTTTGTAACAACCCGCATATTTAATGATTTTATATTTAAATATTTTATTTAAATATAGCGTCGTTAGTCGGATTTTTGGATCTGAAATGTTACTTTTTGCAAATGGACGAATTAGGACTCGAAACCACCTCCATTGAGTCCAAAATGACGTTTGCGATCTTTTTGAGTATAAGCTTTGATATGTTTGGAATAAGTTGAATTTTGCTACTTTTTCTAGTTGGGTTTTGGGTTGGGTTCAGCCCACTAACTAACTAATTAACCCTAACTCAGTCCCTCTCCACTCACTTATTTCATTTCATAAAACTTAAGCTAAAAACTGAAAATGGGGGAAGAGAATGGGAATTAGAAATTCCAAGCCCTAGTTTCTTCTTGCAACTTGAATTCTTGCTCCAAAATCAAAGAGAAGCTATTGGTAAGCCTCCTCTTCATCTTCTCCAACTCTTCTCCTCTTCAATTTCAGAAAGTTTCCTAAACCTAACTTAGGAAATATGTGTTTTATTCCTAGATTGAAGCTTGTAGAGTTGAAGTGAAGAGTAGTTAGTCTCCTTCTTTTGTTTGAGCTTCTTCTTCTTTGTTTTGAGATAAAAGGTGAGTTTTGAACTCACATCTACTTCTCTTGTTATTATTGATGTAAGGTGAGATTTTTATCTTACATCTATGCTTATATATCTTTGATTGTTGGGTATGAATTCCTAACACTTGTTCATGTGCACTTGCTTTTGGTTTGGATTGAATTGGTGAATATCCAAATAATTAGTGTTTTGGGTTCAATTCTTTAAAGATCCTAACTATGATGTTTGAACATGTTTTTGGTGGCGAATCGGAGAGCTAATGGAGCTGGGGTATCTATTGGCTAAAGCACCTTAGGTCCATTGCTCGGCCGGTTGCGTTTTGGAAGAGTTTGCACTTCGATGAGAAAGGGCAGGAACTGCAGAAAATTGCAGTTCGGTCGACCGATCCCTGTAGCCGGTCGACTGACCTCTACCCCGAGCAATTTTCTACTTCTGGCCAGCCTACCGAGCCATGTAGCCGGTCGACCGACCTGCTTCTATTTTTCTGTTTTGCCTATTTTTGCTCATTTTGATTGGTTTTCCAAATTTTATGGATTCAAGTTGGTTCTTAGTGGATGTTATTGCATCTTTGGCTTTGATAACTTATTTTTGATTTCATTCACGGGTTTTTATAAAATAATCCCTCTAAATTGCATTAAAAGCTCGTTTCTCCAATTTATAAATTCTATTTAAACACACACGATTTCGCACTTCGAGCGGAGTGGAAAGGAGATTAAATGGTTAGGTAAAACACGGACCGTGAATCCATGCGTTTATCTTTCCGATTAGTCCCCGACCTATTCGATTGATTGTTTTGACCTTTTGGTCTGGTTTACCAATGAGATGAGGTAGACTTTGTACTACTTTGAGTGTGAAATTAACTAACGGATAGTAAACCGTTTAGTGCGAACGAGTGGTTATGGGACTCACGTTACCACTTTTCGGATTTCTTTTTGAGAGTTATGACACATTCTGCCAGTTAGTGGTGTCCAGTACTGGGCCTCCGGACCTTCACCACTACGGTTTGTTGCCTTTGGGATAGTGTCTTCGGACTATCTCCTTCGGGCTGTTGCCTTCGGGTATGTTGCCTTCAGGTATGTTGCCTTCGGGTTTGCACCTTCAGGTTTATGCCTTCGGGTTTGTTGCCTATTGTATCGCTTTCGGAGTTAGGTCTTTATGAGCCACTCGAGTGATATTTGGGTTTGGAGTCTTCGGGCTCATGGATCGTTGTTTATACAGTACTGAGCACATGCAAATTTTATGATGTTTCATTGATATGTATATTCCCTAGGTATTGCTCTTCGGTGTTGGTCTTTTTGAGCCGCACGATATATAGCGATTACCTTGTGGAACTTGTGTTACCTTCATTGGTATTTGTTATTGCCTTTTTGGCTTGTTTTGGGATATTCCTATCCTTTGTTTCTCTGAGTTGCCGATGATATGAGGCTCGTTATGATATGATTCATTTTTTCTTAAATGATTGTGTTATCTCTTTTATAGATATTTGTTATACATTGTGACCTTGCAGGTTATTGTTGTTCAGTTTATCTAACTGATTTGTTTAGCTAGACTAACCCATGTATTTTATACTCGGGTCAGACTGAGTTGTTTCAGGTTAGGTGCTTTTGGACTTAGCCTATTTTGCTTCCGCATGGACAATCCAGCTTGTTCCTTTTTGTTAAAGCTTTTTGTGTAGTCCTTTTTATTATAACTCTGATATGAATTCTTTTGAATTCGTCTGTATATTGTGGTTTGCTATACCACCTGACGTGTATCAGTTTGTAAACTCTGTTATGCATCAATATATGTGTATATGATGATCTACTGCTCTGTAATGTATATCACTTCAATAAAAAGTGTCTTTTATAGCGGCGTATAGCCGCCATTAATCACAACCATACTGGTTTCATAAGCGCTGTATATCGACATGTTATAAAAAACTGTTGAATATTTATAACACAAAATATGCCGCTATGGTTGAGCTTAGTTTTATAACACAAATTCGCCACTATGGTACGTTAATTCAATAGCTCATTATAGCCGCTATAATAAAGCTAAATCTCAACGGAACTGAAAATCTTTATAACACCAATTTGCCGCTATAAAATATTTATTTAATAGCGGTCATTTCACGCTATTAAATCAACATGTTATAGTATTGATAAATTCTTTTACAGCTCATATATGCCGCTATAAAAATCGTAGATACACTTTTCAAGAGCTATGCCTCTGTTAACTCCGCCCTGGTTTTGACTCAGCGACTCAAAGGTATGCCGACCTAAGGTCTAAGGGATATGCCGACCTAATACTTCAACAAGTATGCCGACTTAAGGCCAAAAAGGGGTACCGACTTAAGGGAGGTGCCGATTCAATGCTTTGACAAAGTTGCCGACCTAACACCTTAATAAGGTTACCGACCTAACTGCCTTAAAAGGATGCCGACCTAAGGCCTGGAAGGGATACCGACTTAAGGCTGAACAGTTGCCACCGACCTAAGATAGCTACCGACCTAAGATAGCTACCGACCTAAGATAGCTACCGACCTAAGTCGCCACCGACCTATAACCTATGTTAAGTCGTTCACGGCCCAAGCAAAGGAAGACAGGTTCAATGCATCTACTTGGCGCAGTGGTCTCTTAACTCGTACACGGCTCACGACCTAGCTTAAGTCGTCCACGACCTAAAGCTACTGGGTGAAGGTTCATGCCGCATAAAGAAGACCAGTTGAATCATTTGCGACTTAGAGGATGACTCGTGGGCGACTTAGGACTTGTACAAATGAACTCTTGTGAAGCCAAGGAGGGGCCAGATGAATTGGCCACGACCTACCTTTGACCGGCCACAACCCACCTTAGACCGGTCACGACTTACGACCTAAGGGGGGATTTCCCCTATAAATACCAACCTACCTCAAGCATGAAAAGGACTTTTTTTGGCTGATATCTTTAAGCGCCAATACTCCGCTGAATTCTCAACTTACTCGACACTTCAAGCACGCAAGGCATCTCAACAAACTTCGAGAGGAAATCTAACGCAATCTACATGGATTCTAAGAGTTCTTCTGCACCAAAGTTCTAGTTGTTTGTCTCATCATAATTGTGATTGAAGATTGTTGTAAAGTTGTAATCGATTCAGTAATAAAGAGAATTAAAGTGGATGTAGGCTTACCCTAAGCCGAACCACTATAACAGTTGTTGTCTTTTCTGCTTTCTCTGTGATTTTTCTACTTGTTTTTAGTTTCCGTGTTCACGGGTGGTGCTTTCGCTCAACTTCAATCTACACCGGGGTGTTAGCGTCTGATTTTTACGTTAACATTTTTGATGCTTTCAATGAGAACCCAACTCAGGAAACTTCCACTATTGCTCCGCGAAGGATTGTTGAAAGGATTTCTTTTAAAACCAGAAGTTTATTGGAAATAATGGCTCCTGGGAGAAAACGAAGTTCTGTAAGATCCGACAATGTTCAAGAGAATACTGCTACCTCTCCTCCTTCAAGTCAAGCAGCTCCAACTGTTGGAGTTACTCGAGCAGAGTTGGACATCGTAGTTTTTGGGATTGAATCAACAATTGAATGCTCAGAATGCGCAGTTGGAAGCCCAGAATGCCCAGAATGCCCTGATCTTGAGTAAATTGAATGATTTACTTGGGGCAAACCGTCAACCGGGTAATAATGATGGGAACCCTACTGTGGGAGTTCAGGATGTTGAAGGGAACATTTCTCAAAGAGCCGCAGACCCTGTAGAACGGACTCCTCTTCAAGATGGAGGATCAGGGCCGCAGCCGACCCTCCGTGAACGATTGTCAAGGCAGAATTCAGAAAGAGTGGCTGATGTGTGCCCTCCAGAGCCTCTAAATGATGAAGAGTATTTTTCGGGTATGGTTCATCAAATTATGAAAGAAAGTATGCGAAGAGATGAAGACGAGAAAGAGTGGGGTTTTGCTCCAAGCAAAAACTCCCTTTACTGAAAGGATCTTAAAGGTGGAGTTCCCAAGGAAATTCATTCCCCCTACTATTCCGGCTTACAAGGGGACGAGTGATCCTAACGAGTTTCTGTATAAATACGACTGGCATATGACAGGTGCCAGGGCGTCTGATGAAATTAAATGCCGATACTTCCCGGTATATCTAGAAGGTGTAGCTCTATTGTGGTTTACAAAGCTACCGGTCAGGTCCATCGATCAGTTCTCCGATTTGACTAGGAAGTTCAAGGAGCAATTTCGATTGTATGCTTCTAAAGCAAAGGACATAATTTCGCTGTCAAGTCTAGAGCAAAATCCGGGAGAATCTATCACGTCGTTTTTGAATCGCTTTAACATAGCATTGGCTGAGGTAGATAATGCTAAGCCACACATGGTCCTGACATACTTGATGAGGGCGATTGACAAATCGAGTGAATTTGAAAAATGGTTGAAAATGAAAGAACCAAACTCACTTGACAAATTCTACAAGAAAGCGGATGAATTCATGCGCTTGGAGAGCCTCCAAACACCGGCTAAGGTGGTATCAGCGCAAGCCGGGAACAATGATGCTCCTTCGAACAAGAAAGAACCTAACACTCAGAAAAGGGGAAACGATGGTGGAAAGAAACAGGGAGACGCTAGAAAACGTCGTTCTTTCAATTTCACACCCTTGACCGATATCCCTGAAAACATCTACTTTGCAACCAAAGATGATGTCAATTATCCGACACCACCTAAAATGAGAGTTGCAATTAAGATGGAAAAAAGTGGAAGGTTCTACCGGTTCCACAACCAGCCCGGCCATGACACCAACGAATGCCGTCAGTTGAAAGAGGTAATTGAACAACTCTTGAAGGAAAACAAACTCCAACAGTATGTGAAAAGGAACAGAAATGCCCTAGCTTCGTCAAATCAAGGACAACAAGTTCCCGCTCACCGTCCTGGCTCAAGTGAGAAGGCCGTGGAACATGAATCGGAAAGGCCTGTCATCAATATAATAACTGGAGGACCTCACCCAGCAGGCAGAAGCTGGGGCAAGATGGAAAGGTATGCCCGGGCCTTGAGGCATGTACCAGCTGAAGAGAATGTCTTTGTTTTAGAGAATGATGCGCCTTTAAAGCAACAAAAGACTTCCACAGATGATATTGTATTCAGCGCCAGGGATTCTTTGGGTATCGAGGCTCCGACCATATATCCTTTGGTCATATCCGCTGGTATTGGGCCAGCAACTGTGAGAAGAGTTCTAGTTGATTGTGGAGCTTCATGTAACATCCTCTTCAAGAAGACCTTTGATCAAATGAAAATTCCAATGGCTGACGTTCAAGCTTCATCACTTAAGATCGCTGGGTTAGCTGGAGAACCCAAACAGCCGATTGGGACCATAGATTTGTTTGTAGAACTTGGAAAGGGACTGAGGAAGGTGGCTCGAAAGCAAACCTTTATAATTGTTGAAGAATTATCTGCCTACAATGCCTTTTTAGGCCGACCAACTCTTGCTGCATTCAAAGCTGTTCTTGCTCCATGGTGTCTGAATCTAAAATTCCCCACAGATAACGGAGTTGGTGTGATTAAGGGAGACCAAGATGCGGTGCGAGAATGTTATCTTACAGAGCTACGTGAATCAAGGAAAAGAGAAATGGGAAAAGATGCGGCGGCTCCAGTCCGCATCAAAGAACCAACCTTGTAGCAATTACAGGGTAGGCCCTGCACTGGCGAATGTAGTGGGGCACGAAGAGAGATGGATCCAAGGAAAGCCAGTGCAGGGGAGAATAGGGTAGTACCGGTAGAGGTAACAGTACCGGTGCCCGTTGACCCAAAGGACCCAAACAAAGTGCTTAATGTGGGTTCACAACTCAACGCAACGGTTCAGAATGTACTGATTTCATTTTTGAAGGCTAATTTGGATGTATTCGCTTGGACTCACGCTGACATGTGTGGAATATCCCCGGAGATTGCAGTACACACTCAGAACATTGATCCAAAGTTTACACCTGTGAAACAGAAGAGAAGAACCCAGGGTCCTGAGAGAACGGCTGCGTTAAAAGAAGAAGTGGATCGGCTCATGGAGAACGGTTTCATCAGAGAATCTACTTATCCAAATTAGGTATCAAATCCAGTGCTGGTGAAAAAGGCTAATGGAAAGTGGAGAGTATGCATTGATTTTTCAGATCTGAACAAAGCCTGCCCCAAAGACTGTTTCCCGCTGCCCAGGATCGATCAGTTGGTGGATGGGACGGCAGGACATGAATTGTTATCTTTTATGGATGCATACTCCGGATATAACCAGATTATGATGCATAAGCCAGATCAAGAGGATACTAGTTTCATCACAGATGTTGGACTCTACTGCTACAAGGTCATGCCTTTCGGACTAAAGAATGCAGGGGCAACTTACCAAAGGCTTGTCAATGCCATGTTTAAACCACAAATTGGCAAGACAATGGAAGTTTATGTTGATGATATGCTAGTAAAGTCTAAGAAAGCAGTGGACCATATGGATCACTTGGCAGAGATGTTTGCAGTACTCCGCAAGTACAAAATGAAGCTTAATCCCCTGAAATGTTCATTTGGAGTGGAGTCCGGAAAGTTTTTGGGTTTCATTGTGAGCGCTAGGGGCATTGAAGCCAATCCAGCTCAGATCACTACCTTGAGAGAGGTCAAGGCTCCTAGAACGAAGAAGGAATTGCAAAGTCTCAATGGAAAGGTTGCTGCTTTGAGTCGGTTTATTTCCAAAGCTACTGACAAATGCATTCCATTCTTTGATGCTCTGAAGAAAGGAAGGAAAAACTTTGAGTGGACTCCTGAATGTCAGAAAGCATTTGATGAGTTGGTTCATCATAAGGAAGTGCCTCCGATACTTTCAAAGCCTGACAGTGGTGAAGATCTCTTCGTATATTTGGCAATTTCGTCTCATGCTCTCAGTGCAGTGTTGGTACGGGAAGACGCAAGGATTCAACGCCCAGTCTATTATATCAGCAAAATATTCACTGGGGCAGAGATGAACTATTCAAGATTAGAAAAGCTCGCCTATTGTCTGTTGATTGCATCAAGAAAACTGAGGCCGTATTTCCAAGCTCATCCCATCAAAGTCCTCACTGATCAACCCCTAAAGCAAGTCCTATTCCGTCCTGAGACTTCAGGCCGTCTTTTGAAATGGAATATTGAACTCAGCCAATATGACATCACTTACCATCCCCGAAAAGCAATCAATGGACAAGCTTTGGCGGATTTCATCGCAGAATGTACGGATAAGGGTGATAGAGAAGAAGAAGTCACTAATAGCGTCCCAATCCAATGGAAATTGTATGTCGATGGCGCAAGGAATGATTACTGTTCTGGAGAAGGGGTTGTCCTTGAAACCCCAGAAGGGCGATCGCTATGTTATGCGCTGAGACTAGAGTTCCCTTCGACAAACAATGAAGCTGAATATGAAGCTCTCATTGCTGGTTTGAGGATCGCTAAAGAACTAAACATCAAGGCATTGCAAATCTTCAGTGATTCTCAACTTATTGTTTGCC
Source organism: Allium cepa (assembly GCA_030765085.1). NCBI lineage: Eukaryota > Viridiplantae > Streptophyta > Magnoliopsida > Asparagales > Amaryllidaceae > Allium > Allium cepa. Next base: position 344,981,124 of record CM060938.1, read on the forward strand.
AAGTCAGGAAGGAATTTCAAGCTAAAGGAGGGAATCTACCCGCCTATTTATCAAAAGCCTGGGAGCTCCTTCAAAATTTTGACCGTTATTCAATAAACCATGTACCCCGAGAGGAGAACATGAAGGCGGATGCTCTCGCAAAGTATTCAAGTACTGGTGAAGCTCAACTATTAGGTTTAATTCCCGTCGAAGTCTTGTCAGCTCCGAGCACAGATGAAATGGATGTTGATTGGATTATGAATGTATCCCAAGAACAAGAATCATGGATGACTCCGATACTTTAATATTTTCTCAATGGTTCTTTGCCAGAAAGCTCAAAAGAACGACAGAAGCTAATGAGGAAAGCCTCCAGATAGATAGTTCAAGATGGTCGTTTGTATAGACGAGGATTTTCAATGCCATTACTTCGATGTGTGACAAAGGAAGAAGCTAAGACAATTCTGACTGAAGTACACGGAGGGGAATGTGGGGATCATACAGGTGGTCAAACTTTAGCAAAGAAAATCCTCCGCTATGGATACTTTTGGCCAGAAATTAATCAGGATGCTGCTAACTATTCGCGAAAATGTGATAAATGCCAGAGATTCGCCAAAATTCCTAGAGCACCCTCTACTGAGCTAACTCAAATGGTCAGTCCATGGCTGTTTGCCATCTGGGGAATAGATCTCATTGGGCCTTTGTCGACTGCCAAATCGGGGATTAAATATGCTATCGTTGCTGTTGATTACTTCACTAAATGGGATGAAGCTGAACCATTGGCTACTATTACCTCTAAGAAAATGATAAGTTTTGTGACTAAAAATATCATTTGCAGGTATGCTGTGCCTCAGAAGATAATCACAGACAATGGTACTCAGTTTGAAAGTGAGGAGTTCCGAGATTTCTGCAAACGATTCAGGATCAGAAAAAGCTTCTCAGCAGTTGCTCATCCACAGGCAAACGAGCAAGTGGAAGCAGTAAACAAAATCATCAAATCAACCATCAAAAAGCAGCTGGAAAAGGCAAAAGGTGGTTGGGTCGATAAGTTACCGCTTGCACTATGGGCATACAGGACCACTCACAAAACTGCGACTGGGCATACTCCATTTTCATTGGCATACGGATCAGAAGCGATGATTCCGGTGGAAACTGAAATCCCTTCACACAGAAGGATCCATTTTGATCAAAATGAGAATGAAAAATTGAAATTGGAAGCACTTGACCTCCTCGATGAAAGAAGAGAAGAGGCTAGACTTAGAATTGCAGCTCACCAGCAAAAAATAGCCGGGCACTTCAATTCCAAAGTTCGTCAGCGCAGCTTTGAAGTTGGGGATTTAGTCCTGAAGAGAATTATGACAGCCGTAGGTGTGTTTGGGCCAAACTGGGAAGGGACGTATGTTATAGGCACAAAGCTTCTTGACGGCACATTCAAACTTACAACTGTCGAAGGAGAACCAATTCCAAGAGCTTGGAACAACAATCATTTGCGTCCTTATTTTACTTGAAAGCTTTGCTGAAATGTTGTAAAAGAATTGCAAAGATATGATTCTTGTATTGAAAGCAATTGTAAAGCAAGTGAATAATGAAAAGCTATAAAGTGGATGTAGGCCCAGTTTTTGGCCGAACCACTATAAATCTTGTGTTCTCTACTATTATAAACTGCTTTGTTTTATTTCGACATATAAAATACGTTAATTATGTTACTAAAATGTCGATTTAATAATGCAGGCCATAAAAACAAGGCTTACCCGTCACAAGACCAAGCGATCTCCGACATCACCCAGCAAGCAAACGTTAAACCATTCAAAATTTCCATACTCAAATCCTACAAGAGAAATGCTCCGAACAAAAGTTAGCAATGTGGATAAAAGTGGACCATATCTAACTAACTACAAATGTTTGAACAAACAAACAACCAGTTAAATAGCCTGTGTCTACCACCACCAACTCGCTTAACTATGAAGTATATTTCTTTGGATAAGGAAAATTATTGGCAACTAAAAAGGATGACACTTGCAAAGGATAACGGGGATCGCTGACATGAATAGATGGCAAAGAGACATGGGCGAGCAAGCATCAATCAGCAAAAGACCTCTTCGGAGGCACAAGCCCTCTTCGGAGGCACAACTCTTCGAAGGATAAAAGACCTCGAGCGGGCCTAGCCAGGAAAAGAGAGATCTTTCTCGATACAAAGTTGCGGAATGATCGGTCGATACACTCCCGTGAATCCGTCCAACCGAGAGAAAGAAACTCCAAACTTCCAGGCAAAAGCCCTACTCAGAGGCACACGTTTCACCGAGATTGAAATAAAACTTCCAAGTGTTGAAACGTGAAAAGCCCTCTTCGGAGGCCTATTTCACCACAGTTGAAATGCTAAAAGACCTCGAGCGGGCCAAACCAGAAAAAGAGAGATCTTTCTCGATACAAAGTTGCGGACTGATCGGTCGATACACACCCGTGAATCCGTCCAACCGAGAGAAAGAAACTCCAAACTTCCAGGCAGTAACCCTACTCAGAGGCACACATTTCACATGATCGGTGATACACTCCCGTGAGACGAAATGTGAAAAGCCCTCTTCGGAGGCCCGCTTCCCAGCGAACAGGAAAAAATAAAAGCCTCTCCCAAGGGGCAGAAGCAAAAAGACCTCTTCCCAGAGGCACAATCAAACAAAAAAGACCTCTTCCCAGAGGCAGAAACAAAAATACCTCCTCCCAGAGGCACAATCGAACAGAAAGACCTCTTCGGAGGCACACGTTTCACCGAGATTGAAATAAAACTTCCAGGTGTTGAAACGTGAAAAGCCCTCCTCGGAGGCACAACTCTTCAGAGGCACACGTTTCACCGAGATTGAAATAAAACTTCCAAGTGTTGAAACGTGAAAAAGCCCTCCTCAGAGGTACAACTTTTCAAAGAAGCATTTCGTCAAAAACGCAAAGCAAAGATCAGAAAGCCCTCCACTGAGGCGCAATACCAAAAAAAAAAAGCCCTCTTCAAAGGCACACTTAAACTCTCAAAGGAAGAATGATTCACCTATTCTGGAAAATACTCTTCCTCAAAAAAGAATTTAAAGTGCCCTTCAGAGGCCCGCTTTACCACATAGAAGAATTCACTTGGTAAAATGTGTGTATGCACCAAAGGAAAAGTGATATCTTCGAAGGATGAAGCATAAAAACTCATATGGAGGGAGCTGTACTCTATTTTTAACGAAATAATATTCCTCCAAGTATGGAATAATTATTCTCCAGAAAATAAGAGTACAAGTCCCCTCAAAGTATAAAATATTGCAACGAGCTTATGGTATAGGGGCAACATGGTATAGCTACATTGGTAAAATTACGCCCAAACAACATACCACAAGCTCACTGCGATATCATATAAAGAAACTTGTACAGAAATGAATAGTAAATGCATTCTCAAATACAGACAAAAGTTTGTACAAACAAAAAGAATCATTTTATTCAATACTGTCAAAATTTTGTACAGGTACAGGTTTCAAAATAAAAAGAAAAAGAAAAGCGGAGGCCGGTACCCGCACAATCTCCGGCCAGTACATGCAAAAAGCAAAAAGTAAAGATGAATCGAAGCAGGACTCCTTACTTCTTCTTGCCACCACCCTTAGAGCCTTCACCAGACCTAATAGGCAGCTTTTCAGGACGGCTTGGGAGAGTCAGGGATGAAGGAGAAAGGGTTACTGCCGGATCAACTTTCGCTTCCTGAATATCTTTCCCTCTCTTCTTGGAAGTGACACGCTTCCTCCTCCTCCTTGAAGAAGTCTCACTTCCCGGGGTAACAAGAGTAGATAATTTTATGTTATCAGAAGTGGTTCGCTCCGGAGAATCATTGCCTTCTCCAAGCCCTTCTCCCCCATGTTCTTGAGAAGCAATAGGATCATCTAAGCCATGAAGAGCTTCTATTTGCTCCTCTTGCGACCCGGGTTGAGAGGCGGATGGAGGAGTGACCTGGAGAACCAAAGGAGGAATAATTGGAGGAGGGAAAGTTTGAACAATGCTCGATGCCTTCTCTACAGAAGAAAAGAGGTTAAAGTCAGTAAAAAGAGGAGATAAAGGCTCGTTGAGATTCAGGAAATAGTCAAGAAGCTCACCAAGCTCGTAAGAAACAAATGAGCAGTCTACTTGAGCAAGATTGACAGTAGAGTTACCTGGAGAAGTTGGCTTCCTGATATCAACCTCGTAAGCCTATGCTTCAGCACTCTCATCGCCTTCATCTCCACCCTGTATGCTTGTGATCTCAGTGGTAACTTTAGTAGGGGATGGAGAATGAGAACTGGAGCCAATAATGTCGATTTCGGCCGAAGGAGAAGGCTGAACTGGAGCAGTTGAGATAGTTTTTCCTAAATGTTCCCCTACTGCCATTTCGGCTCTTAATTTCGCAATATGTTCTTTTCCCCTAGCAAGAGCAGCGCGAGCATCTTCATCCAAGTAATGCTCCTCAAGAGCTGATTTGGCATAACCAGCACCTTTACCGCCAAGCATGTCAATTGCAGCCTCCCACACTTCAGCCAGAGTAACTTCATATTTGGGGCCTAGAAAGGCGAGACTACCGTGCCCCAAGATGCTGTGCAGGTAAAAGTCAAATAGTGTCGAGCTGATGTTGGTCTTCGTTGCCTCATGAGATTCTTCAGCTGCAATTTTACTGGCAACGGCCTCATCACGCTCTCTTTCAGTCTTGGAAAGTTGAAGCTTTAGCATTTGAATTTCCGCCTCCTGAGAGTTGACTTTCCCCCGTAACTCTGTAACCTCAGCACGATACCTTCCTGCTGTTTTCCGCTCAGCTTCAAGTTGTGCCTCGGCATGTCGCTGAGCGGCGTGAGCATCGCGAACTTGCTTTTGAAGTACTTCTTCTTTTTGAGTATATGTGGTAGAAGAAGTGGCAAGCTCTTGTTTAAGTTCCTCAACTTTCGCTTCAAGCTCTTCATTGTAAGTAGTGATGCTCCTCATTTCGGTATCATGCTGCTCAAGAACCTTTTGCCATTCAGCTTTATCATTCTCCATAGTAAGCATGGCCTCTATATTCGCACTGTTGACCCTTTGAAGCTCGTCAACAAGCTTTTGCCACTCCGACATCCGCTCGATATCAAGTTTAATAGCATCAAGATTTTGCAGCATTGCTTGTTTATCAATAAGGACCAAGTCAAGATCGAATCGCACTCCCTTTAAGCACCAGTGCGGAAACCGGCTTTGCAGAGTAACAGGGCCTGGTCCAACTTTGAATTTAGGCCTGCTGATTATTGTCTGAATGTCTGTCTTCCCGAGAGCAGGAGAGCCAGAAGGAATGTCAAGTGAGATGGGGGCAGTGACCTTTTCAGGAGTGGTAGTTGCATGCTTCTCACCGTGCCTGGCACGCTTGCTTAGGTCCTCAACTGTATGACTTTTTCTCCAGTCATCATGGGTTTTTCTCTTGTGGGAATCGTCACCTCTCTGGGAAGAATCATGGTGCTCCTCCCTTTCTTTTCTCTCATAATGCCCTTCTTGAGCCCTCCTCTCCTGAGCCTTTCGGGCGGCTCTCTCTTCATCGGTTTCTCTGTGAACGGAAAGGTAGCGCTTATAATCATATTGACTACGCCTTCCGTAGCGCTGGAAGCCGTCATAATAAGAGCCGCTGCGTCCCATCGGAGAATCTGAAGTAAAAAAGAGAGACAAGTCTTAAAAGTCTTCAGAGAAAAGGAGCATAACTTTAGAATCTTCAAAGTACAAAGAGTTAGGAGTATAAAAGTGCCAAAAGATTCTAAGTGTGTGTAATTTGCAAGCTACGCGCATCAAACTACGAACAACTCTTTGATTGCAGAGTAGTTAGGGGAGTAGTAGTTAACGTCAACTCTTGGGTCGACGGAGCTTGTTGCAAAGAAGAAGTCGCTTCCACTACTGAAGAAGAAACCCATTTATTGACAGGGTCATCTTTATAGATATCTTATGAGGTGGCAAAGAGGACACTCAACCCTTCGAAAGTGTCGTCCCTGTTCTGCCTGACAGGGCTTGTTTTCTAAGCTTCTTCGCCAGACTTCTGTGAATGTTGGGGAGATCCCTGAGGCTCTTCTTCCTCAATGACCGGGGCAAGTGCAGATTTGCCATACGACCCCGCAACATCAACAGTAGTGGAACACTTCACTAGAGAAGCCTCAGGGGCAGATTCTTTTGGTATGGGTGCGTCAGAAAAGACTGGGGCATCTAATGCTTTAGGCGGGGAGTCTGGAACCTCATAGGGATGTGTGGAGCGAGAAGGTTGAAGAAGTCCGAACTAGTGAAGGAATTCGTCATTCAACAAAAATTTCATATCCCGCTCTTCAACCGGTACAGCTACGAGCCTCTCCAGAGTTGGCTTGTGGCTGGGATCTCTAGAAGGAGGGGAAGCGCTGAAATGAAAAAAAATGAAGTTAACACTTGGCAATTCGGACTCCACAAAACTCAGAGTATAGAAGAGGAAGAGGTAGATGATCTTACTTCCTTCTCTCCACACAGCATAAAACCCCGAGGGGCAACGGACATAGAAGAATTGAGTTAAGAACCCATGGGCAGTGTCAGGAAGGCCAACGATCAGTTTAAAATTTCGGGCGCTTCTCACGACGGTGATAGAAGGATGATCCTTAGTCCTAGTAAAGGAAAATAGGAAGCAGATCTCGTCAAAGCTTGGAAGCCGGTCAAATGTTCTCCTAAATAGCACGCACAACCCCATCAGAATGGCATAGCCATTGGGGTGTAGCTGAAATGGGGAGATAGCTAGTCGAAGAAGAAGATTCTGGAGAAAGTTGTTGAAAGGGGGAATGACCCCGTTTAGCCACATTTGCCGGTTAACCGCTACAAAGCCAGTAGGCGCCACATCAGCAGTGTCACTTTTCTCAGGAAGAATGGCATCTGCTTCAGCAATGCCAAACTGACCGTACAACTGACGAAAAGCTTTGTACGATAAGGTGGTAGGGGCTCTTTCTGGAGGATTGACTAATGGAGCTGGAATAAGAGTGGCCTCTCCAGCATGGGCTATTATATCTTCTTGCTGAGATGTCATTCTACACAAGCAACTGGATATTCAAATATGAAGGTGCACGTTTCCTAAAATGTGTGAAGTGTTGTGTAAAATCAACAAAGCAATAAGCGAATAAAACTGGAATGAAAACTAGCAAGCATTTGTCAGTTATGAAGTCCAGGGTTCGCTGTTTTAAAATATGAAAGAGAAATGTAGATGCAAACAAATCAGTTCAAGATAGCAATGTTTTGCATTAATATTTCACTTTAGTTGATTGGTTCACATCATTTCATACAGTATGTTTAAGTTGATTACTCTATGTTAACTAATCTGCCATTCGATGTGGGCAGTCAATGGCAGTATATTCCTCCCAATTTTCTGTAAATGATGTATTGAACAGATTGTTAGCTTGCAAGTCAAAAGTGATCTGTGAAAAAATGCAGCAAAGTTTGACAGTTCAAAGTTCAAGTAACAGTCCAAACTTCAAGCAGTTTATCCTGGCAACTCAAATGGGAAATACAATTAAGTTCTATCAACATCTCTAAATTTTCAAATTCTGCTCAGGCCATTGAGTCACAATCCAAAAGCTCTCAAAGTCATGAGCCGTTCACGACCTAGCAGGGTGGGATGCAATTGGCTTAGGCTAGAGGAAACAATTTGGCAACTAAAATATTGTTCAAGTAGTGAGTCGTCCGCGATCTAAAGGTTGAGTCGTCTAAAACCTAGAAATTAAGTCGTACACGACTTAAAAGATCTCCTGAAGGTTAAGTGGTTGACTCGGTTAAGTGGTTGGCCCCTTAAATCATTGGTCCTATAGGCCGCAAAGCGTATTGAAGAGATAGATCTTAGCTCGGTCGTGACTCATAGCTTATGCCGTATCTAGTTAAGTCGTGAAGGGTTATAGGTCGCCCAAAAGTACTGAGTCCTGTCCAAGTCGGCATTCCACTTCATCGACAAACCCCCCATCAAATCAGAAACCCTTCACCTTCTTAGCCCGCTAACCCGTTAGCCTCTTCACCAGCACATGCCCTAATTTTCACCTGATGACGAATCATCCAAAACTAAATCACCGCAAATTCAATGCCTGTCACTCCAACGCAATTCAAAAAATCGATTAGCTTGAAGCATCGAAGCCCACCATTCAAACTCTTAAACCTAAATCCAGCCAGCTAGAGTTCGCCAACTATGGAAAGTTCACGACGACGCGTTGCGTGGAAAGGTGAGTAAGGATCAGGAGAAGAAAACGAAATCACTTGCATAATGTAATTTCAAGATTGGTCGGTGGTTGATTGAATCGAAATCGCCTTTGGAAGCTCGGAAAAGAGTTAACAGCAAAACAAGTGAAGAGGTAGGTAATGAGAAGAAAGGAGAGAATATACGACTTATAGCAGAGAGACATGGAGCGGCACGTGTGACCTAACTGTTAGGTCGTACACGACCTACCGACCTAGAGAGTGGACGGGTTAGAGAATGTCGAAGCATATGACCTAACCAGTAGGCGTATACTTCGAGGGGCAATTGTTAACTCCTCCCCGGTTTTGACTCAGCGACTCAAAGGTATGCCGACCTAAGGTCTAAGGGATACGCCGACCTAATACTTCAACAAGTATGCCGACTTAAGGCCAAAAAGGGGTACCGACTTAAGGGAGGTGCCGACTCAATGCATTGACAAAGTTACCGACCTAACACCTTAATAAGGTTACCGACCTAACTGCCTTAAAAGGATGCCGACCTAAGGCCTGGAAGGGATACCGACTTAAGGCTGAACAGTTGCCACCGACCTAAGATAGCTACCGACCTAAGATAGCCACCGACCTAAGATAGCTACCGACCTAAGTCGCCACCGACCTATAACCTATGTTAAGTCGTTCACGGCCCAAGCAAAGGAAGACAGGTTCAATGCATCTACTTGGCGCAGTGGTCTCTTAACTCGTACATGGCTCACGACCTAGCTTGAGTCGTCCACGACCTAAAGCTACTGGGTGAAGGTTCAATGCCGCATAAAGAAGACCAGTTGACTCATTTGCGACTTAGAGGAAGACTCGTGGGCGACTTAGGACTTGTACAAATGAACTCTTGTGAAGCCATGGAGGGGCCAGATGAATCGGCCACGACCTACCTTAGACCGGCCACAACCCACCTTAGACCGGTCACGACTTACGACCTAAGGGGGGATTTCCCCTATAAATACCAACCTACCTCAAGCATGAAAAGGACTTTTTTTGGCTGATCTCTTTTAGCGCCAATACTCCGCTGAATTCTCAACTCACTCGACACTTCAAGCACGCAAGGCATCTCAACTAACTTCGAGAGGAAATCTAACGCAATCTACATGGATTCTAAGAGTTCTTCTGCACCAAAGTTCTAGTTGTTTGTCTCATCTGAATTGTGATTGAAGATTGTTGTAAAGTTGTAATCGATTCAGTAATAAAGAGAATTAAAGTGGATGTAGGCTTACCCTAAGCCGAACCCTTATAAAAGCTGTTGTCTTTTCTGCTTTCTCTGTGATTTTTCTACTTGTTTTTAGTTCCCGTGTTCACGGGTGGTGCTTTCGCTCAACTTCAATCTACACCGGGGTGTTAGCGTCTGATTTTTACGTTAACAGCCTATATATTACATTTTAATAATAGCAATCAAACTAAATCTTCATAAACGAATAAAGATTATAATCAACAGATATAACACAAGAGAATGCTCAGAAAGAAGTGTGATATATTTTTCATTACAGTGTACAAACATTAAAGAAAGTGCATAACCATTGAATAAAACATAAGCCTACAGCCAAGTTAACACAGAGAAACAGAAAATAATGTCAATTTAATAAGTGTACAAACATTACAGAGTACAAACATTAAAGCAATCCTTAACTTCATTAGTTTGGCAAGCCAATTTAGACTGGGATATATATCCATTCCAATTCCACTTCTACATTACCTGGGGCAAAGAGAAATGAGTATTGTGACCGCCTTCTTGTAAAAGGAAATGATTAACATTAGAAATTTCTCAATGATATAAAAATTGAACCGATGACACAAAAATAGAGAAAGAGAATGCAAAGACAAATGCCTTCTAGGAAAAGGAAACACTTCCAGTACCACAGAGGTACAAAGTCCAAAAGTTACATATCAGAAGTTAAGACATGCAATACTTCAGTGAGAAAACAGTATTGTAGTTCTCTATTATAACTGATTTCAATGCTTCATTCCCACAAGTCTTAACTATTTTATTATAAACTAGTGCGTGGCCCGTGCTACGCACACGGGCATTTGTTTAGATAATGAGGGAAGGAGGTTTTTTGTGTGATGTTGTAAGACTTATAAGTGTTATGAATGATTTCAATTGATTAGATATTACTACACCGAAATAGACAATTCCTAGCACTTGTAAGTGTTAAGAATAATTTCAGCAACGTTGTTCAAGTGTCACTGACGACATATGAGTAATTGAGCAATCAAATTTGTCACACTTATAAGTATTATTAACATACTTATTTGTAACGATTATAAGCGTTGCCATTGTAATATTTCGTAACGCTTATTAGCGTTAAAAAATGCTTATTTAGGAACAATTACCATCATCATTACAATAACACTTATAACCGTCAATAGTATAAATTTCATCCTGCATCATTTGATTATGTATCGTTTATAAGCGTTCTTAATACAAATATTGGTAACATTTGTATATGTTACTAACAGAAAATTATGATTTTATACAGTTTCATGCACAAATAACATTGAAATTATTAAAACAAATGGATATAATATAAAGTAAATAGTAATTTCATATGATTCATCATATTGATTCAACATAATATATAAAACGCCATCATATCTCAAATACAAACATGTCACAGTTAGATAATATTGTTATATGACCCAAAAACTGTATAATTTCAAAATACAACAATGTATCATGTCCAAATTAAAAAAAACTGAAAATAAAAAAGAGATCATGGTCTCAGTTAGGACCAAGCCTCCAAGGCATGTAATAGATGAATAACAGATAAAGCTTATGGTCCAGTACATAAACAAAAACCTTGGTTGAATAGTTTGCAAGAAATCTTCCACTGTTGTCAGCTAGTTTCCCATAGCTAGTCTTCTGTCCTGGTCAACTGTAGTAGATTGAGGAATCCAGCCTTCTTTGTTCAATCCCCTCGTGTTGTGCCTCTTCTGTTGGTTGCACCACCTCCATCTTATAAGAGCTACCGATTTGCTGAACTATGGTATCTCATTCTTGTCTTACCGTTTCTCTTGTTATTATTCTGGAGACTAGGGAAGAGTAGCTTCTCGTATCACTGGTAGATACAACGTTGAGGTATGCAATTTATATCAAATATCCAACATGCACACAGGATAAAAGCTACTACTGTTCAATCCAAATACAACGTTGAGGTATGCAATTTATATCAAATATTCAATGCATAGTGTGTGGCCCGCGCTACGCACACGGACAATGTCGATAGTCAAATTGGTATTAAAAGCTATTGTAAACTGTAATGTGTCAGTGTAAAGCGGTTTTATATAGTAGTGGAATGTAGATTTCAAGTATATGGTTATGTATAGGAGTAACTGCAGTGTGATGGATATATATGCATTGAAAACTATGTGGAAGTGGTAAAGGCTGGTAAAAAACTAAATTTCGTGGAGACACGATAGAGTTAAGTGATGAGTGCTTAAGCGTGCGTAATTTGTACGTGTTTGGGGGTGTGAATCTAAGCAATAAATTACTACAGATGGGTAGTGAGATATGTTGTTGTAAAGAGGAAGAAATTGGTTTGTAGGTAAAAGGCCGTATTTAGCAACAGAATACGCTCGGTATATATTTAATGTGTTGATGCTAGGTGAGCAGTTTTTATGTTAAGATCGGAGGATGTTATTTGCCAAATGTGACGGGTTTGAACCTAACTGCACCATACTGAACGGATAATAAAATTGATTTCTACCTTTTGCATTCTATGAAGTTTTTAGTTAACTATATTTCATTGTCATCGGTTTGTGAAGACATAGAGGATGCACATACTACAGTCTTATTAAACAAACTTAGGGTGATATGAATAATTAATGCTAAGAAAGTAAGCAGCAGATAGGCGATGAGTAAGCGGCAGATAAGCGTTGTGAGACTTATATCGCTTTGCTTACCGCTTACATATACATATATATATGTGTATATATATATATATGTATATATATATATATGTATGTATGTACGTATATGTATGTATGTATATCTATATGTATATGTATCTATCTATATATATGTTTGGGTCATAGTTGAACGAATTTCGCGCACACATACGTGCACGTACACATTTATATGTATATGTGTCTCTGTGTGTGTGTGTATATAGAGGTATGTTGTTTAATATAGTGGAATATGTAAGTAAATTGATGTATTTAATTTTTTACTGAAAAACCGTGTTTAGTGTAATGTAATAACCATGTAAAATAGTAACGGGTGAAAAGATGGAAACCAGAAATGCATGCTTCATTTTACACCTAGTGAAGGCAGGTTTTATATTTCATTTCATACACAACAACATGCCACTGATTGGAATAACATTGCAGTTAGACATTTACTTCTACGATACTAAAGTTGCAAGTTGAGTAGAAACAGGCTAAACATGTATGTCAGTAATTAACAGTAAGTTGTTGCACTGTTTTCAACATTTTCCGTCATTGCCATTGAGATGGAAACGATTTTGTGGTCGAAGTTGAATCAGACAGGGTGTTAGAAGTGCAATGGTTCAAAATAGCAAAGTCATAAAGCATATCAGCAGGGGAATTGTAGAACATTATAAATTTCATGACAGAAAACTGATTCTTACTATGCAGACGTCAGATAGTACCAGACCTCATTTAGTCATTATTTTAGTCAGGATTACTAAAAATACCTTATCTAATGAACCCAACTGTATAACTGGCCGTAGTGAAGGTCGATACCTTCATTTGTTCATTTGATGAAAAGGTCGACTCCTTCAGTTGGTCAGCTGATGAATAAGCAGTATAAAATCTACCAAACAGTGAGACAGTGGGCAAGCAATCTCCTGCAGTAGTAAAAACTACTTTTAGTTCATATAAACAAATTGGACACGGACCGAAGGAGAAGAAGTTAATATATCTTGAAAATTGAAAGCTGACCGAATGGGTAGGTCAAACCTAGTGACAAATAATGGATTTATTATCTGTATACAGTACAGAGGGTGGACAGTTATGTTGGTTAAATATGTTGACTGAGATGCATACAGTTTTCACAGCTATGGATAGTAACAACAACAAACTGGGATAGGTCAGTGTTAAACTGTCGCCTGTCACCATAAAATTAAGCTTTGAAAAAAAAAATACGAAGGAAGAAAATGCAGGCAGAACACGGTATATATGAAATGCCATTGTAATGGTGTAGCAACAGTTGAGTACAGAGAATCAACGTAATAAGAATAAGTTGATAGAGGTTAATTTTTTTAACATGTACATCATGTCAAGTGAGTACGTCAATCTAACCATTTTTCACCATTAGCGCTGAAAATAAACTGTTGAAAAGGAAGTCGGTAAGTGAAGTATATGTCACCTGTCTCATTAATCTTGCAGTCGAACAAAAGACCTGTTTTGACTTTAACATAGTCTGGCGTTGTTGAATGGGTGAGGAGTTGTGATGAAGCCTGTGATAACATGAAGAAGAATAGAGTACAAAGTGGGGTATTATATTTATATGAATCTGCAATGATAGGTACAAATTGGAATATAAAAATTTGTTCACATTGCATACAATACAGTGCGTTGGACAGGATAATAGTGTGATATTTATTACAACTGAACAATGGTTGAAAAGAGAAGGGTACAAACAATAATACACAGGGTTTATCATACAGAAATTAAAGTACAGAAGTAGAGTAGCCTTTTCTTTACGGAGGGAGAGAACTAAGTACAACAATAAGTACAAAGAGATAAAAGTGGACACGCAACTAAGCGTAGGGGAATACAGAAGTAGGTTGGTGTTGTGGAAAGAAGTTGCTTCATCTTGCGCTTATTCATGTGACGGACTACTTCTTTCTTTTCATCTCTGTCGCTCGTCCACATTTTATTTGCATACCACCAATAAGCACGTCACATTTAGGTTCAGTCTCATGTCCAAAAATGTCTTCTGTTTTGCTGGCGTTGTGTAAAAATTCGTCAGTCTCCTACATGAACGCGGAGTAGGTATGTCGGTTAGTTTGTTTGTTATTTGGAAAACAATGTGGACCGTGCATTGCAATATACAATTTATTCAAAGCTAAAAACATGGCATATTGAAAACTATGTTCATAATGACACTACCAATCTGAGTATGGTAATATAGTCAAACTGGTAAAGGTGGTTTGTAGGCAGGAATGGGAAGAAGATGACCATCATACTACAAATGAGAGTTAACTAATTACTTGTGCTAAACTATTTATATGTTCATCGATTTCAGTTCCAAAGAGGGGAAAATAAATCCTGATGATCCACTAATCGTCTTCAACAATCTTGGTTTAGCACTCTCTGGTGCATATTACCACCTAACATACGGTGGGGGAAAAACGATGCACAATATGCACATGATATCTCATTTTCGCTAATAGGATAGACATAAATGGAAAGGAAAGGTGGACATAAATAGTCTGACTGGTTTGCAACTCATAATGCAGTTTAACAATAAGGTTAGACAGTCCAGGAGAAAAATAAACTTGAGTTAAAGTAATTTAGGAGTATTTGCAGTTCAAACTCTCAATTGTGGTTTCTAAAACCTTAAAATTCAAAAATTGAAAATTATAATTAAATGGGATAAAATATATCTTCTATTTATGACTATTTAAATCACAGTTAAATTTGATGGTCGTCTATTTACGATCATTTTCCCCATCTTTAGTACATACGTTGATTCAAATCATTTAAAAAAAGGTTCAATAAGTTAGGTAGTTGGATTTGATTATATTTTGGCAGTTGAAGATCAGATTAGGGAATATTTTCTTTTACAAAACCAGCTATTTATATTTCAGGTATGTTGTTCCCTTATTGTATTTATCTATTATTATTTTTAGCTCACAAACGTTATTGCTACCTGGATAATTATATGTAAACTTTGAGTTAAGTAAAGGAAGAAAAATTAAAGAAGAAGAACGTGTGCGTGCTACGTATTGTATGCTGAGTGTAGACTGTGTTTTATTGCAAACTCCAAAAAGTAATCCTGGGAAAAGAGTTTGGTGCATTATCTTTACTCAAACCGGCAGCGTCTATAAGAATGGTACAATCATAAAGTTGCATAAAGCTAAGCGCTGCTCTATAGCTTTCACCACACCGTAGATGGGTCACATAAGCTAGTGCCAAGGTCAGAAGTACGAAGGTAAGTCGTAGCGAAGGCCAACAGCTGACTATCGTAAAGCATTCCATCACTTTCTCAAAAAAATTCCAAATATAAAAATATAAGAAATCTCCGCACTTCAAAAATTGATATGACAAAATGTAGTGTAAATAGTGTAGTGAAAAAACATGTTTATGAAGAACTATTGTGACTAATCCACAGTTTCGAACTAATTTAAGCATCAAACTCATTCAAAATAAAATGTGTTTACCCCTCCTAATGAAGAAAAATCACCCCTTTCATACTTACTTAATCCATGGACAGTGAAACGTTAAAAAAGGGAAAACTAAAAACATATTATTTTACAATACTGAAATAATGAACTTATGAGTTCCAAAAGTCAGCACCAAATCAAATCAATGAGATGCAAGGTTAAACTGCAATGTATTTAAAAAAAAGGAAAAAAAAAGTGAGAAAAAAAATAATAGTATTATCTTTGTCAGGAAAATTAGAGTATGGTCATGATCCGTTCTTATGTTAACTAAAGAGTCATTTAAACCTTCTAAGACTGTGCAATGAATTGGCGTAGTAGAAAGAAGAGGGTAATGAAGAGTTTAGTTTATCAATCTCTTTAGCATATGAGATCACGACATTGTATGCATCATAACCCATTGCATGCAGAACCACCTAATCAGTAGATTTAAACCTCAATGATTATTTGAAGTTACCGATTATAATGGGAGTGTTTCTGCTACTCTTTGTCCTCTGCATTACTCTGTGCATCATAAACAATGGAATGGGAGGACAGTGGAAGCTATCATACACAAAACTTAGGGAACTTGAACCTGAGGAGACCGTCAATGGCATGCCTATGTTCAAAGTGATAGTAGAAAACACCTACAGTTGCAATCAGTCGGACAGAAAAGGCAGTTGCATTACTCTACATTAGTTAATGAGAGTCGGCTTCCTTTAGTTAAACAAATTGACAACACCAACAGCAATGTGAACGATGGATAGCGAATAAAAGAAGAAGATTCTGTCGTGTTTGTTTACGAATGGGAAAAGATTACTTTGTCTATTTAAGTTATTGATTCTAAGACTTAATATTGCTGGAAATATTCATTCACTAATGTTTTGATACAAAACCAGTACCTTGGCTAACAATCAGTACTGTTTGTTTACAGACTTTGTTGGATAATTCTGTTTTAAAAACATATTGAATTATGCTACTTCAGAAGGAGGGGAAAATGGTACTGAGTAATCAAAGTAAGGAAGAACCAGTTGGCCGTTCATAAGTTTTCAAGTCTGTGAAATACAAATATGTGAATGACTATTGAAGTACTTCACTGTGCTTACATAATCCTTGAACTCCTAAATATTTGAAGTATCAAACTTTGGCTTGGACCACACAAAAGTAGGGTATGAGTACCCACCCATGTTCATATTACTGATAGTAATTTAACATACTATCTATGTTGCAAGATATTCAAATACTCCAAAATCAACATGCATTTTCAATGATAAATTATGTTTGATTAAGTAAACCCACACACCAAATTGTCTGAAATGTGCAAATACACAAAAAAGATAGCATGTTAGGGTGAACTGTAGGTGTGATGTTAAGACACCACTCCTTTTATGCCTAGGCCACCAAGGCTGGCAGTAGGTCCAAATTTTCAATATTGCTTTACTCTTCATTATTTTTATGTTGGATAGAGAGGAATAATTGACAGTTGTAGGTCACCAAGCCATGGGAATAAATATTTTTTGCATTACCTGAAATGATAGTCTGGTGGTCCAATTTTTAGATGCAGAGGAAATCACCCACACCCCCAGTGGACAAAAAAGAGAACTGCTGAACAGGGACCGGTAGAAAAACTTGTCGTCCGTACCTAGCAGTCTTCGTACTTAGTCATGTAAACGCTGAAATGGACACGTTCAACAAAAGAGTATATGCTTAGAATTCCTACGAATAACCATATAATTGCAGTTCCTGTCATCGATAGCAAGAGAAATAAATAACACTGGACTAAAAGACACCTACAGAACTTCAATTTATGAATTAATTTGTAGTATTGCCATATTCGTTTAAATAATCACACTTACAGCTGTAGAAAAAAGGACTGAATTGTAAACAGCAGATGCGTGTTTAATTGACAGTAGGATGAATCATTTTGTTGTTTACCCTCATACATACAGTAATAATGAAAAATACAAAAAGTAGAAAGATTTAAATCAGCGTTGAAGACACTGTTATTGCATTCTAATGGAGCACCCGTTTTTTTTATCAAATAGAAAGGTACACCACATTGAGTAATCAAAATGACAGCAGCAGCAACTTATGTTGCTTCATATTGTTTCATACATTGTAATTCCCAGCCGTGTATGATCTGTGCAACCTGTTGATACAGTCATGTCATAATTTTACCCTGGTAGGTTAGCGCTGTTAACATGTAAACAGAATATGCATTCAATCATAAGATGTAAACAGACTGATTACTCACAGTACGAAATCGATGCATCGCTAATCAGAAATAAGCATGCGAGTTCCGGATGACCCACTACATTGTTCAGTAATGAGAACATACGGTATGTTCAACTATGGAGTACTCGCAGTATTTGTATACGACTACCAATTTGTAAGCAAGCACTGTCACGATATCATCTTACTGCAGTAGTACAGTATAGTGATATCACATCAACATACAACAGAGCTTCACTTCGTTATCACAAAATGACGTTCATAAAACACCACTGTACGGAGATTATTAAAATCCCATACATTGCTGACTGTTTGGTGTTCAACAATAACAAATTACACGTCTGACAAACACTGATTGTTTGTTTATGTAGGTAAGATGACCGGCCTTTGTTCGAAGTCAATGTATCTAATACTCGCATTTTTTAGCAACTACTTCTACCATCCATTTTAACTATTCTACCAGAAAGTCATATATTTATGCTCCACCTTTTATACATATAAATCCTAAGTTGTACAAAAAATGATGTAATCTGCAACCTGATACCCTTTTCTCAAGTACACAGTCGTTCAAATTTTATACATTATGATTATATAACGATAGTTGTTCTAGCACAAAACAGAAGTTATACCTCAGATTACTTCTAGCAATTTACATACTCCTCTTTGGATCAGGAAAGTATCTCCCATAGACAGATAGACAGTTGAGTTGGTTTAGAACCATCATGAGAAGGACCAGGCATGAAAAAATGTTGGCGTACAGTTATCTTCAGTAATTTGTTTTTGTAATAAAGTACATTAATTTAATAAGGCTGTTGATACGAAAAACACATTACTTGATGCTAATTGTATATTTAGATGATTATAGTTAGAAGGAACTTTTTGGGCTATTAAAAATTTCATGTTACCAAAGAAGGAATTTTTTGGATGACAGTAGCAGTGCACCACAAAAAAATTCTCATTTGTCAAAGTTGGGAATGAGGATAAATTCTATGGTTAATTATAAATATACTATTCTCTTTATAACTCCAAAGTCGTCTCTATCCCATCTCCGTAGTAATATCACAAATTCAATCCAGTAAACTAATATAAGATGTGAGGCTGCTGGGGAGATTGCATCAAGTATTGGAACTAATTTGACATAGAAATGAATCATGAATCAATGGTTTGAACAAACTTAGGAATACCTGTTTTCAGTAATTAAATTTTTATGTAACTTGGAGTATAGACCGTAGAAAATAACACTTAATTTTCCCTAAAGTAATCCATAAAAGAGTTCATTTATTTATCAGACGAAAATAAGGACTAACGTAAATAATAATATACAATGAAGACCTGTCGAATTGAAGAACCGGCAACCAATGATGTTTTCATAGGTCCAAGTCCAACATATGTCAATAGGAAAACTTAAGATGTTGTAATATATTAGACAGCATTATATTTTGTATCAGTACAGAAACCAACAGTTTACAAAAAAGTAGCGTTGAGATAATGGATTTCCTATTACTGTCAAATAAATTTTAACCGAGATCCAATGTTGAGCATATGGTTTAAAGTGCATAAATAAGTATACAAAACCAAATCAAAAATATAGTAACGAATGGAACTAAAAGTCATAAATTGTGACTGGTTGAAGACAATTGAGTCATACCATGAGGTGTTGTTGTTTCTGCTGCCAATCCGTCGCCTTCCCTAGTTTTACAATCATTGTTAGTAGCACAGACCTACTGTAGTCATACAGTAAACAGATCGAAACGGCATTGAGCCATACCATTAGGTGTTGTTGTTGTTTCTTTATTAGTATAGTCGCCTTCCCTAGTTTTCCAGCAACAGACAGAAGCGGTTCTGTTTTCAGGAAGAAGAAAGGGCTACGGAATGTGATGTGGGGAATGGAAATGTTTACAGTCGTTGTTAGTAATACACATCAACTGTACTCATACAGTAAATAGAGGGTAGAGGATCCGCCATTACGGACTATGTTAGGTTTGCTGGGTGGAAATGGAAGCGAATTTGAGATTTAGGGAATGTGATTTAGGAAATGTGATTAAGGGCCATGAAATGTGATTTAGGAAGTGGAAACAACTGCGGTTAGGGAATTGGAAACGTGATAAATGAACCCTGATTGTCACGTCGTACGGGACAGGTGTCATCCAAATAAACAAGTGGTTTCTGTTTTCCTTTATAAGTAATAGATAACAGTGAAATCCACTACTGTATTCGCCTAAGTATAGAGTATTTAACTACCATGTTAATTTTAGGGAAATCGGAAGTTAAGATCTTTGCGATTATACAACAAATACAATAGTAACGCTGAAACTGAAATTATTTTAATCCATCCCCTTTATAGAGAATCCAAAAAATAAGAAAAAAAATGTCATATGAGGAGCATTTCGGTTCTCAGATTGATGAAGGAGCATCAAAGACCTGCCTCAGTAGGCTAAAACCATTTACAAGAATGGCCATATTCTAATCAAAGGGCAGGCCCTACAAGATTAGCACATTGATTTTGCCTTTTTAACATCGGATCTGAAGTCTGATATGTTTTTGATAAATTTTATTCAAACACCAAGAATCACTTTTACATACTCCATCCACTTTCATTCATTATTAAAGAGAAAATTATGGTCCTTTTGGTTGAATTCATCCTCTAAACATGTTACATACATGGTATGCGCTAATTTTTTTCTGTAACTCAAGTAAGTTGAGCTCAGGCAAGTAAATGAAATTTGAAGGAATAGTTCCATTCAAGTAGTTTTGGCCTAGTCTGACTCTAACCAAACTAATACACTTGCCTAAGCTTTCAGGAATAGGACCAAACAAGAAATTCTTAAACAGAATCAAAACTTTAAGCTGATTAGAATAGCAAAGATTTTCAGGAATGGTACCGGTAAGCTTATTCGTAGAAAGATCAAGAACACGAAACTTACCATTTGAACCAAGATTTTCAGGAATAAATCCTGTAAAATTGTTCATGAACAGTTCAAGTGAATCCAAATTCGGAAGTTTTGCGACAAAATCAGGTATAGACCCGTGCGGTCTATTCATAAATAGATTCAGAAGAGTTAGTCTTCTCAATCTAACAAACTCGCTGGGTATTTCTTCGGTTAATGCATTGTTTGAAAGATCAAGAGACAGTAGCATTGTTAAGTTACCAAGCGATGATGGAATTGGGTCTGACAGTAAATTTGTGTGTAAAAAATCAGTTTCGAGCTCGGTTAAGTCTCCCAACTGATTTGGTATTTCTCCAGATAAGCTGCAACTAGAAAGATCTAGAAGTTGTAAGTTGGTTAACTTTGATAGTTCTTTTGGGATTCCACCTTTGAACTAGTTGAAATGACCCAAGTAAAGTTGCTTCAGCTGCTTTAAGGTTCCTATCTCACTTGGAATTCTTCCTTTTAGATCATTTCCATCTAATGATAAATACTCCGATGTATACATTTTTCCATAAGCAGGAGGAATGTGGCCATAGAAGTAATTACCACCAAGGTCTAAGTACCGTATATTTTTGAGATTTACAATGCCAATTGGCAACAACGCAGTGAAATTGTTGTCGTAAGCATCGAACACTATTAACACACATTTAACTCACTTATATACTATTACTGTCTTATAGGCACCTAAGCTTTCATTATTTTCCATCACTATTTACATATTTATTTGGTCTTTCGGTTCTGTAACATGACTTTCCACTACAAAAAATATCTCATGTTGAATTAATTACGTGAAAACACCATTGTAGGAGTGCAATGCAACGACTCAAATTTGAATGAACGGTTGCCCAATATAAGTTAAACTATTAAGGATAAACTGTAAACATAAAAAGTACTTCATGCTTACCATATTCAGCGCTTGGCGGGAAGCATGAAACATCTGTGTGTGTGTATGTATGTATATATATATATATATATATATATATATATATATATATATATATGCAACTCAAGATTTCTGTCCAAACTGAAAGTCCAAAATGATGTAGTCCTCTCCGTGCAATTACCTACGTTGATAATAAATGTTAAGGAAAAATAAATAGAGTATAGGGGATACAGGATGTATGAAACTAAGAATTCAAGCAACTAACTAGAAAAGGAGAAAAAGTTAGACCAGATGATATAAATGGTTTATCAATGTGACTTTCAGTTACTTTCCAATCAAGTTGAGCAACACGCCTCACTTCTTCGCCTTCTATGATTCTTTTTGGGATCAAGTATAGAATTTTATTTTGTATGCTGTTTTAGAAGTATAAAATTTGTCGTCAACTCTTTCTTTCTCGAATACAATATAAATGGTGATATCAAATATTACTATTAATGCCAAATTTCAATCTTTGCTTGTATGGAGGTCGAGAAACAAAATTTTACTCTCTTTTCCATTTCGTTTAGCTCTTTTCCCACTGATTCATGCCATAACCTTTCACCTTTTACTTTAAATTCCTATCTGTTGCACTCCTCTGCTTGAAGCAGCGTTTTGTCTCCACCATCTTTCCTAGACCACATGGATCCAAGCAAGCTTATACTTGTTGACTTAAGAAACACATCGATATTAGAAGAGTGCTTGCATTGATAGACCTGTAGCGGATTTGATGAGCTTGCAATTTGCATGTGCTTCTTCCATGCAACATTTTCATACATGAGACATAAGTGTGATTCTTGCTCCCAAATTACTGTGTAATGATTTAATTGGATCACCGTTCTTGTTAGTTTCACAAGGATTGAGTTATTTCTTCGATTAGTTTTGGTCCACGGTTCAAAATACTAAGCTAAGTGCTGCTCCCTTTTATATTTGTTCAGCTTCCATGATTTTATGCTCCTTTTAGACTCATAAATTATTATAATTAATGCTACTTGCATATTTTCCTATGAGAAAAATATACGCTTGTAGAGGACTAGACCATACCAAAGTTTTTGATCACCATTGAGTTTGAGCCCTTAAGTAGAATGACTGCACTTACAGAGATGTCTATTTTCTAGAATCTGGTTAAGGCAGGCTTCTGGTATTGTTATTCCTACATCATCTTGTTGATCAATATTTGTGCCATGTTTGAACTCACTTCCTCTGATTTTTACCAGTTCCACAATCTAATTTTTACCTGGTCCAAAATTGCTTTATTGCTAAACTAATATGTTCAAAACCCAGGCCACAATCTTCAACACGATGTATGTCGGTCTGATAGCTTCATGCGCCTCTTGCGCATAACAATAATTAAGTAAATCCAATAATCCTATCGCTTAGAAACAATGGAGTAATTGAAACGACTCTAATAATTTCACTTTATTCTTATCTTTACTGTTAATAAAGACAATTCAATATTTCAATGAATAGCACAATGTATTTTTGAAAATTTGAAAATATTTATGTCCACCAATGGAATCTTACCATCGGTTTCATACCTCCACTAAATATCTATCAACGAAATTTTACTATCAATTGTCACCGACACTACCAATAAAACTGTTATGACTATCAAAATATTTACACTTACAACACACATCCATCGACACATTTTTTATTATTAAATAAAATATAAATATCTTTACCTATTAGATGCAAATACGTGAGGTTTATACTAGTGTAACATAAGTTCATTTATTTGATGTGATAATGCAACGCTGGGATTACAGATTACAAAATTTTGTTGGCCCCTTAAAACAAATGTTTGAGACTGAGACCCAAAAAAATTATCAAAACGACAGGCCCAGCAGGGTTGATAAAGGGTCGACAACTCATTTGGCAAGATATAAACCTTACTGTCATCATCGCAAAATATGTTTTATTTTATATGAGCCTTCTGACTTATCAATTGATAAACTATAAAAATCATCCGCCATTCTTTAACAAAAGGTTTATTCCTCTACAGCCTCAGTAGAAACCTAGTGATGAAAAAGGGAATATTTTAACTGTTCACGTAGAAATCATAACAAAACATATCCAAACATATATGGATACAAATTAAGCAAAGCTCTTTAGGTATGTTCATACCTATTATGAATATTTATATTAATTTTAACAAAACAGATAAAAATTTCGTTTTTCAAAATAGTATATTCAAACATACTATTAATTATTCTCTACCCTAACCCGATAAAGTATGCTACGGAAAATATAGCGTCAAAGAGAAAATTGAGAATTTAAGTAGGTGTGATTACATCAATCAAAAGATATCAATTAAATATCAAACTGAAATAAATGTAAACATCAATCACAAAGATATCAATTAAATACCAAACTAGAAAAATGAAAACATCAAAATTTAAGGACGAGCTGACACATCTAATAATTAACTACATAAAAAAAAAATTTCAAAAGTTTAAATTTGAACATAGTCCAAACTATTGAAGTGTGAACTGCTAAATAAACAAAATTAGACATAAATACATAAAATTATACCAACATGTTGTCTATCTAATCTACACGTTTAACGGTTAGAAATTTAGATTTGTTAAAAAGTTAGTTTTGATTTGAGTAGCTTAAAACCAGACCTCGATCGGTTACTATAATCATAATCCAAACCCATCCAAAGTCTATCGAGTATTTCCAGTCCATTATCCAAGCCTACTTTGTCTCGCTTTTTAGTCCCATTTGATACCAGTTTATTAGGAAAGTGATGCAACATAGCCTTTTGTAGCATTAGGTTATGTATAAAAACATAATATATTTCATATTTATGAACCTAGCAAACAGAATAGAAAGGAGAAAAAAAAACATATAACAAGACTTTGGTCAGATTTGAAAATTGTAACATTTTGAACTAAACAATACTAACTTGCACACATGTTTACTAAAATGTTGAGTTCTTCATATGGTCTTACAACCTAAACTATATTATATTCTTAATCGTGTATTTATAAACTCCATGTGCGATGCGCATATTTTTTGAGATTTTTTATTGGTGATGCATATTGCAACAGTCTACGTGTAGTTGGAACACTTTTTTTAATGTGTGTTGTTATTCTGTTGCAGCAGCCCACTGCTTAGACAATTCTTTACTTAAGAAGCATGCAGCCTGCTACAATAGCATAATATACAGAGTTACCCATCTAAGATTCAAAGTTGATGAGTAATACAATTCAATGGGTGTTACATATCCAGTTCTCAAACATGGGTTCAAATTTTTTCTAAAATCATACTCATTCGACCTTGTACTTGTTGCCTTCAAAGTCTAAATGAGAATTCCACATAACATTATGAATGGTTATATTATTTTTTTTCCCTCTCAATAATGTGAATACACCTTTTAGATTGTAGACGTTCATATCTCATTGTCTAATAATTTATTATATTTGACCATCGATGAGTTCTTCACTATTTCTTTATCGCTGCAAAGTACGACATCATGGAACCATCGAGTGTGAAAATTACAAACAACAAGTTAGAACAACAAATCGTTTCGTGAAACAAACCAATCTTTTAAAATTTATTGCAAACACTTCTTAGTTGATTAAACAAGAAATTAGAAAGAGAATAAATCTAATGGTAATCGTAGAATCAATCGGATCTAAACGTTAATATTACTATTTGAAATTTCTTAATTGGTTATCAACAGAATTTGATTTAAGACTTATAAATTTTCTTCCTTCATACGTGACGGAGCTAGCAGTACCATTGCATTATTTGAGTTGTTCTAAATACACTTATTTTTTCCCATAGTCGCTTAGCCAATCGGCCAATATTTTTAATTTTTTGAGTAAATAGTAAGTGAGTCACATAAGCCATGTGCAACCAATCAAGAAGCAACTATCACAATAGTCGCTTCATGTGCAAGTGAGCCTAGCAATTCCGTTTCTCCTTTTTATTTTTTGCATAGGATATAAAAATGTTTTCCTTTTTTTCTCATTGTTGCTACTAGGAGTCACAAGGTTTTTGGTTCTTCTTCTAATTTAATTCTAGCTCTTTTTGTACTTTAATCGATTAATTATTTAAAACTTTTAACTTAAATCATTTTAACAATTTTATTTAAACATCACAACTAACGTCAATTCTGCTATGCATTGAAAATCAAGCAATCTTTTTACGTTGTTTAACCATCAACTATTCAATTCATATGCTAGACTTCCATAAAATGACCGATCAATCATGGATGATATAAAAAAAATCCCAAGTAAGCATTCATGAATGGTAATTAGTGATACAATCTAAACGGTGTGTTAAGATTAATGAGAAACAAACAATAAAATCATTAATAATGAGAATTCTGCAATCTAAACTATTTATTCATATTTCCGCCCTATCCTGCTAGAAACAAACGAATTAAGAGTATACTCAAGTGTCACGTTAATAAATATAACCTAAAAACTGTTAATAAAACAATTAATAAACATAACTAAATGATAAATTCATGACCTACCGATAATATTTTTCTAAAATAATAACCAAACGATAAAACAAAAATAAAACAATTAATAAACATAACCTAGAAATTTCTAACCTAGAATTTCGAGCAAATAATTTAGGGTTCTAGATGCATCAACTATGGAACTACTTAAGAGCAATAAGCGGAGATCGGAGATGGCGAGCTGGATCAAAGATCAGAGATGGCGAGCGATGAGCGATTACGATGGAGATGAAAATTACTAGTTGTTATTTTGGTGTTAGGAGGAAGATGGGTTCTTGAAGGAAGACGAGAACTGATTAAGTGTTTTGAGAGGGAGATGAAAATTTTAGGAGCAATATTTTCATTTCGAAGCCAAGCGTTACGTGTGTACAGAAGAGAAATAAAGTAAAAAGGTAAATAATTAAAGCTAAACGATAACGCTTTAGAATAATGTGTTATTGAGTGGCGTTATTAATGACATACTTTCTTATAGTGATATTACATTTGAGTTGTTATATTCTGTTCTGATAGATCCTCCAACCATCTATGCTTTTGTTTTAAGTATTCATTGGGTATGTCGACCTGCTTGGTATGTCTTTTGTCGATGTATTCAATAGATAGTTAGAGTAAGGCTATAGATGGTCGCTCCTAACTAGCCTTATTCTCCGTGTTAGTTGACGGCATTACCCTGTAGTGTCCTTGGCTAGCGTGGGTATAGAGATGGGGCGTCACAACATGGTATCAGAGCTGAGTTCAGAACAAAATATGATAAACATAGAATAGATGCACATATTCCGGTACATCAAAGCGTATAAGTGATACAAATCTTTGAACCATCGTGCCTCTTTATTCCTTCTACCATCAAGGTTAGATAGAATGTGGGAATACGTCTAGGAATGCATTTATATTCTGTAGTATTCCATCTTGAATTATCTACCTTGTGAATAATCTTGTTCTTATCTTACTTTCAGCGTATGGATGGAAGAGGCAGAGGACGACGTTCGAATACTGGCAATCCAGTGGCTCACATCCGGATGGCGTTTATATGTCTGCTGATCAGTTTTTGGAATTGTTTAGGAGCACTCAGCCTCCAGTTCCTCCTCGAGTATCTCCACCTCGCAAGTCTGCCTTTGCACGTATGTGCAGTGATTTTTCTCATCTTGGAGGGAAGCCATTTAAGGGCTCAGAGTCTGTTCTTGAAGTCCAAGCTTGGTTTCGCGCGTGCGAGCGTATTTTCTCTCGCATGGATCTTTCTGACCAAGATAGAGTTCTTGTAACTTCTAGCTTATTACAAGAGCGTGCCCTTGATTGGTATGAGCTTCTTGTAGCCGAAATTGATGAGTCTACTCTTTCTTGGACTCAGTTTCGGGAGCGATTTGAACTCAAGTTCGTTCCTGAATATGAAAAAGTTTTATTGACCCGTCGCTTCCTTGAGTTGAAGCAAGGGAAATCTTCTGTTTCTGAGTATGTTGCATCATTCAAGGGTTTATCTAAGTATGATCTTGAATTCATTAGCACTTCTTATAAGAAGAATTTGAAGTTTGTCTCTGGTCTTAAGAAGTATCTTAAGAAATCCTTGTTGCTCCAGCTTAAGCTTTCTTTTGAGGAGTTGGTTGATTCGGCACTTCATCTCGAGACCCTCGAGAAGGTGTGTGATAGTGATGTTGATGTTGAGGTTTCCAAGAACCCCAACAAGAAGCAGTTTCCATTCCAGAAGTCCAGGTCTTTTCCTTCTAAGAAGAAGAAGACTAGTGGTTCTCGTTCTCAACCTCAGTCTTCTGGAACACCTTTCGTTCGGAAGTGTTTCAATTGTGGTTCTCCTGATCATATGATTCGAGCTTGTTCCAAGCCTCTCTTCTGCCGTTATTGCAAGAAGGAAGGACATCGTGTTTCCACTTGCCCTACTGTTCCGTCTGGTGCCAAGTCTAGCAAGCTTTATGCTGCTAAGGCTTCTGAAGTTCCTTCTCAGCCCAAAGGTATATATCCATCTATTTTGGAAGGTTCTATTTTATTTCATGATCATAGTGTAAGAGTTCTTTTCGATACGGGTGCTTCACATTCTTTCGTATCGAAGAAGCTCGTTGATGATTTATCTTTGGATGTTTCTTGTTTGGTTACTTCTTTAAGGATTGCGAATCCTATTGGGGGATCCACGACCCTTAGTATGCTTTGTGATGATGTTGAGATTGCTTTATGTGACTTTTCTTTTCGTGCGAATCTGCATGTTATTTCTTGTCTGGGATTTGGTATGATTTTGAGAATGGACTGGCTAGTGAGATATCATTCCAGGATTATTTGTTCGGAGAGAATTTTGTATCTTCGACATACGGATTCTCCTACTAAGTTATCTCTTGTTCTTCGGGATGTGGATAATTCGGAAATGGCTTTTTATTCTCTTGATTCGCGAGATGATGATGATATATCTCGTATTCCTATTGCTTGTGACTTTTGTAACAACCCCCAATTTCATACCATTCAAATCGACAATAATCCACACATGTCGGACTTGAATGATGCGAAATAACAGATTGTAAATAAATTTGGAGCAAATGAAATGAAATATACAGAATCACAGACACTGAACAAACAGAATAACTCGCAGCGGAATATAAAATAACATAGTAGTTCATGAAGCTACTATAACAGAGTCTCAAACCAAATACATAATATAGTCTGAAAAAAACAACAGAATAGAAATCCCAAATACATAGAAGTTCACTAATACATGAGATAAACTAATACAGCTGAAACAGAAGTAGATAAATATGTGGATAAGTAGAAACTCCAATGAAAGACCAGCTCCAGGAAGAGAATCCAAAGCTGTGAATACTCAGGCTGACCCGAGCGTAAAGCAAAACACAAAACACTCGAGTCAGGACAATATATACTTATATAATGTAAACCAACTCAAGTGAACTGTAATAAAGATACAAGTAACTTAAAGGATGCCTGGGACCGCCCATCCTCTAAGGATCCGTTAAACTATTTACTATATAGTAATATTTCGCTATTATACTAATGTCTACAGTAAAATAAACATACTTTTAAATAGCGTTCCGGGCTACCCATATCACCCTTCACACATAATAGTCCCAGTAGTCCATCCAATATCATGCCATCTCCACTCTGGGTGACTGTCAGAGGATACCACACGGGCTACGGGAGAAAGACAAACTCGTAGTAAAGGCTCGGTATGGTAGGTGACACGGCACACAAAGCAATGCCAGGGTAGATATACCAATTACGCACACGGGCTGGTGGTAACGCAGCAGCCACATACGCCCACCCAGAACAACACTCCAAAATCAAAGGGTGCACCCAAACAATCACAACAGTAATAGAATGGTAT
The DNA here is from genome assembly GCA_030765085.1 of Allium cepa. Taxonomy (NCBI): domain Eukaryota; kingdom Viridiplantae; phylum Streptophyta; class Magnoliopsida; order Asparagales; family Amaryllidaceae; genus Allium; species Allium cepa. The sequence continues at coordinate 345,010,537 of CM060938.1, forward strand.
CGAAGAAGTGTGTTCAGCCAGAGGTGCTACCTCCTTTGGCCCGAGTTCGCTCCTGTTTTAGCCACCTTATGCTAACTCACGGGAGTTAGGTTCACGAAATGTACCTTAGGAACGTCGTCACCATCCTACTTCATTCTGGAATCTCCACCGCGCACACAGTTGTTAAAGTGGTTTTCGGTATCGACAGAGAGTATGTCCATATCCGATCCCGGTCTCTTTAACAACCAATCGTTATTATAACCCGTAGTTATAGTTTCAAAAATGGTATTTATTTCTCAAAATCCAATATCATTTCAAATCCATTTCAAAGTATCAACTTATCATTTCATTTGAAAAACATATTCATTTTTTTTATTCAATTTAAAAATACCATTCACATTTCAAAATAGTTCAATTCAAGCAAATTACTTCGTTTAAATCCTTTAAAAGTGAAGTTATTACATTTAATAATTAAATTATTAAACTTCCAAAATTTTCAACTTTAAAAGTTCATTCATTCACTTAATTTTATCAAAACAGTGAAAATTCAACTTTCACAGCATTTGAAAATTGCTACAGAAAGTTATATTCAAAACAGTTAAATTTAACAAAGACAGCGTTTAAAATGCTGTAATAGTGTTACATTAGTTTCAAAGAAAAAAAACTTAGTTTAATCAAACAATTATATTTTCTATAATTCACTTTTAACTTCTAAAATCACATAATTTTACTTTTATAACCATCATTTAATTTTTTTTTATTTCATGATTTCATAAAGTTAAATTTCCATTTAAAAATTCATATTTAACACTAATTCACTTATTAAATTACAGTGTCTAATTTTAAATTTATTACATTTAAATTTCAACCTAACACTTAAGTTAAAATTCTCAAATATAACTTAGTTTATATTTTTATTTACTTAATTAAAAATTCACTTTTAAGTCAATTCCAAAAGTTCCAATTTTAGTTACAATTTAAAATTTCAACTTAAATATTCATTCATTTCACATTTCAACTTTATTAAAATCATTAATATGATATAAAATCACTTTAAATTCCTTTAAATTCAAATTATCATAAATTTATCATGCTTTCATATTCTATTTAATTTCAAATTATAATTAAATCAAATTTCCCAAAATAGCTTACATTCAAAATTTTCTAACCTTTTCGTTAATTTATTTCACTTGTAATTATTCAGAAAATCAATAATATTTTACCAAGAATCATTTTTAATTAGGTTTAAATCAAAATATTTTAATATTTATATTTCTAAAATAATTTTAAAATTTTTAGAAAAATATATTAACTACGGGTCTGTATATAATTTTCTACACTAGGAAAAGTGATACGGGTAATATATCATTTCAACCCGTAATTTACAAAGAAAAATCCGGGTTTTATCATTTCAAACCCGCAGTCCCAAGTAAATGAAATAAATTTGAAAATCATTCAGGCCTATCATTTCAGCGCATAATGATTTTCCCTTATTCTAAAGTCCGTTCGGGTATGTATCATTTCAACCCATAGTGATTCTAATCTAAAGGGAACTTGCAGTGTGATAAACGAATAAAATAACAGAACAGCATAATATAACAGTAATAAATGTCATAATAGGTGTTTAAGCATGGGTGAACATCATATAATAGTGACATAGCAAATAATAATATAGTGATGCAGTTTACATATTCACAAGTGATCAATATACTATTCATATAAGTATAAAACTGTCTGGTGAGAATAACTCACTGTTTTGAGCTGATGACACAACGACGAATTGCACAAACGGGATCTACACAAGGACAAAAGCACGACACAGATACGAATGGAGGAGCCAAGGATTAATTCCCTTGAATACCAATCAAACAAACAATATAACAATTATAAGGTTTCAGACAAAAAATATGATAAACTATGCTAGAAATAACTTCATAAAACAAAGCTGAAATGCTTTGCACTTGCTTCCGACATCCCATAGGCTCAGCCAGAGGTGGAGTACAGGTCTAAGGCAATGGTTTTGGGTCAGGTCTGGGTTGCTAAGGTCGGCCTAACATGAGTTTGTTGATGGCAAAAGTTATGGAGATGGAACAACAAAACAACAAGGCGTAACTACTAACAACATCACAAGTTTCAAGCAAACAAAGCTCGGCCAAGGCTGCTGTGGTCACGACCAGAAGAGTGGGGTCCACAGTGGTGACGTGGAAGAGGGTGCTGGAGGTGGTGGTGGTCATGTAGGTGGCGGCCATGGGTGGTGGAAGTGGTGGATGTGAAGGCTTGTGCTTGGCTAGGTCAAGATGTTGGAGTTTGGTGAACTTGGTGAAGGAACTACCACCAAGGGTGGTACGGATGGGGATGGTCAGTGAGGAGGAGGTTCTGGTGGCATGCTCAGGTGGTGGTGGTGGTTGCAGGGGCTGGAGAGGGGCATGGCCGATCCTATGATAAAGAAGATCAAGTGCAAATCAAACGAAAAATCAGCATAAGTGAACAAAAGGAGATAAAAGAAAAATAGAATTTTACCAACTTCTCAACAAGTGATGGCCGAATTTTTTTTAATGAGATGAGAAATGATGTACGTGAATGAATAATGGAGGTAGGCAGCTGAAGTATGTGAGTTATTATGGCTAATTGATGGCAAAAGTAAGTTAAAAATGTGAAAAGGCAGGAAAATCAAAAGCCATTAGAAATAAAAGGTCACAAACCCTTTCAATTTACCTATAATTATTTATAAAAGTTTATATATTCTGAAATAACAATATTATCAGATAAAATTTCGAAACTTTAAAAAAATATAAAAATATATATACCATTTATCAATTATATAGATTAAAATTAAGGAAAAATAGTTAAAACAGTGAACTAGACTAGAAAATTTGAAATTAAATGAAATAATTTGTAGAAAATTAATATGAGCTTGTAAAGTATTTTTAAACATAAATAATAACATAAAACAAAATTTTATTCACAAAATAAATATTTAAAATTTAATTTAAATATAATTTTTAATGTAGAAAATAGCAAAAAATGGGAAAACAGCCCTTAAAAATAGGAAATCAATACTAGTAAATTTTGGAAAAATTCTATTATTATTTTTAAAATATTTAGAGATGAAATTTCACAAATAAAACAAATTTAAAATAAAATAAAGAAATTTAAAATGAAGAAAATGGCAGAAAATTAGAAAACAACCTTTAAAAATAGGAATAAATACAGTAAATTTTGGAAAAATTACATTTTCATTTTAAGAATGTTTAGAAATGATATCACACAAATAAACAAATTTAAATAAATTTCAAAATGAAACAAAGTCAAATTTAAATATATAGTCAAAATCTAGGGTTGTTACACTCTCCCCCACTCAAATCTTTTCGTCCTCGAAAAGAACGGAAAGGAAAAATAAAGAGAAACAAGATAGAGAAACAAAATAGTACCTGAAACGAATAGTTCCGGATTCGAAGCACGAATGCTCTCCTCCGTTTCCCAAGTACAATCTCGATCATCAGTACTCCACTATACTTTGACCAGATTAACAGATTTTCTTCTGAGATGCTTCGTATCTCTATCGACAATACGAAGTGGCTTCCTCTCAACAGTCAGGTTAGGCTCAATATCCAAACTATCAAGAGCAGAAGGCTGGACAATAAGAGATGGATCGTGGAGATGACGGCGAAGATGTGAGACATGGAATACATTATGCACTCCAGAAAGCTTCTCGGGAAAATCCAGACGATAAGCCAAAGAACCAACTCTTTCCATGATGCGGAAAGGACCAATGAACCTGGGAGAAAGCTTCCCTTTACGACCAAAGCGAATGACATTCCTCAAGGGAGAAACTTTAAGGAACACCTGATCACCAACAGCAAATTCCAAATTTCGCCTACGCCTATCAGCATATTTCTTCTGTCTATCCTGAGCGACTCTCAACCTCTTCTTAATCTCCTCAACTTTCTCAGAAGCTTCCAAAATCACTTCAGGACCAAGAAGCAAACGATTACCGGATTCAATCCAGCAAGAAGGAGATCTACAAGGTCGCCCGTATAAAGCAGCAAACGGAGACATTTTGAGACTGGCCTGAATGCAAAGATGAAATGAGACAGATAAAAGATCAAGAATAGATTGAAAACAGAAGATAAGATAATACCTGATAGCTATTATTGTAGGTAAATTCGGCAAGATGGAGATAATCTTCCCAAGATCCTCCATAATCAAGCATACAAGCACGAAGAAGATCCTCGAGAATCTGATTTACTCTTTCCGTCTGACCGTCGGTCTGAGGATGATAAGCAGTGCTCAGATTCAAACGAGTACCCAAAGATTCCTGAAAACCCTTCCAGAACTGACTAGTAAAGATAGGGTCACGATCACAAACAATACTGAGAGGAACACCATGGAGATGAACGATCTCTCTCATGTAAATCTCAGATAAACTAGAAGCAGATTGAGTAGACTTGACCGGAATAAAATGAGCGGACTTGGTCAGTCTATCAACAATAACCCAAATACTCTCATTGCCTTTCCGAGTCCTTGGTAAACCATCGATGAAATCCATGGAAACCTGTTCCCACTTCCAATTAGGAATCTCGAGGGGCTGCAACAAACCAGGGGTCTTCTGGTGATCGGCTTTGACTTGCTGACAAGTCGCACACCGACTAACAAAGATAGAGATATCCCTCTTCATCCCCTTCCACCAATAAAGCCTCTTCATACCCTGATACATCTTCGACACACCAGGATGAATAGAAAGTCTGGATCTATGATTTTCCTGAAGCAACTCCTGTCTCAAACTATCAACCTTCGGAACACAAATCCTGCCGTTAATCCGCAAAATCCCTTTGTCATCAATCTGAGCTCCACTACTACCTCTACTACCACCAACTCTGCTACGAACACTCTCCTTCATCAATCTAAGCATCTCATCCACATCCTGCTTAGCCATAATCTGATCCAGAAGAGGAGAAGAAGAAACAACAAGCTGACACAACAAAGCCTTCTTCCGACTCAGAGCATCGGCCACAACATTAGCTTTACCGCGAGTATAGTTAATGTCGAGGTCGTAAGAAGCCAGAAACTCAAGCCAACGAACTTGCCTCTGATTTAGATCCTTCTGGGTGAAGATATATCTCAGAGACTGATGATCTGTGAAAAGCTCAAACTTGGTTCCAAGAAGATGATGCCTCCAAAGTTTCAAAGCAAAGATAACAGCAAGTAACTCTAAATCATGAGCAGCATAATTTGCTTCGTGGGTCTTCAACTGACGGCTGGCATAGGCAATAACCCTACCATCCTGCATGAGAACAGCACCCAAACCCTCACGACTAGCATTAGTATAAACTGTAAATCCCTCACTCCCATTCGGAACAGTAAGAACTGGTGCGGAAGTTAGCTTGCTCTTCAACTCACTGAATGCAGCCTTACACTTATCACTCCAGCCAAATCTGGCATTCTTTCGAGTTAAAGCTGTGAGAGGTGCAGCAATCCGAGCAAAATTCTCAATGAATCTCCGGTAGTAACCGGCAAGGCCCAGAAAACTACGAATATCAGATGGAGTCTTTGGAGTTTCCCAATCCTGGAAAAATCGGGGAAAAATAAAGCAATAGGAAAAAATAGAATTATTAAAATGAAAGAGAAAGAGAAAAAAAGAAAGAATTACATTGATCGCAGCAATCTTAACTGGATCAACGGAGACTCCATTACTAGAAACAATATGCCCGAGATAACGGACTTCATCCTTCCAGAAATGGCATTTAGAAAATTTAGCCTTTAACTGATGATTTCTGAGAGTCTCAAGAACATATTTCAAATGCGACTTATGCTCATCCTTAGTCTTAGAGAAGACAAGGATATCATCAACAAAGGCTAGCACAAATTTATTAAGCACATCACGAAAAACACGATTCATCAAATCAACAAAGAAAGCAGGAGCATTAGTCAAACCAAAAGGCATGACTAACCATTCATAAAATCCATTCTCTGTGCGGAAAGCAGTCTTGGGAATGCTATCATCAGCAACCCTGAGCTGATGAAAACCTGTGGCAAGGTCAAGCTGAGAGAAAATAGTGGCACCATGAAGCTGATCAAACATATCATTGATACGAGGCATAGGATATCTGTTTTTCATAGTGAGCATGTTCAGCTCCCTATAATCAACACACATCCGAAGTGAACCATCAGATTGGGTGACAAAAACTACCGCAGCTCCCCATTCAGAAAAACTGGGCCTAATCAGACCTTTGGAAGATAAGTCTTCAATTTGCTTTCCCATCTCAACCTTCTCGCGGGGTGCCATTCTTCTAGGAGGAAGAACAATAGGTCGAGCACCAGGAATAAGATCAATCCGAAAATCAATTTCTCGTTTCGGAGGTAAAGAAATGACTTCTCCAAATACATCGGGATATAATCTAACCACAGGGGTTGAATCAAGGTCACTGGAAGAAGAATCCAAAGAATAAATAAAGTTGCCAGCAAAATCCTGAGGCATGCGGCACTGAATAATCAAGGAATTCCCTTGATCATCAACAAGCTGAGCAGACCGGGCTTTACAAGAGATATGAGCATTATGATTCACTAACCAATCCTGACCAAGCAATAGATCAAAAGCATCGAAGCCTAGAATATAAAAATCACCACTAAAGCGATGATCAGAATGAAGAAGTTTCACCTCTCGACAAATCCGATTAAGGTTAGCAGGACCCCCAATAGGATTTGAAACACATAATGGAACAGAAGTATACTCAGGAGAAAGGAGATGTTCAAACTTATCACACAAATCAACGGAAATAAAACTGTGTGAAGCACCAGTATCAAACAACACACGAACAGGATGATGAAATAAAGTAAATGAACCCTGGAGTGTACCTTGGTCATCACTAGGAGCAGGGGCAGGTGGAGGAACTGGAGATGAGGCAGAAGTGACAGCAAATATACCAGAAGGAGTACCCCTCTGCTGGGTAGGGCAATCCTTCTTAAAATGACCTGGCTGGAGACAGATATGGCAGAGATCACGTCTAGCCGACTGAGCAGGTGGAGGAACTGCAGCACCTGATAATGTGGGACAGCTATTGGCATAGTGCCTTCTCTGATCACACCTAAAACAAGTGATGGAGGAGAGATCAACTGGTTGCCTCTGAACAGGGGCAGATGATGAAGATCCCAAACCAGGACGCTTCTGCCAATTCTTCTTCTGCTGCTGGAAATTTGGCTTACGCTTCTTGGAAACTGCAGAGGAAGACTGAGCACCAGAAACAGCAGGACTTTTGGATGTGGGATTCTCATAGCGAATAGCCATATCCATAAGCTGGGTGAAAGAACCATGAACATGAGAAATAAGGCGACTATAATACTCTGGCGGAGCACCAGCAATAAATTTCTCATTCTTCTTAAGAGGAGTATCAATAAGGGCAGGACCGAACTTGGAAAGTTCATTGAATTTCCTCTCATACTCAGAAAAAGACATGGTACCCTGCTTCAGATCCATAAACTCACGATAAAGCTGAGATTTCCCGGCTTCTGGCATCCATTTTGCCACAAAAGCCTCCCTGGAAAAGAGATACAGAAAACAAGCTTAAGATAGATTCAAAGAAAGGAAAAATAGGAACAAAATTAAGATACCCAAAGGATACCTAAACTGCTCCCAAGTGAGATCAGCCTCGACGGTGTTAGCCGTAACGGACTCCCACCAATCTAAAGCAGAATCATGCAACTGCCAGGCTGCAAGATGACGCTTCTGAGCATCAGTAATGTCAAGACCAGTAAATATCCTCTCAAGACTCCGCAACCACTGCTGAGCCTCAATGATAGTCTCTGAACCGGTGAATGGGGTTCCACCAAGTTGAGAGAATTCCTTACAAAGAACAGTGAACCTGACTGGAGCAACATGTTGAGGAGCTGGGGCAATACCGCGACCCCTAACTCTGGCATTTCCCCGATTCATCCTGAAAAATATCAAGAATGAATTTAGGATAAGAATAAAGACAAGCCGAAGACAAATTAAGATAAGGCAAGATAATACACTTGGATGAATATCTTAAAGAAAGAAAAGATCCTAACAAGATAGATACGAAAGAAAGGAAAGTTAGAAAACATTTGAAAATCCTTTAAAAGCAAGAAAAAATATATGTCAAAATAATCTTTGAAAATCCTTTGAAAAAATTTTGAAAAATCATTTTATACTTTGAAAATACGTCTCTCACAAAGATATGATTCTGAGATTGATTTCACTCGTTCTAGGATGGAAATACCCTATCTCTAATGAGTTTTTGCTCCGCAGAGGCAATGGTTGCCAAAACCAAAGCTCTGATACCAACTGTAACAACCCCCAATTTCGTACCATTCAAATCGACAATAATCCACACATGTCGGACTTGAATGATGCGAAATAACAGATTGTAAATAAATTTGGAGCAAATGAAATGAAATATACAGAATCACAGACACTGAACAAACAGAATAACTCGCAGCGGAATATAAAATAACATAGTAGTTCATGAAGCTACTATAACAGAGTCTCAAACCAAATACATAATATAGTCTGAAAAAAACAACAGAATAGAAATCCCAAATACATAGAAGTTCACTAATACATGAGATAAACTAATACAGCTGAAACAGAAGTAGATAAATATGTGGATAAGTAGAAACTCCAGTGAAAGACCAGCTCCAGGAAGAGAATCCAAAGCTGTGAATACTCAGGCTGACCCGAGCGTAAAGCAAAACACAAAACACTCGAGTCAGGACAATATATACTTATATAATGCAAACCAACTCAAGTGAACTGTAATAAAGATACAACTAACTTAAAGGATGCCTGGGACCGCCCACCTCTAAGGATCCGTTAAACTATTTACTATATAGTAATATTTCGCTATTATACTAATGTCTACAGTAAAATAAACATACTTTTAAATAGCGTTCCGGGCTACCCATATCACCCTTCACACATAATAGTCCCAGTAGTCCATCCAATATCATGCCATCTCCACTCTGGATGACTGTCAGATGATACCACACGGGCTACGGGAGAAAGACAAACTCGTAGTAAAGGCTCGGTATGGTAGGTGACACGGCACACAAGGCAATGTCAGGGTAGATATACCAATTACGCACACGGGTAGGTGGTAACGCAGCAGCCACATACGCCCACCCCGAACAACACTCCAAAAATCAAGGGGTGCACCCAATCGATCACAACAGTAATAGAATGGTATCGAAGAAGTGTGTTCAGCCAGAGGTGCTACCTCCTTTGGCCCGAGATCGCTCCTGTTTTAGCCACCTTATGCTAACTCACGGGAGTTAGGTTCACGAAATGTACCTTAGGAACGTCGTCACCATCCTACTTCATTCTGGAATCTCCACCGCGCACACAGTTGTTAAAGTGGTTTTCGGTATCGATAGAGAGTGTCCATATCTGATCCCGGTCTCTTTAACAACCAATCGTTATTATAACCCGTAGTTATAATTTCAAAAATGATATTTATTTCCCAAAATCCAATATCATTTCAAATCCATTTCAAAATATCAACTTATCATTTCATTTGAAAAACATATTCATTTTTTTTATTCAATTTAAAAATACCATTCACATTTCAAAATAGTTCAATTCCAGCAAATTACTTCGTTTAAATCCTTTAAAAGTGAAGTTATTACATTTTATAATTAAATTATTAAACTTCCAAAATTTTCAACTTTCAAAGTTCATTCATTCACTTAATTTTATCAAAACAGTGAAAATTCAACTTTCACAGCATTTGGAAATTGCTACAGAAAGTTATATTCAAAACAGTTAAATTTAACAAAGACAGCGTTTAAAATGCTGTAATAGTGTTACATTAGTTTCAAAGAAAAAAACTTAGTTTAATCAAACAATTATATTTTCTATAATTCACTTTTAACTTATAAAATCACATAATTTTACTTTTATAACCATCATTTAATTTTTTTTTATTTCATGATTTCATAAAGTTAAATTTCCATTTAAAAATTCATATTTAACACTAATTCACTTATTAGGTTGCAGTGTCCAATTTTAAATTCATTACATTTAAATTTAAACCTAACACTTAAGTTAAAATTCTCAAATATATATATTTTTATTTACTTAATTAAAAATTCACTTTTAAGTCAATTCCAAAAGTTCCAATTTTAGTTACAATTTAAAATTTCAACTTAAATATTCATTCATTTCACATTTCAACTTTATTAAAATCATTAATATGATATAAAATCACTTTAAATTCCTTTAAATTCAAATTATCATAAATTTATCATGCTTTCATATTCTATTTAATTTCAAATTATAATTAAATCAAATTTCCCAAAATAGCTTACATTCAAAATTTTCTAACCTTTTCGTTAATTTATTTCACTTGTAATTATTCAGAAAATCAATAATATTTTACCAAGAATCATTTTTAATTAGGTTTAAATCAAAATATTTTAATATTTATATTTCTAAAATAATTTTAAAATTTTTAGAAAAATATATTAACTACGGGTCTGTATATAATTTTCTACACTAGGAAAAGTGATACGGGTAATATATCATTTCAACCCGTAATTTACAAAGAAAAATCCGGATTTTATCATTTCAAACCCACAGTCCCAAGTAAATGAAATAAATTTGAAAATCATTCCGGCCTATCATTTCAGCCCATAATGATTTTCCCTTATTCTAAAGTCCGTTCGGGTATGTATCATTTCAACCCATAGTGATTCTAATCTAAAGGGAACTTGCAGTGTGATAAACGAATAAAATAACAGAACAGCATAATATAACAGTAATAAATGTCATAATAGGTGTTTAAGCATGGGTGAACATCATATAATAGTGACATAGCAAATAATAATATAGTGATGCAGTTTACATATTCACAAGTGATCAATATACTATTCATATAAGTATAAAACTGTCTGGTGAGAATAACTCACTGTTTTGAGCTGATGACACAACGACGAATTGCACAAACGGGATCTACACAAGGACAAAAGCACGACACAGATACGAATGGAGGAGCCAAGGATTAATTCCCTTGAATACCAATCAAACAAACAATATAACAATTATAAGGTTTCAGACAAAAAATATGATAAACTATGCTAGAAATAACTTCATAAAACAAAGCTGAAATGCTTTGCACTTGCTTCCGACATCCCATAGGCTCAGCCAGAGGTGGAGTACAGGTCTAAGGCAATGGTTTTGGGTCAGGTCTGGGTTGCTAAGGTCGGCCTAACATGAGTTTGTTGATGGCAAAAGTTATGGAGATGGAACAACAAAACAACAAGGCGTAACTACTAACAACATCACAAGTTTCAAGCAAACAAAGCTCGGCCAAGGCTGCTGTGGTCACGACCAGAAGAGTGGGGTCCACAGTGGTGACGTGGAAGAGGGTGCTGGAGGTGGTGGTGGTCATGTAGGTGGCGGCCATGGGTGGTGGAAGTGGTGGATGTGAAGGCTTGTGCTTGGCTAGGTCAAGATGTTGGAGTTTGGTGAACTTGGTGAAGGAACTACCACCAAGGGTGGTACGGATGGGGATGGTCAGTGAGGAGGAGGTTCTGGTGGCATGCTCAGGTGGTGGTGGTGGTTGCAGGGGCTGGAGAGGGGCATGGCCGATCCTATGATAAAGAAGATCAAGTGCAAATCAAACGAAAAATCAGCATAAGTGAACAAAAGGAGATAAAAGAAAAATAGAATTTTACCAACTTCTCAACAAGTGATGGCCGAATTTTTTTTAATGAGATGAGAAATGATGTACGTGAATGAATAATGGAGGTAGGCAGCTGAAGTATGTGAGTTATTATGGCTAATTGATGGCAAAAGTAAGTTAAAAATGTGAAAAGGCAGGAAAATCAAAAGCCATTAGAAATAAAAGGTCACAAACCCTTTCAATTTACCTATAATTATTTATAAAAGTTTATATATTCTGAAATAACAATATTATCAGATAAAATTTCGAAACTTTAAAAAAATATAAAAATATATATACCATTTATCAATTATATAGATTAAAATTAAGGAAAAATAGTTAAAACAGTGAACTAGACTAGAAAATTTGAAATTAAATGAAATAATTTGTAGAAAATTAATATGAGCTTGTAAAGTATTTTTAAACATAAATAATAACATAAAAAAAAATTATTCACAAAATAAATATTTAAAATTTAATTTAAATATAATTTTTAATGTAGAAAATAGCAAAAAATGGGAAAACAGCCCTTAAAAATAGGAAATCAATACAGTAAATTTTGGAAAAATTCTATTATTATTTTTAAAATATTTAGAGATGAAATTTCACAAATAAAATAAATTTAAAATAAAATAAAGAAATTTAAAATGAAGAAAATGGCAAAAAATTAGAAAACAGCGTTTAAAAATAGGAAATAAATACAGTAAATTTTGGAAAAATTACATTTTCATTTTAAGAATGTTTAGAAATGATATCACACAAATAAAAAAATTTAAATAAATTTCAAAATGAAATAAAGTCAAATTTAAATATATAGTCAAAATCTAGGGTTGTTACAACTTTTTTGATGTTTTTGAACCTGTTTCGGGTTTGCCACCCAAGCGTGCAATTGAGTTCCACATTGATCTCATTTCAGGTGCGCAGCCAGTTAGTGGTCCTCCCACGAGGATGTCTACAACGGAAAATGAGGAACTCAAGAAGCAGTTTTTAGAGCTTGAGTCAAAGTAGTTGATTCAGTCCAATTTTTCTCCGTGGGGATCCGCGGTTGTCTTCGTGAAGATATCCGATGGAACTCTTAGGCTTTGCATTGACTATCGTAAGCTTAATGAGTTAACCATTAGGAATAGGTAATCATTGCCTAGGATCGATGATATGTTCGATCTATTGAGTGGTGCTAAGGTCTTTTCTCAGCTTGACCTTTCCACGGGTTTTCATCAGTTGCGAGTCGTGGAGGATAGCATACCTCTTACCGCTTTTCGCACTCATTATGGTTCTTTTGAGTGGCTCGTTATGCCATTCGGGTTGACGAACGCTCCTGCTTTCTTTGTTGATCTCATGAATCGAGTATTCCGGGAATATCTCGATAAGTTTGTCCTTTTGTTCATTGATGATATCCTTATTTATTCTAAGTCTGAAGCTGAGCATGCTAATCACTTGAGAATTGTCTTGAGTAACCTCCGTCATCATCGGCTTAGAGCCAAATTCCCCAAGTGCCATTTTTGGGAGAATAGGGTTAAGTTCTTAGGCCATGTTGTATCTTCCGATGGCATTTCTGTCGATCCCTCAAAGATCGAAGCCATCCAGAATTGGAAGAGGCCTGAGAATGTTCGTGAGATTCGTAGTTTCCTTGGATTGGCGGGTTATTACCGTCGGTTCATTAAGGATTTTTCCCATGTTGTGCTTCCTCTCACTAGCCTTACTCGGAAAGGCATTCGTTTTATTTGGTCCGACAAGTGTGAAGCTTACTTTCAGACATTGAAGGAACTTCTCACTAATTCTCCTATTTTGGTGGTTCCCGAGGGGAATCAGGATCTTGTTGTCTACACCGATACTTGTGGTAGTGGTCTCGGTGCTGTTCTTATGCAGAAGGATCGGGTAGTTGCTTATGCCTCTAGGAAACTACGTCCGAATGAAGTTCGCTATGCCACTCATGATCTTGAGTTAGCCGCCATTGTCTTTGCCTTGAAGAGTTGGCGACACTATTTATAAGGCGAGCGCTTCATTCTCTATACCGATCATAAATCCTTGAAGTATTTGTTCACTCAGAAGGAACTCAATATGAGACAACAGCGTTGGCTCGAGTTTCTTGCTTCTTATGACTTTGATATCCAATATACCCCTGGAAAAGGGTAATCGTGTTGCTGATGCGCTTAGTCGCAAACATTCGGCTATTGTTTCTATGATGCTTGCTGAATGGGATATCCTTGAAACTATATCTTTCTGTGAAATTCAGGATCGAGGTTCATCTTCTGATTCTCCTATTCTACTATTTAGTTTGGGAGCTCGAACCATTTTATTGGATCGTATTGCCGATGCCCAATGGCGTGATCCTGATTTGTTGCATCTTATTCAGCTTTGTGAGTCTGGATCATGTGATGAGGCGTTGCGGGATTTCAGCATTGATTCTCATTGGTGTCTTCGTAAGAAGAACCGTCTTTTTGTGCCTTCTGATTTTGCACTTAGGCATGACATTCTTGATGACTGTCACTGTTCTAAGTATACCATTCATCCTGGTAGTGGTAAGATGCATGCCGATATGCATCGTCTTTATTATTGGGAAGGCTTGAAGCGCGGCGTTGCGAGTTATGTGAGTAATTGCATAACTTGTCAGCGCATTAAGGTCGAACATCAGCGTCCTTCGGGTCTTCTTCAGCCTCTAGAGATTCCATTATGGAAATGGGATCAGATTTCTATGAATTTCATTGACGGCCTACCTCGTTCGAGATCAGGCCATTCTAGCATTTGGGTTATTGTTGATCGCCTCACTAAGTCTGCTCATTTTGTTCCTATTAAGTCTAATAGGACTGCTTCGCATTTGGCTAAGTTATATGTCAAGGAAATCGTGAGACTTCACGGTGTTCCTAGTTTTATTGTGAGTAACCGTGATCCTTTATTCATGAGTCATTTTTGGAAGAGTCTTCAGCAAGCTTTGGGAACAAAGCTTAATTTTAGTACAACTTATCATCCGCAGTCTGACGGACAGACTGAATGGGTGAATCGTATCTTGGAAGTTCTTCTCCGTATTTGTATTTTCGATTTCGGTGGTAGTTGGGAGGATCATCTATCTCTTGTAGAGTTCTCCTACAATAATAGTTTTCAGTCTAGTATCGGTATGGCTCCTTTCGAATCTTTATATGGAAGGCCATGTCGGTCACCTTGTTGGTTGGAATCTTGGGAGAAGCTTATTCTTGGTCCAGATTTTGCTTGTGATTCTTCCGAGAAGATTGATCTTATTCGATTGAGAATGAAAGAGGCATAGAGCCCCCAGAAATCCTACGCGGACAGCCGTAGGAAGCCTCTCGATTTCTCGATTGGTGAACTTGTCTTTATTCGTGTTTCTCCTTTGAAAGGGGTTATGCGTTTCAGTACGACTGGGAAATTGGCTCCTCGCTTTATAGGACCATTTTCTATTACTGAATGTATTGGCCCTGTGGCTTATAGAGTTTCACTTCTAGCTCATTTATCTGGCATGCATGACGTGTTTTACGTCTCCCAACTTCGGAAGTGTCTTCGGGAGTCGGATTCTGTTATTGATTCTCCTGATTTGTTTGAGCTTGAGGTCTCACCGGACTTATCTATTGTACAACAGCCTATTCGCGTACTTGACACGGAGGTGCGACACCTTTGAAACAAGGACGTGCCGCTTGTTAAAGTTCAATGGTCCGCTAATCCCAATGACTGTACTTGGGAAACTAGAGAGTATATCGAGCGATCTTATCCTGGTTTTCTATCCTTGCTTGGCCATGGTGAGAATATCTTTTCGTCTCAAGCTTATTTCCTTTTCTTTTGAATGTTGTATGTATGTAGTTGTTACAAGTATCGTCTCTAGGAATTACGAGGACGCAATTTTGTAAGGAGGGGAGATCTGTAACAACTCGCATATTTAACGATTTTATATTTAAATGTTTTATTTAATTATAGCGTCGTTAGTCGGATTCTTGGATCCAAAATGTTGCTTTTTGCAAATGGCTGAATTAGGACTCGAAACCACTCCATTGAGTCCAAAATGGCGTTTGCGATCTTTTTGAGTATAAGCTTTGATATGTTTGGAGTAAGTTGAATTTTGCTACTTTTTCTAGTTGGGTTTTGGGTTGGGTTGAGCCCACTAACTAACTAATTAACCCTAACTCAGTCCCTCTCCTCCCCACTCACTTATTTCATTTCATAAAACTTAAGCTAAAAACTGAAAATGGGGGAAGAGAATGGGAATTAGAAATTCCAAGCCCTAGTTTCTTCTTGCAACTTGAATTCTTGCTCCAAAATCAAAGAGAAGCTATTGGTAAGCCTCCTCTTCATCTTCTCCAACTCTTCTCCTCTTCAATTTCAGAAAGTTTCCTAAACCTAACTTAGGAAATATGTGCTTTATTCTTAGATTGAAGAATGTAGAGTTGAAGTGAAGAGTAGTTAGTCTCCTTCTTGTGTTTGAGCTTCTTCTTCTTTGTTTTGAGATAAAAGGTGAGTTTTGAACTCACATCTACTTCCCTTGATATTATTGATGTAAGGTGAGAATTTTATCTTACATCTATGCTTATATATCTTTGATTGTTGGGTATGAATTCCTAACACTTGTTCATGTGCACTTGCTTTTGGTTTGGATTGAATTGGTGAATATCCAAATAATTAGTGTTTTGGGTTCAATTCTTTAAAGATCCTAACTTTGATGTTTGAACATGTTTTTGGTGGCGAATCAGAGAGCTAATGGAGCTGGGGTATCTATTGGCTAAAGCTCCTTAGGTCCATTGCTCGGCCGGTTGCGTTTTGGAAGAGTTTGCACTTCGATGAGAAAGGGCAGGAACTGTAGAAAATTGCAGTTCGGCCGACCGAGCCCTGTAGCCGGTCGACCGACCTGCTACCCCGAGCATTTTTCTGCATCTGGCCAGCCGACCAAGCCCAGTAGCCGGTCGACCGACCTGCTTCTATTTTTCTGTTTTGCCTATTTTTTCTCATTTTGATTGGTTTTCCAAATTTTATCGATTCAAGTTGGTTCTTAGTGGTTATAATTGCATCTTTGGCTTTGATAACTTATTTTTGATTTCATTCACGGGTATTTATAAAATAATCCCTCTAAATTGCATTAAAAGCTCGTTTCTCCAATTTATAAATTATATTTAAACACACACGATTTCGTACTTCGAGTGGAGTGGAAAGGAGATTAAATGGTTAGGTAAAACATGGACCACGAATCCACGTGTTTATCTTTCCGATTAGTCCCCGACCTATTCTATTGATTGTTTTGACCTTTTGGTCTGGTTTACAAATGAGATGAGGTAGACTTTGTACTGCTTTGAGTGTGAAATTAACTAATGGATAGTAAACCGCCTAGTACGAACGAGTGGTTATGAGACTCACATTACCACTTTTCGGATTCCTTTTTGAGAGTTATGACACATTCTTCCAGTTAGTGGTGTCCAGCACTGGGCCTCCGGACCTTCACCGTTACGGTTTGTTGCCTTTAGGATAGTCTCTTCGGACTGTCTCCTTCAGGTTTGTTGCCTTCGGGTATGTTGCCTTCGGTTATGTTTCCTTCCGGTTTGTACCTTCGGGTTTGTGCCTTCGTGTTTGTTGCCCTATTTTATCGCTTTCGGAGTTAGGTCTTTATGAGCCGCTCGAGTGATATTTGGGGTTGGAGTCTTCGGGCTCATGGATCCTTGTTTATACAGTACTGAGCACGTGAAAATTTTATGATGTTTCGTCGATATGTATATTCCCTAGGTATTGCTCTTCGGTGTTGTTCTTTTTGAGCCGCACGATATATAGCGATTACCTTGTGGAACTTGCGTTACCTTCATTGGTATTTGTTATTGCCATTTTGGCTTGTTTTGGGATATTCCTATCCTTTGTTTCTCTGAGTTGCCGATGATATGAGGCTTGTTATGATATGATTCATTTTTTGTTAGATGATTGTATTATCTCTTTTATAGATATTTGTTATACATTGTGACCTTGCAGGTTATTGTTGTTCAGTTTATCTAACTGATTTGTTTAGCTAGACTGACCCGTGTATTTTATACTTGGGTCAGACTGAGTTGTTTCAGGTTAGGTGCTTTTGGACTTAGCCTATTTTGCTTCCGCATGGACTATCCAGCTTGTTCCTTTTTGTTAAATCTTTTTGTGTAGTCCTTTTTATTGTAACTCTGATATGAATTCTTTTGAATTCGTCTGTATATTTTGTTTTGCTATACCACTTGACGTGTATCAATTTGTAAACTCTGTTATGTATCAATATATGTATATGATGATCTACTGTTCTGTGATGTATATTACATTTGAGTTGTTATATTCTGTTCTGATAGATCCTCCAACCACCTAGGTTTTGTTCTAAGTATTCATTGGGTATGTCGACCTGCTTGGTAGGTCTATTGTCGATGTATTCAATAGATAGTTAGAGCAAGGCTATAGATGGTCGCTCCTAACCAGCCTTATTATCCGTGTTAGTTGATGGTATTACCCTGTAGTGTCCTTGGCTAGCGTGGGTATAGAGGTGGGGCGTCACAATCTTCCAGTTATTTTTCCCCACTTCACGATCACTCCTCCACCTCTAGGAGGAAACTCAACCCATTTGATCATAGAGATCATCAGAGATAACCTCAAAAGAAAAATACAGAAAATATAGAACTGCTCCCAAATTCTAACACTAGGAATTATGATTTTGTTTTTAAAAATCATGATTTTGTTTTTAAAAATCATGATTTTGTATGATGATTCAGATCCTAACTCTGAAACAGTAGATTGTGATATTTAAATTTTTACTTATTTTAACTTGATCAGTTGATTTTGTTTCCAGAGTCAAATAAATATTATTTTGACTTAAGTACAAATTAAAACTAAAGCTTATAATAAACAAACAAGTTTCATTTGAAACTTAAAGTTAAATAGAGACAAGATCACAAGATCTTAATTTTTAAATCAAAACTAGCATACTGGAAGGTGAAAGCAGAAAATACTCTGATGAAAGCAACATACATACCATACATGCATATATTCACAGCAGATATCATAGGGTACACATTCATTTCAAATTAACTAGCATGCAACCAAATTTACCTACTTAAATTTTAAAAGTAAAGTTACTCACCTTTTAACAGAAGACAGAGCATCCTTTGCTTTGATTTGAAAATAGCTTTTTGAAGATCTTTTGAAAACTTGCTGTAAAAACTTGAGTTGTTGAATGCCTTAGTTTTATAAATTGCATGCAGAGATGACTTCATCTCAGATTGAAAATGATGAATGCAGGCTTAGTCATCTCAGGTTGAAGATAAAATGGTGCACAGGCTTCAGATTTTGATTTGCATGTGAACAGGTTGATAAAAGGCTTTGCAAACATGATTACAGGGATTTTAAGTTTTGAAGAATGATTTGTTTTATGAGGACTGAACTGATTTGTAGTTTGAAATGAGGATTGTTTTAGAGTGAAATGTTTCAGCTGAAAATATTCTTTCATTGCTTAGAAATGAAAATGAGAAAAATAAAAAGGAAAGGAAGAAGGCAAGTGTTTATAAATTAAATTTATGATTTATTAAAAATCAAAGAAAAATAAAAATACAATATGACACTTATCATGCTCCTTAATTATTTAGCTAACACATGTGCTTAGATGATTTATAATCTTACATTTGTAATTTAATATGCAAAATGAGTTTATAAATGAATAAAGCTTTTTATTAATTAATTTCCTAATAACTATATACTTATTCAAATTTATATAAATAAGAATTCTTTTTAAAAGAAATAGAATAAACAAACTATATTTGTACAAAATCATCTTTGTCATACTTTTAAAATCCAAAATATATATTAGGATATATATCATCTCCTTTGAAATCCATATATAAATTTAATTCAATCTAAAAATCAATTTGAAAATAATATCCTACTTAAAGTCTACATCTACATTAACATTATTATTATTTAAAAATGACTCATTTACCAAATTAAAATAATTTATAAAAGAAACTATCTCTTTATTAATAAATGACTTATATTATCAACTTGTATTTAAAACAAACTTTTTATTAATTTAAACTTATGCTAACATCAATTTATACAATTTAAACTTAACAAATTAAAACCATATAATTATTTATTAAATAGCTTTTGAAAAGCTTAATATTAAATAAAATCAAATTTCCAAGTTACCAAAAATATTAGAATTTAAAAACAAGATTTATCTATTACAATATATACCAAATATTTACATTATAAATAGAAACCAATTTATTAGCTTTAAAAGATAAAACCTACTAATTAAATATTTTTTAAATTTGGATTATTAAATCAATTCAAATCTTATTAACAAAAATTATCAAATCAATTTAATTTTTAACACGGATTATTAAATTTATATTGCCAAAAATTCTGGGATATCACATTTTTCCTACGAGCTTGGATTCATGCATGGTTTCCACCGCTGCGATCGTATCGAAATTCCGGACATTATGGAACTAGTTTGGTTGAATTCTTAGACCGTTGAATTTTGGGCCTTTATTTGGATTTTGAATCGATTTGAAATCAAAGGTGAGTGTTTTAACCCACTCACAACTACTAAATTATCTTACGTTAGTTGAATTAAATTTATAATGTGATTATAAGTTGATTGATTGCTGTTTGGTATATCTAATTTTTCATTCCGGTTAAATTCGAATTTTATCGAACTTAAGTTCTATTTTATTTAATATTGAATTTAAATTGCCAGTTAAACCAATGTTAATGATAATCAGTAATTTTTGTTATTTCTTGGTTGTTTTGAATGGTGGATGTGACAGATGTTTAACTGTTGATATTGGACGACTGTATGTTATATTTATTTCATACATTGATTCACACTGCAAGTTCCCTTAGTTATTGTTTGAAAAATTACTATGGGTTGAAATGATACATACCCAAATAGACTTATAGATTACGAAACAACATTATGGATTGAAATGATAGACTCGAGCAATTTTATGGATTTTGAATTTTAACTTGGGATTGCGGGTTCAAATGATATATACCCAGCAATTTTAAATTATTGGGAGCTGAAATGATATATATATATATATATATGTATCACTTAACCATAGGGTAGAAAATTATATACGGACACCGGATTGGTTAAATTAATTGATTTTTAAATCCTAAATTTTTGTATTCAGTTAAATGATATTTTGAAATAAAAGTTGATTTATATAAACTAGATTATTTTTCGAAAATCCAAATTTTGATAACTTTCATTTATATAACTATTTTAAGCTATTTAATCTATTTTTAACTATTTTTAACTATTTTAATCTATTTTAATCTATTTTAATCTATTTTGAACTATTTTAATCTAACTTAATCTATTTTAAACTATTTAAAACTATTTTAAGCTACTGTGATCTATTGTAATCTATTTTGAACTATTTTAACAATTTTAAACCGCTTTAACAATTTTAAACTATATTTAAACTATTTAAATTATTTATGACTATCTAAACTATTTTCTAAATTTTAACTATGCATGGTTGAATTGGTTATATTTAAATCCTTCGTTTATAAAAGAATTTGTTAAATGATGTTATAACTTACGTTGGAATTTGAAGTTATATTTTCTCGTGAAATGACACATTTCGAGTAAATAGGATGATTTTGAAATTAGAGTTTAATTTATTTGTGAATATGATTTCAAAAGGGATATAATTTCGAAAGTGATATGATTTCGAAAGTTAATATGATTTTGAAAGTGATATGCTTTGAATTGAAAATGATATTTTGATATCGATTATGAATTGGTTTTAGAAATGTAAAAGAACCATCTGTAGTGAAATAAGTGTTTGGTTGTTAAAGAGATCGAGATCGGATATTGTCATACTCTCTGCGAATACCAAAAATCACTTTAACAACTGTGTACATTATAGATGTAACAACCCTGGATTTTTAGCCCCGTTTATTTTAATAAATATTTAATCTAATTAAATAAAATGTGAACTGATCATATTAAAATGAATATGACTTTGGAAATATTGCCTTTTGTTTATAATATATATTGGTATTTTGAAAGAAAATGGAATTTGAAAATTTTAAATAAATATCTCAATAATATTTACAATAAAAATCTATCTTATATATTTTAATTAAAATACTTTACTTTGTTTATATCTGATAAATATACATATGAATAATAATGTTTGAAATTTTAAATAAATCTCTTTATAATATTTATCTTATACCATTATATTAAAATACTTTCTTTTGTTAACATTTGGAAAATATATAGGTGTGGATAATAATGTTTAAATAAAATCAAAGTCAATCAATATAAAATATAAATATAAATTATAAGTCAAACACATGAATATAACTTAATTATTGATAGTCAAAATACAAATAAATATAGAGATAAGTATAAATGTGAGTAAATCATATTAAACATAATTTAAGTATTGATAGTTAAGTATGAAATATAAATATAAATGTAAATAAACCATATGAACCTAATTTAAATATTTATAGCTAAAATACAAATACAAACAAATGTATAAAGCTAATATAAATCATCATATGGAATATAACTTAAATAGTGATAGTCAAAGTTCAAGATACAAATGTAAATACAAACAAGAAATAAAGTGAAATATAAAATATGGAATTAAATTTAAGAACAAAATATAGAATAGAATGAAAACTAGGCCAAAGTATAAATAAAATAAGACAAGTATGTATATAATTATTCAAGCTAGAAAATAATAAAATAAAATAACCTTCTTTCACAAGAACATTTACCTGCAAGATACAAATAAAATATCTTCATTCAAAGCCATATAAAATTAGTCAAAGTATGGAAATAAACCTGACATATATATATATATATATATATATATATATATATGTATATTGAAAATTCAGCTTAAAGTCAGATTAAACAAACATTTTTTTACTTAAAGTATCTTCATATATATGACAGTGTTTGCCTGCAAGTACAAAATAACACCTGACAAATATGTATATTTTATTTCAAACTAGAAGCAATAAAGCAAATATTTATAAATAAGTAGCTTCATATACAAGCCAAACTTTGACCTCCAGGTTGTATATCTTCATACAAATATCTTCACACAGCAAAACAAATGATAATTATGTAAACATAATTAGAAACCTAAGCATTTAATTTCCATCTTTTCAGCACATTATTTTGTCAGTTCCTAATATTTATAAGATCTTCTCATATCAAAGCCAATTAGAAAACAACTGCACTAGTTACTTCCTACCTTCCATACAACTGTTGTTTTCCATATATATATATATATATATGTTAGAAACCATTCTCTTTTCAGTTCGAGTTCATTCAACAATCATATAACAAAACTTGAGAAAACAAAACAAGAGAAAGAAGTAAAATCAAAATTAAATTCAAAACTACAGAAAGATTCAAGGATAGTATAACTACGGGCTTCAAGTGGGAAACGAGAAATTGTTCTCTGTTTTACAAAATTTGGCAGGTGGATAAACATTAAATTTTCAAGTTTAAGTTTAATAAAATAGTAAAGATGATTCATTGGCTATATAGTGTTGTATGTGATTTATTTTTGATATGGATCTGTGTTACATAAAGATTTTTCTATGGATACTATATATGATCTTCTTCTCTGTTATTTGTTCCAGGGTATATGTTTTGTTCAAAACTCAAATTTCTCCCATCAAATCATTATTATGCTTTAAGATGTCAACTTAAACTTGATGTAAACTTAGATTTAGATTTTTAAAAAAAAGTTGCTTAAAAATCCTGTTGAAAATATACACTGTAACTTTGTGTTACAGGCTAGCAAGTGGAAATTTGATAAACCGATTGTTGTAAAACATTTATTCAAGATTTTATATTGAATTCATATGGAAAGGAATGATTTTAAAAACAAAATTTAAGATTTTTAGATTGGTATGTTTCGAGCAGTTTGAATTTAAATAAAAACTGCATCTTTACAAATCTCTGACATTTTAATCAATTTAAAAGGCTGAAATTTGGTATGAAGATAGTCGGTACACTAGTGATTTCGAGAAAAATATGCAATAATTTTTCCGTTGGGTAAATTTATGAAGCAAGATCGATTTAGGGTTTTTGTTGAACTCGTGAACTTGTCTGTAAGCATGGTGAGTTTGTCGTCATTAAGCGACCGAGTTGCATAAGATTCTAGTGGAAGTTTACTTGGCGTGATGTTGTCGTGTGGGCGAAGTCGCGCCAACTCCGGTGGCTTGATTGATGATCGCGAGGCATTTTTTCCGTAGGTCTTGTTTTGAAGTTTTTCCATGGAACTGCAAATTTTCAATTTCGATTATTTGGGGACACTTTGGGTTTGGATTTCATGTTATTGCATGATTTGGGATTTGCACGATGGGTTGACGTACTCCAGTAACGAGTCGTGTCGTTGTGCACGTGTACGGCGGCGGGTGTTCGTGTCAGGGTCGTGGTGTTTTCTTACTCGAGTCGTACTCGAGTATAAATGGAGTCAGCTTCGAGTTTTATCGTGAGCGAGATGGGTAACCTGATGCTTATTAACATAGTTTCAATTTAAATTTTAACGTAAACAAAATAAAAAAAGAGGGAGAGAAGAAGATGATGTTGCGTATAGGAAGTCTCGGGTGATTTGAGTATTTAAACCGAAGGACTACTCGAGCTTTTGATAGGGAAGTCTCAGGTTTTTATAACTGAAGTATAAAGGATTAGTAAAGTGATGCTGGTGAATAAAATTCTTATCAACAGTTATCACAGTAAACCAAATAAATATTTAAACTTTAAGTTAA
This sequence comes from Allium cepa, assembly GCA_030765085.1. NCBI lineage: Eukaryota > Viridiplantae > Streptophyta > Magnoliopsida > Asparagales > Amaryllidaceae > Allium > Allium cepa. The sequence continues at coordinate 345,034,947 of CM060938.1, forward strand.
AACTTAATTCAAGTTTTAATTATCCTAATTAAGGTTTAACAATGATTTAACCCATAATTAATTATTTTAATTAACTAATTATTTGAGTTAAGGCTTAACCATATATTAAAACCTTGTTAATATTTAATTTAGTAGTAGATAAAAACAATTAACAAATAATGTAATTGATTTCAAATTTTTAAGAAGACTGTAAACGTTAATTAAGTGAATAACCAATATTTATTGATTATTTCCAGAAGTAACTAGGAATAATTACTTTTTAATTGTAAATGGATTATAAGAAATAAATGAGTTTGTAATTAACTACTTAAGTTAATTTATGAACGATTAATAGGTAGTTAATCAAGTGATTTAATTAAGAATTAAGAAGTGATTAATTAAGTAATCAGCAGATAATAATTTGGTAATTAAGTTTTATTAATAAATAATTAAAGTTATTAATTTATGATTAAGGAAAAGATAATTAAATAATTAAAGTTAAACGACTTGATTAAGAAGTAATTAAGTTAATACTGTGAAATAAAATAATTAAGTAATTAAGTAAATAAGACTTAATAATTGATTACTAAATAGTTTGAAAGGAAATAAGTAATAAACTGTTAATCAATAATTAATTAAACAGGGTTAAGAATTTTCTGATGTAATTAATTTTAAATTGAATTAATTACAAATAGGTATTTAAGATGATTGCTTATGGATTGTATAAGTAGAATATCTGATTGTGATATTTATTTGATGATATTCTGTGGTGTTCTGTGATATGCTGTGATATATCTATGATGATTGTATATGACTTTCTGTGATAAATGCTATGTTAATTCAATTGTTGAATTTAAATTATTCAAACTGTTAAAGTTGACTAGACAACTTGGCCTTTAAAATGGCGTATGGATTTCGATGAGACCGGGATCGGGTATCAATTTGATATTCCGAAAACCACATCGATCCAATTTAAACGATAGGTCGTGAATTCTGAAATGAAGATCGAGGTGATGTTTTCAGAATGAAAGGGTTATCGTAGTTGACTCTGAGGGTGATTCCAAAGTAAGTATGACGAGATAATGCCTTCGGTTTCGTTCGAACCCGGAACGAACTTGTATGGATTGAATGCTATCAACACATCATCAGCCGGACGATGAGCATTGTAACAACCCGCATATTTAGAAATTTTATATTTAAATATTTTATTTAAATATTTTATTGATACTCGGAATTTAGTCCGAAAAGCTACTTTTTGCATACGGTCGAATTAGGACTCGAGACCACCTCCATTGAGTTCAAAATGCCGTTTGCGACCTTTTTGAGTATAAGCTTTGATATATTTGGAGTTAGTCAAAAGTTTGACCTTTTTCACTTTGGGTTTGAGTTTGGGTTTAGCCCACTAGCCAACTTATACTCAAAACTGAACCACTCTTCCCCATTCACCCTCACTTCTTCCTCTTTTCAGTTCTAAGGCATTAATGGTGGGAGAGATTGGAAATTAAAACTCCAAAGCCCTAGTTTCTCTTGCAACCTCAAATTCCTAGCTTCAAATTCAAGAGAACCTATTGGTGAGCATTCTCTTCTTCTTCTCCAACTTATTCTCTTACCAATTTCAGAAATTCCTAAACCTAATTTTGGGAATGTTCTTGTTTTGAGCATAGATTCAAGCTCATTTGGGTTGTGATGAAGAGAGGTTGATTCTCCATTTGCTTTTAAGCTTCTTCTTGTTTGATTTTGTAAAAAAGGTGAGATTTTTATCTCACATCTTTGTCTATAATTATCTTCGATTGTGAGGTATGAATTCCTAACGTTTATTCGTGTGCAATTGATTTTGGTTTGGATTGATTTGGCGTATATTCCAATTTTTGGTGTTTTGGTCTAATTTATGAAAATCCTATTATGGATATTTGGACATTGATATTTGAGGCGTATCGAAGAGCCGTTTAGGCTGGGTTGTCGTTCGACGTAATTCCTTTGTCATCGTCATTTGCTCGTTCGATCGTTTTCGATATTTGTTTGGCCATTTTTGGCCTAGGTTCAGGGAATGCCCTGAACCATTCATTCAGACGTCTGAAACGTAATATTCAGACGTCTGAATATTATTCTTGGAAGATTTCTATTCCCAGATTCAGACGTCTGAATATATGGTTTCAGACGTCTGAATTGGTTCATTTGGAACCAGAAAGGATATAGGCTAAAAAGTGCCTATTTCAGACGTCTGAAATACTTGATTCAGACGTCTGAATTGTGTTCTGGAAATCTTTATATTTCCAGATTCAGACGTCTGAACCACTTGTTTCAGACGTCTGAAACTGCAGTGTTTTTCCTGCTTGCCTATTTGCTTGAGAATTCCAACTTTAATCGATTCGTGTTGATTCCCTTTTGTTATTATCACTTATTATCAACTTTGATGACATTTTCTTCGTGATTTTTGGGAATATCCATTTTGATGGATTCGGTATCGATTTCTTTGGATTTTATTCACGTCTTCGAATGTGAATTTTAGTGATCGATTGTTCTTACAATCTTCTTTGTGATTTGTCACTTTAAAAATATAAAGGTTTTCTATACTAGTAGTAAATATCAAAACTCTTTCTTCAAAACAATTTCAACACTATTTTATTACAAAGCTCATTTTCTGAAACCGATTTCTAATCTATTAGTATATACAAACCTTTACCTCACTCGTATGAGAAATCTAATTAAACGGCTTAGTAAAACGAGTGGTATGAAACGCTTGCGTTTACTTCGTCGGTTAATTCTTGGACTTGTTCGATTGAAACTTTTGTGACAATTTTCTAGTGGAGATCTACAATTTGTTCGTAAATATTTAAGTTAAGCTAGTGGTTATGGGACATGAAGCTAAGCTCATATATTTACTAGCTTATTGTAATTGACACTTCTTGATGATCGATGATGATCATTTTATGGTTTAGACTAGCAATTGTGCGATGCCTCTTTGTCTACGAGGGAGACTAAACCCCGTTTGTGTGAGTTTCAACTCACATATGTGGGGTAGCGCCCCATGGTCTTCGGGCCGTTCGTGTGTCAAAAATTAATGGCTAGCTACCATGAGATAGCGTCTCGTTCGTGTGATACATATGTTGGTGAGTTTTCATGCTCCCGTTCGTGTGATAGGCCTTCCCCCCTATTTTTTGTGATTTCTGGATTTCGTGTGTCGAATTCTGGAATTTTCTTCTTCACCTATTTTTGTGATTTCTATTGATATGATTTATCAATTTTTGTGTATAGGTGAATTCGTGTGTCATTGACTGGATTTCTTGAGATGATTTCTAGAATTTATGCTTCACCAATTTTCGTGATTTCCATTGATAAGTTTTCTCAATATTTGTGTATTGGTGAATTTGTGTGTCATGGACTTTTGTGATTGACATTGATATAATCGTCAATATATATGGTTGAGTATGACATTTCCTTTGATTCTTGTGTAGATTTGGTGATATTGATTAATCTCTTGTTGATTCTCAATTACTTATATATATCACAGCTTGGCATTGTGATTATTATGTGGTTAATCATATCTCTTACTCTATATCGTTTCATCTGATATTTATAGTTAGACTGATCCGTTTATTATTTTCTTATTAAATAATACTTGGGTCAGACCGAGATGTTACAGGTGCTTCTGCTTGACTTCTCCCCAGGGATTCATTACTCTAACTTTTGGCAAACTACTTAGACTAATAGTTTATTTTGTGGTATACACTTGAGATATAGACTCATAGTTGTATTCTTTTGTATAGCACGTGTTGCTATTCTTTTGTATTATTGTGGATCCTTTTGACCACTACTCTGATGAACACTTCTATGTGTTATATATATTCATATCTATTTCCGCCTTTATGATATGAATTATCTGTGACTGATTTGTGTTATGTTTATTTCTATATTTTTTTCCGAAGATATTGTAGCCACTGTGTAGTAGCTTTGAGTTTGTGTCGGTATGTCGGATTTCCTTGCATGTTATACCATCTGACATATCGATGCTCGCATAAAGCAATTACACGGATGGTCGCTCCTCAACAGCCTTATTCTCCGTGCTAGTTGACAGCATTCACCGTAATGTTCTTGGCTAGCGTGGGTATAGAGGTGGGGCGTCACAGCTTGGTATCAGAGCCAAACTTCGGAACAATATGGAATAATATAACAAGGATCATCGTCCTAAGTCCATCTTAGGAGTCGTGCTTTAGGATTTAATTCGAGTCTTCGTACCGATTCATCCTATTTTCCTTATGATTCCTTGTTTATCTATCAAGATTGCTTGATATTCAATTTGGTGAATAACCTTTTTCTTCTTCTTCTTTCTTTCTAAAGGGAGAGAAATGTCTAGACCAGGCCGCCCAAGAGCCATACCATCTAGCACTCCACCCCAAGATGGAGTTTTTATGACTGCTCAACAGCTTCTTGATTTAGTGACAAATGCTCAAGCAGCTGGAGCTAACCCGGAACCTACTCACCCAAAGTCGGGATTTGCACGCTTGTGCAGCGATTATACTAATTTGGGTGGGGAGCCATTCAAAGGTTTCGAAACTATTATTGAAGTACAGGCTTGGCTAAGGTCATGCGATCGAATCTTTTCTCGCATGAATCTTATTGACCTTCACCGAGTTCAGGTGGCCTCTAGTATGCTCCGAGAAAGAGCATTGGACTGGTACGAGCTTCTTATTTCTGAGACTAATGAAGCGGATCTCACTTGGGAGCAATTCTGGGAACGCTTCGAGTTGAAATTCGTACCAGAAGCTGAGAAGGTGACTTTGGCTCGCCGTTTTATAGACCTTGTTCAAGGTAAATCCTCCGTGGCAGATTATGTCGCGTCTTTTGAATCTCTCTCCAAATATGGGGTTGAATACATCAACACCCCATTGAAGAAAAATCAGAGGTTCGTCTATGGCTTAAACAAAAATCTCAAGAAGCCATTACTTCTAAAATTAGAAGTTTCTTTCGACCAACTAATTGATATCGATCTTCGTCTTGAAGAGGCGGATAGGGAGAATGATGTTGAAGTGGTGGGTTCCAAACCAAACTTCAACAACAAGAAGAGGCCAAGCATATTTAAAGGCCCTTATCCCAATAAGAAAGGGAGGCAAACAACTCCTGTTGAAAAGACCTTTTCCTCTACTCAAGGGAAATGCTATAATTGTGGTTCGAAAGACCATTTTGCGAACAAGTGTTCAAAGCCTCGTACTTTTCGCTATTGCAAAAGCCCGGACCATTTTTGCCTGTGTGTCCCAAACTTCAAAATAGGAAGGAGGGAAAGCTTAATGTTTCTCAAGCCCCTGGCAACATATCTTGTGGCCAAGGTATTTCTCATTCTATTCTGGATGGAATTATTTTATTTCGTGATCATCCTATTCGAGTTCTTTTTGATATGGGTGCGTCCCATTCTTTTATATCAAAAGAACTTGTTGATACTCTTTCTTTGGATGTTTTGTGTTTAATGACTTCTTTGAGAATTGCGAATCCGGTTGGTGGATCCGCGACAATCAGTTTATTGTGTAAAGATGTCGAGATTATTTTGTGTGATTTTTCTTTCCGAGCTGATTTGCATGTCATGCGTTATTTAGGCTTTGGAATGATTTTGGGAATGGATTGGCTTAACCGTTATGAAGCTCATATCCTATGTCCTGAGCGGACTATTCATCTTCGACATCCTCAATCTGTTAAGCAGATTTCTATTAATCTTCAAGATTCAGTTTCCAGCTTGGTTGCATCTTTATATTCTTTAAATCCTCGTGATGACGATGATGATGAGGGTGATATTATTTCTCTTATTCACGTCATTTGTGAATTTTCTGACATATTCGAGCCCGTTTTAGGATTACCACCTAAGCGAGCAATTGAGTTCAGAATTAATCTTATTCCTGGAGCTCAACCTATCACTCATCCTCCGTATCGTATGTCCAATAAAGAAAATGAGGAGATGCGTAAACAATTATCTGAATTGGAGACGAAGCAATTTATTCGCTCTAGTTCCTCGCCTTGGGGAGCTTCAGCTATTTTTGTGAAGAAATCCGATGGAACACTTAGGCTTTGCGTTGACTACCGCAAGCTTAATGATCTTACTATCAAAAATAAATATCCTTTACCTCGGATTGATGATCTATTCGATCAGCTTAGTGGTGCTAAAGTCTTTTCACAATTAGACTTAGCTACTGGATTTCATCAGCTTCGTATTGCAGAGGATAGCATTCCTTTGACATCGTTCCGTACTCGTTATGGATCTTATGAATGGCTTGTTATGCCATTTGGGTTAACAAATGCCCCGGCTTATTTCGTTGACCTTATGAATAGAGTTTTCAAAGACTTCCTCGAACGGTTTGTTCTCATCTTTATTGATGATATTCTTGTGTATTCTAAAACCGAGGAGGAGCATGAGAAGCATCTTCGGATTGTGTTGGAAACTCTTAGGAGTAATCGTTTAAAGGCAAAATTTTCTAAATGCCATTTTTGGCAATCTCGTGTGAAGTTTCTCGGTCATATTATTTTCGAATCCGGAATTTCTATGGATCCTTCAAAGATTGAAGCGATTCAAGATTGAAAGAGACCGGAGAGTGTGACAGAGATTCGTAGTTTTCTAGGATTGGCGGGCTATTACCGTGTTTTATCAAAGACTTTTCTAAGATTGCCGTGCCTCTCACTAGCTTGACGAACAAAAGTGTTAAATACATTTGGTTGGACAAATGTGAAGCTTCTTTTTAGAAATTAAAAGAGCTTCTTTCTGATGCTCCTATTCTTGTTATTCCCGAGAGGAATCAGGATTTCGTTGTTTATACCGATGCTAGTCGCGTTGGTTTGGGTGTCGTTCTTATGCAAAGAGAACGTGTTATTGGTTATGCTTCTAGGCAATTGAAGCCTGCTGAGACTAGATATGCCACTCATGATTTGGAGCTTGCGGCTATTATTTTCGCCCTTCGTATTTGGCGTCATTATCTTTTAGGAGAGAAATTTGTTCTTTATACCGATCATAAGTCCTTGAAGTATTTATTCTCTCAAAAGGAACTTAATTTGCGTCAACAGCGTTGGCTCGAATTTCTTGCACCATATGATCTTGATATCCTTTATACTCCCGGAAATGGAAATCGTGTTGCGGATGCACTTAGTCAAAAGCAACAAGCGGTTGTTTCGATGATGATATCCGAATGGAACGATCTCGAGATTTTATCCTCTTGCGAAATTCGAGACCGTGTTCCCGATTTATGTTCATCTCTTGTTTTATGTAGCCTTGAGGCTCGTCCTTCTCTTTTAGACCGCATTCTTGAAGCTCAAAGGCTAGATCCCGAACTAGCTCTTCTTGGCCAAAATATTAACGATGAAATTGATGTTGAAGGTTTGAAAGACTTTGATATCGATTCTCGTGGCGGCATTCGGAGATTTGGTAGACTTATTGTGCCAAATAATAGTGATCTTCGTAAAGATATTTTAGAAGATTCTCATCATTCTAAATTTACCATTCATCCCGGTAGTAGTAAAATGTACGCGGATATGAAGCGGCTTTATTATTGGGAGGGAATGAAACTTGACATCGCTAACTCCGCTAAGCGTTGCATGACTTGCCAACTCGTTAAGACCGAACATCAAAGGCCCGGTGGGTTATTACAACCTTTAGAAATTCCAATTTGGAAGTGGGACCAAATTTCCATGAATTTTATAGATGGCCTTCCCCGTTCTCGTTCGGGTCATGATAGCTTATGGGTGATTGTTGATAGGCTTACTAAATCTGCCCATTTTATTCCCGTTCGGTCTAACCGAACCGTTCCTCTTTTGGCCAAGCTCTTTGTTAAAGAGATTGTTAAATTACGTGGAGTTCCTACTTCTATTGTTAGTGATCGTGATCCATTGTTTACTAGTGGATTTTGGAAGAGTCTTCAAAAAGCTTTGGGAACGAAGCTTAATTTTAGCACCGCTTATCATCCTCAGTCCGATGGACAAACTGAGCGTGTGAATCAAACTCTTGAAGATCTTTTTCGTGCATGTGTTCTTGATTTTGGTGGAAGTTGGGAAGATCATATTTCACTTGTTGAATTTTCCTATAATAATAGCTTCCAATCTAGTATTGGTATGGCACCTTTTGAGGCACTCTACGGAAGGCCATGCCGATCTCCTTCTTGTTGGCTTGAGACCGGTGAGAAGCTGGTTTTAGGTCCAGATTTTATTCGTGATTCCACAGAAAAGATTGATCTTATTCGTCATAGGATGAAAGAAGCCCAAAGTAGACAAAAATCCTATGACGATAATCGAAGAAGGAAAATAGAATTTTCTGTTGAAGATTCTGTTTTTATTCGTGTTTCACCAATGAAGGGTGTTATACGTTTCAGTCGATCGGGAAAATTGGTGCCTCGATATATTGGGCCATTTCCTATCACTGAACGTATTGGTTCCATGGCTTATCGCCTTTTATTACCGGATCAATTTTCTGCTATCCATGACGTGTTTCACGTTTCTCAACTTCGAAAATGTCTTCGAGATTCCGATTCTATTCTTGAGCCCGGTGTTGTGGAAGAGATTGAAGTTTCGCCTAATTTAACTTATGAGCAGCATCCTATTCGAATTGTTGCTTCGGAGGTCAAACGCCTTCGAAATAAAGATGTCCCACTTGTTAAAGTCCAATGGTCTTCAAATCCTTAGGATTGTTCTTGGGAATCTAAAGAGTTCATCGAGCGAACACATCCGGACTTGCTTTCTCGTGCTCTTTGAGGTGAACCTTTTATTTCAAATTTCTTTCGTGTTGAATATGCTTTTATGGTTGTTACTATATATCTTCTTTTTAAATATTGCGAGGACGCAATTTCTTTAAGGAGGGGAGTCTGTAACAACCCGCATATTTGGAAATTTTATATTTAAATATTTTATTTAAATATTTTATCGATACTCGGAATTTAGTCCGAAAAGCTACTTTTTGCATACGGTCGAATTAGGACTCGAGACCACCTCCATTGAGTTCAAAATGCCGTTTGCGACCTTTTTGAGTATAAGCTTTGATATATTTGGAGTTAGTCAAAAGTTTGACCTTTTTCACTTTGGGTTTGAGTTTGGGTTCAGCCCACTAGCCAACTTATACTCAAAACTGAACCACTCTTCCCCATTCACCCTCACTTCTTCCTCTTTTCAGTTCTAAGGCATTAATGGTGGGAGAGATTGGAAATTAAAACTCCAAAACCCTAGTTCCTCTTGCAACCTCAAATTCCTAGCTTCAAATTCAAGAGAACCCATTGGTAAGCATTCTCTTCTTCTTCTCCAACTTATTCTCTTACCAATTTTAGAAATTCCTAAACCTAATTTTGGGAATGTTCTTGTTTTGAGCATAGATTCAAGCTCATTTGGGTTGTGATGAAGAGAGGTTGATTCTCCATTTGCTTTTAAGCTTCTTCTTGTTTGATTTTGTAAAAAAGGTGAGATTTTTATCTCACATCTTTGCCTATAATTATCTTCGATTGTTAGTATGAATTCCTAACGTTTATTCGTGTGCAATTGATTTTGGTTTGGATTGATTTGGCGTATATTCCAATTTTTGGTGTTTTGGGCTAATTTATGAAAATCCTATTATGGATATTTGGACATTGATATTTGGGGCGTATCGAAGAGCCGTTTAGGCTGGGTTGTCGTTCGACGTAATTCCTTTGTCATCATCATTTGCTCGTTCGATCGTTTTCGATATTCGTTTGGCCATTTTTGGCCTAGGTTCAGAGAATGCCCTGAACCATTCATTCAGACGTCTGAAACGTAATATTCAGACATCTGAATATTGTTCTGGGAAGATTTCTATTCCCAGATTCAGACGTCTGAATATATGGTTTCAGACGTCTGAATTGGTTCATTTGGAACCAGAAAGGAAATAGGCTAAAAGTGCCTATTTCAGACGTCTGAAATACTTGATTCAGACGTCTGAATTGTGTTCTGGAAATCTTTATATTTCCAGATTCAGACGTCTGAACCACTTGTTTCAGACGTCTGAAACTGCAGTGTTTTGCCTGCTTGCCTATTTGCTTAAGAGTTCCAACTTTAATCGATTCGTGTTGATTCCCTTTTGTTATTATCACTTATTATCGACTTTGATGACATTTTCTTCGTGATTTTTGGGAATATCCATTTTGATGGATTCGGTATCGATTTCTTTGGATTTTATTCACGTCTTCGAATGTGAATTTTAGTGATCGATTGTTCTTACAATCTTCTTTGTGATTTGTCACTTTAAAAATATAAAGGTTTTCTATACTAGTAGTAAATATCAAAACTCTTTCTTCAAAACGATTTCAACACTATTTTATTACAAAGCTCGTTTTCTGAAACAGATTTCTAATCTATTAGTATATACAAACCTTTACCTCACTCGTATGAGAAATCTAATTAAACGGCTTAGTAAAACGAGTGGTATGAAATGCTTGCGTTTACTTCGTCGGTTAATTCTTGGACTTGTTCGATTGAAACTTTTGTGACAATTTTCTAATGGAGATCTACAATTTGTTCGTAAATATTTAAGTTAAGCTAGTGGTTATGGGACATGAAGCTAAGCTCATATATTTACTAGCTTATTGTAATTGACACTTCTTGATGATCGATGATGATCATTTTATGGTTTAGACTAGCAATTGTGCGATGTCTCTTTGTCTACGAGGGAGACTAAACCCCGTTTGTGTGAGTTTCAACTCACATATGTGGGGTAGCACCCCATGGCCTTCGGGCCGTTCGTGTGTCAAAAATTAATGGCTAGCTACCATGAGATAGCGTCTCGTTCGTGTGATACATATGTTGGTGAGTTTTCATGCTCCCGTTCGTTTGATAGGCCTTCCCCCCTATTTTGTGTGATTTCTGGATTTCGTGTGTCGAATTCTGGAATTTTCTTCTTCACCTATTTTTGTGATTTCTATTGATATGATTTATCAATTTTTGTGCATAGGTGAATTCGTGTGTCATTGACTGGATTTCTTGAGATGATTTCTAGAATTTATGCTTCACCAATTTTCGTGATTTCCATTGATAAGTTTTCTCAATATTTGTGTATTGGTGAATTTGTGTGTCATGGACTTTTGTGATTGACATTGATATAATCGTCAATATATATGGTTTGGTGAACGAAATAAGGAGTATGACATTTCCTTTGATTCTTGTGTAGATTTGGTGATATTGATTAATCTCTTGTTGATTCTCAATTACTTATATATATATCACAGCTTGGCATTGTGATTATTATGTGTTTAGTCATATCTCTTACTCTATATCGTTTCATCTGATATTTATAGTTAGACTGGCCCGTTTATTATTTTCTTATTAAATAATACTCGGGTCAGACCGAGATGTTACAGGTGCTTCTGCTTGACTTCTCCCCAGGGATTCATTACTCTGACTTTTGGCAAACTACTTAGATTAGTAGTTTATTTTGTTGTATACACTTGAGATATAGACTCATAGTCGTATTCTTTTGTATAGCACGTGTTTCTATTCTTTTGTATTATTGTGGATCTTTTTGACCACTACTCTGATGAACACTTCTATGTGTTATATATATTCATATCTATTTCCGCCTTTGTGATATGAATTATCTGTGACTGATTTGTGTTATGTTTATTTCTATATTTGTTTTCGAAGATATTGTAGCCACTGTGTAGTAGCTTTGAGTTTGTGTTGGTATGTCGGATTTCCTTGCATGTTATACCATCTGATATATCGATGCTCGCATAAAGCAATTACACGGATGGTCGCTCCTCAACAGCCTTATTCTCCATGCTGGTTGATAGTATTCACCGTAATGTTCTTGGCTAGCGTGGGTATAGAGGTGGGGCGTCACAAGCATTCTATGTGATATGTCCTGTAAAGGTAATCGTAGCCTCAAGCCTCATCAACCGGGAATGGCTAAAACAGGGGAGGTGCAGCAAGGTTAGGTGGGTCATGCCCAAGAAGGACAAGGTATTCCCCTGTCTAGATGTCCCTTTTTATTTCAGCTGTGTGGGCGGTTGCTAGCTACAACCACGGCGTTTATCTTGTTTGGGACTTTTCAGTAAGGAATGGTTCCGGCCTTGTGTTGTAGGGGGTCGGGAGTGATCCTCGGTACGGTGATCTAGGCCCCGTACTGTGACGGGCGGTACCCCAGTTGCCCTGCCATTGTTGGAAATCCATTTTCCCTACGAGACCCTACGGTTTTGATTTGTATTACCCACTTTTGTGGCTAGTAGCTGGAATTTAATGAATGTAACAATTTCGGCTATTTTCTATTTACTTGAAAACCGTAGACACTATTATAGTATCACCGGATTTCCTGTGAAATTTTTTGGTTAACGTAAGGTAAAAACTTACCCGTATTTATTTGTGGGGAGTCTTACGTGATACCTTTACTTTCAAATGTTTTTCAAAGTTAAAAAACTTTAAACCGTTTACTCATACCAGACCCATGTATGACACGGAGTTTATATTTTTTTTTCATAAACTCTTGGGTACTCAAATTTTTATGAGTAGCCAAGTGATAGGTTTGGACTTTGATATTTGGAGGAGCTTGGAGCAGGAGTTCCAGATGTATATAGATATCTATCTAGTTCCGCTATGTCAGTAGTTGATGTATAATGTACCTCTGATGTATGTAGTGACAGATGTATGTATGTCTGTCATATGTATAGATATTGTGTAACTCTGATATATGTAAAACTATGTAATAGTTATGTGATATATTATACTTTGTTCAGTTTCGCTGTGAGATTCTAATGTTGTTGTTCTTTCTTTTCTTTCTTTTCTATTTCTATCCCTTTCTTTTCTTAATGATGATACGTCTTTCTGGTGGTAGAAGGGCTGGTCGTCACAGTTGGTATCAGAGCTTAGGTTGGTGATAACCTTGGGTCTGGTAGGAATTATTCATAGAATAGAGTCTGTAGTACTCTAAAATGAGTTTGAGTGTATTAATAGATATGAGCGCGTATTTGTTAGTGAATATAAAGTTGTTTTTATATTGTGTTGACTTATCTGTTGAATGTTTATGGTTCTGGTCGATGTGTGGGACGCCATTTCATTGATAGGGATTTCTAAACTCTTAAACAAGGTAAACTGTATTTTTAAAGTGGGTAAATGAAATAAATTTACCCAAAATTATATTTTGATATAAAAGAAATATTTTTCTGAAATTATTATATATATTTGGATGTTTGGTTGTTGATATTACAATTGAATAAAAATTTAAAATTTAAGTGGTTTATAACCAAATAAAATTGTCTAAGTATGGTTTAATTAAAAAGGAATATGACTAAAATTTGATTAAACCAGAATTTAAGTCCCGAAAATTTGAAAGGTGTTTAAATGAATTTAAACAAAAGGTTTAGGAATTTGAAATCTTGGGAATGTTTGAAATGTTTTTCCAAAGATTTGAAGGCAATAGTGGAGTATTGTTTTGGAAATATAGTTGAATGGAAATTATTTTGGGAGGAATTTGTGGAAGTAAGGAAGCATTGATCGCTGGAAAATAATCCTAATGATGATGGCCACATCATCAGTATTCATTTTTGAGTTTCTAAGGTGATGGATTGCTACCAGAATAGTTGGTCATGATATTGTTTGGGCTAGATGGGTATACAAGTTGTTTTAGAAATTTCAAAAGGGAAATTTGTTTTGGTAAAAACAAGTGTTTGGAATTTGGAGATTTGATTTGATATACCAAGTGGGTATGTGTAGTTATCATTTCAAAATGGTTTTGGAAATGAAAACCGAGCAATCGAATTATAAGAAGTTTCATTTAAATAATGTGAAAAGTTTAAATGAATGAACTATTGAACTTATAAAGTAAAGTTGATATTAATAAGAAGAAATTGGGAATTTTAATCCGAGAATTAAAATTTAACTTAAGTAAATGAAAGTGAAGAAAATATATTTGACTTTAACCTGAGATAAGTTAAATAAAATTGGAATCGAACTTGAATTAGATTCGATATAAAATTGGAAGGTATAATGATTGTAATTGTGAAATGAAAATTTATACCTTAAGATAGTTAGTGTTATATATATAATCAGAAATTGTGGTTATAAGATGAATAGACTCAAATTGGTAATATAAGCTTTTTAGTATATAAATAAGTTTTGAGCTCATATATTGAGAAATAAAATTTAAAAGAATGGTAAGTAGCTAGACTTAACTGAAGCTGAGTTGGGATAAAACTGAATTTAAATGAATTCAATCGAGTTATAGACAATATCGAATGAAATAAAATTCTTACGTAAACAAATAAATGTAAACCAAGTAAGCATTGAATTGAATTAAAATAGAATTGGAGTGAGTTGTAAACAAATCTAATTCAAGCATAAATTGAATGACCTTATTATAAATAAATTCAATAATGAACTGTTAATGTAAATTAAAATTTAATAATGGATAAAAGAATAAACTAATCGAATAAATTAGTAAATAGTTGGGATTTGAATAAAGGAAAATCAAATCAAAGATTTAAATGGAAGTTGGTGGAATAGATTAAACTTAAGTTATTGGGTGGGACAGTTTGAAGAAAATAAATGACTTAAGTAAATTGTGAGGTGGTTATTTAAAATATTGGTTGTCGAGTTTAATAAAATGGTTTGGAATCAAACTTTTTGAAATGAAAGAAAATGCAATGAAAAGATTGTGAATAAATTAAAATGGGATGAAGTCAAGTGTAAATTGAGTTGGAATCAATTTAAAATTGTTATAAAGCTTAAATAATTATTTATTCACAATAATATTGTTGAATTGCATAAGAAAATGGGTCGTTCGAAGTAAACGAGATTAGATGAAATTCTATGAATTATTAGATGCAAAATAGGATGATTTTGAAATCAATTGGGATGAATATGGGTTTGTTTTGCTTAAATGAATTAAATATAAGCGAGTAAGCTGTAAATCACTTAAACTGAAGGGAATGGTTTGAGAGTTGGTTGGAAGTAATTGTAATAAGTGTCGAAACCTTACATATGTGCTTATGAAAATATGCAATGCTATATAAGCGTAATGCTATAAACTTCTTGTATATAGTACTTATATATTTATATCTCTTGTGTCAAATTGCAAAGGAGACTCTGCTAAAAATTTCCAAAAAGATTTTGGGAGTTAAAAAAATTATTAGCAACAAAACGATTTCAAATTAGAGATTGAAATAAATTAGTGGATGAAACAAATTTAAAATAATGATAGGAATCAGTCATAAATGGAAGATAGTCAATAAAATTCAATATTTAGAACTGAAGATAAATTGAATTCACATGGAATTGGAAATTCAGATTTAAATAAGAGGATATAAAGGCTAAAGTGGTAGAATAATAATATATGAGTATATATAATGCTTATATTAAACTTAAGAAATGAATAGTGAAATTCTTAGGCAAATTTGATATTAAGGAAATTATTCCAAGTGGATAGAAATAAAATAATGTGAATAAAAGAAAATTGATATAGTTGATAATCAATGGATATAAATACGTAAGATGTACATATATTATGTTATTTGCATAGCGATTTGATCCAGATTCGAGCACAGAATTTCGAGATAGTTATATCGATCCGAGTTAGGATTTTTCACTCGATTTTCGACGACGAACCATGGATATGGATTTTGATTGATTCTAGAAATTCTCTATCATAGTTGTGGCTATGCAAGGAGAATGACAGTTTCTGATCAAGAAACCAGATCTGAGTCCGCACTAGGAAGACGGGTGGACGATACTAGTTCGGAAGTGAAATTGTGTGATTAAGCGGGCGATCGGATTTGATATTGCGTACGAATGGTATATGTACATCATACGGGCTTGAATGAATAGATATTGAAATTCTGTCAGGAAGTCAATAAAATTGGGAAGAGTTGGTGCTGTAGCTTTCAGAATTGAATTGCCGGGATGGATGTTTGGAATTCATAGTGTATTCCATGTATCCCATCTAAGGAAGTTTGTTCATGATCCATCATTAGTTGTTGAATCAGTAGTTCAGGAATTTGGAAGTCGAATCAAATTTGACTATGGTCAGGTATCCAGTTCGGATTGTTGATCATTGAGAGACAACTCTGGATAGTTTTAGGAAAGCTTATCCGGATTTGTGTTCGGATAGATAGTGATGTTTGTTAGGATAGGCTGTTTGATTATTTGCTAATATATGAATGATATGAATGTTTGAATGGTTGGTATAACAACTTTTAAATTATCTT
Organism: Allium cepa; assembly: GCA_030765085.1. Lineage (NCBI taxonomy): Eukaryota > Viridiplantae > Streptophyta > Magnoliopsida > Asparagales > Amaryllidaceae > Allium > Allium cepa. Next base: position 345,051,086 of record CM060938.1, read on the forward strand.
TGTTTTAAATTTCGGGGACGAAATTCTTTTAAGGTGGGAGTAATGTAACAACCCTGGATTTTTGGCCCCGTTTATTTTAATAAATATTTAATCTAATTAAATAAAATGTGAAATGATCATATTAAAATGAATATGATTTTGGAAATATTGCCTTTTGTTTATAATATATATTGGTATTTTGAAAGAAAATGGAATTTGAAAATTTGAAAATTTGAAATAAATATCTCAATAATATTTACAATAAAAATCTATCTTATATAATTTAATTAAAATAGTTTACTTTGTTTATATCATATGAATAATAATGTTTGAAATTTAAATAAATCTCTTTATAATATTTATCTTATACCATTAAATTAATACTTTCTTTTGTTAACATTTGGAAAATATATAGTGTGGATTATAATGTTTAAATAAAATCAAAGTCAATCAATATAAAATATAAATATAAATTATAAGTCAAACACATGAATATGACTTAATTATTGATAGTCAAAATACAAATAAATATAGAGATAAGTATAAATTTAAGTAAATCATATTAAACATAATTTAAATATTGATAGTTAAGTATGAAATATAAATATAAATGTAAATAAACCATATGAACCTAATTTAAATATTTATAGCTAAAATACAAATACAAACAAATGTATAAAGCTAATATAAATCATCATATGGAATATAACTTAAATAGTGATAGTCAAAGTCAAGATACAAACGTAAATACAAACAAGAAATAAAGTGAAATATAAAATACAGAATTAAATTTAAGAACAAAATATAGAATAGAATGAAAACTAGGCCAAAGTATAAATAAAATAAGACAAGTATGTATATAATTGTTCAAGCTAGAAAATAATAAAATAAAATAACCTTCTTTCACAAGAACATCTACCTACAAGATACAAATAAAATATCTTCATTCAAAGCCATATGAAGTTAGTCAAAGTATGGAAATAAACCTGGCATATATATGTATATTAAAAATTAGCTTGAAGTCAGGTTAAACAAACATTTTTTTTACTTAAAGTATCTTCATATATATGACAGTGTTTGCCTGCAAGTATAAAATAGCACCTGAAAAAATATGTATATTTTTGTTCAAACTAGAAGCAATAGAGCAAATATTTATAAATAAGTAGCTTCATATACAAGCCCTGCAGGTTGTATATCTTCATACAAATATCTTCACACAGCAAAACAAATGATAATTGTGTAAGCATAATTAGAAACCTAAGCATTTAATTTCCATCATTTCAGCACATTATTTTGTCAGTTCCTAATATTTATAAGTGTGACGCCCCACCTCTATACCCACGCTAGCCAAGGACACTACGGAGTAATGCTGTCGACTAGCACGGAGAATAAGGCTGTTGAGGAGCGACCATCTGTATAATTGCTTTGTGCGAGCACCGATATGCCAGATAAAAATATAACTCTTCATCTCAAGAGGAAATCCGACATACCGACACAAACTCAAAGCTACTACACAGTGGCTATAAAGGTCTTCGGAAACAAATATAGAAATAAACATAACACAAATCAGTCACAGATAATTCATATCACAAAGGCGGAAATAGATATGAATATAACACATGAAAGTGTACATCAGAGTAGTGGTCAAACAAGATCCACAATATCAAAGAGAATAGATACAAGTGCTAGACAAAAGAATAAGTATACATCATAGAGTCTGTATCTCAAATGTATACAAAAAAAACTACTAAACTAAAGTAGTTAGCCAAAAGTCAGATGATGGTCCGATAAGGAGTCAAGCAGAAGCACCTGTGAAATCTCAGTCTGACCCGAGTATTATTTAATAAGAAAATAATAAACGGATCAGTCTAGCTATAAATATTAGATGAAATGATATAGAATAAGCGATATGACTAAACGTATAATAATCACAATGCCAAGCTGTGATAAATAAGTAATTGAAAAATCAACAAGAGATTAATCAATATCGCAAAGATCTACACAAGAATCAAAGGAAATGTCATACTCCTAATTTCATTCACCAAGCCACAATAAATGACATACATATCTACGCCAATCGTAAAAGTTGGTGAAACACAAATTTCAGAATTCAACACACGAAATCCAGAAATCACAATCAAAGGGGACAACGACGTCGTACAGCGTGACATCCGATGAACCAAATCATAATCAAAGGGGACAACGACGTCGTACAGCCTGACATCCGATGAACCAAATCAGAATCAAAGGGAACAACGACGTCGTGCAGCGTGACATCCGATGAACCAAAACACAATCAAAGGGAACAACGACGTCGTACAGCGTGACATCCGATGAACCAAAACACAATCAAAGGGAACAACGACGTCGTACAGCGGGACATCCGATGAACCAAAACACAATCAAAGGGAACAACGACGTCGTACAGCGTGACATCCGATGAACCAAATAACAATCAAAAGGAACAACGACGTCGTACAGCGGGACATCCGATGAACCAAAACACAATCAAAGGGAACAACGACGTCATACAGCGTGACATCCGATGAACCAAAACACAATCAAAGGGAACAACGACGTCGTACAGCGGGACATCCGATGAACCAAAACACAACCAAAGGGAACAACGACGTCGTACAGCGTGACATCCGATGAACCAAATAACAATCAAAAGGAACAACGACGTCGTACAGCGGGACATCCGATGAACCAAAACACAATCAAAGGGAACAACGACGTCGTACATCGTGACATCCGATGAACCAAAACACAATCAAAGGGGACAACGACGTCGTACAGCGGGACACCCGATGAACCAAAACACAATCAAAGGGAACAACGACGTCGTACAGCGTGACATCCGATGAACCAAATAACAATCAAAATGGAACAACGACGTCGTACAGCGTGACATCCGATGATCCAAATCAAAAAGACATTGCACAATGCTAGTCTAAAACATAAAATGATCGTCATGATGAAAGAGAAGTGTCGATTACAGTAAGCTAGTAAATATATGAGCTTAGCTTCATGCCCCATAACCACTAGCTTAACTTAAATATTTACGAACAAATTGTAGATCTCCACTAGAAAATTGTCACAAGAGATTCAATCGAACAAGTCCAAGAATTAACCGACGAAGTAAACGCAAGCGTTTCATACCACTTGTTTTACTAAGTCGTTTAATTAGATTTCTCATACGAGTGAGGTAAACGTTTGTATATACTAATAAATTGGAAAACGGTTTAAGAAAATGATCTTTGTAATAAAATAGTGTGGAAATCATTTGAAGAAAGAGTTTTGATATTTACTACTAGTATATAAAACCTTTATACTTTTAAAGTGACAAATCACAAAGAAGATTGTAGGAACAATCAATTACTAAGATTCACATTCAAAAACGTGAATAAAATCCAAAGAAATCGATACCGAATCCATCGAAATGGATATTCCAAGAATTCCCGAAGAAAATAAGTCATCAAAGTCAATAACAAATGATAACAACAAATAGGGAAATAACACAAATCGATTAGAGTTGGAAATTCAGACAACTAGGCAAAATAGGCATAGTTGGCAAATAGCAGCAGGTCGGTCGACCGGACTCCCTGAGTCGGTTGACCGAACCAAAAACAGAAGTGCACGGGGTAGCAGGTCGGTCGACCGGACCCTGAGCTCGGTCGACCGAGCCCTGTAGCCTGCACTTCCAAACAGAGGCAGGAAGTGCCCGTTCTACAGGTCGGTCGGCCGGCCCAGGGGCTCGGTCGGCCGAACCTGTTGCTGGCACTCCCATGCCCTATTTCAAATGAGGTGCAAATCTCGATCAAATTGCAATCGCCCGAGCAACGACGCTAAGGGTTTATGCCAATCGACTACCCGGCCCTATATGCTCCTCGGTGCATCACCAAAAACATGTTCAAACATAGAAGTTAGGATTTATAACGAATTGAACTCAAAACACCAAAAATTGGAATATTCACCAAATCAATCCAAACCAAAAGCTAATGCACACGAATAAGTGCTAGGAATTCATACCTAACATTCGAAGATAAATATAAGCATAGATGTGAGATAAAAATCTCACCTTTGAACCCAAACAAATGAATGAGAAGCTTGAAGACAAGGGAAGATCAACCACACTTCAATCTTAACAATAGAAGCTTCAACCTAAGCTTAAAAGAGAAACATTTCCTAAGTTAGGTTTAGAAAATTTCTGAAATTGGAAGGAGAATGAGTTGGAGAAGAAGAAGGAGATGCTTACTAATGGGTTCTCTTTGATTTTGGAGTAAGAACTTGAGCTAGCAAGAGGAACTAGGGCTTGGAGTTTCTAATTCCCTTTCCTCTCCACCATTTTTAGTTGGAGCTTGAGTTTGAGGAGTTAGAATGAGTGAATGGAAAGGAGAGGGCTGAGCTAGAGTATAAGTGGGGTTAATGGGCTGAAACCCAACCCAAAGCCCTAAAGAAAAAGTAGCAAAATTCTACCATCTCCAACCATATCGAAGTTTATACTCAAAAAGGTCGCAAACGTCATTTTGAACTCAATGGGAGGGGTCTCGAGTCCTAATTCGACCGTATGCAAAAAGTAGCTTTTCGGACTAAAATCCGACTAACGATAAAATATTTAAATAAAATATTTAAATATAAAATCGATAAATATGCGGGTTGTTACAGACTCCCCTCCTTAAAGAAATTTTGTCATCGCAATACTTAAGAGGAAAATAATAAGTAACAACCATGGAAGCATATCAACACAAAAGAAAATTGAAATAAGAAGTTCACCATAAAGAGCACGAAAGAGTTAGCAAGAACGGGATCGCTCAATGAATTCTCAAGATTCCCAAGAGTAATCCCTAGGATTTGAGAACCATTGAACTCTCACAAGAAGAACATCTTTATTTCGAAGTCGTTTGAGCTCTGAAGCAATAATTCGAATAGGATGTTGCTCAAAATCAAATCTGGTGAAACTTCAATTTCCACAATGTCACCGGGCTCAAGAATGAAAACCGGAATCCCTAAGGCATTTCCGTAGATAAAAGACGTGGGGAACGTCAAGAATAGCAGAAAATTGAGCCGGTGCAACGGCGTAGTACAAATGGTACGCCCGAGGAACTAGAAACTCAAATAATTTGGGACATCAGCGTAGTACAAAAACGGTACGCCCAATGAACCAAAGCCCGAATAATTTCGGAACCCCGACGTAGTACAAAAACGGTACGTCCAATGAATCCAGAAGCAAAGACATTGATGTAGTACAAACGGTACATCCAATGAATCCAAAAGCAAAGACATTGATGTAGTACAACGGTACATCCAATGAATCAAATAGCAAAGGCATTGATGTAGTACAACGGTACATCCAATGAATCAAATAGCAAAGGCATTGATGTAGTACAACGGTACATCCAATGAATCAAATAGCAAAGACATTGATGTAGTACAACGGTACATCCAATGAATCAAATAGCAAAGACATTGATGTAGTACAACGGTACATCCAATGAATCAAATAGCAAAAACATTGATGTAGTATAACGGTACATCCAATGAATCAAATAGCAAAGACATTGATGTAGTACAACGGTACATCCAATGAATCAAATAGCAAAAACATTGATGTAGTACAAACGGTACATCCAATGAATCAGATTTAGAAGCACAAGTGATAGCACATTATCTTATGTAAGAGAACGGCATCCAAACCAATACGATAAGCATTGGTACAAAAGATAAAGTCTTGGTTCCCCTCGGGAATCACAAGAACATGAGTATCGAAAAGAAAGAATTTCTTTTAAATAATCTTCTTTCCTGAAAAGTTAAAACTTTCAAAATTACATTTATCATTATTTAATAATCTTTCTAGAAAAATTTACTATTTTCAAGTCAATATACTGTGTCTGATTGTCTCATCAAAGCGTTTAGGAAATTCCTATCGATAACGTTGATCAAGCGTATCGACCAGAATTCTTAAAGCACTCAACGGGCAATACAATCACAAAATCATCTTCTATATGATAAACATGTTTCTTAAAATCCTTTAAGAATATTCTTTGCTTGTTTAAGAGCAAATCAAATTGTACTTATAAATAAATCTTATGAAAAAGATTTGCAAAATTTTAAATTTCTATTTTCATCCAAAATCAATAAATACAAGAATAGTCTCATCGAAATATTCATAGAATATTCGATTTATAAAGTGGATGAAATAAGCTGGACAAATTGAATGACATAATAAGTCATTCATAAGAATCATAACGAGTGCGGAATGCGGTAAGTGGAATGCTAATTTCCGCAACTCGTAGCAAAAGAAAACCGGTGGTAAAGTCAAACTGAAAAGACCTTAGCACCACACAAAAGATATTGCTTAGGTGATGATCCTAAGACAAGCTCAAAATACCGGAAAATTTTTCACAAATAATTTAGGTAAGAGAAATAATACTTTCCTCACCATAAGGGCTTAAAGAATAAAATGATGCCATCAAATTGGAATTAAAATCACAAAGGAAAAACAGAAATATGCTTAACGGATAGAAAATTGTCGAAGATGAAGAGTCCACTCAGAAAATAGGATATGGGCTTCATAAGGATTAAGCCAATCCTATCGCACAAATCAATTCCGGAGCCTAAGCAAAAATATTGGCTCGGAAAGAAAAATCACATAAAATAATTTCCACATCAATAGAAAGCAAATTGAGTGTTGCGGACCTACCATCCGGATTCGCAATTCTCAAAGAAGTCGTCAAGCCCAAAATATTTAAAGAAAAAGAATTAACAAGTTCTTTTGATATAAAATAGTGAGATGGAACCCATATCAAAAAGAACTCGAATAAGAAGATCACGAAATAAAACAATGCCATCTAGGATTGAATGTAAAATACCTTGACTAAGAGAAGTGTTACTAGGAGCTTGCACAATATTCAGCTCTCCCTCTCTCCTGCTTTGAAGAATGGGACATGAAGATATAAGATGACCCGAACTTTTGCAATAACGGCAAAAGAGAGGTTTCAGACACTCCTTTGCATAGTGGTCCGTGGAACCACAATTGTAGCATCGTCCACGACTAGAGATGGGAGACTTTGCTAATGGAGTTTGTTGCTTCCCTTTCTTGATGGGATTGGGGCCTTCGAATTTAATAGGCCTCTTCATGTTGTTGTTGAAGTTCTGTTTGGCACGCATAACTTCAATATCGCTTTCTCTATCGGCCTCTTCAAGACGAAGAGCGATATCAATAAGCTGATCAAATGAAACCTCAAGTTTCAAAAGCAATGGCTTCTTAAGATTCTTATTCAAGCCATAGACAAATCTCTGATTTTTCTTCATCGGGGTATTAATATACTCAACCCCGTATTTGGAAAGAGATTCGAAAGATGCGACATAGTCTGTCACAGAAGATTCACCTTGAACCAGGTCAATAAAACGCGGGGCCAAAGTTACTTTTTCAGCCTCCGGCACAAATTTCAATTCGAATCTTTCCCGGAATTGCTCCCAAGTGAGATCCGCTTCAACGATTTCAGAAATTAAAAGCTCATACCAATCTAATGCTCTTTCTTGGAGCATGCTGGAAGCCACTTGGACTCGATGTAGATCAATAAGGTTCATGCGAGAAAAGATGCGATCGCATGATTTGAGCCAAGCTTGAATTTCTATAACACTCTCGGATCCTTTGAACGGCCTTCCACCCAAATCGGTATAGTCTCTGCACAAGCGTGCAAAACCGGATCTAGGATGAGTGGGCTCAGGAATGGGTCCGGCAGCTTGAGCGTTCTTAACATGATCTAAAAGCTGCTGGGGAGACATAAAAACTCCATCCTGGGGAGTAGCACTAGATTGACCGGCACTGGGACGGCCTGGTCTAACCATTTCTCTTCCTTAAGAAAGAAAGAAGGATGAAGAAGAAGGTTATTCACAAATGAATATCAAGCAATCTTGATAGATAAAACAAGGAATCATAAAGAAAATAGGATGAATCGGTACGAAGACTCGAATTAAATCCTAAAGCACGACTCCTAAGAAAGACTTAGGACGATGATCCTTGTTATAATATTCCATATTGTTCCGAAGTTTGGCTTTGATACCAAGTTGTGACGCCCCACCTCTATACCCACACTAGCCAAGGACACTACGGAGTAATGCTGTCGACTAGCACGGAGAATAAGGCTGTTGAGGAGCGACCATCTGTATAATTGCTTTATGCGAGCACCGATATGCCAAATAAAAATACAACTTTTCATCTCAAGAGGAAATCCGACATACCGACACAAACTCAAAGCTACTACACAGTGGCTACAAAGGTCTTCGAAACAAATATAGAAATAAACATAACACAAATCAGTCACAGATAATTCATATCACAAAGGCGGAAATAGATATGAATATAACACATGAAAGTGTACATCAGAGTAGTGGTCAAACAAGATCCACAATATCAAAGAGAATAGATACAAGTGCTAGACAAAAGAATAAGTATACATCATAGAGTCTGTATCTCAAATGTATACAACAAAAACTACTAAACTAAAGTAGTTAGCCAAAAGTCAGATGATGGTCCGATAAGGAGTCAAGCAGAAGCACCTGTGAAATCTCAGTCTGACCCGAGTATTATTTAATAAGAAAATTATAAACGGATCAGTCTAGCTATAAATATCAGATGAAATGATATAGAATAAGAGATATGACTAAACGTATAATAATCACAATGCCGAGCTGTGATAAATAAGTAATTGAAAAATCAATAAGAGATTAATCAATATCGCAAAGATCTACACAAGAATCAAAGGAAATGTCATACTCCTAATTTCATTCACCAAGCCACAATAAATGACATACATATCCATGCCAATCGTAAAAGTTGGTGAAACATAAATTCCAGTCAACACACGAAATCCAGAAATCACAATCAAAGGGGACAACGACGTCGTACAGCGTGACATCCGATGAACCAAATCACAATCAAAGGGTACAACGACGTTGTACAGCGTGACATCCGATGAACCAAAACACAATCAAAGGGAACAACGATGTCGTACAGCGTGACATCCGATGAACCAAAACACAATCAAAGGGAACAACGACGTCGTACAGCGGGACATCCGATGAACCAAAACACAATCAAAGGGAACAACGACGTCGTACAGCGTGACATCCGATGAACCAAATAACAATCAAAGGGAACAACCACGTCGTACAGCGGGACATCCGATGAACCAAAACACAATCAAAGGGAACAACGACGTCGTACAGCGTGACATCCGATGAACCAAAACACAATCAAAGGGAACAACGACGTCGTACAACGTGACATCCGATGAACCAAATAACAATCAAAAGGAACAACGACGTCGTACAGCGGGACATCCGATGAACCAAAATACAATCAAAGGGAACAACGACGTCGTACAGTGTGACATCCGATGAACCAAAACACAATCAAAGGGAACAACGACGTCGTACAACGGGACATCCGATGAACCAAAACACAATCAAAGGGAACAACGACGTCGTACAGCGTGACATCCGATGAACCAAATCAAAAAGACATTGCACAATGCTAGTCTAAAACATAAAATGATCGTCATGATGAAAGAGAAGTGTCGATTACAGTAAGCTAGTAAATATATGAGCTTAGCTTCATGTCCCATAACCACTAGCTTAACTTAAATATTTACGAACAAATTGTAGATCTCCACTAGAAAATTGTCACAAGAGATTCAATCGAACAAGTCCAAGAATTAACCGACGAAGTAAACGCAAGCGTTTCATACCACTTGTTTTACTAAGTCGTTTAATTAGATTTCTCATACGAGTGAGGTAAAGGTTTGTATATACTAATAGATTGGAAAACGGTTTAAGAAAATGAGCTTTGTAATAAAATAGTGTGGAAATCATTTGAAGAAAGAGTTTTGATATTTACTACTAGTATGTAAAACCTTTATACTTTTGAAGTGACAAATCACAAAGAAGATTGTAGGAACAATCAATTACTAAGATTCACATTCAAAAACGTGAATAAAATCCAAAGAAATCGATATCGAATCCATCGAAATGGATATTCCAAGAATTCCCGAAGAAAATAAGTCATCAAAATCAATAACAAATGATAACAACAAATAGGGAAATAACACAAATCCATTAGAGTTGGAAATTCAGACAACTAGGTAAAATAGGCATAGTTGGCAAATAGCAGCAGGTCGGTCGACCGGACTCCCTGAGTCGGTTGACCGAACCAAAAACAGAAGTGCACGAGGTAGCAGGTCGGTCGACCGGACCCTGAGCTCGGTCGACCGAGCCCTGTAGCCTGCACTTCCAAACAGAGGCAGGAAGTACCCGTTCTACAGGTCGGTCGGCCGGCCCAGGGGCTTGGTCGGTCGAACCTGTTGCTGGCACTCCCATGCCCTATTTCAAATGAGGTGCAAATCTCGATCAAATTGCAATCGCCCGAGCAACGGCGCTAAGGGTTTATGCCAATCGACTACCCGGCCCTATATGCTCCTCGATGCATCACCAAAAACATGTTCAAACATAGAAGTTAGGATTTTTAACGAATTGAACTCAAAACACCAAAAATTGGAATATTCACCAAATCAATCCAAACCAAAAGCAAATGCACACGAATAAGTGCTAGGAATTCATACCTAACATTCGAAGATAAATATAAGCATAGATGTGAGATAAAAATCTCACCTTTGAACCCAAACAAATGAATGAGAAGCTTGAAGACAAGGGAAGATCAACCACACTTCAATCTCAACAATAGAAGCTTCAACCTAAGCTTAAAAGAGAAACATTTCCTAAGTTAGGTTTAGGAAATTTCTGAAATTGGAAGGAGAATGAGTTGGAGAAGAAGAAGGAGATGCTTACTAATGGGTTCTCTTTGATTTTGGAGTAAGAACTTGAGCTAGCAAGAGGAACTAGGGCTTGGAGTTTCTAATTCCCTTTCCTCTCCACCATTTTCAGTTGGAGCTTGAGTTTGAGGAGTTAGAATGAGTGAATGGAGAGGAGAGGGCTGAGCTAGAGTATAAGTGGGGTTAATGGGCTGAAACCCAACCCAAAGCCCTAAAGAAAAAGTAGCAAAATTCTACCATCTCCAACCATATCGAAGTTTATACTCAAAAAGGTCGCAAACGTCATTTTGAACTCAATGGGAGGGGTCTCGAGTCCTAATTCGACCGTATGCAAAAAGTAGCTTTTCGGACTAAAATCTGACTAACGATAAAATATTTAAATAAAATATTTAAATATAAAATCGATAAATATGCGGGTTGTTACAATAAGATTTGTTCATATTGAAGCCAATTAGAAAACAACCGCGCTAGTTACTACCTACCTTCCATACAACTGTTGTTTTCCATATATATATATATATATATGTGTGTGTGTGTGTGAGAAACCATTCTCTTTTCATTTCGAGTTCATTCAACGATCATATAACAAAGCCTGAGAAAACAAAACAAGATAAAGAAGTAAAATCAAAATTAAATTCAAAACTGCAGACAGATTCAAGGATAGTATTAACTACAGGCTTCAAGTGGGAAACAAGAAATTGTTCTTTGTTTTACAAAATTTGGCTGGTGAGTAAACATTAAATTTTCAAGTTTAAGTTTAATAAAATAGTAAAGATGGTTCATTGGCTATATAGTGTTGTATGTGATTTATTTTTGATATGGATCTGTGTTACATAAAGATTTTTCTATGGATACTGTATATGATCTTCTTCTCTGTTATTTGTTCCAGGATATATGTTTTGTTCAAAACTCAAATTTCTCCCATCAAATCATTATTATGCTTTAAGTTGTCAACTTAAACTAGATGTAAACTTAGATTTAGATTTTAAAAAAAGTTGCTTAAAAATCCTGTTGAAAATATACACTGTAACTTTGTGTTACAGGCTAGCAAGTGGAAATTTGATAAACCGATTGTTGTAAAACATTTATTCAAGATTTTATATTGAATTCATATGGCAAGTAATGATTTTTAAAACAAAATTTAAGATTTTTAGATTGGTATGTTTCGAGCAGTTTGAATTTAAATAAAAACCGCATCTTTACAAATCTTTGACATTTTAATCAATTTAAAAGGCTGAAATTTGGTATAAAGATAGTAGGTACACTAGTGATTTCGAGAAAAATATGCAATAATTTTTCCATTGGGTAAATTTATGAAGAAAGATCGATTTAGGGTTTTTGTTGAACTCTTGAACTTGTCTGTAAGCTTGGTGAGTTCGTCGTCATTACGCGACCTAGTTGCACAAGATTGTAGTGGAAGTTTACTTGGTGTGATGTTGTCGTGTTGGCGAAGTTGCGCCGACTCCGGTGGCTTGATCGACGATCGTGAGGCATTTTTGTTGTAGGCCGTGTTTTGCAGTTTTTCCATGGAACTGCAAATTTTCGATTTCGATTATTTGAAGACGATCTTGGTTTGGATTTCATGTTATCGCATGATTTGGGATTTGCGCGATGGGTTGACGTTCGCCAGTAACGAGTCGTGCCGCCGTGCACGTGTACGGCAGCGGGTCTTCGTGTCAGGGTCGTTGTGTTTTCTTGTTCGAGTCGTGCTCGAGTATAAATGGAGTCATCTTCGAGTTTTATCGTGAGTGAGATGGGTAACTTGATGCTTATTAACATAGTTTCAATTTAAATTTTACCATAAATAAAATAAAAAAAGAGGGAGAGAAGAAGATGATGTTGCATACAGGGAGTCTCGTTTGATTTGAGTATTTAAACCGAAGAACTACTTGAGTTTTTGATAGGGAAGTCTCGGGTTTTTATAACTGAAGTATAAAGGATTAGTAAAGTGATGTTGGTGAATAAAATTCTTATCAACAGTTATCATAGTAAACCAAATAAATATTTAAACTCTAAGTTAAAACTTAATTCAAGTTTTAATTATCCTAATTAAGGTTTAACAACGATTTAACCCGTAATTAATTATTTTAATTAACTAATTATTTGAGTTAAGGCTTAACCATATTTTAAAACCTTGTTAATATTTTAATTTAGTAATAAATAAAAACAATTAACAAATAATGTAATTGATTTCAAATTTTTAAGAAGACTGTAAACGTTAATTAAGTGAATAATCAATATTTATTGATTATTTCCATAAGTAACTAAGAATAATTACTTTTTAATTGTAAATGGATTATAATAAATAAATGAGTTTGTAATTAACTACTTCAGTTAATTTATGAACGATTAATAGGTAGTTAATCAAGTGAAGTAATTAAGAATTAAGAAGTGATTAATTAAGTAATTAGCAGATAATAATTTGGTAATTTAGTTTTATTAATAAATAATTAAAGTTATTAGTTTATGATTAAGGAACAGATAATTAAATAATTAAAGTTAAACAACTTGATTAAGAAGTAATTAAGTTAATAGTGTGAAATAAAATAATTAAGTAAATAAGAGTTAATAATTGATTAAGAAATGATCTATTAATTTAAATAGTTTGAAAGGAAATAAGTAATAAACTGTTAATCAATAATTAATTAAACAGGGTTAAGAATTTTCTGATGTAATTAATTTTAAATTGAATTAATTACAAATAGGTATTTAAGATGATTGCTTATGGATTGTATGAGTTGAATATCTGATTGTGATATTTATTTAATGATATTCTGTGATGTTCTGTGATATGCTATGATATATCTATGATGATTGTATATGATTATCTGTGATAAATGCTATGTTAATTCAATTGTTGAATTTAAATTATTCAAACTGTTTAAGTTAATTAGACAACTTGGCCTTTATAATGGCGTTTGGATTTCGATGAGACAGGGATCAGGTATCAATTTGATATTCCGAAAACCACATCGATCCAATTTAAAAGATAGGTCGTGAATTCTGAAATGAAGTTCGAGGTGGTGTTTTCAGAATGCAAGAGTTATCGTCATTGACTCTGAGGGTGATTCCAAAATGAGTGTGACGAGATAATGCCTTCGGTTTCGTTCGAACGCGGAACGAACTTGTATGGATTGAATGCTTTCAACACATCATCAGGCGGACGATGAGCATTCTAAGTGATATGTCCTGTAAAGTTAATCGCAGCCTCAAGCCTCATCAACCGGGAATGGCTGAAACAGGGGAGGTGCAGCAAGGTTAGGTGGGTCATGCCCAAGCAGGACAAGATATTCCCCTGTCTAGATGTTTCTTTTTACTTCGACCGTGTGGGCGGTTGCTAGCTACGACCGCGGGGTTTATATTGTTCGGGACTGTTCAGTAAGGAATGGTTCCAGCCTTGTGTTGTAGGGGGTCGGAAGTGATCCTCGGTATGGTGATCTAGGCCCTGTAATGTGACGGGCGGTACCCCAGTAGCCCTGCCATTGTTGGAAATCCATTTTCCCTACGAGGCCCTATAGTTTTGATTTGTATTACCCACTTTTCTGGCTAGTAGCTGGAATTTAATGAATGTAAAAATTTCGGCTATTTTCTATTTACTTGGAAACCCTAGACACTATTATAATATCACTGGATTTCCTATGAAATGTTTTGGTTAGCGTAAGGTAAAAACTTACCCGTATTTATTTGTGGGGAGTCTTACATGATACCTTTATTTTCAAAGTTAAACAACTTTAAACCGTTTACTCATACCAGACCCATGTCTGACCCGGAGTTTATATTTGTTTTTCATAAACTCTTGGGTACTCAAATTTTTATGAGTAGCAAAGTGATAAGTTTTGGACTTTGATTTCTGGAGGAGCTTGGAGCAGGAGTTCCAGACGTATATAGATATCTATCTAGTTCCGCCGTGTTAGTAGTTGATGTATGATGTACCTCTAATGTATGTAGTGACAGATGTATGTATGACTATCATATGTATTGATATTGTATAACTCTGATATATGTAAAACTATGTAATAGTTATGTTATATATTATACTTTGTTCAGTTCCGCTGTGAGATTCTGATGTTGTTGTTCTTTCTTTTCTTTCTTTTCTTTTTCTATCCCCTTCTTTTCTTAATGATGATACGTCTTTCTAATGGTAGAAGGGCGGGTCGTCACAATAGAGATTCCAGAATGAAGTAGGATGGTCTGGCGAACGATTTTGTATGAGGCATTAATGTAGCCTGACTCTCTTGAGTCAGCTTGATATTGTTAAAAGAGGAGCTATACTGGGCAATAAGGTTGCCCCTCTTATCGAGCACATTTCTTCGATACCATATTATGCCTTTGTGATTGATTTAGTGTCCACCCCTCGATTTGATTATGGGAGTGTGTTCTATGGTGTTCCGAGCTAGACGGCAGTAGCTTCCATGCATTACCACCAGTCCGGAAGTGCAAACGGTAGAATTCTACGCTGGCATTGCCTCGCATGCCTTGTCACATGCCTTGTCAAACCCATTACGAGTTTGGTTTGTACCGAAATATATAAAAATTTCTAAAGTAGGTTACGGGTAATTCCTTAACGCTATTTTAATACTTTACTTTACTGCAAACACTATTATAATAGCATATTGTACTATGTATGTAGATAGTTTAACGGATCCTTAAGAGATGGAGCCCTGAACATCTTTTAAATTATTGCACTCACGTTAGACACTAGATAGGAGATGTAAAACCCCGTAAACATCTACGAAGTCATTACACTCATATTTATTTATTGTTGATTTAACTTACATAAGATCTTTTAGTTCTGACTCAAGTGTTTTGTCTTTTCATTACGCTTGGGTCGGTCTAAGCATTTCAGTGTATTGAAAACTATTTTTTGAAGAACGAAGACGAAGATTCAGTATATCTTTACTATTTATTATATTTATTCCATTATATCATGTAGTCCCGCTGCATTATTTATTTATTTCTGCTGTATGTAACTCTGATTTGTGTTGCAAAAGTGTAATCAAATGTTATTTGTAATACAGCTTCATGAACTGTTATTTGATTACTATATTTTGTCATTCCGCTATGAGATTCTGTGTTTTGTTTTTATTATTCTCTTCTTTTCTTATTTACCCCATAAAAATCTTCCCTTTTGAATGGTTTGACTCCGACATGTATGGTTTATTGTCAGTTAAACCGTACAAAAAGGTGGGTATTTACATTTGGTATCGAAGATTTGGTTTAGGATAACCTTAGATTTGTTGGGTCTGACCCATTAGAGATAACGTAGTAATACCCTATAATGAGTTTGTTTGAGCGTTTGTGTAACATTCCTGGAAATTAACCAAGTTTAAATTGACAATTAAATTAATTTTTGAAATTGAATTGTGAATTAATTAGAGATTTCTAGAATAAATAAATAATTTTTGATTATAAATAGAAATTTAATTGAAATTTAAGCGTAAGTATCTTATCAATAAATTATTGGATTTAGGAAAAATAAGTGTATTGGGAAAATATTTTATAAATAAATATTGAATTCCAAAATATAATGTATGAATGCAAAATTTAAAATGAGAAGTAAAATTTTAAAATGAGAATTTATACGAATATAAAATATAATGTATGAATGCAAAATTTAAAATGAGAAGTAAAATTTAACATACACATACCTCTTGAAAATTAATAAGATTTGGATATGTACAAATAGACATAAATGGATTATATTTCAAGTTTGAATTGAAAATTGAATTTAAAATAAATATTTAAAAAAAAGTGGCATTTAGGAAATCATTAAGATGTAATGTATATAATATAAATATTGGTTAAAAAAACAATTCTTTCAACAATTATATACATATATACACACAAGTGAATAGGATATAAAAATTTATAAAAAAAATTCTTTTGCCTTGAGAAAAAAAATCACAAAGGTAAACATACATTCACATAGGGGATGGAGTAGAGTAACTAACAAAATCTAGATCTCATGATTTTATTTTTAACAAATGGCATTCACTATGATTCATTAAATAAAATAATGAGATTTAAAAATTGCAAAAAACCTTTTAACTCACCATACTCAATTATTTAACTTTTCAGCAAATCTGAGACAACAATAACAAGAGATTGAGCCTTGCAAACTCCAACACCAAGAAAAGATAGAAAAGAGAAAAATCAGAAAAGAAAGAAAAACACTGTCAGTTTTCCTTCAATTCAAAGTAAAAAAAAAATCTGGAAACCTTCCTAAAGCATCAAGCTGTAATGTATGTTCCATCTCTCAGGTAATACCTTATAGTTAATAAATTTGTAGTTTTAAAATCAAATTTTAACACAAACTGATCCAAAAAAAAACTGGAGATTATAAATGAAAAAAATGCTGCAGTTTTGGCCAAAGGAAGCAAAGCAGTAATTACTGAAAATATTTAAAGGCAAGTGGATTTTTTTTTATAAAATATGAATCTGAAGTTGCTAAACAATATTAGAGCAAGGATTAATCAATTATGTTAATCAGTAGCAGGAAAATCAAGTTCAAGAGTAAAGTCAACAGCATGGAAATAAAGCAAATTTGAAGCTTTAAAACAAATTCAAACTGTAAGTAAGAAAATTAAAATTTTTGTTATCAATGAACTAAATAAACAAATATATAAGTGATTAAGCAAAGATTTTTTTCCCAAGTCCAAGATTCAAAGCTTCAGGCAGCTAAACACAAACAAAATGCTTCTTTGTCAAATTTCCAATTTTCGAAATATCCAGTTCTTGTTTCTGCATCATCAACTAGGTGAGAAAATCCCTTATCCTGCTATTTTTTTTATGCTTGGATTTGTCTTTGAAGTATGTTATGGATTATGGTTGAATGACTGTGTGAATTGGTTTGTATGCTTTTATATATATGGGAAAAAATTGGGTGCATATTAGTTTGCAGGCAAAATCGTGTTTGGATTGCTAAATGAATGATGTTTATATGGGTATAACATTATTTATAAAAATGTAATTAAGCAAAATTAACAGACAGTTAATTGGGGATCAAGGAATTCACAGTAATGACCTTTTTAATTATAAAAATCAAGTGATTTAATTTTAGTTTTTGATTACACAATCTGATTAGTGCTCGGGAATGTTGAATTTTAAAAATAAAATTTTGATTTTTAGTTTCAAATTGAAGTGTGGAGATGGGTTTGAACGGAATACACAAATTCGCCCATTGCCATTGATCAGTGAAGTTATTGTCAATGAAATCGAGGCTGGAGGTGGAGCATGTGTTGTAGATTGTAGGAAAAATGGAAAAGGATTTTTTAGATGATTGTCGTTGCGATGCGGCGTTGGTTTAGGGTTTGTCAACCCATTTGGTCGAACGAAAAGGAAACGACGAATTCATTGTCGAGGTTGAGAAGAGGGGATCGGACATGGGGGAGTGGATGCGAGAATGCATGGATGAGCTGTGGCCAGATTCACGTGAACTCCGAGGGTGTTGAGCGTCGTCGCGGTGAGGTTCTGATAATCTGGTTGACTCCATATTTTTCATTTGAGTGTTCAATTCTGTTTGGTATCGATTTCTTCCTACCCGGAGTTCGTGTGCGACGGCAAGAGGTTGTTGACTTGCCGAAGGGTGCAGGGTAGATCAGAAAAGCTTCGATTGTTGGTGCATACGCACAAGTTGTTATCGCGTATTAGCAATGGTTGTGAGATGAGGAAGAAAGTAAGGGGCTCGAAGTTGAACACGAGGGGTTTGGATTATGTCTCGGGTATTTGTTCAGGGGGGTTTAGCTTGGGCTCATGTAGTTTTTAATTAGTTGGGTTTTAAAAATTTAAAGTCAGAAAGGAAACGAAAATTTCGCTAGGAGGTTTACTCGGGAAAACCCACATCAGGCTCGAGTTTTACTCGAGATCTTCTCGGGTGCTTGCGTTATCAATTTAAAATATGAATTAAAGTTCTCTTTTAAACTTTAAACTATTGTCTCTATATAATATTTGTTTTAAAAGGTTTGGTTAAAGGAAAGTTGTATAATTTATCAACTTAAAATAATCAAGTTAATTTTTATGATGATTAAATGTTTTAATTATTAAACAAGTTTTAAGAATTTTTTTTATTATTTTTAAAGCTAAAGTTTTTTTAAATTGTTTGATTCCGATAATGATATTAGGAAGGTTGCATAAATTAAGAAGATTTCAAAATATTTTGTATCAATTTCAAACACTTAATTGAGATTTGAAGAAAATGAAGTTAAGTGATAAATTAAGACGAGTGAAATTGAACTTTGAATCAATTAAAAATTCTTAAGTGATTTTAAGTAGCAAAATTTATTTCAAACATAGATAAATTTAAAGGATATAATTGGATAATCAATTAAGAGTTAATTTAATAATGTAATTAATTAAAGGTTAATTAATTAATGAAAGTGATTAAAGGATGATTACTTTAATTAGAGATTAATTAATTTATAAGAGTAATAATTAATTACTTAAAGATAATTATTTAATTGAAAGTATTTAATAAATCAATGGTTAAAGTTGATTAAGTAATTAAGGATTAATAAATTGTAATTAATTAAGGATAATTAATCAAATGGTAATTAATTAAGGGTTAATCAATTAATGTAATTAATTAAGGGAAAAAAATTTAGGGTTAATTATTTAATGATTAAAGGTTGATTAATTAAAAATTAATCAATTGATAAAAGGTTAATTAATTTATGAAATTAATTAATACTAATTATCCAGGATTAGTGCTAATTCATAAGTAATTAGTCTGATATAAGTTAATCAGATAATTAATTGATTTTTCTTATGGATGTATGAATTGTATGAATGCCTTGAGTTGATCCGTAATGATTCTGTGATGTGGATTGTTTGGATTGAGCTATGTGTGTATATATTCATCTATAATATATTCACATATTTATCTGTGATATATACATCTGTGATTTGTGAATGAAAGATAAGCGTTATGGTTTATACCGCTTATCAAATATAAGCGTTATAGTTTATACCGCTTATCAAATATATTATTGTATTTGAATCTGTGCTGACTGAGGATGTTGCACTTTTATTGTGTAAAACCCCCTGGACTACACTTATACTCACACAAATATGGATTGCACGTGGAAATTGGTTAAGTCATAGATTTTTGAAATTGTTTTGAAATTTAATTTTTGAATCAAAATGGTTTTGGAAATGGGTTGGGATTAAAATAAAAAGTTTTTGAAAAGGGGATTTCAATGATTAAAGTTATGTTTGAATAACTTAATTTAGTTTTGAAATCTGATTTAAATCTGTATTCTAAATTTGAAATTGAATTCTATTTATGATTTAAAGAGGTTATATAAGTTTATATGGGTTTTAAACCATTTTTAAAGTTTTGTTTTGGAATTTAAATTTAACCCAAGTTTTTAACTTGTATAAGTATAATAGGATTTTTTCGAAACAAAAACTATTTGTTTTCAAATTATAAAAGCTTTCACATAAGAAGTGAACTTCCAATTTGTGTTATAAGGAATTCAAGTTTAAAATGAAAATGGTTTTCCAAGTCATGAATAAATCTTTGGAAACGAGTTTGGAAGCTATAAATTAAATCTTAAATTTAAAGATTTAATTGAGTTAATCAGAATTGAAATGGAAATTGTTTTGAGAATCTATAAATAGATCTTTGTGAAACTAGGTGGACTTTGTAAAATAAATCTTTTTGTTTAAAATATTTAAAATGGTAATTTGTTTAATCCATTTGAAAATGAAGTTTTGGGTTTTTAAGTTGTGACTTAATCGAAATCCCATATCTATATGTTTTTAAATATTGCGCTCATTATTCGGTTTAGCCAAAAGAGGACCTTGTGTCATATAACCCATTCCAAATAATGATACGATGTTATGGATAGCATTTGAAGACTGGTGGTAAAGTACGGATATTTTCCAAAATGAATGGACAACTCGTCGAATGTCTCTACATCGACTGATCCCCGGTATAGAGACTCCATATGTGATGTGTAACAACCCTAGATTTTTGACTATATATTTAAATTTGACTTCATTTCATTTTGAAATTATTTTAAATTTGTTTTATTTGTGTAATATCATTTCTAAACATTTTTAAAATGATAATATAATTTTTCCAAAATTTACTGTATTTATTTCCTGTTTTTAAAGGCTGTGTTCTAATTTTCTGCTATTTTATTCATTTTCAATTTCTTTAATTATTTTAAATTTATTTTATTTTTTAAATTTCATCTCTAAATATTTTTAAAATGATAATATAATTTTTTCAAAATTTACTGTATTTATTTCCTAATTTTAAGGGCTGTTTTCCTATTTTCTGCTATTTTCTCCATTAAAATTTTTATTTAAATTAAATTTTAAATATTTAATTTGTGAATGTATTTTTATTTTATGTTATTATTTATGTTTAAAAATACTTTACAAGCTTGAATTTTCTAAAAATTATTTCATTTAACTTCAAATTTTCTAGCCTAGTTCACTGTTTTAACTATTTTACATAATTTTACTTTACATAATTGATAGATATTATATATATTTTTATATTTGTTAAAAATTTCTAAATTTTATCCGATATTTTTATTATTTCAGCTACATAAACTTATAAAAATAATAAAAGGTAAATTGAAAGGGTTTGTCACCTTTTATTTCCAATGGCTTTTGATTTTCCCACCTTTTCACATTTTTACTTACTTTTGCCATCAATTAGCCATAACTACTCACATACTTCAACTGCCTACCTTCATTCTTCATTCACGTACATCATTTCCCATCTCATTTCTAAAAAAATTCGGCCATCATCCTCTTGTTCAAGTTTGGTAAAACTTCTTTCTTTCTTTTCTACTTTTATTGTTTTTTGATAATGATTTGCACTTGATCTTCTTTATCATAGGATCGGCCATGCCCCTCTCCTGCTCCTACCGCCACCGCCACCACCTGAGCACGCCACCAGCACCTCCTCCTCACTGACCACCCCCAGCCGTACCCCCCCAGGTGGTAGTTCCTTCACCAAGTTCACCAAACTCCAACATCTTGACCTAGCCGAGCACCAACTTCCACATCCACCACTTCCACCAACCATGGCCGCCACCTACAGCCCCTCCACCACCTCCAGCACCACCTGGACCCTCTGCCACATCATCACCTTAGACCCCACACCTCTGGCTGTGACCACAGCAGCCTTGACCGAGCCTTGTTTGCTTGAAAACTTGTGATGTTGTTAGTAGTGATGCTTTGTTGTGTTGTTGTTCCATCTTCATAACTTTTGCCATCAACAAACTCATGTTAGGCCGACCTTAGCAACCCGGACCTGACCCAAAACCATTGTCTTAGACCTGTACTCTACCTCTGGCCGAGCCTATGGGATGTCGGAAGCAAGGGCAAAGCATTTCAGCTTTCTTTTATGAAGTTATTTGTAGCATAGTTTATCGTATTTTTGGTCTGAAACCTTATAATTGTTATATTGTTTTGTTTGATTTGTATTCAAGGGAATTAATCCTTGGCTCCTCCATTTCGCATCTGTGTCGTGCTTTTGTGCTTGTGCAGATCCTGTTTGTGCAAATTCATCGTTGTTTCATCAGCTCAAAACAGTGAGTTATTCTCACCAGACAGTCTTATACTTATATGAATAGTAAATTGACCACTTATGAATATGTAAACTGCATCACCATATTTTATTTGCTATGTCACTATTATATGATGTTCACACATGATTAAACACCTGTTATATCATATGTTACTATTATATTATTGATGTTTTTTTAATTTATCAGTTAATCACACTGCAAGTTCCCTTTAGATTAGAATCACTATGGGTTGAAATGATACATATCCGAACGGACTTTAGAATAAGGGAAAATCGTAATGGGCTAAAATGATAGGCCTGAATGATTTTCAATTTATTTCATATACTTGGGACTGCGGGTTTGAAATGATAAAACCCGGATTTTCTTTGTAAATTACGGGTTGAAAAGATATATTACCCGTATCACTTTTCCTAGTGTAGGAAATTATATGCAGACCCGTAGTTAATATACGTTTTTCTAAAAATTTTAAAATTATTTTAGAAATGCAAATATTAAAATATTTTGATTTAAATCTAATTAAAAATGATTTTTGTAAAATATTATTGATTTTCTGAATAATTATAAGTGAAATAAATTAATGAAAAAGTTAGAAAATTTTGAATGTAAGTTATTTTAGAAAATTTGATTTAATTATAATTCGGAATTAAGTTAAATATGAAATCATGATAAATTTATGATAATTTGAATTTAAATGAATTTAAAGTGATTTTATATCATATTAATGATTTTTAATAAAGTTGAAATGTAAAATGAATGAATATTTAAGTTGAAATTTTGAAATATAACTAAAATTGGAAATTCATGGAATTGACTTAAAAGTGAATTTTTAGTGAAGTAAATAAAAATAAAACTAAGTTATATTTGAGAATTTGAACTTAAGTGTTAGGTTGAAATATAATGTAAGGAATTTAAAATTGAACATTGCAATTTAATAAGTGAATTAGTGTTAAATATGAATTTTTAAATGGAAATTTAACTTTATGATATCATGAAATTAAGGAAAATTAAATGGTGTTTATAAAAATAAAAGTGAGTGATTTTATAAGTTAAAAGTGATTTAAAGAAAAATATAATTGTTGTGAAATTATATTGAAAATTTGAAGTTAATTAACTGCATTTTTGAAATGCTATTATTTATAATGTAAATGATAATACAACATTTGTAAATGTTGTAGTTGATAACCGAACTAAATAGCTAAATTGAATTAATGGCTATTATAGCATCTTATAAATGCTATAATTGTTGGATTAAACTAAAATTTCTTTGAAACTAATGTAACTCTATTACAGCAATTTAAACGACGTCTTTTGTTAGATTGAACTGTTTTGAATTAACTTTCTGTAGCGTTTTCTAAACGGTGCGAAAAGTGAATTTTCACTGTTTTGATAAAATTAAGTGAATGAATGAACTTTGGAAATTTTAAAATTTTGGAAATTTAATAATTTAATTATTAAATGTAATAACTTCATTTTTATGATTTAAATGAAGTAATTTGATTTGAAATATAAACTGTTTCGAAATGTGAATTTAAATGGTATTTTTAAATTGGATAAATGAATATGTTTTCAAATGAAATGATAAGTTTGAATTTTGAAATGATATTTGATTTTTGAAAAATAAATACTATTTTTTAATTTTAACTATGGGTTATAATAACGATTGGTTGTTAAAGAGTCCGGGATCAGATATAGACATACTCTCTGTCGATACTGAAAACCACTTTAACAACTGTGTACGCGGTGGAGATTCCAGAATGAAGTAGGATGGTGACGACGTTCCTACGGTACATTTCGTGGACCTAACTCCCGTGAGTTAGCAAAAGGTGGCTAGAACAGGAGCAATCTCGGGCCAAAGGAGGTAGCACCTCTGGCTGAACACACTTCTTCGATACCATTCTATTACTGTTGTGATTGTTTGGGTGCACCCTTTGATTTTCGAGTGTTTTTTAGGGTGGGCGTATGTGGCTGCTGCGTTACCACCAGCCCGTGTGCGTAATTGATATATCTACCCTGGCATTGCCTTGTGTGCCGTGTCACCTACCATACCGAGCCTTTACTACGAGTTTGTTTTTCTCCCGTAGCCCGTGTGGTATCCTCTGACAGTCACCCGGAGTGGAGATGGCATGATATTGGATGGACTACTGGGACTATTATGTGTAAAGGGTGATATGGGTAGCCCGTAACGCTATTTAAAATATGTTTATTTTACTGTAGTCATTATTATAATAGTGAAATATTACTATATAGTAAATAGTTTAACGGATCCTTAGAGGGTGGGCGGTCCCAGGCATCCTTTAAGTTACTTGTATCTTTATTACAGTTCACTTGAGTTGGTTTACATTATATAAGTATATATTGTCCTGACTCGAATGTTTTGTGTTTTGCTTTACGCTCGGGTCAGCCTGAGTATTCACAGCTTTGGATTCTCTTCCTGGAGCTGGTCCTTGCTGGAGTTTCTGCTTATCTACATATTTATCTACTTCTGTTTCAGCTGTTCTAGTTTATCTCATGTATTAGTAAACTTCTATGTATTTGGGATTTCTATTATGTTGTTTTCAGACTGTATTATGTATTTGGTTTGAGACTCTGTTGTAGTAGCTTCATGAACTACTATGTATTTTATATTCCGTTGTGAGTTATTCTGTTTGTTCTGTGTCTGTGATTTTGTATATTTGATTTTATTTGCTCCAAATTTATTTACAATCTGTTATTTCGCATCATTCAAGTCCGACATGTGTGGATTATTGTCGATTTGAATGGCACGAAATTAGGGGTTGATACAGTTGGTATCAGAGCTTTGGTTTTTGGCAACCATTGCCTCTACGGAGAAAAAACTCATTAGAGATAGGGTATTTCTCCCCTGGAATGAGTGAAATCAATCTAAGAATCATATCTTTGTGAGAGACGTATTTTCAAATTATAAAATGATTTTTCAAAATGTTTTCAAAGGATTTTCAAAGATTATTTTGATATATAAAATTTTCTTGCTTTTAAAGGATTTTCAAATGTTTTCTAACTCTCTTTTCTTTCGTATCTACCTTATTAGGATTTTTCTTTCTTTAAGATATTCATCCAAGTGTATTATCTTGCCTTATCTTAATTTATCTTTGGCTTCTCTTTATTCTTTTCCTAAATTCATTCTTGATATTTTTCAGGATGAATCGAGGAAATGCTAGAGGTAGGGGTCGTGGTATTGCCCCAGCTCCTCAACCTATTGCTCCAGTCAGGTTCACTGTTCTTTGTAAGGAATTCTCTCAACTAGGTGGAACCCCATTCACCGGTTCAGAGACTATCATTGAGGCTCAGCAGTGGTTGCGGAGTCTTGAAAGGATATTTACTGGTCTTGACATTACTGATGCTCAGAAGCGTCAGCTAGCAGCCTAGTAGTTGCACGATTCTGCTTTAGATTGGTGAGAGTCCTTTACAGCTAACACCGTTGAGGCTAATCTCACTTGGGAGCAGTTTAGGTATCCTTTTTGTTGTCTTAATTTTGTTCCTATTTTTTCTTTCTTTGAATCTATCTTAAGCCTGTTTCTGTATCTCTTTTCCAGGGAGGCTTTTGTGGCAAAATGGATGCCAGAAGCCGGAAAATCTCAGCTTTATCGTCAGTTTATGGATTTGAGGCAGGGTAACATGTCTTTTCCTGAGTATGAGAGGAAGTTCAATGAAATTTCCAAATTTGGTCCTAGCCTTATTGATACTCCTCTTAAGAAGAATGAGAAATTTATTGCTGGTGCTCGTCCAGAGTATTATAGTCGCCTCATTTCTCTTGTTCATGGTTCTTTCACCCAGCTCATAGATATGGCTATTCGCTATGAGAATCCCACATCCACATGTCCTGCTGTTTCTGGTGCTCAGTCTTCCTCTGCAGTTTCCAGGAAGCGTAAGCCAAATTTCCAGCAGCAGAAGAAGAATTGGCAGAAGCGTCCTGGTTTGGGATCTTTATCATCTACTCCTGCTCAGAGGCAACCGGTTGATCTCTCCTCCATCACTTGCTTTAGGTGTGACCAGAGAGGGCACTATGCTAATAGCTGTCCTACTTTATCTGGTGCTGCTGTTCCTCCACCCGCTCAGTCGGTTAGACGTGATCTCTGCCATATCTGTCTCTAGCCCGGTCATTTTAAGAAGGATTGCCCTACCGAGCAGAGGGGTACTCCTTCTGGTATATTTGCTGTCACTTCTGCCTCATCTCCGGTTCCTCCACCTGCATCTGCTCCTAGTGATGACCAAGGTACACTCCAGGGTTCATTTACTTTATTTCATCATCTTGTTCGTGTGTTGTTTGATACTGGTGCTTCACATAGTTTTATTTCTGTTGATTTGTGTGATAAGTTTGAGCATCTCCTTTCTCCTGAGTATACTTCTGTTCCGTTATGTGTTTCAAATGCTATTGGGGGTCCTTCTAACCTTAATCGGATTTGTCGAGAAGTGAAACTTCTCCATTCTGATCATCGCTTTAGTGGTGATTTTTTTATTCTAGGCTTCGATGCTTTTGATTTATTGCTTGGTCAGGATTGGTTAGTGAATCATGATGCTCATATCTCTTGTAAAGCCCGATCTGTTCAGCTTGTTGATGATCAAGGGAATTCCTTGATTGTTCAGTGCCACATGCCTCGGGATTTTGCTGGCAACTTTATTTATTCTTTGGATTCTTCGCCCAGTAATCTTGATTCTACTCCTATGGTTAGACTATATCCCGATGTATTTGGTGAAATCACTTCTTTACCTCCTAAGCGGGAAATTGACTTTCGGATTGATCTTATTCCTGGTGCTCGACCTATTGTTCTTCCTCCTAGAAGAATGGCACCCCGCGAGAAGGTTGAGATGGGAAAGCAAATTGAAGACTTATCTTCCAAAGGTCTGATTAGGCCTAGTTTTTCTGAATGGGGAGCTGCGGTGGTTTTTGTAACCAAATCTGACGGTTCTCTTCGGATATGTGTTGATTATAGGGAATTGAACAAGCTCACTATGAAAAACAGATATCCTATGCCTCGTATCAACGATATGTTTGATCAGCTTGCTGGTGCCACTATTTTCTCTCAGCTTGACCTTGCCACAGGTTTTCATCAGCTCAGGGTTGCCGAGGATAGGATTCCCAAGACTGCTTTCCGCATTGAGAATGGATTTTATGAATGGTTAGTCATGCCTTTTGGTTTGACTAATGCTCCTGCTTTCTTTATTGATATGATGAATCGTGTTTTTCGTGATGTGCTTAATAAATTTGTGCTAGTCTTTATTGATGATATCATTGTCTTCTCTAGGACTAAGGATGAGCATAAGTCGCATTTGAAATATGTTCTTGAAACTCTCAGAAATCATCAGTTAAAGGCTAAGTTTTCTAAATTCCATTTCTGGAAGGATGAATTCTGTTATCTCGGGCATATTGTTTCTAGTAATGGAGTTTCTGTTGATCCAGTCAAGATCGCTGCGATTAATGTAAGTCTTTCTTTCTTCTCTTTCTCTATCATTTTAATAATTCTGTTTTTCCTGTTGTCCTTATTTTCTCCTGATTCTATTCCAGGATTGGGAAACTCCAAAGACTCCATCTGATATTCGTAGTTTTCTGGGCCTTGCCAGTTACTACCGGAGATTCATTGATAATTTTGCTCGGATTGCTGCACCTCTCGCAGCTTTGACTCGAAAGAATGCCAGATTTGTCTGGAGTGATCAGTGTAAGGCTGCATTCAGTGAGTTGAAGAGCAAGCTAACTTCCGCACCAGTTATTACTGTCCCGAATGGAAGTGAGGGATTTACAGTTTATATTGATGCTAGTCGTGAGGGTTTGGGTGTTGTTCTCATGCAGGATGGTAGGCTCATTGCCTATGCCAGCCGTCAGTTGAAAACCCACGAAGCAAATTATGCTGCTCATGATTTAGAGTTACTTGATGTTGTTTTTGCTTTGAAACTTTGGAGGCATCATCTTCTTGGAACCAAGTTTGAGCTTTTCACAGATCATCAGTCTCTGAGATATATCTTCTCCCAAATGGATCTGAATCAGAGGCAAGTTCGTTGGCTTGAGTTTCTGGCGTCTTACGACCTCGACATTAACTATACTCCCGGTAAAGCTAATGTTGTGGCCGATGCTCTGAGTCGGAAGAAGGCTTTGTTGTGTCAGCTTGTTGTTTCTTCTTCTCCTCTTCTGGATCGGATTATGGCTAAGCAGGATGAGGATGAGATGCTTAGATCTATAAAGGAGAGTGTTCGTAGTAGAGTTGGTGGTAGTAGTGGTAGTAGTAGTGGAGCTCAGATTGATGATAGAGGGATATTGAGGATTAATGGCAGGATTTGTGTTCCGAAGGTTGATAGTTTGAGGCAGGAGTTGCTTCAGGAGAATCATCGATCCCGACTTTATATTCATCCTGGTGTGTCGAAGATGTATCAGGATATGAAGAGGCTTTATTGTTGGAAGGGGATGAATATGGATATTTCTATCTTTGTTAGTCGGTGTGCGACTTGTCAGCAAGTCAAAGCCGATCACCGGAAGGCCCCTGGTTTGTTGCAGCCCCTTGAGATTCCTAATTGGAAGTGGGAACAGGTTTCCATGGATTTCATCGATGGTTTACCGAGGACTCGGAAGGGCAATGAGAGTATCTGGGTTATTGTGGATAGACTGACCAAGTCCGCTCATTTTATTCCGGTCAAGTCTACTCGTTCTGCTTCTAGTTTATCTGAGATTTACATGAGGGAGATCGTTTGTCTCCATGGTGTTCCTCTCAGTATTGTTTGTGATCGTGACCCTATCTTTACCAGTCAGTTCTGGAGGGCCTCTGAGGAATCGTTGGGTACTCATTTGAATCTGAGCACTGCTTACCATCCTCAGACCGACGGTCAAACGGAAAGAGTAAATCAGATTCTCGAGCATCTTCTTCGTGCTTGTGTGCTGGACTATGGACGATCTTGGGAAAATTATCTCCATCTTGCCGAATTTACCTACAATAATAGCTATCAGGTATAATCTTATCTTCTGTTTTAGTCTATTCTTGATCTTTTTATCTATCTCATTCCATCTTTATATTCAGGCCAGTCTCAAAATGTCTCCATTTGCTGCTTTATACGGACGGCCTTGTAGATCTCCATCTTGCTGGATTGAATCCGGTAATCGTTTGGTTCTTGGTCCTGAAGTGATTTTGGAAGCTTCTTAGAGAGTTGAGGAGATTAAGAAGAGGTTGAGAGTCGCTCAAGATAGACAGAAGAAGTATGCCGATAGGCGTAGGCGGAATTTGGAATTTGTTGTTGGTGATCAGGTGTTCCTTAAGGTTTCTCCCTTGAGGAATGTCATTCGCTTTGGTCATGGAGGAAAGCTTTCTCCTAGGTTCATTGGTCCTTTCCGCATTGTGGAAAGAGTTGTTTCTTTGGCTTATCGTCTGGATTTGCCCGAGAAGCTTTCTGGAGTGCATGATGTATTCCATGTCACGCATCTGTGTCGTCACTTCATGATCCATCTCTTATTGTCCAACCTTCTGCTCTTGATAGTTTGGATATTGAGCCTAACCTGACTGTTCAGAGGAAGCCACTTCGTATTGTTGGTAGAGATACGAAGCAGCTTAGAAGGAATTTTGTTAATCTGGTCAAAGTACAGTGGAGTACTGATGATCGAGACTGTACCTGGGAAACGGAGGAGAGAATTCGTGCTTCAAATCCGGAATTATTTGTTTCAGGTACTATTTTGTTTTTCTATCTTGTTTCTCTTTATTTTTCCTTTCCGTTCTTTTCGAGGACGAAAAGATTTGAGTGGGGGAGAGTGTAACAACCCTAGATTTTTGACTATATATTTAAATTTGACTTCATTTCATTTTGAAATTGTTTTAAATTTGTTTTATTTGTGTGATATCATTTCTAAACATTTTTAAAATGATAATATAATTTTTCCAAAATTTACTGTATTTATTTCCTGTTTTTAAAGGCTGTGTTCTAATTTTCTGCTATTTTCTTCATTTTAAATTTCTTTAATTATTTTAAATTTATTTTATTTGTTAAATTTCATCTCTAAATATTTTTAAAATGATAATATAATTTTTCCAAAATTTACTGTATTTATTTCCTGTTTTTAAGGGCTGTTTTCCTATTTTCTGCTATTTTCTCCATTAAAATTTTTACTTAAATTAAATTTTAAATATTTATTTTGTGAATATATTTTTATTTTATGTTATTATTTATGTTTAAAAATACTTTACAAGATTATATGAATTTTCTAAAAATTATTTCATTTAACTTCAATTTTTTTAGCCCAGTTCACTGTTTTAACTATTTTCCTTAATTTTACTTTACATAATTGATAAATATTATATATATTTTTATATTTGTTAAAAATTTCGAAATTTTATCTGATATTTTTATTATTTCAGCTACATAAACTTATATATATAATAAAAGGTAAATTGAAAGGGTTTGTGGCCTTTTATTTCCAATGGCTTTTGATTTTCCCACCTTTTCACATTTTTACTTAATTTGCCATCAATTAGCCATAACTGCTCACATACTTCAGCTTCCTACCTTCATTCTTCATTCACGTACATCATTTCCCATCTCATTTCTGAAAAATTTCGGCCATCATCCTCTTGTTCAAGTTTGGTAAAACTTCTTTCTTTCTTTTTTACTTTTATTGTTTTTTGATAATGATTTGCACTTGATCTTCTTTATCATAGGATCGTCCATGCCCCTCTCCAGCCCTTGCCGCCGCCACCTGAGAACGCCACCAGTACCTCCTCCTCACTGACCACCCCCAGCCGTACCACCCTAGGTGGTAGTTCCTTCACCAAGTTCACCAAACTCCAACATCTTGACCTAGCCGAGCACCAACTTCCACATCCACCACTTCCACCAACCATGGCCGCCACCTACAGCCCCTCCACCACCTCCATCACCACCTGGACCCTCTGCCACATCATCACCTTAGACCCCACACCTCTGGCCGTGACCACTGCAGCCTTGACCAAGCCTTGTTTGCTTGAAAACTTGTGATGTTGTTAGTAGTGATGCTTTGTTGTGTTGTTGTTCCATCTTCATAACTTTTGCCATCAACAAACTCATGTTAGGCCAATTAGCAACCCATACCTGACCTAAAACCATTGTCTTAGACCTGTAATCTACCTCTGGCCGAGCCTATGGGATGTTGGAAGCAAGTGCAAAGCATTTCAGCTTTGTTTTATGAAGTTATTTCTAGCATAGTTTATCGTATTTTTGGTCTGAAACCTTATAATTGTTATATTGTTTTGTTTGATTTGTATTCAAGGGATTAATCCTTGGCTCCTCCATTTCGTATCTGTGTCGTGCTTTTGTGCTTTTGTAGATCCCGTTTGTGCAAATTCGTAGTTGTATCATCAGCTCAAAACAGTGAGTTATTCTCACCAGATAGTCTAATACTTATATGAATAGTAAATTGATCACTTGTGAATATGTAAACTGCATCACCATATTTTATTTGCTATGTCACTATTATATGATGTTCACACATGATTAAACACCTTTTATATCATATGTTACTATTATATTATTGCTGTTTTGTTATTTTATCAGTTAATCACACCGCAAGTTCGCTTTAGATTAGAATCACTATGGGTTGAAATGATACATACCCGAACGGACTTTAGAATAAGGGAGAATCGTTATGGGATGAAATGATAGGCCTGAATGATTTTCAATTTTTTTCATTTACTTTGGACTGCGGGTTTGAAATGATAAAACCCGGATTTTCTTTGTAAATTACGGGTTGAAATGATATATTACCCGTATCACTTTTCCTAGTGTAGAAAATTATATATAGACCCATAGTTAATATATGTTTTTCTAAAAATTTTAAAATTACTTTAGAAATGTAAATATTAAAATATTTTGATTTAAATCTAATTAAAAATGATTTTTATAAAATATTATTGATTTTCTGAATAATTATAAGTGAAATAAATTAATGAAAAAGGTAGAAAATTTTGAATGTAAGTTATTTTGGAAAATTTGATTTAATTGTAACTGGGAATTAAGTTGAATATGAAATCTTGATAAATTTATGATAATTTGAATTCAAATGAATTTAAAGTTATTTTATATCATATTAATAATTTTAATAAAGTTGAAATGTGAAATGAATGAATATTTAAGTTGAAATTTTGAAATATAACTAAAATTGGAAATTCATGGAATTGACTTAAAAGTGAATTTTTAGATAAGTAAATAAAAATAAAACTAAGTTATATTTGAGAATTTGAACTTAAGTGTTAGGTTGAAATATAATGTAAGGAATTTAAAATTGAACATTGCAATTTAATAAGTGAATTAGTGTTAAATATGAATTTTTAAATGGAAATATAACTTTATGATATCATGAAATTAAGGAAAATTAAATGGTGTTTATAAAAGTAAAAGTGAGTGGTTTTATAAGTTAAAAGTGATTTAAAGAAAAATATAATTGTTGTGAAATTATATTGAAAATTTGAAGTTAATTAACTGCATTTTTGAAATGCTATTATTTATAATGTAAATGATAATACAGCATTTGTAAATGCTGTAGTTGATAAGTGAACTAAATAGCTAAATTGAATTAATGGCTATTATAGCATCTTATAAATGCTATAATTGTTGGATTAAACTAAAATTTCTTTGAAACTAATGTAACTCTATTACAGCATTTTAAACGATGTCTTTTGTTAAATTGAACTGTTTTGAATTAACTTTCCGTAGCGTTTTCTAAATGCTGCGAAAAGTGAATTTTCACTATTTTGATAAAATTAAGTGAATGAATGAACTTTGAAAATTTTAAAATTTTGGAAATTTTATAATTTAATTATTAAATATAATAACTTCATTTTTATGATTTAAATGATGTAATTTGATTTGAAATATAAACTGTTTCGAAATGTGAATTTAAGTGGTATTTTTAAATTGAATAAAATGAATATGTTTTCAAATGAAATGATAAGTTTGAATTTTGAAATGATATTTGATTTTTGAAAAATAAATACTATTTTTAAATTTTAACTATGGGTTATAATAACGATTGGTTGTTAAAGAGTCCGGGATCGGATATAGACATACTCTCTGTCAATACTGAAAACCACTTTAACAACTGTGTACGCGGTGGAGATTCCAGAATGAAGTAGGATGGTGACGACGTTCCTAAGGTACATTTCGTGGACCTAACTCCCGTGAGTTAGCAAAAGGTGGCTAGAACAGGAGCAATCTCGGGCCAAAGGAGGTAGCACCTCTGGCTGAACACACTTCTTCGATACCATTCTATTACTGTTGTGATTGTTTGGGTGCACCCTTTGATTTTGGAGTGTTGTTCAGGGTGGGCGTATGTGGCTGCTGCGTTACCACCAGCTCGTGTGCGTAATTGGTATATCTACCCTGGCATTGCCTTGTGTGCCGTGTCACCTACCATACCGAGCCTTTACTACGAGTTTGTTTTTCTCCTGTAGCCCGTGTGGTATCCTCTGACAGTCACCCGGAGTGGAGATGGCATGATATTGGATGGACTACTGGGACTATTATGTGTGAAGGGTGATATGGGTAGCCCGGAACGCTATTTAAAAGTATGTTTATTTTACTGTAGTCATTATTATAATAGCGAAATATTACTATATAGTAAATAGTTTAACGGATCCTTAGAGGGTGGGTGGTCCCAGGCATCCTTTAAGTTACTTGTATCTTTATTACAGTTCACTTGAGTTGGTTTACATTATATAAGTATATATTGTCCTGACTCGAATGTTTTGTGTTTTGCTTTACGCTCGGGTCAGCCTGAGTATTCACAGCTTTGGATTCTCTTTCTAGAGCTGGTCCTTGCTGGAGTTTCTGCTTATCTACATATTTATCTACTTCTGTTTCAGCTGTTCTAGTTTATCTCATATATTAGTGAACTTCTATGTATTTGGGATTTCTATTATGTTATTTTCATACTATATTATGTATTTGGTTTGAGACTCTGTTGTAGAAGCTTCATGAACTACTATGTATTTTATATTCCGCTGCGAGTTATTCTTTTTGTTCTGTGTCTGTGATTTTGTATATTTGATTTTATTTGCTTCAAATTTATTTACAATCTGTTATTTCGCATCATTCAAGTCCAAAATGTGTGGATTATTGTCGATTTGAATGGCACGAAATTCGGGGTTGTTACATGATGGGAAGTCCGGACGTGATTCGGAATTATCTGGATTTGTAAGGGCTTTTTCGGAAGTTCCTTCGGTTCTCTTTAAACCCGGAACAGACTTGTATGGATGTGTGTCCGACATTACACTTTGAGATGTAAAACCGGTTTCTATCAAATACATTTCTGCTTGGTGGCGGATAATTTATTTTCTTAGCTTAACACCCTTCTCTGAGACGTATGAGCTCAGAGATTATTTAGTTGATGGTTACTAGTGATACATTCCCAATTTGGTAATGTGGCATACGAAGTGCTGCTGATCATTTGTTGATCAAAGCATGGTTTTGTGAAAAAGAGTAGCTTTGTGGACGAGACCTCATCGAGCCTCACGAACCGGTAATGGTCGAAACAGGAAAGATGCAGTAAGGTTTCAGGTGTAGCTCCCCTAGGGTATGACCATTCCTTTTGGAAAAGGGTGGTATCATGGTATGGAACCTAGATACTTACTCATATGGGCACTGTTGTATATTTATTACTGTGTGATGTTGTTGGTGCAGAGGATCCTCGATTAAAGGTTCCAAAGGACCGGGCGTGGCATATCTTCGGTTTTATTCCTCGGGAAGGGGGTAGTCGGCCTTGTGTTAGCAGAGAGCTGGGTAGGTTATCGAGGCGTCCCGCCAGAGGCATTCTCATCTGTCAATAGGAAGTTCCTTAGGCTGACCATTTGTTGGAATTCTATTCATTCAATACGCGCCTTGTACGGTTTTAGTTGTATTACCTGCCATCTACTTATGGTGGCGCCCCACTGTTTGGATGAGAGCTATAGTAGGCATAGTTCAGAATGTCTATGCTGGCTAGGATTTATATTATACTTTCGAAATGGTTTTCTACACTATGCACTAGTAATAATATCAAAGAAACTTTCTCGTATTAAGCATATTTGACTATCATAAGGAGAAATCTCCTCCAATTCTGCGTTTGCATTGTGTGTGTGGCAGGAGGCCTTATGGTAGTTTCATTTTCCAAAAAGCATTGTGGATTTGAACTTTAAAAGGTTTTGTTGTTTGTTTCAAAAGACAAAAAAAAATTTTGTTTTCTCACACCAATCCCATGACTAAACTTGCTTATCTAGGTGAAATGTGATGGGGGATTCTCGCTTTTTGTTTGGTGGCGAGCAGGAGACTCTTACCCCCACACGTCCTCTTTACGGGGTTGGTTAGGCATAAGCCATGACAGTCGCAAGGCTGGCCGTAAAAGCAAGTTTCGGGTACCATTTTATGCCACGGTGGGGCTGGGATGGTTGAAAACCCTACCAGTCGAGATTGGTCGATGTATCTCTGACAGTATTGATATCTATTGCATCATTCTATTGTACCATCAATGTATCAGATATTATATCAAATGTTGTATATCCAATGTATTATTTTATTTCTTCCGCTGTGTTGTACTTAATGTGTTATAAGCTCCGGCGAACCAGGTTCAACGTTTAGATCTGCGGCATTTGAATACGAGTGACGTATTCAGTGCCGATTTTCGAAGGTCGAGTCAGGATCGTTGTAATTGGTATCGGAGCTGAAGGTTAAAACTTTTGCTCAAGAGTATAGCACATTAAGTAACTCATTAGAGATAGGGTGAAGTACACCCTAGAATGAGTATATCCCTAAAATATCCGTTCAATTGCCTCAGTAAATTCTCTTACTATTCACTGATAGTAAGTATGAGTGCGAGAAGAGGACGAGATAAGGGACATGGGAGTACCAGTATAAATGGTCAATACCTAGCGACAGTGGAAATAACTTTCTCTATCAATCTTATTTGATTCGTCTTTTCAACTCTTTGATTGCTTCGTCGCAGCTACAAGGAAGAAGCCACGGTGTGATGGTGGCCCTACGAATTGTTGTAGAAAATCCCTACCTCGTAACTTCATCGGTTTCTTATCAGCTTTTTGATCTAAACCTAAAATGAATTTGAAATTTAAAATTTAAAATTTTAAACAAATTGGAAATTTTAAATTAAGTTAAATTATTTAACAAATATAGGGCTAAATTTGAATTGAATCAATAAAA
Source organism: Allium cepa (assembly GCA_030765085.1). NCBI lineage: Eukaryota > Viridiplantae > Streptophyta > Magnoliopsida > Asparagales > Amaryllidaceae > Allium > Allium cepa. Next base: position 345,087,597 of record CM060938.1, read on the forward strand.
CGATATCGGTTAAAATCAAATTTGAAATTCAATCATAATTTCTTGTGTAAATGAAAGTCCGAAGAGGCACAAGTTGGTATATACTTTGGGGTATTCCGACTTGAATTTGAAATCCATATCTAGTGTTTGAGAAATTGTAAAAGATTAAATCCATTTATCTATTCTCATGGGTCCGATATATTCTGCGAACGATTAGTTATCCCTTTGAACTAATCAATGCCCTTGTATTTTCGTAGACCGGTGGACCCAAATATCTTGTGTAATATTGAACGAGTTCATTCTCATAATTATTGGCAATATTCGGATTTAGTAAACTAAATACAGAGTGGATATCCAGTTTGACTTGGAAATATATTTCTTTATCTATCATCTATTCTTTCTCATCTCCCTAGTAAATTTCGAGGACGAAATTTTTTAAGGGGGGAATCTGTAACATTCCTAGAAATTTACCAAGTTTAAATTGACAATTAAATTAATTTTTGAAAATGAATTGTGAATTAATTAGGGATTTCTAGAATAAATAAATAATTTTTGATTATGAATAGAAATTTAATTTGAAATTTAAGCATAAGTATCTTATCGATAAATTATTAGATTTAGGAAAAATAAGTGTATTGCAAAAATATTTTATAAACAAATATTGAATTTCAAATAAAATGTATTAAAAATATTATAGGAATTAAAAGTTTTAGGATTAATAAACAAAAGGGTTAATGATAGTTGTTTTCTAAATTCTTAATTATATTAACTTTTGGAAGTTATAATTTGAAATTAATTTTTTTTAAAAGGTTAGCCTAAGTTAAATTCTTATATATATTTGAAAGTTAAACTTTGTATGAGTATATAATTTGATTTCAAATTTTATTTCTTAAGATTATTTAAGAATTTATAAGAATACAAAATATAATGTATGAATGCAAAATTTAAAATGATAAGTAAAAGTTTAACATACACATACCTCTTGAAAATTAATAATATTTGGATATATACAAATAGACATAAATTGATTATATTTCAAGTTTGAATTGAAAATTGAATTTATATTTTAAAAAATATTTCAAAAAAATATTTAAAAAAAATAAGTGGCATTTAGGAAATCATTAAGATGTAGTGTATATAATATAAATATTGGTTAAAAAAACAATTCTTTCAACAATTATATACATATATACACAAGTGAATAGGATATAAAAGTTTATAAAATAAATTTCTTTTGCCTTGAGAGAAAAAAAATCACAAATGTAAACAAACATTCACATGGGGGATGGAGTAGAGTAACTAACAAAATCTAGATCTCATGATTTTATTTTTAACAAATGGCATTCACTATGATTCATCGAATAAAATAACGAGATTTAAAAATTGCAAAAAATCTTTCAACTCCCATACTCAATTATTTAACTTGTAATGACCCGGAAATTTTGATCTCGAAAATTCCAGATAGTTAGTGAAAAGAAGAAAGAAAAAGAAGAAGAAACAGAAACCCAAACTCAGAATCTCACATTCGCAGCGGATAAAATATAATATCACATAAATAATAGTTTACAAAGAAGAACAGTATCAGTACACTTATACTTTACACATCAGAGTTACAACCATTACCAATCACTGGACAGTTTAAAATAACATGTCCTAGTTATACAATAACATATCACAGCGAAAAAACACTCCATACGTTCCTGCCCTCCAGCTCGCCTCCTGAGTTCCAGAACGTCCTTACCTGAAAATTTGTAATACTCGGTCTGACCCGAGCATTACATCAAAATAACACCCGGCTCAGGCTGGAAACCAGCGTGAGTAAACCCATCTAACATAAATTTCAAAAGCATACAACATATAAATAACCCGGGTAACTTGTATCGGTTACAATTTCACAAATTGATATCGACATCATTTATTTCACTCACCAATTTCTAAGTACTAAACTTAGATTAAACGGTCTAATTCACTTAAATCATTCCATTCCAGCTTATTGATTTCTCACATCAATCTATAAAGAATCGAAGTAGTTTCGGGTATTTGTCAATATCCGACCCTAGTCTCTTCAATTCTATGTCACCTCTAATCCAAGTTATTAGGTTTTAAAACCATACAATTCATATTCAAGATATCATATCACATAATTATTCAATTTAGGTAGGTAACCTATATTATCACTATTCAATCCATTTATATCATAACACAACTCAATTCGCCCATCAGAGATATCATCAATCCAAGTTATCCAATTTTATCCAACCATCTACAAAACAAGATTTATTACATGTATAATTCTTAATTAGTTTAATTAATTTCCAATTAAATTAATTACCAACTTAATTACTTGGATTACCTAAATCCTACTCACATAATTATAACCCAATTAATAGATTATTCCTTAATCATCCATCTTAATTAATCATCTCTGATTAATTATACTTTAATTACATCAAGTAATTAACCCTTAATTATCACGCAGATTAATTAACCTTAACCATTCTCATAAATTATCTTAATTAATCTCCCTAAATTAATTAATTACATTCATTAATGATCCTCTAATCATTTCCAGTAATTAATTATTATTTTAATTAATTACAGTTAACAAGTTACCTTCAAATTAATCACATTAATTCACCTTAATTAATCACATTCCATAATAAACTATCCCTTAATTTCTTACGTTGATTAATAAATCATCAATTACTTAAGATCTTAATTGATTTTAAGGTTTAACCCTTTTATCCTTTTTCTCTCATTAGTTTAACTATCTTTAATTCTTATTAACTAAAACTTGAGAAAAATTTATTATCATATTATTAACTTAAATCTCTAAGTTACACTAAGGATTTCAGATCACTTTATTATTTCAATCATGTAATTAATTAAAATATCTAGTTTTATTTAAAATAAACTTTCGAACACGGATTATATAAAATTTAAACACCTTTAACTTAATAAATTTAAACATGATTTATTTTAAACCCAAAGTAACCTTTAATATTTCAGATTAAACGGGTTGAGGAATTGGTTTACGACTGATTACATTTTAAAACTCATATTTTCATTTCGCTTTAAACTGGATATCGAAACACCCGAGCAAAAACCGCAAATTCTCGATCCAAACTCTGATTTCTTCAAGTTCGATCCCGAGACCATCACAGCATTCCCGTGCTTTCGTTCTTTTTTTTTAAAAACTCGCATACGCCATAAAATTTTACATCTGTAAAATACTATTATGCTCACCCCAGATTTCACGGCCCAAAATCTCCTTCTTCCCTCTATCTCACTTCCTCCTATTCTTCCAAAATCAAACAAGATTAGGAACGTGCACGCTCGTGCACATGAACAATCACTATGGTCATCGATTCGGACCATCAAAGTACACACCAAAACGCCTCCATCCATCTCCCCACAAAACGCTTCCTAATTCACGAAGTCTGTGTTGAATATGCGCTTTGCGCTATATGATTTTTGTTTGATGATAATAAACATATATACATTCGCTTAAATGTATTTGTTAACGTACTATTTTAATCTTCACAGTATAAATAAATATTTGCTGAATAAAAATAAATAACACAGTTTTTGAATTCAAACGAATATTTTATTCAAACAAATATTTATTACAACTTTGATAGTACAATTTCAAGCTCTCACTATACATATACAATTTTGACTACAATACATGACATTTCACTATTTTACATCAGCACCTCACTACATATCACTCACACTCGTATTTATCTTCAACTGCATTCAAGTTTGAATCCAGCATCTGAGCGATCTGCAAAAATATAAACTAACGCAGTAAAATTGAAAATAAAATATTTTTGCGATATAAAATAAAACGTGAATTTTGAAAATGATATTTGCCTCAGTTATTTGGTTGTTCGTCATCATTTAAATTTGAATTCATCATACACGAACAACTTGTGACATACACAGTATATTACTGTATATGCCACAAGGCCGTGCACGCCGATATATACACTTGATTGATTTACAGGGACAGGCAAGCACAAGGTCAAACCCGAGCTGTAAAACTGGATTCAACACAAGGCGACATGACATGAATGCTATGTTCAAACATGACACAGCCTCAAACCAGCAGTATACAAGTACAAGACCACCAAGCAAAATCAGTACAACATGTCATGAATGAACTAGCAAAGGTTAGCCATCAACATAACAGCAACACCAACCAGAAAAGAAGCAAACCAAACATGCAAATGCATCAACATGCCACAAGACATAGTAATGCAACAGTGGCTAACCAGAAGTGAAGATTGCAGCAACAACAGTGAGCACACTCATATGAACAAGTGCACAACAACTTCAACAAAGACTCAAGCTACAGTGCATAATGGTCAACACAGTAAGACATGAAGCAATGGTCAAGAGAAGTTTAAAGCAGTAGGGTACATGAAGCAAATGCAAGCTGCAGCATACCAGTGACATGAATGCAGTATACAACAATGGAACATGACTATCATGGTACAATTCAAAGCTCAAGTAACAAAAGTCAAGTGCAGCAATGAAACAAAATAGTATGACATGAAGCAAATGAACATAGTGAATGAAATGCACAAAGACATAGCATCTGTCTCAGGTTAATAAAACAAAAATGCACAGTGGAATGAAGTACAGAATGAACAAGCAGTGCACCAATGAACCATCAGAGAGTGCAACACAGTGAAATGACCAAGTGCAACTGGAAACAACAATGGATGCAAACTACAAATACATGATACTGTTCAATATCCAAGACTTAAGAATGCATCACTATGACACAGTATACACAAGTGAAGCCAAAAGAAATCAATCCAGTTCCCACACAACTCAATCAAGTAACCAACAGCTAGTGCTATCAAATGAACCAGTAACAATGCAACAATCAACTCAAATGAATACAGCAAGCATGTAACAGAGGTCAAGCATATATAGATATGCAATGACAAAGTTGGATCAAAATGAAACATACAAAATGCCCAAGTAAAGTGCACAGTGAAGTATAAAGAACTACAACAGATGCAGTGAAGCATCTGTGTAAATATATGTATTTCATATCAAGCAAGTGCAGTCAGTTCATGTTAAACCGATCAGAAGATGGCCAGAGACTATAGTTCTCAGTGAAGTCGAAATCAGTGTCAAGGTCGAAGTCATAGTAAAATCGCCATGTCAATGTTGAACAAGTCAACAAAGTATAAATTCCAGAAATCAACAAAACCGTGGTTATCACGAAAGTAAATTCAAAACCGTGTCAACCAAGGAATGCAAAAGATATGAAGATGACAAAGTCAGTTTGATCATCAATCGTTCAAGCATAATCAAACGGCCAATCAAAAGAATGTGACAAATTCAAATTATTTTATACGAACGCAAGAATAGGATTTACAAACCCTATATAAATCAAATTCACGTCATCGGCAAGATCATTGAATTCCAGAAAGCATAAAATCAGTAAAAGAAAAAGCATACAATTACATACCGAAGAAGGAATTCGATCAACGAAGCTGCTGCAAAGAGCATCGAAGTCGAACAATTATCAAAGGTCGGCGCTTCAATTTGAAAGCCCTAAATTGCATCAAAGGGACGAAGCCCCAATTTGATACGGACGAAGCCCTAAAAAGGAACGGCCGCCATTACAAACAAAGAAGTAAAAGAGACGGGTCAAATAGCAAAGGAGGCCGGCCTGCTTTCAAAGGGGTTTTGTTTTAAGGGGTTTTTAAATTTAATATTAGGGTTATTTCATTTTAATTTCTTTTAATTGTATTTTCCTTTTTTCTTTTTAAACCATTTTATTTTTTCTAGTCGTGTGACTAGGGGACAAGCTACGTGGCGTCGCTTGAGAATTCGCAACTCGGTAGTTGAGTTGTGGCAGGGTTTTGAGCATAGAGTTAGATTAGTCAATAGCGGGTATAGCGAGTTTACGTGTGTAAGCGAGGGACTATCTAATTTCTAGTAGAAACCTTGGGGGCAGCACGTAGGCAGGGTTTTGCCGAAGCTGGGTAAATTCTGTGTTGTTCTATTTTGTTATTTATATTCTGCTATATCTGTGCTGCTATTCTGTGATCTGTGTTAATATAAATTAACTTCTGCAATTAAGTTTTTTAATTTACACTATCACCCTATTCACCCCCCCTCTAGGGTGAAATCGATCCTACAAGTGGTATCAGAGCTAGGAATAGAAGTCAACATTTGTTTAAAAAAAATTCTATTTTTTTGAAAAAAACAGTTTTTGTTTAAAAATTCGAATTTTTAAAATGGCTTCTTTTAATAATGCTTTTGCAGAAGGTCAATCCATAGTTAGACCACCAATGTTCAATGGTGAATATGCTTTTTGGAAAAATAGGATGAAAATTTTTTTGAAAACCATTGACGCTTGGGATATTGTTGAGACAGGTTATAGAATACCAACTATAACTGTAGATGATCAGGAAATAGAGAAACCAAAGGAACAATGGACAGAACTAGAAAATAAATTACAGAATACTAATGCCAAAGCTATGAATTCTATTATCTGTTCATTAGATCAATTTGAATTTAATCGTGTCTCACATTGTCTAAATGCGCAGGAAATATGGCACATATTAGAAGTAACTCACGAAGGAACATCTCAAGTCAAAGAATCTCGCCTTGCCATGCTAAGCAGCGAATACGAGAACTTTACAATGGCGAAAGAAGAAAATGTCAAAGAGATGTACGGACGACTTTCCAACATCGTATACAAATCAAAAGCTCTCGGAAAAACATACACCGAATTGGAAATAGTACGTAAAATCCTCAGAGTCCTTCCACGAAGTTTTGAAGCAAAAGTAACTGCCATTCAAGAATCGAAAGATTTAAAACAACTCAAAGTCGAAGAACTCATCGGAAATCTCACCACTTATGAGCTAGAAATGAAATTCAAGGAAGAGCGTGAAGGTGGAGATACTCGAAAGAAATCAATAGCTCTCAGAGGAACAACTGAAAGTGATGATGAGAATGATGACGATGATGATGGAGCAGCAGAGCTAGCGCTACTAATAAAGAAATTCAAAAAGTGGAATCGCAAATACGGAAATCCAGCTCGAAATCATGAATTGAAAAACAGAATAGGCAAAGCACTAGACAACCCAGAAGATCAGAAAATCATCTGTTACAAATGCAACAAACCCGGCCATATCAAGCCACAATGTCCTCAAAAACGATCAAATCAAGGAAAGAAACTAAAGAAGAAAAGCTTTGCGGCTACTTGGGATGAAACTGACGAAGATGAAAGTGATAACACCGAGAGTGAGAGTGAAAAAGCAAATATGTGTCTTCATGGTGAAGTTACAGACAGTGATGACGACGAGCCAAGCGAGGTATCAAAACTCACTCATTCTGAATTACTAATTTATTTCCATGAAGTAAATGGCTGTTATGAACGACTTAGGGAAAAATATGCTAAACTTGAATCTCAAAAGGATACTGTGATATAATGCAATAAACAACTTGATCAATTAGTTAAGAACTATCAATGTAGAATTCCTAAGTGTGATAAGTGTCCAACATTTGAAGAAGAAATTAAAAAATCGGAAATCAATATAAAATCACTTGAAAATGAAATTCTGATTTTAAAAGAGAATGAAAATACTAGGAGAGAGAATTCTATTAAAAAGTGCACACAGTTGTTAAACGAAAATGAATCTCTCAAATCACAAGTCCAACAATTGTCAACGACTTTAGATAAATTTTCAAAAAGTGAAAAATCGTTGAATATGCTATTAGGAAAGCAAACTGTTAATACGGTTAGACAAGGACTTGGATATAATAATTCGAAAATTGTTGAAAACAAGATTAATCAAGTTAATTCTATGTGCACAATTTGTAGAAAATTTGGACACGGTCACAATAATTGTTGGTATAGACCCAAACATGTGAAAACTATACCGATTTGGGTTTCAAAAGGCACAAATATAAAATCTCTCAAAGTTAAACAAATTTGGGTGCCAAAGGGAACAATTATAAATAGTTTTGGGTCTACACAAAATCATTTTTCAAAATTTTCTGCCACTAACAACCATGGACCTATAAAAACAAATAGGTCACTAAACTCTCTTCTCGTGTAGGTATGCTGGCAGGCTAAGGAACAACAGCAATGGTACTTGGATTCTGGCTGTTCCAGGCACATGACAGGCGATAAATCGAAGTTCCTTAGCCTAGAAAAGTACAAAGGTGGCAGAGTCACAATGGGGAACAATGACAAGTGTAAAATTGTCGGTAAAGGTAAAGTAGGTAACAATACATTTACCTTGAATGACGTTTTATATGTTGAAAATCTGCACCATAATTTGATATCAATCAGCCAGCTATGTGATAAAGGTATGAATGTTATCTTTGATTCTGACATGTGCAAAATTGTTGACAAATCATCAAAAGAAATTTTATTTTCTGGAAAAAGGAAAGGTAATATATATTCTCTATCTTTTGATGATCTCATCCTCTCTAAATGTTTGGTAGCTAAGGATATAGAAGTGAATTTATGGCATAGACGTTTAGGGCATGCTAGTATGAACTTATTAAACAAATTAAAAAGGAAAAGTTTGGTAAGAGGGTTGCCATCACATGAGTTTGAAACTGAGAACATCTGTAAAGCATGTACTTTAGGAAAACTTAGAAAATCATCGTTTCATGCCAAAAACAATGTAAGCACTTCTAGAGTTCTTGAACTAATTCATATGGATCTATTTGGACCTAATGACATTGCTAGCTTAGGAGGTAAGAAATATTGCTTTGTGTTAGTTGATGATTACTCAAGATATACATGGGTATACTTCTTAGCTAAAAAAATCAGAAACTTTTTCATACTTCACAAGATTCGCAAAATTTGTGCAAAATGAAAAAGAAGTCTCTATTGTTTCGTTAAGAAGTGATCATGGTGGAGAATTTGAAAATTATGAATTTGAAACTTTCTGTGATGAAAACGGAATCAAACATGAGTTCTCTGCACCACGTACTCCACAACAAAATGGGGTAGTTGAGAGAAAGAATCGAACTTTACAAGAATTGGCTAGGTCTATGTTAAATGAATATGAACTACCTCTGCATCTCTGGGCAGAAGCTGTAAATACAGCATGTTATGTAATGAATAGAGTTATCATCAGACCGATTCTTAACAAAACCCCCTATGAGCTATGGTTCAACAAAAAACCAAACATCGCTTACTTCAAAGTGTTTGGATGTCCTTGCTATATTCTTAATACAGGTGATCAGTTAGGAAAATTTGAAGCAAAGGCTGATGATGGCATCTTCATGGGTTACTCTTCGAGAAGCAAAGCTTATAGAGTCTACAACAAAAAGACTAAAACAATCGTAGAGTCAATCAATGTGAAATTTGATGAAGGCATTGACGAACAGGATACATCCAAAAGCAACGTTGAAGAGGAGAAAGAAAAAGATGAATTTGAAAAACCAAAAGAAACTGCTGATGCTAAAGAAACCACAACTCAAGAAGTCCGAAGAAATCTGGATCCAGAAAAGCTGAAATACAAAACAGACCATCCACCAGAATTGGTAATTGGAAACCCTATAGCAGGTATACAAACTCGTTCATCCTTTAAAAATCTATGTGATCTGTGCTTATATAGTGGATTTATTTCAGAAATAGAACCAAATAGCATAGATTCTGCCCTTAATGATGAAAACTGGTTCATGGCCATGCAAGAAGAACTAAATCAGTTTGAACGAAATAATGTTTGGAGTCTAGCACTTAGACCTAAGGATTATCCAGTTATAGGAACAAAATGGATTTTTAAAAATAAATATGATGAATCTGGAAATATAATTAGAAATAAAGCTAGACTAGTTGCTAAAGGATACAATCAAATTGAAGGAGTTGACTTTGATGAAACCTTTGCGCCTGTAGCTAGACTAGAATCAATTAGAATATTGTTAGCTTTTGATTGTTACAAAGGATTTAAACTTAGACAAATGGACATTAAGAGTGCTTTTCTTAACGGAGTTTTAAAAGAAGATGTGTTTGTTGAACAACCAGAAGGTTTTGAAAGTCATGAATATCCAAACCATGTATACAAACTAAAGAAGGCATTATATGGATTAAAACAAGCTCCCAGAGCTTGGTATGAATGTCTTACATCTTATCTCCTTGAAAATGGGTTCAAAAAGGGATGTGTAGATACCACACTATTTCTGTTGCATGAAAACAATGATATTTTGATTGTTCAAATATATGTTGATGACATCATTTATGGTGCTACTAACAAGTTGTTGTATGAGAAATTTGAAAAAGTCATGCAGGAAAAATTTGAAATGAGCTTGGTTGGAGAGTTAAAATTCTTTTTAGGATTTCAAATCCAACAAAGCAATAAAGGCACATTCATTTCTCAAACAAAATATATCAGGGAACTTGTCAACAAATTTGGATTGAAAGATGCTAAACCAGCAAGAACTCCCATGAGTACAACACTTAAACTTGACAAAGATGAAAAGGGTAAGACAGTTGATCAAAAGCAGTACAGAGGTATGATTGGATCACTCCTTTATCTTACCGCTTCTAGACCTGACATCATGTTTTCTGTCTGCTTATGTGCACGTTTTCAATCTAACCCAAAAGAATCTCATTTAAAAGCTGTTAAAAGAATTATAAGATATTTATTGCACACCCCACGATTTGGTCTTTGGTATCCATCAAATGATAATTTTGAATTGAAAGGTTTTTCAGATGCTGATTATGCTGGAAACTTGGTTGATAGAAAAAGTACTAGTGGAGCATGTTTTATGCTAGGACATTCATTAGTTGCATGGTCGAGTAGAAAACAAAATTGTATTGCATTATCCACAACAGAGGCAGAGTATATTGCTTTGAGCGGTTGCTCTGCTCAAATCTTATGGATGATACAAACTTTGCATGACTATGGTCTAAATTTTAAACGTGTACCACTAATGTGTGATAGCAAAAGCGCAATTGATCTCACAAATAATCCTGTACATCATTCGCGAACAAAACATATAGATGTAAGACATCATTTTATTAGAGATCATATTTCCAAAGAAAATATCTGCATAAATTTTATTTCAACTGATTCTCAATTGGCAGACATCTTTACAAAACCCCTACCAGAAAATAGTTTTTGTAAACTACGACTCAGTCTAGGTGTTTTAGAAATTTTCTGAATATTTAACATTTTTTTTCTCCCTACAAATCATCGAAAAGAAAAATAGTGATTGAAAAAGTGATGAGTGTTGATATTGATTATATATTATAACTCGAGAAAGTATAATTAGAAAATTTCTTTAGAAATGTAAACAAGAGTTATAAAACTTTTTGTTGGTAAAAATTCCATGACCATCTCTATACCTATCATATTTCTATCAACCATCATTCATCAAAATTCTATATAGTTTGTCGATATGTGGTATTTTAAACAGGAATCGTTCGTTTTTCATTTTTTTTAAATAATAAAAAAAAAATAAAAAAAAAATAATAATAAAAAAAATAATAAAAAAATAAAATAAAAATTAATAACAATAAATAAATACCAAAGTGTTCACTCTCATTTAAAAGTCCTCACGGTTATGCATGGGTGAATTACTTGGAATTTGTTATGTGCTTCCATGCTCATTTAAAAGTCCTCACGGTTATGCATGTATGGAACACATATCAAAAGTTGATTTTTTTAAAAAAAAATAATAATAATAATAAACAAGTTGATTCTAATCCCATTTAAAAGTCCTCACGGTTATGAGTGGTTAGAAGATACTTGAATTCATTTTTCTAAAATAAATTTGGAATACTACTAATCTCATTTAAAAGTCCTAACGGTTATGCATGATTAGTAGATATTCAAATTCCTGATATAAAAATACCACAAATAGACACAATTGTATGGTTTTATATGATGACATCATCTCCATCATTCTAAAAGTGGAATATGCGCCTAACAATATTTTTATGATTTTTGTTTGATTTTCTATTGAAATTTAATATTTATATTCAATTGGGTTTTAATGTTGGATTAATATCGATCCCTTTATCTCTATTTTCTCCAACTCTATTATTCTTTTGCTGATAACAAAAGGGGGAGAGAAAAGTTAAGATTTTGTCAAATAGAATCAATCAAAGGTCAAACAATTTTCCATTTGCATATAGGCTCATTCACACATTTTATTTGTATGCATATATGTAGGGGGAGTCATATATGTAGGGGGAGTATCATATAGAAAGGAAGCATTCAAATAGGGGGAGCAATTGAAATTATCAAATACATTTAATATATTCAAAATCTTAAATATATGTTTGTTATCATCAAAAGGGGGAGATTGTTGAATATGCGCTTTGCGCTATATGATTTTTGTTTGATGACAATAAACATATATACATTCGCTTAAATGTATTTGTTAACGTACTATTTTAATCTTCACAGTATAAATAAATATTTGCTGAATAAAAATAAATAACACAGTTTTTGAATTCAAACGAATATTTTATTCAAACAAATATTTATTACAACTTTGATAGTACAATTTCAAGCTCTCACTATACATATACAATTTTGACTACAATACATGACATTTCACTATTTTACATCAGCACCTCACTACATATCACTCACACTCGTATTTATCTTCAACTGCATTCAAGTTTGAATCCAGCATCTGAGCGATCTGCAAAAATATAAACTAACGCAGTAAAATTGAAAATAAAATATTTTTGCGATATAAAATAAAACGTGAATTTTGAAAATGATATTTGCCTCAGTTATTTGGTTGTTCGTCATCATTTAAATTTGAATTCATCATACACGAACAACTTGTGACATACACAGTATATTACTGTATATGCCACAAGGCCGTGCACGCCGATATATACACTTGATTGATTTACAGGGACAGGCAAGCACAAGGTCAAACCCGAGCTGTAAAACTGGATTCAACACAAGGCGACATGACATGAATGCTATGTTCAAACATGACACAGCCTCAAACCAGCAGTATACAAGTACAAGACCACCAAGCAAAATCAGTACAACATGTCATGAATGAACTAGCAAAGGTTAGCCATCAACATAACAGCAACACCAACCAGAAAAGAAGCAAACCAAACATGCAAATGCATCAACATGCCACAAGACATAGTAATGCAACAGTGGCTAACCAGAAGTGAAGATTGCAGCAACAACAGTGAGCACACTCATATGAACAAGTGCACAACAACTTCAACAAAGACTCAAGCTACAGTGCATAATGGTCAACACAGTAAGACATGAAGCAATGGTCAAGAGAAGTTTAAAGCAGTAGGGTACATGAAGCAAATGCAAGCTGCAGCATACCAGTGACATGAATGCAGTATACAACAATGGAACATGACTATCATGGTACAATTCAAAGCTCAAGTAACAAAAGTCAAGTGCAGCAATGAAACAAAATAGTATGACATGAAGCAAATGAATATAGTGAATGAAATGCACAAAGACATAGCATCTGTCTCAGGTTAATAAAACAAAAATGCACAGTGGAATGAAGTACAGAATGAACAAGCAGTGCACCAATGAACCATCAGAGAGTGCAACACAGTGAAATGACCAAGTGCAACTGGAAACAACAATGGATGCAAACTACAAATACATGATACTGTTCAATATCCAAGACTTAAGAATGCATCACTATGACACAGTATACACAAGTGAAGCCAAAAGAAATCAATCCAGTTCCCACACAACTCAATCAAGTAACCAACAGCTAGTGCTATCAAATGAACCAGTAACAATGCAACAATCAACTCAAATGAATACAGCAAGCATGTAACAGAGGTCAAGCATATATAGATATGCAATGACAAAGTTGGATCAAAATGAAACATACAAAATGCCCAAGTAAAGTGCACAGTGAAGTATAAAGCAACTACAACAGATGCAGTGAAGCATCTGTGTAAATATATGTATTTCATATCAAGCAAGTGCAGTCAGTTCATGTTAAACCGATCAGAAGATGGCCAGAGACTATAGTTCTCAGTGAAGTCGAAATCAGTGTCAAGGCCGAAGTCATAGTAAAATCGCCATGTCAATGTTGAACAAGTCAACAAAGTATAAATTCCAGAAATCAACAAAACCGTGGTTATCACGAAAGTAAATTCAAAACCGTGTCAACCAAGGAATGCAAAAGATACGAAGATGACAAAGTCAGTTCGATCATCAATCGTTCAGGCATAATCAAATGGCCAATCAAAAGAATGTGACAAATTCAAATTATTTTATACGAATGCAAGAATAGGATTTACAAACCCTATATAAATCAAATTCACATCATCGGCAAGATCATTGAATTCCAGAAAGCATAAAATCAGTAAAAGAAAAAGCATACAATTACATACCGAAGAAGGAATTCGATCAACGAAGCAGCTGCAAAGAGCATCGAAGTCGAACAATTATCAAAGGTCGGCGCTTCAATTTGAAAGCCCTAAATTGCATCAAAGGGACGAAGCCCCAATTTGATAAGGACAAAGCCCTAAAAAGGAACGGCCGCCATTACAAACAAAGAAGTAAAAGAGACGGGTCAAATAGCAAAGGAGGCCGGCCTGCTTTCAAAGGGGTTTTGTTTTAAGGGGTTTTTAAATTTAATATTAGGGTTATTTCATTTTAATTGCTTTTAATTGTATTTTCCTTTTTTCTTTTTAAACCGTTTTATTTTTTCTAGTCGTGTGACTAGGGGACAAGCTACGTGGCGTAGCTTGAGAATTCGCAACTCGGTAGTTGAGTTGTGGCAGGGTTTTGAGCGTAGAGTTAGATTAGTCAATAGCGGGTATAGCGAGTTTACGTGTGTAAGCGAGGGACTATCTAATTTCTAGTAGAAACCTTGGGGGCAGCACGTAGGCAGGGTTTTGCCGAAGCTGGGTAAATTCTGTGTTGTTCTATTTTGTTATTTATATTCTGCTATATCTGTGCTGCTATTCTGTGATCTGTGTTAATATAAATTAACTTCTGCAATTAAGTTTTTTAATTTACACTATCACCCTATTCACCCCCCCTCTAGGGTGAAATCGATCCTACAGTCTGGCCCTGTTCGAAAAATCGAACCTCACAACGAATACTCGAAACTGAAATCTTACCCTCGCCGCCTCGATCAACCACCATCTTCCTCCGATCAAGTCCCAAAATTTTCCTAAAGCTCCACTACCTCTTGCTTCTGCTTTTCCCTTACATCTGCATTCCCCTAGCATCCCTCGTCGTCACAAATTTAACGAGACCGAACAAACCCAAATGTCAGCCAAAACCCTAGATTCGCCGCGTCCCACTAATCCGTCGTTTAATAAAATCAAATGCCATTTCTCTAATACTCCCCACCCCTGCAGCTAACTCCTAACCAAATCCTGAGACCCACCATTATCGGCATTGCCGGAATTTGGCCAACGACTAGTTCCCGAACAACTCAAGATTCCTCTTCATATACACATTTAAAAATCTCGATATTATTACTAAAAATCATGATTTCTAAAGCCGAATTAAATTATAAAGGTGAAACTTAAAATTTAAATCAATCAATTTTTCTGATATATTTCTTCTTTATTGTAATTGCTTATTTATTAGATAATTACCTAGAAATTTTGCTTGCAAATATTATTAAAATTTGCATTGCGTCTTTACAGACAAGTTTCATCTAAACATCATGTGCTAGAAGTGATCAGGCAAAGATATTTTAATTTTTAAAACCTAATATAGAGCTGTTGAAAAGAAACAGGGATATTCTTATATACGCATAGACATGCAAACTGTAATCCAAAACCAGACAACATTTAATCCAGCAATTCTAACCATATTTAAGTTATTGTTGTCATTAGATTGTCGTATGCCCAATGTACAAATGGTTTACCTAAAAGCTTAAAGTTTATTCACTGACATTTCAAAAAGAACATAGTAAACTAGGCATATCACTCACCTGCAAATCAACAGAGCAGTGTATTTATACACATATTCACATAGATATTCACATTGATATATAGCAGCTTAGACATAATCCAGAAAATAGGCATGCAGACATACATTCAATATCCCATATAGGTTCGTCACATGAGATTAATTAAAACTGGGTTTAAAAAGAAAAATTTACTCACCAACATGAAGAAGAAGAGAACATAGTTTTGTTTCCTGGAACAATTTTGCTCTAGTACTTTGAAAAGTTTGCTTGCCATTTTGAGTTGAAATTATTTGTTGAACTATGAAACTCTTGTTAGTTGAATTTTGTTGTAGATCCAGAGATCTTTGCAGTAGATGGTTTTACAGCTTGCTATTTTGAGTTGATCTTCTCTTGGTTATGCAAGATGACAGATTTGAAAATTTTGAAATGGAGTTATACTTATTTTTTTGAACTTCTTTTTTAAAATCTGATTTCAGTTATAGAAGAGAAGTTTTAGAAGAGAAGAAAGGTTTGAACTCATATAGATTTGCCAAGTTTTATTTATTAATAAATGCTTTCGAAAATAAACAAGACAATGCCACTTGTAAACTTTAGTTGTTAAAATGATTCCAAGTGTTTATTACATGATATAATAATCTTACACATGTTTTATTCTCATATTAAAATAATTACTTATTTTTATAAATGTTTAAAAATTCATTTAAATTGATTTCTTATTTATTTTAACATGTTTTAAATGTTTATTTCAATTAGCCTTATGTGCTTACATATATAAATTATCTTTATACAATTACATAACTTTATGATTTATTTGTACATATTTTTAAAATATTATTTCCAAAGCTAAATTTAAAAGAAAGAAAATTTAAAAGAAAGGAATATTAAATAAAGTCTTATTTAAAGTTTCAAAATAAATTATTGTATTTTAATACGTATGAACTAAATTTATTTAAAAAAAAACAATTTTTTTTCTTAAAAGAAAAAAAATTAAACTTTTATTGTAATGTACTATTTACAGCTACATTATTTTTAAAAAAAATAAATATTTATTTTAATTACTTTTGAATTTCAATATAAATATCCAAATTCAAATTAAATTTTCAAATCAATTTTACGTATACATATACTTAAACAAATACAATTTCAACTTGTATATAATAATGCTATTTAAAATCTATGTATATATATACAACACAACTATAAATATAAATATTTATTTGATAAGATTCATTTGTTCAATCTATAAACCCAATTATATTATCAATTACAGATGCTCAGAAATTCGGGTTATCACATTCCTCCCCCTTTAGAATCTTTTCGTCCCTGAAAAGGTCGAAGCCAGAATTTATTAAAATGCTTATTATTAGAATTTTTTTTCGAAACACCTTTAAAACACTTTTAAAGATACATAATATAAAAGAAATAGTTTTTATAAAAATACTTTTTATAACTCGATGTTTCAACCGGTCCATCCTTGTTCTCACAGAAATTCGGTCATACGATGATCAGACATACGACTGAAAATCTATAAGTACTTAGCAGACTCGATTTCAACACCCAGTGAAAATACCTTTGGAAAATTATTTTATTGAAAACACAGAAAACATTTTTGAAAACTGAGGAAATATCTTTGGTGAGAATGCTTTGGAAATCATCACCCCCATCCATGGTCGCAGTTACATTCTAGGATTACGTTGCCATTGCAGCAAAAGTCCATGTAACTGTAGCCTCTGCGTGGCCTCTCGATTATTCCATGGAACCCACGACAGATCGCTGTTACATTACAGGGTTACGTTGCCATCACAGTAAAAGTCCATGTAACTGCAGGCTCTCTGTGGTCTCTGATTTTCGCTGTCGAAATGTTGGCTCTCAGTGGCACACACGACTTTCAGTATGTTACCATAGGTCGCAGTCTACCGATATAAAATCAAACGCAGACTGTTGGTTCTCAAAGGCACACACGACTTTCGCTATCGTATACTCTACTCATAATCCCCAGGAACAAGTTTTGTCCGGACTCCTCACAGGATCAACTTTAGAACCCCCCCTTGGGGCTCAGGGCAGCACCACCCTGTGGCACTCCTGAGAAGTCCATTTCAAGGGAGCGCCTTTTTCCCCAGAGTCATCATCAAAACATTTTATACTATACGCATATAGTATCTTCAAATCATACACCTAGTATGATCTCGTACAAAGCTCTTTTACACAAAATCGATTATCCAAAATCGATAATTCTCAAACTAGGCTTTTCAAATTTCAATATTGATTTTACCCAAAAATCAAAAGCCTTTCCAAAACCAAAGGTTCCCAAAACCATTTCCTAAAATCCTCATAAGATTCTTTATATATATAGATATATAAAAAAATTTAAAAACTTCGGATCATTCACACTTGTATAAAATCTCTTTATACTTCAAGTACCTTCAAAATCCTTTCTTCCGACTTATAGATTCAACAAGGGGAGATTTATCTTATATAACAAAGATATTTAACTTTTTTTACTCAAAATCAAATATTCAAATTTGATTACTCCTTTCAATATCATTTTCATTCAAATCTATACGATGTACACATATCATCCATAAGCTATACCAATCTGATTGCTCACTTGACCACACATTTTCACTTCCGAACTAGAATCGTCCACCCGACTTCCTAGTGCGGACACAGATCTGGTTTCTTGATCAGAAACCTACATTCTCCTTTCATAGTCATAACTATGATAGAGAATATCCATAACCAATAAACAATTCATATCCAGGTTCGCCGTCGAAAATCGAGTGAAAAATCCCAACTCGGATTGACATACTATCTCGAAATTCTTTGCTCGAATCTGGATCAAATCATTATGCGAATAGAGTATCATATGTACACCCTACAAATTTATCTTTGTTGGTTATTTGCCAAATCCATTCCATTTCTATTCACATTCACTTTGATTTTCATTCACTTACTCCCATTTGCTTCAATCCGTTTGGATTATCACCTTTATTCTTATCTCGATTTGGTATTTAACCATTAACAGTTTGAACTCCGACCAGTTTATTTAGAAAATAGCTTAAAAAGTTTAAAATAGATAAGTAGTTGAAAAACAATTTATAGTTCGTAAAATAGCTGTAAAATAGTTCAGTAATTTTAAATAATTGGAAAATAGTTAAATAGTTATAGAATTTTTTTAAATAATTGCAAAATAGCTATAAAATAGTAATTAGTAGTTGAAAATAGTAATTATTTTATAAAACAATTGTAAAATAGTTAAGTAGCTTCAAAAATAATTATAAAATAAGTATAAATTAGTCTTGGGTTTTTTTAAAAAGAAAAGTTGTATAGTAAATAGTTAAGAAAATAGATTTAAAACAGTTTATATTAAAATAATTTATTTGAAAATAGTCTAGAGCCATACTATTTAATTTTCAATCTCCTATCCCATCAATTCAATTTAAATTTCCACATTCATTTAAATTGACTCAATTCCAAATTAAATAACTTCAATTTCCATTGAAATTGACTTGACCCCAAATTCAAGTTGAATTAATCCTCAATTCCTTTCTAAATTCAAATCAAATTCCATTTGATTTTAAGCTTATTCAACTTTAATTACAATTCCAAATTATTCAAATCAATTTGGACTAACTTCAAATTGAACCCACTTCAATTTCAAATCAATCAAATTCAAATTCTCCATTTGAATTTTTAAACTTATTCATCTTCAATCACAATTCTAATTAATTCAAATCAAATTTAATTTGAACTAATTCAATTCAAATTTCAAATTTAAACCATCCGAATTATATAAATTCGAGTTAATTTTTTTTTATTTTTTTTAAATGTTGATTTAATCCTTTAAATCAAATCAACTTATATCTTTAACTTTAATTCTAAATCCAAATTTCATTTTTAACCTATTTCAAAGTTCAAATAATAATTCCATTCCTTTTTAAATAACTAAATCTTTGGAATTCAATTTTGAAACCAAATCTCTGAAGTTTTATCTTATTCAAATCTTAAGTCCAAAATGATTCCATTTTATCTTAATAATGGATATATTAGCACACCTCATCTCTTCATTTATTTAAACAAATCCAATTTCAGCTTAAAGATTATTAATTACAACAGGATGATATCATTCAAATTATTACAGAACATCCATTTATTTTTCAAATTCCAGATCTCAAACCCATTTTGAGATTACATAAATTCCCAATTCAGATTAACCTTTTAACTTCCCAAGTTAAATTCCCATTTTGAGATTACATAAATTCCCAATTCAGATTAACTATTTAACTTCCCAAGTTAAATTCCCATTTCATCTTGAAATTTCAAAATCAGGTTGATCATTCCAACTTATTTAACTTTTCCCCAAGTTAAACTCAATTCTCTTAATCCAGTCAACCTTACCCAATTTGAACTTCCATTTCAAATTTTAAACTTCTCATAAATATTCTTCCTACTTATTAAGTTCAAAAACTTATCACTTTGTGTATTATATCTCATTCCAGATTTAAAACTCAATATTTAGAGCTTATTTCAAACCATCTTTGATATTATGTGTTTCCACACATATATACATATTTACTTCTTGGCCCATCAGGCTAAATTTTAAATTTTAACCACCCTTGGTTTTAATTCAAACAAATTCTTTTAAAGTTTACAAACAACTTCTTATTCTAAAATAAGATTACATTCAAAATAGTTCGAATAATATTATTTCCTTTAACATTTTGGAAACAACTTCAAATTTTTAAATTTAGAATTCAGAACTTCTCAATTCAAAACCCATTTCAATTTATAAGTTCTACTCATTATCAAATATTTAATTATTAATCAAAATGAACGTTTATGATAATAACCAAGATTATCGTATTTGGAAAACAATTCATTACCATCTAATTTTGGAATTCTTCCCCAAATTCAAGATTTTAAATTTCGGTTTGCATCCATCTCAAACTCATCTTTATTCAACTTCAATTTGGTTGTAATTTTATTACCACTTAATTTAATTCCAATAATTTAACAACCAATTACCTTAATATTTATTAGAAAAAAATATTGTTTCATATATATATATATATATATATATATATATCAAAATATATACTTATATAAAATCATTGAAAATCTCTATATAAGAAAATAAAAAGTACGCTCTCATATCTATATATACACTCAACTCATCCTAGGGTACTATTGACCCTATCCTTAATGAGTACACCCACTAGAGCCAAGGTTCTCGCTTAACCTTCTGCTCTGATACCAAAGGTAACGACCCGGAAATTTCGATCCTGAAAATTCCAGATAGTTAGTGAAACGAAGAAAGAGAAAGAAGAAGAAACAGAAACTCAAACTCAGAATCTCACATTCGCAGCAGATAAAATATAATATCACATAAATCATAGTTTACAAAGAAGAACTGTATCAGTACACTTATACTTTACACATCAGAGTTACTACCATTACCAATCACTGGACAGTTTAAAATAACATGTCCTAGTTATACATTAACATATCACAGCGGAAAAACTCTCCATACGTTCCTGCACTCTAGTTCGCCTCTTGAGTTCCAGAACGTCCATACGTGAAAATCTGTAATACTCGGTCTGACTCGAGCATTACATCAAAGTAACACACGGGTCAGGCTGGAAACCAGTGTGTGTAAACCCATCTAACATAAATTTCAAAAGCATACAACTTATATATAACCCGGGTAACTTGTATCAATTACAATATCACAAATTGATATCGACATCATTTATTTCACTCACCAATTTCTAAGTACTAAACTTAGATTAAATGGTCTAATTCACTTAAATCATTCCATTCCAGCTTAATGATTTCTCACATCAATCTATAAAGAATCGAAGTAGTTTCGGGTATTTGTCAATATCCGACCCTAGTCTCTTCAATTCTATGTCACCTCTAATCCAAGTTATTAGGTTTTAAAACCATACAATTCATATTCAAGATATCATATCACATAATTATTCAATTTAGATAGGTAACCTATATTATCACTATTCAATCCATTTATATCATAACACAACTCAATTCGCCCATCAGAGATATCATCAATCCAAGTTATCCAATTTTATTCAACCATCTACAAAACAAGATTTATTACATGTATAATTCTTAATTAGTTTAATTAATTTCCAATTAAATTAATTACCAACTTAATTACTTGGATTACCTAAATCCTACTCACATAATTATAACCCAATTAATAGATTATTCCTTAATCATCCATCTTAATTAATCATCTCTGATTAATTATACTTTAATTACATCAAGTAATTAACCCTTAATTATCACGCAGATTAATTAACCTTAACCATTCTCATAAATTATCTTAATTAATCTCCCTAAATTAATTAATTACATTCATTAATGATCCTCTAATCATTTCCAGTAATTAATTATTATTTTAATTAATTACAGTTAACAAGTTACCTTCAAATTAATCACATTAATTCACCTTAATTAATCACATTCCATAATAAACTATCCCTTAATTTCTTACGTTGATTAATAAATCATCAATTACTTAAGATCTTAATTGATTTTAAGGTTTAACCCTTTTATCCTTTTTCTCTCATTAGTTTAACTATCTTTAATTCTTATTAACTAAAACTTGAGAAAAAATTATTATCATATTATTAACTTAAATCTCTAAGTTACACTAAGGATTTCAGATCACTTTATTATTTCAATCATGTAATTAATTAAAATATCTAGTTTTATTTAAAATAAACTTTCGAACACGGATTATATAAAATTTAAACACCTTTAACTTAATAAATTTAAACATGATTTATTTTAAACCCAAAGTAACCTTTAATATTTCAGATTAAACGGGTTGAGGAATTGGTTTACGACTGATTACATTTTAAAACTCATATTTTCATTTCGCTTTAAACTGGATATCGAAACACCCGAGCAAAAACCGCAAATTCTCGATCCAAACTCTGATTTCTTCAAGTTCGATCCCGAGACCATCACAGCATTCCCATGCTTTCGTTCTTTTTTTAAACTCGCATACATCATAAAATTTTACATCTATAAAACACTACTATGCTCGGCCCAGATTTCATGGCCCAAAAACTCCTTCTTCCCTCAATCTCACTTGCTCCTATTCTTCTAAAATCAAACATGAACAGGAATGTGCACGCTCGTGCACGTGAACAATCACTACGGTCATCGATTCCGACCACCAACCTCCATACCAAAACGCCCCCATCCATCTCCCCACAAAACGCTTCCTAATTCGCGAAGTCCGGCCTTATTCGAAAAATCGAACCTCATAGCGAATACTCGAAACTGACATCTTACCCTCGCCGCCTCGATCAACAACCATCTTCCTCCGATCAAGTCCCAAAATTTTCCTAAAGCTCCGCTACCTCCTACTTCTGCTTTTCCCCTACATCAGCATTCCCCTAGCATCCCCTCGTCGTCACAAATTTAACGAGACCGAACAAACCCAAATGTCAGCTAAAACCCTAGATTCGCCATGTCCCTCTAATCCATCCATTAATAAAATCAAACGCCATTTTTCTATCACTCCCCACCCCTGCAGCTATCCCCTAACCAAATCCTGAGGCCCACCATTATCGGCATTGCCAGAACTTGGCCAACGACTAGGTCCCGAACAACTCAAGATTCCTCTTCATATACACATTTAAAAATCTCGATATTATTACTAAAAATCATGATTTCTAAACACGAATTAAATTATAAAGGTGAAACTTAAAATTAAATCAATCAATTTTTCTGATATATTTCTTCTTTACTGTAATTGCTTATTTATCAGATAATTACCTAGAAATTTTGTTTGCAAATATTTATAAAATTTGCATTACTTCTTTACAGACAAGTTTCATCTAAACATCATGTGCTAGAAGTGATCAGGCAAAGAGATTTTAATTTTTAAAACCTAATATAGAGCTGTTGAAAAGAAACAGGGATATTCTTATATACGCATAGACATGCAAACTGTAATCCAAAACCAGACAACATTTAATCCAGCAATTCTAACCATATTTAAGTTATTGTTGTCATTAGATTGTCGTATGCCCAATGTACAAATGGTTTACCTAAAAGCTTAAAGTTTATTCACCGACATTTCAAAAATAACATAGTAAACTAGGCATATCACTCACCTGCAAATCAACAGAGCAGTGTATTTATACATATATTCACATTGATATATAGTAGCTCAGACATAATCCAGAAAATAGGCATGCAGACATACATTCAATATCCCATATAGGTTTGTCACATGAGATTAATTAAAACTGGGTTTAAAAAGAAAAATTTACTCACCAACATGAAGAAGCAGAGAACATAGTTTTATTTCCTGAAACACTTTTGCTCTAGTACTTTGAAAAGTTCGCTTGCTGTTTTGAGTTGAAATTATTTGTTGAACTTTGAAACTCTTGTTAGTTGAATTTTGTTGTAGATTTAGAGATCTTTGCAGTAGCTGGTTTTACAGCTTGCTGTTTTGAGTTGATCTTCTCTTGGTTATGCAAGATGACAGATTTGAAAATTTTAAACTGGAGTTATACTTTTTTTTTGAACTTCTTTTTTAAAATCTGATTTCAGTTTTAGAAGAAAGCAAGGTTTGAACTCACATAGATTTGCCAAGTTTTATTTAATAATAAATGTTTTCAAAAATAAACAAGACAATGCCACTTGTAAACTTAAGTTGTTAAAATGATTCCAAGTGTTTAATACATGATATAATAATCTTACACATGTTTTATTCTCATATTAAAACAATTACTTATTTTTATAAATGTTGTAAAATTCATTTAAATTGATTTCTTATCTATTTTAACATGTTTTAAATGTTTATTTAAATTAGCCTTAAGTGTTTACATGTATAAATTATCTTTATACAATTACATAGCTTTATGATTTATTTGTATATATTTTTAAAATATTATTTCCAGAGCTAAATTTTAAAGAAAGAAAATTTAAAAAGAAAAGAATATTAAATGAAATCTTATTTAAAGTTTCAAACTAAATTATTGTATTTTAATACATATGAACTAAATTTATTTCAAAAAAACAATTTTTTTTCATAAAAGAAAACAAATTGAACTTTTATTATAATATACTATTTACAGTTATAATATTTTTAAACAAAATAAATATTTATTTTAATTACTTTTGAATTTCAATATAAGTATCCAAATTCAAATTAAATTTTCAAATCAATTTTACGTATACATATACTTAAACAAATACAATTTCAACTTGTATATAATAATGCTTTTTCTTCAACACCAAGAAAGATAGAAAAGAGAAAAATCAAAAAAGAAAGAAAAAGACTGTCAATTTTTCTTCAATTCAAAGTAAAAAAATCTAGAAATCTTCCTAAAGCATCAAGTTGTAATGTATGTTCCATCTCTCAGGCAATACTTTATAGTTAATACATTTGTAGTTTTAAAATTAAATTTTAACACAAACTAGTCCAAAAAAACTGCAGATTATAAATGAAAACAAGTACTGCAGTTTTGGCCAAAGGAAGCAATGCAGTAATTTCTAAAAATATTTAAAGGCAGGTGGATTTTTTTTTAAATCTGAATTTGAAGTTGTTAAATAATATTAGAGCAAGGACTAATTAATTATGTTAATCGGTAGCAGGAAAATCAAGTTCAAGAGTAAAGTCTGCAGCCTGGAAATAAAGCAAATTTGAAGCTTTAAAACAAAGTCAAACTGTAAGTAAGAAAATTAAAATTTTTGTTATTAATGAACTGTATAAACAAATATAATAAGTGATTAAGCAAAGTTTTTTTTCACAAGTCCCAGATTCAAACCTTCATGCAACTAAACACAAACAAAACGCTTCTCTGTCAAATTTCCAGTTTTCAAAATATCCAGTTCTTGTTTCTGCTTCATCAACCAGGTGAGCAAATCCCTTAGCCTGCTTTTTTTTTATGCTTGGATTTGTCTTTGAAGTATATTATGGATTATGGTTGAATGACTGTGTGAATTGGTTTGAATGCTTTTATTTATATAGGAAAAAACTAGGTGCATATTAGTGTGCGGGCAAAACAACATGCCTCTATCCCAGGTTTTAAACCATGCTTGAAAATTTCAAATTTCCCCATCACAAAATATATTGTGTTTGGATTGCTAAATGAATGATGTTTATATGGGTCTAACATTATTTATAAAAATGTAAATAAGCAAAATTAACAGACAGTTCATTGGGGATTAAGGAATTCACAGTAATGACCTTTTTAATGATAAAAATCAAGTGATTTAATATATATTTTTATTATACAATCTGATTAGTGCTCGGGAATGTTGAATTTTAAAAATAAAATTTTGATTTTTAGTTTCAAATTGAAGTGGGGATATGGGTTTAAATGAAATACACAACTTCGTCCATTGCCATTGATCAGCGAAGTTAATGTCAATGAAATCGAGGCTGGAGGTGGAGCATATGTTGTAGATAGTAGGAAAAATGGAAAAGGATGTTTTAGATGATCGTCGTGGCGATGCGGCGTTGGTTTAGGGTTTGTCAGCCCAATTGGTCGAACGAAAAGGAAACGACGAATTCATCATCGAGGTTGAGCCAGAGGGTATCGGACATGGGAGAGTGGATGCGAGAATGCATGGATGAGCAATGGCCAGATTCACGTGAACTCCAACGGTGTTGAGCGTCGTCGCGGTGACGTTCTGATAATCTAGTTGACTCCGGATTTTTCATTCGAGTGCTCAAATTCTGTTTGCTATCGATTTCTTCCTTCTCGGAGTTCGTGTGCGACGGCAAGAGGTTTTTTGACTTGCCGAAGGGTGTAGCGTTGATTAGAAAAGCTTCGATCGTTGGTGCAGATGAACAAGTTGTTATCGCGTATCAGAAATGGTTGGGAGATGAGGAAGAAAGTGGGGGGCTCGAAGTTGAACATAAAGGGTTTGGATTATGGTTCGGGTATTTGTTCAGGGGGGTTTAGCTTGGGCTCGTGTAGTTTTTAATTAGCTGGGTTTTAAAAATTTAAAGTCAGAAAGGAAAAGAAAATTTTGCTAGGGGGTTTACTCGGGAAAACCCACATCTGGCACGAGTTTTACTCGAGATCTTCTAGGGTGCTTGCGTTATCAATTTAAAATATGAATTAAAGTTCTCTTTTAAACATTAAACTATTGTCTCTATTAATATGTATTTTAAAAGGTCTGGTTAAAGAAAGGTTGTATAATTTATCAACTTAAAATAATCAAGTTAATTTTTATGATGATAAAATGTTTTAATTATTAAACAAGTTTTAAGAAAAAAAATTATTATTTTTAAAGCTAAAGTTTTTTTTTAATTTTTGATTCCCATAATGATATTATGAAGGTTGCATAAATTAAGAAGATTTCTAAAGGTTTTGTATCAATTTCAAGCACTTAATTGAGATTGTAAAAAAATGAAGTTAAGTGATAAATTAAGATGAGTGAAATTGAACTTTGAATTAATAACAAATCCTTTAGTGATTTTGTGTAGCAAAATTTATTTCAAGCTTAGATAAATTTAAAGGATATAATTGGATAATTAATTAAGAGTTAATTTAATAATGTAATTAATTAAAGGTTAATTAATTAATGAAAGTGATTAAAGGATGATTACTTTAATTAGAGATTGATTAACTTATAAGAGTAATAATTAATTACTTAAAGATAATTACTTAATTAAAAGTAATTAATAAATCAATGGTTAAAGTTGATTTAGTAATTAAGG
Source organism: Allium cepa (assembly GCA_030765085.1). Lineage (NCBI taxonomy): Eukaryota > Viridiplantae > Streptophyta > Magnoliopsida > Asparagales > Amaryllidaceae > Allium > Allium cepa. The sequence goes on from CM060938.1 coordinate 345,115,192, forward strand.
ATTAATTAATTGTAATTAATTAAGGACAATTAATCAAATGGTAATTAATTAAGGGTTAATTAATTAATGTAATTAATTAAGGAAAAAAATTTCTGGGTTAATTATTTAATGATTAAAGGTTGATTAATTAAATATTAATTAATTGATTAAAGGTTAATTAATTTAAATGGTTGAGATTAATTAATACTAATTAACCAGGATAAGTGTTTATTCATAAGTTATTAGCCTGATTTAAGTTAAACAGATAATTAATTGGTTTTGTTTACGGATGTATGAATTGTATGAATGCCTTGAGTTGATCCATAATGATTCTGTGATGTGGATTGTTTGGATTGAGCTATGTGTGTGTGTATTCAACTATAATATATTTACATATTTATCTGTGATATATACATCTGTGATTTGTGAATGAAAGATAAACGTTACGGTTTATACCGCTTATCAAATATAAGCGTTATAGTTTATACCGCTTATGAAATATATTACTGTATTTGAATCTGTACTGACTGAGGATGTTGCACTTTTATTGTGTAAAACCCTCTGGACTACACTTATACACACACAAATATGGATTGCATGTGGAAATTGGTTAAGTCACAGATTATTGAAATTGTTTTGAAATTTAATTTTTGAATCCAAATGGTTTTGGAAATGGGTTGGGATTAAAATAAAAAGTTTTTGAAAGGGGGATTTCAAAGATTAAAGTTATTATTGAATAACTTAGTTTAGTTTTGAAATCTGATTTAAATTTGAATTCAAAATTTGAAATTGAATTCTATTTATGATTTAAAGAGGTTATACAAGTTTATATGGGTTTTAAACCATTTTTAAAGTGTTGTTTTGGACTTTAAATTTAACCCAAGTTTTTAACTTGTTAAGTATAATTGGATTTTTCCAAAACAAAAACTATTTGTTTTAAAATAATAAAAGCTTTCACATAAGAAGTGAACTTTCAATTTTTGTTATCAGGAAGTCAAGTTTAAAATGAAAATGATTTTCTAAGTCATGAATAAATCTTTGGGAACGAGTTTGAAATTTATAAATTAAATCTTAAATATAAAGATTTAATTGATTTAATCCAAATTGAAATGGAAATTGTTTTGAGAATCTATAAATAGATCTTTGTGAAACTAGGTGGACTTTATGAAATAAATCTTTTTGTTTAAAAGATTTAAAATGGTAATTTGTTTAATCCATTTGAAAAGGAAGTTTTGGGTTTGTAAGTTGTGACTTAATCGAAATCCCATATCTATATGTTTTTAAATATTGCTCTCATTATTCGGTTTAGCCGAGAGAGGACCTTGTTTCATATAACCCATTCAGAATAATGATATAACATTATGGATAGCATTTGAAGATCGGTGGTGAAGACCGGATATTTCCCAAAATGAAAGGACAACTGGTCTAATGTCTCTGCATCGACTGGTCCCTGGTATAGAGACACCATATGTGATGGAAGTCCGGACATGATTATGAATTATCTGTATTTGCAAGGACTTCTTCGGAAGCGCCTTCGATTCTGTTCGAACCCAGAACAGACTTGTATGGATATGTGTCCGACATTACACTTTGAGATGTAAAATCGGTTTCTATCAAATACATTTCTGCTTGGTGGCGGAAAATTTATTCTCTTAGCTTAACACCCTTCTCTGAGACGTACGAGCTTAGAGGTTATGTAGTTGATGGTTACTAGTGATACATTACCAATTTGGGAATGTGGCATACGAAGTGCTGCTGATCATTTGTTGATCAAAGTATGGCTTTGTGAAAAAGTGTAGCATTGTGGACGAGACCTCATCGAGCCTCACAAATCGGTAATGGTCGAAACGAGAAAGATGCGGCAAGGTTTCAGGGGTAGCTCCCCTAGGGTATGACCATTCCTTCTGGAAAAGGATGGTATCACAGTATGGAGCCCAGATACTTATTCATGTGGGCACTGTAGTATATTTATTACTGTGTGATGTTGTTGGTGTAGAGGATCCTCGGTTAAAGGTCCCAAACGAATGGGGGTGGCATATCTTAGGTTTTATTCCTCGGGAAGGGGGTAGCCGGCCTTGTGTTAGCAGAGAGCCGGGTAGGTTCTCGGGGCGTCCCGCAAGAGGAATTCCCATGTGGCAATAGAAAGTTCCTTAGCCTGACCATTTGTTGGAAATACATTCATCCAATACGCGTCTTGTACGGTTTTAGTTGTGTTACCTGCCATCTACTTATGGTGGCGCCCCACTGCTTGGATGGTAGCTATAGTAGGCATAGTTCGGAATGTCTATGCTGGCTAGGTTTGACGCCCCACCTCTATACCCACACTAGCCAAGGACACTACGGGGTAATGCCGTCAACTAGCACGGAGAATAAGGCTGTTGAGGAGCGACCATCCGCGTAATTGCTTTGTGCGAGCAACGATATGTCAAATAGTACAACATGCGTTTGGTTTAAGGAGGAAACCCGACATACCGATACAAACTCAAAGCTACTGCACAGTGGCTATATATATTCTTCGAAAACAAATATAGAAATAAACATAACAAAATCAGTCACAGACATCTATATCACAAAGGCGGAAATAGATATGAATATATAACACATGAAAGTGTACATCAGAGTAGTGGTCAAACAAGATCCACAATGTGACAAAGAATGGCTACATGTGCTAGACAAAAGAATACGGATACATCAATGAGTCTACATCTAAAAGGTATACAACAAAAACTACTAATCTAAGTAGTTATCCAAAAGTCAGGGTGATAATCCCAGAGGTGAAGTCAAGCAGAAGCACCTGTAACATCTCTGTCTGACCGGAGTATTATTTAATAAGAAAATAATAAACGGATCAGTCTAGCTATAAATATCAGATAAAATGATATAGAATAAGAGATATGACATAAATATATGACAACCCTAAAGCCATACTGTAATAAGCATGTAATTGAAAATCAATAAGAGATTAATCAATATCACGAGAATCTTCCTCAAAGATCAAAAAGAATGTCATACTCTCTATTTACATTCACCAAACCATAAATATTGACAATAATATCAATGCCAATCACAAAAGTTAATGACACACAAATTCACCAATGCACAAATATTGATAAAACTAATCAATGTAAATCACGAAAATTGGTGAAAACACAAATTCCAGAAATCATCAATGGAAATCCAGAAACCACAAAAGGGGGGAGGCCTGTCACAAAACGGGAGCATGAAAACTCACCAACACGTGTATCACAAAATGGAACGCTATTCCATGGATGCTAACCATTAATTTTGAGCCTAAGTTCCACAAAACGGCCCGAAGACCATTGGTCGCTACCCCACCAATTGAGCCGAAGCTCCACAGAAACGGGGTTTAGTCTCCCTCGTAGACAAAAAGACATCGCACATTTGCTAGTCTAAATCACAAAAATGATCATCAACGATCATCAAGAAGTGTCAATTACAGTAAGCTAGTAAATATATAAGCTTAGCTTCATGTCCCATAACCACTATCTTAACTTAAATATTCACGAACAAATTGTAGATCTCCACTAGAAAATTGTCACAAGAGATTCAATCGAACAAGTCCAAGAATTAACCGGCGAAGTAAATGCAAGCGTTTCATACTATTTGTTTTGCTAAGCCGTTTAATTAGATTTCTTATACGAGTGAGATGAAGTGAAAAATCACAAAAATGATTGTAGAAACAATAAATCATAAAAATTCACATTCGAAGACGTGAATAAAATCCAAAGAATTCAATTCCAAATTCATCAAAGTGGAAATACCCTTGCGACTTAACAGCCACGACTTACGACTTAACATAAGTCAACACAAGAAATCAGCGGCTCAACGCATGCGAGTACACGGCATACGACCTAAGAGATTAGCGACTTAAGAAATAGCATGCGGCTTAAAGCAGGTGCGACTTAAAGGGTGGCGCGACCTAACTGCAACCTACCTAAGGAATGGCGCGACCCAAAGCTTGTGCGACCTAACAGTGCAAGCAGGCCGAGCGACCTAAGGCATGCCAACCTAACAGTAAGGCAAGCGGCCTATGGGGTTACGACCTAAGTGGTGGCAAGATATAGCAGGTGCGACCTAAATCAGAAGGCCAAGCGACCTAGTGGTTGCGACCTATGTGCAGGCCGACTTAACAGAATGCATGCGGCCTAACATGGGGCGGCCTAGGTGGTGCGAGTTATACCAGGAGCGACCTAACACGGCGCGACTTAGCTTGGCGCGACCAAATCAATGTCGAGTGTAACAACCCGCATATTTAACGATTTTTATATTTAAATATTTTATTTAAATATAGTGTCGTTAGTCGGATTTAGGTCAGAAATGTTACTTTTTGCAAACGGCCGAATTAGGACTCGAAACCACTTTCACTGAGTCCAAAATGGCGTTTGCGATCTTTTTGAGTGTAAGCTTTGATATGTTTGGAGTAAGTTGGATTTGGCTACTTTTTCTAGTTGGGTTTTGTGTTTGGGTTCAGCACACTAGCTTAATTAAACACCCTAGCTCAGCCCTCTCCTCTCCATTCTCTCATTTTTTCCTCCTAACTCAACCTAAAACTGAAAATGGTGGAAAGGAAAGGGGATTAGAAATTGCAAGCCCTAGTTCTTCTTTGCAAACTTGAATTCTTGCTCCAAAATCAAAGAGAAACTATTGGTAAGCCTTCTCTTCATCTTCTCCAACTCTTTCTCCTTCAATTTCAGAAAGTTTCCTAAACCTAACTTAGGAAAATACTTGTTTTGGTCTTAGATTGTAGCTTGTTGGGTCGAAATAGCGATTGGTTAGTCTTCTCCGTATGATTTAGCTCCTTCTTCTTCTTCTTCTTCTTTGTTTTGGGTTAAAGGTGAGAATTTTTTATCTCACATCTATATTTACAACTATGTTGGATTGTTAGGTATGAGTTCCTAACACTTATTCATGTGCATTTGCCTTCGGTTTGAATTGAATTGGTGAACATTCCAACTTTTGGTGTTTTGGAGTCGAATTTTTGAAAATCATAACTTTGATGTTTAATCATATTTTTGGTGGTAAATCGGAGTGCCAATGGTGCTGGGTTGTCGATTGGTAAAAGCCCCTTATGTCCATTGCTCGACCGATTGCAAATGGTGAGAGTTTTCTCCTCCATTTGCTAGGCTGGAAAACATTTCCAGCTACAGCCAGTCGACTGACCCCCCACAGTCAGTCGACTGACTGCAGAGTTTAAAAACTCTCGGGCTATGGATCTGTCGACTGACTGCAGTAGACCAGTCGACTGACCTGCTTCATTTTGCCTTCTATGCCTATTTGTTTGTAATTCCCACTTTTATCGATTTAAATTGATTCCAATTAGTTGTTTATGCATATTTGACCTTGATGATTCCTTTTTGAATTCATTCACGGGTTTTATAAATGATTTCTTCAAATTGTATTAAAAGTTTGTTTCTCCGATTTATAAATTCTATTTAAAACACACACACAATTTCACACTTCGAGCGAAGTGGAAGGGTGATTAAATGGTTGGGCAAAACACGGACCACGAATCTGTGCGTTTATCCTTTCGATTAATCCCCGACCTATTCAATTGATCATTTTGACCTTCGGATTTGGTTTACCGATGATATATAGTGAACTTTGTACTACTTTGAGTGTGAAATTAACTAACGGATAGTAAACCGTTTAGTGCGAACGGGTGGTTATGGGATTCACGTTACCACTTCTCGGATTCCTTTCTGGGAGTTTGTGACACATATTACCTTTGGGATAGTGTCTTCGGACTGTCTCCTTCTGGCTTGTTGCCTTTAATATCGCTTTTGGAGTTGGTCCTTTGCCCCGGCTCGAGAGATATTTGGCGTTGTCAGTTACCTTTAGGATTGCTTTCGGTGTGGTTCTTCTTCACCACCGCTCGAGAGATATTGGAGTGGTTTCTTCACCACCGCTCAAGAGATATTGGAGTGGTTTCTTCACCACCGCTCAAGAGACATTGGAGTGGATTCTTCACCACCGCTCAGGAGACATTTGGATTTGTTGCAATTACAATTTTATGATGTTTCATTGATATGTATATTCCCTAGGTATTGCTCTTCAGTGTTGGTCTTTGTGAGCCGCACGATATATATAGCGATTACCTTATGGAACTTGTATACCTTATTGGTATTTGTTATTTGCCTTCATCGCTTGTTTTGGGATATTCTTATCCTTTGTTCTAGGAGTTGCCGATGAGATGAGGCTTGTTTTGTTATAATATGATTCATCTTTTGTTAGATGATTGTGTTATCTCTTTTAGAGATATTTGATATACATTGTGACCTTGCCGGTTATTGTTGTTCAGTTTATCTAACTGATTTGGACTTAGCCTATTTTGCTTCCGCATGGACTATTCAGCTTGTTTCTTTTTGTTAAAGCTTTTGTGTAGCCCTTTGTTGTAACTCTGATACATTTATTCTTTTGGAGTCGTCTGTATATTGTGGTTTTCTATACCACTTGACCTGTATTATTTTGTATACTCTGCTGTGTATCAATATATGTGTATATGATGATCTACTGTTCTGTGACGTATATTACAGTTGAGTTGTTATATTCTGTTCTGATAGATCCTCCTACCACCTATGGTTTTGTTTGAAGTATTCATTGGGTACGTCGACCTGTTTGGTATGTCTATTGTCGATTTATCCAATAGATAGTTAGAGTAAGGCTATAGATGGTCGCTCCCAACTAGCCTTATTCTCCGTGTTAGTTGACGGAATTACCTTGTAGTGTCCTTGGCTAGCATTGGTATAGAGGTGGGGCGTCACATCGAGCGACTTAAGTTAGGTTGCGACCTAAGTCATGGAACAGCCTAACATGTCATGACCTAAGTTGAGAAGAAGGCCGAGCGACCTAACGACCTAAGGGGTAAAGAAGGCCTGGGCGACCTAACGACCTAAGGCAGGCCGACTCAACAGCAAGGCAAGCGACCTATAGGTTGCGACCTAAGGCAAAAGGACAAGCCGAGCGACCTAACAAATATGGCATATGGCCGAGCGACCTAAGGATGAAACAACCTAAGGGGGAAGGCCGAGAAACCTAACGACCTAAGATGGAAGCGACTTATGTGTTGCGACCTATGGAAGTCCGACCTAACTGCAGGCCGAGAACCATACATGTGCAGGCCGAGCGACCTAGGGGTTTGAAGTGCAAAAACTCTCTCAATTTGCAGCCGATCGAGCACGAACGCTAAGGGATTATGCCCATAGGCTACCCGGTCTTATTGGCTCCTTGATGCATCACCAAAAACGTGTTGAAACATCAAAGTTAGCATTTTTAAAGATTTGAACCCAAAACACTAAAAATTGGGATTTTCACCAATTCAATCCAAACCAAAAGCAAATGCATATGAATAAGTGTTAGGAATTCATACCCAACAACCAAAGATAGTTATAGACAAAGATATGAGATAAAAATCTCACCTTTACACAAAATCAATGAAGAAGAAGCTTGAGAGCAAAGGAAGGATCAATGTCTTCTCTTTGAATTTGGAGTTAGATGTTGAATTTGCGAATGAACTTGAGCTTGGAGTTTTAATTTCCCATTCATTGCTCCATTTTTAATGAAGCTTGAGTGTTAGGAAATGAAAGTTAAATTATAAAGAGAAGGGGGTTGAACTAGAGTTAATAGTTTAGGCTAATGGGCTACACCAAACCCAAAGCCCAAGGTGAAAAAGTGGCAAATTCCACTAACTCCAAACATATCAAAGTTTATGCTAAAAAAGATCGTAAATGGTGTTTTGGACACAATGGAAGTGGTTTCGAGTCCTAATTCGACCGTATGCAAAAAGTAACTTTTCAGACTAAAATCCGACTAATGATAAAATATTAAAATAAAATATTTAAATATTCAATCGTAAAATATGCGGGTTGTTACAGACTCCCCTCCTTAAAGAAATTGCGTCCTTGCAATATTTAAGAAGAAAATATAAGGTAACAACCATGAAAGCATATCAACACAAAAGAAATTTGAAATAAGAAATTCACCTCATGGAGCACGAGAAAGTAAGTCCGGATTTGTTTGCTCGATGAACTCTCTACATTCCCAAGAGCAATCCTTAGGATTTGAGGACCATTGGACTTTAACAAGCGGAACAAACTTAATTTCGAAGGTGCTTGACCTCCGAAGAAATAATACGAATAGGATGTTGCTCATAAGTTAAATTAGGTGAAACTTCAATTTCTTCCACAACACCGGGCTCAAGAATGGAACCGGAATCTCAAAGGCATTTCTGTAATTGAGAAACGTGAAACACGTCATGAATAGCAGAAAACTGAGCCGGTAATAAAAAGCGATAAGCCATGGAACCAATACGTTCGGTGATAGGAAATGGCCCAATATATTGAGGCGCTAACTTTCCCGATCGACTGAAACATACAACACCCTTCATAGGTGAAACACGGATAAACACAAGATCTCCCATAGAAAATTCTAATTTCCTTCTTCGATTATCGGTATAGGATTTTTGTCTATTCTGGGCTTCTTTCATCCTATGACGAATAAGGTAATCTTTTCTGTGGAATCACGAATAAAATCTGGACCTAAAACCAGCTTCTCACCGGCCTCAAGCCAACAAGAAGGAGATCGGCATGGCCTTCCATAGAGTGCCTCGAAAGGTGCCATACTAATACTAGATTGGAAGCTATTATTATAGGAAAACTCAACAAGAGAAATATGATCTTCCCAACTTCCACCATAATCAAGAACACATGCATGAAGAAGATCTTCAAGAGTTTGATTCACACGCTCAGTTTGTCCATCGGACCGGGGATGATAAGCGATGCTAAAATTAAGCTTCGTTCCCAAAGCTTTTTGAAGACTCTTCCAAAATCCACTAGTAAACAACGGATCATGATAACTAACAATAGAAGTAGGAACTCCATGCAATTTAACAATTTCTTTGATAAAGAGTTTGGCCAAAAGAGGAACGGTTCGATTGGAACGAACAGGAATAAAATGGGCGGATTTAGTAAGTCTATCGACTATCACCCATAAGCTATCATGACCCGAACGAGAACGGGGAAGGCCGTCTATAAAATCCATGGAAATTTGGTCCCGCTTTCAAATTGGAATTTCTAAAGGTAGCAATAACCCTCCAGGCCTTTGATGTTCGACCTTGACAAGTTGGCAAGTCATGCAACACTTAACAAAGTTAGCAATATCAGATTTCATTCCCTCCCAATAACAAAGTCACTTCATATCCGCGTACATTTTACTACTACCAGGATGAATGGTAAACTTAGAACGATGAGAATCTTCTAAAATGTCTTTAAGAAGAATACTAATATTTGGCACGATAAGTAAACCAAATTTTCGAATACCGCCACGAGAATCAATATCAAAGTCTTTCAAACCCTCAATATCAATTTTATCCCTAAAATTTTAGCCAAGAAAAGCCAATTCGGGATCTAGCTTTTGAGCTTCAAGAATGTGGTCTAAAAGAGAAGGATGAGCCTCAAGGCTACACAAAACAAGAGATGAACATAAATCGGAAATACGATCTCGAATCTCACAAGTGGATAGAATTCCGAGATTATTCCATTCGGATATCATCATAGAAACAACCGCTTATTGCTTACGACGAAGTGCATCCGCAACACGATTTCACTTTTCGGGAGTATAAAAATATCAAGATCATAAGCTGCAAGAAATTCAAGCCAACGTTGTTGACGCAAATCAAGCTCCTTTTGAGAAAATAGATACTTCAAGGATTTATGATCAGTGTAAAGAATAAATTTTTCTCCCAAAAGAAAATGACGCCAAATACGAAGGGCGAAAACAATAGCCGCGAGCTCTAAATCATTAGTGGCATATCTAGTCTAAGCAGGCTTCAATTGCCTAGAAGCATAAGCAATTACACGTTCTCTTTGCATAAGAACGACACCCTAACCAATGCGACTAGCATCGGTATAAACAATAAAATCTTGGTTTCCCTCGGGAATCACAAGAATAGGAGCATCGGAAAGGAGTTCTTTTAATTTCTGAAAAGAAGCTTCACATTTTTCCAACTAATTGTACTTAACTCCCTTCTTTGTCAAGCTAGTAAGAGGCAAGGAAATTTTGAAAAAGTCCTTTATGAAACGGCGGTAAGAAACTGCCAATCCAAGGAAACTACGAATTTTCGTCACACTCTCCCGTCTCTTCCAATTTGAATCGCTTCAATCTTTGAAGGACCCACGGAAATTCCGGATTCGGAAATAATATGACCGAGAAACTTCACATGAGATTGCCAAAAGTGGCATTTAGAAAATTTTGCTTTCAATTGATTGCTCCTAAGAGTTTCCAACACAATCCGAAGATGTTTCTCATGCTCCTCCTCGGTTTTTGAATACACAAGAATATCATCAATAAAGATGAGGACAAACTGATCGAGGAAGTCTTTAAAACTCTATTCATAAGGAAGCCCGAGCATTCGTTAAACCAAATGGCGTAACAAGCAATTCGTAAGATCCATAACGAGTACGGAATGATGTCAAAGGAATACTATCCTCTGCAATACGAAGCTGATGAAAACCGGTAGCTAAGTCTAATTGTGAAAAGACTGTAGCACCACTAAGTTGATCTAATAGATCCTCAATCCGAGGTAAAGGATATTTATTCTTGATAGTAAGATCATTAAACTTGCGATAGTCAACGCAAAGCCTAAGTGTACCATCAGATTTCTTTACAAAAATAGACGAAGCTACCCAAGGAGTGGAACTGGAGCGAATAAATTGCTTCGTCTCCAATTCGAATAATTATTTGCGCATCTCCTCATTTTCTTTATTGGACATAGGGTAAGGAGGACGAGTGATAGGTTGAGCCACAGGGATGAGATTAATTCTGAACTCAATTGCTCGCTTATGTGGTAATCCTAAAACGGGCTCAAATATGTCGGAAAATTCACGAACAATGTGAATAAGAGAAATAATATCCTCCTCGTCATCATTATCGTCATCGTGAGGATTTAAAGAATATAAAGATGCAACCAAGCTGGAATCCTAATCTTTAAGATCAATAGAAATCTGCTTAACAGATTCAGGATGTCGAAGATGAATAGTCCGTTAAGGACATAGGATTTGGGCTTCATAGCAGTTAACCCAATCCATTCCCAAAACCATTCCAAAGCCTAAGTAGCGGATAACATGCAAATCGGCTCGGAAAGAAAAATCATACAAAATAATCTCGACATCTTTACACAATAAACTGATTGTTGCAGATCCACCAACCAGATTCGCAATTCTCAAAGAAGTCATTAAACACAAAACATCCAAAGAAAAAGTATCAACAAGTTCTTTTGAAATAAAAGAATGGGACGCACCCGTATCAAAAAGAACTCGAATAGGATGATTACGAAATAAAATAATGCCATCAAGGATAGAATGAGAAATACCTTTGATGCAGCAAGGCATATAGGAATTCAGAAGTTAAACCATATTAAATCGTGCACGAGTCAAGGAGCTTTGGATTTAACTCGTGAGTCGTACACAAGCTTAAAACGTGCATGCTTGATAAGTCGGTCACGAGATGGAGGACGCATGAGTCGGTTCCGGTTTAACAAAGCCTGGAGGAGTTCGAGTTGGATGAGTCGTTACCGACTTAAGAGATTACAAGGGGGAGATAGCATAGGTCGAATGGAGGCAACTTTAGAAGTAAGTCGTCCACGACTTAACTTGAGTCGTCTACGACTCAACATGAGTCGTCCGCGACTTAACAATCCAAGAGGAAAAAGACTGCGACCTAATGAGGCTGAAGGAAAAATGACCGACCTAAGGAAGCCGGAGTGGGAAAGGTGCGAGCTGGTGAAGAGGGCTGAGTCGGAACCGAGCTAATGGGCTACGACCTAAGATGAGTCGGCAAGGAGATAAGCTGTGGATCTTGAGTCGGTCGTGTTGAGTTGAGTCATGTATATATGAGTCGGTATTGTATGAGTCGTGAGTCGTCTTGTTCTTGAGTCGGAGGAGTTGTATTGGCAGGGTTGTTAAGTCGCTGGATTTGATGAGTCGGTTACCTTTGAGTCGGACCTGTATGTAATGTGTTGAGTCGTATTAACTGCTGTGTCTATAAGTCGTGCCTTGTTGAGTCGGCAGCGACTTATGTTGAGTCGGCCGAGATGAGTCGTGTTTGTTGAGTCGGTGCCGACCTAGGAGTTGAGTGTTGTATGTTGTGTTGAGTTGTAATGCCTATAAATAGCGGGTGTGTTGTAAATTTTTGGGTTGTTGATTTTTGAATAAAACTCTCTTTTGTTAGCTTTGTGCTTTCATACCAATTGGTAGTTGAGTGTAATCTCCTATCTCCACTTACGTCATTCGAGTGCGCTCGAATCCACGTTTGTTGAAGCCGATTCACGGAATCTAGTGCGCTAGATCAACGTGCGAAGAATCGTAGATCTTTGAACACGGTATAGTGCGCTATCAACGTGTTTGAGATAGCTAGAGTTCGGTATCTTTGGATCAACGAACTTGGGCATTTTGGTATCTTCAACTCACCGATTGCTACATTTCATCGATTGAAGTTTTGTTTGATTAATCCGCTGCGTCATTATTGGTATCAGAGCCATACTTAGCCAATCATAGCTAAGTTTGATTCTTGGAGCCAAGTTTTTTGAAGTTTTTGAAGTTGGAAGGAGTTCATCGTGTTCATATTGAAGTTGCATCAAGTTTGGAGAGTTTGATCCATTTCATTTTGGATCGAGGAGTTGGATTTTGTTTGGATTTTGAATTGGTGATTTGCGCGCCAAAGTTTTGAAGGTTTTGGAGTGAGCCGAGGCAAGTCTTGACCGAGCCAAGCAAAGTTGTGAAGAGTCAAGGCCGAGACAAGCATTGCCGAGACAGTTGAGCCTAGATTGCCTTATCGTGTGAAATTTTGAAGTATTGTGTTCAATTTGTTGAAGTTTGTGAAAATTTTAACCATGCCACCAAGGAGAGCTAATCGTCATCAAAACGTTGAAGCTTTGTATCGTAGAGAAGAAGCCGAGCTTATGGAACAACGTATTAATGAGAAATTTGATGAAGGCATTGGTAAATTGGAGAGATTGATGAATGATTTGAATCAAAGGAGGAGATCACCAAACTCGAACCATGGAGGAAACCGAGTTTCGCCATTGGTTACGGAAGCGAGGAGGGTATCACCACATTCTTGTAGAGATAGAAGAGAAACATCAATTTCATCACGAAGAGATCATCATGACTATGCACATGAAGAAAGAAGAAGTCATCGAGAATTTGACCATGAAGTATATAGAGATGAAGAGAGACATAGTCAAAGAAGCATGCATGAGAGAAGGGATGATGTTAGTCGAGATCGATGTAGGCGTACCTTTGATTTTGTTGAAGAGGGTGATAGAGCAAGTATTCCTTATAGAGATCGAGACCAAATTCGAAATTCTTACCGTGATGTGGAGGATGATCGTCGTTGGGAGTCGGGTATGAAAATGGAAATTCCAGAATTTAAAGGCGGAATGGTTGCTGAGGAGTTTTTAGATTGGTTGTCTAATGTGGAGGAAATCTTTGATTTCAAGGAGGTGCCGGAGAATAGAAGGGTGAAGTTAGTTGCTACAAGGCTGAGGGGAAGAGCATTGGCATGGTGGCAGCAAACTAAACTTACTCGAGAACGAATGGGGAAGTCAAAGATAGAATCTTGGGAGAAGATGAAAAAGTTGATGAGATCTACTTTCTTACCTTACAACTACCAGTCACTTATGTACCAAAGGTTGCAGAATCTGAGGCAGGGGACGAAGTCTGTTAGTGATTATGCTGATGAATTTTACCAACTCATTGCTAGAAACGATATTATGGAGACAGAAGAACAGCTGACAGCTAGATTCGTTGGGGGTTTGAGAATGCAGATCCAGGATATGGTTAATATGTTTGATCCTAGATCCGTTGTAGAGGCACATCAGAAAGCGTTAGCTTGGGAGAAACAAGGAAGGCGTGGAGGTGGTGTGTTTACTAACTCTAATAATCAAGCAAGGGGTGCTGGTGGAAGTTCTAATGTTCCTAAACCAGTTACAAAACCAGTGGTGAAGGAGGTTGAGAAGGCGAAGGCTAGTAGTATTTTCAAATGTTATAATTGTCAGGAGTTGGGTCACAGAAGCAACGAATGTCCGAAGCCGAAGAAGAGAACCATGGTTGCAGAGGTTGAAGCAGATGATGGTGAGGAGGCAGAGTATTCAAATGTACCTTATGTTGAGGAGGAAGAAGAAGTGTCGGGAGATGAAGGATGTAATCTTATGATGAGGAGAAGTTGTTTGACACCAAAGCAAGAGGAGGATTGTAGTTGGCTGAGAAGCAATATTTTCCAATCGACATGTACTATTCTGGGAAAGGTCTGCAAGTTTGTTATTGATGCAGGAAGTTGTGATAATATTATTTCTACAGAGGCAGTTAGGAAGTTGAATTTGAAGACCGAGAAGCATCCTAAACCATACAAGCTAGCATGGTTAAGGAAAGGAGGTGAAGTGAAAGTGTGTCGAAGAGCTTGTGTGAATTTTTCAATCGGAAAGAAGTACAAAGATGAAATCTGGTGTGATGTCGTAGATATGGATGTTTGTCACTTATTGTTGGGCAGACCATGGCAGTTTGATAGAGCAGTTCAGCATGACGGTCGTGCCAACAGTTACAGTTTCATGTTCGAGGGTACTAAAATCACTTTAGTTCCTAAGAGACAGCAGCAGAAGGAGAGCAAGCTAGAAGAGATTGAAGAATTGAAAACTCTGTTGACTTTGAAGGAGTTTGTTAAAGAAGTGGAGGAAGAACCGGAAGTGTTTTTGTTGATTGGGAGAGAGAGTAGCGAAGAAGTTGAGATTCCTGAAGAAGTGAAGCCTGTTTTGAAAGAGTTTGAAGATGTCTTTCCAGAGGAGTTACCGAAGGAGTTACCACCACTTAGAGACATTCAACATCAGATTGATCTTGTTCCCGGAGCAGTGTTACCACACCGACCACATTACAGAATGAGTCCGAAGGAACATGAGGAGTTACGAAGGCAGGTGGAAGAATTACTTGAACAGGGTCGTATTCAGGAAAGTTTGAGTCCGTGTGCTGTACCTGCATTGTTAGTACCAAAGAAGGACGGAACTTGGAGAATGTGCACTGATAGTAGAGCTTTGAATAAGATCACTGTTCGTTACAGATTTCCTATGCCGAGGTTGGATGATTTGTTGGATCAGTTGAGTGGGGCAACTATATTCTCGAAAATTGATTTGAAGAGTGGTTATCATCAAATTCGTATCAGACCTGGAGACGAATGGAAGACAGCTTTCAAAACTAGAGAGGGGTTGTACGAATGGTTGGTTATGCCATTTGGTTTGTCTAATGCACCTAGTACATTCATGCGGGTGATGAATCAAATTTTTAGACCATTCATTGGAAAGTTCGTCGTGGTGTATTTCGATGATATTTTGATTTATAGCAGGAGTACGGAGGAGCATGTTCTACATCTGAGGGAAGTGTTGCTTATTCTTCGTGAAGAACAATTTTATGCTGCTACAAAGAAATGTGTGTTTATGACACCTACTGTTTTATTCCTGGGTTATGTTGTTTCAGGGAAAGGTATTCAAGTTGACCAGAGCAAAGTTGAAGCAGTCAAGAATTGGCCACAGCCAAAGACAATTACAGAAGTGAGAAGTTTTCATGGGCTAGCGTCATTCTACCGAAGGTTCATACCACACTTCAGTAGCGTGATGGCTCCAGTGACTGATTGCATGAAGGGTAAACAGTTTGTGTGGTCAGAGGAAGCGGGGGTTGCCTTTGAGAAGATTAAGGAATTGTTAACGTCTGCACCAATTCTTGTTCTACCTAATTTTCAGTTATTGTTTGAATTGCATACTGATGCTTCGAAGGTTGGTATTGGAGGAGTTCTGAGCCAGAATGGAAAGCCAGTTGCTTATTTTAGTGAGAAACTGTCAGGGGCAAAGATGAGATACAGTACATATGACGTTGAATTTCATGCTGTTGTTCAGGCTGTTAAGCATTGGAGACATTACTTATTTCAGAAGGAATTTGTTCTTTACACTGATCATGAAGCATTGAAGCATTTACAGGGACAGGATAAAATTTCAGCAAGACATGCATCGTGGATTGCATATTTACAGCAGTTTACTTTTGTCGTTAAGCACAAATCTGGGGTGACGAATCGAGTAGCTGATGCTTTAAGTAGGAGGAGTCATTTGTTAACGACAATGAAGGTTGAAGTGACCGGGTTTGAAATGTTGCCAGAAATTATTGAAGAAGATCCTTACTTTGTGAAATATGTGGAGAAAGTGAAGGATGGGAGTACCGATGAATTCATGTTGGTTGATGGTTTTCTGTTTAAAGGGAATCGTTTATGCATACCGGACTGTAGTTTGAGGATGAAGATTGTGAAGGAATTACACGAAGAAGGGCATGTGGGCCGTGATCGTACTTTGCAGTTGATTTCACAATCTTATTTTTGGCCATCGATGAGGAAAGAGGTTGAAAGATTCGTGGAGCGATGTCATATTTGCCAAGTTTCAAAAGGAACAGCGACGAATGCAGGATTGTATATGCCATTACCAGTACCATCTAAGCCATGGGTTGATATCAGCATGGATTTCGTTTTGGGTTTGCCGAGAACTCAAAGGGGAAATGATTCGATATTTGTTGTGGTGGACAGGTTTTCGAAGATGGCACATTTTGTTGCTTGCAAGAAGACAGCAGATGCAGTTCGAGTAGCGCAGTTATTTTTCAAGGAGATTTATCGACTTCATGGTTTACCAGAATCTATTGTTTCTGATCGAGATACTCGTTTTCTGAGTCACTTTTGGCTGAGTTTGTGGAAGATGGTGGGAACGAAACTGAAATTTAGTAGTGCTTATCATCCACAAACTGATGGACAGACAGAAGTTGTTAACAGGTCATTGGGGAATTTGTTGCGTTGTCTTGTACAGGATAATTTGAGAAGTTGGGACATGAAGCTATGCCAGGCAGAATTTGCTCATAATCATGCAGTAAATCGTAGCACAGGATTCAGTCCGTTTCAGATTGTTTATTCAAATTTACCCAGGGGGCCGTTGGATTTAGCAGTTGTACCACAGTCAAAGAGAACAGTTAAACGAGCTACTGATTTTGTTGATGAGCTGACTGAATGTCATAGAACCGTTCAGGAACGATTGGAGAAATCGAATGAGAAATATAAGAAGTTTGCAGATTTGAAACGTCGAAATGTTGAATTTAAGGAAGGTGATTTGGTTTATGCCGTATTGACAAAGGATCGTTTTCCGGTGGGTGCTTATAACAAGTTGAAGGCGCGAAAAATTGGTCCAGTTGAAGTGTTGAAGAAAATCAATGAGAATGCTTATCGATTAAAGTTACCAGATGATGTTTATACTTCTGATGTTTTTAACGTCAAACATTTAATTCCATATCATGGGGGTGAGATTGTTGAGGAAGAATTTACAAATTCGAGGTCGAATTTTTCTCAACCAGGGGAGGATGATGCAGCAAGGCATATAGGAATTCAGAAGTTAAACCATATTAAATCGTGCACGAGTCAAGGAGCTTTGGATTTAACTCGTGAGTCGTACACAAGCTTAAAACGTGCATGCTTGATAAGTCGGTCACGAGATGGAGGACGCATGAGTCGGTTCCGGTTTAACAAAGCCTGGAGGAGTTCGAGTTGGATGAGTCGTTACCGACTTAAGAGATTACAAGGGGGAGATAGCATAGGTCGAATGGAGGCAACTTTAGAAGTAAGTCGTCCACGACTTAACTTGAGTCGTCTACGACTCAACATGAGTCGTCCGCGACTTAACAATCCAAGAGGAAAAAGACTGCGACCTAATGAGGCTGAAGGAAAAATGACCGACCTAAGGAAGCCGGAGTGGGAAAGGTGCGAGCTGGTGAAGAGGGCTGAGTCGGAACCGAGCTAATGGGCTACGACCTAAGATGAGTCGGCAAGGAGATAAGCTGTGGATCTTGAGTCGGTCGTGTTGAGTTGAGTCATGTATATATGAGTCGGTATTGTATGAGTCGTGAGTCGTCTTGTTCTTGAGTCGGAGGAGTTGTATTGGCAGGGTTGTTAAGTCGCTGGATTTGATGAGTCGGTTACCTTTGAGTCGGACCTGTATGTAATGTGTTGAGTCGTATTAACTGCTGTGTCTATAAGTCGTGCCTTGTTGAGTCGGCAGCGACTTATGTTGAGTCGGCCGAGATGAGTCGTGTTTGTTGAGTCGGTGCCGACCTAGGAGTTGAGTGTTGTATGTTGTGTTGAGTTGTAATGCCTATAAATAGCGGGTGTGTTGTAAATTTTTGGGTTGTTGATTTTTGAATAAAACTCTCTTTTGTTAGCTTTGTGCTTTCATACCAATTGGTAGTTGAGTGTAATCTCCTATCTCCACTTACGTCATTCGAGTGCGCTCGAATCCACGTTTGTTGAAGCCGATTCACGGAATCTAGTGCGCTAGATCAACGTGCGAAGAATCGTAGATCTTTGAACACGGTATAGTGCGCTATCAACGTGTTTGAGATAGCTAGAGTTCGGTATCTTTGGATCAACGAACTTGGGCATTTTGGTATCTTCAACTCACCGATTGCTACATTTCATCGATTGAAGTTTTGTTTGATTAATCCGCTGCGTCAACCTTTACCGCAAGATGTGTTGCCAGGGCTTGAGCAACATTAAGCTTTCCCTCCTTCCTGCCTTGAAGTTTGGAAAGAAGATAAATAATGATCCGGGCTTTTGCAATAGCGACAAGCACGAGGCTTTTAACACTTGTTCGCATAATGGTCCTTAGAACCACAATTGTATCATTGCCCACTACTAGAGGTGGAAGTCTTAGCTACCGGAGTGGCTTGCTTCCCATTCTTATTGTTGGGATAAGGACCTTTGAATTTATTAGGACTTTTCTTGTTGTTGAAGTTCGGTTTGGCACCCATAACTTCAACATCACTTTCTTTATCTGCCTCTTCAAGACGAAGAGCGATATCAACTAGTTGATCAAAAGAAACTTCTAATTTTAGAAGTAATGGATTCTTGAGATTTTTATTCAAGCCATAGACAAATCGCTGGTTTTTCTTCAATGCGGTGTTTATGTACTCGACCTCGTATTTGGAAAGTGACTCGAATGATGTGACATAGTCTGTCACAGAGGATTCACCTTGAACAAGGTCAATGAAACGGCGAGCCAAAGTCACCTTCTCAGCTTCTGGCACATATTTTAATTCGAAGCGTTCCCGGAATTTCTTCCAAGTATGATCCGCTTCATTTATTTCAGAAATCAGAAGCTCATACCAATCTAATGCTCTTTCCTGGAGCATACTAGAGGCCACCTGAACACGGTGAAAATCAATAAGATTCATGCAAGAAAAGATTCGATCGCACGATCTCAGCCAAGCCTGGACTTCAACAATAGTTTCAGAACCTTTGAATGGCTTCCCACCCAAATTGGTATAATCGCTGCACGAACGTGTAAATCCAGACCTAGGATGAGTAGACTCTGGATTAGATCCGGCTGCTTGAGCATTCCTTACTAGGTCAAAAAGCTGCTGGGCAGACATAAATACTCCATCTTGGGGAGTAGCACGAGATTGACCGGCGCTGGGACGGCCAGGTCTAACCATTTCTTTTCCTTTTTGAAATAAGGAAAGAAGAAGGATAATGTTACTCACCAAATGAATATCAAGCAAAACAAGGAATCATAAAGAAAATAGGATGAATCGGTACGAAGACTCGAATTGAATCCTAAAGCACGACTCATAAGATGGACTTAGGACGATGATCCTTTCTAGATTATTCGACATTGTTCCAAGATTAGCTCCGACACCAAGCTATGACGCCCCACCTCTATACCCACACTAGCCAAGGACACTACGGGGTAATGCCGTCAACTAGCGCGGAGAATAAGGCTGTTGAGTAGCGACCATCCGCGTAATTGCTTTGTGCGAGCAACGATATGTCAGATAGTACAACATGCGTTTGGTTTAAGGAGGAAATCCGACATACCGATACAAACTCAAAGCTACTACACAGTGGCTATATATATTCTTCGGAAACAAATATAGAAATAAACATAACACAAATCAATCACAGACATCCATTTCACAAAGGCGGAAATAGATATGAATATATAACACATGAAAGTGTACATCAGAGTAGTGGTCAAACAAGATCCACAATGTCACAAAAGAATAGCTACAAGTGCTAGACAAAAGAATATGGATACATCAATGAGTCTACATCTCAAATGTATACAACAAAAACTACTAATATAAGTAGTTATCCAAAAGTCAGGGTGAAAATCCCAGAGGTGAAGTCAAGCAGAAGCACCCGTAACATCTCGATCTGACCCGATTATTATTTAATCAGAATATAATAAACGGATCAGTCTAGCTATAAATATTAGATAAAATGATATAGAATAAGAGATATGACATAAATATATGATAACCCTAAAGCCATACTGTAATAAGTATGTAATTGAAAATCAACAAGAGATTAATCAATATCACGAGAATCTTCTCAAAGATCAAAAAGAATGTCATACTCTCTATTTACATTCACCAAACCATAAATATTGACAATAATATCAATGCCAATCATAAAAGTTAATGACACACAAATTCACCAATGCACAAATATTGATAAAACTTATCAATGTAAATCACGAAAATTGGTGAAAACACAAATTCCAGAAATCATCAATGGAAATCCAGAAACCATAAAAGGGGGAGGCCTATCACAAAATGGGAGCATGAAAACTCACCAACACGTGTATCACAAAATGGAACGCTATTCCATGGTTGCTAACCATTAATTTTGAGCCGAAGCTCCACAAAACGGCCCGACGACCATGGGTCGCTACCCCACCAAATTGAGACGAAGCTCCACAGAAACGGGGTTTAGTCTCCCTCGTAGACAAAAAGACATCGCACATTTGCTAGTCTAAATCACAAAAATGATCATCAACGATCATCAAGTAGTGTCAATTACAGTAAGCTAGTAAATATATAAGCTTAGCTTCATGTCCCATAACCACTAGATTAACTTAAATATTTACGAACGAATTGTAGATCTCCACTCGAAAATTGTCACAAGAGATTCAATCGAACAAGTCCAAGAATTAACCGGCGAAGTAAATGCAAGCGTTTCATACCATTTGTTTTACTAAGCCGTTTAATTAGATTTCTTATACGAGTGAGATGAAGTGACAAATCACAAAAATGATTGTAGAAACAATAAATATCAAAAATTCACATTCAAAGACGTGAACAAAATCCAAAGGATTCAATTCCAAATTCATCAAAGTGGAAATACGCTTGCGACTTAACAGCCACAACTTACGACTTAACATAAGTCAACACCAGAAATCAGCGGCTCAACGCATGCGACTACACGGCATACGACATAAGAGATTAGCGACTTAAGAAATAACATGCGGCTTAAAGCAGGTGCGACTTAAAGGGTGGCGCGACTTAACTGCAACCGACCTAAGGAATGGCGCGACCCAAAGCATGTGCGACCTAACAGTGTAAGAAGGCCGAGCGACCTAAGGCAGGCCGACCTAACAGTAAGGCAAGCGGCCTATGGGGTTGCGACCTAAGAGGTTGCAAGATATAGCAGGTGCGACCTAAATCAGAAGGCCAAGCGACCTAGTGGTTGCGACCTATGTGCAGGCCGACTTAACAGAATGCGTGCGGCATAACATGGTGCGACCTAGGTGGTGCGAGTTATACCAGGAGCGACCTAGCACGGCGCGACCTAGCATGTCACGACCAAATCAATGTCGAGTGACTTAAGGAAGGTTGCGACCTAAGTCATGGAACGGCCTAACATGTCACGACCTAAGTTGAGAAGACATGAAGCTAACGACTTAAGGAAGGTTGCGACCTAAGTCATGGAGCGACTTAAGGAAGGTTGCGGCCTAACGACCTAAGGGGTAAAGAAGGCCTGAGCGACCTGAGGACCTAAGGCAGGCCAACTCAACAGCAAGGCAAGCGACCTATAGGTTGCGACTAAGGCATAAGGACAAGCTGAGCGACCTAGGGACGAGCAACCTAAGGGGGAAGGCCGAGCGACCTAACGACCTAAGATGGAAGCGACCTATGTGTTGAGACATATGGCAGTACGACCTAACTACGGGCCGAGAACCATACATGTGTAGGCCGAGCGACCTAGGGGTTTGAAGTGCAAAAAATCTCTCAATTTGCAACTGATCGAGCACGGACGCTAGGGGATTATGCCCATAGGCTACCCGGTCCTATTGGCTCCTCGATGCATCACTAAAAACGTGTTCAAACATCAAAGTTAGGATTTTTAAAGATTTGAACCCAAAACACTAAAAATTGGGATTTTCACCAATTCAATCCAAACCAAAAGCAAATGCACATGAATAAGTGTTAGGAATTCATACCCAACAATCAAAGATAGTTATAGACAAAGATGTGAGATAAAAATCTCACCTTTACACAAAATCAATGAAGAAGAAGCTTGAGAGCAAAGGAAGAATCAATGGATTCTCTTTGAATTTGGAGTTAAATATAGGATTTGCGAATGAACTTGAGCTTGGAGTTTTAATTTCCCATTCCTTCCTCCATTTTTGATGAAGCTTGAGTGTTAGGAAATGAAAGTAAAATTATGAAGGGAAGGGGGTTGAGCTAGAGTTAATAGTTTAGGCTAATGGGCTAAACCAAATCCAAAGCCCAAAGTGAAAAAGTGGCAAAATTCCACTAACTCCAAACATATCAAAGTTTATACTCAAAAAGATCGCAAACGGTGTTTTGGACCCAACGGATGTGGTTCCGAGTCCTAATTTGACCGTATGCAAAAAGTAACTTTCCGGACTAAAATCCGACTAACGATAAAATATTAAAACAAAATATTTAAATATTCAATCGTAAAATATGCGGGTTGTTACACTAGGATTTATTTTATACTTTCGAAATGGTTTTCTACACTATGCTCTAGTAATAATATCAAAGAAACTTTCTCGTATTTAGCATATTTGACTATCATAAGGAGAAATCTCCTCCAATTCTGCGTTTGCATTGTGCGTGTGGCGGGAGGCCTTATGGTAGTTTCATTTTCCAAAAAGCATTGCGGATTTGAAGTTTAAAAGCTTTTGTTGTTTGTTTTAAACGACAAAACTCTTTTTGTTTGCTCACACCAGTCCCATGACTGACCTTGCTTATCTAGGTGAAACGTGATGGGGGATTCTCGCTTTTTGTTTGGTGGCGAGCAGGTGACTCTTACCCCCACATGTCCTCTTTACGGGGTTGGTTAGGCGTAAGCCGTGACAGTCGAAAGGCTGGCCGTAAAAGCAAGTTTCGGGGTACCATTTTATGCCACGGCGGGGCTGGGATGGTTGAAAAGCCTACCAGTCAAGATTGGCCGTTGTATCTCTGACAGTATTGGTATCTATTGTATCATTCTATTGTATCATCATTGTATCAAATGTTGTATATCCAATGTATTATTTCATTTCTTCCGCTATGTTGTACTTAATGTGTTATAAGCTACGACGAACCAGGTTCGACGTTTGGATCTGCGACATTTGAATATGAGTGACGTATTCGGTGCCGATTTTCGAAGATCGAGTCAGGATCGTTATAGTGTGTGTGTGTGTGTGTGTGTAAGAGCATACTTGTTAGTGTTATAAAAATGTTTTTAAATTGTGACGACCCGCCTTTCTCGACCCTCGAAAATCGACACAAATTACGCCATAGTATAATAGGCCGACGATCGAGTGTCGAAAAAGCAGATAGTTTAGGGAAAGAAAGAAGATAGAAGAAGAAGGAACTAAACAATGACAGAATCTCACAATCGCAGCGAAACAAAATATAATAGTCAATAACAGATCTTTACACAAAAAGTGAAGGCCCGCAAATCTGCGCCGCTTTTTAGCTGGCAAAATTCCACAACAATTTAGCCCAAAGAGGAACAAATGTACGAGTCTTTAGGGTTAAAGAAGAAAGAGGTATAAGAAGAAGAAAATAGAACAATAACAGAATCTCACATTTCGCAGCGGAACAACATATAATAGATAAATGAATATCCTTAAAACAAAGAACTATATCAGTTATTACATTACATCACGTTTCATTGTCAAAGTGTTACAACAACAAACAACAGAAAAGAATATAACATATACTAGTGATACCTTTCGCCATCCCGCTTGCTGCTGATCTCCCCAGCATTTCTTTTCTAACTTCGTTCCAGAATAATGATAACATGACTCTAGGCTGCCCGTGTGGAAAATTATGGGCACCCAGAGTTTAGAATGGGAACAATAAACTCCAGGTCAGTCATGGGACTGGTGTGAGATCTTAAAAAACACTTATTTTCACAAAGAAAATAAAAAGAAATTCGCTATGCTTTTGGAAAATGAAACTACCATAAGGCCTCCCGCCACACACACAATGCAAACGCAGAATTGGAGGGGATTTCTCCTTATGATTGTTAAACAAGCTTAATACGCAAAATCCTTTTGATATTATTATTAGTGCATAGTGCAGAAAACATTTTGAAAGTATAATATTAATCTTAGCCCATATACAACCATTATTTTGTGCCTACTATAGCTTCCATGTTCAATAGCAGGTTACCGCCACATTCCATGGCAGGTTATATAACTAAAACCGTACAGAGCGCGTATCGTTTCTTTGGACTTCCAACAAATGGTCAGGTTAAGGAACTTCCTACTTCCACATGGGTATGCCCCTGGAGGGACGTCCCGAGAACCAACCCGGATCTCTGCCAACACAAGGTCGGGTTACCTCTGTAACTAGGCAACTACTATTCGAGTATGCCATCCCCCGGTCGTTTGCGACCTTTATACGAGGATCCTCAACCACAAAGCAACAACCACAAAGTATAATAAATTTGCGGCAACAACATTTGTTAAGTATCTGGTCTCCATACCATGATACCACCCTTTTCCACAAGGAAATGACATACCCTAGAGGGCGCGTCCCTCATAACCTTGGCACATCTTTCCTGTTTCGACCACTTCCACGGTGTGAGGTCCGATGAGGTCTCGTCCACAAAGCTACACTTTTTCACAGAGTCATGCTTTGATCAACAAATGATCAACAACACTTCGTGTGCCACATTACCAAATTAGGAATGTATCACTAGTAACCATCAACTACATAACCTCTGAGATCGTACGTCTCAGAGAAGGGTGTTAAGCTAAGAGAATAAATTCTCCGCCACCAACAGAAATGTATTTGATAGAAACCAGCTTTACATCTCAAAGTGTAACGTAAGACACACATCCATTCTAGTCCATTCCGAGATCGAACAGAACCGAAGGCACTTCAAAGAAGCCCTTGCGAATCTGAATATTCACAAATCACGTCCGGAATCCTCATCACAAAGGTGATAAAATCTCTATATCGGAGCAACCCGGTGCAGAGACATTCGACAGGTAATCCTTTCATTTTCGAGAATACCCGGTCTTCAACACCATTTTTAAATGCAATCCCATTTCGTTGTATCGTTATTCGGAATGAGTTTCATGACACAAAGTCCTCTCCCGGCTAAACCGAATAATGAGCGCTTATTTTTAAAAATAAGTGTTACATTCATATTTCAACAAATCACAACAATTTTCACTTTGATCTTTTAAGTAAAAGATCCATCACTATCACAAAGATTCGATGTGGTTTTCGAATATCCATTTGGAATCCGACCCTCGATCGCATCGAAACTCAAATATCGTTTAAAGGAAAATATTGATAGTCGGTTATTTAACTATCAATCAGCATTCACAACAATTACCAGATTTAAATTAATTTTTTTTTCAATTATTTATTTTCAAAATATCTCCACAAGATAAATTTCACACTTCAACCAGTTGAAATCAAATTTCAAATTACTCATCACATTTCAATACTTTGAAAACAAATTTGAAATCACTTTTCCTTACGCGGAATACATTTCCAAATGTTTATTCATTTCCACTGGAAATCTTCCGAAATAAAATAATTCAAATCACTTATCAAAAAAAATATTCTTGGAACATTTAAAATAAAACCATCTTAAATACTTACTTAAAATATTGGTTATGAAAACATTATACTAATTATCACATATAAGATTTTAAGTCCCAACTAATTTTAAAAATAAAATTAGTAGATAAGGTATAACTATTTAAATAATCGTTCCTAAAACAAATATCAGTTTTAATCTTTTAAAATAACCCCTTCTATAAGTAATTAAATAAATCCATACTTTATAGATTTGAAACCAGTTAAGAAAATAATTTATTAAAAGTATCCTTTCTAAAACCATCCTCAAAAATTTTCAGTTTCTATTTATAGGCTACTTCTAAATCATACTCCGCTTTCCAGGGAAAATACATTTTTCAATTCAAAATGGTTCGTTCAAATCAATTAATAAATCTTTCTTGATTTATTTTAAATTTACGTTCCGAATCCGTAATTTGCTTTCACACTTTTAAAAATAACCAAATGTTTATTTTTAAAACAAATTCCCCTTTCCTTTATAAATTCCCACGGTGAATTTAAACTTCTAAATATCCATTGATATACGATTTTCAAATCGTTTTCTAAATATTCATTTTCAGCACCGAATTAAATTCTAAATTTATTTCCCAAATACTTATTATTTTCACCAAATCAATATCAAATTGATTTTCTAGTTTTTTTCAAAACACCAAATCAAATTTCAAATTGATTCTCAAATTTATTTAAAACACCAAATTTATTATCTTTTGAAACAAATTCCTTCTTTTAAATTTATTCAAATTTTTTAAAATTAATTTACTATAAATTTTCTACTAAATTTCAAAAATCAAATTTTATTTATTTCTGGTATCTTACGATACCAAAAATATATTCGACTAAATTATAGCCTTCAACGATTTAAATCACCATATAATCACACAAAGATTATTATAAATAAACACACATCATATGAAAAAAAATCAAATGTTTGAGGAATCCAATTGGATTGTAACAACCCGCATATTTATCGGTTTTATATATAAATATTTTATTTAAATATTAAATCGTTAATCGGATTTTGGTCCGAAAAGATACTTTTTGCAAACGGTCAAATTAGGACTCGAGACCACTTCCATTTAGTTCGAAATCCCGTTTACAATTTTTTAAGTATAAACATCGATAGGTTTGGAGTTAGTGAAATTTCACTAACTTTTCCCGCTTTGGACTTTGGGTTAGTTTAGCCTATTAAGCCCAAGTTCCAACCCCCTTCTCCTCACTCTTCATAAATTTCCTAACTAACTCAAGCTTTAGCATTAATGGTGAAGAGAATGGGAAATTAAAACTCCAAGCACAAATTCAATTGCAAATCCAACATTCAACTCCAAATTCAAGTAGAAGATATTGGATTCAAGCTTTGGATTGCTTCTCCTTGCTTTCAAGCTCCATCTTCATAAATTTTAGTGCAAAGGTGAGGATTTTATCTCACAATTCTAGCCTATAACTATATTGGACTGTTGGGAATGATTCTCTATCACTTTTGCATGCATATTAGCATTTGATTTGGATTGGATTGGCGAAAAACTCCAATTTTTAGCGTTTTGGTGAATTTTCTGCACTTAGGTCGTTCTGGCCATTTTTGGTGCTCGGAGTTAGGTTGCTCGCGACCTAACCCTTGGGTCGCTCGCAAGTTAGCACCATAGGTCGTTGGGCCATCTAAATGCTTGTTCGGTGTTTGGTCGTTCGGACTTAGGTCGTAGGTCGTATGGACCCTAGGTCATAGGTCGTTCTGGCCATTTCTAACGTCTTCGGAGTTAGGTCGTATGGACCTTAGGTCGTAGGTCGTATTGACCTAGGTCGTAGGTCGCTAGACCCTGTCTCCTTAGGTCGCAAGACCTTGTAAACCGTTAGGTCGCGTGACCTATATCCCGTAGGTCGTTGACCCCCTTAAGTCGTTAACTCGTTAACACGTACGGCTCTTAACCATTTTAGGTCGCGTGATCTTGTACTTGACTTAGGTCGTTAGGTCGTAAGACCCTAAGCCGTTTTCCACTAGGTCGCTAGTCCTCATACCGATAGGTCGCTGGACCTTAGGTCGTCCCACATTAGGTCGTTGCTGGCCTTAGGTTGCGTGACCTTGTTTAGACCGTAGGTCGTTAGGTCGTAAGACCTTAGGTCGCCTGACCACTTAGGTCGCTTGACCTATTCAAATGTTAGGTCGCGAGTTCCTTAAGTCACTCGTCTCTCTTAGGTCGCTCGCTTCTGCTAACTCGCAAACACCACTAGGTCGTTTGACCCCTTAGACCCCTAGGTCGCAACCATTAGGTCGCTCGACCCTATTCCTCTTAGGTCGAACCCCGTAAGCGGTGGCGTTGCCCCCGCACCCCCACCTTGGGGGGTTGCCACCCCCCCTGGACCCCCCCTCCGTAGGGGATCTTATCTGAAAAACATTGAGCTGATTTCCTTGGATTTTATTCACATCTCCGTATGCGATCTTTGTGACTGATTGTTTCTACAATTGCTTCTGTGTTTTGTCACTTTATAATATAAAGGTTTCAATACAAGTAGTAAATATCAAAACTCTTTTAACAAACAATTTCAACTCTATTTTTAATAACAAAGCTCTTTTCTTAAACCGTTTTCCAATCTATTAGTATATACAAACCTTTACCTCACTCGGATGAGAAATCTAATTAAACGACTTAGTAAAACAAGCGGTATGAAACGCTTGCGTTCACTTCGTCGGTTAATTCTTGGACTTGTTCGATTGAACCTCTTGTGACAATTTTATTAGTGAAGATTTACAGTTTGTTCGTAAATATTTAAGTTAAGCAAGTGGTTATGGGACATGAAGCTAAACTTCTATATTTACTAGCTTAGTGTGATTGACACTTCTCGTTGATCATGACGATCATTCTGATGATTTAGACTAACAACTGTGTGATGTCTCTTGTTGCGAGGTTAGACTAGACACCACTTGTGTGATTCCACTCACACATACCTTTTTGCTTTTTTGGTTAGTCTGGACCTTAATCTGCGTGATTCCATTCACACATGTGGGGTAGCTCCCCTTGGTCTTCGGACCGTCATGTGATAGGCCTCTTTCTCTTTTCTATGATTTCTGGACTTCTTGCATTGATTTCTAGAATTTATGTCATTGACTTGTTAGAGTACAAGTTTGGGGTATGATGCCCTTTCCGAATCTTTGAGAAGATTCTTGTGATATTGATTATCTCTTATTGATTGATCTTCTGTTGATCATTATTTACATATACTTATAGTGGCATGTCATTATGGATATTTTATGTTTATGCCATATCTTTTATGTTATATCATGTCATCTGATATTTATAGCTAGACTGACCCGTTTATTATTTTCTTAATAATACTCGGGTCAGACCGAGATGTTAAAGGTGCTTCTGCTTGACTTCTTCCCAGGGATTCATCACTCTGACTTTTGGCTAACTGTTTAGATTAGCATTTTTTGTTGTATACACTTGAGATATAGACTCATAGTTGCATTCTTTTGTATAGCACGTGTTGCTATTCTTTTGTATTATCGTGGATCTTACTGACCACTACTCTGATGTACACTTTCATGTGTTAGTTATATATTCATATCTTCTTCCGCCTTTGTGATATGGATATCTGTGACTGATTTGTGTTATGATTATTTCTATGTTTGTTTTCGAAGATTATTTATAGCCACCGTGTGATAAGCAATTACATGGATGGTCGCTCCTCAACAGCCTTATTCTCCATGCTAGTTGACAGCACTACACCGTAGTGTTCTTGGCTAGTGTGGGTATAGAGGTGGGGCGTCACATGGATCCCTCCTACCTGTTTCCCTGCATCCACGGATGTTAGCACAACAATTAAATACCAATTCCACTTAGAGGTGGAATATTGCGGTATATGGGATTTATAAAATATCATCCGCTATTATGCGGCGAAATAGGGTCTCTTCCGCTATATAATGCGGGTAATCAACAACTTCAATATATACTATATACTACCATATATATAATATCATCTAGTGAATAATTATTATAAATCAATCATCCCCGCACACAATCAATCAATTTTAAATCTAACTATTCAAAATTTAAATTAGAACAATATTGATTGAGTGAGAAGATCTCACCTTTAACAATGCATGCAATCCATTTTCCATTCCAGTTTGTTTTTCAAAATCTTTAAACCTTGTAACAAATATCATAAGGTTTTTATTAATATTTGAATTGATCGACCAATTAATTACCCCTCAATTAACTAACAATTTAATTTAAATAATAATTTTCCTTTTAAAAGTCTTTTGGTAACTAAAATAAATTAAATAAGTTAATTGAGCAAATAAATTCCATTATTTAAAAATTAAACTAATAAGTGCATATGTATATTTATTTTATCGAAACTACATATATATTTTAAAAATAACCTATACAGATTAAAAATCTATATATATATATATATATATATATATATATATTTATATGAATCCCTATATTTATCATATCTATAATAATTTCTGTTTTAAATATGTGTATTTATATTTATCTTAATATATTTTCCTGTAATAATTTTCCCTGTAAATATCAAGGCAGTAAATAAATCTGATTCTTAACATCCTTGTTTTCTCTTCTTATTTTTTTCTTTTAAAAAATATAAAACCTTACAGTTAAATTTTCTGCTTCCTAACCTATATACATACACATATATATTGAATTCAAAACGAAAAACATGTTCAAACCTTACTGTAACCTTCTTTTTTCTTTAAATTTCCAAATCTAAAATTTAATTAGGCAATAATATTCCAGGTCAAAAGAATACAAGAGAAACCACCTCAACCTACACTATTGTAGCACGAATTCGAAGACCCCTCCATGCCTTAGCCTCGCGAACAACCCCACAGCAAGGTCGCGCCTTAAACGATCACCCATGCTCGCGCCGAAGTCAACCCAGTCGTGACCCCTCATCGCTTCGTTCACACGATCGATTATGGCCATCATAACGTACATGTGACCCAGCTCTCGAACACAACACGCTGCCCTCGCGAATCGCGTGCGCTACACCTCGACAATGTCGAGTCACGCCCCACCTTCTCATTGTCACCCCTGACCTTAAGCCCAATTTCGAATAGCAAAAACCCCAAATTGCCTTGCTCCACTTGCCGTGCCTCCCATCAATCCTTCCCAAACCCTAGCGTCGCACGATTGAATTGACTAAAGGAGAACGAAGGCAAACTCATGGCTTCACCTGAACTGCTCTCAATCGAAATCGATTTCGATGAAGGCCATTCTTCGATTCGAACTGTGTTTCATATATATATATATATATATATTTGAACAAGAAATGAAAGATAAGGCTTCGGCCATTATATTCTATCTGAAAGAAGAAAGGGGTTTTTTTGGATTCCATTGCAAGGAAATGTCGTGCATTTTAAAGAAGGGAAGAACAAACATTAGCGTGAGAAGACGCTTTGCTACTGTAGCCCGAAGTGAATAAAAAGACAACTGATATAAAGGAATTTTGACTGATGTTTGACTAGAATATAAATATAGTTTAAATTTAAATCCAAATTCAAATTGTCTCGATTAACGCAGCTTTAAATCGCGAACCCCTATCGAGGCGTGCCGCCAAACGTTTATAATGTTATACGCCTATTCCGAACGCAATGGAAAAGATTCCGAGTCCTAATTTGATCGTATGGAGAAGATAGCTTTTTGAACCAGTTATTAAATTAAATTTCGATTTTATTTTCAGCGTGTTTGCTTATCGTACGACCAAACGGTCACTCCGAATACTACGAAAATTGAAATTCGATAATAATACAATATTACGGATACAATGGAATTGGTTTCGTCGAAATCCAAGACTGTGCCTCAAAAGGCTATTTTTTAAATATTGATTTAAACGATAAATTTTTGAAACTGAACAAATCATTTTCAAATCTCATTCTGAAGCTTCCATTATCTTCATAATTGTCAATATAAATTTTATAAGTCATCAACTTATTTTTAACAAGCTTAAAATTGAAGATTCAAATTTTTACCCAACTTCAATAAACTAAATTTTATAATTAAATTGCCAAATTCATATTCACACTTGAAATTCAAGTTAAAATAACTTTCAAATATTTAAAATCAATTAAATATTCATTTTCAAATGTTAAAAATTTCTAGGTCGTCACACAAAATGAAAACTATATATGTTTTTATATATTACATCATCATCAGAGTATCACAAACAAACAACAATTACCAGCTTGACAATTTCATTCAATCACAGCAGCGGGTATAAACAAATACGGTAATATGACTCGGACTCCAGCTCTTCTCCTGAGTTTCCAAGCATCCTATCCTATATATATATAATACTCGGTCTGACCCGGGCATTATAATAAAATAACACCCGAGTCGGTCTGGAATACCAGCGTCATAAAAATACACCCAAATTTATCATTAAAGTTTCAAAATCCTTTGAAAACAAAAGCATCTCGTAAGATCACACCACAAACAAGAATGTCGGGGTTTTACCTTACGATAGCCAAAACATTTATTATATAATCCTCTGATATTATAATAGGGTCTATATACAAATACTTATTCAAATAGCCGAAACTGTTACATGATTATATTCCAGCAACTAGCCACAAAGTGGGTTATACAAACAAAAATCTTAAAAGGCTTGTAGGGAGAATGGATTTCCAACTAATGACTAGGTACTGGGGTACCACCTGTCACAGTACATGGCCTAGATCACCGTACCGAGGATTACTCCCAATCCCCTACAACATAAGACCGGGACTACCCCTTACTGGATAATCCCAAGTAAGATCACCCCACGGTTAGGATCAGCAACTGCACCACTAAGCCGAATAAAAAGGGACATCTAGACAGGGATGACCTCACCCTAATGGGTGCTACCCACTTAGCCTTGCTGCATAACCCATGATTTTCAGTCATTCCTGGTTGATGAGGCTTGAGGCTAAGCGTTACCTTTTTGAACGTTTCACTTAGAATGCCCAACGTCCACCAGACGATGTTCCGAAAGCATTCATCCATACAAGTCCGTCCCGGGTTCGAATGGAACCGAAGGCACTACTCCTACTACATCCATTTTGGAATCATCCTCGGGATTAGTAGCGACTAGCCCTTGCACTTCACTGCTCCATCTTCGACTCTGAACTCGTCTTTGACATGAAAACATATAAACTGGATCGAAGTGGTTTCCGAGAAATTAATCTCGGTCCTGGTCTCTTCGAAACGATCAACGCATTGGCCAATATTGATAGTCAGTTATTTAACTATCAATTAACATTCACAAACAACCATCAAACAATAAATAATTTCCCAAAATTATTTATCAACCTCAAAGTATATTCGCAAGATATATTTCCACTTTCAACCCTTTTTGAAAACAATTTTCAAACCATCTTCCTTTTTACAGAATAAATTTTCCCTAATATTTTCTATTTCCTCTGAAAATAACCCAGTCCAAATACTTTAGATTTTAAAACATTAGATCACTTTATTCTAAATATACCTTAAAATATATTTAAAACAAAACTACATTATAAAATATAAGCTAATTTTTTTTAAAATAAAAGTTCAATTAAACTAAATTTTAAAAGAAGGGTTACAAAATCCAATACAATTTTCAAATAAAACTTTAACCCGTTATCATTAAAATAAAACCATTTTATAAAATATAAATATTAATAATGTTCTTTTAAAACATAATACTAATTACTCCTTTTAAAATAATTTTTAATATAACTAATTTATTAAATATTTGCTTTTAAAATTCTTACAACTTAAATAAGAACTTTCTTAAAAACATTCTTTTAAAATCAAATTTAAAACCTTTAACTTTTAGTTAAAAATCTGCTTTAAAACGTACTTGGCTTTTCAGGGAAATACATTTTCATTTCAGAATAAACCAAAAATCCCTTTATAAATCCTATTTGATTTATCTCAATTCAAATTTACATTTAAATCCCGTAAATTTCTTCCTAAAATTTAAAAATAAAACTCCTTTTTATTTTTAAACACATTCCCCATTTCCTGGAAATCGCTTTCAAAATATATGCTTAAAATATTTAAAATAAAGCTACTAGAAATTACATAAATGAAAGTAATACTTTAGGGAATATAGAGGAGTTTCTAAATAACTTAAAACAAAATTACCCTTTTAAAATATAATTATGAAATCAAATTTTATACTAAAATTGCCCTTTGAAACTTTATACTGTTTCACCTTTAAATTAATTGAATAACATAATTACTTAAATAAATATTTTCTTTATACTTAAAATAGTTGAAATAATATTTTTCCAAAATATCCAAAAACATCTTTTAAACTTCTAGTTTATATTTCGAAAGCTTTTCTTTGGAAACATACATAACTTCCCAGGGAAAATACACCTTCCGTCTCTTTTAAGACAATCTTACTATTATTTTTAAGCAATTTGTACTTCTTATAGAAATTCCTACCGGAAACCTATTTTCAAAAATTTATCCACTGATAAATATTCCATTTTATTTATAAACCCAATGTATAAATTTCCGTTCCTCATTTCGGTTCCAATTTCAATTTCAAAATCGTTTACAAATTTCAACCCAATTTCCCGAATTTAATTTCCGTAAATTCATTACTCACCCGTTTCACTTTATTGATATTTTTAAAGACCAAATTATATAATCCAACCATAACACGGCATAACAAAATTTCAAATTGACCTATCATAGGATATCAATGAAATATATCACAGATTATAAATATAATTTCTGTTTGTAAGGAATCCAGTTGGATCCCTCCAACCTGCTTCCCTGCATCCACAGATGTTAGCACAACCAATAAATATCGATCCAATCTGATAACAATTATCACATTCAACTAATCAACCAATCAATCATTTAAGTATTGGCTATTTAAATTAAATGACATCCAGATAAGAGTGAGATTAACTCACCTTGAATTTCGACGAGCGTTTAAATTTTAAATTAAATCGAACCATTCGATTTAATCTAAAAAAAATTCTTGCTCCAAACATCTCCGGATCTGCTGCAGCATGTAGATCGCATCGTTGCAATTCCGACGCTTCTCGTTTCGTTGAATTCTAAACATGCATGCAAAAGATATGGGCTTATAAACGTTTGAATATAATTGGTATAAATAATTTCCCTTTTATTTATTTATTTAAATCTATACCGTTGAT
This sequence comes from Allium cepa, assembly GCA_030765085.1. Classification (NCBI taxonomy): domain Eukaryota; kingdom Viridiplantae; phylum Streptophyta; class Magnoliopsida; order Asparagales; family Amaryllidaceae; genus Allium; species Allium cepa. Next base: position 345,150,304 of record CM060938.1, read on the forward strand.
TCGAAAACACAGATCCAAGCCGCACAACACTTTCTTCCCTCCGCGTTAACTCCATGCTATCACGCACACGCGTGAACCCAATTCGTCACCGATTAAGGCTCAACCCGCGCTCCTCCACGATCGACTAGGAGTCGATCAGCCGAGCCCACATCGTCGCCTATCACGTCACCTACCCACAGCCGACACGCGGTTGAGCTCGGCATCGTCTAGGCGTAGAAATTCGCGTACGAACGCGCACACATCACTATCGATTTGCCACTAAATCCCATCTCAGGCATTAGATCTCTAGATCTCGACGAGCTCTTCGACTTTTCAATTGGAAACTCCTTAATAGATGCAAGGATTGAAAGAACACTGAAGGAGAACTAAGGATGATTTCAGCCATGGAAAAAGAGAACGGCGGCCGTAAATATCTATTAGGGTTTTGATGTGTAACGTTTTTATATATGCGTTTATTAATATTAGTTTAATATTAAATCCATTTAAAATAAATTTTTCACACGATCTCCAAACCCGTTAGGCAATTATAATGTTTTACGCGCATTTCGAACGCAATAGAATGTGTTTCGAATCCCAATTTGATTGTATGTTGAAGATAGCTTTGTAAATCGATTTAAAATATCAAATTACCGATTTTAATTCGACGCGTTTCTCACCCATACGAGCAAACGGTAACTCCAAACGCTATGAAAATTAAAATCCGATAATAATTAACTATTATGGATCCAATGGAACTGTTTTCGTCGAATTCCGAGACTATGTTCTGGAAGGCTATTTTTACTCGTCGATTAATTCGAACGATTTTCAAAATCGTCGAAATCACTTAAAATTTCACTTTTAAAACTTTATTAACTTTATTATAAATCGTATAGAATTTATAGTCACATTAGAAATCATTCTGATTCAGTTTAAATCAAAATCTGATTATATGCATTATTATATTATTATTAGATTCCAAATTTAATTTATCGACTTTTGATTCCATCCAAAAGTCCAAGGTTATAATTCAAATCCATCTAGACTTGAAATAAATCTTTAAAACCATCTTCATAACCATTTACATCCAGATTCACAAATTATCCCTATTTCAAATATTTAATTATTACTATTCAAATCCAATTGAATTTCCATATTTGAAATTTAACTAATTTCATTAATTTAACCAAAATCTTCTTATTCAAAATCAAATTATAGTTCACATTCAACCTTCAAAATGAATTAATTGTTCAAATCTAACGACCAAAATTCCGGGTCGTCACATAAATTGTATTATTTTTTATGTTTAGTATTTGTAAATTCTGGTCAGTATATAGGACCCTATGGCTTCGATAGTGATTTCTAAATACTTAATAAGGCAGACTGACACAATATTGTTTTGAAATATGGATAAATGAAGTAATTTTACCTAATGTCATATTTTGTATATATAAGAATAAATTTTACAAATGATATAGTCGTATGTGATATTTTTTTATTGGGAAGTAAAATTTTATAAATATTGATTACAGAATAGGATTTACAAGCAAAGTAAATAAGAAATGAAATTTGAAAACTTAAGTACTGGTGTGACGACCCGCAAATCCGTACTCCTTGAATATACACTGATCTCAATTTATTAATTCAAGATGAACAGAAATACGAATTCTCAATGTTTAAGAAAAAGAAAAAGGTAGAAGAAGAGATAAGAAGATAGAAAATAGAGAAAAAAGAAAATAGAACGGAACAGAAAACAGCAGAACAATAACAGAATCTCACCATCGCAGCGGAACAACATATAATAAATAAATGAATAATCTTTAAACAAAGAACTATATTAGTTATTACATTACATCACATTACATTTCATTACATCAGAGTGTACAACAAACAACAACAAACAGTGCAACGGAAAAAGAAATACTATATACTAGTAATACGCCATGCCATCCAGCTTGCCTCCCGCAACTCTAGAATATCCTAATAAACCTTAACTCTTGACTGCCCGTGTGGAAATTGGTGGGCACCCAGAGTTTAGGAAGGAAAACAATAAACTCCGAGTCAGTCATGTGACTGGTGTGAGAACTCAAAAGGGTGTTAAGTTAAAAGAATAAATTCTCCGCCACCAACAGAAATATATTTGAAAGAAATCAGCTTTATATCTCAATCTGTAATGTCAGACATACTATCCATACAAGTCTGTTCCGGGCTCGAACAGAACCGAAGGCACTTACAAAGAAGTCCTTGCAATCCGGATAATCTCTAATCACGTCCGGACTTCCCATCACATAGGGAGTCTCTATACCGTAGCTACTCGGTGCAAAGACAATCGACGAGTTGTCCTTTCACTTTCAAAAATATCCGGTCTTCAACACCGGTCATCAATGCTATCCATTACGTCGTATCACTATTCGGAATGGGTAATCCGAATAACGAGCGCAATAATTTAAAAATAAGTGTAGCATTCAAATTCAGCAAATCACAACAAATACCTTTCAAAGGTAAATATTGATAGTCGGTTATTGAACTATCAATGGATATGCACAACATCACCAGATTCCAAATAATTTTTCAAATTATTTATTTCCCAAAAACATCTTTACAAGATATATAATTTTCAATATTTCAAAAATAAATCAATATTTATTTTTAAACAAATTCCACTTCCTTTTATAAATTCCATAGTGAATTTATATTCCAAAATATTTATGAATATACGACTTCCATTCGATTTCTAATATTCATTTTCAATTTATCTTCAAAAAGATAAATTCTTAAAATGTTTCATTTCACATTGGAAAAACATTTCCATGCTTATTTATTCATAAGTAATTCACAAATCTTTTTATTTTCTACGCTTGGAAAAATATTCAATATACTTAAATCGAAATTAAGTATATATTTCATTCTTTAAGGAAATCATTCTCTTAAACATATTTATTTGGGCCAAAACGAATGTTGCGTAAAACATCGTTACGACGTCCCAAAATCACTAGTATAGGGATTCGAAATTAAAATAGATATATAAATCCCAATACTATGCAAAACATTTCCTTTCGGAAATTATTTACTATAACAACAGTGTTATAGTCCACCATTTCCTTCTATTTCTCGAAAACGTCTATTTCAACAATAAATGTTGAAATCTATGGTTTCGAATCTCAACACGTTTAAAACATCGTTAGATCATTTTAATTCTGTTTAAAATATCACATCCTAAACATTTTCTTTAACATATTATTCACTATTCAAAAACGTGAATATACTACGTTAACCAATTTCATCATTTATATTCATTTTGTTCCAAAGGATTATTCACTATCTAAAACGTGAATGTAACTCCATTAATAAGTTATAACAATTTACTTATCAAAATAAGTCGTTTGCGAATTTATAAAACAACGTTTATAAATTCCACTTCTATTTATTTTATAACTACTTCCTTTAATAAATTCCTTTATTAACCTATCTCAATTCATATCTCAATGATATACTAGAAAATCATATTATAAGTCAAATACTTATAATTTATTTGTTTGCCAAAAATCGTTCTTTTAAACTTCCCAATTTATAAATCTCATAACTTATAAGATTCCTTTATTTATCAAAAATCCATTCTTCAAATAACTTTACAAATTTTATAAACCTATTGCTTATAAAATTCCAATTATAACTTCACCGTTTATAATTCTATAAATTTCATTCATTTATGAAATTCATTCACAATTCATTCTAACACTTATAAAAACTCGTTTTATAATTCCAATATTTTAATTTATAAATTAACAATTTATAAATCTTTTATAATTTCATCATTTCTGATTTATAAAATAATCAAATTTCATAAATCCTATTTTTAAACATTTTAGAATAAATTCAAAAATCCGATTTAAACTATTTTATAAAACCATTAACCCCATATTTTTCAAAAATCAGTTTTTATCTATATTTCTCAAAAATCATAATTTTTATAACATGAAAATTATAACGCTTATTTATTTATAATGGATCAATTCCAGAAATATTATATATTTTCAAAAATCACTTTAAAAGTCATTTTAAATATTCCAAAATTGGTCCAATGATGCTACACACCAAATAGTCAATCACGACAACATCGACATCATATATCGATATGATAATCAACGAATATCAAAATATTCATAATCAAATAAATACTGTTGAGGAATCCAGTTGGATCCCTCCAACCTGTTTTCCGGCATCCAAAAATGTTAGCACAATACCAATTCCGTTCCAGTACGAAATTATCGCGGTATATGGGATTTAAAATATCATCCGCTTAATAGACGGCGCAATAGGGTCTCATCCGCTATACAAATGCGGGAAATCAATAACTGCAATATATACATATGCCAATATATATATATTGCTATTATATATAATGCCAATTTCACTGTTTATGAAATATTCGCGGTATATGTTTTTAATAAATAACATCCGCTTACTAACGGCGCATAATGTCTATTTTAACAATCAATAGATAACAATCATCATTCAAACATGCATTAAAATATTTTAAATCTAACTATTTAAAATTAAAATCGAAACCGATTCGATTGAGTGAGAAGTTCTCACCTTGATTTCAATTTCGTTTTAGCGATTTATTTCGAATAAAATTAAACGGACGTTTAATTTTACCCAAAATTCTCACTAACTCCAAATGACTCCAATCCATTTCCATAGCGTAGTGCTCGTCTATACGATTCCAACGCAACTGGTTTCGCGCGTTTTCGACCTCGTATGAAAAAGTTATTATTTTTACAATTTTATACGAATTTAAAATATATAAATTTACAACTTTTAATTAATTTTAAACCTATCTCAATCCTAAGCCGTTGGATCAGGTCTCCCTTCATCATGACCGCCCACCCCCCTTCTCCCTCTTCTCATTCACGTTAATTCCAGGCCGCACATGAAGAAACCCATAGCATAAATTAGGGTTTGAAAATTCGGCCTCCTCGACGAACTATAGCACGATCAGCTACATCCATTCTGAAGCTCTAGCTCCCCTCTACCCACGCCTGGAACCAAGGCAAGCTCGGCCACCCCAAAATCCCCGAAATGCGTGCACAGCCGGCCCCAAACGCGGCCATTTTCCCACCTCCACGCGACACTAAACCCCATCTCGACCGTATGGATCTGAAGATCGTTGCATGCTCTCCATCTTTCATTTAGAAAGTTTTTGATAATATTGCATGGATTTGAAGATATTAACGAAGGAAGAAAGGAGCAATTTCGGCCATTCATTTCTTAGGGCCGGCTAGGGTTTTTTTAAAACCTAATTTTTTTTTTTTTAATTTATGTGAAGAGAGGGGCTATTTATAGGAAATAAAACGAAACACTATTCATTTTGGAATTTCCAAGCTCCGATTTACGCGCGGTGACCAGCGTTTCTAGGGTTTACCCTGCGTTCCGGACACAATGGAATAGGTTTCGGAAGCTAATTCGGATATCTGTGCGAGTTATGGCAATAAACGTTCAATTTGAATTAAACCGATTTAAACGATTTTCTATGTGTTTTAGCTTGCACCGGACAAACGGTAAATCCAATTGACACGAAATTTGAAACCATACAATAATATCACAGTACGGATCCGATGAAACTGGTTTTGTCGAAATCCGACACTGTTTTGAAAAATGACTATTTTAACTCGCCAATATATATATATATATATATATATATATATATATATATATATATATATATATTAAAACAATTTAGATGCGTTTCGAGCTGCCACGATCAAACGATAACTCCGTTTGCTACGAAATTTGAAATCCGGTAATAACTCACTATTACGGATCCAATGGAACTGGTCTCGTCAATTCTGAGACTGTTCGAAAATTGGCTAATTTCACAAGTCGATTAAATATTAAAATATTCAATTTTCACAAATTAACTTTTAATTCGATTTTAAAAGTTCTAAAATATCGTTCTAACTTCAATATGATAAAATAAAATTTTACAAATCATTTTCAATCATATTTAATCCAATTTTCAATTATTTCCATAATTTAACATATTAAATTATCGATTTAATTATTCAATTAAATCCAATTATTCGAATTAAATTTTATTCGACTTATAAATTCCACTTATTAACATTTATATTTAATTAAATATTCAAATTTTAAATAATTAAAATTCTGGGTCGTTACATACTTCCCCTCTTAAAAGAATTTCGTCCTCGAAATTAACAAGTAAGAAAAGTTACAGAATCCATTAATTTTCCCAAAATCCATTGTTAAACATCTTACAATAACTTTACTAAGTTTTCAAATCTTACTTAGTTATCTTTTCAAAACAACTACTATTGTTTAACTTTCAACTTTTAAAATCAAAGTTAAAGTTTTCAAAACTTTCCCATTTTTTCTCAAATTTTTCTAACGCCTTAAATTTTCAGAAAAATTCGCCATAGTCTCCTTTGCGCGGCTCGATCCGAAAAAAAAATGACAGTATATATATCACAAATATACATCTCATCAAGTAATAAGGAATCCCGAAGGGAAAAAATTGTAAAAGTACGGTATGTAATCCGAGATATGTACCTTATATTTTATTAGCGAGCATATACGGCTAATATAGCGCGAAAGCGAGCTCCAAATGCGAAGCAAACGCGATCCGCACCTACTAATCACTCAACAAACAACATGAGAATCATGTATATAGACAGTAATATCGATATAAAACATATAGCAACATAATAACTATATATGCCAACATAGCAAATTCAGTAAAAGCAATATATATTCAGCCATCAACCAACTATCATCCAACTAATTCATAACCAATAAATATTCATTCATATTCTCATTAGTATCCAATGAAATAGGTTTTCAATTTAATCACATTTGATTCATTTACAGTGGATGTTTTTACTAACATTCATTTTCAATTAGTTTATATTCACTAATTCATATTCAAGTTGGTTCACTTCCAATTCAAATTCAATTCTATTTAAGATTCACTTAACTTCCAATTGGATTTCAATTACTTTAGCTTCCAATTTTCATTAATACTTAATGAATTATATACAATCAACTAACAATCATATAACAACCAATGTATATTAATTTCAACCAAATTCCTTTGCTTATATTCATTCTTTTTGGTTTAACATCTTTACTTTCAATTGGTTCAATTAAATTGATTTTCATTCAACTATTCAATTTCCAAATTCTAAATTAAATTTCCATTTAACTTTAAATTCATTTTTATTTACAACTCATATTCATAAATATATTCATATAGTTTCACTTCTTATATATATAAGTTTATTTCACAATTGTAAATCACATTAATTATAATTCAATTCTTATAATTCATTTGCTTATACAATTATTCTTAAATTTAGATTATTCAAACAACCTAACAATCAACTTATATATACTTTAATAATTCTAAAAAATTATTCCTTTACATATAAAAATATAATAAAGGTAAACTTATTTCATTTACCCAATTTTAAAACAATATCGTGTCGGTTTATCTTGTTTAAGAGTTTAGAAACCCCTATCTACGATAGTTAGCTAGACTACATCGACTGGAATCTATAAACAATCAACCGATAAGTCAACACAATACAAAACAATTTATATTCACTAACAAATACGCTCTCATAGCTATCATTACACTCAAACTCATTCTAGAGTACTACTGACTCTATCTCTAATGAGTAATACCCAACAGAACCATGGTTGTCGCTTAACCATATGCTCTGATACCACCTGTGACGACCCGCAAATCCGTACTCCTTGAATATACACTAATCTCCATTGATTAATTCAAGATGAATAGAAATACGAATTCTCAATGTTTAAGAAAAAGAAAAAGGTAGAAGAAGAGATAAGAAGATAGAAAATAGAGAAAAAAGAAAATAGAACGGAACAGAAAACAGCAGAACAATAACAGAATCTCACCATCGCAGCGGAACAACATATAATAAATAAATGAATAATCTTTAAACAAAGAACTATATCAGTTATTACATTACATCACATTACATTTCATTACATCAGAGTGTACAACAAACAACAACAAACAGTGCAACGGAAAAAGAAATACTATATACTAATAATACGCCATGCCATTCAGCTTGCCTCCAGCAACTCCAGAATATCCTGATAAACCTTAACTCTTGACTGCCCGTGTGGAAATTGGTGGGCACCCAGAGTTTAGGAAGGAAAACAATAAACTCCGAGTCAGTCATGTGACTGGTGTGAGAACTCAAAACAGTTTATTTATCTTTAAAATCAAAAATAGAGGAATATTTTTAAAGTCAATTCGTAATGCTTTTAAAAATGAGACTACCATAAGGCCTCCCGCACACACACACAATGCAAACGCAGAATCGGAGGAGATTTCTCCTTATGATAGTCAAAGATGCTTGATACGTATTAAAAAGACATTTGATATTATTACTAGTGCATAGTGTATAAAACAATTTCGAAAGTAGAATATAAATCTTAGCCAACATAGACATTTCGAACTATGCGTACTATAGCTACCATCTAAATAGTGGTGACCACCATAAGTAAATGGCAAGTTCTACAACTAAAACCGTACAGGGTTTCGTATTGGGAATTGGATTTCCAACGAATGATCAGGCCAAGGAACTTCCCATTGCCACATGAGAACGCCTCTGAAAGGACGTCCCCGAGAACCAAACCGGATCTCTGCCAACACAAGGCCGGGTTACCCCTAACTGGGTAACAACTGACACGAGTATGCCATCCCCCGGTCCTTTGGGACCTTTAACCGAGCGCTCGTCATCAACATCACACCATAAATAAAGTGTTTCAACATGAGTAAGTATCTGGGCTCCATACCATGATACCACCCTTTTCCAGAAGGAAATGCACATGCCCTAAAGGGAGCTACCCCTCATAACCTTGCCGCATCTTTCCAGTTTTGACCATTCCGAGGTGTGAGGCTCGACGAAGTCACGTCCACAAAAACATACTTTATACAAAAGCCATGCTTTGGGTCAACAGATGATCATAGAAATGATCACCAGGATAGACGATCAAATAAATGATCCTATCACAAATGATCAACACAATGATCATTTCACAGCAACATTCAGCATGTCATATTACCAAATTGGGAATATATCGCTGATAACCATCAACTACATGACCTCTGAGCTCGTACGTCTCAGAGAAGGGTGTTAAGCTAAAAGAATAAATTCTCCGCCACCAACAGAAATATATTTGAAAGAAATCAGCTTTATATCTCAATCTGTAATGTCAGACATACTATCCATACAAGTCTGTTCCGGGCTCGAACAGAACCGAAGGCACTTACAAAGAAGTCCTTGCAATCCGGATAATCTCTAATCACGTCCGGACTTCCCATCACATAGGGAGTCTCTATACCGTAGCTACTCGGTGCAAAGACAATCGACGAGTTGTCCTTTCACTTTCAAAAATATCCGGTCTTCAACACCGGTCATCAATGCTATCCATTAGGTCGTATCACTATTCGGAATGGGTAATCCGAATAACGAGCGCAATAATTTAAAAATAAGTGTAGCATTCAAATTCAGCAAATCACAACAAATACCTTTCAAAGGTAAATATTGATAGTCGGTTATTGAACTATCAATGGATATGCACAACATCACCAGATTCCAAATAATTTTCCAAATTATTTATTTCCCAAAAACATCTTTACAAGATATATAATTTTCAATACTTCAAAAATAAATCAATATTTATTTTTAAACAAATTCCACTTCCTTTTATAAATTCCATAGTGAATTTATATTCCAAAATATTTATGAATATACGACTTCCATTCGATTTCTAATATTCATTTTCAATTTATCTTCAAAAAGATAAATTCTTAAAATGTTTCATTTCACATTGGAAAAACATTTCCATACTTATTTATTCATAAGTAATTTACAAATCTTTTTATTTTCTACGCTTGGAAAAATATTCAATATACTTAAATCGAAATTAAGTATATATTTCATTCTTTAAGGAAATCATTCTCTTAAACATATTTATTTGGGCCAAAACGAATGTTGCGTAAAACATCGTTACGACGTCCCAAAATCACTAGTATAGGGATTCGAAATTAAAATAGATATATAAATCCCAATACTATACAAAACATTTCCTTTCGGAAATTATTTACTATAACAACAGTGTTATAGTCCACCATTTCCTTCTATTTCTCGAAAACGTCTATTTCAACAATAAATGTTGAAATCTATGGTTTCGAATCTCAACACGTTTAAAACATCGTTAGATCGTTTTAATTCTGTTTAAAATATCACATCCTAAACATTTTCTTTAACATATTATTCACTATTCAAAAACGTGAATATACTACGTTAACCAATTTCATCATTTATATTCATTTTGTTCCAAAGGATTATTCACTATCTAAAACGTGAATATAACTCCATTAATAAGTTATAACAATTTACTTATCAAAATAAGTCGTTTGCGAATTTATAAAACAACGTTTATAAATTCCATTTCTATTTATTTTATAACTACTTCCTTTTATAAATTCCTTTATTAACCTATCTCAATTCATATCTCAATGATATACTAGAAATTCATATTATAAGTCAAATACTTATAATTTATTTGTTTGCCAAAAATCGTTCTTTTAAACTTCCCAATTTATAAATCTTATAACTTATAAGATTCCTTTATTTATCAAAAATCCATTCTTCAAATAACTTTACAAATTTTATAAACCTACTGCTTATAAAATTCCAATTATAACTTCACCGTTTATAATTCTATAAATTTCATTCATTTATGAAATTCATTCACATTTCATTCTAACACTTATAAAAACTCGTTTTATAATTCCAATATTTTAATTTATAAATTAACAATTTATAAATCTTTTATAATTTCATCATTTCTGATTTATAAAATAATCAAATTTCATAAATCCTATTTTTAAACTTTTTATAATAAATTCAAAAATCCGATTTAAACTATTTTATAAAACCATTAACCCCATATTTTCAAAAATCAGTTTTTATCTATATTTCTCAAAAATCATAATTTTTATAACATAAAAATTATAACGCTTATTTATTTATAATGGATCAATTCCAGAAATATTATATATTTTCAAAAATCACTTTAAAAATCATTTTAAAAATTCCAAAATTGGTCCAATGATGCTACACACCAAATAGTCAATCACGACAACATCGACATCATATATCGATATGATAATCAACGAATATCAAAATATTCATAATCAAATAAATACTGTTGAGGAATCCAGTTGGATCCCTCCAACCTGTTTTCCTGCATCCAAAAATGTTAGCACAATACCAATTCCGTTCCAGTACGAAATTATCGCGGTATATGGGATTTAAAATATTATCCGCTTAGTAGACGGCGCAATAGGGTCTCATCCGCTATACAAATGCGGGAAATCAATAACTGCAATATATACATATGCCAATATATATATATATATTGCTATTATATATAATACCAATTTCACTGTTTATGAAATATTCGAGATATATGTTTTTAATAAATAACATCCGCTTACTAACGGCGCAAAATGTCTATTTTAACAATCAATAGATAACAATCATCATTCAAACATGCATTCAAATATTTTAAATCTAACTATTTAAAATTAAAATCGAAACCGATTCGATTGAGTGAGAAGTTCTCACCTTGATTTCAATTTCGTTTTAGCGATTTATTTCGAATAAAATTAAATGGACGTTTAATTTTACCCGAAATTCTCACTAACTCCAAACAACTCTAATCAAATTACATAGCGTAGTGCTCGTCCATACGATTCCAACGCAACTGGTTTCGCGCGTTTTCGACCTCGTATGAAAAAGTTATAATTTTTACAAGTTTATACGAATTTAAACTATATAAATTTACAACTTTTAATTAATTTTAAACCTATCTCAATCCTAAGCCGTTGGATCAGGTCTCCCTTCATCATGACCGTGCGCCCCCTCCCCCCCTTCTCCCACTTCTCATTCACGTTAATTCCAGGCCGCACATGAAGAAACCCATAGCATAAATTAGGGTTTGAAAATTCGGCCTCCTCGACGAACTATAGCACGATCAACTACCTCCATTCTGAAGCTCTAGCTCCCCTCTACCCACGCCTGGAACCAAGGCAAGCTCGGCCACCCCAAAATCCCTGAAATGCGTGCGCAGCCGGCCCCAAACGCAGCCATTTTCCCACCTCCACGCGACGCTAAACCCCATCTCGACCGTATGGATCTGAAGATCGTTGCATGCTCTCCATCTTTCATTTGGAAAGTTTTTGATAATATTGCATGGATTTGAAGATATTAATGAAGGAAGAATGGAGCAATTTCGGCCATTCATTTCTTAGGGCTGGCTAGGGTTTTTTTAAAACCTAATTTTTTTTTTAATTTATGTGAAGAGAGGGGCTATTTATAGAAAATAAAACGAAACACTATTCATTTTGGAATTTCCAAACTCCGATTTACGCACGATGACCAGCGTTTTTAGGCTTTACCCCACGTTCCGGACATAATGGAACAGGTTTCAGAAGCTAGTTCGGACATCTGTGCGAGTTATGGCAATAAACGTTCAATTTGAATTAAACCGATTTAAACGATTTTCTAGGCGTTTTAGCTTGCACCGGACAAACGGTAAATCTAATTGACACGAAATTTGAAACCATACAATAATATCACATTACGGATCCGATGAAACTGGTTTCGTCGAAATCCGACACTGTTTTGAAAAATACCTATTTTAACTCGCCAATATATATATATTAAAACAATTTAGATGCGTTTCGAGCTGCCACGATCAAACGATAACTCCGTTTGCTACGAAATTTGAAATCTGGTAATAACTAACTATTACGGATCCAATAGAACTGGTCTCGTCCAATTCTGAGACTGTTCGAAAATTGGCTAATTTCACTAGTCGATTAAATATTAAAATATTCAATTATCACAAATTAACTTTTAATTCGATTTTAAAAGTTCTAAAATATCGTTCTAACTTCAATGTGATAAAATAAAATTTTACAAATCATTTTCAATCATATTTAACCCAATTTTCAATTATTTCCATAATTTAACATATTAAATTATCGATTTAATTATTCAATTAAATCCAATTATTCGAATTAAAATTTATTCGACTTATAAATTCCACTTATTAACATTTAAATTTAATTAAATATTCAAATTTTAAATAATTAAAATTCTGGGTCGTTATAACTGGGGTTTGATATTTGTTTCGAAAGATTTTGGAATATAATATATGATTATGTGGAAGGATTTTCGAATAGAAATATTTTTGATTTGAAATAAAGTTTTAAAAAGAATTTTAAAATGGAAATAAGTCTCTACTCCCATCTCTTGTCGTTGGGAAATAATTTCGGTGATGAGTACACGCATCATCGACATTCATTTTCGAGTTTTAAGTGGGAAGACCGTTGTAGTAGTTTTACTGCACATTTGTTTTGATAAACAAATATTAATTTTAAATTTTCTAAATATGATTTAATATATATAAAGGTATGAGTATATATATTATTTTAAAATGATTTGAAAATGGTACCCGGTATTTAGGTCTTAAGTTTCTGTAAATTAGAAATTTTAATTATTGTAATAAATGAAACATTGACTATATTAATAGTTGGTTACTTCTAAAATGAAAAGATACTAAGTAATTAATGATATATACAAGAAGATAGAAATTTGTAACTCGTAAATCAAAAGATATGAAAATTTAAAAGATGTAGTTATTGAACATTTTTTTAACTAAAATGAATAAGATAAACTTGTGTAACATCCAATTACATTCTTAAACAGATATATAACTTACCAGAAATATTTAAAGTTCAAATATTAATAAGAATATGTAGTGGAATATTATACAAGTAAAACTTAAGTAATGGAAGTTTATAATGGAGTTGTTTCTATAGATAAGAATTCTGATGTTATAACAAAGTTATAAAGTTAAGTTAATAATTTGAAATGCTAGTAACTAAATTTCATAGAAAGAGGTGAATACAGTAAGTAAATGATTGCAAACCTAAATTGTGACGCCCCACCCCTATGCTTACAGTAACAAAGGTTATTATAAGGAATAACGTCTGTTATTGCGAAGAATAAGGCTTGTTATAAGCGACCATCCGTAAGTTATGCCTTAGACGAGTATTAATTACATCGATAGGAGTTGTGTAGATTACTCCCTAAGATATAAATTCAATGCAAATCTAAAACGAAACTACGGTGGCTAAAGAAAAATCTAGAACAACACATAATAACAACAACACTGATAAATATAATCACATCAGAACAGAAATATCAGATAACGAAAGACAAGTCTGGAATACATGCTACAACAATCGTTAGTTCACATTGTAACGATCCTAAATTTTGAACAATTTAAATTGTGAATATTTGATTAATTTTAAATATTTGAATGATAATTTAAATTGAATTTCCAATATAACAATGAAATTGGTGATTAAATTTTAAAATTTAATCTATAAAGAGTTGAATAAAAATTTAAATTTGACTTTGGAGTTGAGATTGAATATGGAATTTGTAATTGAAATTCAAACTAATAACTTAAGAAGATAATTTGGATTTAAAAATTTTTATTTTTGTAAATTAGTAAATTAATGGTTAAATTTTAATGACATTTATTCTTTAGCTTAGATAAAAAATTAAAATCAATACAAAATAAAATAAACAAATACACTTAGTAAAAGAAAAAAATTTAACAACATAATTTAAACCAAAGTAAATATCTACAAAAACAAAACAAGGTATTTGTGTACAAAATAAAAAAAAATTATGTTTAAAGTAAATTGAATTTAAAATGAAAATATATATATATATATATAGATAGAAGAAAATAATAAAACAAAATAAAAATATAAGAGGAAAAAAAATTTTGTTGATTTGTTGTTTGGGCTTTGAAAATTTTTGTTGGCCCACGTTTGATACTAGTGCCATGATTAAGTACCGATCCCCTTTATTCCACTTTCTCGTTCATAACCCTATACCCAAAAAGAAAACATAACAATGGCGGCCCTGTCTCTCTCGTCTTCCTCTTCACTTCCAAACTAGGGCTTCAATTTCTGCTTCGAGTTCGATGCTTCAACTCGCTCGCGGCATCTTCAACAATTAGGGCTTCAGCTCTTCGTCTCTAAGTTAGGGCTTGTGATAATTGGGGCTTTCGTTCGATTTGCGCTCTTGTTCCAGAACCGAGTTGTTGCGAAGCTCCGGTACTAGTTCGTCGCGTTTGCTGCATCGTCTTCTACCCAGCTAGCGATGGTGAGTCTTTGGCTCACGATTGATTTTAATTCAAGTTTTTAAATTTGTTGAATTGGAGGCTTGGTTGCATGCTATGATTTGGGGGTTATTCATTATCATTTGCTCGGCTACTTTGAATTCTAAACTGATAGGAACAGATAACATACTGCATGTTGGTTGTTGGTTGTTATTCGCTATCATTTGCTCTGATATTTTGATTTTTAAACTGATAAGAACAGATGTTATTGGGAATTTGTTTTTTAAAAAAAAAAAAAAACTGGTAAGAACATATGTTATTTGAAATTGGTTTTTTTCTACTGATAAGAACAGATACTATGTGAAATTTGTTATTATACTAATAAGAACAGATGCTACCAAGTACTTGATTTAAATTGATAAGAACAGGCGCTATATCAAAACTTTGCTTGCTTGTTGTTGCTGCATGTGATGATCTTGGATGGAATATATTTGCAAGTATATATGTGTAAATTTATGGATGCATGCCTGTATAGTGAAGATGCTCCTTTCTGTTTTGAATTAACAGTTTAGATTTCAAGTTTCAATTTAAAACTGCTATAAATAAAACTTATCTGTATATTTCAAGTTTCAATTTAAAAGTGTATGTTTTGTATGGCTATTTTATGATGGATATTCTGTGTATACAATGAAGTAAATATGTATCTGGGTTAGTTTAAATATACAGATTTGCAATATACTATATAGTTTTGCATGTATTAGTTTATGAGTATAGGTTACTGTTTTATGATTATGACAGTCTTTCTAAATTTCAGGTCCAAAATTTAGTAAAACTTGAGTGCTGTTGAATCAATCTTTAATAGTATATGAATCTTGAACAAAATATGTTTTTTTTTTAAAAAAAAAAAATATATATAAAACAGAAACTATTTTCTGTTTTAAATGTAAAGGCAAATTATGCATTGCAGTCTTGTCCTTGCATATAACCTGAATTTGTTTATTTTTGTTTATGAGTAACTCTTTTTGAAAACTTGAATATAAACTGTTGCTTTAAAAAGGCATGTTTGTGTATGCTATTTAGATTTCATGTTGATTTGTTTACCTGTGCATCTGATTTTAAATGTATTGCTGAACATATGCATACAAAATTTTTGAATGTATGTGACTGTGCTCTTATGATTCTAGTCCCAGATTCTTATACATATAAATAAAGATAAAATACTTTTGTTCTTGTATCTATAGCTTGCAGTTGCTCTGCATTTGGGTGACTCAGGCTTGATTATCTGGACTGTTTAATTTGACATGTAGTTCCTTCTTGGCTTTAACATTGCTGAGTCTTTGCCTTTGATGCTATTTTATGGGTTGCAACTGTTGCACTTGAGATTGCTGCCTGTACTGCACCATTAACCCTGTTGTAACTGCAGTTTAGAAACAACATAAATTTTGAAAGTATTGTCCCTGTTGTAACCCTGCTTGGTTGAAGTTCTTTGTTTGGGCATTTCTGAGCCTCTGTCTTGAGTCTTTGATTATTAGGTCTGCACTTTATGTTGCAGTTGGACCTGCATTCGTTATTGTTTATGCCTTGTGTCTGTGTGTGGTGCCATGTTTATGGTGCCCCCACCTTCCTTTTTGCTGGCATTATGCAGTATCAGTGCCTTTGTGCACTTGTGTGTCTGGTCAGTAGTTTGTTCATGTGATTTTTGACTCGGTATTAAGATCTGACTTAGTTTGATTTCGTGTTTTCGATAGTTTGATTATCACG
The DNA here is from genome assembly GCA_030765085.1 of Allium cepa. Lineage (NCBI taxonomy): Eukaryota > Viridiplantae > Streptophyta > Magnoliopsida > Asparagales > Amaryllidaceae > Allium > Allium cepa. The sequence continues at coordinate 345,167,314 of CM060938.1, forward strand.
ACACTGTTTATTTTTGGTGTGTTGTATAGTAAACTTGGGGAATTTTGATTTGTTGAGATTTTTGGTTTGCGGTTTTCAGTTTTGGATTTTCGTAACAACCGCAATGCATTCAGTTAATTATTTCTGAAAGTTTTGAAAAAAAAACCGATTTAGAAAATGATTTTAACATATAAAATTGAATATCACTTATTTTTATTTTCTGCATTTTGGGAAACATAAAGATCTCTCCCCTTTACTATTTTCCCCTTTTGTTGTAATGCTATGTTTTTTCCACTTTCTGCTCCTCTTCCATGCTTTTTAAAATACATACTGAAAATGCAAAACACAAAACTTGAAGTCCAAACCAAACGGGTCCCAAGGTTTTAAAACAATATCCCCAAAAGGTCTGTGCTAGCATGCACGAAGTAATTTTATGTTTCTACAGGCAAATCATTATCGCCTCATTTTATAGACTTAGCAAATAGCTGAAAAACGTAACACAATTTTGGTCAGAACCAACAGTTGCAGGAGCGCTGCTGCCTTGCCATATTAATTTTTTATATGTTCATCTCCGATGATTTCATTTTGGGATTTAAGTGGCACATTCCATCTGCTAATATTTGATGCTTCATGACACTGTCAATTACAGCTGATTTATTTTGTAAACTCCCTGATGCATTTCTGGGCATTTTCTCCTCCCTGTTGCACCTCTGTGCATCCTACTGCACTGTGTCATTGTTTGGCTCTGCGATTCATCTCTGTTTCCATTTTATTCAGTTCATTACAAATTTATTTACTTGAGTTAAGATTAATCCTGACTCGAGTGTTTTTTGTGTTTTGCAATAAACGCTCGGGTCAGACCGAGTATTTTTACAGCTTGAAGATTTTCAGGCCGCGAAGTTTGAGAGAGGGGGATTAAAGCACTCCACTAAAGCTTTTCAGAAATTTCTTTTTTTGTACTTAATAAAATAAATTGTTTCCGCTGTATAAATTCAAATGTAATTTATTGTATAACTCTGATATTTGTATATAAAAGAAAAGTTTGTTTATAAAATATATTATTGTTTCTGTGATTCTGTAGCTGATTCTGTTTAAATGTTATAAACTAAATAACAATCCGTCATCTTGAACGTTTCTAGTTGGTTTAATTACCGACTAGAGGCGGTTAGGGCGGCGGGTCGTTACAAAAGTGGTATCAGAGCTTGGGTTTACACAAAGCTTAGTTTATGGCATTTAATATGAATAGTTACTAGAATCACTTTAAAGAAAGTGTTTTCAAATCTAAAGAAGTTTAAAATTGTTTTCTTTAAAATAAAAAGTAATTTGAAAATTAGAATTATTTTGAAGATTCCCCTCTCTAAATTTAGGTTTGCGACCGTTTCTCTTCGGTGAGGTCTCGTTAGACTTGAGTTTCGATCATTCGGAAACTCATTATCGAATTTTTGAAAGTTATGGAAAATGAAACATGAGTTAAGAGAATTAATGAATTGGTTTAAATTGGCTTAAATCAAATATTTTGAATATCTTCAAAGTAGTAATTGGAAAATAAAATGATATGTCAATTTGATTATAATCAAATGGATTATTGAACTATAACTTGGAAATTTAATTTTGAATTCTTTTGAAAATTGATTTCAAATGTTGTGAAGAACGATTTAGTAAATAAATGGATTATAAGTATTTAACTTATAATATGGATTTTGGGTATATAACTAAGTTATATGAATTGGTTTAAATCAAATTAGTAAAGGAGATTATAAAACAAAGTTTATAAATAGAAATGTAATTTCTAAAGATGTTTATAAAATTCGCAAATGACTTATTTTGATAAGTAAATTATTGTAACTTATTAAAGGTGTTATATCTATGGTTTTGGACAATAAATGAGATATAAAAAGAGATATGAATCTAATGAAAATTTATAAGAGATTTAAATTGATGCAATGAAGAATTTGAATTTGAATGGGCATGGAAATAAGTTAAGTGGAAAACTTAATATTGGAAATTTGAAGTTGGTTTAAAAACCAATATTTTGAAATGTATGCAGAATTCAAACTATGAATTAAGTTGAAGTTGAAAAACTTAAATGGGAATGTTTTTGGGAAGCAACACTATGAAATGAAGTAAATTCATTTTAAGTTGTTTTGAAATGTGTTAAGAATCGAAAGCATAGATTTCAACATTCATTGTTGAAATAGACGTTTTCGAGAGAAATCAAAGAAAATGTTTATATAGTATTGGGATTTATATATCTATATTAAATTCGAATCCTTACACTAGTGATTTTTTTTTGAGTCGTCGTAACGATGTTTTACGCAACATTCGTTTTGACTCAAGTTAATGTGTTTAAAAGAATGATTTCTTTTAAGAATGAAATATATACTTGATTTTAGTTTAAGTATATCAAATATTTTCAAAAATGTTGAAAATAAATGGATTTGTAAATTACTTATTATTGAATAAGTATGGAAATATTTTCCAATATGAAATGAAAGGTTTGAAATTTTATCTTTTCAAGATAAAGTGAAAAGTGAATGTTTTGAGATTTTATCTTTTAAAGATAAATTGAAAAGTGAATATTTGAATTTGTTTCAAATGGTTAAGTGTGAAAAATTATATATCTTGTAAAGATATTATTTTGAGAAATTTGAACAGTTAGTTCAACTTGGAAATTTTTCAAAGTGATTGAATTTTGAGTTAAATTGAGTTTAACTTTGACACCCAAAAACAATGTAAGTTGAACTTTGAATTTTAAATGGATGATTTGGATTGTATGTCTAACATTGTGAATTGACGACATATCAATTGATCTCTATTAAATATATATCTGCGGTGGCGGAGAATTTATTCTCTTAGCTTAACACCCTTCTCTGAGACGTACGAGCTCAGAGGTTATATATCGATAGACATCAATTATGTGTTGAGGATTGACGATGTAACGTGAAATCCAAATCGAGTGTGAAGTCGATAATAAATTTGATTATGAATGTGAATTAGGTTTGAGATAACCTTAAATTTCCAAATCGGCTTAGAGGAAAATTTTAAATGGATAATGAAATGGAAAATTTGTGAAACCTCTATTTGTTATGGGTATGAAATATTGTGGTTTTCATAACGTATATTTGTGAATACGATTAATTCGAAAACCAATTAGTTTGGAAAAGTAATTGTTATGGAAAACTTATGTAAGTACATGAGTATGATATGTACTAAATGTGAAATGAAATATTATATATGTATGTATGATATTATGTTTTCCAAATTGAGGATATGGAAAAGTACCTTCCATTTAAACTTTGTGAAGGTTGTTGGAACTCGAGAAGAGTGTCCATTTGAAAATCGTAGCTACGTTGTATTTCCATTAGTTGGAATGTCCTTTTGGACTGGTATAGTGTGCTAGCGTAATTCGAGAGGCGAGATGCCTACGGTTACAAGCGATTCCACTGGGATAGTGGCGTAACCGCCGTGTATACCGCGATCTAGTTACACTCGGGTGGTAGCGTAATTTGAGGGGCGTGATGCCTACAGTTACAAGCGATTCCACTGGGATAGTGGCGTAACCGCTGTGTAAACTGCAATCTACAAACCAAAGCGTAATTCGAGGGGCGAGATGCCTACGGTCACGAGCGATTCTACTGGGATAGTAGCGTAACCGCCGTGTGAACCGCGATCTTTGGCAACAACCATGGCGAAATTCAAGGGATGAGATATCCACAGTTACAAGCGACTCTACTGGGATAGTAGCGGAACCGCCGAGTAAACTGTGATCCATGGGGGAATGTGCTTTCCATATCCATTTTTTTTAAAAGAACTTTTAAAAGTATTTTCACTGGGAATTGAAGCAAGTATATTTAGTACTTGGAGATTGTTAGACTTGCGCCTGGCCAGCGTATGCCTAATGTCTTTAAGAACGACAGTAGACTTGTTAAATTTCGAGTTAGCAAGTATTTTCAAACTTTAAATAGAAAATCAATTATCTGAAATTAAAGTGATATAAATTCCAACCTAATAAATTAAGGAAGAGGATTTTTGGAATGTTTTGAAAGGTCCACAGCTTTGGAAAAGTTATACTATGTAAATTTCTTAAATGAAGAAGTTCAAATTTAAAATTCGGGTTTTGTAAGTTGAAAATTTTAGTAAAGATTTTTGTGTCTTGATTGTAGAAAATAATAGACAAATGAGTTAATAAACAAAGCTAGTGAGATAAAACAAATGGAATGAATCCTATATTCATTTATTTCTAATAAGTTTCGAACTAGATAAAATTGTGTAAAATATAAATATTAGTGAAATTTCAACAATCATTTCTCCTTACTTGTAATTTCGGGACGAAATTCTTTTAAGGAGGGGAGATTGTAACGATCCTAAATTTTGAACAATTTAAATTGTGAATATTTGATTAATTTTAAATATTTGAATGATAATTTAAATTGAATTTCCAATATAACAATGAAATTGGTGATTAAATTTTAAAATTTAATCTATAAAGAGTTGAATAAAAATTTAAATTTGACTTTGGAGTTGAGATTGAATATGGAATTTGTAATTGAAATTCAAACTAATAACTTAAGAAGATAATTTGGATTTAAAAATTTTTATTTTTGTAAATTAGTAAATTAATGGTTAAATTTTAATGACATTTATTCTTTAGCTTAGATAAAAAATTAAAATCAATACAAAATAAAATAAACAAATACACTTAGTAAAAGAAAAAAATTTAACAACATAATTTAAACCAAAGTAAATATCTACAAAAACAAAACAAGGTATTTGTGTACAAAATAAAAAAAAATTATGTTTAAAGTAAATTGAATTTAAAATGAAAAATTATATATATATATATAGATAGAAGAAAATAATAAAACAAAATAAAAATATAAGAGGAAAAAAAAATTTGTTGATTTGTTGTTTGGGCTTTGAAAATTTTTGTTGGCCCACGTTTGATACTAGTGCCATGATTAAGTACCGATCCCCTTTATTCCACTTTCTCGTTCATAACCCTACACCCAAAAAGAAAACATAACAATGGCGGCCCTGTCTCTCTCGTCTTCCTCTTCACTTCCAAACTAGGGCTTCAATTTCTGCTTCGAGTTCGATGCTTCAACTCGCTCGCGGCATCTTCAACAATTAGGGCTTCAGCTCTTCGTCTCTAAGTTAGGGCTTGTGATAATTGGGGCTTTCGTTCGATTTGCGCTCTTGTTCCAGAACCGAGTTGTTGCGAAGCTCCGGTACTAGTTCGTCGCGTTTGCTGCATCGTCTTCTACCCAGCTAGCGATGGTGAGTCTTTGGCTCACGATTGATTTTAATTCAAGTTTTTAAATTTGTTGAATTGGAGGCTTGGTTGCATGCTATGATTTGGGGGTTATTCATTATCATTTGCTCGGCTACTTTGAATTCTAAACTGATAGGAACAGATAACATACTGCATGTTGGTTGTTGGTTGTTATTCACTATCATTTGCTCTGATATTTTGATTTTTAAACTGATAAGAACAGATGTTATTGGGAATTTGTTTTTTTAAAAAAAAAAAAACTGGTAAGAACATATGTTATTTGAAATTGGTTTTTTTCTACTGATAAGAACAGATACTATGTGAAATTTGTTATTAAACTAATAAGAACAGATGCTACCAAGTACTTGATTTAAATTGATAAGAACAGGCGCTATATCAAAACTTTGCTTGCTTGTTGTTGCTGCATGTGATGATCTTGGATGGAATATATTTGCAAGTATATATGTGTAAATTTATGGATGCATGCCTGTATAGTGAAGATGCTCCTTTCTGTTTTGAATTAACAGTTTAGATTTCAAGTTTCAATTTAAAACTGCTATAAATAAAACTTATCTGTATATTTCAAGTTTCAATTTAAAAGTGTATGTTTTGTATGGCTGTTTTATGATGGATATTCTGTGTATACAATGAAGTAAATATGTATCTGGGTTAGTTTAAATATACAGATTTGCAATATACTATATAGTTTTGCATGTATTAGTTTATGAGTATAGGTTACTGTTTTATGATTATGACAGTCTTTCTAAATTTCAGGTCCAAAATTTAGTAAAACTTGAGTGCTGTTGAATCAATCTTTAATAGTATATGAATCTTGAACAAAATATGTTTTTTTTTTTAAAAAAAAAATATATAAAACAGAAACTATTTTCTGTTTTAAATGTAAAGGCAAATTATGCATTGCAGTCTTGTCCTTGCATATAACCTGAATTTGTTTATTTTTGTTTGTGAGTAACTCTTTTTGAAAACTTGAATATAAACTGTTGATTTAAAAAGGCATGTTTGTGTATGCTATTTAGATTTCATGTTGATTTGTTTACCTGTGCATCTGATTTTAAATGTATTGCTGAACATATGCATACAAAATTTTTGAATGTATGTGACTGTGCTCTTATGATTCTAGTCCCAGATTCTTATACATATAAATAAAGATAAAATACTTTTGTTCTTGTATCTATAGCATGCAGTTGCTCTGCATTTGGGTGACTCAGGCTTGATTATCTGGACTGTTTAATTTGACATGTAGTTCCTTCTTGGCTTTAACATTGCTGAGTCTTTGCCTTTGATGCTATTTTATAGGTTGCAACTGTTGCACTTGAGATTGCTGCCTGTACTGCACCATTAACCCTGTTGTAACTGCAGTTTAGAAACAACATAAATTTTGAAAGTATTGTCCCTGTTGTAACCCTGCTTGGTTGAAGTTCTTTGTTTGGGCATTTCTGAGCCTCTGTCTTGAGTCTTTGATTATTGGGTCTGCACTTTATGTTGCAGTTGGACCTGCATTCGTTATTGTTTATGCCTTGTGTCTGTGTGTGGTGCCATGTTTATGGTGCCCCCACCTTCCTTTTTGCTGGCATTATGCAGTATCAGTGCCTTTGTGCACTTGTGTGTCTGGTCAGTAGTTTGTTCATGTGATTTTTGACTCGGTATTAAGATCTGACTTATTTTGATTTCGTGTTTTCGATAGTTTGATTATCACGACACTGTTTATTTTTGGTGTGTTGTATAGTAAACTTGGGGAATTTTGATTTGTTGAGATTTTTGGTTTGCGGTTTTCAGTTTTGGATTTTCGTAACAACCGCAATGCATTCAGTTAATTATTTCTGAAAGTTTTGAAAAAAAAACCGATTTAGAAAATGATTTTAACATATAAAATTGAATATCACTTATTTTTATTTTCTGCATTTTGGGAAACATAAAGATCTCTCCCCTTTACTATTTTCCCCTTTTGTTGTAATGGCTATGTTTTTTCCACTTTCTGCTCCTCTTCCATGCTTTTTAAAATACATACTGAAAATGCAAAACACAAAACTTGAAGTCCAAACCAAACGGGTCCCAAGGTTTTAAAACAATATCCCCAAAAGGTCTGTGCTAGCATGCACGAAGTAATTTTATGTTTCTACAGGCAAATCATTATCGCCTCATTTTATAGACTTAGCAAATAACTGAAAGACGTAACACAATTTTAGTCAGAACCAACAGTTGCAGGAGCGCTGCTGCCTTGCCATATTAATTTTTTATATGTTCATCTCCGATGATTTCATTTTGGGATTTAAGTGGCACATTCCGTCTGCTAATATTTGATGCTTCATGACACTGTCAATTACAGCTGATTTATTTTGTAAACTCCCTGATGCATTTCTGGGCATTTTCCCCTCCCTGTTGCACCTCTGTGCATCCTACTGCACTGTGTCATTGTTTGGCTCTGCGATTCATCTCTGTTTCCATTTTATTCAGTTCATTACAAATTTATTTACTTGAGTTAAGATTAATCCTGACTCGAGTGTTTTTTGTGTTTTGCAATAAACGCTCGGGTCAGACCGAGTATTTTTACAGCTTGAAGATTTTCAGGCCGCGAAGTTTGAGAGAGGGGGATTAAAGCACTCCACTAAAGCTTTTCAGAAATTTCTTTTTTTGTACTTAATAAAATAAATTGTTTCCGCTGTATAAATTCAAATGTAATTTATTGCATAACTCTGATATTTGTATATAAAAGAAAAGTTTGTTTATAAAATATATTATTGTTTCTGTGATTCTGTAGCTGATTCTGTTTAAATGTTATAAACTAAATAACAATCCGTCATCTTGAACGTTTCTAGTTGGTTTAATTACCGACTAGAGGCGGTTAGGGCGGCGGGTCGTTACACACATGATCTAAATGTACATATACACATACATTATAATATGCATGAGACGAGAGTCAACACTAAAAGTACACCTCAGAGGCTGTATTGACCCGTAAAATTCAATGATTAAAATGAGTTAAATTAATAATATTTTTAATTAAATTTAGAAAGAAATAAAAATCTTATAATTTATATTGGAATGAATGTTAGAAATTTAATGTAGCAATTGAAATTAAAAATTTACAATTTAAGATTGATATGGAAATAAAGGGAAATAATGTAAATTGGCATACTTGGTTATAAGTTTAATATAAGAAACCAACTGAAATGTTGAATGGGTGAAATATTAATAAAAATATTAACAAAAATATTAACTAGAATGGAATTCATTAATATAATAATGAATAGTGAAATTTGTTACATTTGGTTTAAAATAGAAAAGGAGCAAATAAAAGTAACTATTGAATAAATGTAACATCCCGCATTTTCGCACGCTTTAAATCGACACACGTTCCAATTCAAACCGTTCGGAAGGGAGGATTGCTATGGGGTAAATAAGAAAACGAGAAAGAAATAAAACAAAACAGAATCTCACAATGGAAGGATAAAATATAATAATCAAATATACAGTTAATAAAGCTGTTTTAAAATATTCGATTATAGTTATACAACATACATCAGAGTTACACATACCATACAACAATGCAGCGGAACAATATGAGTGTAGTGGAATATAATAAATAATAACAATAGAAATCTCCGTCTTCGTCCTCCAGAGCTAAAGTCTTCGATCCTGAAACGCTCGGACTGACCCGAGTGAATTGAAAAGACAAAACACTCGAGTCGGAACTAAAAGATCTTATGTAAGTTAAATCAACAGAAATAAACATGAGTGCAGTAACTCAAAAGATGCTCGGGATTCACATCTCTTAAGGATCCGTTAAACTATTTACTATGTAGTATATTTCGCTATTATAATAGTGTTTAATTGTAAAATAAACTTACTTTTTTCTTAGCATTAAGGGTTACCCATATAGCCCTTAACACGTAATAGTCCTAGTAGTCCATCCAATATCAGCTCATCTCCAGATCGGGAGAATACCATAAATATTCCGGGCTACGTGAGAAAACCAAACTCTTACGAGGCGTGATAGGGTAGGTGACACGGCACAACTAGGCAATGCCAGGGTAGATATACCAATTACGCATCTGGGCGGGTGGTAACGCGTAGTCGCACACCTCGAACAAGCTCCCCCCTAAAATCAAAAATCAAAAGTGGCCACCGAATCAATCCAAAGTCAGAGTATAACATCAAAGAGGAGTATCCGATAAAGGGAGCTAACCCCCTTGTCCCGTCAATCGCTCCTGTTTTAGCCACCTTATGCCAACTCACAGGGGTTGTGTCTACGTATTTACCTCAAATGAAACGGCGCCACCATCCTACTTCATTGTGGAATCTCCACCGCGTACACGGTTGTTAAAGTGGTTTTCGTGGTTGGCAGAGAGTATGACAACTCCCGATCCCGGTTTGTTCAACAACCAATCGTCATTATAACACCGCGGTTATTTCTAAATAATTTATACCTTTAAAAACAAGAATAAAATATTCACTTCAAAACTATATAAATACGATAACATTTATATTTTAAAGACCCAAATCAATATGATATCACTCTTATTTCAAATATATCTTTTCCAAAAATCATAGCCTTTTCAAAATTATATACCTTGAAACCATAGCTTTGAAACATAACTTTTAATACGTAATGGTTCAAATACTATATTAATTTATAAAATAAACAGCTTCTTTAAATTTCACAATAAATTCCCAATATCAATTTGAACCTCCAAATAAACCATTTTAATTCCCATATATTTCAAAGCTTAAATATTCTATATTTCAAAACTTTATAGTTCATATATTTAAATCTTTAAATATTCCACTATTTCAAAATGGATTCTTTGATAATTTAATATATATCAAATCCAATTCCTATTATTTAAATTTGAAATATTTACTGACTAAACAAATATTATTCAGGTACCCTTAAACTTCAATAACAGGGTATTCTTTTAATTAAATTAACTTGATAATATTCTTTAAATTAATTTGATATTCGTTTAAAATCCTCTAATCAAAAATCAAGTTATAAGATCATACCTTTTAAATCTTAATTTATTTACATTTCAAAACAAATCTTTCGAGGAAAATTCTTAAATACTTTAATTCAAATCATATTCACATTTATCTTCAACCTTAATTTTATTTGAGTTATTATAAACTCTATATACAATAGAATTTCAAATATATTCTTAACCATATTATATAAACGAAATCAACTTCATTATTTAGCTTATTTTAAAATTCGAAACAAATTTATACATAGCTAAATTCAAAAACAAATTACTATATATATATATATATATATATATATATATATCAAAATTAAATATTTATTAAACCGTATTCTTTCCAAAACCATAGAAAAATCATTTCAAAAATAATTATATATATACCGCGGTGCCTGTATATAATTTTCTATCCTATGGTCAAGTGATACGGATATTTATAGTTTCAATCCGCAATTCAAAAATAAAAAAATGCGTTTGTATATCATTTCAAACCGCAATCCTGAATGAAAAGAAAATGCTTCGTAACTTGCAGTTTATACAATATAAATACAGCATCCATTCATCCATTACATCAATCATCAAACGTTTATCAATTTATCATCCAATTTGTAACGAATGCGATTTTTCATTCACGAAAATCGACATCAGTACGTCCACTGTATCAACTGTCGAGAAATCGAAAGCCGAAAAACCGTACCGTTAGGGTTTAAGAAGAAGAAAGAGGTAGAAGAAGAGAGAAAAGATAGAACAGAACAGAAAGAAATAACAGAACAACATCAGAATCTCACAATTCACAGCAGAACAACATATAATAGATAAATGAATAATCTTTTACAAAAGAACTATATCAGTTATTACATTACATCACATGACAGTACATCATCAGAGTTTACAACAACAAACAACATCAACAGCGGAAAAGAAATATTATATACTAGTTAATACGCCATGCCATCCAGCTTGCCTCCTGCAACTCCTGAATTCCAGAATATCCTGATAAACCTTACTCCTGACTGCCCGTGTGGAAATTGGTGGGCACCCAGAGTTTAGGAAGGAAAACAATAAACTCCGAGTCAGTCATGTGACTGGTGTGAGAACTAAAACAGTTTATATTTCTTTAAAATCAAAATAGAGCAATATTTTTAAATTCAATTCGCAATGCTTTTAAAAATGAGACTACCATAAGGTATCCCGCGCACACACACAATGCAAACGCAGAATCGGAGGAGATTTCTCCTTATGATAGTCAAAGCTGCTTGATACGCATTAAAAGAGACATTTTATATTATTACTAGTGCATAGTGTAGGAAAAATCATTTCGAAAGTAAAGATATAAATCTTAGCCAGCATAGGCATTCCGCACTTATGCCTACTATAGCTACCATCCAAACAGTGGGGCGCCACCATAAGTGAATGATAGGTTCTACAACTAAAACCGTACAAGGATCGTATTGTTTATTTGTATTTCCAATAAATGGTCAGGCCAAGGAACTTCCCATTGCCACATGGAAACGCCTCTGGAATGACGTCCTGAGAAACTAACCGGATCTCTGCCAACACAAGGCCGGGTTACCTTTCAAACTAGGTAACCACTGACACGAATATGTCATCCCCCGTTCGTAACCGATCTATCCGAGGATCCTCGATTTCCAAAAACCACAAAATTTGCAGCGATAACATATGTTAAATATCCGGGCTCCATACCATGATACCACCTCTATCCAGAAAGAATGACATACAATAAAGGGGTGCTACCCCCTAATAACCTTGTTGCATCCTTCCTGTTTTGACCATTTCCGAGGTGTGAGGTCCGACGAAGTCTCGTCCACAAAGCCACGCTTTATACAAAAGCTGTGCTTTGGGTCAACAAATGATCAAAGTAATGATCACAAAGATAAATGATCAAACAAATGATCAAACAAATGATCATATCACAAATGATCAAACAATGATCATTTCACAGCAACACTCAGCATGTCACATTATCAAATTAGGAGTATATCACTAATAACCTTCAACAATATAACCTCTGAGCTCGTATGTCTCAGAGAAGGGTGTTAAGCTAAGAGAATAAATTCCCCGCCACCAAAAAAAAATATTTGAAAGAAATCCGCTTTATATCTCAATTTGTAATGTCAGACATACAATCCATACAAGTCTGTTCCGGGCTCGAACAGAACCGAAGGCACTTCCAAAGAAGTCATTGCAATCCGGATATTCACTAATCACGACCGGACTTCCCGTCACTAAGGGTGATAAAACCTCTATATCGGAGATCGGCCGATGTAGAGTAACTCGACGGTAATCCTTCCGTTCTCACAAATATCCGGTCTTCAACACCGGTCATCAAATGCAATCCATAACGACGTATCACATATTCGGAATGGGTTATACGACCCCAAGGTCCTTTCCCGGCTAACCCGAATAGTGAGCGCTTATTTTAAAAATAAGTGTGGCATTCAAATTCAAGCAAATCACAACAAATACCTATTTAAAGGTAAATATTGATAGTCGGATTATTTAACTATCAATAGGCATGCTCAACATCACAAAATTCCAAATAATTTCCCAAATTATTTACTTTCCAAAATATCTTTACTAGATATATAATTTCCACACTTCAACCATTTGAAACAAATTTTCAAATCACTTTTCACCTTTATCACTTTTGAAAACAAATTTCAATCATTTTCCTTACGCGGAAATACTTTCATTTCAAAATGGTTTATTTAAACCAATTAAATAAATCCTTACCGATTTATTTTATATTTACGTTCCAAATCCGTAAATTTATCCCCACAGTTCAAAAATAAATCAACGTTTATTTTTAGACAATTTCCCCTTTCTTTTATAAATTCCCTAGAAATTTTACAATTCCAAAATATCTATGAATATACAATTTCCCAATCGATTTCTAATATTCATTTTCAATTTATCTTCAAAAGATAAAGTCTCAAAATATTCACTTCATATTGGAAAACATTTCCATACTTATTAATAATAAGTAATTTACAAATCCATTCATTTTCAACACTTGGAAAATATTCAATATACTTAAATCGAAATTAAGTATATATTTCATTCTTTAAGGAAATCATTCTCTTAAACATATTTATTTGGGCCAAAACGAATGTTACGTAAAACATCGTTACGACAAACCAAAATCACTAGTATAGGGATTCGAAATTAAAATAGATATACAAATCCCAATACTATACAAAATATTTCCTTTCGGAATTCATTTACTATAACAATAGTGTTATAGTCCACCATTTCCTTCTATTTCTCGAAAACGTCTATTTCAACAATGAATGTTGAAATCTATGTTTTCGATGTTTACCACGTTTTAAAACATCGTTAAAACGATTAACTTTATTTTATAATATTCATTTTTCCAAGCATATCCACTTTATTTATAATAATATATTCACTGTCCAAAAACGTGAATATACCTCCTTAACCAATTTCAACATTCTATTTATCAAATTCCGTTGATTTCGAATTTATAAACAATGTCTACAAATTCCATTTCTATTTATAAGCTTCGATTTATAAATCTCCTTTATTAATCCAATTCAATTTATATAACTCAATTTTATCCCAGAAGTCCATATTATAAGTTAAGAACTTACAATCCATTTATTTACAAATTGTTCTTTTTAAAACTTCTATTGCTTATAAGATTCCTTTATATTTTATAACAACTTCAACTTATAAGATCTCCTTTATTAACAATTTCTATTAATATCCATTTATATGCTTAAAACCCAGTTTTTAAGTTAATTACTTATAAATCTTTTATTTTACAACATCTATTCATTTTATATCTTCACCATTCATAAATTTGTAAATTTTAATTTACTTATGAAATCCATTTTTATTTCACTTTAACACTTATAGAAATTCGTTTTAAAATTTCGATATTTTTAATTTATAAATATCAATTTTATAAATCTTTTATAAAAATTGTTTGTAATAGTTCAAAAATTCCAATTTAAACCATTTTATAAATTTATTAACTATTTATTTCAAAAATCACTTTTCACTTACATTTCATACAAATCATACTTTTATAACATTACAATTTTAACGTTTATTTATTTAACAATTCAAAATTTAATAAAACGTATACTTTCAAAAATCACTTTAAAATCCCTTTTAAAAAGCAAAATCATTATTTTAAAACTTCAGAAATGGATCCGATGATGCAGCAGCACCAAATAGTCAATCACGACATCCAAATATCATATATCGATATGATAATCAACAAATATCACAATATCTGTAAATAAATCAATACAGTTGAGGAATCCAGTTGGATCCCTCCAACCTGTTTCCCTGCATCCAAAGATGTTAGCACAATACCAATTCCGTTCCAGTACGGAATTATCGTGGTATATGGGATTTATAAAATATTATCCGCTATTATGCGACGCAATAGGGTCTCATCCGCTACATAATGCGGGAAATCAACTCCAAGTATATAAATAATACCAATTTCACTATACGGTGAAATATTCGCGGTATATGTTTTTAATAAATAACCTCCGATTACTAACGGCGCATAATGTCTATTTTAACAATCAATAGATAACAATCATCATTCAAACATATTATCAACAATTTTAAATCAAACTATTTAAAATTATTAATCGAAACAATTCGATTGAGTGAGAAGTTCTCACCTTGATTTCAATTTCGTTTCAGTGTTTTATTTCGAATAAAATTAAACGGACGTTTAATTTTACCCGAAATTCTCACTAACTCCAAATGACTCCAATCCAATTTCATCGTGTAGTGCTCATCTACACGATTCCAACGCAACTAGTTTCGCGCATTTTCGACCTCGTATGAAGAAGATATGAATTTACGAAGTTACACGAATTTATATATATAAATTTTACAACATAATTTTATATTATTTCACCTAGCTTCAATCTCGGACCTTGATCCCATCACCTTGCAATCGTGACCGCACCCCACCTTCTTCTCACGCACGTGTTATCTCCAGTACGCGTTCAACATGAAGAAACCCATTTTAGCCTACAAACCCTAAATCATGCAACCCACAAACGAATTTTTGATGACGATCAGGACCCGTCGCTTCGAAGCTCGTCACTAACCCTACCTTCGGCTGAAATAGCTTGTAGCTCGGTGGCTTCATCGCCTTGGAAAACGCGATTGACTCCAGCGCGTTCGAACGAGAATTTATGACGATCCGGAGCTCCATTTTCCATCATAGCCGTTGAAATAGAAGCTCTCGACGAGCACTACAAGTTTCATGTTGAAAGTTTCTTGTAAATGTTGATGGATGAAGAGATAATTGAGGAAGAAGGACATTGTTTTTCGGCCATTGAAAATCATGAAGGTGGCGGCCAGTGAATTGAAACCCTAGGGTTATTTTTAGTTTGCAAAAATGAGTTGTTAAGGGCTTATATAGAAAAATTCCAAAACACTATTCACCAAAAAATTTCCGAACTCCAAACGAAGCGTGCCGGCTGGAGTTCCTAAGATTTACCCCGCGTTTCGAACACAATGGAACGTGTTTCGGGAGCTAATTCGATCATCTGTGCGAGTTATGGCAATAAACGTTCGATTTAAAATTAAACCGACTAAACGAATTTTCTAGGCGTTTTGGCTTGCCCCGGACAAACGATAAATCCGACTGACACGAAATTTGAAACCATACAATAATATCACATTACGGATCCGATGAAACTGGTTTCGTTGAAATCCGAGACTGTTTGAAAAATGATTATTTTAACTCGCCAAATTAATATTAAAACAATTTCGATGCGTTTCGAGCTGTCACGGTCAAATGAAAACTCCGATTGCTACGTAAATTGAAATCCGATAATAACAAACTATTACGGATCCAATGGAACTAGTTTCGTCCAATTCCGAGACTGTTCGAAAAATGGCTAATTTAACTAGTCGATTAAATATTAAAATATTCAATTTTCACAATAAACTCTAAATTCAATTTTAAAAGTTCTAAAATATCGTTCTAACTCCATATGATAAAATAAAATTTTACAAATCATTTTCAATCATATTTAACCCAATTTTCAATTATTTCTGTATTTTCAACTATTAAACTATCGATTTAATTATTCAATTAAATCCAATTATTCGAAATAAAATTTATTCGACTTATAAATTTCACTTATTAATATTAAAAATAAATTAAATATACAAATTTTAATTAATATAAATTCTGGGTCATTACATATTTCCCCCCTTAAAAGAATTTCATCCTCGAAATTACCAAGTAAGAAAAAGTTACAGAATCTATTAACTTTCCCAAAATCCATAGTTAAACTTCTTACAATAACTTTACTATGTTTCCAAATCATAATTAGTTATCTTTTCAAAAACAACTACTATTGTTTAACTTTCAACTCCAAAATCAAAGTTAAAGTTTTCACAATTTTTCAATTTTTCTCAAAAATATTCTAACGCCTTAAATTTTCGGAAAAATTCGCTAGAGTCTCCTTTGCGCGGCTCGATCCGAAAAAAAGGACAGTATATATATCACAAATATACATCCCATCAAGTGACGAGGCATCCCGCAGGGAAAAAAGTGTAAAAGTACGGTATGTAATCCGAGATATGTACCTTATATTTTATTAGCGAGCGTATACGGCTAATATAGCACGAAAGCGAGCTCCAAATGTGAAGCAAGCGCAATCCGCACCTACTAAACACTCAACAAACAACATGAGAACACGCATATATGAAAATAATCTCAATATACATCATATATCAACATAATAACTACATGTGCCAACATAGCAATGCATCCAATCGACAAATGCAACTATTATCCAACATCCAACTATCATCCAACAAATCCATAACCAAATCAATATTCTCATTAATATTAATTGAATTGGTTTCAATTTAATCACATTTGATTCATTGACGTTGGAATTTTATTAACATTAATTCATTCATTTCCAATTAGTTTACTTTCACTAATTTATATTCAAGTTAGTTCACTTCCAAATCAAATTCAATTCTACTCAAGTTCATTTACTTCCAATTTGAATTCAATTACATTGGCTTTTCAATTTCGCTAATTCAATTTCATTAACACTTAATGAATTATATAAAATCGATCAGCAATCAAATAACAACCAATGTTTATTCAATACAACCAAATTTATTCACTTTACATTCAATTTGGTTCAACACATTTAATTCCAATTGGATCATATTAAATGGACTTCCATTCAATTTATTCAACTTCCAATAACATTAGTTTTTAATGAATTTACACTTACATCCGTTATTCCATATCAATGCTTTTACATTTAATTGATTAACATTCAATCCATTTATCAATTCAATTGCTGATTCCTTTAACAATATAATGTTGAATTTCATTTATATAACTCAAGGTCAAATTCTTAAAGACTTCACTTCATTAATTCACTTATTAATTTACTTCGATACCAAAATTAACTTCATTCAACTTTACTTAAGTAATATTCCTTTACAAACACCTTTTGTTTAACTTAACTTAAGTTTTCACTTATAAATCCAATTCAAATTCCAATCCTATTTAACTTTTCTTTAATTTAACTCCATCCTTTAAGTTAAATTTATTCTATCGAAATTCAAATTGTATAAGTTATCAACTCATTTATCATTCTCATAATATTTTTTTAAAATAAGATTCCAGAGTCCTTTCAATCCTTAAAAACCATTTTTTTTTAAATCAATTCAAATTATCTTTTGAATTTCCAAAACCAAATCCAAATTTTCCAAACAACTTTCATTTAAAATAATATGGCAGCAATTTCTCTTTTGGAAACCTGAAAATGAACACCGATGATGTTGCAATCATCATCGGAATTATTTTCCAGCGACTGAAAAGATTTTAGAGCTTTAATTTCTCCAAACAATTTTCCAAGATATCCAATCCTTTCAAAACACTTCTCTGGAATTTTATTTTCATATTATAAATCACATTTACAAACCTTTTACTTATACAATTTCACTTCTTATATACAAGATTATTTCACAAGTGTAAATTATATTAATTATAACTTCATACTTATAATTCATTTGCTTATACAATTATTCTTTTACAACTGTGGTTTTATTTAACTTATTCAACAACCAAACAATCAATTCATATACACTTTAATAATTCTGAAAAAATTAATCCTTTATATATAAAAATAAAATCAAGGTAAAATTATTTCATTTACCCAATTTAAATAATACTATGTCGACATGCCTCGTTTAAGCGTTTAGAAATCCCTATCGATAATATGGCGTCCCACACACCGATCAGAATTCACAAACATCTCAACGGATAAGCAAACACAATATAAAACATTTTTATATTCACTAACAAATATGCACTCGTATCTATTATTACACTCACACTCATTCTAGAGTACTACTGACTCTATCTCTAACGAGTAATTCCCAACAGAGCCATGGTTGTCGCTTAACCATAAGCTCTGATACCAAATGTAACGAATGCGATTTTCCGTTCACGAAAATCGACATCAATACGTCTACTGTATCAACTGTCGAGAAATCGAAAGCCGAAAAACCGTACCGTTAGGGTTTATGATGAAGAAAGAGGTAGAAGAAGAGAGAAAAGATAGAACAGAACAGAAAGAAATAACAGAACAACATCAGAATCTCACAATTCGCAGCGGAACAACATATAATAGATAAATGAATAATCTTTTACAAAAGAACTATATCAGTTATTACATTACATCACATTACATTACATCATCAGAGTGTACAACAACAAACAACATCAACAGCGGAAAAGAAATATTATATACTAGTTAATACGCCATGCCATCCAGCTTGCCTCCTGCAACTCTTGAATTCCAGAATATCCTGATAAACCTTACTCCTGACTGCCCGTGTGGAAATTGGTGGACACCCAGAGTTTAGGAAGGAAAACAATAAACTCCGAGTCAGTCATGTGACAGGTGTGAGAACTAAAACAGTTTATTTTTCTTTAAAATCAAAATAGAGCAATATTTTTAAATTCAATTCGCAATGCTTTTAAAAATGAGACTATCATAAGGCCTCCCGCACACACACACAATGCAAACGCAGAATCGGAGGAGATTTCTCCTTATGATAGTCAAAGATGCTTGATACGCATTAAAAGAGACATTTGATATTATTACTAGTGCATAGTGTAGGAAAAATCATTTCAAAAGTAAAGATATAAATCTTAGCCAGCATAGGCATTCCGCACTTATGCCTACTATAGCTACCATCCAAACAGTGGGGCGCCATCATAAGTGAATGATAGGTTCTAAAACTAAAACCGTACAAGGATCGTATTGTTTATTTGAATTTCCAACAAATGGTCAGGCCAAGGAACTTCCCATTGCCACATGGAAACACCTCTGGAATGACGTCCCGAGAACCAAACCGGATCTCTGCCAACACAAGGCCGGGTTACCTTTCAAACTAGGTAACTACTGAAACGAATATGTCATTCCCCGATCGTAACCGATCTATCCGAGGATTCTCGATTTCCAACAACCACAAAATTTGCAGCAACAACATAGGTTAAATATCTGGGCTCCATACCATGATACCACCTCTATCCAGAAGGAATGACATACACTAAAGGGGTGCTACCCCCTAATAACCCTGCTACATCCTTCCTATTTTGACCATTTCCGGGGTGTGAGGTCCGACGAAGTCTCGTCCACAAAGCCACGCTTTATACAAAAGCTGTGCTTTGGGTCAACAAATGATCAAAGTAATGATCACAAAGATAAATGATCAAACAAATGGTCATATCACAAATGATGAAACAATGATCATTTCACAGCAACACTCAGCATGTCACATTACCAAATTGGGAGTATATCACTAATAACCTTCAACTATATAACCTCTTAGCTCGTATGTCTCAGAGAAGGGTGTTAAGCTAAGAGAATAAATTCTCCGCCACCAACAAAAAAATATTTGAAAGAAATCCACTTTATATCTCAATTTGTAATGTCAGACATACAATCCATACAAGTCTGTTCCGGGCTCGAACAGAACCGAAGGCACTTCCAAAGAAGTCCATGCAATCCGGATATTCACTAATCACGACCGGACTTCCCGTCACTAAGGGTGATAAAACCTCTATATCGAAGATCAGCCGATGTAGAGTAACTCGACGGTAATCCTTCCGTTTTCACAAATATCCGGTCTTCAACACCGGTCATCAAATGCAATCCATAACGACGTATCACATATTCGGAATGGGTTATACGACCCTAAGGTCCTTTCCCGGCTAACCCGAATAGTAAGCGCTTATTTTAAAAATAAGTGTGGCATTCAAATTCAAGCAAATCACAACAAATACCTATTTAAAGGTAAATATTGATATTCGAATTATTCAACTATCAATAGGCATGCTCAGCATCACCAAATTCCAAATAATTTCCCAAATTATTTACTATCCAAAATATCTTTACTAGATATATAATTTCCACACTTCAACCATTTGAAAACAAATTTTAAAATCACTTTATACCTTTATCACTTTTGAAAACAAATTTCAATCATTTTCCTTACACGGAAATACTTTCATTTCAAAATTGTTTATTTAAACCAATTAAATAAATCCTTACCGATTTATTTTATATTTACGTTCCAAATTCGTAAATTTATCCCCACAGTTCGAAAATAAATCAACGTTTATTTTTAAACAAATTCCCCTTTCTTTTATAAATTCCCTAGTAAATTTACAATTCCAAAATATCTATGAATATACAATTTCCCAATCGATTTCTAATATTCATTTTCAATTTATCTTTAAAAGATAAAGTCTCAAAATATTCACTTCATATTGGAAAACATTTCCATACTTATTAATAATAAGTAATTTACAAATCCATTCATTTTCAACACTTGGAATATTCAATACACTTAAATCGAAATTAAGTATATATTTCATTCTTTAAGGAAATCATTCTCTTAAACATATTTATTGGGCCAAAACGATTGTTACGTAAAACATCGTTACGACAAACCAAAATCACTAGTATAGGGATTCGAAATTAAAATAGATATATAAATCCCAATACTATAAAAAATATTTCCTTTCGGAATTCATTTACTATAACAACAGTGTTATAGTCCACCATTTCCTTCTATTTCTCGAAAACGTCTATTTCAACAATGAATGTTGAAATCTATGTTTTCGATGTTTACCAAATTTTAAAACATCGTTAAAACGATTAACTTTATTTTATAATATTCATTTTCCCAAGCATATCCATTTTATTTATAATAATATATTCACTGTCCAAAAACGTGAATATACCTCCTTAACCAATTTCAATATTCTATTTATCAAATTCCATTGATTTCGAATTTATAAACAATGTCTACAAATTCCATTTCTATTTATAAGCTTCGATTTATAAATCTCCTTTATTAATCCAATTTAATTTATATAACTCAATTTTATCCCAGAAGTCCATATTATAAGTTAAGAACTTACAATCCATTTATTTACAAATCGTTCTTTTTAAAACATCTATTGCTTATAAGATTCCTTTATATTTTATAACAACTTCAACTTATAAGATCTCCTTTATTAACAATTTCTATTAATATCCCATTTATATGCTTAAAACCCAGTTTTTAAGTTAATTACTTATAAATCTTTTATTTTACAACATCTATTCATTTTATATCTTCACCATTCATAAATTTGTAAATTTCAATTTACTTATGAAATCCATTTTTATTTCACTTTAACACTTATAGAAATTCTTTTTAAAATTTCGATATTTTTAATTTATAAATATCAATTTTATAAATCTTTTATAAAAATTGTTTGTAATAGTTCAAAAATTCCAATTTAAACCATTTTATAAATTTATTAACTATTTATTTCAAAAAACACTTTTCGCTTACATTTCATACAAATAATACTTTTATAACATTAAAATTTTAACGTTTATTTATTTTAACAATTCAAAATTTAATAAAACGTATACTTTCAAAAATCACTTTAAAATCCCTTTTAAAAACCAAAATCATTATTTTAAAACTTCAGAAATGGATCTGATGATGCAGCAGCACCAAATAGTCAATCACGACATCCAAATATCATATATCGATATGATAATCAACAAATATCACAATATCCGTAAATAAATCAATACAGTTGAGGAATCCAGTTGGATCCCTCCAACCTGTTTCCCTGCATCCAAAGATGTTTGCACAATACCAATTCCGTTCCAGTACGGAATTATCGCGGTATATGGGATTTATAAAATATTATCCGCTATTATGCGGCGTAATAGGGTCTCATCCGCTATATGATGCGGGAAATCAACTCCAAGTACATAAATAATACCAATTTCATTATACGTTGAAATATTCGCGGTATATGTTTTTAATAAATAACCTCCGCTTACTAACGGCGCATAATGTCTATTTTAACAATCAATAGATAACAATCATCATTCAAACATACTATCAATAATTTTAAATCTAACTATTTAAAATTATTAATCGAAACAATTCGATTGAGTGAGAAGTTCTCACCTTGATTTCAATTTCGTTTCAGTGTTTTATTTCGAATAAAATCAAACGGACGTTTAATTTTATCCAAAATTATCACTAACTCCAAACGACTCCAATCCAATTCCATTGCGTAGTGCTCGTCCATACGATTCCAACGCAACTAGTTTCGTGCGTTTTTTACCTCGTATGAAAAAGATATGAATTTACGAAGTTACACGAATTTATATATATAAATTTTACAACATAATTTTATATTATTTAACCTAGCTTTAATCTCGGCCCTTGATCCCATCACCCTGCAATCGTGACCGCACCCCACCTTCTTCTCACGCACGTGTTATCTCCAGTACGCGTTCAACATGAAGAAACCCATTTTAGCCTACAAACCCTAAATCACGCAACCCACAAACGAATTTTTGATGATGATCAGGACCCGTCGCTTCGAAGCTCGTCACTAACCCTACCTTCGGCTGAAATAGCTTGTAGCTCGGTGGCTTCATCGCCTTGGAAAACGCTATTGACTGCAGCGCGTTCGAACGAGAATTTATGACGATCCGGAGCTCCATTTTCCATCATAGCCGTTGAAATTGAAGCTCTCGACGAGCTATACAAGTTTCATGTTGAAAGTTTCTTGTAAATGTTGATGGATGAAGAGATAATTGAGGAAGAAGGGCATTGTTTTTCGGCCATTGAAAATCATGAAGGTAGCGGCCGGTGAATTGAAACCCTTGGTTTATTTTTAGTTTGCAAAAATGAATTGTTAAGGGCTTATATAGAAAAATTCCAAAACACTATTCACCGAAAATTTTCCAAACTCCATACGAAGCGTGCCGGTTGGCATTCCTAAGGTTTACCTCGTGTTTCGAACACAATGGAACGTGTTTCGGGAGCTAATTCGATCATCTGTGCGAGTTATGGCAATAAACGTTCGATTTAAAATTAAACCGATTAAACGAATTTTCTAGGCGTCTTGGCTTGCCCCGGACAAACAATAAATCCGATTGACACGAAATTTGAAACCATACAATAATATCACATTACAGATCCGATGAAACTGGTTTCGTCGAAATCCGAGACTGTTTGAAAAATGACTATTTTAACTCGCCAAATTAATATTAAAACAATTTCGATGCGTTTCGAGCTGCCACGGTCAAACGAAAACTCCGATTGCTACGAAAATTGAAATTAGATAATAACAAATTATTACGGATCCAATGGAACTAGTTTCGTCTAATTCTGAGACTGTTCGAAAAATGGCTAATTTCACTAGTCGATTAAATATTAAAATATTCAATTTTCACAAATAAACTGTAAATTCAATTTTAAAAGTTCTAAAATATCGTTCCAACTCCAATATGATAAAATAAAATTTTATAAATCATTTTCAATCATATTTAACCCAATTTTCAATTATTTCTGTAGTTTCAACTATTAAACTATCGATTTAATTATTCAATTAAATCCAATTACTCAAAATAAAATTTATTTGACTTATAAATTTCACTTATTAATATTAAAAATAAACTAAATATACAAATTTTAATTAATAGAAATTCTGGGTCGTTAATTTCACTGGCAGTTAATTTTTCAATAATGAATTAAATAATTGGCAGTTTATATGCAAAAATGAATTAAATAACAAGTAAATCATATGGATGCAAATTTAATGAGATAATGATGAAATATATGCCAAACAGCTAAAAATAAATTTCTAAACACATCATAAATCAATTTAACAAACATAAGAAATTTTAGAATTTGTGAGTGGGTTAAAACACTCACCTTTTAAATTTAAATTCAATTTAAACCCAAAAATTGGACAGTATCCAAATTCATCCAAACCAGCGCCAAAATGTCCTGAATTTTGTTACGATCCTAACAAAAAAAAAATCTCGTGTGAAACGGAGTTCGTATGGGAAAGTTAATCGAGTTAAACGATTTGAAAATCAAAATAAAATTAAAAATAGAACACACTCACACCCTAGATTAGCCACATCACCTGCTACAGAACGCACACGTTCTTCTCCCAAGAACCATAAAACACGCGTGCCCCTAACGAATGAAATTTGTTTCGAATGCACGCTGTAGTCGCCACCAAAAGCTCGCCTTCACCGCCGCCTGACGCGACTTCGGCCAGATCAAGGATTTCCGTTCGCCCCCACTCCCCATGCCGACCCCAACTTGGCCGCGCGGCACCACTCGGTTCGCCCAGAGTGAACGAATCCGCCACCTTCAACCTCCAATTTCCGCGAATCCAAATGCTAATAGGAGAAGATAGCCATATGGATGAGCTCAGCTCATTGATCTCTACGAGCCTAAAGCCTCTGATCGTCGCAAGATCAAAGATCCGTCTTTAAAACGACAAAACCACCACGAACGGCCGAAGATAATCCTTCAATTTTTTGAAATTCAGAGCTTCAAATCGAAAAACAAACACCGCCAGTGACTTACGCTCGTCGAGAACTTCAACATATATTTTTTCTGAAATTTTCTAAGAACTTTGAATTTTTGACTTGATTTTGAAATAGATTTGGATCTGAAATTTTTGTCTGCCATTGAGGAGGAGAGAGTTGAGATACACATACAGACAAACGAAAAATAAGGGGAATTAGGATTTATAACAAGATATTTATAGATGAGGTTGAAAAAGAATGGACTGGAGCAAATGGATGTACGCGTAGAACGATATATGGCTCGAAAAGCCCGTTTCGACTCCGGAGCGAAATTGGATCAACCATATATCAAAATAGGTGTTTTTAAACATTTTAAACGCGATGGAAAAGGTTTCAGGTTCAAATTGCGTCGTATGAAGAAGTTATGCTAAAATTAATATTTTCAAATTGATTTCAATTGATTTTAATTTATCGATTTCAAGGCGTTTCGAGTCCGTACGATCAAACGACAAGTTCGATCGCTACGAAACTTGAAATCCTACAATAATTCACCATTACAGATTCGATGAAACTAATTTCGTCGAAATCCGAGTCAGTGGCCAAAATGGCTATTTTTCCATTAGTTAAATAATTTAATAATTAATTAATAAAATTCAATTTTAAAATTTCAATCTTAAAATTGATCGATTTTATCACTTTATATTTCTCAATCAAATTACAATGTTTTAACCAAACTAAAGGTCAATTTAAAGTTGATAAATTTAACAATTTCAATGTTTATCTCAAATTCATTGAATTTAGAAATTGTAAATTAAATTTTCAAAATTTCATTTAATTGCCTTTCATTCATTATTCTATCTATTATTATCAAAAAGATGCAATTTACATTGGTTCACTATTGTTTACATTTATTTTCTTAGTTTTCCTCTACATTTGCTTCAACGTAAAATTTAACTATTATATTTCATTTGTTCACAATAAATTCAAAGAAAATAATTAAAAAAAATTTCAATTAAATAAATAAATCTAGCTTTCTATTCTTTAAATTAGCCAACTGTCATATTCTAAATAGGATTAGCATTAATTGCATCTTATAAAATTTACCGATTGCAATGACAAATCACATCTACCACTGCACAATTTAAGTCGATTAAATATAATTGATTTCACATTAAATATTATTAATTATAAATTGAAATCTAAATAAATTCATTTATTGGTTAAAAATATTGCTATTTAATAATTTGACATTATACGAGTATAATTAACAATGAATTATATTACACGTCATTAATGTATTAATTAATTTATTTCCCATTTAACGTGCTACTTAATCTCCTTTGATTGCAAACTGATTTCCAAATTTTATGAAACATGCTAAAGAAATAAATACATATCTTAATTGATTCGTTTTTCTCATTCATTATACATTAATGCACACATACAATTTAAGATCCTAAATCCCATAAATCATTCCATCTGGATTCCATTCCTTTTCACATCAACTATCACTTTTTGAATAAATTAGCATTTCCTATTCATTTTGTTACATTCACTTATATTCACTTTATAAATAAATTGGTATTCCATTTAATCCATTAATTATTATCTTTAATTATTGAAATTCGTTATCTAATATAAATTTTGAATCTATTTCCTAATTTTCAAATTTCAATAAATTAAAACCTTACAAATGTTTACAATTAAAAATGGCAATTTTACTAATTAAATTATTTATTGCCCTACATTACTTTATTACCTCAATTTACATTCAATTTCCATTAATCAATATTTTATTTCATTGATAAATTCAATACTTGCCTTTATTTACTTATATTTTAACTTATTACCCAAATGCAACAATTTAAAACTTACATTATTTTACAAATTTGAATTCCATTCAAGTTAACCATTTTATTCATGATTCAACATTTCTATTTGTTTTCTTATATTAAGCTTATACCCAAGTATGACAATTTACCCTATTTCCACTAATTGAAATTTTATTTTAAATTATTAGCTTTTAATTACAATTGCTACATCTAATTTCTAACATTCATTTTATTATAAGTTATAAAAAATTTATTTCTTTTTTTTATTAAATTCCAACATCTTATTAATATGACAAATTTAGTTAACCAAATTCACGGGTCGTTACACTCTCCCCCACTCAAAACTTTTCGTCCCCGGAAAGGAAAAAAAGGGAGAAGAAAGAATTAAGGAATCAATATCTTATTCAAAATATTAAATTTAATAATTTAAATAAAATATATCAATTTATAACCATAAATCTTTTTATACTTAAAGTAATAAAGGTTGGAAATCATTTTCAAAGTAATTTCTAGGTCCAAAATTTACAAATTTTTTTGGTAGAGTCTTCTTTGCACGGGGAGGCTCGGGAGAAAATATAATATCAAAAATAACAATATACAACATATAATTTCCAAAATAATATACATCCCAACACGGGAAAACAATATAATAGCGCTATAAAACGAAATCCGAAAATGTACCTATTAGTTGGACAATTAACGCTTATTTTATGGAACCAAAAGCAGTAGCAATTGCTTCCACAACATGCACTTCACTTATATAATCTAAAAAGGTTAACAATCATATAAAATGAAATATTTAAGGTTATTTCAACTACAAACAAACAATTCAATACAATCAACAATCACTTGCAACAAGGCATACAACCATCACATAAAATTTTGCACAAATCAAACATTCATTCATATCAAACGAACAATTTGTTGTTCGGGTTCAAACTTTAAATTGCACAGAAAACAAAAATAAACTATCAAGTGCATCATTTACTCAACAGTCTTAGATGAAACAAAATAGATTATTTATTCATCCAAACAATTTTAAATTTCCTTACCCAAGCAACCATAAACCAAAAACAACAACAACGATTAGTTTATTCTTATTAATTGTATTCATTTTCATTTATTACCTACAATTATTCATTAAATTTATTCAGGTCATGTAAGTTTGTTTTTATTGCATTACACTTATGCATTATTCAATTTCATTCATTTATTCAATGCTTACATTTCTATTATATTTGATTATAGTAACATTTTAATTACACTTAAATTTATAACTTTATAAAATCAATTCTTAAGAATAAAAGAAATTTTTATTGAACACTTCATTACATACTTTTACTTGTACCACTTCCATTACATTTTTTTATTAACCCTTTTAACTTTTTATATTCGGTAAGTTATATATATGTTTTCAAGGATGTAATTTGAAAGTTATACAAATTTATTCTGTTTCTTCTAATTAATTTAATGTTCAATAACTATATCCTTTATTTCATAGGTTAAAGTTTTAAATTTCATTTACTACCATTTATAACCTGGCATTAAATCTCTTATTTAATTAGAGGTTTCAATTATTAATTATATTCCATTTCCCTACAATAATGGAAACTATTAATAAATCGGAAACTTAAGAATTAAATACCGGGTTAAATTTCAATTCATTTTAAATAAAAGATAAATATATACTTCCAATTTATATATCCAAGTAGATTTAAAACAAATTAAAAATTCACTTTTGTTTAACACAATAAATCTGTAGTAAAACTATTACAGTGGCCTTCCCACTTCGAAACTCAAAAATGGATGTCGATGATGCGTGCACTCATCACCGAAATTATTTTCCAGCGACAAAGAGGGTAATGCAGAACTTATTTCTTTTCCAAATTTCTTTTAAACATTTCTTTCAAATTATATCAATATTAGAAAATACTTCTAAAATATTATTATTATATTCAAAAATCATTCAAAGAAAGTTTCAAAATCCCTCGGGACTTAAGTTCTAAATTTCCAATTTGATTTATTTTATTTTAAATCTTATCTCACTTTTATTTAAAAATTTCATTACCTAACCACCAATATATTGCAACCAAATATATAAATATCATTTATACAATTTTACTTTATATATATAGAAAATATAATAGGCAAAATTATTTCATTCACCTATATTAAAAAATAAATATTATGTCGGTCTGTCTTATTAAGTGTTTAGAAACACCTATTAATCTCACAGTGTCCCATGCACCAACCAGAATTTATAAATACAAAACGGAACAGATTAACACAATATTAAAACCTTTTATAACACTAACAAATACGCTCTCTCATATATATACACTCAGTGACTCCCATAGGGTATTACTACCCTATTAGTAAAGATTCAGACCCCACAAAGCTAAGGTTTCTCGCTAAACCAAAGCTCTGATACCACATTGTAACATCCCTCCTTTTCCACGCTTTAAATCGACACACATACCAATTCAAACCGTTCGAAAGGGCGGATTGTTATGGGATAAATAAGAAAACAAGAAAGAAATAAAACAAAACAGAATCTCACAGCGGAAGGATAAAATATAATAATCAAATATACAGTTTATAAAGCTATTTTAAAATATTCGATTATACTTATACAACATACATCAGAGTTACACATAGCATATAACAATGCAGCGGAACAATATGAGTGTAGTGGAATAAAATAAATAATAACAATAGAAATCTCCGTCTTCGTCCTCCAGAGCTAAAGTCTTTGATCGTGAAACTCTCGGACTGACCCGAGCGATTTGAAAAGACAAAACAGTCGAGTCAGAACTAAAAGATCATATGTAAGTTAAATCAATAGAAATAAACATGAGTGTAGTAACTCAAAAGATGCTCGGGATTCACATCTCTTAAGGATCCGTTAAACTATTTACTATGTAGTATATTTCGCTATTATAATAGTGTCTAATTGTAAAATAAACTTACTTTTTTCTTAGCATTAAGGGGTTACCCACATAGCCCTTAACACGTAATAGTCCAAGTATTCCATCCAATATCAGCGCATCACAAGATCGGGAGACTACCCTAAATATTCCATGGGCTACGGGAGAAAACCAAACTCGTACAAGGCACGATAGGGTACGTGACATGGCACAACTAGGCAACGCCAGGGTAGATATACCAATTAAGCATCCGGGCTGGTGGTAATGTGTAGCCGCAGCTACCGCCCACCTCGGAAAAACTCCCCTCTAAAATCAAAAATCAAAAGTGGCCACCGAATCAATCCAAAGTCAAAGTATAGTATCGAAGAGGAGTATCCGATAAAGGGCGCTAACCCCCTTGGCTCGTCAATCACTCCTGTTTTAGCCACCTTATGCCAACTCATGGGAGTTGGGTCCACGTATTTACCTCAAAGGAAATGCCACCACCATCCTACTTCATTCTGGAATCTCCACCGTGTACACGGTTGTTAAAGTGGTTTTCGGGGTTGGCGGAGAGTATGACAAATCCCGATCCCGGTCTTTTCAACAACCAATCGTTATTATAACACCGCGGTTATTTCAAAATAATTTATACCTTTAAAAACCAGAATAAAATATTCACTTTAAAACTATATAAATACGATATCATTTATATTTTAAAGACCCAAATCAATATGATATCACTCTTATTTTAAATATATCTTTTCCAAAAATCATAGCCTTTTCAAAACTATATACCTTGAAACCATAGCTTTGAAACATAACTTTTAATACTTAATGGTTCAAATACTATATTACTTTATAAAATAAACAGTTTCTTTAAATTTCACAATAAATTCCCAATATCAATTTGAACCTCCAAATAAACCATTTTAATTCCCATATATTTCAAAGCTTAAATATTCTTTATTTCAAAACTTTGTAGTTCATATATTTAAATCTTTAAATATTCCACTATTTCAAAATGGATTCTTTGATAATTTAATATATATCAAATCCAATTTATATTATTTAAATTTGAAATATTTACTTACTAAACAAATATTATTTAGGTAAACCCTTAAACTTCAATAACGGGATATTCTTTTAATTAAATTAACTTGATAATATTCTTTAAGTTAATTTGATATTCGCTTAAATACTCAAATCAAAAATCAAGTTATAAGATCATACCTTCTAAATCTTAATTTATTTACATTTCAAAACAAATTTTTTCGAGGAAAATTCTTAAATACTTTAATTCAAATCATATTCACATTTATCTTCAACTGTACTTTTATTTGAGTTATTATAAACTCTATATACAATAGAATTTCAAATATATTCTTAACCATATTATATAAACAAAATCAACTTCATTATTTAGCTTATTTTAAAATTCGAAACAAATTTATACATAGCTAAATTCAAAAAAAATTACTATATATATATATATATATATCAAAATTTAAAATTTATTAAACCGTATTCTTTCCAAAACCATAGAAAAATCATTTCAAAAATAATTATATATATATACCGCGGTGCTTGTATATAATTTTCTACTCTATGATCAAGTTATACAGATATTTATCATTTCAATCCGCAATTTGAAAATAAAAAATGTGGTTGTATATCATTTAAAACCGCAATCCCGAATGAAATGAAAATGCATAGTAACTTGCAGTTTATACAATATAAATACAACATCCATTCATCCATCATATCAATCATCAAACGTTTATCAATTTATCATCCAATTCAAATAATCACATCAATAAATAATAATAATTACTGGCAGTTAATTTTTCAATAATGAAATAAATAACTGTTTAACTGTAGTTTATATGCAATAATAAATAAATTTAACTAGCAGCTTATATGCAAAAAATAAATTTAACAAAAATTTTAAGTGGCAGTTTATATGCAAAAATGAATTAAATAACAAGTAAATTATATGGATGCAAATTTACTGAGATAATGATGAAATATATGCCAAACAGCTATAAATAAATTTCTAAACACATCATAAATCAATTTAACAAACATAAGAAATTTTAGAAGTTGTGAGTGGGTTAAAACACTCACCTTTTGAATTTAAATTCAATTTAAATTCAATTTAAACCCAAAAATTGAACATTCTCCAAATTCGTCCAAACCCATGCCATGTCTGGAATTTTATTATGATCCTAACAAAAAAAATCCCGTGTGAAACGGAGTTCGTATGCGAAAGTTAATCGAGTTAAACGATTTGAAAATCAAAAAATAAAATAAAAAAAAGAACATATTCACACCCTAGATTAGCCACGTCACCTGCTACAGAACGCACACGTTCTTCTCCCCAGAACCCTAAAACACGCGTGCCCCTAACGAACGAAATTTGTTTCAAATTCACGATGTAGCCGCCACCAAAAGCTTGCCTTCACCGCCGCCTGACACGACTTCGGCCAGAACAATGATTTCCGTTCGCCCCCACTCCCCATGCTGACCCCAACTTGGTCACGCGGCACCACTCGGTTCGCCCAGAGTGAACGCAACCGCCCCCTTCAACCTCCAATTGCCGCGAATCCAGACGCTAACAGGAGAAGATAGCCGTATGGATGAGCTCATCTCATTGATCTCTACGAGCCTAAAGCCTCTGATCGTCGTAAGATCGAAGATCCGTCGTTAAAACGACAAAACCACCACGAACGGCCGAAGATAATCCTTCAATTTCTGGAAAATCAGAGCTTCAAATCGAAAAACGAACACCACCAGTGACTTACGCTCGTCGAGAACTTCAAGATATATTTTTTCTGAAATTTTCTAAGAACTTTGAATTTTTGACTTTGATTTTGAAATGGATTTGGATCTGAAATTTTTGTCTGCCATTGAGAAGGAGAGGGTTGAGATACACGTATAGACAAACAAAAAATGAGGGGAATTAGGGTTTATAACAGGACATTTCTAGACGAGGTTGAAAAGAATGGACTGGATCAAATGGATGTACGCGTTGGACGATATATGGCCCGAAAAGCCCGTTTCGACTCCGGAGCGAAATTGGATCAACCCATATATAAAAATAGGTGTTTTTAAACATTTTAAACGCGATGGAAAAGGTTTCAGGTTCAAATTGCGTCGTATGAAGAAGTTATGCTAAAATCAATAGTTTCAAATTGATTTCAATTGATTTCAATTTATCGATTTCAAGGCGTTTCGAGTCCGTATGATCAAACGACAAGTCCGATCGCTACGAAACTTGAAATCCTACAATAATTCAGCGTTACAGATCTGATGAAACTGGTTTCGTTGAAATCCGAGTCAGTGGCCAAAATGGCTATTTTTCCATTAATTGAATAATTTAATAATTAATTAATAAATTTCAATTTTAAAATTTCAATCTTAAAATTGACCGATTTTATCACTTTATATTTCTCAATCAAATTACAATGTTTTAACCAAATTAAAAGTCAATTTAAAGTTGATAAATTTAACAATTTCAGTGTTTATCTCAAATTCATTGAATTTAGAAATTGTAAATTAAATTTTCAAAATTTCATTTAATTACCTTTCATTTTATTATTCTGTCTATTATTATCAAAAACATGAAATTTACATTGGTTCACTATTGTTTACATTTATTTTCTTAGATTTCCTCTAAATTTCCTTCAACGTAAAATTTAACTGTTATATTTCATTTATTCACAATAAATTTAGAGAAAATAATTAAAAAGAATTCAATTAAGTAAATAAATCTAGCTTTCTATTCTTTAAATTAGCCAACTGTCATATTCTAAATAGGATTAGCATTAATTGCATCTTATAAATTTACCGATATCAATGACAAATCACATCTACCCTACTGCACAATTTAAGTCGATTAAATATAATTGATTTCACATTAAATGTTATTAATTATAAATTGAAATCTAAATAAATTCATTTATTGATTTAAAATCTTGCTATTTAATAATTTTACATCGTATGGGTGTAATTAACAATGAATTATATTACACATAATTAATGTATTAATTAATTTATGTCCCATTTAACGTGCTACTTAATCTCCTTTGATTGCAAACTGATTTCCAAATTTTATGCAACATACTAAAGAAATAAATACATATCTTAATTGATTCTTTTTTCCCCATTCAATATACATTAACGCACACATACAATTTAAGATCCTAAATCCCATAAATCATTCCATCTTGGTTCCATTCCTTTTCACATCAACTATCACTTTATGAATAAATTAGCATTTCCTATTCATTTTGTTACATTCACTTATATTTTTCGGCAAAGCCAGCGGGGTAAAATGGCCCCTACCATATATTAGAAAAAAAATTACAACGATCCATGGCGTACCATCAGATCAAAGAAAAAATATAACAGCAAAGAAATTACTGACTAAAGTTACAAAGGATGGAGTTGACAAGTATATGCTTGGATGTAGAAACACTTCTAAACAACCTACTATTCCTCTCCATCCATATAACACTCAAACACTTTTTCAAAACACGCAGAAGCATGGAGCTATTATGCGACTTCTATCTGGTTGCCTTGAAAATGTTATACCATTCCATTTAAAATCTCTTAAGGGGTCGGATAATTAAGCATATGCAGAACGATTCCCCAAATATAGAAAGTAAAATCACATTAAAAAAATAAATGATGGACAATCTCCTTGAAATTATGACAGAGAAGGCAAGTATCAACAAGAATAATACCCATCATCTTAAGTTTATTAAGCGTGTGTAAACCATTATTAATAATCTTCCATAGGAGTAAGTTCTCTTTAGGCGTAGAACCAGCATTCCACACTCTAGAGTGCCAAGGAAATATATCAGATTGTGAAGGAGGTTGCATATTGAGACAGACTACTCTAATTTGATGAGGCTTATGACACCACTTAGCATGAACATCATTACACGAGAAGGATTTAGCTTGGATATTCACCCAGCAGGCACGTACGGAGGTAGAACTAGAGGAAGGCAGCATTAATTTAGCTTCAGACCAAATAGATGAAACAGTAGCTTGCTCAGAAATACCAGACATGATTCTGATGTTGTAGCAAATCAAATCAGCAAAAATTAGACCCTAATCAGACCAAGGATCAAACCAGAAAGAGATTTTATTTTTATGAAGAAGACCAGCCTGAAAAATATGAATAAATTCCCTTCTTAATCTAAGCAGATTCCTCCAAGACCAGCTACAATCCATAGGAATTTTCATAGTCCAAAAATGATTGCCTTTGATTAAATTCATCCTCACCCATGAAGCCCATAAATTATTATCAAATTTGTAAATTTTATCTATACGCTTCGAAATAGCAGCCCTATTCCATTGCTTAATGTTCATGATACCAAGACCACCAACATTATAAGGGGAGCAAATATTTTTGAAAGCAATTAGAATAAGCTTTTTGGAAAAAGGATTACCATGCCAAAGAAAATGGTTAAGGGCAGAGTTAATCATGGAAATTAATTTGGCAGGCAATATGAAGATTCGAGCATAGTAAAGACACATGGAGGTGCCAATAGATTTGACTATAACAAGCCTACCAGCCGTAGAACACTTAGAGATAGGCCAGGATGAAATTCTTACAGTTATTTTTTCATAAAGTTTGAGACATTGGCTGGTCTTGACTTTAGATGAAAACATAGGAGCTCCTAAGTAGTCATCATTGTAATGTATAGGATTGAGACCAAACAAATAGTAGATAGACCATTTTTCAAACTCAGAGATGCCAGCAATCCTAATTTTGGATTTGTTCCTGTTAATAGTAAGACCAGTGAGAGCTTTGAAATCATCCAATATAAGTAGGACTCCATGAATAGATTTGGAGGTAGGTTTGGTGAACAGAAGAAGGTCATCAGCAAATTGCAGGGAGGAGATTCCATAATTTATGCATAAGGGATGATATTCAATTAGCTTCATAGTCAAGAATTTATTCGAGAGGGAGGTGAATAATTCCATAACACAAACAAATAGGTAAGAAGACATGGGGTCACCTTGCCTAATTCCCCTAGTACCTTGGAAGTAACCAAATAAATTTCCATTAAAACTTAATCAGTATTTAACAGTGGAAATACACGTGTATATCCATGAAAGGAATGGGATTGGGGAGTTCATCTTATGAAGGATGTAAATAATTGACTTCCATTGGAGGGAATCATTAGCTTTTTGAATGTCAAGCTTAAGCACACATCTTTTTGAAATATTTTGCCTATCATATCCTTTCAACAATTCAGAAGCGAGAAGAATGTTATCAATAATGTCTCTGGAGGGTAGAAAAACACTTTGATTGGAAGAGATTATTCCAGGAAGAACAGACTTCATCCTAGCTGCCATAATCTTGGATATGCATTTGTAAATAACATTACAGCAGGCAATGGGTCTGAATCGGGAAACAGAAGAAGGCTGGTCAGATTTAGGAATAAGAGCAATTTTGGTGGAATTAATTCCAGAAAGCATTTTGTTGTGCTTGAAAAAGTTCTTAATTGCCTTAATCACATCAGTGCCAATAACAGACCAAGCAGATTTGTAAAAATAGGCATTAAAGCCATCCGGACAAGGAGAACTAGTTAAATTCATAGCAAATAAATTCTCTTTAGTTTCATCAGCGGTAATCTCTTGCATTAGAAAATTAGAGGCCTGGGAAGATAATGCTGGAAGGGAAATGTTATCAAATAATTGACTGTGAATATGAGGATTGATGGGGGAGGCAAGAAGATCTTGAAAGTAATCCAAAAAAGCATCATGGACAACTTCAGGAGAAGAACGTAGAACATCATTTTTATCCAGGAGGTTGGAAAAATTTGTTGCAGTGTGTTTGGTTCTTAAAGATTCATGAATGATTGCAGAGTTCTTGTCACGATGGATGAACCACTTAATTTTTGCCTTTTGGTAAGCCATCTCATTTTCTTCCACAAGAGTTTTCGCAAGAAGTTTGTTTAAAGAATGCTCATGAGACACAAGGTTAGCAAGCACCGACTGATCTAAACATACCTGAATATCCTTTTACACTTTAAATAAATTTGTTCGAACAGAATGAGATAGACTATTACCATTTCCAAATATGTCTTTAGCCCAAGGTTTGAGAGTATCTTTCAAATGCCTGAGCTTGGCCTGCAAAATGTACATAGGATTACCATAAACTTTAAAAGACCAACAGTTAGTAACAATTTTCATAAAATCCTGATGCATAGTCCAATTATTAAAAGTTAAAAGGAGGATTGTCTTCTCTCATAAGCTTTCCCCCAGTCTAAGATAAGAGGAGAGTGGTCAGAGAGAGAAGGTGGAGGAATGATGCAGTTAAGGTTAGGCCAGGCAAGAAGAGATGAAAAGTTTTGATAGGATCTATCAAGTTTACAAAAGGTGTGCTTGCCAGTTTTGCTGGAATTATTCCAAGTATAGAAACAACCATTGGCAGAAATAGAAAGGAGATTGCAGTCGTATATAGCCTTGTTGAGGGGACTAGTCTATTGATATGTAAGTGGAGATCCTCCAAGCTTGTCAGTAGAAGATTGCATAATTCCAATCTCCAAAACAAAGCCAAGGAATATTAGAGTTTTGAAGAGATGGAAGAGAATCAAGAAAGGTTTGTCTTTGCATACAATTGTTATCAGCATATATAAATGTCAAGTGGAATTTGGAGGAAGAAGGGATGTGAGAGATCATAGTGTGAATATATTGTCTACAACCACAGAGGGGTGTAATAGTAAAGATGGTAGGATTCCAGAGAATTAATAATCTGCCATAAGGAGCTTGAGAAAGATTGTGTATAGAATTCCAGTCACTATTAATGATTTGAGAGGCCTTGAGGGATTTGACATGATTTAATTTTGTTTCTGCAATTGCCATGATCTGAATTTTGAATGATGATATGAAGTTTTTAATTTCTAGTTGTTTTGACAAGGATTTAGCACCCCTTATGTTCCAGAATCCTATTCTATCAATCATAAAAAGGATTGAGTGTATGCTCACCAGAGGAAGAAATGTTGAGATCTGATGAGATTGGCATTGAAGGAGAAATTTGGTCAATGGAGTACTGGATTCCTTTATCAAAGTCAGGAGACGGTTTTTTATGTTTGAAAGACTTTCTTGGCCTTCCCCTTTTATTTTGGAAGGAAGATACTGAGAAATCAGGTAAGGATTGAATGGAAGAAGGAGAAAGAGATAGATTGCTTGATTGGACAGGATTAATGGTTGTAAAGACTTGATTTGGAAGGGATAAAGATGAATAAGGAGAACTGGAAAGAATATGAGAATTTAGGATAGGAGGTTGGATTGGAACATGAATAGAAGAGTGCATAACACTGTGAATATCATTGTGCATGTTCG
Source organism: Allium cepa (assembly GCA_030765085.1). NCBI lineage: Eukaryota > Viridiplantae > Streptophyta > Magnoliopsida > Asparagales > Amaryllidaceae > Allium > Allium cepa. The sequence continues at coordinate 345,205,591 of CM060938.1, forward strand.
AATTGCTAACATTGATAGTAACAGGAGAGATTGGAAGCTAACTGCCATTTGAAATGTTAGAATGATCATTATGTGTCATGATGTCTTCAATATCCTCTTCCAACTCTTCATTTAAAGTCTGAAGCACATAAAAATTATTGTGTGTAGATACACCATCAGAACACTGATGGTTAGCCACTTCAGGCCTTGAAACAAGTTGAATGGAAGAAATAGAAGTTGAAATTTGAAGATCATCAGAGACAACAACAGTTAATTCAACATTAGGTGTTACTTCAACAGGAATGCTCAAATGATTAGTAACACCCACCACTAACAATTCAGGTTGTGAATTTTTTGGATCAACCTTATCAGAAACATCAACAAGATCCTGAGATTGATACATATCAACTTCCACTGACTTCAACTTGGGTGAAACAACTACCATATCCTCAACAGCCTGTTGTTCCAAATCAACAGATTGAATTATACTACTCTCATTAACATCCTTATTCACCTTTTCCATAATTTTTGAAAAGGTTTTAATTTCATTTTAACCTTGAACAGTAAGCTTTTGTTTTGGAAAATAACGGGACCAGTCTTGTCAATATTTTTGTCATCATTCACAGCTTGATTAATTGTTCTCTTACTGTCCATTTCCTCAAATTTTCCAGAGGCAATAAGTTTTTCACAATTAGTTGTAGCATGGCCAACTATTTTATAATGAGTACATATAAGAGGCTTCCAGGCATAATCAAGAAGGACATCAGGGCAAGAGCCATCACCAACAGAAAGACTATCAGGAAGGTCTTTATCCGGAGAAATCTCAATCAAACATTTCGCATACTCGAATCTTTTCAGTTTCTCCATATTTTCATCAAAGCATATTAATCTTCCTATATGACATGCCAACCAATTGATGCCAAGAAGAGTCCACATTAATATTGGGATTCGATGAAGATGAACCCAAACAGGAACAGTTCTAACCGCTGCTTGAGCAGAAGCAAAAGTAGGGTTCCATTTCGAAATGACAAACATTTGACCACGAATGAAGATGGGGTCTTTCTTTAGGATAGTCGGCTTTTCTTCTTCATTGGAGAATTTAAAGCAGTAGTTAAGCTTATCAAAATGTAACTCATAAGAGCCTTTAAGCTTCCAAACCTTATCAAGGTAGGCTTTAACTGCCATAAAATTCATAGTTCCAACAAGGAAAAAACCCATTAAACAATCAGACCAAGATTTAACAGCCTCATTAATAATATCCTTGGGCGGAGAAAGAGGAGAACCCGAATAATGAAGATCAAAATGAACAGGGATAAAAGTCCCTGCATTCCTATGCTTCGCTGTGAAAAGAGAGGGCCATGAAGAAGATGGGACACCTGAAGGAGAAAGAATGGACGAAGATAGTCGAGGGCAAGGAAGCAGAGGAGGAAAAGGATCAGCATGAGGGAGAGAGAGGAGGAAGAGGAGGGAATGAAGGAGGCAAGGTCAGGGGGTGGAGGAATGGGAGGTGGTGGCCGATCAAAGGAGGGAGACGAAGGAAGTACATACGGGTAGTTGGCAGGAATGGGAGTAGGAACATGAACAGTTGAAAGCATGGGAGGGGGGATAGGAAGGGGTAACGGGAGAGAAGACATTCGCTTATATTCACTTTATAAATAAATTGGTATTCCATTTAATCCATTAATTATTATCTTTAGTTATTGAAATTCGTTATCTAATATAAATTTTGAATCTATTTCCTAATTTTCAAATTTCAATAAATTAAAACCTTATAATTGTTTACAATTAAAAATGGGGATTGTACTAATTAAATTATTTATTGCCCTGCATTATTTTATTACCTCAATTTACATTCAATTTCCATTAATCAATATTTTATTTCATTGATAAATTCAATACTTTCCTTAATTTACTTATATTTTAACTTATTACCCAAATGCAACAATTTAAATCTTTACTTTATTTTATAAATTTGAATTCCATTCTAGTTAACCATTTTATTCATGATTCAACATTTCTATTTGTTTTCTTATATTAAGCTTATGCCCAAGTATGACAATTTACCCTATTTCCATTAATTGAAATTTTATTTTAAATTATTAGCTTTTAATTACAATTGCTACATCCAATTACTAACATTCATTTTATTATAAATTATAAAAAAATTATTTCTTTTTTTAATTAAATTCCTACATCTTATTAATATGAAAAATTTAGTTAACGAAGTTCACGGGTCGTTACAATAAACCAATACAATAATTGTAGATAAGTAATTATAATATGTGTTGTTGATAATGAACGTACTTAAATGGTAATAAATTGAATATAAGGAAACAAAGGCATTTAGTGAATTATTTAATGAATTCATGAAATAAAAATCAATGTCCTGTAGGTAATCGTAATATTGCTTGGAAGTGAAAACGTACAAGTATGAAAAAAAGTAAGCAGATTAATTAAGAAAATAAATAGTAATTAATGAACATATTTGGCAAATTCAGCTAAATAGTATGAAATGAAGCATGCATTAAGGAAATGTAATACAAGTCAATGTTAATTTCACCCATAAGTGTCAATTTATTGAATAGCAAGGTTTTAAATCAAGACTTGTTAATTTATTTAAAATTTAAAATTCAATAAGTGGAATTTAATATTAAATTATTACGTTAATGGGGTCTAATAAGTTAAAATGGGTAATCAATTGCAATTAATCTAATTAAAGGTTATATTAGTATAAAGTTGGGAAGTAATGGGTAATAATGTATTGCTAATGGTGTATGAATGAATTGATGATTTAATTTAAAGTAAATGATGTGAAAGTTATTCATATTGAACAATTTGTTGAATTATGAGGAATGAAAATATAGTTTATTTATAGATTGGAAATTAATTTCTGAAAATAAGATAATTGCAATTAAATGAAATTGGAATAACTAAATAATACGTTATTTGAGATTTAGACGTAATAATTATTAATTTATTTAATTTAATGAAACCAATGGTAAGATCTTAACTGATTGTAATTAATAATTTGAAATAATGACTATTGGTTGAATAAAGGGATGGAATAAAGTTTTATCAATATATTTGAATTTAATACACGATAATAGGATAAATTGCAATTTAATGAAAAGCAAATACTTAGAAGATTGTATAAATGGAAATTTAGATAAAATTTAAGAATATAAATATAAACAATCGTGAACCAATTTAAATTGCAGCCCTTCGATAACGATAAATTAAATAATAGAATGAAAGCTGAATTCAGTAGATTAGTGGAAATTAAATTTATAATTTAACGAAATTGAGGGTAATATTGAAATTTATAGATTATTCACTTCTAAATTGATATTTAAATTTGTTTAAATCATTGTAAAAGATTAAGAAGTTATAAATGTTGAAATTTATCAATTATAGAAATCAAATTGAAAATTTTATTTAAATTAATTAATTATTAATTTATTTAATTGACGGAAAAATAGCCATTTTGGCCATAGACTCGAATTTCGACGAAACCAGTTTCATCGGATCTGTAACGGTGAATTATTGTAGTGTTTCAAGTTTTGTAGCGATCGGACTTATCGTTTGATCGTACGGATGCGAAACACCTTGAAATCGATCTATTGAAATCAATTGAAATCAATTTGAAAATATTGATTTTAGCATAACTTCTCCATACGATGGAATTTGGACTTCAGACCTTTTCCATTGTTTTTATAATATTTTAAAACATCTATTTTGATATATGGGTTGACCCAATTTCGTTCCAGAGTCAGAACGAGTTTTTCAGGGCATTGTTGTCATTCCGAACAAATTCGCCTTTAGCAGTAACTGATAAAAATGATGGAATTGAGCCTTGAGATTAGTTCCATTGCATTCAGAAGGCCTTTTTAGACTAGGATAACCTGTCGGCACGTTTAAATCGGAGTTTAGGCTGATTTCGAACCTGATTATATATTCGTCACGCTAAACGAAAAATATATTATTAATTTAATCCTTAACCCTAGGAATTCTTCAACCGCCATCTTCCCTTCCAAGGGCCAAGAATTTTTGATTCTCAAACCCTTATCTCGCTCAATCCTTTCAATAAATCGTCTTGACACCAAAAGAAGAATTGTAACTGCCAACATCCTCTACAGATCCTTACGGGTTTGATGATGAGATGGGCGATGGTTGGACCAGAAATCGAGAATGAAGGTGGCTCAGAGGAAGCGAATTTTGGCGGCGGTAGCATGCTTACTGTGCGACGCGGTGGTTGGCGATCGGGGAGGGGGTTGCCATGCGTTCAAGGATGTTGGTTGATCGGAGGCTAGGGCCTTGTGCGACGTGAAAAAATTGAGCTTCCTAGTGGCGGCTCTAGGGTTACTGGATGCGAATAGGAAGAAGAAGCATACGCGTTTTTTTTCCACGTGGGAGGAGTATTGTGGCACGGTATTTTATTTTGTTTAATTTATTTTGTTAATTTCAATTTCAATTAGTTCTAATAATCATAACTCGTACACAAGAACTCTGTTTCACGCGCGGTTTTCTCCGCTAGGTTCGTATTGAGATTCCGGACATTTTGGCTCTGGTTTTGACGGATTTGGAGATTGTCAAATTTTTGAATTTAAATCGGATTTAAATTCGATTTAAATTCAAAAGATTAGTGTTTTAACCCACTCACAAGTTCTTAAATTTCTAATGGTTGTTAAATTGATATATGATGTGATTTAAAATTTATTTATGGTTGTTTGGCATATTTTAATCATCATCTCTGTTAATTTCATTTATTTAAATTAAATTTCTATTTAATTTATTCATTACATTTAAACTGCCAGTTAAGTTGTTATTTATTGCATATAAACTACCAGTTAAATAGTTATAATTTATTTTTGAATACAAACTCATAGTTGATACCTGTTGTTTATCACCTGTTATATACTGATGTATTGTTTGAATTTTGATGATGATTGTGATAAATGGTTGATGGTCGATATTGGATGAATGGATGTTGTATTCTATGTTGCTATAAACTGCAAGTTATTATGCATATTCATTTCATTCGGGATTGCGGTTTGAAATGATATATAACCGCAAATTTTTATTTTTAAATTGCGGATTTAAATGATAAATGTCTGTATCACTTGACCATAGGATAGAAAATTTTATACAGACACCGTTGGTCTATATATATAAATATTTTGAAAACAATTTCTATGGTTTGGATTGGATACGGTTAAACAAATAACAAGTTTTTATTTATATAAATATTATTGTACATATACATATATAGTTAAATTTTTGAATTTAAGCTATGTATAAATTTGTTAAATAAAATAAATAAGTTGAATAATGGAGTTTGATTATTTTATATTATATGGTTAAGTACATGTTAAGATATTGAATATGTATATATAGAGTTTTAATGATTTAAATCAATTAAGATTGGAAGTTAAATTGGAAATCTATTTGGAATTGTGTTTTTTAAGAATTAAACTCCATATGTTGATGTAGAATTTATTAACTTGAAATGTTAAAAGGTACGATATTTATAACTGAATTTTTATTCGAGATGAATTAAATGAATATTTCTAGTATAAATAAATTGGAGGAAATATTTAGTTGTAGCTAATTTGAGTTTTATTTAAATGATTATGGTTTTATTATGGAAATATTTCAAACTAAATAATAGGACTTTTAATGGGTGAATAGAAATTTCCAACCTTAGTTTCAAATTGTTTAATACTCAAGGTTTGAAATATACTAAACTGAAGTGGTTTATTGAAACTGAAAGTGAATTTAAAATTTATGGATTTAGACTTAATTTAAAGAGAATAAAATTCTAAAGTCGTGGAATTTTTTTCTTTATAAAGTAATTTTAAATTCAAACCATTTTATTTTATATACTGTTGAATATCCAAACCATTTAAGTTCAAAGTTATGGTTTTAAAGCTATGGATTTCCAAGTATTATGTTTTGAAGAGTTATAATTCAAATGTATGGTTTTGAGACATTATAAATTTTAAAGTGATATGGTTTTAGAAAAGGATATATTTGAAATGATATCATATTGATTTGGTTTTAAAAAAAGAAAATGATATCATATTTATATGGTTTTGAAAAGGGATATTATTCTAGTTTTAAAGTATAAATATTTTAAAATGACCACGGTGTTATAATAACGATTGGTTGTTGAAGAGACCGGGATCGAAAGTTGTCATACTCTCTGCCAACTCCGAAACCACTTTAACAACCGTGTACGTGGTGGAGATTCCAGAATGAAGTAGGATGGTGGCTGCGTTTCCTTTGAGGTAAATATATGGACCCAACTCCCGTGAGTTGGCATAAGGTGGCTAAATCAGGAGCAATTGACGGGTTAATTGAGGTAACACCTTTGATCGGACACATCCCTTCGATATTATACTTTGACTTTTGGATTGATTCGGTTGCCACTTTTGATTTTTTTTATTTGGGGGTATGGCTCAAGGTGGGCGGTAGCTGCGGCTACGCGTTACCACCAACCCAGAAGCGTAATTGGTATATCTACCCTAGCATTGCCTTGTTGTGCCGTTCCACCTACCCTATCGCGTCTTGTACGAGTTTGGTTTTCTCCCGTAGGCCGTGTGGTATCCTCTGGTGGCTTCCTGATCAAGAGGGACTATGATATTGGATGGACTACTGGGACTATTACGTGTTAAGGTGAAAAATGTAAAGCCTTAATGCTATTTAAAAGTAAGTTTATTTTATAATAGACATTATTATAATAGCGAAATATTAGTACGTAGTAAATAGTTTAACGGATCCTTAGGGGATGTGAATCCCGAGCATCTCTTAAGTTACTGCACTCATATTTGTTTCTGTTGATTTAACTTACATAAGATCTTTTAGTTCTGACTCGAGTGTTTTGTCTTTTCAATTCGCTCGGGTCAGATCGAGCGTTTCAGGATTTGAAGATTTTATTCTGGAGGATGGAGACGAAGATTTTTAATACTACTATACGCGAAGATTTTGATCAATGACAATGTGCTTCAAAATGGAGAGATATGTGCAAAGCTAAAGAAAGATCGATGTGCTTCAAAAGTATGATTTTTTTATATAGGTCTTAGTCTAGACTTATTGTTAAAATCTATCCTCAAGAGGCTTGCACGAACACTAGAAAACATTTTATGAAACTTCATTTTTATTTAAGCTTTCATTTTGCATATTTTATAAGTTCAGTCGACTGAACAGGAATATCCAATCGACTGAAACTGGTCCTAATATATAAACATGCACAGTTTCAATCGACTGAATTTCCTGCACAGTTGACTGAATTTGTTCCTGAAAATTTTACTTCATATTTCCAGTTGACTGAATTCTCTGCTCAGTCGACTGAATTTGAACCTGCGATTTTTTTATGAATGGACACCTTCTTCCTCCCAAGAGTTGCAACCATTCACCAGTGGAAATGGAAGCATCTCTTATTTTCAACCTTTGATAACAAATGCACCTCTTCTACAAGTATATATACATGATTCTAACATCATTCAAGTTACCGAATTCTCTTGCATTAATCTTACTATTTTCTTGATCATATTCTCTAAATATTCTCAAAGCAATCACCAATCTATTGCTTGAATCACTGCTTTGTTTATAACATTCTTTTAATTCATAGCAATTCACACTTTCAAAATATTCACAAACACATTGCATACTCTCGAGGATAAGATTATAGGAATATTGTACTACATTAGACTCATTATTGTTGACAAGAACACAACAAGTCGAATATTGTATTTTAGTAATTGAGTTGAAGTCCTCTTCGGTAGTTGAGGCAAGAAATCTCGTTCGGTAGTTCGGGTAAGTTGTAAACCTATTCATCCGGGTGAAGTGAGGGTGTTAGTTAGTGAAATTCCTAAGTGAAGCTTAGGGACTGGACGTAGGACTAGAGGTCCGAACCAGTATAAAATCCTAGTGTCTCCTTGCATTTACCTACTTTATCTACCTAGACTATTCCGTTATTCCATATTACACGATCCTACCACGTAGCCCCCTCTTTCAATTGGTATCAGAGCAAGGCTGTCCTATAACCATAACACCGTTATTAGACATATTGATAATATGGAAAATAACGCAAGTACAAGCACAACATCTGCCTATAGTTCTACATTTGCGGAAGGACAATCTACCCAAAGACCCCCTCTATTCAATGGACTAAACTACAACTATTGGGCTACAAGGATGAGGATTTATATGTAAGCAACAAGTTTCAAAGCCTGGAATGCTACTCAAGCAGAGTTTGTTGTGCCCACGACCGATTATCCTACATGGACACTAACTCAGAAGAATGAAGCTAGTGCAAATGCCAAAGCTATGAATATGCTATTTTGCGCCCTGGATAGAAATGAATTCAACCGTGTTAGCATATGTACTACTGCATATCAGATATGGGAAACACTTAAAGTCATACATGAAGGCACAAACAAGGTTAAAAAAACAAAGATATCCATATTGAAGAATCAATTCCATAACTTTAGAATGCGACAAAATGAATCCATCAATGACATGTACTCAAGATTTCAAGACATTCATCATGCTCTAATCGGACTAGGAGAAAGATACACGGATTTTGACATTATGTCTAAAGTTCTAAATTCACTCACTGATGAATGGGAGAGAAAAGTACTAGCAATCGAGGAAGCAAATGATCTATCTACAATGAAACCAGAAGAATTGATTGGAAATCTTATGTCGTATGAAGTAAATATGCAAGCTAAGAAAGATCAAGCTCAAGAAAGAAAGAATATTGCTTTTCATGCGGAAAAGGAAGAATCAGAGTCTGAAGATGAGGATCTAGCATTTATAGCCAAAAATTTCATGAAATTCTTAAAGTATAGAAAAGGAAACAAAAACGAATTCAAAAAGAATTTCTTGCACAAACCATCATCCTCAAATATAGAATGCTTCAATTGTCATAATAAAGGACACATGCAAAAAGATTGTCAAGAACAAATGAAGGAAAATCAGAAAAGCTTCAACAACAAAAACAAGAAGGATAAATTCAAAAAGAAGGCATTTTCTGTAACATGGGACGATTCAGATTCATCTTCATCCGAAAATGATAGTGATAGCGACAATGAATAGGAAAATGTATGCTTCATGGCTCAAGATTCTGAGGTAAGTAATTTAACTTTCGATGATTTAATTGAAGTAAACATTGAACTTTTAAGCACAATAAAAATTCTTAAAAAGAAAATTAAGGAAATTCGTGAAAATCAAAACAAAGCTGTGTTTGCACAAAAATGGGCAAACACCTCCTAGTCGTATGATTTAGTTGGTTATATGTTGATCTGGATGGTTTGGGTGATTTATGCAAATATACGAAATAGATGGACAAAACTGTAAAAGACACACAGATTTATAGTGGTTCGGCCAGAACGTGCCTACGTCCACTTTATATGTTATTCTCCTTTTTCTTTCAGATTACAAGTACAAAGCTTTGTATGCAAGTATATGAAAGTTGTTTGAAAGTTCCTTCCGTGCTTGAGCTCTCAAACTTGTCTGCCATTGTTGTACCCCTGCCCCTCTATTTATAGAGTGAGGTTGGGGGCGGGGTCTCGGATGTATATAGCTGCTGGTGGGCCTAGGCTTAAGCAATCTGGCCTGACAGAGTTGGTCCGGTCGTGTCTTCCCTTGCTTCTGGCTCGGCAATGTGTGGAGGTGGGTTGATTCGGTTGGACATGGAAAGGAGGTTGATTCGGCTATGTAGGGGAAGTTGGTTGGTTCGGCTGGTGTTGGACCGGTAGGTGTTTGGTTCAGTAGTATGTTGGAGAGGTAGTTGGTTCGGTAGTAGGTGATTCGGTGGTAGGCGAGGTAGGTTGGTCCGGTTAGGATGGTTCGGTGGTAGGAGATGAATGGACCGGTGGTGGATGGAGAGGGAGCTTGGACCGACAATGCTTTATGGTTCGGCATTGTTTAGAAATGCGCCCGACACTTGCCCCCCAAAGTGGGGCATATGCCATCATATGTCGCGCTTTGCCTCAGCTTAGGTGATTTTCGTCCGGTCTTGTGTGCCGAACCATACGGTCCAGTCATCTTGTACTCGTTTATAAATAGGGGTGCCAGGCCTTCGTTATCCCTTTGTCGTTTTGAGATAGCCGAATCATTTTGAATACCGGATCAACCAAGTGCCGAGTCAACCAAGTGCCGAACCAGTCTTGTTCGCCGAACTATTTGAAGTGCCGAATCAATTCTTGACTGCCGAATCCAGGTGAGACATTCTTTTGCCGAACGATCTTATATACTTGAATCATCGAATGGACTCGTGGATTCTGAGTACCGAATGAACATTGTGGGTTCGTACTGCCGAATGAGATGGGGAAATGCCGAATGAACATGTATTTGAGCCACCGGATGAACCCTGAGACCTTGAATACCGAATGAAATTTTACATTTCTTTACCGAATGACCCTGGGGACTTGAGCGTTTTGACTTCTGGGTGAAATTTTAGACTATATACACTTGCTTGTTTATTTCCTCTGCTCTAATAATATGTTTTTCTTGTGTTATAGATAAATGTCTCGCAAAGTAGAAACTCGATCAGAAAAGAGAAAATCTGCAGATAGACGAGAGTCCCCCTTGTGCCCCCGGCCCAGTCCAGACGGGAACGTCGTGGACCCATCCCGAGGTCGCTGGTAGACGGGTATGGTCCCCAAGAGCTTCTGAACTTTCCTCCTGATTGCTTTCCGAGCTCCCTCAGAAAGGAGCAACTTGACGTTATCTCCCGCTTCTTTGGGATTGATAGAGCATGCATGCTGTTGCCAGGGGAGGGGGTCATGCCATATAATCCCCCTGAAGGATACCATTGCATGTCCGGGGCCATTCCTCCGATTAATGCATGGATAGTCAGCTTCATTACTTATCTGAAAGTGGCTCGTTTCCAGCTTCAGCCCAACTCTTATGCTATCCTGGTGTGTTTATTCATCATTTTTCAGAGGAAATATGGGCGCCCCCTTCGAACCGGGAAATCCGATAATCTGAGGGGCTACAAGAAGGGGTCTCCGTACATTAGTTTAGAGTCGGTCGTGTCCTTCAAGCCGGTCTTGGACTTATACTCGAAGTTTACCATGTTTAAGAAGGAATGGTTCTTCGTCAAGGATGACTCCGTTTCTTTTTGCCTTTTCACTTCTGGCTGTAAGTTGAATTCCATTCATAATTTCTTTGTCCCGACTACAATGCTTCTTCTTACGTGCTTTTATTTCTTGCTAGCGACAGGTGGCTTTGCGGTCGTGGAGAACGATCACCTTGTTCAGATGGCCGTGGAGATAGAGGCTATCTCTGGAAGGGACAAGTCGGCTTCTTACCTGATCAGGAATGCCACTCTCCTGGAGCACAACCTGATTTTGCCACGTCAATCTGTGGTTAAGCAGAGAGATACAGCCGAGAAAGGGCTGCTACAGCTAAAGATGGGGCCACTGCGAAGAGTAGCAAGAGGAGACCTTTCTCGGTACCCCCAGTCGTCGGGGGGGAAGAAGCTTAAGAAGTCTGACGGACCCTCCCCTAGCACATGCCCAGATATTCTGGAGGAGGAAGGTGGAGAGGAGGAGAGAGGCGAGGAGGAGAGCGGAGGAGATGGAGAAGGTGAAGGACAGGGTGGTAGTGGTGTCGGGGCTTTGTCTTTTGAGCAGGCAGGGGAGATCCACGAGTGGACGGATGATGCCTTTCGCCAGGCTTTTGAGGGGTTGGAGGAAGGATCAGCCTTGGTGGAGAAGTCGAAGAGGTCTGATAAGGCCGGGACTGGTGCCATTCTATCTTCTGAGAGTATTTCAGCTAAGGCAACTCCGGCGGTTCAAGGTGAATTCTTAACTCCTTCTTTTAACTTCACATGTTTCTTGAATCATAGTTTCATGCATGCTTGTAACACTTCGTTTTTATTCCAGGAATGGGTAAGGTGGCCAAGACATCAGATATTCGGCACCGCCTTGAACAATATAAGTTACTCAAAGCTTCCGCCAAACCAAAGCCGTCCGCTAGCCGTCCTGGAGATGCGGTTAGATATCGCCCTCTTCTCGGAGTTATTGAAGAAGATATGCAAAAGAGAAAGAGGGGCCGATCTTCGTTTGAACCTTCACCTGGCCCTCAGCCTCCAGTCCAGCCTATCCATGATATTACTGAGGAGGATACTGAGCTTATGCCCTCCCCACATCCGTCCGAAAATCCAACCGTCACCCCGATAGACCATCCTGGTTTGGTTCGCAACCCATTTGCCGGCCATCCGGATCTGGACCCGAGTTTTTAGGACATCTCTTTTGACGAGGCCACGGGTGAGCATCTTCTTCCCCGCAATCTCATGGTACGGGTGCTTGATGAGGCTAAGTCCTTAGATCTCGATTTGCTTACTACTCGGATAGTTACCATAAGGGACGAAGCCAAGGCTAATATTGACCGGGTCATGGAGGAGACCAGGAAGTTGATGGGGCATCATGATCTTCTGGTCAAGGCTGGAGAGGAGATTGGGAGTGCTAATATTCGGTTGCGGCTAAAGGTTGATGATCAGGCCAAACAGCTTGCCGATCAAGCCATTCAGATTTCTCAGCATGAGGTAGCCTCCAGGCAGTTGAAGAAGACTATGGAAGAGGCTAGTAAGGCAGAACTACGAAAAATGGAGGCTGCCTGCAAGGAACAGATTGACATGGCCATCGCAACGGTGGACGAGGTTCGGAGAGCGGGTGTGGAGCAGGTAGAAGAGTTATCTGGGAGGCTTGAGGCCGTAGAGCTTGCTCAGGCCAAGCTGAAGGAGGAGATGGAAGTGATGCGGAAGTCCCTTCAGGCTGACTGCTCGAGATACCGATTGGAGAGAGATGCTGCTGTCGCACGACTGTCGGCTTCTGAGGCCCGGATGAAAGAGTTTGAGGAGAACGAGGGGATGATGGACGAGATGCTCCAGGATATGTATTTTCGTACTTGGAGGCAGGGCAACCTGTCCTGGATGGACGATTATCCCCGGGTTATGGCTAGGATATATCTCTGGGCTTTGGAGGAAGCTAAGGCCGATGCGGATAAGGAAGGTGGTGCGGCTTTCAGGATGGATGTGGTTACGGCCCAATTCACTAAGGAAGAGAAGGTGGCGGTTAAGGAGGGCATGCGGCTGCTTACCGCGGATGAGGTAGGCGTGCAGCTAGACGATGATGGTCAGGGAGCAGGTGCTGGTAAGTCTTTCCTTTTGACCTTTTCATGATTTGATTTCTTATCTTTCATGATTATTGATGGATTCTCTTCTGAATTATGCAGGTGGGACCTCGGTAGCACAAGCTGGGAGTTCCAATCCTGCAGTTAAGTAGATCCCGAGGGCTAGCGGGATGGAGGCGAAGCCCTGATTCTTTGACTTGACTTGTACATATTTTGGTTGCTGTCTATGTTTGTCCGAAACATTAATGTAACTTGTAATTATATTATTTGTAAAGAATGACTTTATGTAATTTTATAACATAAGCTGATTCTGTCATGATTGAATGCTGTTGTCATTTTGATATGCTGCATAAGAAATACAGCTGCATGTTTATGCATGTGACTTAATCGTATTTAATGCTAAGTTTCTGCTTAAAATATTATCTCATATCTTGTAATGCCGATATGATGTGTGAATAAATTAAAGCTATATATTTTTATAAAATAGAAGATAGTACCGCCCTTCATGTTTTAGTTGTAGAGGGTTGCTTTAAATGTCCTGCGTGACTGAGTATGGAATGTAGCCGATTGTTCCGTCATCCGGATGTGAGCTCATATTTCCACAAGCGAGAGTTCCCCTATTTTGTGACCTGTACTTTAAGGATTGTTATATAGGATAGGAGGAAAGTTTTTGAATGAAATGGAAATATGAGAAACAGTAAAACTTCCAATCACGGAAGGCCGTCGATATGCTTAAGTTCGTGGCAAACGGGTTTTGTAGTCACTTTCCCTATCTGTGGGTCTTGGAGACATTTGTCACCTATCTTACGCCTCCGTGGGGAGTTTATCTTTTTTACCATAGCCGCACTTAAGACATATCGGAGCCGAGATCGCGCACAGTAACTACCCGAGCCATTATGGCCCGTAATCGTGGGTATTATTCGATTTACTGTGGCCGGCTAGCGTGGGTGCCGATCGTCAACCGTGAACTACCCCTGGCTGGCCACACGATATGCTGGGGCTTAAAGTAGGTTCATAGTTGCCGGCGAGCCGAACGCCGTAATGAGCTGCCATCGGCTATAGTCGGCCTTCTTGATGGCTTATAATCGGCTCATTACAGTTGGCTTTGAGGGCAGTCGCGAGCAATAAGTTAACCCGCAGCAGAGGGATGCATAAGCAAAAGTGTCTCATTGGCAAGTGCATAGAATTGCATAGTACCTGTTGGGTCTTGTCCAGGTGAGGTTGCGCCGTGAAATCCTAGTATGGAAACGTCGTTATACATGATTTTGTTCAACAGAAAAGGATAAAGCTTAACAAGCAGCCAAGATATAAAGGAACAAGTTAAAAAGAGACAAGATTTTTAAAGTGGTTCGGCACGAAAATTCCTACGTCCACTGATTCTCTTTGTTAATTCACTTCATACGGGCTGTACAAGTTAAGAAAAGTATCGACGGAGGTGTCGGATGTTCCATGCCCTCTGGAACACCTCTCCGTCCACTATTGACAAAATATAGGCTCCGTTGCGGAGATCTTTATGAATTACATAGGGTCCTTCCCAGATTGGATCTAGCGCTCCGGGGCGTGGGAAGATCCGCTTGAGGACAAGATCTCCTTCTTGTAAGCTGCGGTGCTTGATTTTGGAGTTGTATTGTGCTGCAACTTTTTGCTTATTAGTTGCTGCTTTGAGTGCTGCATCGTTTCGTCTTTCTTCAATTAGATCCAAAGACATGTGGAGGAGTTCTTCGTTCTCTTCTGGGTTATAGTGGATCCTGCGGTGGGAAGGCACTACAGTTTCAACTGGGAGCATGGCCTCCGATCCGTATGCCAAAGAGAAAGGAGTATGCCCTGTTGATGTTCTGTAAGATGTGCGGTAGGCCCAAACTGCCGTAGGAAGTTCATCAACCCAAGCGCCTTTTGACTTTTCAAGTTTCTTCTTGATTAAGGTTTTGAGGATTTTGTTGACAGCTTCGACTTGTCCGTTTGTCTGGGGGTAAGCCACAGATGAGAAGCTTTTGTGAATTCCGTGCTCTTGGCACCAGTCGGCGAATTCCTCGCTATCAAATTGAAGTCCATTGTCCGATATGATTTTAAGTGGAACCCCGTACCCGCATAAAACATTTTTGATCAAGAAGTTAATAACTTTTGCCGAAGATATTTTATTTAGAGGTTCCGCTTCCACCCATTTGGTGAAATAGTCAACTGCCACTATGGCATATTTAGCTCCGCCTCGGCCCATTGGCAGTTCGCCAATCAAGTCAATTCCCCATATTGCAAAGGGCCAAGGGCTGGTCATCTGAGTAATTTCATTTGTTGGTAGTCGAGGAATCTTAGCAAATTTCTGACATCTGTCACATCTTTTGACGAAGTCTAGGGCGTCCTTGTTTAAGGTGGGCTAGTAATATCCATATCGGAGTATCTTCTTTGCCAGAGTCTGCCCCCCAGTGTGATCTCCGCAACTTCCTTGATGTATGTTGGATAAGATCTCCTTGGCTTCCCTTCCAGCGACACACCTTAACAAGGATTAGAGAAGCCGCGTCGATAGAGGATGCCTTCTTGTATCGTGTAGCGGGAAGCTTTCCTCAAGATTTTCTTGGCTTCGTTACGCTCGTCAGGCAGTGTGCTATCTTGTAAATATTTTCGGACAGGAGTAATCCAAGTTTCCTCTCCGATTGCAGCTATCATGTTCGTTGTCTCGTAACTCGAGGCCAGTTGTTGTGAGATGGTTATTGTTCGGGAAGAGGCGCTGTCCTTCGTGCTAGCTTGCTTTGCCAGTTCGTCGGCCTCCTGATTCTCTTCTCGAGGAATGTGTTTGATTAAGTAGTGATCCAACTGATTGAGCAGCAGCTTGGTCTTCTTTAGATATGCTATGAGTCGTTCTCCTCGAGTCTGGAATTCTCCCAGTACTTGATTTACAATAAGTTGAGAATCACTATGGAGACATAAAGAACCAACTCTAATCTCCAAGGCAAGTTCTAATCCGGCTATCATTGCTTCGTATTCTGCGCCATTGTTGGTGGCAGCGAATTCCAACCTTTGGGCGTAGTGCAGCTTCCTTCCCCTGGGGGTGATTATCACAACACCTGCCCCCGAGCCCTGCTCATTTGATGCTCCATCTACGAAGAGATTCCACTTGATATCTTTTGCAATTTCAGATTGCTCCTTACCTTCGTTAGTAGTGAATTCGGCAATGAAATTGGCTATGGCTTGCCCCTTGATAGCGGTGCGAGGATGGTAGGTCATATCATATTGACTCAGTTCAATGCACCACTTGAGTAATCGCCCAGAAGTGTCGGGGCGATGGAGTACTTTCCTTAACGGTTGATCGGTTAAGACTCTGATGGAGTGAGATTGGAAATAGTGTCGCAGTTTCCGTGACGTGATTAGCAAACAGTATGCTAGCTTTTCAAGTTTAGGGTATCTGGCTTCTGCCCCCGTAAATCTCTTGCTTACAAAGTATACGGGTCGATGTGTGTGGTTTTATTCTCTCACCAAAGCGGCGCTTAAAGCGTGGGACGATACAGCAAGGTATAGGTATAGTTCTTCGCCTTCATTCGGA
Organism: Allium cepa; assembly: GCA_030765085.1. Taxonomy (NCBI): domain Eukaryota; kingdom Viridiplantae; phylum Streptophyta; class Magnoliopsida; order Asparagales; family Amaryllidaceae; genus Allium; species Allium cepa. The sequence continues at coordinate 345,222,248 of CM060938.1, forward strand.
GTTGAGAGTACTGGTGGTCTCTAGAGGCGTTCGATTAAGTTAAGGAAGGCCATCGAGCATTCGTCAGTCCACTCGAACTTTCCTTTGTCTTTCTTTAGAGCTTCAAAGAAAAGGATGCATTTGTCGGTTGCTTTAGAGATGAACCTGCTTAGGGCGGCCACTTTTCCGTTTAGGCTTTGCATCTCTCTTCGAGTGGATGGTATCTTGATATCTTGCAAAGCTCGAACTTGTTCGGGGTTTGCTTCAATTCCCTTGGCATGGACGATGAATCCCAAGAACTTTCCCGACGATACTCCGAAGGAGAACTTTAGAGGGTTCAGCTTCATTCCATATTGGCGAAGTACTTGAAACATCTCGTCCAGGTGGTTTATATGATCGTTGGCTTTCCTTGATTTTACCAGCATGTCATCCACCTAAACCTCCATAGTTCGCCCTATTAATTTCGCAAACATCTTGTTGAAGAGGCGCCGATAAGTAGCTCCAGCGTTTTTAAGTCCAAAAGGCATTACTTTGTAGCAGTACAATCCCCGGTCAGTGATGAAACTAGTGTGGTCTTGATCGGGGGCGTGCATATGGATCTGGTTATATCCTGAGTATGCGTCCATAAAGGATAAGAGTTCGTGTCCGGCTGTGCTGTCCACGAGTTGGTCGATTCGGGGGAGTGGGAAGCAGTCCTTCGGGCAAGCGTCATTTAAGTTGGAGAAAGCGATGCATGTTCGCCACTTCCCATTGGCTTTCTTTACCAGCACCGGGTTGGCGATCCATTCTGGGCAGATGTCTTCTCGTATGAAGTCATTGGCAAGTAAGTTCTTTACTTCTTCCTCGAGGGCCTCTGATCGTTCTGCCCCCATGCTCCTCTTTTTCTGTTTCACTGGCACCTTGGTGGGATCGATGTTCAGCATGTGGCATGCTACGTCTGGAGAGATTCCTGTCCTGTCGGCGTGCGTCCATGCAAATACATCCATGTTGTGGCGAAGAAAATCGACGAGTTGATCTTTCAACTCCGCTCTTAACTGAGACCCGACCCTCAGCAGTCTACTTGGGTCGTGTTTGTCTACAGATACAAATTCCATAGCCTCTACAGGCTTGGTGGTGGCCTCCTTGTCCCTGGTGTCTAATTCGTTGAAAGGATCGCTGGTATATCGAAGAGGATGGGCTTTCTTTAATTGCTATGCTTCCAGGTTTTTCTTGCAGAGAGAAGTCTCTGCATCCTCCCCTTTATCCTTCCTGCGGTTATTGCGAAGCTCAGTTACATAGCAATCTCGAGTGGCTTCTTGATCTCCCTCTATTTCTCCTACTCCATTATCTGTTGGGAATTTCATCTTCAGGCACCATGGGGCTAGGACAATTCGAAAGTCAGACAAGGTTGGTCTTGCCAAAAAGGCGTTGTAGGCCGAATGGTTCTCTATCAGTACAAATGTTTGTTTTCGCACAGCAGAGCGGGGATGACTTCCTATTTCAACAAAAAGGTCTAGTTGCCCGAGAGGCATCTTCGCATCTCCAGTGAAACCATGCAGTGGTTTGTTGCAGGGAGACACATCCTTCATTGACAGCTTCATTTTGCCGAATGCATGTTTGAATAGGATATTCACTGAGCTTCCAGTGTATACCAAAATTCGGAAAACTTTGGCTGGACCGAACCAGGAAGAGATAACCATAGGATCCATGTGTGGGTACTGTCTTCCCTCTAGATCATGCCTACTGAATGTGATGTCGTCATTCTCTTTCCGTTTCGGGTGGCGTTCTTCCATAACAGAATTAACGTAGCCTTCAGGGTTTCTAAGTGACTTACTGTATCTTTCCATCTCTGCCCAGTTTCTGTCGGCGATGTGTGGTCCTTCTGATATGGTATGAACCACTATTTTCTCTTGACTAAAGCCGCTGGTGTTGAGATTTCCTCCGCCTCCTTCTGGGAGGGGTAACCCTGGGTTTTCATTGGCGGGAGCTGGAGTCCTGTTCCGGCTTTTTACATAGCGTTCCAGTCTCCTCCTTCTAATGTGTTCTTCAATCAAGTCCCGGAGATGGTGGCATTCATTGGTGTCATGTTCGTGGGATTCGTGGAAGCAGCAGAACTTTCCAGACTTGAGTGCATTATCTGACTCCTTCTTGTGCGTGGGGCGCTTGTATCTAACTTCGTCTTGAGTGGCTAGGAAGATGTTTTCCATTGTTTCATTCAAAGGAGTGTAGGAGTCAAATCTTGGTCCAGGCCGATATAGGCGCTTTTCCCCCTTCTTTCCCCCAGCATTGTCTCTAGAGTCATTTCTCCGAACATCCTTTGTTGCAGCAGAAACCCTGTCTGTAGCTGTTTAAGCCTGTTGCCCTGACTGCCTCTCAGTGGCAGCGTCTTCAAGTGTCATATACTTTCCAGCTTCATGGAAGAAATCAGGTAAAGTAGCTGGCTTTTCCTTGGTTAGTCTTCTAGCAAACTTAGTATCCGGATGTACACCACCGCAGAGAGCCATTAGGATAAGTTTCTCGTCGGCATCTTGGACTGCGGCCGCCGCAGCGTTGAATCGAGTGAGATATTTTGCACTGTCTCTCCGGGTTTCTGCTTGATATTAGATAAGGAATAAGCGTCCTTGGGTTCTTCCACATGAATGCGGAACTGGCTGATGAATTTTTCTTTCAACATTTTCCATGAGCTGATGGACCCTTGGGGTAGGTGGAAGAACCAGGAGGTAGCTAGGTCTGCCAAGAAAAGTGGGAAGCATTTACACAATACTCCCTCCGTTGCTCCGCTCATGAGCATATGCTGGGTGTATCTATGTAAGTGTACAATGGGGTCAGAGGTTCCCTTGTAAGGTTCCATCGTTGGCATTTTCCATTCCCGGGGGGTGATGGCAGTTTCAATGTTGCGGGTGAAGGGGCTGTTTACCCTAGCACCTATCTCCCGATCCATTTGCTCCTGTTGGACGCACTCTCTGAACAATCGCGCCATCCTTTCATCGGAACTTGGAGCGGATAGAAATGAGTTTGGTTCTTCCCTGCGGGACTGATTCCGTCTCAGGGTTCATCCGGTGGCTCAAATACATGTTCATTCGGCATTTCCCCATCTCATTCGGCAGTACAAACCCACAATGTTCATTCGGTACTCAGAATCCACGAGTCCATTCGATGATTCAAGTATATAAGATCGTTCGGCAAAAGAATGTCTCACCTGGATTCGGCAATCAAGAATTGATTCGGCACTTCAAATAGTTCGGCGAACAAGACTGGTTCGACACTTGGTTGACTCGGCACTTGGTTGATCCGGTATTCAAAATGATTCGGCTATCACAAAACGACAAAGGGATAACGAAGGCCTGGCACCCCTATTTATAAATGAGTACAGGATGACCGGACCGTATGGTTCGGCACACAAGACCGGACGAAAATCACCTAAGCTGAGGCAAAGCGCGACATATGATGGCATATGCCCCACTTTGGGGGGCAAGTGTCGGGCGCATTTCTAAACAATGCCGAACCATAAAGCATTGCCGGTCCAAGCTCCCTCTCCATCCACCACCGGTCCATTCATCTCCTACCACCGAACCATCCTAACCGGACCAACCTACCTCGCCTACCACCGAATCACCTACTACCGAACCAACTACCTCTCCAACATACTACCGAACCAAACACCTACCGGTCCAACACCAGCCGAACCAACCAACTTCCCCTACATAGCCGAATCAACCTCCTTTCCATGTCCAACCGAATCAACCCACCTCCACACATTGCCGAGCCAGAAGCAAGGGAAGACACGACCGGACCAACTCTGTCAGGCCAGATTGCTTAAGCCCAGGCCCACCAGCAGCTATATACATCCGAGACCCCGCCCCCAACCTCACTCTATAAATAGAGGGGCAGGGGTACAACATTGGCAGACAAGTTTGAGAGCTCAAGCACGGAAGGAACTTTCAAACAACTTTCATATACTTGTATACAAAGCTTTGTACTTGTAATCTGAAAGAAAAAGGAGAATAACAAATAAAGTGGACGTAGGCACGTTCTGGCCGAACCACTATAAATCTGTGTGTCTTTTATAGTTTTGTCCATCTATTTCGTATATTTGCATAAATCACCCAAGCCATCCAGATCAACATATAACCAACTAAATCATACGACTAGGAGGTGTTTGCCTATTTTTTTGTGCAAACAAGCTGAGTTTGGGAGAGATATGTTAAATGATGAAAAGAAAATTCTTGAAGTAGAACTTGAAAAATTCAAGAATGTTATTCAAGTTCGGAAACTCAATTATCACTTTTAATTCAAGAAATTGAAGCTCAAAAGAGAAAGAATGATGTACTTGTTTCTGAAAATCACGAGTTAAAAATTAAGATTAAACATGTTGAATTAGAAAATAATAGTCTTCAAGCTAAATTAGATGACATCACTAAAAATGTTTCTAACTTAACAAAGGAAGAGAAAATTTATCTAAGATATTAGAAAACTCTCAAACATCTTCAAACAAACATGGTTTAGGTTAAAAAAAGAGTCAAAAATTCCTAATAAGAAAAATATAAAACTTAATAGGAATGTTGATTCAAAACAACAAATATTGCTAAATAAACCTATTAAAACAAAAGTAGAAAAAAAGGTAGTTAAAATTTGGGTACCAAAGACTAACAATGTATTAATAAGAAATAAATATATTAAAACATTTGTGGATAATGTTCATCATAATGAAAACTATATTTATAAAAAGGATACTAAACCAAATTGGATTTGGTTTCCTAAACCCTAACTTTTTAGGACCCTATTAAAAGGTGGGTACCAATAATTTCATATTTATTTTCAGGTCCCACTCGAAAAGAAGAAATGGATATTAGATAGTGGTTGTTCAAAACACAAGACCGGAGACAAAGATATGCTTACAAAAATCACATACTTTGATGGTGGCTCGGTTACCTTTGGAGACAATTCAAAAGGCTATATCATTGGCAAAGGAGTTGTGAACAATTACGGTACATCAAATTTACCTTTTATAACAAATGTTTCATTAGTTGAAAATTTAAAACATAATCTACTTAGCATAAGTCAACTGTGTGACAAAGGTTTTAAAATAACTTTCTCGGATAATAAATGTAGTATTTTTGATCAAAATCAAAATCTTGTTTTTGAAGGAAATAGAGATAGAAATATTTATGTTCTAAACATGAATATTAATCATAATAAAGGTATGTGTTTACTAGCCAAAGATAATGATCCTTGGTTATGGCACAAAAGATTTTTTCATATAAATTTTAAAACTATTAGAAAACTTTCTAAAAATGAATTAGTAAGAGGTTTACCCAAAATAAACTTTAAAATAAATAATATTTGTGATGATTGTCAAAAAGGAAAATTAACGAAATCATCTTTCAAATCTAAGGAAAATATTTCGACTTTACAACCATTAGAATTACTACATATGGATTTATTTGGACCAACACAAGTTCAATCCATTAATCATAATCGATACGTATTTGTAATAGTCGATGATTTTTCAAGATATACATGGACTATTTTTATGAAAAATAAAAGTGACACTTTTGAGCATTTTAAAACATTTGTCAAAAGAATTCAAAACACTAAAGATTTGAAAATTATAAATTTTCGAAGCGATCATGGACGCGAATTCGAAAATGAAGCTTTTGAAACTTTTTGTAAAAAGAAAGGAATAAATCATTACTTTTCATTTCCTAGAACTCCTCAACAAAATGGAGTTGTAGAAAGAAAGAATAGAACATTACAAGAATGCTCAAGAACATTATTAAATGGATGTTCTCTACGAAAACATTTTTGGGCAGAAGCCGTTGCTACTGCATGTTATGCATTAAGTAGAATATCAATTAGACCATTAACTAAAAATACTTCTTATGAACTATTTAATAATAAAAAGCCAGATATATCTTATTTTAAAATATTTGGATCAAAATGTTTCATTTTAAATACAAAAGATCAACTAGGAAAATTCAATCCAAAAGCTAACGAAGGAATTTTCGTAGGATACTCAGAACGAAGTAAAGCATATCGTGTATTTAATAAATGAACAAACATAATTGAAAAAACTTTGCATATATCTTTTAATGAAAATTTTAATAAAAATTTTAATATAAAAGATGATGAAGAATTGATAAATATAGAAGAAACAAACCTTGAAAATAATAATAATGAACTAAGATCTCCTCCTAGAATATTACGAGATCATCCAACTCAAAATATAATAGGAGAAATAAATTCTCAAGTTAGGACTATAAATCAACTAAATTAAATGGGTCATGTAGCTTTCATTTCATCAATAGAACCTAAAAATCCTAAAGAAGCATCAACAGATGATTATTGGATTATTGCAATGCAAGAAGAATTAAATCAATTTGAATGTAACGATGTTTGGGAATTAGTTCCCCGTCCTAATAATCAATCAGTAATAGGAACAAAATGGATTTACAAAAATAAAGTAGACGAACAAGGTAATATAACAAGGAGTAAAGCAAGACTAGTAGCACAAGGGTATAATCAAGAAGAAGGTATTGATTTTGAAGAAACCTTTGCTCCCGTTGCAAGACTTGAAGCAATACGTATACTGTTAGCCTTTGCACGTTTTCAAAATTTTAAACTTTATCAAATGGATGTCAAAAGTGCATTTTTAAATGGTTTTATTAAAGAAAATTATATGTAGAACAACCTCCTTTATTTATACATGAAAAATACTCGGATCATGTATTTAAATTAAAGAAAGCACTACATGGTCTTAAACAAGCACCTCGTGCTTGGTATGAAAGACTTAAAAGTTATTTATTAAATTCGGGATTTAAAATTGGAAAAGTAGATTAAACGCTTTTTATTAAAAATACTACCAAAGATATTTTAATAATTCAAATATACATAGACGATATTATTTTTGGTTCAACAAATGAAAATTTATGTAAAGAATTTTCAAATATAATGACTAATGAGTTCGAAATGTCTCATATGGGAGAATTATCATATTTTCTCGGACTTCAAATCAAACAATTAACAAATGGAATTTTTATAAACCAAGAAAAATATTGTGCTAATTTAATTAAACGATTCGGCATGGAAAACACGTCTGCTAAACCTACTCCTATGAGTACCACTACACATCTCGATCGAGATGAAAATGGCAAAAGTGTGGATCAAAAATTATTTAGAAGTATGACAGGTTCCTTACATTACTTAACCGCTAGTTGACCTGACATAATGATGAGTGTTTTTTATATGCACGTTTTCAATCTAATCCTAGAGAATCACACTTAATAGCGGTAAAACGAATTATGCGATATCTTAACAACACTAAAGATTTCGGTGTTTTCTATCCAAAGGAGTGTTCATTTGAGTTAGTATCATTCGGTGATGCTGATTTTGGTGGATCTCGAAAGGATAGAAAAAGTACAAGTGGTACTTGCCATTCATTGGAAAATCACTTGTATCTTGGTTTAGTAAGAAACAAAATTGTATCTCGCTTTCCACCTGCGAAGCAGAGTATATATCAGCTGCTTTAGCTTGCACTCAAGTTATATACATGCAACAAACACTTAATGATTTTAATATAAATTTAACAAATTCTACAATATACTGTGATAATACAAGTACAATAAAATTATTTAAAAATCCGGTTAATCACTCTCGTACAAAACATATAGATATTCATCACCATTTTCTACGTGACAATATCGAAAAAGGAATAATTAATTAAGAACATATTTCTACCGAAAATCAAATTGCCGATATATTTACTAAACCTCTATTAGAAAACTCCTTCATAAAATTACGACGAGAGTTAGGAATAATGTCTTTTAAAGATATCATATAGAGAAAGTTAGAAAAATCTACACAATTCAGTCGACTAACAATATGCTCAGTCGACTGAATAAAGAAAAGAAAAATGAGATTTTCAATTTATTTTTTGAATATGTTACATAATATATTATAATATAATAGTTATTTGTAAACCATACATTTTTGACTAAATTATGGTAAGCATTAAATCATTAAGTGGATGAAAAACTTTAAAAAATTATAACCACTATATATTTAGAAAATCCCTATTATAAATATATCTTAAAAATATTTCTTTATTACAACTCATTCTCAACGAATAAAAGCTTAAAAAAATTCATTATGAAAAAAGTATGTCGTCCAACAACTCTTTTTCCCCGATCAACATCACCTCTTCAGTTGATAACACTCCAACGTCTCCAAAACTTCCCACTCCAACACCGACACATGACCCATTTACAAATGGAACAATTATTGTACTGGCTACATACCAGAATCCAAGAAAGCGAAACGCGGACTCTTTATTTCTCCAGACACAAAAAGAAAGATTGATGAAATTCATCACTTTCAACAACAACAAATAGATCTTCAACGAGAATTATACTTCGAACAAAAGGTTACGGCTAGACGATTAAGCTTCCTAGAGGAAATCGGTTTACGTTTTTGTGGATTAAAAAAGAATGAAGTGGCTAAACCCCTACCTCGCCCCGTTAGTTCACTTGATCCGTCTTCATCTTACCATACACCGGTCGATCCTGTGAATCCTTGGATGTCTCCTGAGACTCCTCAATATAGTCCAAATTCATGGGATATAAATTATATGTAGAATGAAGGGAAAAAGACTCCGAGTCCATCCTCTAAGAAATAGTTAGTTTTGAAATCTATTTATGGTGTTACATCTATATAATTATGACTATTTCTTTGAATAAAGTGTTTACCTTCAAAATTAGCTAAGAACAACAAAATACATGGGTCAGTCGACTGAAAACCTTGTTCAGTCGACTGAACTCAAGGAAGAATGCAAAATTTTTATAATTCAATCGACTAATTCCTCTGCTCAGTCGACTGAAATACTAACAGAAACTTTCAGACAAATATTCAGTCGACTAAAAACCCTGTTCAGTCGACTGAATTCAACGCAGAAAATTTTCGGCCTTCAATTCAGTCGACTGAATAGTGTATTCAATCGACTGAACGCCAATTCCCATGCAACTTTCCCCTTTTAACCACCAATTTTTTACCTATCCATTCACTTTTTACTTTCCAAAATACTTTTCTTCCCCAATTATTTTCGAAACCGTAGCCCCCAATTCCTCAAAATCCACACAAATCTCACTCAAATGGCACCAAAGACATCAAGAGCTTCCTCTTCTTTATCCTCCGAGCCAATTGATGCTCAAATAGCGCAATGGCTTTACGATGGAGTCACTGTCACTAGATGGAATATGATGAAGAATTCCCGTATTTTCGAGCATTCCTTCGTTGATTTCTAAAGCTTTCAAACCTACAACATCCAAGCGTTAACCGATCAAGCTGGTTTAACTTCTCTTTTGGATTTGAAAAGAAATGACCATGCCATTAATCATGTAATGGTCAAATTATTTTATGCTAACCTTAATCTTGGACACCAAACTCCAAGAAATCCAAACAATAGTGTTTGGAATATGGTATGTGGAAAGAAAGTTTGGTTTTCCTTGGATAGAATAGCACACATTCTAGAATCACCAAATATCGGGAGAAAGCTAGAAGAGATAAAATTCAATCCACATATTCGCGATAACATAAACCATCGATTTATGGATGATAATATCAACTTTAGAGATTTAAGTCCACCTCTCTTCGACCTATGTCTATCCAAATAACTATCGAGCTCTATATGCTATTTTTGGCAATATACAAGTCAATTGGGTACAACTTATTCTTGATGAGTTTCTCACTTTTAATAATGGCAAAATGCGCACTATCTATTTTGGAGAATACATCATGCGACTTCTCCTCAATGTCGATACGCATCAGAGAATACAATGGTCCATCAAATTAACCACCGGACCATAAGCCTAATGCAACTCCCATCTCGACCTCCTCGCATAATATCACTCGCCGAATGGGAAGCAAGGCATCAAGAACAACAACAACAACAACCTCCACAACCTGTAACGACCCATGTAAATTCGATGTTTAAAATGAATTTAATTAATAAGATTCTAATTTAAATTTAGAAAGAAATAAAAATCTTATTAATTTATATGAAAGAAAATATTGAAATTTGATGTATCAAGGGTAATTAAAATTTACAAATTAAATTATATATAGTAATAGTGGAAATTGTTGCATTTGATATAAAGTTTGAATAAGTAAATTAAGGCAAGTATTGAATTTGTCAATGGAATAAAATATTGATTTACGGAAATTGAATATAAACGGAGGTAATAAAGTAATGCAAGAAAATAAATAATGTAATTAGTACAATCCCTTTTATTTGTAAACTATTGTAAGGTGTTAATTAATTGAAATATGAAAATTTGGAAATAGATTCAAAATTTATGTTAGATAAATAAATTAAAATAATTAAAGTTAGTAATTAATGGGTTAAAGGGAATACCAATTTATTCATAAAGTGAATATAAGTGAATGTAACAAAATAAATAGGAAACGCTAATTATTCATAAGTGATGGTTGATGATATAAACGTTACTAATTATTAATGTAGTAACGTAAGGTGTAAATGTAAATTTCAACGGAAACGTAACCTTATTTCTAGGTCGAAATTGCAGGTAGATTTATGAAATGGAGTTTATGCAATAAATAGAATTGAATATTTCTTTAGTATGAATTTAAAGGAGTATGGGGTAATTTGATTAAATCAATAAAAGACAATAAATGCAATGATGATGGGTTAGTAATAAAAGCGAATAGGGAAATGATTGTTATAGTAAGAATGGGATTCCAACTTGTTGGAATGGAGTAAACACACTTAATAATAAATTTAGTATAGGAAAACGAAATGGAAATATTGAATTAATTAACTCGTATATATATAGTAAATGGCGATTATTGAATTGTAAATAATAAACTTATTTAAGGTGATCAAGAGTTGTCACCACAAGTTATTATGAGTAATGCATATATATTAATTCATTCAATTGATTTGGAAATCATTGCAATAAAAATTAAAAAAAAAAATATAAAAAAAATGTGTTACGTTGAATAAATTAAGGTAATAAATGGAGAATAACGTAAATGTTCTTCATAAATATGATAATTTGAATCTATTGAAATTAATGGAAATTGAATATAACATTTTACGTTAATTGGAGATAAAGATGGAAATAGGTAATAATTGCATGCATTTGTAAGTGGAAATAAAACGTAAATGATAACAAGTATTTAAGATTAACCATCTATTTAGTATATTTAATTATAACTGATAATCAACTGCAATAAATAATAAATAATTGTTACTTTAGCGTTAATTGAAGTAATACTTGAAACTTAATATTCAGATATTATGTAAATATAAATTTAGGTGAAATTGGAGATATGTATGTAATAAAATATGAATCTATTGTTAAATTTATTTATAAAATGGCAGTTGTGTAAATGAAAGGGTGCAAAAGTAAGCTTTGTCAGTATTGGAATAATGTATGATTATAGATTAAATTGAAATAAATGAAAATTTAACATCTAATTATTACGTTAATAGGAAGTAATTGTTTTACTTATCATTACATTCATTTAGCCCATTTTGAAACTTAATCAGCTGAAATTAATGTAATTGAAAATTTCAATTAATAGGAGAGTGAATACTAATTGAAATAGGTGCAATTAAAAGCAGCTTATGTTTTGTGAAATATAAGGAAAGTTTTGATTCAATGAAAAAAAACATTTACATCAATAAAATGAATGTTTCATCTATCAATGTAGGTTTAATTAATTTAAATAAAGAATAGGAAGATTAATTTTTAAGAAAGAAATATATGTTTAATTGAACCGTGTTTAGCTTACAGACTGATTACAAGAATAGGGAAATAATCTATTTATTACTCTTGTGTATAAACAGTTTTTCTACTTTTTTATGCATTTTAGTTGTCTGTTTTAAAATTTAACTTTGTAAGTGATTGCAATTAATGTAGTTCAAATATTTCAATTTAAAGGAAAGAAAACGGTGATTGAAATTAATAGATTTAATAATAAAAAAACGCGCGTTTTGTGGTAAATGAAAATGGTGTTTTAATGGTAATAAGGGATCATTTTCTGAAAAACAAATCAAACGTTTTCATTTTTTAGGTAAGTATAAAAATTCATTATGCATAGACAAAAACCCAAATGCGTTGAAATTCGAATATTACTTGGGTTAATGAAGTTAATTTTGGTGTGTTTAGGGTTAGCAAAATTTATTAAGTAAACAATTGTTTTGAAATTTGAATTCTAAAAGTTTGTTTACAGTATAGAGTTAGTCCATTCATTCCCTTTCTAATTAATAATTACCCCTTTTTAATACCTGCTACTTTTAAAAAGGCTGTTCATATTTACTATATTTCAAAACCAAGTTTGTTCATATTTACTTTATTTCTTTCCATTCATTTTCCAACTTCATTTTCTGAAACGTCATTTCATTTATTTCTAATTAACAGCGGCCTCTCTTTTCAAATCTCTTTGATCCTAAACCTAACTCTAACCTTATAAATAAGATATGACGCAAATGAAACCACGGCCTCCATTCTAATCTTCTTCTTATTTTTCCTTTTTTTTTCTTCAAATCTCCTTATTATCTCTCATTTTAATTTTTTCTTTCCTCTTCAAATATTCTTCTTCTTCTTCAGATTTTCTTCTATTTCAAACTTTCTTCTTTCTTTTCAAATCTAGATCTTCTCTTCCATTCTCAGTTTTTATTTTAATTATTTTCTTTTTCAATTCTTCTTTTTCAAATCTTCTTTTTTTTTCTTTCAAACTTTTTAAAAATACATACATTCGTATAATAAGGAGGAAAATTAAAGTAAATTGAAATTAAAGAAAAATTACGGAACAAAGCTAGCAATCAAGAAGAAGCATACGCGTTTTTCACGAGGGAAGAGTGGATGTGACACGGTATTTTATTTTTGTTTAATTTATTTTTGTTAATTTTGATTTCAATTAGTTCTAATAATCATAACTCGTACATACGGACTACGTTTACGCGAGACTTTTTTTGTTAGGATCGTAATTAAATTCCAGATCTTTTGACGATGGTTTAGACAGATTTGGAGACCGTCGAATTTTGGGTTTAAATCGGATTTAAATTCAATTTAAATTCAAAAGGTGAGTGTTTTAACCCACTCACAACTTCTAAAATTTCTTATGTTTGTCAATTTGACTTTAGATATGAGTAGAAATTTACTTATGACTGTTTGGCATGTTTTATTCATTATTGATGTTTAAACGCATTTTTTTAATATAACTGTTAATTAATTTGATTTTTTGCATATAAATTGACAGTAAAAAATTTACTTATTTGCATATAAACTGATAGTTAAATAGTTAATAAATTTATTTTGAATATAAACTACTTGTTAATAACTGTCATTTATTTCCTGTTATATTGTATATGCTATATATTAATGTTTGTTTAAATTGCTGATGATTGAAATAAATTGATGATGATTGAATTAAATTGGTTGATGATTGATATTGGGTGAATGGATGATGTGTTCTATCTTATAAAATCTGCAAGTTATCATGTATATTCATTTCATTCGGGATTGCGGTTTGAAATGATATACAACCGCATTTTTATTTTAAATTGCGGATTGAAATAATAAACATCCGTATCACTTGACCATAGGGTAGAAAATTTTATACAGGCACCGCGGTATATATATATAAAAATATTTTGAAATGATTTTCTATGGTTTTTGTAAAGCTATATATATATATATGGTTTATGGGATATTGATTTGGTTATTGATAAAGGTTATTATATATAAAATAATTTCCGGTTTTAAGCTTTGCATAAATTTGATTTGAAGTTTAAAATAAAGTTTGATTTTAAGACCAAATAAGATTAAGCATTTATTTAAATTCAATTTCTGGAGTTTCATTGACTTAAACGAGAATAAGGTTGGAAGATGAATGTTAAGTTAAATTGGAATTAAATAAAAAGTTAGAATTTTTAAAGGATATGATTTTATTAGTTGATGTTTGTGTAGAGTGATCTAAATGAATATCAGGTTGATTTAAATGAATATATAATAAATTGAAAGATTTTCCAGTTATGTGAAGTTAAAGGTTTTTCTTAAATTATATTGAATTCATTAAGTAAATATTTCAAGTCTAAATAATAAGTAATTGAATTTAATATATATATGGAATTGTCAAATGAGTTTGTTTGAAATGGTGAAATATTTAAAGCTTTGAAACATAAGAATTGAAATGTTATTTGGAAGTTTAAATCGATATTTGAAAATTGATTTGTGAAATCTAAGGAAGCTATTGTGTTTTATAAAGTAATTTAATATTTAACCATTTAAGAGATGAAAATTTGTTTCGAAGTTATGATTTTCAAGGTAGTATGATTTGAAATATTATATTCAAGAGTTTTGATTTCTAAATATTTTACTTTGAAAGCCCTATGATTTTGGAAAAGAATATATATTGGAAAATAAAATGACATTATATGATTTGGGGTCTAAATGATATTGTATTGATTTGGGGTTTTAAAAATATAAATGATATCGTATTTATATGGGTTTAAATGGATATTTTATTCTTGTTTTAAAGTTTAAATTATTTTAAATGACCGTGGTGTTATAATAACGTTTGGTTGTTAAAGAGACCGGGATCGGAAGTTGTCATACTCTCTGCCAACTCCGAAAACCACTTTAACAACTGTGTACGCGGTGGAGTTTCCAGAATGAAGTAGGCTGGTGGCGGCGTTTCCTGTAAGGTAAATACGTGGACCTAACTCCCGTGAGTTGGCATAAGGTGGCTAAAACAGGAGCGATTGACGGGTTAATAAGGTAGCACCTTTGATCGGACACATCCCTTCGATATTATACTTTGACTTTTGGATTGATTCGGTGGCCACTTTTGATTTTATTTGGGGGTGTGGCTCGAGGTGGGCGGTAGCTGCGCGCTACGCGTTACCACCGACCCAGAAGCATAATTGGTATATCTACCCTGGCATTGCCTAGTTGTGCCGTGTCACCTACCCTATCGCGCCTTGTACGAGTTTCTATTTGTGTCATACCTATGGAGTATCCTCTGGTAGCCTCCCGATCAGGAGGTATTACGGTACTGTATAGACTATTGGCATTATTTGTGTTAAGGGCTATATAGGTAACCCCTTAATGCTATTAAAAAGTAAGTTTATTTTACAAATAGACACTATTATAATAGCACAATATACTACATAGTAAATAGTTTAACGGATCCTTAGGAGATGTAAATCCCGAGCATCTCTTGAGTTACTGCGCTCATATTTATTTCTGTTGATTTAACTTACATAAGATCTTTTAGTTCTGACTCGAGTGTTTTGTCTTTTCAATTCGCTCAGGTCAGTCCAAGTGTTTCAGGATTTGAAGACTTAGCTCTGGAGGACGGAGACGAAGATTTGTAGTATTACTATCTACTATATTATTCCACTGCACTATATAATTCCACTACGTTGTTATATGGTATGTGCACTCTGATATGTATTGTATAAATATAATCAAAGGTTTTGTAAAACAGCTTAATGAACTGTATATTTTGATTATTATATTTTATCCCTCCGCTGTGAGATTTTGTTTAGTTTTTTTTTCTCTTCTCTGTTTTTCTTATTTATCCCATAAAAATCCGCCCTTCCGGATGGTTTGAATTGGAACGTGTGTCTGTTTAAATTATGCGAAAAGGCGGGATGTTACACAACCTCACCACGAAGAACATTTCGAGCAAGATGATGAAATTCGTCTTGTTGACCCAAGCTTTACTACCAACCAATCATTGGGAATATTATCAAGAAATCAACAAATTCTTGATACTCGTCTTAAAAAGGTAGATCACAAGCTTGACAAAATCAAAGGATTCTTCAACAAGCTATAGGATGCAATCTCATGCTCAAGAACCACTACTGCTTCAACATCTCGCGACAAACGTCTGGCACCTACGTTTACATGGACGTCATCCGAAGAGAAAACAAGTAGCAACACAAGCGGAGCAAGTGGTGGCCAAGGAGGAAGAGCGTACAGACCACCAACAGGAGGACCCGTCATACGTGAACCAAGAGGAGGAAGATAAGGTTCATATGACTGGGATAGAGATGAGTAATTTTAGTATGGTTTGATGTTTATTTATAACTTTTTATGGCTTCTATAAATAGCCATTTTGTGCATGTTTGACGCAACATTTTTAACTTTTTCTTAAGCCATGGTTATGCAAATTTTCTATTCTCTATGATTCAGTGATTTTTTTGATAGAATATTTCTACTGTTATCTTCCTTTTTGTCGATGACAAAGGGGGAGAAAATCTAAGGTACTAACTTTATTTTGTAGGAAAGATAGTGCATACATTCGGGGGAGAAAATAATATATCTCTAGAATAAATCAGTATTGTCATCAACCAAAAAGGGGGAGAATGTTGATACGCGAAGATTTTGATCAATGACAATATGCTTCAAAAGGAAGAGATATGTGCAAAGCTAAAGAAAGATTGATGTGCTTCAAAAGTATGATTTTTTTATATAGGTCTTAGTCTAGATTTATTGTTAAAATCTATCCTCAAGAGGCTTGCACGAACACTAGAAAACATTTTATAAAACTTCATTTTTATTTAAGCTTTCACTGTGCATATTTTATAAGTTCAGTCGACTGAACAGGAATATCCAGTCGACTGAAACTGGTACTAATATATAAACATGCACAGTTTCAGTCGACTGAATTTCCTGCACAGTCGACTGAATTTGTTCTTGAAAATTTTACTTCATATTTTCAGTTGACTGAATTCTCTGTTCAGTCGACTGAATTTGAACCTGCGAATTTTTTATGAATGGACACCTTCTTCCTCCCAAGAGTTGCAACCATTCACCAATGGAAATGGAAGCATCTCTTGTTTGCAACCTTTGACAACAAATGCACCTCTTCTACATGTATATATACATGATTTAACTTCATTCAAGCTACCGAATTCTCATTCTTTAATATTACTATTTTCTTGATCATATTCTCTAAATATTCTCAAAGCAATCACCAATCTATTGTTTGAATCATTGTTTTGTTTATAACATTCTTTTGATTCATAGCAATTCACATTTCCTAAATCTTCACAAACACATTGCATACTCTCGAGGATATGATTATAGGAATATTGTACTACATTAGACTCATTAGTGTTGACAAGAACACAACAAGTCGAATATTGTATTTTAGTAATTGAGTTGAAGTCCTCTTCGGTAGTTGAGGCAAGAAATTCCGTTCGGTTGTTCGGGTAAGTTGTAAACCTATTCCTCCGGGTGAAGTGAGGGTGTTAGTTAGTGAAATTCCTAAGTGAAGCTTAGGGACTGGACGTAGGACCAGAGGTCCGAACCAGTATAAAATCCTGTTGTTCCTTGCATTTACCTACTTTATCTACCTAGACTATTCCGTTATTCCATATTACACGATCCTACCGCATAGCCCCCTCTTTCACTATCTACTATATTATTCCACTACAACATTTTATTCCACTGTATAATTGTTATTTATTGGTATTTGTAACTCTGTTATATGTTCTATAAGTATAATCGAATATTTTGTAAACAGATTTATAAACTGTACATTTGATTATTATATTTTATCCTCCGCTGTGAGATTCTGTTTGTTTATTTCTTTCTTGTTTTTCTTATTTACCCTATGACAATCTGTCCTTTTGTATGTTTTAATACTGACGTGTGTGGTTTATCGTCGATTTAAACCGTATAAAAAGGCACGATCTTACATCTGGTATCAAAGCCAGGTTTAGCGATAAACCTTAGCTTTGTGGAGTCTGACTCTTTTACTAATAGGGTAGTAATACCCTATGGGGGTCGCTGATTGTATATATATGAGAGAGCGTATTTGTTAGTGTCGTAAAAAGGTTTTAATATTGTGTTAGTTTGTTCCTTTTTTATTTATAGATTCTGGTTGATGCATGGGACGCTATGACATTAATAGGGATTTCTAAACACTTAATAGGACAGACCGACATAATATTTGTTTTTAATATAGGTGAATGAAATAATTTTGCCTATTATATTTTCTATATATATATATATATATATATATAAAGTAAATTTTTATAAATGATATATATTTGGTTGCAATAGATTGGTTGTTAGGTAACGAAATTTATTAATAATAGTTGAAATAAGATTGAAAAAAAATTAGTCGAATTGGAAATTTAGAACTTAAGTTCCGGGGTTTTTGAAATTTCTTTTGAATGATTTCGAAATATAATAATAATTTTATTAGAAGTATTTTATGATATAAATATTTCAATATAAATTGAAAGAAATGTTTTAAAAGGAATTTGGAAAGGAAATAAGTTTTGTACTCCCCTCTCCGTCGCTGGAAACAATTTCGGTGATGAATGCACGCATCATCGACATTCATTTTTGAGTTTCGGAGTGGGAAGGCCACTGTAGCAGTTCGACTACAGAATTTTTTTGATAAACATATATAAATGTTGAGTTGTTTTAAATATAATTGGATATATAATTTGCAAGCATATGTTTATTTGTTATTTTAAAATGATGTTGAATAAAGACCTGCTACTTAATTCCTAAGTTTCCGTTAATTAATAGTTGCAATTAAGGGTAGTAAATTGGAACTTAATTAATAATTGGAGCCTTTTAATTAAAATAAGTAATTTAATGCTAGGTTATGAATAAAATTAAAGGTAATTTGAAAATTTTAACTTATAAATCAAAAGATATAATTATTGAACCATTAATTAATTAATTAATTGAGAGAAACTTGTATAACTTTCAATTACATTCTTAAAGGCATATGTATAACTTACCCAAAAGATATAAAAGTTGAAAATGTTAATAAGAAAATGTAATAGATATTATACAAGTAATAAACTTGAGATAATGAAAGTAATTAATGGAATTTTTTAATAAATAAGAATTGATATTGTAGTGTTATAAACTTAAGTATAATTGAAATGCTACTAATTTAATATAATAAGAAGGTAAGTAATATAAATAAATGATTGTAAACTTCAGTAAATGAATTAAAGTGCAAAGGAATTGAATTAAGCATGAATAGCATGAATACTAATAAATGAAATTATGTAATAATCAATAAAAAATGGCATTAATGAATGAAATAAGATTTGTAAGTAATAAAGGAATAATTAAAATAAACATTGAACCAATGAATAAATGTAAAAGGTTGTAAGAAGTAAAATGTAAAGTAAAAGGATAAACCAGTACAAGGATAAAAAGTATATCAAACGACAAATCTATGAATGGAATTAATAAGGATAAACTAAATCTGTTGTTTGAAATTGTTGATGTTTGTTGGTTTATGGTTGTTTGGGCAAGGATACTTCAATATTGTTGGATGTATGAATAATCTATTTCGTTTCATCTAAGGCTGTTGAGTAAAAGATGCACCTAATAGTTATTCTTCATTCTGTACAAATTTAATTTTTTGAACCCGAACAACTACCTGTTTTGTTTGATAAGAATGAATGATTGATTAGTTGATTCTGTATGATGGTTGTATGTTGTGATTTCATGTGATTGTTGTGTTTGGCATTGCTTTGTTTGTTTGTGGTTGAACAACTTAAATATTTCATTCTGTATAATTGCTAACTCTTTTAGATTATATAAGTGAAATACAGGTTATGGAAGCTATTGCTACTGCATTTGGTTTCATAATAATAAGTGTAAATTGGCCGACAAATATGTACGTTTTCGGATTATGGTTTATATCGTTATTATATTATTTTCTCGAGTTGGGATATATATTATTTTGGAAATATATGTTGTATATTGTATTTTGATATTATATTTTCTCCCGAGCCTCCCCGTACAAAGGAGACTCTGCCGAAAATTTTCGAAAATTTTGGACTTAGAAAAAATTTTGAAAATATTTTCCAAATTCTACTAATTTGAGTATAAAGGGATTTAACAGTTATAAATTGATATTTTATTTAAAATATAAAATTTTATGAATTTATTTGTTTATAAATTTAATATTTTAAATAAGATATATTAATCTCTTAATTCTTCTTTTCCATTCTTTTTCCTTTTCGGGGACGAAAAGTTTTGAGTGGGGTAGAGTGTAAAGACCCGTAAAATTCGATGATTAAAATGAGTTAAATTAATAAGATTTTTAATTAAATTTAGAAAGAAATAAAAATCTTATAATTTATATTGGAACGAATGTTAGAAATTTAATGTTGCAAATTGAAATTAAAAATTTACAATTTAAGATTTATATGGCAATAAAGTGAAATAATGTAAATTGGCATACTCGGTTATAAGTTTAATATAAGAAACCAATAGAAATGTTTAATGGGTGAAATATTAATAAAAATATTAACTAGAATGGAATTCATTAATATAATAATGAATAGTGAAATTTGTTACATTTGGTTTAAAATAGAAAAGGAGTATATAAAAGTAACTGTTGAATAAACCAATGCAATAATTGTAGATAAGTAATTATAATATGTGTTGT
The DNA here is from genome assembly GCA_030765085.1 of Allium cepa. NCBI lineage: Eukaryota > Viridiplantae > Streptophyta > Magnoliopsida > Asparagales > Amaryllidaceae > Allium > Allium cepa. The sequence continues at coordinate 345,242,675 of CM060938.1, forward strand.
TGATAATGAACGTACTTAAATGGTAATAAATTGAATATAAGGAAACAAAGACATTTAGTGAATCATTTAATGAATTTATGAAATAAAAATCAATGTCCTATAGGTAATTATAATATTGTTTGGAAGTGAAAACGTACAAGTATGAAACCAAGTAAGTAAATTAATTAAGAATATAAATAGTAATTAATGAACATATTTGGCAAATATAACTAAATAGTATGAAATGAAGCATGCATTAAGGAAATGTAATACAAGTCAATGTTAATTTCACCCATAAGTGTCAATTTATTGAATAGCAAGGTTTTAAATCAAGATTTATTAATTTATTTGAAACTTAAAATTCAATAAGTGGAATTTAATATTAAATTATTACGTTAATGGAGTCTAATAAGTTTAAATGGGTAATCAATTGCAATTAATCTAATTAAAGGTTATATTAGTATAAAGTTGGGTAGTAATGGGTAATAATGTATTGCTAATGGTGTATGAATGAATTGATGATTTAATTCAAAGGAAACGATGTTAAAGTTATTCATATTGAACAATTTGTTGAATTATAAAGAATGAAAATATAGTTTATTTATAGATTGGAATTTAATTTCTGAAAATAAGATAATTGCAATTAAATGAAATTGGAATAGCTAAATAATACGTTATTTGAGATTTAGACGGAATAATTATTAATTTATTTAATTTAATGAAACCAATGGTAAGATCTTAACTGATTGTAATTAATTATTTGAAATAATGACTATTGGTTGAATAAAGGGATGGAATAAAGTTTTATCAATATACTTGAATTTAATACACGATAATAGGATAAATTGCAATTCAATGAAAAGTAGATACTTAGAAGATTGTATAAATGGAAATTTAGATAAAATTTAAGAATATAAATATAAACAATCGTGAACCAATGTAAATTGCATCCTTTTGATAATGATAAATTAAATAATAGAATGAAAGGTGAATTTAATAGAATTAGTGGAAATTAAATTTATAATTTAACGAAATTGAGGGTAATATTGAAATTTAAAAATTATTCACCTCTAAATTGACATTTAAATTTGTTTAAATCATTGTAAATGATTAAGAAGTTATGAATGTTAAAAATTTTCAATTATCGAAATCAAATTGAAAATTTGATTTAGATTAATTAATTATTAATTTAATTAATTAATGGAAAAATAGCCATTTTGGCCACTGACTCGGATTTCTACAAAACAAGTTTCATCGGATCCGTAACGGTGAATTATTTTAGGGTTTCAAGTTTCGTAGCGATCAGACTTTCGTTTGATCGTACGGACGCGAAACGCCTTCAAATCGCTAAATTGAAATCAATTGAAATCAATTTTAAAATCTTGATTTTAGCATAACTTCTCCATATAATAGAATTTGGACTTGATATCTTTTCCATTGCGTTTATAATATTTCAAAACATCTATTTTGATATATGGGTTGACCCAATTTCGTTCCAGAGTCAGAATGAGTTTTTCAGGGCATTGTTGTCATTCTGAATCAATTCGTCTTTAGTAGTAACTGATGAAAATGATGGAATTGAGCCTTGAGATCAGTTCCATTGCATTCAGAAGTCCTTTTTAGGTTAGGATAGTCTGTTGGCACATTTAGATCGGAGTTTGGCTGTTTTAAGACGTAACTATATATTCGTCGCGCTAAACAAAAATATATTATTAATTTAATCCTTAACCCTAGGAATTCTTCAGCTGCCATCTTCCCTTCCAATGGCTGAGAATTTTTTATTTTCAAACCCTTATCTCGCTCAATCCTTTCAATAACTCGTGTTGACACCAAAAGAAGAATTGTTGCTGCCAACATCCTCTACAGATCCTCACGGGTTTGATGATGAGATGGGCGATGGTTGGACCAGAAATCGAGGATGAAGGTGGCTCGGAGGAAGCGAATTTTAGCGGTGGTAGCGTGCTTACTGTGCGACGCGGTGGGTGGCGATCGGGGAGGGGGTAGCCACGCGTTCAAGGATATTGGTTGATCGGAGGCTAGGGCCTTGTGCGACGTGAAAAAATTGAGCTTCCTAGTGGCGGCTCTAGGGTTACTGGATGCGAATAGGAAGAAGAAGCTTACGTGTTTTGTTTTTTTCCACGTGGGAGGAGTATTGTGGCACGATATTTTATTTTGTTTAATTTATTTTGTTAATTTCGATTTCAATTAGTTCTAATAATCATAACTCGTACATACGAACTCCGTTTCACGCGCGGTTTTCTCCGCTAGGTTCATATTGAGATTCTGGACTATTTGGCACTGGTTTGGATGGATTTGGAGACTGTCAAATTTTTTAATTTAAATCAGATTTAAATTCGATTTTAATTCAAAAGGTGAGTGTTTTAACCCACTCAAAACTTCTAAAATTTCTTATGGTTGTTAAATTGATATATGATGTGATTTAAAATTTATTTATGGTTGTTTGGCATATTTTAATCATCATCTCAGTTAATTTCATTTATTTAAATTAAATTGCTATTTAATTTATTCATTACATTTAAACTGCCAGTTAAATTGTTATATATTGCATATAAACTACCAGTTAAATAGTTATACTTTATTTTTGAATATAAACTGATAGTTGATACCTATTGTTTATCACCTGTTATATATTGATGTATTGTTTGAATTTTGATGACGATTGTGATAAATGGTTGATGGTCGATATTGGATGAATGGATGATGTATTCTATATTGCTATAAACTGCAAGCTATTATGCATTTTCATTTCATTCGGGATTGCGGTTTGAAATGATATACAACCACAAATTTTTATTTTTAAATTGCGGATTGAAATGATAAATATCCGTGTCACTTGAACATAGGATAGAAAATTTTATACCGACACCGTCGGCCTATATATATAAATATTTTGAAAATGATTTCTATGGTTTGGATAGGATACGGTTAAATAAATATCATATTTTTATTTATGTAAATATTATTTTATATATACATATATAGTTAAATTTTTGAATTTAAGTTATGTATAAATTTGTTAAATAAAATAAATAAGTAGAATAATGGAGTTTGATTATTTTATATTATATGGTTAAGTACATGTTAATATATTGAATATGTACATATAGAGTTTTAATGATTTAAATCAATTCAGATCGGAAGTTAAATTGGAAATCTATTTGGAATTGAGTTTTTTAAGAATTAAACTCCATAAGTTGATGTAGAATTTATTAACATGAAATCTTAAAAGGTATGATATTTATAACTGAATTTTTATTTGAGATGAATTAAATGAATATTTCTAGTATAAATAAATTGGAGGAAATATTTAGTTATAGGTAATTTGAGTTTTATTTAAATGATTATGGGTTTATTATGCAAATATTCCAAACTAAATAGTAGGACTTTTAATGGGTGAATAGAAATTTCCAACCTTAGTTTCTAATTGTTTAATACTCAAGGTTTGAAATATATTGAACTGAAGTGGTTTATTAAAACTGAAAGTGAATTTAAAATTTAATTTTATATACTATTGAATATCCAAACCATTTAAGTTCAAAGTTATGGTTTTAAAGCTATGGATTTCCAAGTATTATGTTTTGAAGAGTTATAATTCAAATGTATGGTTTCGAGACATTATAAATTTTAAAGTGATATTGTTTTAGAAAAAGGATATATTTGAAATAATATCATATTGATTTGGTTTTAAAAAAAGAAAATGATATCGTATTTATATGGTTTTGAAAAGGGATATTATTCTGGTTTTAAAGTATAAATATTTTAAAATGACCGCAGTGTTATAATAATGACTGGTTGTTGAAGAGACCGGGATTGGAAGTTGATATACCTCTTCCAACTCCGAAAACCACTTTAACAACCGTGCACGCGGTGGAGATTCCAGAGTGAAGTAGGATGGCGGCGGCGTTTCCTTTGAGGTAAATACGTGGACCCAACTCCCATGAGTTGGCATAAGGTGGCTAAAACATGAGCGACTGACGAGTTAATTGAGGTAGCACATTTGATCGGACACATCCCTTCGATATTATACTTTGACTTTTGGATTGATTCGGTGGCCACTTTTTATTTTTTTTATTTGGGGTATGGCTCGAGGTGGGCGGTAGCTGCGGCCACGCGTTACCATCGACCAGGAAGCGTAATTGGTATATCTACCCTGGCATTGCCTATTTGCGCCGTGTCACCTACCCTATCGCGCCTTGTACGAGTTTGGTTTTCTCCCTAGCCCGTGTGGTATCCTCTGGTGGCTTCCCGATCAGGAGGGACTATGATATTGGATGGACTACTGGGACTATTACGTGTTAAGGTGGAAAATGTAAAGCCTTATTGCTATTTATAAGTAAGTTTATTTTACAATAAACCTTATTATAATAGCGAAATATTACTACATAGTAAATAGTTTAACGGATCCTTAGGAGATGTGAATCCCGAGCATCTCTTAAGTTACTGCACTCATATTTATTTCTGTTGATTTAACTTGCATAAGATCTTTTAGTTCTGACTCGAGTGTTTTGTCTTTTCAATTCGCTCGGGTCAGTACGAGCATTTCAGGATTTGAACATTTTATTCTGGAGGACGGAGATGAAGATTTGTAATACTATTATCTACTGTATTATTCCACTACACCATTTTATTCCGCTGCATAATTGTTATTTGGTATGTGTAACTCTGACATATGTTGTATAAGTATAATCGAATATTTTGTAAACAGATTTATAAACTGTATATTTGATTCTTATATTTTATCCTTCCGTTGTGAGATTCTGTTTGTTTTATTTCTTTCTTGTTTTTCTTATTTACCTTATAACAATCCGTCCTTTTGTATGTTTTAAGTCTGATATCGTCGATTTAAACCGCATAAAAAGGCGGGATATGATAGAGTCTAGACAAAAGATGAAGTGAAATCCCAAAAGCTGAAGCAGCAACTGAATCAGAGATAGCGATTACCCTGAAATAACTCGGTCGGACCCGAGTTTTATTAAAAGAAAATAATAAACAGATCAATCTAATTTAAACTTCAAAAATAAGTGTATGATAAACATCACTTAAGCAAATAATTATGATCTCAAATGAGATTATACAACATGAATGATCAACATACTTCAATTAAAGAAATCTTACTTTAAACTCCATCAAAATCAATAATCTCGAATGAGACTATTCAATAAACATAATCGCCATAGTTTAAATGAAGAAATCTCAATTTAAACTCCATCAAAATCAGCTTTTAAATTCCCAATTGAATTCAAAATGGAAAAACGCAACTTTATAATCTCGGATGAGACAATACACAAAATTATAATCTCGGATGAGACTATACACAAAGTTATAGTCTCGGGTGAGACTATACAACGTAGTAATCAGCATAGTTTAAAGGAAGAAATCCCATTGAACATCCTCAATTCAACTTCCAAATTCACAATTGAATTCAAAGAAGCAGTACGCAAAAATCTAGAAATCAATTAAGATAACTAGACAAATCAGTAGTCACAAAATCTAGAAATCAAAATAAGATAACTAGAAAATCAACATAAAAGATGGATCGATCCCAGCAGATGGTGAGTTTCAGCTACGCCGCACGTGCATCTCAGATGGCCGAAGCCTACCATGTACTATAAATTTTGGCGCCCATCAGATGACTCGAAGGTCCGTAGAGTAACCTGAAGGTCTAGTACTGGTAATTGACCCGAAGATCCAGCAGCGTGGCTCGAAAGTCCAACAAAATCATCAAAATCATCAAACATCAGATGTTTCAATTAACGAGTTCGAAATTAACCGAAATAGTAAAAGTGTAGTTCCATACTCCGCACTTTTGCTAAATCATTTAAATCTCTTCATCATTTCCTTGAAAGTGCAAGATTGTGTATTTTATATAAATAACATTTTACGTTGTCAAATGGACAAGTCCGAAATTAAGCGAATTAGTAAAAGTAAGGGTTCATTGTCCTCAATTTTGCTGAAGCGTTTAAATAACTTCCTCATTCTTTTGAGAGCGCAAACTGTAAAAATTTTGGAAACAATTTTATTTTAAAATGATTTTTAAAACACGTGATTAAAACAGCAATAACTGTAGCAATTTCGACGAGGAAATTACGCTTCACAAAACACCGTAAGAACGGATATCAAATCAGCGTTGTGCGATAACCGCTTAAAAATTCACTTTAATTTGACGGTTACTGAAGTCAAAATGACAGAAATTTTTATTTGTCAAAATTCTCATGAAAACAACACGCTTCCAAAATATAAAACCGGTTAAAAAATTCCGTTATAAAAATAACGACTACAAAAATACGTTTTAAAACGTAATACTGGTTCAACATAAATTTACCCGAGCCATATATTATGCATGTACGCACCTTTCAATAAAAACAAAGTATACTTGACTGGGATTGTTTCGTGCATAGGGTATTAAAATATCTTCAATAACAAAGATTGCTTCATGCATTTTAACATGGCACGCAAAAATGAGTTTGCCAAAATAAATAATACGGAAAACATTTTATTTGCATGCAAGATCAAAATAACCTGATATAATTTCATGCTTTACCTAAAAATGATGACCCAGGTTTTACACATGAATACACGTGACGGGATGAAAAGAATGTAACCTGGCATCACTTAATATGCATGCATTTTGGACTCAAATAATGGTCAATGGCCTAGAAATGCATTCGCACTCATATAACCAAATGAACAAATAAAAGATGACCTGGAAATGCATTCTATATGCATGCACAAAATGAAAAATATAAAATGGTCTGGACATCACCAATTTTCGCACAGTAGCCTAGACTAGACTTACAATAAAATACGCGTTTGAATCCACGTTATACTTACATGCATTTTCAATAGTATACGTTACATGCATTTTAAAATGGTACACGTTACATGCATGTAAAATGACCTGGTCCTACACGTTGTATTTACCCTTTGAATACATGTTACATGCTTACATAGTAATGGAACTCACTTAGATAAATAGGCAAAACACAAATGATAAAGTTTGTTAACTAGTAGAACCTAGAACTGGATATTCATACGCATGCACAATCATCTATCTATTACTTAAATTAGAAAGCAGAAACCAGGGCAGTCATATGTTGCCACGTGTCCATTTCAAACGACACCCTTTCTTCTTTAACTTCTAATTCGTACCCGTTGTTGTCTTCCTCCCCCAAATTATTCCCCTCCCCTCAATTTTTCAACCCACTGAACCGCTTATTTTTAATCTCTGCTTCCCTCCTCTTCTACCCTCACCGTAACAGCCCCCCTCCCCCTCAAAATCCCTAAATCGACCCTGACCGTTCAGTTCAATTTACAACTACCCGCACTCGGTTCTCCACCTCATCTACCCTAACTCCCCATCTCCCTCCTTACCTCCTCTCCGTCTACAAACGGCTAAGATTACCTGCTACGTCGGCTTGGGTGGTGGCCTTAACCTTCGCTCCGAATTAGGTCAGTACTTTATTTACTTACGTTTCTTCATTTTCGGGCTTGATGTAAACCCAGCAACGAATTACCACATATCCACTGTTTGGATCGCCAAATGTTTTTCCTTTCACACTGCTTCTGTTTCTGCTCTTCTCACTTAGTTCACGGTGCCCTATTCGTCCGTTAACCACTTTCCCTCTATTGCCTACAGTCCAACTTATACAACTATTTTATGTTAATTTCAGTGGACGGTTAGTTGACGTGGATTGTTGACGCGAAGCTGTGACCCCGTACAGTTTTATCAACCATATTGATAGACTCCCACCCCCAACCCCCCCCCCCCCCCCCCCGCCCGCTTCTATATGTCATCTATTTCAATGTCTTACCTCTGTACATTATATGAATATGTTAGAGAACGTGTGTAAAATGTAACGCATTCTTACTTCCACCTAATGGGGGTGCGTACATGAAACGGTAGGTGGTAATGCACCATTATAGAAGTTAATTAGAAGGTCATCCTACTTTTTCCCTAATGTGTTCGCAGTTGAAATTGTTGAGCGTAACATTGGGTTTACATTCGTCTTCCAACACAACGTTCTACTGTTTCAAAAGTAGCTACGTTGCGAGTATATGAATCATAGATGAAATAATTTATGAATAGGAGCTTAGTTAGATGTAGAAAAAAAAATTTGTACGACACATGCGGTTGGGAATTATCGTTACAACTTTGTCGACCTACACTCCGCAACTTCTGTATTATGGCCACTGGATAATATGTTTTTAACATTCACAAGGGTCAACATGTTCATTGTACCTTTATGACAACCTGTACGTTTACGGTGTAGACGGTACTGTTAACATATGTGTGGCAACCACTTTAAATACCAATAGGAACACAATGCCTTCCACTCCTACTCACATTTCACCGTCCACTGTCTGTATTTCCTCCTATTATGTCTGTCATTACAGTTCTGCAAAATATGATTTATACTATGGTATCTTTTCCAACTTACCATATACAGCCCGCTAACTTGATCTCCGCTTTATTTTTCAGGTCTTCAAACGGGATGACTCTGTCTGCTGAGTAACAAACATTTAATACTCCTGCAAAGGTATTTATCTGATCACCGATTCCCTCTGATTGTATTCATACCCCTTTCTGTTCTCCAACACTTACTGTTCAACAAAACTTTACCTCACAAATTCATATGAATGGGTTATATTGACTTCTTCCTACTGTTACTGATTTCTATACTCCAAACATAATAAATTTCTTATTTTCCAATGCCTCTTCGTAATATGAGCTCCTTTCAGCGGTGCAATGTTAGTTATACACTCACACAGACACCACCACACAGATATGGACACATACGAACAAGTGCAGCTTACTTTTCTCACTATTTCCACAGTGCAATCAGTATCACACATGGTTAATACGAGCTCAGATTGATCGCGTCATGTTACTCGTGTCATACTGCTATTAAATTAACTGTGTACTACACGTATTTACTCCACCTCCTTCCTGTCCGATGGGAATTGTTTATTTAACTTTTAAAGTGATGCTTCAACTCAACTGAATTACTCACCATTTTAATTTCATGCACATAATCAATCACATTTTGTTTCAAATTTCCCAGCAATTTTTTACACGCCGCTGTGTGTTCAAGTTATAATACTCCAAACTAATTTGATTATAGTGTTTCTTATGTACGTAATTATAGGTTTTAATCACTTATTATATGTTACATACATAAATTTAACACTTTGACAAGTCATTGAAATATACAAGTACTTACACTGCGTACATTGTAACAAACTGTTGTTATTTTACTTTGATTTTTAACACTTATTGTCTGTTACATTAGTTGCCTGTGGAGGAGGCACTCCCGGTCCAAAGAGCAGTATTTAAGTGGACAGACGGTCGTTCGGGTATATGTAACCCTGTCAGACGCAGCGGCCATTCTTCTGTAAGCGTACTGTATAAATTTCAAGTCATTGTTTAGTCCACGATGACGGTTTTACATTGCAATATACACTCCTCCGTCATAACTGTCCCTCTTCTCCATTTGCAGACAGTAAAAGCGTAGTTCCTTCAAATTTGCACCACTTTGCTACCAACAACGGCTTGCTGCTTCCTTTCTCCACATTTGGTACGATATAAGTTCATCTCAATTTCTATCCTGCACGCTGCTGCTACGTGTTTATTCATCATCGTATTCGAACTCATTACTTGATGGATAATCATACAGTACGGTGCTTAAAGTATAATCAAACAAAGTAAAGGATTTCCCCTCCGACCATCTGTATCAGCCCAGTACAGATACTCAATTCCAATCTGGGTAAAAAAGTCTTTTTGGGAAACTGCTTTTCCGCATCATCCCGTTGGTTGAACGCCAGTTTAAATGCACCGTAATTTACTCCACATACATGAACTTGATGTTATAGTTTAACTTGACGGTAACGATATTTTAGCATTTGAAAAATATCTATGTGCGAGTTTACGAAGCATATATGAAATAATTTACTCACATGAGTTCAGTTAACTACACCCAAAAAATAATTTGTCCGGCACCTACGGTTGGTAATTATCGTTTCCACTGTGCTGACCTACACTCTGTCATTTGTGTATTCTGACAACTCAATAATATGCGTAAAACATCCACAATGGTGAACATGCTCTTCGCTAATTTCTGACAACCTGTAGGTTTACAGCATAGATAATAACGTTAGCAGATGTCTGGCAACCACTGTGCATAGCACTACGAAAATTGATTACACTGTTCGTTATATACGTAAATATAAGTTTCAATCAATTTTTATTTGTAAAGTACATAAATTTAACAGTTTGTTAAGCAATTGAAATATACAATTACTTACGCGGACTGCGTTGTTAAAAACTGTTGTTGTATTACTTTGATTTCTAACGCTTAATCTGTGTTATATTAGTTGCCTGTGGAAGAAGCACTCTTGGTTCAAATTGCAGTATTTAGCTGGACAGACGGACATTCAGGTATAAATAACGTTGTGAGACACAACATGTTTTCTTATGCATACGTAGCGTACAAATTGTAACGACCCATAAATTTTGACAATTTAATTTGTTTATTTAATAGGATTTAAAAAAAAAATAGAAACAATAAAGGGGATAAATAAATGTTAAAATGAAGGCTAAAATAAATTATGTAAATGGTGATTTAAAACCTATTTATAGAAATTTAAATAAAATCCAAATGAATTAAATAGAAAAAGGATTCTTACCTGGATATAAAATTTAATATGAAAAATTAATGAATATATTAAATTGATTTAATGCAATAAAAGAGTGTAAACGGTAATTGGAATAAATTAAGAGATCATGTTAATGCAAGTTAAATATTTATGATTTGAATGAAATTCCAATTCAATAAAATCATTTAAATGTTATGATTTGATTTTAAATGGAATATGAGAAAAACAAATGTAAGGATTTGATTAATATATATGTTCTTTATCCAGGGTATTGAATAAAATTGGGAATAAAATTGTAATTAATGGTAATAATGTTGGTATTAGCTAATAAATTAAATTTCAATGCAATACCCATAAATGAATGTAATGAAATGAATGTATGAAAATGTATACTAGGTTATTTATCAAATAAAAGGAAAGAAAAGTAGATATCGAATTGATTGATGAATAAATATGCATTGAATAGTAACTGAATGTAAAGTTAATGGTAATTGTATAAAACCAATATAAGATAATGAATTGCAATAATTGTGGGTTGATAATAAGGTGTGAATGGGAAAGTGATTGTTATATTAATTGAATGAAATTCAAATTTGATGGGAAAGGTAAATGGGTATTTGGTAATAAATTTAAAACGGACTTAAATAGTGAATTTATCTAATTAATATATAATAAATAATGACTGAATAAAAACCTATACCTGTAAATGTCTATAATATTTGAGTGTAAATAACAAACTTATAAATGTGGGATTGAGAGTTTTACAACAATTATTATGAGTTATGTACTTAGTTCGTTCAGTTAAATCAGAAACCATTACAATAAATATAAATTTAATGTTATGCGGTTGAGATAAACAATTGGGAAATGCTAAAGTATCTGGATATATATACTAAAATAAATGGTACCCATGATGGTATTATGATAAATAGTGAATTTAAGAATAGGAATCAGGATTTATTTATTTATATGGAATAAAGTCTAATAATTGAATTTTATTGAAATTAAAAGAGATTGAATATAGTTAAATAATTCATTATTTGAAATGAAGATAATGTGAGAAATTTGTGTGATAATTTAGAATCCAATATTTAAATCCATCTGTTGACAGGAATGAATGGAATACTAATTTATGTATTTAACTAAACGGAATTTTTGGATATTATTTATAATTTGGGAATTTAATGAAATTAAGGATTCATATTGAAATTTATAATTTACCTTCTTCACATTTGACATCTAAACTTGTTGGAATTTTGTAAATGATTAAGGATTTTTAAAAGTGATAAAATGAGTCAATTTTAGAATCTAAATATAAAATTTGGATTTATTTACTAATTCTTAATTTATTTAATTAACATAAAAATAGCCATTTTGGTCACGGACTCGGATTTCGATGAAACAAGTTTCATCGGATCCGTAACGGTGAATTATAATAGTGTTTCAAGTTTCGTAGCGATCGGACTCGTCGTTTGATCGTACGAACTCGAAACGCCTTGAAATTTATGTAGTTGAAATCAATTGAAATCAATTTGGAAATTTTGAATTTAGCATAACTCCTTCATACGATGCAATTTGAACCTGAAACCTTTTCCATTGCATTTAAAATATTTTAAAACATCTATTTTGATATATGGGTTGATCCAATTTCCTTCTGGGGTCAGAACGGACTTTTTGGGCCATGGTAGCGTTAGCGCGTATATCTATCAACCCGATCCATATATTTTATTTCAATTTGCCTATAAATATCCTGCTAAACTCTAGCCTCCGTCTATTCTCATTTTTCTACGTGAAATTTCATCAGCTCTTCTTCTTCTTCAATGGATGCAAACCCTAGACCCAATTACAATCCAAAATCAAATCCAAAGCCTAAAATTCAAAGTTCTCAGAAAATTCCGAAAAAAATATATGTTGAAGCTCTCGATGAGAGTAATTCAATGGTGTAATTCGTTTTTCAGTTCGTTGCGTCATTTTCTTTGAAATTAAAAGTTTACCTTCGGCCGTTCATCATCGCTGCGATAAAATTTGTCGGATCGGGAAACGGTTTCTGGGTTTTGGAGAGGAAGCCGAGGGGATCTCATCTATATGATTGGTTTGTCGATTTGACGGTTAGATCGGTGTCAAAATCTGGTTTAGGGTTCGTTTGGGGCGGCGGCTGGCAGCGCTTTGGGTGACCGTACCTGGGGGTTCGGTAGAGGGCTGAGTTGCGAGTCAGGGCGTGGTGGTCGCTGGGCGCCTGGGGGCCGGTGGCGGCGTAGAAGTTGGTCAATATCTCGGTCAAAGGCACGGTAGTGGGTTCGTTTGCTTGCGTGTTTCGCGTGAAGGCTGGAAGAAGAAACGTGCGCAACAGTAAGTGACGTGGATTTGGTTTGAGGTCATTTGTGTTCACCTTTTTATTTTATTTTTAATTGAAATGCAATCACAATAACCATATCTTTCACATACGAACTCCTTTTCACGCGTGATTTTTTTTGTTAGGATCGTAATTAAATTCCGGATCTTTTGACGCTGGTTTGAATGAATTCTGATATGATCAAATTTTTGGGTTTAAATTGGATTTAAATTCAATTTAAATTCAAAAGGTGAGTGTTTTAACCCACTCACAATTTCTAAAATTTCCTATGTCTTTTAAATTGATTTTAGATATGAGTAGAAATTTATTTATGACTGTTTGGCATGTTTTATTCATCATCTCTGTTAAATCGCATTTATTTAATATAACTGCTAATTAATTTCACTATTGCATATAAATTGACATTTAAATTTATTTATTTTGCATATAAATTGATAGTTAAACAGTTAATAAATTTATTTTGAATATAAACTGTTAGTTAATAACTGTCATTTATTTCCTGTTATATCGTATATGCCATATATTGATGTTTGTTTAAAATTGATGATGATTGAAATAAATTGATGAGGATTATAATTAATGATTGATGATTGATGTTTGGTGAATGGATGATGTGTACTATATTTTAAAATCTTCAAGTTATCATGTATTTCATTCATTCGGAATTGCGGTTTGAAATGATATACAACCGCACTTTTTATTTTTAATTTGCGGATTGAAATGATAAATATCCGTATCACTTGACCATAGGATAGAAAATTATATACAGGCACCATGGTATATATATATATTATTTTTGAAATGATTTTTTCTATGGTTTGGATAGGATACGGTTAATAAATATAGATTTTGATATTATATAAAATCTTATTTTATATATACATCTATAGTTAAAGTATTGAAGATAAGCTATGTATGGATTTGTTAAATAAAATAAATAAGTTGAATGACGGGGTTTGATTATTTTATATTATATGGTTAAGTACATGTTAAGATTTTGAAATTACATATAATTTTAAAGGATTTAAATTAATTAAGATTTGGAGTTAAATTGGAAATTTTATTTGGAATTGAGCTTAATTAAGAAGTTAACTTCATAAGTTGATGTAAAATTTATTAATTTGAAATTTTAAAAAGAGTATGATATATATAACTGGATTCTATTCAAGGTGAATTAAATGAATGATTCTAGTATAAAAATTTAAGGAAATTTTCTTTTATAAGTAATTTGAGTTTTACTTAAATGATTACGGATTTATTATGCAATTATTATTTCAAACTAAATAATAGGACTTTAAATTGGTGAAATAGAAATTTCAAATCTTAGTTCCAATTGTTTAATATTCAAAGTTTGAAATATATTAAAACTGAAGTGGTTTATTTAAACTGAAAGCGATTTTAAAATTTATGGATTTTGACTTAATCTTAAATGAAATAAATTGTAAGTCGCGGAAATTATTTTATTTTATAAAGAAATTTTGAATCCAAACTATTGATGCTATATACTGTTTGAATATCCAAACCATTTAAGTTTTAGAAATTATGGTTTAAAGCTATGAATTTTCGAAGTATTATAGTTTGAAAGTTATAATTCAATGTTTGGTTTCCGATTATTATAAGTTTGAAAACAATATGATTTTGGAAAAGAAATATATATTTGAAATAAAATGTTATTATATTAATTTGGGTTTTTATAAAAAATAATATCAAATGAGTTTGTTTTGGAAAGAAAATGATATCGTATTTATGAGTTTTGAAATGGATAATCATATTCTGGTTTTTGAAAGTATAATTAATTTTTAAATGACCGCGGTGTTATAATAACGTTTGGTTGTTGAAGAGACCGGGATCGGAAGTTGTCATACTCTCTGCCAACTCCGAAAACCCCTTTAACAACCGTGTATGCGGTGGAGATTCCAGAATGAAGTAGGTTGGTGGCGGCGTTTCCTGTAAGGTAAATACGTGGACTCAACTCCCATGAGTTGGCATAAGGTGGCTAAAACAGGAGCGATTGACGGGTTAATAAGGTAGCACCTTTGATCGGACACATCCCTTCGATATTTTACTTTGACTCTTGGATTGATTCGGTGGCCACTTTTGATTTTATTTGGGGGTGTGGCTCGAGGTGGGCGGTAGCTGCGCGCTACGCGTTACCACCGACCCGGAAGCGTAATTGGTATATCTACCCTGGCATTGCCTAGTTGTGCCGTGTCACCTACCCTATCGCGCCTTCTATGAGTTTCTATTTGTGTCGTACCTATGGAGTATCCTCTGGTAGCTTCCCGATCAGGAGGTACTACGGTACTGTATAGACTATTGGCATTATTTGTGTTAAGGGCTATATGGGTAACCCCTTAACGCTATTAAAAAGTAAGTTTATTTTACAATTAGACACTATTATAATAGCGAAATATACTACATAGTAAATAGTTTAACGGATCCTTAGGAGATGTAAATCCCGAGCATCTCTTGAGTTATTGCACTCATATTAATTTTTGTTGATTTAACTTACATAAGATCTTTTAGTTCTGACTCGAGTGTTTTGTCTTTTCAATTCGCTCGGGTCAGTCCGAGCGTTTCAGGATCGAAGACTTTAGTTCTGGAGGACGAAGACTAAGATTTGTAGTATTGCTATCTACTATATTATTCCACTACACTATTTAATTCCGCTGCATTGATATTTATAGGTATGTGAACTCTGATATTTATTGTATAAACAAGAATGAAATGTTTGTAAACAGTTTATGAACTGTATATTTATTATTATATTTTATCCTTCTGCTGTGAGATTCTGTTTAGTTTTTTCTCTTCTCTGTTTTTTCTTATTTACCGCATAATGATCCGCCCTTCCGTATGGTTTGAATTGGCACGTGTGTCGATTTAAAGCGTGCGAAAAGGCGGGACGTTACATCTGGTATCAGAGCTTTGGTTTAGCGATAAACCTTAGCCTTGTGGGGTTTGACTCTTTACTAATAGGGTAGTAATACCCTATGGGAGTCGCTGAGTGTATATATATGAGAGAGCGTATTTGTTAGTGATATAAAAGATTTTATTATTGTGTTAATCTGTTCCGTTTTGTATATATAAATTCTGGTTGATGCATGGGACGTTATGACATCAATAGGGTTTCTAAACACTTAATAGGACAGATCGACATAATATTTGGTTTTAATATAGGTGAACGAAATAATTTTGCCTATTATATTTCCTATATAAAATAAAATTTTCAAATGATATCTATATTTGGCTGAAATAGATTGGTTGTTAGGTAATAAAGTGTATAAATAATAATAGAAATAAGATTTAAAAATAATAAATGAAATTTGGAATTTTAGAACATAAGATCCGGGGTTTTGAAATTTTTCGAATAAATTTTGGAATATATTAATATTCTTTATAAGTATTTTCTAATATAAATATTTCAATATAATTCGGAAGAATTGTTTCAAAGAAAATTTTTGAGAAAATAAGTTTGTACTTTCCTCTCTATCGCTGGAAAATAATTTCGGTGATGGCGGCCGCATCATCGACTTTCATTTTCGAGTTTCGAAGGGGGAAGGCCACTGTAGTAGTTTTACTACAGACTCATTTTTTGGAAAGAAATATATATAAAAATTTTGAATTTTTTTTTATATAATTAGGAATATATAAGTTATAAGAATATATTTGCCTATTCTTTTAAAATAAAATTTAAAATTTAACCCCGTATTAAATTCTTAAATTCCCATTAATTAATTGTTTCAATTATTGTAGTGAAACATAATTTAACTAATAATTGAAACCCTAAATAAAATAAGAGATGTAAATGCTAAGTTATAAATGGGAATTAAAGGAAATTTGAAATTTGTAACATATGAAACAAAGAGTGATATTGTTAAACATTAAATTTAATTAAAGGATGATAAAACTTGTATAATTTCATTTGCATTTTCTTTAACATATATAACTTACCAAATATAAAAAGTTGAAATGTTTAATAAGAAATGCAATGGAATTTGTACAAGTGAAAGTAAGTAATGAAGTATCCAATAAGTTGGCTATTAAATGAGAATTTAATGTTATGAACTTAAGTTATAATTGAAATTTTACCAAATAAATATAATTAAAGGTAAGTATCGTAAATAGATGACAATAAACTTTAGTAAATGTTAAAGTAAATTATTTTAATAAACAGAACAATGAATACTGTAAATAAATAAGTTAAGCAGTGAATAAACGAATGTAAAATAATAAAAGGAAAATTCATGATATGAATGAGTGGAAATTTTGGTAGAAATAAGGTGAATAATTGTCAGTAATAAATGAAAATTTTAAATAATCACTGAATAAATGAAAGAAAGGAAACAAACAACTAAAGTATGAAATAAATTGATAATAAGTTAATTTGATTTGTTGGTTTGAATTGTTGTTGTTTAAATTATGGTTGTTTGGGTAAGATACTTTAAAATTGGGATTGGATGAAAGAATAATCTATTTAGTTTTATCTAAGGCTGTTGAGTAAATGATGCGCTAGTAGTTTATTCTTCATTCCGTATAATTCTAAAAGTTTTGAACCCGGACAACTATTTGTTTGTTTGGTTGAATGGTTGCTTTGAATTTGTTGTGTATGCTATTTGTCGAATTGATGGTTGTTGTACTGATTTGTTGTTAGTAATTGAAACCACTTAAATACTTCACTTTATATAAATTGTTAACCCTTTAGATTTTATAAGTGTTTATAAGTGAAATGCAGGTTATGGAAGCAGTTGCTACTGCTTTTGGTTCCATAAATTTAGCGTAAGTTGCCCGACAAATAGGTACGTTTTCGGATTACAGGTTATAGCGCTATTTTATATATTTTCCCGTTTAGGGATATATATTATTTTGGAAAATATTTGTGTATATTGTTATTATATTTTCTTCCGAGTCTCTCCGTACAAAGGAGACTCTGCCAAAATTTTACGCAAATTTTGAACTTAGAAAAATTTGAGAATGTTTGCAAACTTTAACAATTTATGTATAAAGGATTTAAATAGGTATAAATTGGTATATTTATGTTAAATTATTTTATTTTGAAAACTTATTTGCTTATAAATTTAATTAAGAAAGATATATTGTTTTCTTATTTCTTCTTTTCCCTTCTTTTCTTTTTCGGAGACGAAAAGTTTTGAGTGGGGGAGAGTGTAACGACCCATAAATTTCGACAATTTAATTTTTTTATTTAATAGGATTAAAAAAATAGAAACAGTAAAGGGGATAAATAAATGTTAAAATGAAGGCTAAAATAAATTATGTAAATGGTGATTTAAAACCTATTTATAGAAATTTAAATAAAATCAAATGAATTAAGTTGAAAAAGGATTCTTACCTGGATATAACATTTAATATGAAAAATTAATGAATATATTAAATTGATTTAATGCAATAAAAGAGTGTAAACGGTAATTGGAATAAATTAAGAGATCATGTTAATGCAAGTTAATAATTTATGATTTGAATGAAATTCCAATTCAATAAAATCATTTAAATGTTATGATTTGATTTTAAATGGAATATGAGAAAAACAAATGTAAGGATTTGATTAATATACATGTTCTTTATCCAGGGTATTGAATAAAATTGGGAATCCAATTGTAATTAATGGTAATAATGTTGGTATTAGCTAATAAATTAAATTTCAATGCAATACCCATAAATGAATGTAATGAAATGAATGTATGAAAATGTATACTATGTTATTTATCAAATAAAAGGAAAGAAAAGTAAATATCGAATTGATTGATGAATAAATATGCATTGAATAGTAATTGAATGTAAAGTTAATGGTAATTGTATAAAATCAATATAAGATAATGAATTGCAATAATTGTGGGTTGATAATAAGGTGTGAATGGGAAAGTGATTGTTATATTAATTGAATGAAATTCAAATTTGATGGGAAAGGTAAATGGGTATTTGGTAATAAATTTAAAACGGACTTAAATAGTGAATTTATCTAATTAATATATAATAAATAATGACTGAATAAAAACCTATACCTGTAAATATCTATAATATTTGAGTGTAAATAACAAACTTATAAATGTGGGATTGAGAGTTTTACAACAATTATTATGAGTTATGTACTTAGTTCGTTCAGTTAAATCAGAAACCATTACAATAAATATAAATTTAATGTTATGCAGTTGAGATAAACAATTGGGAAATGCTAAAGTATCTGGATATATATACTAAAATAAATGGTACCCATGATGGTATTATGATAAATAGTGAATTTAAGAATAGGAATCAGGATTTATTTATTTATATGGAATAAAGTCTAATAATTGAATTTTATTGAAATTAAAAGAGATTGAATATAGTTAAATAATTCATTATTTGAAATGAAGATAATGTGAGAAATTTGTGTGATAATTTGGAATCCAATATTTAAATCCATCTGTTGACAGGAATGAATGGAATACTAATTTATGTATTTAACTAAACGGAACTTTTGGATATTATTTATAATTTGGGAATTTAATGAAATTAAGGATTCATATTGAAATTTATAATTTACCTTCTTTACATTTGACATCTAAACTTGTTGGAATTTTGTAAATGATTAAGGATTTTTAAAAGTGATAAAATGAGTCAATTTTAGAATCTAAATATAAAATTTGGATTTATTTACTAATTCTTAATTTATTTAATTAACATAAAAATAGCCATTTTGGTCACGGACTCGGATTTCGATTAAACCAGTTTCATCGGATCCGTAACGGTGAATTATAATAGTGTTTCAAGTTTCGTAGCGATCGGACTCGTCATTTGATCGTACGAACTCGAAACGCCTTGAAATTTATGCAGTTGAAATCAATTGAAATCAATTTAGAAATTTTGAATTTAGCATAACTCCTTCATACGATGCAATTTGAACCTGAAACCTTTTCCATTGCATTTAAAATATTTTAAAACATCTATTTTGATATATGGGTTGATCCAATTTCATTCCGGGGTCAGAACGGACTTTTTGGGCCACGGTAGCGTTAGCGCGTATATCTATCAACCTGATCCATATATTTTATTTCAATTTGCCTATAAATATCCTGCTAAACCCTAGCCTCCGCCTATTCTCATTTTTCTGTGTGAAATTTCATCAGCTCCTCTTCTTCTTCAATGGATGCAAACCCTAGATCCAATTACAATCCAAAATCAAATCCAAAGCCTAAAATTCAAAGTTCTCAGAAAATTCCGAAAAAATTATATGTTGAAGCTCCCGACGAGAGTAATTCAATGGTGTAATTCGTTTTTCAGTTCGTTGCGTCATTTTCTCTGAAATTAAATGCTTACCCACGGCCGTTTATCATCGCTGCGATAAAATTTGTCGGATCGAGAAACGGTTTCTGGGTTTTGGAGAGGAGGGGATCTCATCTATATGATTGGTTTGTCGATTTGACGGTTAGATCGGCGTCAAAATCTAGTTTAGGGTTCGTTTGGGGCGGCGGCTGGCAGCGCTTTGGGTGACCGTACCTGGGGGTTCGGTAGAGGGCTGAGTCGCGAGTCAGGGGGTGGTGGTCACTGGGCGCCTAGGGGCCGGTGGCGACGTAGAAGTTGGTCAATATCTCGGTCAAAGGCACGGTAGTGGGTTCGTTTGCTTGCGTGTTTCGCGTGAAGGCTGGAAGAAGAAACGTGCGCAACAGTAAGTGACGTGGATTTGGTTTGAGGTCATTTGTGTTCACCTTTTTATTTTATTTTTAATTGAAATGCAATCACAATAATCGCCATATCTTTCACCTACGAACTCCTTTTCACGCGCGATTTTTTTGTTAGGATCGTAATTAAATTCTGGATCTGTTGACGCTGGTTTGAATGAATTCTGAGACGGTCAAATTTTTGGGTTTAAATTGGATTTAAATTCAATTTAAATTCAAAAAGTGAGTGTTTTAACCCACTCACAATTTCTAAAATTCCCTATGTCTTTTAAATTGATTTTAGATATGAGTAGAAATTTGTTTATGACTGTTTGGCATGTTTTATTCATTATCTCTGTTAAATCGCATTTATTTAATATAACTGTTAATTAATTTTATTATTGCATATAAATTGACAGTTAAATTTATTTATTTTGCATATAAACTGATAGTTAAACAGTTAATAAATTTATTTTGAATATAAACTGTTAGTTAATAACTGTCATTTATTTCCTGTTATATTGTATATGCCATATATTGTTGTTTGTTTAAAATTGATGATGATTGAAATAAATTGATGAGGATTATAATTAATGATTGATGATTGATGTTTGGTGAATGGATGATGTGTACTATATTTTAAAATCTGCAAGTTATCATGTATTTCATTCATTCAGGATTGCGGTTTGAAATGATATACAACCGCAATTTTTATTTTTAGATTGCGGATTGAAATGATAAATATCCGTATCACTTGACCTTAGGATAGAAAATTATATACAGGCACCGCGGTATATATATAAAAATTATTTTTGAAATGATTTTTTCTATGGTTTGGATAGGATACGTTTAATAAATATAGATTTTGATATTATATAAAATCTTATTTTATATATACATCCATAGTTAAAGTATTGAAGATAAGCTATGTATGGATTTGTTAAATAAAATAAATAAGTCGAATAACGGGGTTTGATTATTTTATATTATATGGTTAAGTACATGTTAAGATTTTGAAATTACATATAATTTTAAAGGATTTAAATTAATTAAGATTTGGAGTTAAATTGGAAAATTTATTTGGAATTGAGCTTAATTTAGAAGTTAACTTCATAAGTTGATGTAAAATTTATTAACTTCAAATTTTAAAAAGGGTATGATATTTATAACTGAATTCTATTCAAGGTGAATTAAATGAATGATTCTAGTATAAAAATTTAAGGAAATTTTCTTTTATAAGTAATTTGAGTTTTACTTAAATGATTACGGATTTATTATGCAATTATTATTTCAAACTAAATAATAGGACTTTAAATTGGTGAAATAGAAATTTCCAACCATAGTTCCAATTGTTTAATATTCAAAGTTTGAAATATATTGAAACTGAAGTGGTTTATTTAAACTGAAAGCGATTTTAAAATTTATGGATTTTGATTTAATCTTAAATGAAATAAATTGTAAGTCACGGAAATTATTTTATTTTATGAAGAAATTTTGAATCCAAACTATTGATGCTATATACTGTTTGAATATCCAAACCATTTAAGTTTTAGAAATTATGGTTTAAAGCTATGAATTTTCGAAGTATTATAGTTTGAAAGTTATAATTCAATGTTTGGTTTCCGATTATTATAAGTTTGAAAACAATATGATTTTGGAAAAGAAATATATATTTGAAATAAAATGTTATTATATTAATTTGGGTTTTTATAAAAATAATATCAAATGAGTTTGTTTTGGAAAGAAAATGATATCGTATTTATGAGTTTTGAAATGGATAATCATATTCTGGTTTTTGAAAGTATAATTAATTTTTAAATGACCGCGGTGTTATAATAACATTTGGTTGTTGAAGAGACCGGGATCGGAAGTTGTCATACTCTCTGCCAACTCCGAAAACCGCTTTAACAACCGTGTACGCGGTGGAGATTTCAGAATGAAGTAGGTTGGTGGCGGCGTTTCCTGTAAGGTAAATACGTGGACTCAACTCCCGTGAGTTGGCATAAGGTGGCTAAAACAGGAGCGATTGACAGGTTAATAAGGTAGTACCTTTGATCGGACACATCCCTTCGATATTTTACTTTGACTCTTGGATTGATTCGGTGGCCACTTTTGATTTTATTTGGGGGTGTGGCTCGAGGTGAGCAGTAGCTGCGCGCTACGCGTTACCACTGACCCGGAAGCGTAATTGGTATATCTACCCTGGCATTGCCTAGTTGTGCCGTGTCACCTACCCTATCGCGCCTTCTACGAGTTTCTATTTGTGTCGTACCTATGGAGTATCCTCTGGTAGCTTCCCGATCAGGAGGTATTACGGTACTGTATAGACTATTGACATTATTTGTGTTAAGGGCTATATGGGTAACCCCTTAACGCTATTAAAAAGTAAGTTTATTTTACAGTTAGACACTATTATAATAGCGAAATATACTACATAGTAAATAGTTTAACGGATCCTTACGAGATGTAAATCCCGAGCATCTCTTGAGTTATTGCACTCATATTAATTTTTGTTGATTTAACTTACATAAGATCTTTTAGTTATGACTCGGGTGTTTTGTCTTTTCAATTCGCTAGGGTCAGTCCGAGCGTTTCAGGATCGAAGACTTTAGTTCTGGAGGACGAAGACTAAGATTTGTAGTATTGCTATCTACTATATTATTCCACTACACTATTTAATTCCGCTGCATTGATATTTATAGGTATGTGAACTCTGATATTTATTGTATAAACAAGAATGAAATGTTTGTAAACAGTTTATGAACTGTATATTTATTATTATATTTTATCCTTCCGCTGTGAGATTCTGTTTAGTTTTTTCTCTTCTCTGTTTTTTCTTATTTACCGCATAATGATCCGCCCTTCCGTATGGTTTGAATTGGCACGTATGTCGATTTAAAGCGTGCGAAAAGGCGGGACGTTACACAAATTACAATTCATTGTGTACTCCACTTTGACGGTTTTACATTGTAATATACAGTGCTCCATCATAACTGTCCCTCCTATCCAATGGCAGACGGTAAAATCGTGGTTCCTTCATAACTGCATCGCTTGGCTACCAACACAGACTTGCTGATTCCTTTCTCCAAATTTGGTAAGGTATAAGTTGGTATCATTTTCTGTCGTAACTTTTACCGCTACGTTCTTATTTATCATCATATTTGAACTCAATATATGGCGGTTAGTCAAATGGTAATGTTGTTAAACCCTTTCTTTTTTCCAAACGGCTGTACTGTTTGCCTTACATTTTTGTACACCCTACTGTTCACAGTACGGTCATCGATGAACACCCTCATCCGTTCTTTCATTAGGCAAACCAGATGTACAGCAAAGCTAAGTGATGTTATGGCGGTACATCTACGGAACATATTAAATTTTCTAATTTCAATTAACACTGCTGGTAGACAGTAAAGCAATGCAACAAAATGTTGTGAGGTTCGGGTGTTTGTATCGAAGAAACCAACGTTGTAGTTCTCTGCCACGTGCCATTGCACAACCACCTAATGTTCTTCCCCAAAAACGTTTTCAATAACCGGTTTCCTGAATACTCTTTTCTTCTTTTCCAATTCAATCTCGCATCTAATGTCTATCATTATAATAGATTTCACCATCTTCTTAAATAATTGAAGGGACCTAGGATTCGACTGAGTGATTCAACAATCGTCTAAAATTCCTCTACAACATGTTGAAAATTTCATTGCACTGGCATAAATAAAAAATTGGGCTTATACTAACGCAGGTATTCGCATCACCGCCTTGATCTGTTTTATCAATGTAGATGTTATTTACAGTTTCATACGTAGATTTGGTTGATGTCTATGCTGATTTTGCTATTAAACCTTCGCTTTCAGAAGGTAATATTTGGATTTTTGTGTTTTTTTTTGTTTTAATTATCCATGGATAAAAAATAAAAAATGCGTTCACGAGTTTGTTACTGAATAAATTTCCGGAATACGTTCAACTCACTGAAAGTTCGAAACTTCCAAGTATAAGAAAGTGGAGTTTTATAAGATTATTATGATAAAACAATTAACTATTTCTTATTTTAAGAAGAATTTGAGTGTTGGAGATTGTAGAGAGAAGTGAAGAGATAGAACATGTACTTGACTACATCGCCAACTGAGTTGCTTTCCCTGGTACTTCTTTGTTGGCAATGATTCAACGAATTTGTGTTATAATGCATCTAAATTATGTGGATCCACTCATTATCCCTCTTTCTAAAATTTTGAAAGTTTATCACGTTTGGTTTACTTTTGATGTTTAGCCATTAGTTTAGTTTGTAATTTTGCTATTGAGAGAGAAAGTCATAGTTGACACATGATGAAACAATGATTTAAAAGGTTTATTGATTCTGATCAAAAGGCTAGAGAGGTTGTTCTTTGTCTTTAATGATGAGTAATATGTTTGGTGATATAACCATTTGAAATTCATTTTAAAACTTATATACATTTCTTATATGTTTCACAATAACTAAGGAAAATTATAAGTTTGTAGTATACTATTTCCACTCAACTTCATCTTCTACTAAGCAATATCTTTTCTTCACGTGATAAAAATTAAGTTGCTGCCAAATTTTGTTCAACAATTTAACATTGATTTATCGTATTCGAGCATGTTACCAAGGTCAATCTACGAGACCGTTACCCAAAAATCTATACAAACTTTACATGAATCATCTACTATTTAGCAAGCCAAAATTATTATGCCATAACTTCATCGCTTAGCGATATTGTGGTGATGATTTCATCTTAGGCATTAGCCATACCTAACAATATATGCTCAGTAATTGCACTAAAAAGGTAGAATCAAGACTGTCCTTTGATCAAGAATTAAGATCGGTGATTATAGTTGGGATGACTCTCTTAAATTTTATTACTGTACACTATAATTATAACCGATTAATGAATTCATGTGACTGTATTCGACTAACAACTTTAACCTTGCCTTGTGACATTGAGTGCTATAGAGCCACATTATATTCCTTATGTTGATGCTTATCATCCACTTAAACCATCAATTTCTAAAGATAGGAATGGCCTTTAATAACGTTATTTGGGGTGAATATTTAAAATTTTCTATAAGGAAAATCATGAAAATTACTATAACAAGTTGTGTTGATTAATCATCTATGCAATCTATTATTTAATTTAAATAGGAAAACAGAAACCAAAGCCTGATGTGTCAATATCTTTGCCAAATCGCCATCTTCATTTGCAAAGCATAATAAACTAATGAAATACCACTCTACTGTTTTCGTTATTAATAATAAATAAGAAATAGTTACTTCCCCCACTTTGCCATTTCCTCTCCAATCTCCACCAAAAATATCACTGCACCGAATTCCCAATTTTCTATTGGTAACTACCTTTGTTCAGTCACCAACATAGCTTCTAACAATGCCTCGACCTCGCAATGCTCATTCCGTTCAAGTTTATCACTTTTCCTCTCATAGTTATTAATTCTTTTAAGGTATTACTATTTTTTGATCTCATTTTGTTGTTTTTATGTTCTGTTTTCAGATTGTTTCCAAGTTCAAGGTTATCTTCATGTTCAATGTTGATTTTTACTCTTTATAAAGTTTATACTCTAGCCCTAATTGCCAACTACAAATATTTAAATGTGATTGCCTATTAAATTGTTGGTTTTATGAGTGACAAAGAGCATGTTATTATATTTTCGAATATGTAGATATGTCATAATAATAATAATAATAATAACAGTAGTAGTAGGAGGAGGAGGAGCTGTTATTGTTGTTCTTATTATTATCATTAATCCTAAACTCTAATATGAATTTGTATTAGTTGGACACCCAATTTTTTGTTGGAGGGACCCAATGAACACAATTCATAATTTGTGCTAAAAATGTATTTTTAATAAATTAATACGTTCACAAGGTGTATCTTTATAGCATCTGAGATTGAAACTAAAAAAATTCAATCTATGATTCCTTTTCCAAATTAATTTTTACGGTAATGTCAATTCTGCAATGTCCAGACACAAGTTTGAGTTTGAGGAAACTTTTGTAATATCAATTCATTATTATAATTTTTTTAGTTTCCAATTTTCCTATCAATGAAATTTTATATATAATATTGTCATATGATTTTCCTTCATACACTTTACTTCGTTTGGCAATTGCATATATTTTTAGGCAGATCAATAGAATATCATTTTCTCAGCATGCTTTTTTAGGTGTACTTATGTTCTGCTCTTGCTTACAAATATTGCTATACTGATGGCATATGATGAAATAATATATCTCCATGAGCCAAATTAGTAGCATCCAATACCATGGAAAAAAACCGTGGTAGAATGGCTAATGATAACAAGATATTAGATAGTCGAAAGATATACTCTAGCTAAGTATTTGTAGATATTATGTATGGATTTGAAAGTGTTTCAATATTTAATAAATCCAGGATTTTTAAACTGAATAGAAATACCACCATGTTTTGAATTTTCCATGCTAATGATATATCTATATATTCACTGCATCCCTTATGAAAATAGTCTAACATGATCTATAACCTTTCTCCATCCTTATCAAATACAACAATTACAGTCTGCTGCATGGATCATATGGGCTTTTTTAAAATTGCTCTAAGGTTGAAAATATGAAGCTATATTGCTATGTGAGTAGTTTCCTAAACTGTATCTTTATTCCAGGATATAAATTTATTCTCAACGATATAAAATCGGATATTTTATTTATGCAAGTAATTTAGTTCTCATCAAATCCAATTTATTTCATCTATGTTTAATGCAGGGTATATGTGATTTTAAGAAACAAATGAAAAATACAAATACAACTGACATATCGTACCTATCTGCTATTTGATTGGAAAGGAGAAGCTATCATCTGTTTTTGTAGTAAAAGTGGATTTTTTGCTTCTAGACTTGCATGATTTTCCTTTGTAATTTTTGGTGACGGTTTCAAATTCAACCACTATTCTCACTCCCCAAACACTCCATTTACAAACTTCTTAAAGTGAAAAATCAAGACAAATTTCAGCTATGTTATTTTATGCAGCCATCTAAATTTCTTGCACTCGGATCAACATCATCGCAACTCCTAAAGGCTATGAGATCTGTGTGATTCTTCCTCATCGCAATTTTGTTTCTCAAGTTTGGTTTCTATAATCGCTTAAAGTATGGGTTGGGATCAACGCTCCAACTGAGAGTATGGAAGCATATATTAGTTCAGGTAAAAAGAGACCAACTGGAGAAGGCAACTTATTTTCCCTTATCCTAATCCTTTTTCCAACAGTTTCTATGTCATGATTCATTCGTTTGGTTGCTAATTTTTTTTTAAAAATAAATGTGGTTGAAAGCTTTATTTTGAATAGGCTTATTTTTATTGAGAAAGAATAGTTTATTGAGCTATAATAATGTTTCTGAAGAGGTAGTGAAATCTTTTGAACTATTGTAAGAACCAAATGCTGGAATAGTAGACTGAGCTATGAATAGTGATATATTTAATTTTTGTTTTACTTTTAATCTTACATTTAAAGTTTATCAAAGCTTATGAACTTAATTAAGATAGGAAAGATAAAAGATAAAGCAACTTCAAACTTTCGTCCATTAACTGCTGATATAATATAAGTGGTTTTTATCGAGTTTAATGCCAAATAGTATCAAAGGAGCATTATATGCACCTAAACAGCCTTATTTGAGTAAAAATACCAATTAAGTTTTTTTTAATCCAGTTTGGACATTTGTTATGTGTCAGCTTTATTTTGTTGTAGATTTTTTCTATTTCATTGGCATTTCACGGCTAAACAAATACTCTAGCAAGACATTTAATGCTGTCATAAAAAATGGGTTTTTTTAAGGTACAGGGAAACCAAAAAAAATGTTTGGTTAGGTGACACCAAGGTTCTATACAAAAATCAATAAAAAACATAGTGGTTTCTATACAAATGGATATTATTAAGGTAAATATTAATAAGAAATTATTTTTGTTTGTTGAGTAATATCAAGGTTCGGTAAATAAAGCATTATGGACTCCATAATACCTTTGGATTTGGCCCTTTCCCAGCTTTATTGAAAAATTGATCATAAGTAAAATGATGCGTCAATATACATGAGCATCTATTACAAATTAATAGTCCATTCACACATAATTCACTTCCTTTCTTATTGGTTAAGTTAAAAATGTATTTTTGACATGTATATGATGTAAAAAACTGTGGTTGGATGTAGTAACCAAATAGGTTTATTTCAAAATTGTAAACATTAGATTCTCTCTCTCTCTCTCTCACACATATTTTCATTAAGTTTAGGATTCAATTTTACAGGTATAATTTTTTATGGTGTTATTGAATTTTGGTACTTGGTGAAGTGATTTTATTTGCCAAAAATTAATTTTCTTCAAATGTAAGGCTTTTATGGAACTAGTTTTAATTTGATGTAAATCATTGTTTATGTGGTTATTTCTTAGTTTGGATCTTTTCAAAGGCTTAGTATAGACAAATCTTCATGACGTGGTGCAAATGTTGAACTCCTTGAGTAATTTAATTGTAGTATTGTACTTTAACTATAGATTAATTTTGTCATCAAATTGTAGTATTGTACTTTAACTATAAAGTCCCATTTCCAGAATCAACTATCCATTGTTATGCAATTTGATTCGCTAATATTTCGATTCTTATGTTTCATTCTTTATAATCCAGTATTTTACTTTAACTATTGTTAGGATGGGTAACATCATGAACCTTGATTTATAAATTGCCTTTAGCTGTAAATGTTTTAGACACATATTGAGCTCCTTATCACTATAATTATAAGGAAGAGATTCTGCTTGGTTGAAAATTTTGTAAAAGAATGTTTGTTAGATATGTTAAATCAAGTGCTACTATAACCATTAGCTTTATAAATAACAATGAATTCTCTGTACAACTACATGAAATTGGATATTGTGTTTGTCAATAAAAGTGCTATAAACATGAATTCTAAAGTGTCTTACTTGCTTTGTTGTTGATTTTTATCGAATTAATAGATGCGCTTCCACTGAACAAGAACCAAAGATGTTGAAATCATTAGAGCTTGATATCATTATACTCAATTGGAAAAGTTATATGCATACAAAGAGAAATTAGAAGTAAGCTGTATGAGGAATTGGATGAAGTAGTGTTTGAAATTGTTTTTGCAGCAAATGCTCATTTGGAGAAAAGGCAACAAGGGTGATGGTCTTGACGTGTCTATTTGTTAGATTGTCTTAAAAAATTATTTCGATGCTATTGATTGAAGGTTGGGCCAAGGGAGTTCAGTGTTTATCGCATTTGTGGCTTCAGTTGAAGATGCTAGCGTGGATCTCGAAGAGTACTGTGTTTGGGCAATGTATTATTTAATGTTGTCGTTTATTTAAGTTTTAGCATATTAAATTTATTGGCTGATGGGGACAAATGTATGTGTTGTTCAATGTGAATTAAAGTTAGGATGCAAATTTAGGAAGTAAATCCTTAGATTACAATGGTAGTAGAAATTTTTGCTCTATGTCTACGTTTAATCGTATTATACCTTCTATACCAACTGATTATATCAATAAAATATAAGAAGAGAAAAACATAGTATTAAACTAATTGTCGCTGTTGTAAATTCTTTGTATATATCTTGAGAAGCGTGTTTGATATTAGAATATATAGATCTTTAGTTTTAAGGATATATTTTAGAAAAAAATTGAATCAAAGGACAATGAACTTTCATAATAAATTAAGGACGAAGACCCCATAAAATTATGTAAATCTCAAGTTCATTTTAATTACTTATTTCGCTAAATCAATAAAAGATAGAGAAAAACGCTCAAATTGCAAGAAAAAAATTGATTTATCGATTAATGTTAATAAGAAAATGTAGAAGTAAAGAGTTCGGAAGGTTAAATGAACATAGCTTTATAACTTAAAAAATAGCATTATATTGTATCACTTAAAATATAGAACTAAGCAGTTTCGAAAACTAATTCTCATTTAGCATTTAAATAGTGTTTGTTGCAGATAATAAAACTATGTACATTTACCTTTTCGTGCTGATTTTCCTATATTCTTTTTCTTCACATTTATAACATTTTCGTAATTATTTTTATTATTTGTTATATATTTTTTTCACATTCACAAAAAAAGTTTTCATAATTAATCATTATTATTTGTGGGATTTCGATGTGTATCTTTAATTTAAAATATTTGGATCTCATCCAATTAATACTTTAAAGTTGTCCTTGATGTGGATAAGGAAAATTGGTTGTTCTTTACAATAAAAAAGAAAACAATTTCGTTCTTGAAACAAATTTCCACATTAGAATATATATCCTGAGAAGCATGTTTGATATTAGAAACAATGGAAACAAAATGTAAAACTTGACCATACAATGGAAAAAGTCCGTGTTAAGTTATTTTGAGCTAAAAATCTTATCACCGGTATGAGATGAATGACTTATTCATTGGACATATAAATATATCATCGGTTTTGTTATTTCAACAGCCTAAATCTTGACCAGTCGCGTATCCTATCTCCCTTTTCTTCGATTATAGTAATGTTACTCATGTATCATCAGATAGTGAAGATGGAGAACAATTTTTTATTTGTCATAGTAATAACAATTTTTCATAGTTTAATTTCCTATAGTTTGATCAGTTTGTGAAAAAATTATTTTAGAGTTTCTTTTTGGTTTTGTGCATTATCACTTTAGTTATAAATTTTATTTCATTTAGGTGTTTTTAAGTTTTTTTTTTCCGTTGGCTTTGACTTGATGGGTTTTGGTTAGCTCCTTTTATAAAGTGTCTAAAAAACCAAAGTTTAAGAATTTCTCAAAACACTGGTTTTGAAATTTTTATAAACTGGTCAAAAACAATTTAGTGCGATTTTGGTCGTTTCTTTCGACGTACCAAATCAGTGATTTTTTTAGTTTCCCATATTTTCTTCAAACTTTGCCATCGTTAAAATTATTTTTTCAAATATTTAAAACTAAATATATAATTTTTATTTCATATTTTCTACTTTAAAAAAATATTGAAAATATATTATTTTAATGGTGATACATGAATTTTTCAAAAACAAAAATAAGAAAGTTGTTAATACTAATTTTTAACAATACTTATCTCAATTGGAATATTTTAAATTCAAATTGAGATTGACGTTATTTAATTTGATTTATTTTCTTTAAGATATAGTTTATTATGGATTTAGTCAAGGATCTCTAACTCAACTAATTAATTGTATGACGCTCTAGACGTAAGTTCTAGAGGCCATTGGTTCGAATAATTGAAACTTTAAAATGAGTGTTATTTTTGAATAAAGTATCACTCTTACAATAAATAAAAAATTATTATGAGTTTATGGTAAAAAAAAAATCTAACCTTTGGATCTTAGAAACTTACTTTTTTTTATTTTTAGTATAACATGTATTTTAGGCTTAGGTATAATTTCAGTACGATCTACATAACTTATGAAATAAAACTCTCAAGTATAGTTTCATATATTACAAAATCGTTTGTAATAACGTTTCAAAACTGAACCTCTCATTGATAGTCAAAACCAGTATGATGAAAACCCCTCATACACGGTACAATCAAATTATCAAGTAGTGCCTCAGTAGTTTAGAACAAGAACTAGAAACTGCATTTAAATTACATCCTAAAATAAAAATATTACATCTCGAATAAAATGATCTGTGGATCCATAAAAACAATATCTATGAATACAAAATCTTCTTCTAAATGTGACATGCACGATTTTCATATGTGAAAAAATGCACAACTTATATTTATAAAGAAAAAAAGGACAATTGCATTACGTTGAAACTGTGTGTAAGGATGTCTGCAGATTAAAAGTGATGGCATTATAGTTAAGTAAAAATGTTCATATTGATAAACAACTTAGTGCTTACGAATTTAACTATTACAATATAAATAATTTTTAGTTTCTTAAATTAATAAATTTGGACCATTTACTAAATACATATAATTTTTACCAGTTGGTCGGTAAAATATTACATGCATACAGTTACTTGCAATTATCTGACGGTAATTGTTGATTATTTCTTATACATACAGAAGTTATCAAACTTTCCATACCCATTGTCCTAAAATGTTAAATGCATGCAGTTACTTGCAATTATCTAACGGTGGTTGTTAATTATTTCTTATACATACAAAAATTATCAAACTTTTACTATACCCATTATCCTACGTTTAAAATGAAAAAGAAAAGGACATAATTTATCATCCTACTTCAAGACATCTCAACATGTTCTTCCAAAATAAAAGCAAAATGAAGTTCCAATAATAGATATACAATTACTTTCCACGTACAGCCAATAAAAGGAAGAAATAACAAGAAAAAATAACA
Source organism: Allium cepa (assembly GCA_030765085.1). Lineage (NCBI taxonomy): Eukaryota > Viridiplantae > Streptophyta > Magnoliopsida > Asparagales > Amaryllidaceae > Allium > Allium cepa. The sequence goes on from CM060938.1 coordinate 345,275,675, forward strand.
TTACATAGTAGAACCTCCACATTTATAAGCTTCACAACACCCCGTGTGCGCGTAGCACGGGTCACTCACTAGTAGTAGAAATTATGAAGCAAAACACAACCTGCACTTACATTTACTCTTCATTACATGCATGGGAACGTCCCACTTATAACTCATACGCAGGAAAAATAAATGCCAAACAATGTAATCTACATACTTATGCTCAGAGAATGGAACCAAAAATGCAATCTTTGCATTATACTTTATGCAGACACTATTTACACACCAATATACACGCACTCAACACAATGGAGGAGATGCAATTTATACTGACATGCGTGTCATTTTTGCAATGAAAAAAATAGGTACTTACATGCGAATAGAAATTTATGACCCAGGTTTTACCTAAAAATGACCTAAAAATGATAACCTAACGATGTAGTGGCGAGCGACCTACGACCTACGACCTAGTGCCGAGCGACCTAAGGCTGTAGAACGATTTAAGGCCGGAAACGAGCTATTTGAAGGCCGAGACTTTTCCACGCTAACGACCTAGCATAGGCAGAACGACCTAAGTGCGGAATTTCACCAAAAACACTAAAAATTGGAGTTTTTCGCCAATCCCATCCAAACCAAATGCAAATATACATGCACACGTGATAGGGATTCATTCCCAACATTCCAAGATAGTTATAGAAGAATGTGAGATAAAAATCTCAGCTTTTCACCAATTTATGAAGGTAAAGCTTGAAGATGAATGGAGAAGCAACTACAAGCTTGAATCCAATGCTTTTCTTTGAATTTGGAGTTGAATGATGGAGTTGGAGTTGAAATCTAGGCTTGGAGTTTCTAACTTCCCTTTACACTCACCATTAATGTTAAAGTTTGTGTTTGGTGGAACTTATGAAGAGTGAGGAGAAGGAGAGAAGTGAGTTTGAGTTATAATGGCTAATCTAACCCAAAGTCCAAAGCGGGAAAAATAAGTGAAATTTCACTAACTCCAAACCCATCAATGTTTATACTTAAAAAAGTTGTAAAAGGCATTTCGAACTCAATGGAAGTGGTCTCGAGTCCTAATTTAACCGTTTGCAAAAAGTAGCTTTTTGGACCAATATCCGATTAACGACAAAATATTTAAATAAAATATTTAAATATAAAATCGATAAATATGCGGGTTGTTACAGACTCCCCTCCTTAAAGAAATTGCGTCCTCGGAATATATAAGATGGAAATAAAAAGTAACAACCATAAAAGCATATTAACACAAAAGAAATTTGAAATAGGAAGTTCACCTCAAAGAGCAGGAGTAAGCAAGTCCGGATGTGTTCGCTCGATGAATTCTCTGGATTCCCAAGAGCAATCCTTAGGATTTGAGGACCATTGAACCTTCACAAGCGGAACATCTTTATTTCGAAGTCGTTTGACCTCCGAAGCAATAATTCGAATAGGATGCTGCTCGTAAGTTAAATTCGACGAAACTTCAATTTCTTCCACAACACCCGGCTCATGAATAGAATCAAAATCTTGAAGGCTTTTCCGTAATTGAGAAACATGAAACACGTCATGCATAGCAAAAAACTGAGCCGGTAATGTAAGGCGATAAGCCATAGAACCAATACGTTCAGTGATAGGAAATAACCCAATATATCGGGGTGCTAACTTTCCCGATTGACTGAAACGTACAACACCTTTCATAGGTGAACCAAGAATAAAAACAGAATCTCCCACAGAAAATTCTAACTTCCTTCTTTGATTATCGGCATAGGATTTTTGTCTACTCTGGGCTTCCTTCATCCTATGTCGAATAAGTTCAATCTTCTCTGTGGAATCACGAATAAAGTCTGGACCTAAAACCAGCTTCTCACTGGCCTCAAGCCAACAAGAAGGAGATCGGCATGGCCTTCAATAGAGTGACTCGAAAGGTGCCATACCAATACTAGATTGGAAGCTATTATTATAGGAAAATTCAACAATTGAAATATGATCTTCCCAACTTCCACCAAAATCGAGCACACAAGCACGAAGAAGATCTTCAAGAGTTTGATTCACACGCTCGGTCTGTCCATCGGACTGGGGGTGATAAGCAGCGCTAAAATTAAGCTTCGTTCCTAAAGCTTTTTGAAGACTCTTCCAAAATCCACTAGTAAACAATTGATCTCGATTGCTAACAATAGAAGTAGGAACTCCATGCAATTTAACAATTTCTTTGATAAAGAGTTTGGCCAATAGAGGAACGGTTCGAGTAGACCGAACAGGAATAAAATGGGCGGATTTAGTAAGTCTATCAACGATCACCCATAAGCTATCATGACCCGAACGAGAACGGGGAAGGCCATCTATAAAATCCTTGGAAATTTGGTCCCACTTCCAAATTGGAATTTCTAAAGGTTGCAATAACCCACCAGGCCTTTGATGTTCGGCCTTGACAAGTTGGCAAGTCATGCAACACTTAACAAAGTTAGAAATATCAGATTTCATTCCCTCCGAATAATAAAGTCGCTTCATATCAGCGTACATTTTACTACTACCGGGATGAATGGTGAATTTAGAACGATGGGAATCTTCTAAAATATCTTTACGAAGATCACTAATATTTGGTACAAAAAGTCTACCAAATTTTTGAATGCCGCCACGAGAATCAATATCAAAGTCTTTCAAACCTTCAATATCAAATTTATCCTTATCATTTTGGCCAAGAAGAGCAAATTCAGGATCTAGCCCTTGAGCTTCAAGAATGCGGTCTAAAAGAGAAGGATGAGCCTCAAGGCTACATAAAACAAGTGATGAGCATAAATCGGATACGCGCTCTCGAATCTCACAAGTGGATAAAATCTCGAGATCGTTCCATTCGGACATCATCATAGAAACAACTGCTTGTTGTTTACGGCTAAGAGCATCGGCGACACGATTACCCTTACCGGGGGTATAAACAATATCAAGATCATAAGGTGCAAGGAACTCGACCAAACGCTGTTGACGCAAATTAAGTTCCTTTTGAGAAAATAAATATTTCAAAGACTTATGATCCGTGTAAAGAATAAATTTCTCTCCCAATAGACAATGACGCCAAATTCGAAGGGCAAAAACAATATCCACGAGTTCTAAATCATGTGTGGCATATCTAGTCTCGGCCGGCTTCAATTGCCTAGAAGCATAAGCAATAACACGTTCTTTTTGCATAAGAACGGCACCCAAACCAACATGACTAGCATCAGTTAAACAACAAAATCTTGATTCCCCTCGGGAATAACAAGAATAGGAGCATCGGAAAGGAGTTCTTTCAATTTCTGAAGAGAGGCTTCACATTTGTCCGACCAAATGTATTTAACTCCCTTCTTAGTCAAGCCAGTAAGAGGCATGACAATCTTAGAAAAGTCTTTAATGAAACGACGGTAATAACCCGCCAATCCGAGAAAACTACGAATCTCTGTCACACTCTCCGGTCTCTTCCAATCTTGAATCGCTTCAATCTTTGAAGGATCCATGGAAATTCCGGATTCGGAAATTATATGACCAAGAAACTTCACACGAGATTGCCAAAAGTGGCATTTAGAAAATTTCGCCTTTAATTGGTTACTCCTAAGAGTTTCCAATACAATCCGAAGATGCTCTTCATGCTCCTCCTCGGTTTTAGAATACACAAGGATATCATCAATGAAGATGAGAACAAACCGATCGAGGAAAGCCTTGAAAACTCGATTCATGACGTCAACGAAGTAAGCCGGAGCATTCGTTAAACCAAATGGCATAACAAGCCATTCATAAGATCCATAACGAGTACGGAACGATGTCAAAGGATTACTATCCTAAGCAATACGAAGACGATGAAAACCGGTAGCCAAGTCCAACTGCGAAAAGACCCTAGCTCCGCTAAGCTGATCAAACAGATCGTCAATCCGAGGTAAAGGATATTTATTTTTAATAGTCAGATCATTAAGCTTGCGATAGTCAACGCAAAGCCTAAGCGTGCCGTCAGATTTCTTCACGAAAATAGCCGAAGCTCCCCAAGGCGAGGAGCTAGAGCGAATAAATTGCTTCGTCTCCAATTCAGATAATTGTTTGCGCATCTCCTTATTTTCCTTATTAGACATGCTATAAGGAGGACGAGTAATAGGTTGAGCTCCAGGAGTAAGGTTAATTTTGAACTCAATTGCTCGCTTAGGTGGTAGACCTACAACGGGCTCGAATATGTTGGAAAATTCACGAACAACGTGGATACGAGAAATAATATCATCCTCATCATCATCATCGTCATCACGAGGATATAAAGAATATAAAGATACAATCAAACAGGATTCTGAATCTTTAAGATTAACAGAAATCTGATTAACAGATAGTGGATGTCGGAGATGAATAGTCCGCTCAGGACATAGGATATGGGCTTGATAATGGTTAAGCCAATCCATTCCCAAAATTGTTCCAAAGCCTAGGTAATGCATAACATGCAAGTCGGCTAGGAATGGAAAACCACATAAAATAATATCCACATTTTTACAAAGCAAACTAAGAGTTGCGGATCCACCAACAGGATTCGCAATTCTAAAGGAAGTCACTAAAGCATCAACATTTAAAGAGAAAGTGTCGACAAGTTCCTTTGATATAAAAGAATGGGATGCACCTGTATCAAAGAGAACTCTAATAGGTTGATCATAAAATAAAATAATACCATCAAGAATGGAATGAGAAATACCTTGGCCACGAGATGTGTTGCCAGGGGCTTGAGCCACGTTTAACTTCCCCTCTTTCCTGCCTTGCAGTATGGGGCACATATGTATATAATATTCCGAGCTCTTGCAATAGCGACAACTTTTGGGCTTCGAACACTTGTTCGCAAAATGGTTCTTAGAACCACAGTTATAGCATTGTCTGCTACTAGAGGATGGTTTCCTTGCAGCCGAAGTTGCTTGCTTACCCTTTTTGTTAGGATAAGAACCTTTAAATTTGTTAGGCCTCTTTTTGTTGTTGAAGTTTGGTTTAGCGCCAACCACTTCAACACCACTCTCTCTATCGGCCTCTTCAAGACGAAGAGCGATATCGACGGGTTGATCAAATGTAACTTCTAGTTTCAGGAGTAGTGGCTTCTTAAAATCCTTATTTAAGCCATAAACAAACCTCTGGTTCTTCTTCAGTGGAGTATTTATATATTCGACCCCATATTTGGAAAGGGATTCGAATGATGCAACGTAGTCCGCCACAGAAGACTGACCTTGAACAAGGTCAATAAATCTCCGAGCCAAAGTTACTTTTTCAGCCTCGGGCACGAATTTTGATTCGAAGCGTTCTGGAAGTGCTCCTAGGAGAGATCCGCTTCATTAATTTCTGAGATTAACAGCTCATACCAATCCAATGCTCTTTCTTGGAGCATACTAGAAGCCACCTGGACTCGATGGAGGTCAGTGAGGTTCATGCGAGAGAAGATTCTATCGCACGTTCTGAGCCAAGCTTGGACCTCGACGATAGTTTCAGTGCCTTCAAATCGCTTCCCACCCAAGTTGGTGTAATCACTGCACAAACGTGCAAACCCAGATTTAGGGTGAGTAGGTTCCGGACTAGAACCAGCTGCTTGAGCATTCGTGACAAGGTCAAGAAGTTGCTGGGTAGTCATATAAACTCCATCTTGGGGAGTTGCAGTAGATTGACCGGCACGGGGACGTCCAGGTCTAACCATTTTTCTTCCTTAAGAAAGAAGGAGAAGAAAAAGGTTATTCACTAAAAGATATATCAAGAAATCTTGATAAGTGAAACAAGGAATCATAATAAAAATTGGATGAATCGGTACGAAGACTCGAATTAATCCTAAGGTACGACTCCTAAGCAGGACTTAGGACGATGATCCTTGTTAAGTTATTCTACATTATTTCGAAGTTTGGCTTTGATACCAAGCTATGACGCCCCACCTCAATACCCACGCTAGCCAAGAACACTACGGAGTAATGCTGTCAACTAGCGCGGAGAATAAGGCTATTGAGGAGCGACCGTCCACGTAACTTCTTTGTGCGAGCACCGATACGTCAGATAGTATAGCATGCGTTTCATTTAAGGAGGAAGTCTGACATACCGATACAAACTCAAAGTTATCACACGGTGGCTATAAATAAATCTTCGAAAACAAATATAGAAATAAACATAACATAATCAGTCACGGACATCCATACCACAAAGGCGGAAAAAGGTATGAATATATAACTAACACATGAAAGTGTACATCAGAGTAGTGGTCATGAAAGGACCACATACATAAAAGAATAGCAACACGTGCTATACAAAAGAATACATCTATGAGTCTATATCTCAAGTGTAAACGACAAAAACTGCTAATCTAAATGGTCAGCCAAAAGTCAGAGTAGTAAATCCCTGGGGGAGAAATCAAGCAGAAGCACCTGTAACATCTCGGTCTGACCCGAGTATTATTTATAAATAATAAACGGATCAGTCTAGCTATAAATATCAGATAACATGATATAAAACAATAGATATGGAAAGAACATATAGTAACCATAAAGACATACTATGATAAGCATGTAAATAAAGATCATCAGGAGATCAAACAATATCAAAAGAATCTTCTAAAAGATCCAAATTCACCTAAAAAAAAGGCGATGACACACAAATTCACCAAAACATAAAAGCTTGAAAATCATAACAATGAAAGTCATGAAAACAGGTGAAGCACAAATTCCATAAGTCTACACAAGAAATCCAGAAATCACAATATAGGAGCATGAAAACTCACAAAATGGGAGTATGAAAACTCACCTACACATGTAACACAAAGCGAGACGCTATCTTATGGTTGCAAGCCATTAATTTTGACACACGAACGGCCCGAAGACCGTGGGGCGCTACCCCACATATGTGATGGCGAAACATCACACAAATGCGATGGCGAAACATCACAAGAGCGGGTTCTAGTCTCCCTCGCAGACAAAGAGACATCGCACAGTTGCTAGTCTAAATCACAAAAATGATCGTCATGATCATCAAGAAGTGTCAATTACAATAAGTTAGTAAATATAAAAGTTTAGCTTCATGTCCCATAACCACTTGCTTAACTTAAACATTTACCACCAAACTGTAAATCTTCACTAGAAAATTGTCACAAAAGATTCAATCGAACAAGTCCGAGAATTAACCGACAAAGCAAACGCAAGCGTTTCATACCACTTGTTTTACTAAGCCGTTTAATTCAATTTCTCATAAGAGTGAAGTAAAGGTTTGTATATACTAATAGATTGGAAAACGGTTTAAGGAAAGTGCTTTGTAGTAAAATAGAGTTAAAATCTTTTTGATGAAAGAGTTTTGATATTTACTACTAGTATTGAAACCTTCATATTTCTAAAGTTGTTATCCCGCCTTTTCAGCAAGGCCATGATACCATAAAATCGACCGAGAAGCCAAAGATAGTTTGTCTCGAAGAATGGTCAACTCAGCATCTCAACAAAGCAAGTTTCGTTAAATGTTTTTCAGATAAGATCCCCAACAAAGGGGGGTCTAGGGGGGTGGCAACCCCCCAATGTGGGGGTGCGGGGGCAACGCCCTCGCTACGGAGTTCGACCTTCCCGGTCAGGTCGCGGGGGTCCAAGGGGAAGCGCCCCGTCCAAAACGGTACGACTTAGTGAAGACCTAAGGGAGGATAGGATCGAGCGACCTACGAGTATAAGGGGTCGAGCGACCTAGGGGTCTTCGTGACCTAACGACCTAAACCAGGTCGAGCGAGTTAAGGTGATGCACGACCTAACGGAGGTGAGCGACTTAAGGTGTCATGCGACCTAACTGGAATGGCCAAGCGACCTAACAGCCCGGGCAAGGTCGAGCGACCTAACAGGGTTCACGACATAAAGTTGTACGCTCCCTAACAAGTAAAAGATCATGCGACCTAACGGGTTAAAGGTGATGCGACCTAAAGGGTTAAAGGTCATGCGACCTAATGACTCAAGCGAATCAATGGTCGAACGACCTAATGAAGCAGGCAAGGACGAACGAGTTAGGGGTTAACGACCTAACACATGGTCGTGATAAGCAGCTGGGGGGAACAACCTAACGACGTTGCGACCTAGAGGCTAGCGACCTAAAGCCAAAGACGACCCAAATTGGTTGCGAGTTAAAATGGTCAAGCGACCTAAGGATTTAAAGGCAATGCGACCTAAAAGAGTGGGCATAAGGCCAAAGGTGAACGACCTAGTATCTCGTGACCTAACGATGTAGTGGCGAGCGACCTACGACCTACGACCTAGTGCCGAGCGACCTAAGGCTGTAGAACGATTTAAGGCCGGAAACGAGCTATTTGAAGGCCGAGACTTTTCCACGCTAACGACCTAGCATAGGCAGAACGACCTAAGTGCGGAATTTCACCAAAAACACTAAAAATTGGAGTTTTTCGCCAATCCAATCCAAACCAAATGCAAATATACACGCACACGTGATAGAGATTCATTCCCAACAGTCCAAGATAGTTATAGACAAGAATGTGAGATAAAAATCTCACCTTTTCACCAATTTATGAAGGTAAAGCTTGAAGATGAATGGAGAAGCAACTACAAGCTTGAATCCAATGCTTTTCCTTGAATTTGGAGTTGAATGATCGAGTTGGAGTTGAAACCTAGGCTTGGAGTTTCTAATTTCCCTTTCCACTCACCATTAATGTTAAAGTTTGTGTTTGGTAGGAATTTATGAAGAGTGAGGAGAAGGAGAGAAGTGAGTTTGAGTTATAATGGCTAATCTAACCCAAAGTCCAAAGCGGGAAAAAGTAAGTGAAATTCCACTACCTCCAAACCCATCAATGTTTATACTTAAAAAAGTTGTAAACGGCATTTCGAACTCAATGGAAGTGGTCTCGAGTCCTAATTTGAACGTTTGCAAAAAGTATCTTTTCGGACCAATATCCGATTAACGACAAAATATTTAAATAAAATATTTAAATATAAAATCGATAAATATGCGGGTTGTTACATGGATGATGATTGTGATAAATGGTTGATGATTGATATTGGATGAATGGATGTTGTATTTTATATTGTTATAAACTGCAAGTTATTATGCAATTTTATTTCATTCGGGATTGCAGTTTGAAATGATAATTAATCGTATTTTTTATTTTAAATTACGGTTGAAATGATAAATATCTGTATCACTTGACCATAGGGTAGAAAATTTTATACAGACACCGTGGTCTATATATATAAAAATATTTTGAAATGATTCCTATGGTTTTGTAAAGAAATATATGGTTTTATGAGATACTGATTTGGATATTTATAAATGTTATTTTATATATATTTAAATTTTTGGTTTTAAGCTATGTATAAAATTGGTTTAAAGTATAAAATAAGTTGAATAATAAATTTGATTTTATTAAGTTATAATATGGTTAAGTATTTATTTATATTATATTTCTGGAGTTTATGATGAATCAAATGCGAATAAGGTAGGAAGATAAATATTAAATGGGTTTGAAATTTAATAAAATTGAGATTTTAAAAGTATGATTTTTTTTATAACTGGATTTTGGTTTAATATGAATTAAACGAATATTCCAAGTATAAACAAATTGAAGGAAACATTTAATTATTTGTAATTTGAGTTTTATTTAAATGATAATGGATTTATTATGCAAATATTTTCAAAACTAAATAACAAAACATTGAATTGTTGAATCGTAATTACCAACCTTAGTTTTGAAATTGTTGAATACTCAAAGTTTGAAATATATTGAAATTGAAATGGTTTATTGAAACTGAAAGTGTGTGAAGGTTATGAATTGAGATTAAATTTATAGTGAATAAAATTGTGAAGTCGACGAAATTATTTTACTTTATAAAGTAACTTTAAATTCAAACAATTTTATTTTATATACTGTTTGAATATCCAAACCATTTAAGTTTTGGAAGTTATGGTTTAGAAGCTATGAAATTCGAAGTATTATGTTTTGAAAGGTTATATTTCAAGCGTTTGGTTTCGAAATAATAATAAATTTGAAAGTTCTATGATTTTGGGAAGGAGGATATATTTGAAATAAAAATGATATTATATTGATTTGGGTTTATAAATATGATATCATATTGATTTAGGTTTTAAAACGGAAATGATATCGTATTTATATAGGTTTGAAATGGATATTAAATTCTGGTTTTAAAACTATAATTATTTTGAAATGACCGCGGTGTTATATGACGTTTGGTTGATAAAGTGTAACAACCCGGTATTTTCAGCCATTCGCATCCACACATGCCGGACTTGAATTGCTCAAAATACCGCGTTGTCAATAATTTGGAGCAAATAAAATACAATCACAGAATCGCAGACAGAGAACAAACAGAATAACTCGCAGCGGAATATAAAATACATAGTAGTTCATGATGCTACTACAACAGAGTCTCAAGCCAAATACATAATACAGTCTGAAAACAACGTAATAGAAATCCCAAATACATAGTAGTTCACTAATACATGAGATAAACTAGAATAGCTAAAATAGAAATAGATATAAATGTAGATAAGCAGAAATTCCATCAAAGACCAGCTCCAGAAAGAGAATCCAAAGCTGTGAATACTCAGGCTGACTCGAGCATAAAGTAAAACACAAAACACTCAAGTCAGGACATATATACTTATATAATGTAAACCAACTCGAATGAACTGTAGTAGAAATGCACAATAACTTAAAGGATGCTTGGGATCATCCATCCTTTAAGGATCTGTTAAACTATAAATTAAATACATCCCACGGTTAAAATTTCAAAATGGTATTTTATACTTCGAAATCAAATATCATTTCAAAATTCAATACCATTCAAAAGTCCATTTCAAAATATCAAAATATTATATCCTCCAAACCACATTCATTTATTTAAAATATCATTTCAACACAAATTTCAAAATAGTTTATTTTTCAAAACAAATTACTTCATTTAAAATCATAAAAAAATGAAGTTATTATATTTAGTAACTAAATTATTAAATTTCCAAAATTTTAAACTTTCCAAAGTTCATTTATAAAATTAAATTTATCAAAACAGTGAAAATTCACCTTTTTCAGCACTTAGAAGATACTACCGAAAGTTATGTTTAAAACAGTTCAATTTAACAAAAGACGTCATTTAAATTGCTGTAATAGGGTTACTTTAATTCCAAATAAAACTTAATTAAATTTAGCAATTACAGCACTTACAAAGCGCTATAATAACCCTTTATTAAAATTTAGTCATTTTGTTCATGTATATCAGCTACAGCATTTACAAATGGTGTAATATCATTTACATTAGGAAATAATAGCATTTCAAAAATGCTGTTAACTAACTTTCAAATATCCAATATACTTTCATAAACCATTAAATTTCATTTAAACCATTTCAAACTTATAAAATCATATGTTTTCACTTTTATAATCATTATTTAATTTTCCTTAAATTCATGATTTTATAAAGTTAAATTTCCATTCAAAAATCAATATTTAATAATAATTCACTTATTAAATTTCAACGTTCAATTTCAATTCATATAATTAAATTTTTACTTAGCAATCAAGTTTAAATTTCAAAATATAACTTATTTTTTCGTTTTATTTACCTAACTTCAAAATTCACTTTTAAACAAAATTTACAATTTTCCAATTTAAGTTATATTACAAAATTCAACTCAATATTCATTTATTTCACATTTTAACTTATTCAAAATCCACTAATATATTATAAAATCATTTTAAGTTCATTTAATTCAAAGTATCATAAATTTATCATATTTTAATATTTAATTTAAATTCCATTTATAATTAAAACAAAATTTCCAAAATAACTTATATTTCAAATTTCCACTTTATCATTAATTTATTTCACTTATAAATTCTCAGAAAAATCAAAATACTTTACACAATAATTTTTAATTAGATTTAAATATAAATATTATAATATTTAAATTTCTAAAATATATTTTTTAAATTTTAGAAAAATATATTTTAACTACGGGTCTGTATATAATTTTCTACGCTAGGTAAAGTGATACGGGTAATATATCATTTCAACCCGTAATTTACAAAGAAAACTCAGGTTTTATCATTTCAAACCTGCAGTCCCAAGTAAATGAAACAATTTGAAAATCACCCAGGCCTATCATTTCACCCCATAACAATTTTCTCCTATTCTAAAGTCCGTTCGGGCATGTATCATTTCAACCTATAGTGATTCTAATCTAAAGGGAACTTGCAGTGTGATAAACTGATATAAGCAACAGAACAACATAATATAGCAGTACCATATGATATAACAGGTGTTTAAGCATAGGTGAACATCATATAATCGTAACATAGCAAATGTGATATGGTTATGCATTTTACAGATTCACAAGTGGTCAATTTACTATTTATATATGTATACATTGTCAGGTGAGAATAACTCAATGGTTTGAGATGGAGACATAACAACGTATGCACAAAAGTGATCCATACAAGCACAATAGCACAACAAGATACGAGTGAGAGAGCCAAAGTATCAATTCCCTTGAAAACAAATCAAACCAAACAATACAACAAGTATAAGCTTTCAATTCGAAAATACGATAAACTATGCTAGAATCAACTGCACAAATGAAAGCATAAATGTTATGCACTTGTTTCAGCATACCTTAGATTCGGCCATAGGTGAAGTACAAGGCTAAAGAAAGGATTTCGGATCAGGTTTGGGCTGGATATGGTCGGCCTACATTGGTTTGTTGAAGTGCAAAAGTGTGCATGCATGAAACAACACAACAAGGTAAAACAATGCCACTTCAACATGGACTCAAGGCAATTCAAGGCTCGGCCAAGGCTCATATGGGCATGGCCTTCACTGGTGGGTTCAAGGGATGACATGGCAGAGAGTTCAGGTGTAACATCTCGCCTTTTCGCACGCTTTAAATCGAAACACGTGCCAATTCAAACCATACGGAAGGGCGGATTGTTATGGGGTAAATAAGAAAAACAGAGAAGAAAAAAGGAACAAGACAAAATCTCACAGCGAAAGGATAAAATATAATAATCAATATACAGTTCATAAAACTATTTACAAAACATTTGATTCTTCTTTATACAATAAATATCAGTGTTACACATACCAGAAAATAATCAATACAATGCAGCAAAACAAATGAGATGCAGTAGACTAATAAAATAATAATTCTTCGTCTTCGTCCTCCAGAAATAAGGCCTTCGAATCCTGAAATGCTCAGGCTTACCCAAGCGAATTGAAAAGACAAACATTCGAGTCAGAACTAAAATATCTTATGTGAGTTAAATAAACAGGAATAAATATGAGTGCAGCAACTTAAGAGATGCTCGGGATTCACATCTCCTAAGGATCCGTTAAACTATTTACTATGTAGTAATATTTCGCTATTATAATAGTGTCCATTAGTAAAATAAACTTACATTAAAATAGCGTTAAGGAGTGACCCAATATTCCCCTTAACACATAATATATTCCCATAGTCTATACAGTACCGTAATCTCCCCCGTACTGGACGTCGTCAGAGGGCACTCCATAGGTATGGTACAAAACAAAATCGTATAAGGCGCACTAGGGTAGGTGACACAGTACAACTAGGCAATGCCAGGGTAGATATACCAATTACGCTTCCGGGTCGTTGGGAACGCATAGCCGCAGCTACCGCCCACCTCGAGCCACACCCCCAAATCATAGAAATCAATAGTGGCCATCGAATAAATCCAAAGCAGAGTAGAATATCGAAGGGATGTGTCCGATAAAAGGTGCTACATTCTTAACCCGTCAATCGCACCTGTTTTAGCCACCTTATGCCAACTCACGGGAGTTGGGTCCACGTATTTACCTCAAAGAAAACGCCGCCACCATCTTACTTCATACTGGAATCTCCACCGCATACACGGTTGTTAAAGTGGTTTTCGAAGTTGGCAGAGAGTATGACAACTTTCGATCCCGGTCTCTTCAACAACCAATCGTTATTATAACACTAAGGTATTTTCAAAATAGTTTATACTTTAAAACCAGAATAAAATATCCATTTCAAAACCATATAAATACGATATCATTTCTATTTAAAAATCCAAATCAATATGACATCATTTTTATTTCAAATATATCTTTTTTCAAAAATCATAGTACTTTCAAATATATATACGTTAAACCCATAGCTTCGAAACATAATTTTCAATACTTAAATGGTTTAATAATAAATTACTTTATAAAGTAAATTAGCATTTTAATTTCTCAAATCAATTCTAAATACATATTTGAATTCCCAAATAAACCATTCAAATTTCCAAATATTTCAAAGTTTTAAATATTCCACCATTTCAAAACAAATTTTTTAATCATATATATAAGTGCCAACTTCACTTTACTATTATTTAATTTTGAAATATTTACTCAATAAATCCAGTATCCTTTAAATAAACTTTCAAATTCACTATTTGAATAATCCTAAATTTAGTTAGACTAGATATATTCACTTAAATCATCTTAAACCCGAATTTAGTTATAACACCATATTCTTTTTATATCTAAATTTCAATAAGATCTTAATTAAATAAAATCTCAAATCCATTTCAAAACTATATTCCCATCTTTGATTTATAAAAATCAATATAAACTCTATATTAGAATATAATTTAAGTAAATACATATCTATAATATATTTTAATAAAATCAACTTATTATTAAACTTACTTCATACTTTAAACAATTTTATACATAGCTTAAACCAAGAATTTAATTATATATAAAATAACCTTAATCAAATATCCGAAATCAATATCTCATAAAACCACACACACACACACACACACACACACACACACATATATATATATATATTTCTTTATGAAACCATAGAAAATCATTTCAAAATATTTTTATATATATACCACGGTGTCTGTATAGAATTTTCTATCCTATGGTCAAGTGATACGGATATTAATCGTTTCAATCCGTAATTTAAAATAAAAATTACGGTTATATATCATTTCAAACCGCAATCCCGAATGAAATGAAAATGCACAATAACTTGCAGTTTATACAATATAAAATACAACATTCATTCATCCAATATCAGTCATCAACCATTTATAATAATCATCATCCAATATAAACAATAACATCACTATCGAACGGAAAATAAACAACAAGTGTTAACTAGCAGTTTATATTTAAAAATAAATTAAAATTGTCTAACTGGCAGTTTATATGCAATAATAAATAAATAAAAATGTAACTGGCAGTTTATATGCAATGAATAATTATATATCAATTTAATTAAATAAATGCGATTTAACTGAGATGATGAACAAAAATATGCCAAACGGTCATAAATAAATTTCTACTTATATCATAAATCAATTTAACAAACATAAGAAATTTTAAAAGTTGTGAGTGGGTTAAACACTCACCTTTTGAATTTAAATCCAATTTAAACCCAAAAATTGGACAGTCTCCAAATCCCACCAAACCAACGCCAAAATGTCCAGGATTTTATTACGATCCTAACAAAAAAAATCACGCGTGAAACGGAGTTCGTATGTGAAAGTTATCCGAGTTAAATCGTTTGACAACAAAAATTAAATTAAAACAAAACTTACTTAAGTTAGTAGCCACGTCATCATCTGCTTCTTCACGCATAGCAACAGGAAAATGCAGCTACAGGAAGAATACGTAACATACGAACCTAAAACTACGATCGTTGACCGCGTCCTACTCCTCCCTTCGACCATCTTAGCCGACGCCACCGCCAACACTCGCCTCGCCTTTGCTGCATGCACCCGCGCCCTGGAGGCCGCCTCGTTCGGTCCCCCTTTTCGACGCCGCCGTCGCTCCAAATATTAGGGTTTTCAAACCCTAATTTACCAATTCCCGCCGCCATAGATCGATTCAACTCCGACGACCACCAACATAATCTTCCCCTCCATAATCTCTATCAAACCCGTATCTCAAATTTTCCAATCGCTGACCTGATTGGAAACCCCCAATTAGAACTTTGACCGTGATTTTCGGTTGATTCGGTCACTGCCTCGAAAAACGAACAGCAGACGTTGGTTCTTATCATTGAGATCTTCGATATATTTTTTTTTCATATTTTTCCGAGGACTTTGAAATTTTAGCTTTTGATTTGATTTGGAATTGGATCTAGAATTTGCATCCATTGAGGAAGAGGAGGAGCTGATGAAATTTTACCCGTAGACAAATGAGAATAGACGTAATCTAGAGGTTAGCAGGATTTTTATAGATGAAGTTGGAATAGACAGATGGATTCGAATTATAAACGTGCTAAACGATAATTAGCCCAAAAAGCCCGTTCTGACTTCGGAACAAAATTGGGTAAACCCATATATCAAAATAGGTGTTTTAAAATATTTTAAACGCAATGGAAAAGGTTTCAGGTTCAAATTGCATCGTATGAAGAAGTTATGCTAAAAAATATATTTCAAATCGATTTCAAATTGATTTCAATTTCATTTATTTCAAGGCGTTTCAAGCCCGTACGATCAAATGACAAGTCCGATCTATACGAAACTTGAAATCCTACAATAATTCACCGTTACGGATCCGACGAAACTGGTTTCGTCGAAATCCGAGTCAGTGACCAAAATGGCTATTTTTTAGTTAATTAAATAAATTTAAAATAAATCAATTAAATTAAAATTTTAATTTCACTTTTATAATCGACAAATTTTACCCCTTTAAATTTCTTAAATCATTTACATTAATTTAAACAATTTATATATCAATTTATAGTTGACAAATTTATCAAAGTCCAGCGTTAAATTTTTAAATCTCACTAAGTTCAGTGATTATAAAATAATTTCAATAATTCAATTGAATTAAATTTTTATTCTATTACTCTATCTATTAGTATCAAATATATGAAACTAACATTGGATTCCTACTTGTTATATAACTACCTCCAAATTTCATCTAAATTTCAATCAACGTAAAATTTAAATGTTAAATTTCATTTATTTGCAATAAATTCAATTATTGAAATTTTTCCTCAATTAAATAAATAAATCTTGTGTAACGACCCGGTATTTTCAACCATTCGCATCCGCACATGTCGGACTTGAATTGTTCAAAATACCGCATTGTAAATAAAATTTGGCAAATCTCAAAACATACAGTAATAATTAATCACAGAATCACAGACAAAAAAACATAATACTCGCAGCGGAATTTAAAAATACTTAGTGGTTCATGAAGCCACTATAAATAGTCTCAACAAATACAAATTACAAAGTCTTCCATCCCAAATATAGTTTAAATCATCAAATAGAAAATCCAAAAAAATCCCAAAGTCTTGATTTCATAAATAAGATAACGGACAGAAAGAAGCCAGCAACTTGAAAGGATCTACAGAAGTCCTAGCTCCGGGATAATGACTGAACTGCAACTCAGGCTGACCCGAGCATAAAATAAAACATAAACACTCGAGTCAGGACATACATACTTATATAGTGTAAGCTAATTCAAGTGTACTGTAATATAAGGCAAGTAACTTAAAGGATGCTTGGGACCGCCCATCCTCTAAGGATCCGTTAAACTATTTACTATGTAGTAATACATCGCTATTATAATAGTGTCTATTTGTAAAATAAACTTACTTTTAAATAGCGTTAAGGGGTTACCCATATAGCCCTTAACACATAATATATTCCCATAGTCTATACAGTACCGTAATCTCCCCCGTAATGGGCGTCGTCAGAGGGCACTCTATAGGTATGGTACAAAACCAAAATCGTATAAGGCGCGCTAGGGTAGGTGACACGGCACAACTAGGCAATGCCAGGGTATATATACCAATTACGCTTCCGGACCGATGGAAATGCGCAGCGCGCAGCTGCCGCCCACCTCGAACAACACTCCCAAATCAAAGGTGCGCACCAAAACAATCACAAAAGTAATAGAATGGCATACGAAGAAGTGCGTCCGATCAGAGGTGCTACCTCATTAATCCGTCGATCGCTCCTGTTTTAGCCACCTTATGCCAACTCACGGGAGTCGGGTCCACGTATTTACCTCAGAGGAAACATCACCACCATCCTACTTCATTCTGGAATCTCCACCGCGTACACGGTTGTTAAAGTGGTTTTCGGTATCGACAGAGAGTATGCCAGATATCCGATCTCGGTCTCTTTAACAACCAAACGTTATTATAACCCGTGGTTACAACTTTTAGAAATGGTATTTATACTTTAAAAATCAAAATAAGTTCCAAATACATTTCAATACCATAATATCATTTCAACCATCATTTATTTAAACATCAGTCGTTTTATTTAATATAAAATACCATTTAAATCTATTCAATTTATTTAGGAATTAATTTGCCCTTCAACTCACATTTAAAAGTTAATTCTTCCATTTAAAACCATTTAAAGTCAATTCCTTAATTTTTATTAATTACATATTAAATTCCCAAATTTAAGCCTTTTTCCCTAAAGATTATTTCCATTTATTTTAAACAATCCGAAAATTCAGTTTCCGTAGCACTTATGAAATGCCACCTAAAGTCTGTAAGTCAAAACAGTTCATTTATAAAAGACAACATTTAAGTGCTGAAATAAATTATTCGCTTAACAATCAAATTTTAAATTCCCAAATATAACTTATTATGAATTATTTCCTTAACTAAAACTCACTTTTAACAAAATTTCAGAATTTCCCAAAATAAGTTATATTCCAAAAATTTTACTTAAACATTTTTTTTTAACATTTTGACTTATTCAAAAATCATTAAAATTTTTATAAAAATCCTTTACATTTGAACCAGAATATTATAAATTCCCATTTAAAATACTTTCAAACATTTCAGAAAAATATTATATAAACCACGGGTCTGTATATAGTTTTCTAGCCTAGGTCAAGTGATACGGATTTATATCATTTCAGTCCGCAATTTACAAAATCCCGGGTTCTATCATTTCAAACCCACAATCCCAAGTTAACAAATAAATAATTAAATAATTAAATAAATGAACAAACGATTATCGTTCAGGCCTATCATTTCAGCCTATAACGATCTCAAATTTACAGGGAACTTACAGTGATGATTTAGTCAGTAAATAAAAATTACATAGTATAACTGCAATAATATTACAATAGATAAACAACTGATGAGGTGTCAATTTAAAATGGGGTTTAACATCATACGTTATATCACAGGAAGAAAAAAATAATTTACAAATACACTTGTGATAAATCACGAATATATAGGTATGTTTGTCTGGTGAGAAATACTCACCTTAAAGCTGCAGAAATTTTGATTCAAAATGAAAATCCCCCGAAAAAGAATCGCACAGCGGGTAGCGATCAAATTTTCCCGGATGTCACGCCTAGATTCAGGATCCAAATACCGAATACGTGACTTTAAAAATTACGGTCAAAGCAAAAATTTTGAGACAATTGGAACGAATAGAGTAAAAGAAATTTTGGTTCAGCTTTTGCTCGACTGCCTCACCCCACCTCCCGACCCCAACTTCATAGGCTTGGCAATACTATTTATTATTATTATACATTTTATTTATTATTATTATTATTTTTTTCCACCGGCATACCCTAACTTATCTAGTTTTGAAAATATGTATTTGTCCAAAACTTGCGTCTCTGCCTAAACTATTCTTCAATGCAAACTCTCTCTGTTTCTTAATTACAACACGTCTCTGCCACTTCAATTTCAAAACATTGTCGAATTCAGAAACATTAAAATTTAAATTTTTAACCATTCTTAACTTAAAAAATCATATTCCTGCTTCAGAAAAATGTTCATTTGGATACCATTTATCTTATGATTAAACAAAATAAATTTTATAAATAAAATATTAAAATTTACTATGAATCATTTGTAAGTCAGAATTTCCCAATTTTACTTAACTTGTATATATATTTTTCCAAATAACTTTACACTTAATTTAAAAATACCCACTTCCTAAATAAAACTAAATTCTCATTTATTTACTTAACTTAACAATTTTATTTAAAACCCAATTTCCAATTTTCAAGTTAAGTCATAAATTGAAATTTCACCTTTCCATTTGAAAACAACATTTTCAATTATTTACTTACAAAACACATCCGTTCCATAAATTTTTTTCTTTTTATAGTTAATATACACTAAATTTTCTTCACAATTTTATTCATTTAGACATCAATTCAACTATGATTCAAGTTAAATAAAAGTTATTCCAAAATGTTCCATTTCAATCGTCTTTCATTTTATCAATTCAAAGTACATTATTTATTATACCAAACATATCCATTTTCGGAAATAACTTTTATTAAAATTTCTATGTTAGATTTCAACTCCATATTAAATCAAATTTAATTATTATGTCATTTATCGTAAATAAAATCTTTAAATTCACTTTAAAACCCATTATTAAATTACAAAAATTTAACTTATAGAAAACAAAACACCTTTAAAATTTTAAAGCCTTAAGTCAAATTTTTAGTTAAATTACATAAATTTTATTTCAAAAATACTTAATAATTTTTAGAAAAATATTATAATATATTAACCATGGGCTTGTTCGGGATATAAGCTCGGTTATGAAAACTTAGAGGGACGTGACGTGGTGGAGAAGTAGCCGAGCAAGGCAAAAGGGAAACAGAGAACAACAAGAAGAAGAAAGGGAAAAACTGGAAGAAGAAAAGAAAAAGTAAAACCATTACCTGATAGAGGCTTCAGCACAAAAGAAGAAGAAGGCTAAACTATGAAATGCAGAGGAAACTTTTGGACGAGGCTATGTGTTTATAAAGAGGAGTTGCTTTGTA
The DNA here is from genome assembly GCA_030765085.1 of Allium cepa. Classification (NCBI taxonomy): domain Eukaryota; kingdom Viridiplantae; phylum Streptophyta; class Magnoliopsida; order Asparagales; family Amaryllidaceae; genus Allium; species Allium cepa. The sequence goes on from CM060938.1 coordinate 345,296,419, forward strand.
CGCAAGGAAGTAAAATATACACGTGAAAAATCAAGGCAAGTTATCTCGGTAAGATTTATGATTCCCAGTCTACGCAAATTTGATTGAGATAGCAGTGAATTTCGTACTAAATAAAAATGGAAGTGTTGATTTTTTTTTTTGTGGATAAGGCTTGCGTGATTTACTTCCCAGTTTGGTTTGTTAGATAAGCCTGCGTGAATAAAAATGAATACAGGGACATGCGCAAGAAATAAATGGTAAGAGGCAAATGCCAAAAATGTTAAAAGAATAAAATTTATGTCACGCGCAAAGGAAGGCAAATTGATTTTCTCTCAGATGATATATGAGTGATTTACTGCCAGATATATGAAAAATTTGATTTCAACGTTATCTCTTTTTATTCTCTCCCCAATTAATAGTTGCGTGATTTATATGCAGAGACGAAATGACAAGAGGAAATGTTTGTTTTGGCAAAGGAGCAATTTCAGATAAGTAAATGGCAAGGTAAGATTAGAATGCATGCGTTGATTTTAGGCAAGAGATTTATTCTTGATTAAAAAAAGGCAAATGATTAATAGATTGGTTCATTTTAAACTTTTTCTTCAATTAATGATTTCGTGCGTTTCTTTCTTTATATAGGCTGAGTGATTTTAGCAAGGATTTTACGCCAATTTAAAACCAATGAAAGCTGTGGAAAAAGTAACGTTTTGCTATAAAAATCTACTAACTGATTTATTAATCCATATAGATACTGCAGTATGCATTTTAAAATAAGCCAAACCGACGAAATACAATACGCCCAAAATTTATGCAAAAGTAACATTTTTAATTTATACGTTTATACGTTACTTATACCATTACAATGCGTGCCCTTTTTAAATGCGAAATTATCAGTTTATTAATATGCTATAAATTCTTAACATTTATTACTAAATTAAAAAGATAAACTTTGGTTACATCTCTCTCTGATTCTTATTACCATTGAAAGGCGATTTATTATCCAAATGGACCAAATATTACAAATTTTTAAAGCAAGTATATAATCCAATTTTTTTATTATTTTTTTTTTATTTATTAAAATTCCCATTTAGAGTTATCCTTAAACAAAGTGAAACTTTCATTTATTCTTTAGCATTTTGGAAATGATTTGATCAAATTAAAATATATATAAATTGGGAAGAAAATTTTATTGGAAAGAGAAAAATAACGTAAGAAATATGGGTAAAGAGAAAAACGCATATGAAATAGGCAAGCAGATAGAAGAATGGATACTGCGCATGACTGAGATTTAGGAGAAAATTGTGTTTTGAAAAAATGCAAGAAATAAATTTTGTTGAATGGAAAAAAAATCTATGGAAATCAAAATTTTAAATTAAAGCGTTGAATTTAGAGGCAACATATTTGATTTGAACGCTAGAATATTCCTTCCCTCTAAAAACACATGCCACTGATAAATTTACTCATTTACACTAAGGTCATATTTTTAAGAATGTGTACCAAAGCCATAATATTTTATGCCCAAAATATACCGAAATAACGGATTAAAATTCTATATGTTCTCTTATATATATATACATACGGTATTTATTCGCTAAATTTACGCGCCCTTTTTAACGATTAATTACCCAGTTCATTTATACACTAAAAAATTTTTGAATTTCTGACCGTGCTAAGACTCGAACTCATGACCTATCATGAATAGCCTAGATGTCTTAACCACCTAAGCTATTAATGTTTTCTTAATTAAAACTTGATTTTGATAGAAATTAATTTATTTACCCTCTTCGACAAAACCCCAAAGTTTTAAAAATACAAGTGAAAAATACTTGTTAAAAATTTGGGTTGTTACACTCTCCCCCACTCAGAACTTTTCGTCCTCGAAAAGGAAGAAGGTAGGGGAATAGAAACAACCTAAAAGAAAACTAAATCGAAACTTAAATTAGAATCATTAATCTAAACAATAAAAATTCAATTTTAAATTAATCATTGATTTCATCTGTTTATACTTAAAATTTTAACATTTATTTATTTACATATTTACTTGTATAATATCCCTACACTTAAAAAAAATCATTCATTTTTTTTATCCATTTTCCACAAGGTATTATAACATTCTAATTTAAAATGTTTAATTTTAATCCAAATTTGAAATGGTAATTTAACTTAATTGTTAAAGTAAATTTACCATTTCCCAAAATAAACTAAATTCCCTATTTAGTTTCTTCTTTATTCCAAACTATAATTAATTTCTATTTCTCTCAATATATTTTTCTCATCTATGTCAAATATGTTTACACTTATTACAACTGTTTGAATTTATTCTTAGTTCCTTAACATCATTTTATATTGAAAATTATTCCATTACCCTTTTATTTTATTTACCTCTGTTAATCTTTTTATAACTAGAATTTAAGTGTATAACATTTATTATAACCACTCAAATTTTATTTATAAATCCTTTTATACTGTATATTATCCAATTACATTATTAACTTCTGAAAATCAAGGTAGGTTATATTGAAATGAAATTGAGTATTATACAAATAAAACTTTCAAATTCAATTATCTCAAGTTGGAATCATTTATTCAAAAATTTGATTTTTTTTTAATTGAAATTATTCCTCAAGATAAAATTTAAGAATTAAATTTCTAATTTCCTTCATCCCAAATAAATATATGTACATAATATGTCAAATCAAATTTAAATCATATATATCTATATATTATAAATCAAGTCATATTTAGAGATTCAAATCAATTAAATTCTCAAGGTAACACTGTAGCAAGACTACAAAATGGTCTTTTCACTTCGAAACTCGAAAATGAATGTCGATGATGTTGCTGTCATTACCGAAATTATTTCCTAGCGACAAAGAGAAGAGCACTGATTTTGAAACCTTTAAAATTCTTTAGAAACAAATTTATATTCGAAAATAATTTAAATAATAATATATCCTTTTAAGACTTTAAACACAAGGTTTGAAACTATCAGAAATTTAAATTCTTAAATTCTTGTTTAAAATCCATTTCTGTTTCCAAATAAATTTATAACCATGTTTTATAGTTCAATTATTTATATAAGACAAAACCAATGGTTTACAAAACCATAAATAAAATCAAACACTATTATCTCTTGACAACTAGTTAAATTAACTATAAAATTTTGAAAATTATACTTATATATAATATTAGATTTTTCCCAAATATAGGAATAAATTTTTCAAAACAAGAATAGAAATTCAAATTTGATGGATTTAAATCAAAGAGACTTTTTATTTAAAGATAAATTGGAATCAGAAGATCCGATAATTACATAACAGAACAAAGAACTAGATAAGTTTATATAAATCGCGGGCAACCTTAACCTGGTCAACCATGACTTAAAGAGTCAGATTGAATGTAGATTTACCATTCGATCCGAAGAGATAGAGTTCGGAATAACCAAAGATACTAGCATCTAAACCGAGGTTAAATATAAATCTTTGGTGAATCAATGCTAATTGTAAAGGAGTTTCACCCCTTTATTAGAATATTGGTGAGACCGCCAATTCACTATAAAGATCATCCGAAGTGGAGTTATGGGATACTCCAGAATTGAAAGAAAATGAATAGTGAGGGACACGAATGAACTTTGGAACCGCAATGAACGTTCCAAAATTCGAAAAGGAAGAGATTCAAGCTCAAATGAAAGTGATTCTGTAAATCAAATTTACCATACATTCTATGTTTTGCCTAGAGCCAAAGCTCTGATACCAACTGTAACGACCCGGTATTTTCAACCATTCGCATCCGCACATGTCGGACTTGAATTGTTCAAAATACCGCGTTGTAAATAAAATTTGGCAAATCTCAAAATATACAGTAATAATTAATCACAGAATCACAGACACAAAAACAGAATACTCGCAGCGGAATTTAAAAATACTTAGTGGTTCATGAAGCCTCTATAAATAGTCTCAACAAATACAAATTACAAAGTCTTCCATCCCAAATATAGTTTAAATCATCAAATAGAAAATCCAAAAAAATCCCAAAGTCTTGATTTCATAAATAAGATAACGGACAGAAAGAGGCCAGCAACTTGAAAGGATCTACAGAAGTCCTAGCTTCGGGATGATGACTGAACTGCAACTCAGGCTGACCCGAGCGTAAAATAAAACATAAACACTCGAGTCAGGACATACATACTTATATAGTGTAACTTAATTCAAGTGTACTGTAATATAAGGCAAGTAACTTAAAGGATGTTTGGGACCGCCCATCCTCTAAGGATCCGTTAAACTATGTACTATGTAGTAATACATCGCTATTATAATAGTGTGTATTTGTAAAATAAACTTACTTTTAAATAGCGTTAAGGGGTTACCCATATAGCCCTTAACACATAATATATTCCCATAGTCTATACAGTACCGTAATCTCCCCCGTAATGGGCATCGTCAGAGGGCACTCCATAGGTATGGTACAAAACCAAAATCGTATAAGGCGCGCTAGGGTAGGTGACACGGCGCAACTAGGCAATGCCAGGGTAGATATACCAATTACGCTTCCGGACCGATGGAAACGCGCAGCGCGCAGCTGCCGCCCACCTCGAACAACACTCCCAAATCAAAGGTGCGCACCAAAACAATCACAAAAGTAATAGAATGACATACGAAGAAGTGCGTCCGATCAGAGGTGCTACCTCATTAATCCGTCGATCGCACCTGTTTTAGCCACCTTATGCCAACTCACGGGAGTCGGGTCCACGTATTTGCCTCAAAGGAAACGTCACCACCATCCTACTTCATTCTGGAATCTCTACCGCGTACACGGTTGTTAAAGTGGTTTTCGGTATCGACAGAGAGTATGCCAGATATCCGATCCCGTTCTCTTTAACAACCAAACGTTATTATAACTCGTGGTTACAACTTTTAGAAATGGTATTTATACTTTAAAAATCAAAATAAGTTCTAAATACATTTCAATACCATAATATCATTTCAACCATCATCTATTTAAACATCAGTCATTTTATTTAATATAAAATACCATTTAAATCTATTCAATTTATTTAGGAATTAATTTGCCTTTCAACTCACATTTAAAAGTTAAATTGTTCCATTTAAAACCATCTAAAGTCAATTCCTTATTTTTTATTAATTACATATTAAATTCCCAAATTTAAGCCTTTTTCCCTCAAGATTATTTCCATTTATTTTAAACAATCCGAAAATTCAGTTTCCGTAGCATTTATGAAATGCCACCTAAAGTCTGTAAGTCAAAACAGTTCATTTATAAAAGACAGCATTTAAGTGCTGAAATAAATTATTCACTTAACAATCAAATTTTAAATTCCCAAATATAACTTATTATCAATTATTTCCTTAACTAAAACTCACTTTTAACAAAATTTCAGAATTTCCCAAAATAAGTTATATTCCAAAAAATTTACTTAAACAATTTTTTTTTAACATTTTGACTTATTCAAAAATCATTATAAATTTTATAAAAATCCTTTACATTTGAACTTGAATATTATAAATTCCCATTTAAAATACTTTTAAACATTTCAGGAAAATATTATATAAACCACGGGTCTGTATATAGTTTTCTAGCGTAGGTCAAGTGATGCGGATTTATATCATTTCAATCCGCAATTTACAAAATCCTGGGTTCTATCATTTCAAACCCGCAATCCCAAGTTAACAAATAAATAATTAAACAATTAAATAAATGAACAAATGATTATCGTTCAGGCCTATCATTTCAGCCTATAACGATCTCAAATTTACAGGGAACTTACAGTGATGATTTAATCAGTAAATAAGAATTACATAGTATAACTGCAATAATATTACAATAGATAAACAACTGATGAGGTGCCAATTTAAAATGAAGTTTAACATCATACGTTATATCACAGGCAGAAAATAATAATTTACAAATACACTTGTGATAAATCACGAATATATAGGTATGTTTGTCTGGTGAGAAATACTCACCTTAAAGCTGTAGAAATTTTGATTCAAAATGAAAATCCCCCGAAAAAGAATCGCACAGCGGGTAACGATCAAATTTTCCCCGGATGTCACGCCTAGATTCAGGATCCAAATACCGAATACGTGACTTTAAAAATTACGGTCAAAGCAAAAATTTTGAGACAATTGGAACGATTAGAGTAAAAGAAATTTTGGTTCAGCTTTTGCTCGACTGCCTCACCCCACCTCCCGACCCCAACTTCATAGGCTTGGCAATACTATTTATAATTATTATACATTTTATTTATTATTATTATTATTATTATTATTTTTTCCACCCGCATACCCTAACTTATCTAGTTTTGAAAATATGTATTTGTGCAAAACTTGCATCTCTGCCTAAACTATTCTTCAATGCAAACTCTCTCTGTTTCTTAATTACAACATGTCTCTGCCACTTCAATTTCAAAATATTGTCGAATTCAGAAACATTAAAATTTAAATTTTTAACCATTCTTAACTTAAAAAATCATATTCCTGCTTCAGAAAAATGTTCATTTGGATACCATTTATCTTATGATTAAATAAAATAAATTTTATAAATAAAATATCCAAATTTACTATGAATCATTTGTAAGTCAGAATTTCCCAATTTTACTTAACTTGTATATATATTTTTCCAAATAACTTTACACTTAATTTAAAAATACCCACTTCCTAAACAAAACTAAATTCTCATTTATTTACTTAACTTAACAATTTTATTTAAAACCCAATTTCCAATTTTCAAGTTAAGTTATAAATTGAAATTTCACCATTCCATTTGAAGACAACATTTTCAATTATTTACTTACAAAACACATCCGTTCCATAAATTTTTTTTTCTTTTTATAGTTAATATACACTAAATTTTCTTCACAACTTTATTCATTTAGACATCAATTCAACTATGATTCAAGTTAAATAAAAATTATTCCAAAATGTTCCATTTCAACCGTCTTTCATTTTATCAATTCAAAGTACATTATTTATTATACCAAACATATCCATTTTCGAAAATAACTTTTATTAAAATTTCTATGTTAGATTTCAACTCCATATTAAATCAAATTTAATTATTATGTCATTTATCGTAAATAAAATCTTTAAATTCGCTTTAAAACCAATTATTAACTTACAAAAATTTAACTTATAGAAAAAAAACACCTTTAAAATTTTAAAGCCTTAAGTCAAATTTTTAGTTAAATTACATAAATTTTATTTCAAAAATACTTAATAATTTTTAGAAAAATATTATAATATATTAACCATGGGCTTGTTCGGGATATAAGCTCGGTTATGAAAACTTAGAGGGACGTGACGTGGTGGAGAAGTAGCCGAGCAAGGCAAAAGGGAAACAGAGAACAACAAGAAGAAGAAAGGGAAAAACTGGAAGAAGAAAAGAAAAAGTAAAACCATTACCTGATAGAGGCTTCAGCACAAAAGAAGAAGAAGGCTAAACTATGAGATGCAGAGGAAACTTTTGGACGAGACTATGTGTTTATAAAGAGGAGTTGCTTTGTATGCAAGGAAGTAAAATATACACGTGAAAAATCAAGGCAAGTTATCTCGGTAAGATTTATGATTCCCAGTCTACGCAAATTTGATTGAGATAACAGTGAATTTCGTACTAAATAAAAATGGAAGTGTTGATTTTTTTTTGTGTGGATAAGGCTTGCGTGATTTACTTCCCAGTTTGGTTTGTTAGATAAGTCTGCGTGAATAAAAATGAATACAGGGACATGCGCAAGAAATAAATGGTAAGAGGCAAATGCCAAAAATGTTAAAAGAATAAAATTTTATGTCACGCGCAAAGGAAGGCAAATTGATTTTCTCCCAGATGATATATGCGTGATTTACTGCCAGATATATGAAAAATTTGATTTCAATGTTATCTCTTTTTATTCTCTCCCCAATTAATAGTTGCGTGATTTATATGCAGAGACGAAATGGCAAGAGGAAATGTTTGTTTTGGGAAAGGAGCAATTTCAGATAAGTAAATGGCGAGGTAAGATTTGAATACATGCGTTGATTTTAGGCAAGAGATTTATTCTTGATTAAAGAAACGACAAATGATTAATAGATTGGTTCATTTTAAACTTTTTCTTCAATTAATGATTTCGTGCATTTCTTTCTTTATATAGGGTGAGTGATTTTAGCAAGGATTTACGCTAATTTAAAACCAATGAAAGCTGTGGAAAAAGTAACGTTTTGCTATAAAAATCTACTAACTGATTTATTAATCCATATAGATATTGCAGTATGCATTTTAAAATACGCCAAACCGACGAAATACAATACGCCCAAAATTTATGCAAAAGTAACATTTTTAATTTATACGTTTATACGTTACTTATACCATTACAATGCGTGCCCTTTTTAAATGCGAAATTATCAGTTTATTAATATGCTATAAATTCTTAACATTTATTACTAAATTAAAATGATAAACTTTGGTTACATCTCTCTCTGATTCTTATTACCATTAAAAGACGATTTATTATCCAAATGGACCAAATATTACAAATTTTTAAAGCAAGTATATAATCCAATTTTTTTATTATATTTTTTTTTATTAAAATTCCCATTTAGAGTTATCCTTAAAAAAAGTGAAACTTTCATTTATTCTTTAGCACTTTGGAAATGATTTGATCAAATTAAAATATATATAAATTGGGAAGTAAATTTTACTGGAAAGAGAAAAATAACGTAAGAAATATGGGTAAAGAGAAAAACGCATATGAAATAGGCAAGCAGATAGGAGAATGGATACTGCGCATGACTGAGATTTAGGAGAAAATTGTGTTTTGAAAAAATGCAAGAAATAAATTTTGTTGAATGGAAAAAAATCTATGGAAATCAAAATTTTAAAGTAATGTGTTGAATTTAGAGGCAACATATTTGATTTGAACGCTAGAATATTCCTTCCCTCTAAAATCAAATGCCACTGATAAATTTACTCATTTACACTAAGGTCATATTTTTGAGAATGTGTACCAAAGCCATAATATTTTATGCCCAAAGTATACCGAAATAACGGATTAAAATTCTATACGTTCTCTTATATATATATATATACATACAGTATTTATTCCCTAAATTTACACGCCCTTTTTAACGCGTAATTACCCAGTTCATTTATACACTAAAAAAAAATTCGAAATTCTGACCGTGCTGAGACTTGAACTCGTGACCTATCGTGAATAGCCCAGATGTCTTAACCACCTAAACTATTAATGTTTTCTTAATTAAAACTTGATTTTGCTAGAAATTAATTTATTTACCCTCCTCGACAAAACCCCAAAGTTTTAAAAATACAAGTGAAAAATACTTGTTAAAAATTTGGGCTGTTACATCTTGCTTTCTATTCTTTAAATCAACCAATTTTTCATATTATAAATAGGATTAGCATTAATTACATCTTATAACATTAACCATTTCAATGACAAATCACACCTACCCTATCTGCATAAATTAAGTCAATTAATTGCACTTGATTCCACATTAAATGTTATTAATTTATAAATTGAAATCTCAATAAATCCGTTTATTGATTTAATATCTTATTATTAAATAAATTGACATTTTAGGTATAATTTACAGTGAATTATATTACATTTCCTTAATGTATTTATTAATTTCCAAATAACGTACTACCTAATTTCCTTTAATTGCAATTTGATTTCCAAACTTTATGCACATACTAAATAATAAAACATATATCAATTGATTCGTTTAATTCAAATCTTTTTATTAAGTTCAATACTACCATATAAACTTAGTTACCTTGGTTTCCCCATTTAATACTTTAATATGCCCATTCTAACAAATCCTAACCATTGTATTACATTTCACACAAATGTAACATTTAATTACATTTATTATAATATCCCCAATTCCAACTAACCATCGCAATAAATAGGTGACCCACAATAAACATTATCGTTCTCTTTAGTCACATAAATAAGCCTCTATTACATACAAATTACAATCAAATGAAGCTTTACAAATCTGTTTCAATTAATTTGGATGGCATTGAATTAGTAAATTTATTATCTTACATCGACATTTTATAATTTATTCCCGTTATAAACTTATGCACACATTAACTCATTCATATTTACATCCACTTCCGTATATAAATTTTGTGATAAAGTTATAACATTTACATTTCTTTCTTACATTAATTAATTACCAGATATTCCTGCTTACACTCACCTTTATTTGCATTAACCATTTTATTTCCCCTTATTGTGTAATAACTACTATAATTCAATTACATTGAAATTTGTCAATTTCGCCCATTAATTTAGATTTTAAATCAAATAACTTTAATTTACCTTGGCTTCATTCTTTATTACATCAATTGTTACTTTAATTTACGACTCTCATTCCCGTTATTTATTATTACCACTAAGGTAACGTTTATTATTTACAGCAGTCATTAAGATTACTTATCTACATTGATTGTATAAATTCCATAAATTGCTTATTACTTCATCGATTACTATAATATTGGATTCCTTAAATTATCACAAATTTTATCATTGCATTAGTTAATACAATATTCCCATTTGTTTCCTTATATTAAATTTCTTAGCCTAGAATAACAATTCCCATTACTTTAATGCATCAAAATTTCATTTTTATTTTTAATACTTCGCTTTAATTTCAAATGTTGCATTTCACTTCTACACTTACTTCAATATGAATTATAAACATTTTAATTTCTTCCTAAATTTAATCACAAAATCCTATAAATTTAATAATTTAGTTATCAAAATTCATGGGTCGTTACATCAGGTGGATTTGGAGGAGGTAGAGATGGTGGCGGCTATGGGGTGGTCTAGGTGAAAAATGAAAGCTATGTTGTCAACAAGCTTGGCTATGGCAATATTCAAGAGGATTTTGGAGTTTTGTGGTGCAAACAACTTAGGGGGTGTCACCGCCTAGACAAGAAAGAGGGGAAGGAGGGTGAAGAGGCTGTGGATGGTGGTGGAGTTGGTCGAAGGAGGTGGTGGAGTGCTAAGGCTGAGCAAAAGTATGAAGAATCCAAGGCAAAATCAAGGAAAAATCAATAAAATGCAAAGAGAAAGTGGAAAAAGTAGAGACATTACCAAGAACTTATCTTCAGATCTGAAGCACACATGAAAAATGAGGTGAGAAAGTGTTTTCTCACGTGAATATTAGAAAGAAACATACGGCCAAAAGATATGTGGTGAACGGCCAAAGTATGAAGAGGTGGAAAATGAAAAGTCAAAAGTAAATAAAGAGTTTTTTTCCTTTGAAATTTCCTTTTTCTTTATTTAAATAAACCAAAATAAAAAAAGTAAATAAAAATAAAATGAATACCAGATAAAGTAAAAATGAAATGAATAAATAAACTTTAGAAAAGTATATAAAAATAAAAAATATAATTTAATATATGTAAACTAGTATTGAAAATTAAAAACAAAATATAACTAGTTTTTGGAAAAATAACAACTACACTCTAAAAATGTTTTAAAATAATATATATATATATATATATATATATATAATATGATGTATTACACACATATACACAAATTAGAACAAGATACGACAAAATATATATATTATTTATATAATTTAAAATAAACAATATTGTTAAATAAATCAATTTACATACAATATTATAAAAAGCATAACTTTCACTATATAAATCCGATTTCAACTAGACGAAAAGCAGTATTCTTAAAATTTAATATATTTTCATAATACAAGATAAAATTCAAAAATTTAAATTTTAAATTTAAAAGTCAAAGTTTGACCAAATAGACCAAAATCCACATTTTCAGGAAATATTCTATTTATTCATATTTGAAATTTTATTCACATAAAAATCAAAATTTATATTTAAAATAACAAAATTTATTCATTTTAATAAATATAATAAATTTTTTAAATCCAGAGTTTCAATTAAAATAACAATTAAAATAAATTATAATATTCATGGTTTTTGCACTCTCACCCACTCAAATCTTTTCGTCCTCGAAAGGAAAGAACAAGGAAATAAGGAAAAGCAAGATAGATAAAACATATAGTACCTAGAAAAATAATTCCGGATTCGAAGCACGAATGCTCTCCTCCGTTTTCCCAGATACAATCCCAATCATCAGTACTTCACAGTTCTTTTACCAGACTAACAGATCTCCCTCTTAGCTGCTTCGTACCACTGTCGATAATACGAAGTGGCTTCCTCTCGACGGTCAGATTAGGCTAAATATCCAACTATCAAGAGCAGAAGGCCGAACAAAAAGAGATGGGTCAAGAAGATACTAGAGAAGATGTGAGACATGGAATACATCGTGCACCCCAGACAGCTTCTCGGCAAATCCAGACGATAAGCCAAAGAACCAACTCTTTTCACAATGCGGAAAGGACCCTCGAAGAGGAAGAAGGTAGAAATAGCTAGGAGGAAATAAATTGAAAGACACGGATGAACCATTATTTTAAAACCATCTAAATTTATTTAAAATTTTATATTTAACATTTTTAACATTTTATAATATGATGAATAGCCATTTGATTCAATTTTTTTTGGTTCAAACTAAACAATATTTAAAACAATTTAAATCATGATTAAAATATCCTTTATATAATACTTTACCAAAATACTTTTATAACTTGATGTCTTAACAAGTTTACTTTCGTTCCTGTAGACTCTAGCCATGCGTTGATCAGGCGCAAAGCTAGAATTCTCTAGGTACTTAGTAGACATATTTCAACACCCAGTGAAAATACTGAAAAAACTTTTAAAAACAGATGTGGAAAGTACAATCCAAACAAAACAACCAAACCGAAACATGTTGATCATGGATCGCGGATACACAATGATTACGCTTGGATCCCCCGAAAAACAACCGTACCCGTAGGCCGACTACCGTAGCCCTGCGATTACTCCATGAAGATTGGTAGTACCGTAAATACACAATGGTTACGCCTAGATCCCTCAGAAAACATCCGTACCCTTAGGCTCTCGCAACCCCTATAGATTATGCTACCAAGTGACCCAATAGATCATAGATACACAATGGTTACGCCTGGATCCCCCAGGAAACATCCGTACCCTTAGGCTCTCGCAGCCGCTGTGAATTACGCTATGTAGCCGTGCTTGTAAGACCATGGAGATCGCCATGGAATTCGATGGACACTCGAGTATCATATCCGAAAAACCCAAATCAGAGAGAATAATATCGATAGAATGAATCCACAGTGTGGCCACAAAGCGGATATCAAGCAGAATGCACTTTTCATATCTTTACTTTGAAAATATGTATCATATAGTACCTTTCAAAATCACTTTCAAATATCATACTTATATAAAGTCCATTATATATAAGATTTCATTTCAAATCGAATACTTTCCAAAATCAATAGTATATAAAATCATACTTATATGGACTTCGATTATATAAGCTTTCAATGTACAAATTGAGCACCCTTTTCCAATCAACAGTTTTAAATCAACTTCATACTTATACAAATCCATTTTATATAAGTTCGATAACTCCCAAATCACAGTATTTAGTAAAACAAGGTTCTCAATTTCAATTCCTTTTCAATATCAATTCAGTTTCAAAATCATATATGATTTAGCCAAATCATTTCTTCCTAATTTCATATATTCAGTTTCAAAGTTTCTTAAAACAATAGATTTAGAAAATAATCCAAATTCCCAAATGAACAAAAATTTAGGTCAAACAAATTCATTTCCATTTCAAACATATTCATAATACTACCAAAGTTATAAATCTTTCGAAACCAAAATACTTGAAATCATTACACTTTGAAAATCATAACATTTCGAAATCATGCATTTGAAATCATAAAACATTCCTTTAATTCATTTATTCAATTAAACCCAAATTTACAAAGTTTAAAACCATCCTTTTTAAAACCTTCAAACTATTTATTTCTATATGAAAAAATTCAATTTACCATTGGAAAGATTATTATTCTATATATATACTTTATTCAAAACATTTCAAATCTATATTTCATACCAGTATAATTCAAAATTGTCTTATTTATTTCACTCAACGAACAGTATCAAACTTATATAAATCATATTACTTTATACTTTAGTCATACCAAACTAAACATATATTCTTTATCAAATACCCTATACCTTTCAAAATTACTTAGCTTTGAAGAGGTAACCTTGATTTGAAAGTGCTCGAACCTTCAAAATAATTGAAGAAATCATATTTTCAATCCAAGAGTTGGAAATCACCAACAAATCAGTAAACCAATTCTAAAAGAAAGGGTTATACCAAAACAAATCTGAATCTCAAGGGCTGAACACAGGCTTACTTTTAATCATTTCAAATATATATATACATTTATCTTTCAAACATCAAACCATGCTTCGAAATCTAAATCAATATTGATTTGTAACGCCCCGGTATTTTCAACCATTCGCATCCCTTATAAGTGTATAGGTAGACACTCATGCCGGAATTAAATTTCTCAAAATACCGTGTTGTAAATAAAAATTTGGCAAATCTCAGAATATATAGTAAATAAAAATCATAGATCACAGACACAGAGTACTAATGATGCAGCGGAAGTAAAAGAAATAGTAGTTCATGAAGTTACTATATAAAATATCAGAGCTACATAAAATACAACAGAAGAAATAAAGTACAAAGGAAGTCTCACTACATAGAAGTCTACTAATACAAGAGCTGAAAGGAACAACAGACTGTAAAAGATAAAACTTGACAAGTAGATAATCTCCAGCGATTTCAATCTCCAGAAAGTGAAAATCCAAATCTGTGAATAACTCAGGCTGACCCGAGCGTAAATAAAAGTACAAACACTCGAGTCAGGACATACATACTTATACAATGTAAACCAACCCAAGTGAACTGTAGTAAAGGTACAAGTAACTTAGAAGATGCTTGGGACCGCCCATCCTTTAAGGATCCGTTAAACTATCTACCACGCTATATACAGTAGTGTCTAATCAGTAAAGTATAATCATATAGAAAATAGCGTTAAGGGGATGGTGAACCTTAACGCGGTCGGATCTTTAAAACCAAAATTGTAGTGGGCTCGATATAAGGATATGACACGGCACGCGAGGCAATGCCAGGGTGGATACACCGTTTGCACTCCCGGACCGGTGGTGACGGCAAGGCAGTAGCTTCCGCCCACCTCGAGCGATACCCCGAATCAAAGTAGCGCCACCGAATCGAATCACAAAAGTAATATAATGGTTTCCGAAGAAGCATGCTCGATGAAAGGGTGCGACCCTTTGTGTAGCCCATTATAGCTCCTTTTTTAGTCATATATGCCAAATCACAGGAGTTGTGTCCACGTAATGTACCTCGAGAACGTCGCTACCATCCTACTTCATTCTGGAATCTCCACCGCGTACACAGTTGTTAAAGTGGTTTTCGGTATTGGCCGGCTATAAGACAATATCCATCCCGGTCTCTTTAACAACCAATCGTTATTATAACTCGTGGTTATAACTTTTAAAACAATATTTTATACTTTAAAATAAAATACCCCTTTCAATCCAAATCTTTATCAAAATAAAGATTAAATCATTTCCAAAACCATTTCAATATATCAACATACCATATCTTTCAAATTCAAATATTTATCAAAATAAATATCAAGTCATTTCTAACCATTTCAATATATTAAATTATCATATCCTTTCAAAACTTCCTTTCAAATCATTTTATTATCACAATATCATATCTTTCAAAACTTCATTTTTAAATCATCATATCTTTCTAAAGCTTCATTTCAAAACATTTAATATATATCAAAATATCATATCCAAAACTTCATCTCAAAACATTTAATATATATCAAAATATCATATCTTTCCAAAACTTCATTTCAAAGCATTTAATATATATCAAAATATCACATCTTTCCAAAAATTCATTTCAAAACATCATATAAATTGAAATCCAAATATTCAACTTTAAATACCTTTTAATTTCAAAGATATCATTCATTTATTATCATTCCAAATCACCTTCTATATAGCTTATATTTTAATTAAAATAATTCATTTAAACCATTTAAAATTTAAGTTTATATACTTTCAAATCAAGTATTCAAATTTCCAAAGTTTTAAACCATTATGAGTTCATTTACTAAGTTAAAACCATAAACATTGAAAATTTCAACCTTTTAGAGCATTCAGAAAAAGGTGCTGAAAGTTATACTTGAAACCATTTCAATTTAAACCATTTAAACATTAAAAAAAAAATCATATTTTAACATTCAAAGATGTTCACTAAATACTCTTTTAATTAATGATTTTAATAAAGCAACATTTTATAATTAAATCAAATTTCACAAATCCACTAAATAAATTCAAGTGTAACTTCCCATTTTTTACATTTAACACTTTATTAACATTTACATTTTCAAACTATCATTTCACAAATTAAACTAAATTCCCAATTTATTTAATTAACTTAAAACTTTAATCAAAACCAAATTCCACATTTCCAAATCAAGTTGTATTTTCAAATTTCACTTTTTAAGCATTTATTTATTTTAACCACTTAAATTCATAGAAAATCAATAATATTTTAATAAATCAATTAAATTCAAATTTAATCAAATTATCAAATTTACCATTTTCCAATAAAATTAAATTTCCATTTTATTCATATAACTTAAATATCGTTTTTAACCAAAATTCCAAATTTCCAAACTTAAGTTATATTCAATAATCCAATTTAACCATTCATTAATTACATTTTTAACTCATAGGAAAAATCATAAGTTCTTTATTTAAAAACCTTTAAAAAAAATCTATCTAAACCAAATTTCATAAATTTATATTTTAAAATACTTAAAATATCCAAAATACTTTATAAAATAACCACGGGTCTGTATATAGTTTTCTAACCTAGGTCAAGTGATACAGATATGTATCATTTCAATCCGCGGTTTAAAAAGAAAAATATGGGTTCTATCATTTCAAACCCGCAATCCCAAGTTGAATAAAATAAATAAAAATCATTCAGGCCTATCATTTCAGCCCATAACGATTCTTCCCTATTCTAAAGTCCATTCGGGTATGTATCATTTCAACCCATAGTGATTTGTAATCTACAGGAAACTTGCAGTGTGATAAACAGATATAAATGAACAGTAACAACACATGTATAATAACAGATGATATGACATGAAATTTAACGGGTTTAACATCATATATAATTAATCACAGGCAGTTATAACATCACATAATAGTTCTACACATTCAAATGGTGTCAATTCACATTTTTATAAGTATAAATGTCTGGTGAGATTTACCCACCTTTTTAGCTGGAGATTGCAATACAAACGACATAAACGGATTCCAAAAGGCAAGATGACACAATAATAGATCCAAATGGGAAGAGAACCAAGCTCAATGATCTTGTCACAACCCATAAACAAAACCGAACATAAACATAGATTTAATATCCGATTGAATTGAAATAACTTTGGAATAAAAAGCAATATGAACACACGATCTTTTGCCTTGCTTTCTATTATTGTTTTGCATGGCCTAGGGGTGTATTTGGCTCAGGTTTGGACATAGCATGGCTCAGGTATGAACACAAGAATGCATGGCTACAAGGCATTGAAGGTGGAGGGGTTACAACTTGAGAATGTTAAGGGTTTAAGGCAAAATAGCATGTTATTGGTCAACAAAAGGGCTCGGCCTTGGAGTGGTTTGGCTTGGCCATTCAAGTTCAGATCTGGAATGATGTTGGGGTGGTGTGTGGTGGTCTGGTTAGAGGTGGTGGCGGCGGCTAGAGGTGGTGGTGGTGGAGGAAAATGAAGTGGTGAAGCAACAAGGCTCAAACTAGCATGTTTTCAAGGCATAGGTTGGATTTTGAGGGGTTTTGTCACCATGGTTGGCTCGGATATAGTCATGACCTGGAGTGTAGGTGGTGATGATGGCAAGGAATAGATGTAGAGAGTGGTGGCCATGGAAATAGTGAGGAGGCCGTGCAAATAGAAGAAAGAAACAAGACAAAAGTATGGAAAAAATAGAAGAAAAAGTGCAAAAAGAGGAGGCCATTACCCATTTTTTCTCCTAGCTGTGAATGAATGAGAAGTGAATTTTTTCATTTTAGTGAATGATGACTGGAATACACAGCCAAACAAAGTAATATACAGCCAAAAGAAGTAAAGACTAATAAATAAATAAAAACTGCCAAAGAGTAAATGAGGAAACGGTAAAAGAAACGACTTACATTTCAAAAGCTTTTAAAACCTTTGGTACTTCCTTAATTTATTCATATAAGTTTATATTACTGAAAGTAATAATGATTCCAGTCAAAATTTCGAAATTATAACAAAATATAAGATATATATAAATATTTATTAATTATATAAGGTTAAAATAAGAAAATAGCACAAAATTGCAAACTAGTCTAGAAAAATGAAAAATAAACAGAATGAACTTTGGAAAATTTATATGGACTTGTAAAAATATTTATAACAAAGGTAACAACATAAAAGTAAAAATTCATTCAAAAGTAAATATATAAATTTTAATTTAAATATAATTTAAATAAATAAAATAGCAGAAAAATGGAAACTATGCTTTAAAATTTTGAAATAAATTCAATAAGCTTTGGAAAAATTCAAAGATCACTTTTAAAAATATTAAAAGGCAAAATATACTTAAAATAAAATATTAACACATAAAAAAAATTAAATTTAAAGAAAATAGAAAAAGATTTAAAGAAATTGCTTAAAAATCCAAAACAGTGTCCAGAAATTACAAATAAATCACCATTGACTTTGGAAAATTGTTTACGTCATTTAAATTATTATTATTATACAAAAATATACATACAATGACATATTGACCCAGATTAAAATGAAATATGAAAATAAAATATGATTTATACAATTTAAAAATAATAAATTTGCAGAATAAACAAACTGCACTCAATATTGAAATATACATAACTTTCACAGTTTAACTCCGTTTTCAACGAAACGAAAAGTAGTGTTCAAGTTATTACATCTATTTTCATAGTAAAATATAATATTTAAGATTTAAAATGATTTTAATTTTAATTTTAAAATTCAAAGTCCAAACAGTTTGAGTAAAAATTCACTTTTTTAGTAAAATGTCCAATTTATAATATTTTGAACTATAGATCACTTATTAGTCAGCATTTATATTTAAAAAGTGAAATAGGATTAAGATAAGATGACAAGGGAACTGAAATTATACCTGATAACTATTGTTATAGGTCAGTTTAACAAGGTGCAAATTATCAAAGATTATAGAAAGATTTCTAAACAGAAAGATTATAGAAAGATGCCTATACCGGTCTATAGCAAGATAAGGATGATAAGGACAACCAAAAGATAGTTTTAAAAACAAAATAAGAAAATAAATTTGAAAGCATGGATGTTTCAACTAATTTTTTTTCATAAGTTAAATAAATCGTTAACTATCTCAAATTTCATTCTCTTATTATCCAATCATCTTAAATGAACAGTTTTTAAAACCATGGGTTTGAAAAATAATCATTTATTATACTCACAATGTACTTAATAAATTTAATTCTTCTTTATTCCTAATTAAAATTAAATGTATTCCTCTCAATATATTTATCACTTATGTTAAATATACTTACACTTATTATAACTGCTTTCTTTTATTCTTAGTTCTTTTAACTTTATTTTATTGTAAGTTATTCAATTACCCTTTATTATATTTACCTATGTTAATCATTTTATAATTAAAAATTAATTGTATAAAATTTATTATAACCACTCAAATTTCATTTATAAAATCGTTTATATTGTATATTATGCAATTACATTGTTAACTTTTGAAAAATTAGGTAAGTTATTGTAACGTCCCGCAAATCCGTACCCCTTGAATCAACACTATTCTACCTCTATTAACTCAAGTGGCATAGAATTACGAACCATTAGGGTTAAAGAAGAAGAGATAGAAGGAGAAGAAACTAAACAATATCAGAATCTCACAGTCGCAGCGGAATAAAATATAATAGTAAATATATAACTTTACACCAAATGAAAACTACCACTGTTTTATACATTATATCATCAGAGTATCACATACAACAACCAATACAAATCAGACATGCCATACAATCATAGCAGCGGATATATATAAATATACGGATAATACGTCTCGGACTCCAGCTCCTCTCCTGCTCCATAGCAACCTATCCTGAACATATAATACTCGGTCCGACCCGAGCATTATAATGAAATAACACCCGAGTCAGTCAGGAATACCAGCTGATAATAATGCATCCAAATTGATTATTAAAGTTTCAAAAATCCTTTGAAAACAAAAGGCATCTCGTAAGACCACGCCACAAATAAACATGTCGGGATTTTACCTTACGATAGCTAAAACACTTTTTATAGAAATCCTCTGATATTATAATAGAGTCTATTTACAAATACTTATAAAATAGCTGAAATTGTTACATCTATTAAATTCCAGCTACTAGCCACAAAAGTGGGTAATACAAACAAAACTCGTAAAAGGCTCATAGGGAGAATGGATTTCCAACAATGACTAGGCACTGGGGTACCACCCGTCACAGTACGGGGCCTAGATCACCGTACCGAGGATTACTCCCTTCATCCCCTGTAACACAAGGCCGGAACCATTCCTTACTGAACAGTCCCGAACAAGATAAACCCCGTGGTTGGCGCGACCAACCACCCACTAAGCCGAATAAAAAGGGACATCTAGACAAGGGAAATATCTTGTCCTGCTTGGGCATGACCCACCTAACCTTGCTGCATATCCCCTGATTTTCAGTCATTCTCGGTTGATGAGGCTTGAGGCTAAGCGTTACCTTTAGAACGTTTTCACTTAGAATGCCCATCGTCCACCTGACAATGTTTCGCAAGCATTCGTCCATACAAGTCCGTCCCGGGTTCGAACTGAACCGAAGGCACTACTCCTACTACATCCATTTGGAAATATCCTCAGGATTAGTAGCGACTAGCCCTTGCACTTCACTGCTCCATCTTCGACTCCGAACACATTTTTCGCATGAAACGTACAAATCGGATCGAAGTTGTTTTCGAGAAATAAATCTAGATCCCGGTCTCTTCGAAACGATCAACGCAGTTGTCCAATATTGATAGTCGGTGATTTAACTATCAATTTATATTCACAAACATCCATAAGCATCCATCACACAATAAGTAATTCCCACATTATTTATTTGCCTCAATATCTTTACAAGATATATTTCCAAAGTTTCAAAACTCATTTGAAAACAATTTCCCAAAATTCTTCCTTACAAGGTAAATCCTTTACCATATATTCCCATTGGAAATAACCAAGTTCAAAACAATTTAAATTTAAAACAGTTAAAATATTTTGTACTGAAATATACTTTAAGATATGCAAATTTACTTCTAGTTATTTACTCAAGATATAATTTCGAAATATTTAAAGTAAAACTATTTTATAAGATATAACTTGATTTAAAATAAGGTTTTAGTTAAACTAAATTTAAAAATAGAGTTGTAAAAGGCTTAATACTAATTTCAAATAATTTAGGTCAAAACCAGCCTTTTTAAAACAATCCATTTATAAAATTTATTACTAATGTAATCGAAAATAACCCCTATTGTTACCTTATTAATTAGCTTTTAAAACAATAATTTTCCAAACACTCATTTACAACAAGTTTTAAACTTGAATTCACTTTTAATAAAATCTTTTTAAAACTCAAACTTGATGTTTCCCAGGGAAACTCATTCCTACTCAAATATCCCAAAAATCCTTCTTATAAATTCTGTCAATTTATTTAAATTCAGGTTTAAGTTTAATAACATAAATTTACTTTCACATTTATCAACTGATAACGTTTCTCTTTGTTTATCATTCCAGATTTACCAAATTTCAATTTTCATTCCAAATAGATTTCAAATTTTAATTCCTTTAAATTCATTATTTAACAATATCTTTTATTTCTCTAAAATTCAATTTATCCATTTATAATTAATTATGGATTTATAATTTACCCAGCAATATTCCAACACAATTTTATTTCAGTTTTCCATCCAAGCAGATTCTAATTTTTATATTCCTTTAAATTCCTTATTTATTAATTTCTTAATTTCTTTTGAAAACCCAATTTAATTTCTTTATAATTTAAAACTCCAAATTTCTTTATATTTAACATTCTGGGTTTGTAGTTTACACCACAATATCACAATACAATTTAATTCCAAATTTATCAATCACAATATATAAACAGGCATCATCATCAACTATAAAAATAGTTACTACATTGTGAGGAATGCAGTTGGATCCCTCCAACCTGTTTTTCCTGCATCCACAAATATTAGCACAACCATATATATATATATATCAATCCTGACTGATATAAATAAACATTTCAACCAATCACACAATTATTTAAATATTAACTACTTAAATCAGCAAACATTCTAAATGTTAGTGAGATTAACTCACCTTGAGTTTCGGCGAGCGTTCGAAATTCAAATTAAACCGAACGACGTTCGATTTAACTCAAATTTCTACTTGCCCGGAATGAATCCGGAACTGCACCATCGCGTAATGCTCGTCTCTGCGATTCCAACGCCG
Organism: Allium cepa; assembly: GCA_030765085.1. NCBI lineage: Eukaryota > Viridiplantae > Streptophyta > Magnoliopsida > Asparagales > Amaryllidaceae > Allium > Allium cepa. The sequence goes on from CM060938.1 coordinate 345,319,030, forward strand.
TAAATCTCGTCAAATTCTGATTACATATGAAATAGATATGAATTTTATAAGTTTTGAAAACTAAATTTAAAACAATTTTCCTTTTTTTTAATTTATATTACCCAAGCAATATACAGGCTGCAAGATCTAGAAGAAAAATCAAGGCCGCACGAAGCAAACACCCATCTTTCTCAACACGCATGCGACAGACCAAACCGAACCCATCAACGCATACTAGGGTTCGAGGCCGCTCCTTCCACGACGAGATGTAGCTCGATCGAGTACTACCAGAACGAACGCCTAGGCGCTCTCTACCTATGGCCGTGACTTTGCCACACTCGGTCACCCCTAGGTGACGCGACTTCCCTTTGAACGTGCGAAGAACGCGACTGCCTCATGCCCCCCACGCTCCACTAAACTCGATCTCGACCGTACAGATGTGAAGAGCTCGCCATGCTCTTCCATCTTCGTGTTGGAAGTATCTGCTATTAACGAGAGGATAAGGAGAGATAGAGAGGGGAAAATCGCCGCGTTTCGGCCATTGAAACAAGCCCTAGCGGCGGCTCACGTTTTTGAGCTAGGGTTTTGCCGATGATGAATAAATAATATAGTTTAATATTATTTTATTAATATAATTTCTCAATTTAACAGTTTATGCATACGACCTCCAATCTACGCGTTCCGACAGGCGATTCTAAGGTTTTTTCCGTGTTTCGGACACAATGGAACAAGTTTCATAAGCTAATTTGATCGTATGTGCGAGTTACGGAATTAAACGATCAATTTGAAATTAAATCAGTTAAATCGATTTCTAAGTGTTTCGAGCTGCCACGGTCAAACGACAACTCCGATTGCAACGAAAATTGAAATCCGATAATAACTAACTATTACGGATCCAATGGAACTAGTTTCGTCGAATTCCAAGACTGTGCCCCCGGAAGGCTATTTTAACTCGTCTATTAAATCGGGCAAATTTCAAAATTGACGAAAACGCTTAAAATTTCACCTTTAAAATTTTAATAACTTAATAATAAATCATATAGAATTTATAACACAAATAAAATCATTCTGGCTCATTCCGGACCAAAATCTGATTAAATTGCATTTTAATAATATTAAATCCTATTATTAATTTAATATAAAATCCCAAATATTATCTTATCGACTTAAAAATTTATCTAAAATTTCCACCACGCTATTTGCACTCAAAAATCTAAAATAAATTTTTAAAACCATTTTATCACTATTTACATCTAGATTTACCTTTTATCTAAATTTTGAATATTTAATTATTATTCTTCCATTAATCAAATTCAACCAGAATTACTATAAATTAAAAATTATAGCTTATTTCATTGATTGAACCCGAATTCATTCATTTCAAAATCAATTAAGGATCCACATTAAACATTTAAAATGAATTAAATGTTCAAATTCAATGGCTTAAAAATACGGGATGTTACATTCCTTCCCCCTTATAAAAATTTCGTCCCCGAAATTTGCTAGGGTAGAAAATGTTCCTACGCTCATTAACTTAACCCAACATTTTTAGTTAAAACTCATATACACTTTCCAAAACCTCTTTAGCTCAATCCCAAATTCATTTTCTTCATTTACCCTAAGTCTTTAATTTTTAACTTATAACTTTCCAAGTTAATTACAAATTTTCAAAATTCCCAAAAATTTTCTAACTCCCAAAATTTCCAAAAAAATATGGCAGAGTCTCCCCTGCACGGAGGAGCTTTCGCGATATCGCGATACAGATAAATATATATACATCGACCAACACGGTCGGAAATCAAAATATATCACAATATATATCTCATTTCCCAATTATATTTGCGTAGGCGTACCTTTTTAGCAAATTTTAATACCAAACAGCTAATATAACTCATATACGCGCTCCAACTCTCTCGAACGCCTCCCGCACCTGTACTATACTCAACAAACACATTACTTTTCAAAGATTTGAACATTATAACAACATTTCCAATATAATGTAAGCCAACATATCCATTGCATAGCCAAACCAAGCAATTTCATAATTATGCATGCTAACCACCTTTAAAAACAATTTCACAATTCCGACATCATTTTAAAGCCTCTTTACAAACTCAACTTCATTTTATTTAAATGATTAACAGATGCTTCACTAACATCAACCTATCCCTTTTCAATTCCAAGTTGATTCACAATTCGATTCTTATTCTCAATTTGAAATATTTGCATTCCTTTTATGATCCATTTTCATTTATATGCAAACATTACTTATTAAAATGTCAATTCATACCAGTTGATTTAAAACCCATTCCATTTGCTACTTTAAATCAATTCACTTGCATTCATTTACAAACTCCTTGAATCAGATTCCAATTTAGTTCAATTTATTCAAAAAGAAATTTCAATTGCTTGTTAAACAACCCAATTCTGAATACATGCAATTTTCATGCCATTCAAGCAATTAATCATCACTTCAGCTTACACCCATTTAAAATTAATTCCAGTCTAGATTTATATTAATTTTATTCAATTCTACATGGTTCATAATCCAAGCATGCTTATTCCATTTCAATTATTAAATCAATCCTTATTCTCACTTTTCAAATTTATTATTCATCTTAAGTTTATTTTTATTATGTTAGTATCATTTTTATTTTTATTTTTATTATATTTATATTATTTTTTCTTCCTCACAATAACAATCTTAAAAGTCATTTGCTTGCATCCAAATTTTATTTTGCAAACAAAATTTTATTTAAAGCTATTTCATAAGCTTAAAAATAACCATCTCATCATTCTCTTAAAGGATTACAGTTCCATAATATCTCAATTTATTTCCATTTTAATTGATTGTTACCAAATCAAACCATTTACAAATTTTAATCCAACTAGCTTAAACATTTAGCTTAATTTTAAATTAATAACATCTCATTCTATATTATTTACAACTCTCACCCATCTTTAATTCATACTTGCTTACCCCATCCCAATAATTAATTAAAATTCTCTTCACTTGCATTTCAATCTCTGCATCTAAACAAATTTATCTAAGACCACATTATTCAGCTTAATCACAATTATTTAATTTGCTTAAGCTTTCTTTACAATATCTCCATTATCTTCTTATAAATCAATTTTTATCTTCATTTGATTCTCATCCAAATCGAATTCCAATTCATTTACAAACTTTAATGCACTTTGCCTATTTATTAAATCCATTTTAGACTTATTTTATTAGCAAAGAAACCATTTTAAATTATTTCACACTTCATCATTTGTTACCACAAATTTAAATTCCATGCCACAATTGGATTTCTATTTACTTTCCAAATTTTGATCAATTATCACAATTCTATTCATTACCATACACATTCCATTTAACTATAATTCAATTTAGTTCTTAACCTAATCCATATTAGGTTTTGATTCACCTCTTCAATTCACTCTAAATTCATTTATAATATCACCCTTTTTCCGATTATTTCATTTAGCGAATTTTAAAAAAAAATCAATATTATTTATTACCCAACTGAAATTTAATTTCAATTCTATTATCAAAACAAATTTCAGTTTTCTCATTCATAAGTCCAAGATTTATTTGCTAATTTAAGAACATCCACCTTTATATTCTCATCTTGCTTCATTACACTTCGCATTTCATTTATGGTTAAGTTTTGAATTTGCCACATCATTCAACTCTTTCCATTAATGAACTGCAATTTCACTTCCATTCAAAAGTTTAGATTGCTTATTTAAGTCCATTTCCATTTTATAATCAAAGTTGAAATTATAATACTTAATAACTCAAGAATATGAATTTCTTTATGCAATTTTAAGCAATTTACATTTCAACTTATATTCAATTCAAATTCTCAATTTTAATCTCCATATACAAGTTCAAAACATATTTACTAACTTAAGTTCATTCACTTCTTTTATATCTCACTTTACCTTATTTCAATTTACATTTTATTTGAAACTAGGTTTGAATTCACCATGCCATTTAACTATTCCCGTTATGAATTACAATCCCATTTCTATTCATAAGTTCACCAACTTATTTATTTTAAAGCTCATTTGCTCTTTTTAATCCATGTACATCATATAATCATAATTTCAAATTTTATCTATATGTGTATCACTGAATTCTTAAGAATACAAATTTCTTTCATTTAACTTCTTACACAATATTAAATCCTCAATCTCAAATTATAAGTATACAACTTAATAACTTATGGGTACAATCCATTTCACAATGACCCACAATTTCAAACCAACTTAATTTTTAATTTAACCCCAAATCCATTTAATTTTAAGTCCAATTTATTTAACTCATCCAAGTTAAATTGAAATTTCCAATTCACTTTAATATATTTTATTCACTTCCATTTACTCAAGTTAAATTTTAATTTCAGGATTAAAATTTCATCCCTTTCTTACTTAATATCAACTCTAATTCTTTTTAAATCGACTTTATTTACAAGTTATATAGTTATTTCATTTTAACTTTCACATTTTTATTATAACAGAATTTCCAGAATTCAATTTACCCGGATTTATAACAAAACCATTTTGAAATATATCAAATATATACCGATTCGGTATATCAATCAAATCACCATATTTTCCAAAACAATTTGTTTATACCAAAACAAATTTCCCATTTTTGAAATGTCCAAAACAACTGTTATACCCAACTAATCCAAACAATACCATAACCAAATATTAGGGAAGCAATCCGTCACTTTAGAAACTCGAAAATGAATCCTAATGATGTGGCCAACATCATCAGGATTATTTTCCAGCGACTGAAGTGAGTTCAATGCTTCTTACTTCCCAAATTCATTTCAAAACAGTTTTCCATTCAAAAATATTACCCAAAACAATATTCCATCATTACCTTCAAACACTTTATCAAACATTTCAAACTTTCCCAGGAATTTAAATTTCCAACCCTTTATTTTTTTATTACATTTAAAATCCTTTCCAAAACTTCCGGGATTTAAATTCTGGTTTAGTTTAAATTTAGTTATTCTCTTTTGTATAATTTATACTTACAGAATTTATTTGATTATAACCATTTCAAATTTAAGATTAACTTTAGATTCTTATTTGATTCAGATATTAACAATCAAACAATCAAATATATAATAATTTCAAAAAATTATTTCTTTTATATCAAAATATAATTTTGGGTAAAAATTATTTCATTTACCCTCCTTTAAAAACAATACTATGTCGGTTTATCTTGTTTAAGAGTTTAGAAACCCCTATCGATACGGTTGTACTTCCTGCACTGACCAGAATTCATAAACACTCAACCGATAAATCAACACAGTATAAAAACAATTTTATATTCACTAACAAGTACGCCCTCATATCATTAATACACTCAACTCATTGTAGAGTACTATTGACTCTGTTAATGAGAAATTTCCCCACCAAAGCCTAGGTTGTCGCCAACCTTAGATCTGATACCAAGTGTAACGTCCTGCAAATCCGTACCCCTTGAATCAACACTATTCTACCTCTATTAACTCAAGTGGCACAGAATTACGAACCATTAGGGTTAAAGAAGAAGAGATAGAAGAAGAAGAAACTAAACAATATCAGAATCTCACGGTCGCAGCGGAATAAAGTATAATAGTAAATATATAACTTTACACCAAATGAAAACTACCACTGTTTTATACATTATATCATCAGAGTATCACATACAACAACCAATACAAATCAAACATGCCATACAATCATAGCAGCGGATATATATATAAATATACGGATAATACGTCTCGGACTCCAGCTCCTCTCCTACTCCATAGCAACCTATCCTGAACATATAATACTCGGTCTGACCCGAGCATTATAATGAAATAACACCCGAGTCAGTCTGGAATACCAGCTGATAATGATGCATCCAAATTGATTATTAAAGTTTCAAAAATCCTTTGAAAACAAAAGGCATCTCGTAAGACCACGCCACAAATAAACATGTCGGGATTTTACCTTACGATAGCTAAAACACTTTTTATAGAAATCCTCAGTGTGACGACCGCCCATGACTCCTGCACCTACCAAGGGAATAGTGCGCTGTAAAGTGTGCCAGCAGCCATGGATGACCGTCAGGGTAAGGTAAAACAATAAACTCTATCGTATTACTCACAGCGCATGGATAGAATACAATAGAAAGTATACATAGTGAAGCTCTATAGAACAGAATTCCCATCATATAAGCTCATACCAATTTGATACAAACATCTGAATAGTCAATATATCAAGCCTCACTACATAACACTTAGAGAATCATACAAACAGCGGAACATCCAGTACATATAATAAGAAAATAATATGCAAAAGCCTCCAGCTCGTCTTCGTCATCAACAGCGTTGGTCACTAAGAACAACACCCATCACCTGCTACCTAGTCTGCCCATCCCAACATGGATGAATAGCCCAAGGTAATAAGAGTTAAACATAAAACCTTGAGTCAGAAAAAAGTCTTAGTGAGCAGTAAATCAACTATCAAACATACCAAAAAAAGCATAAAGGGTAAAAAGGAATAGGAACTTAACCATCCCACTCCACCTCTTTCTACAGTGATAGCCCCCAGACCCACTAAGCAGAAACAACATAGCAAAGCAGACAATTAAAGTAAAGCAATTATCACTTGGCTCAAGGTCGATGTTTTCCAAGTACAAACCCCCAAGGCCTAAACCAAGATCAGATAAGCACCCAGAAAGCATCGCTCTTGAGACCGAATGATGGTTCAACCAACATCCAAACATCCATGACTCTGGCTATCACTGTTATCATTGTCTCGATTTCACCGTTAATTGAATGACCGGCCCATTATTTCATCCGTTCGCCAAGGGCTAATGGTAACCCCGGTTCTAGACATAACTCCGCACGTCGTCGTGACCCGTGCCTAGGACTATCGAATCTGCCCAGAGTACTAACACGTCATCGTGACCCGTGCCTGGGACGTCATCGTGACCCGTCCCAACGTAACCTTGCTTTGAGCATGCTAGAACCTTCAACAACGATGAAATCTCATCCTTCTAGTCATCCTCCTCGACGACTATTCACATACTAGCTCAAGCGCCTCTCGAGCCAACCATTATCAACAAACTCGGACCACATCACCGAGTTATCAACATGCTTGGGATGATACCGTCTGGATTAAACCAAGGCTTTCTCATATCATGCTTTGCTTCATCGCATCATAGCAAAGTCCCATCTCAACATCATGCTTTGCCTCATCACATCATAGCAAAGTCCCATCTCAACATCATGATCAAATCTATCCATATGAGCTTTATCATCTGCTTCATATGCCACGAGAAGCTTTTCTTATTCAAGAGCCTTTCCACTTAGCTTCTGAATCATCTTCGACCAACTTGTCCAAATTCAATCACTAATCAACTAATCAATCAAATCAATCATTCATCCAAGTAATCAATCATTCAAATAAGATCTAAATAAATAGTTATAACAATAATGGCAATTTCGTAATTAAAGGGTCCGAATCTAACAAGCATGAATTCTAAGTAATATCTTGATGAATGAACTAGCATAGGTTAACATATAGTAAAATGGATATCAAAACTTTATGAACAATGGATCTACATGCAGACTTAAGGAAAATGCATGAAATCGCTATCTTTAACACACAAACAAACCACCCATCCAATATACTCCTTTGGGTCCGTGTGAGAGATAACCACCACTCACCGAATCACCTAAACACCTCAACAACAACAAACTCCAGATCTGGATAGCAAAGGATCTAGCTTAATCCGACAAGGTTTCCCTTCAAATGATGAAATCTCTCTTCGATGGATGGAGATCTTCAACTTTGGCTCTTGGATCTTCGATTTGATCTTCAATCTTGGATGGAAGGAAGCACTAGATTAGAGTGGAGAAAAGAAGTCAAGAAGTGTTGTAGTCGAGCTCTCAAAATGGCAGCACTTCGTCGCTTCAAAATCCGGATTCCAAAAATGAAGATAGGCACTTCTATTTATAGGTTGGAAATTCCTTAGGTCGGCCGTCCCCTTGAGTCGTCGCCGACCTAACGACCTACGACTCAAGAATCCCACGATCTACCGACCTAACACAACACATGGTCTAACACAAACACGGCTCAACACTGCTGCCGACCTAACGCTAGAGACGACCTAGCGACTTAACTACACCGCCACCCTAACACAAAGGACAACTCAACACACACGACTTAGAGACCCAACGACCTAACACCCTTAACTTGTTCACGACCTAAGCCTTAGGTCGCTTAACCCCTTAAGCCACTAACCCTTGAGTCAGCATTCCCTAAGCCATTAGTTCCCTTAGGTCGGCCAATCACCTTAAGTCGGTCAATTCTATGGGTCGGTTACTACTATAGGTCGGTCTCCCCTTAATTCGGCAACCACTATAGGTCGCTCCAAATTCTTAACTCAGCCACTGCCTAAGTCGCCCTACCTCCTTAACTCGGTCCACCCCTTAGGTTGCTAGCTCTTGGGTCGGCCCATCTCCTTAACCCGCTAACCACCTTAAGTCGCTACAACTACTAGGTTTCTCTCTTCCTATAGGTCGGCCAAACTCCATAGGTCGGTCAAACTCTATAGGTCACTCCTCCGACCTAAGCACGATACGATCTTACTCTGGTTGACTTAAACAATACTAACGACCTGATGACAACTATTCTACGATTTATCGACATGTAAAATACGGGTCGTTACATTCTCTCCCCCTTAGGAATTTTGCCCCCGAAATTCCAAACAATCAGGAGCAACCAAAACTATTCTGCATGCCTACCATCCATAGCAATCAACAAACCATGCATCCAATTACTAACCTAGCATGCAGAATTCTAGGATTAGAACAAGTTACAAATTCATGAGATGCCACGACACCTTAGGGCCATACCTCGAAGAGTTCAGGATGAGCTGCTTTCATCCTCTCTTCCTCCTCCCATGTACAGTCGTTAACATCATCACTCCATTGTATCTTGAGCAACATAATCGACTTCCTCCTAAGCTGTTTCGTGTCGGTTTCAACAACACGAAGCGGCTTACGAGGTCTCGTAATAACTGGATCAACCTCTAAATCTTCATAACTATCAGCAGAAACCACTGTACTTGGGTCGTGCACATACTTCCGTAGACACGATACATGAAAAACATTGTGCACACCCGACATCTTTTCTGGAAACTTCAATTTATAAGTGAGCTTCCCAATTCGCTCGATGATCGGGAATGGTCCAACAAATCTCGGAGTCAATTTCCCTTTCTTCCCGAATCGAATAACATTCTTCAGTGGAGAAATCTTCACAAAAACCATACCACCTACGTCGAATTCCAAATCCTTGCGACGCTTATCGGCATAACTTTTCTGACGGTCTTGGGCTGCCTTCATTCGTTGCCGAATGATCTCTATACAATCTGAAGTCTATCGAATCATTTCTGGCCCAAGTATCAACTTTTCTCCTGTTTCCAACCAACATGTCGAAGAGTTACATGGTCTTCCATACAATGCCTCATACGGTGCCATACCAATACTTGACTGGTAACTGTTATTGTATGAAAATTCCACCAAATGAAGATGATCTTCTCATGATCCTCCGAAGTCCAAAACACATGCTCTGAGAAGATCTTCCAAAACTCGGTTGACTCTCTCGGTCTGACAATCTGTTTGGGCGTGATAAGCTGTACTCAAACACAACTCGGTTCCCAAAACCACCTGGAAGCTCTTCCAAAATTCACTAGTGAACAATGGGTCTCGATCGCTCACTATACTCTTTGGAATACCATGGAATCGAACTATGCACTTAACATACAACTCAGCCAATTTCGATGCAGTCCTGGTTGATCGAACATGAATGAATCCTGCACTCTTAGTCAAACGATCTACGATGACCCAAATCCCTTCATTTCCTGCCCTGGTTCTAGGTAGACCATCGATGAAATCCATCGATATTTGTTCACACTTCCATGTAGGAACTTCTAATGGCCGAAGCAATCCACTTGGCTTCTTCTGTTCGGCTTTAACCAACTGGCAATTCATACATTTGGAAATAAAATTTCCAACATCCTTCTTCATACCTTCCCAATAATAGGTTCTCTTCATATCCCGATACATCTTATTTCCACCTGGATGAATTGTCAACTTCGAGTGATGACTTTCCATAAGAACTTCATCTCTCAATCCATCTATATCGGGAACAACTAGTCGTCATTGTTTCCGAAGCCAACCCTCTCGATCGACTTCGAATCCCTTATCCTTCTCTGGATCCAATCCAGATTCCAAACTACGGATAATCTTGACAAGCTTATCGTCTCGCTTTTGGCTCTCGCCAATTCTTCTCACGAGAGTAGGTCTTATCGATAAGTTTGCCAACATCTCAGGTTCCAATTCACATCTAGGCCTGAAATCAAACCCAGCCAAAAACTCAAGACTCTTCCATTCTGAAAACATGGCTCCCAATCCTGCATGTCTTCGACTTAACGCATCTGCCACCGCGTTACCTTTTCCCGGAGTATAGGCTATACTAAAATCATATGATGCTAAAAACTCTAGCCATCGCTGCTGTCGGAGATTCAAATCCTTTTGGGAGAAAAGATACTTCATGACTTATGATCTGTAAACAACTCGAATCGAACTCCCAGTAGGTAATGTCTCCACATCTTCAAAGCAAATACAATCGCCGCTAACTCCAAATCATGAGTCGGATAATTCCTTTCATGCGGCTTCAATTGTCGACTTGCATATGCAACAACTTTATCCTTTTGCATCAGCACTGCTCCAAGTCCAGTACCACATGCATCAGTGTAAACCACCATCTCATCATTCCCACTTGGAATAGTCAAAACAGGAGCACTTGTCAGTCGCTCTTTCAGGATTCCGAAAGCTTGCTCACACTTAGCTTCCCATCTAAATACTTGATTCTTTTTCGTTAATCCTGTTAACGATGCAGCTATCTTGGAAAAGTCTTTGATAAACCGACGATAGTATCCTGCTAATCCAAGAAAACTTCTCACATCAGATGCATTCTTAGGTCTAACCTAATCCTGGATTGCTGCCACCTTGGCGGGATCAACCGCTATTCCACTTCCAGAGATAACATGGCCTAAGAACCTCACTTCACTCTTCCAGAAGTGACACTTCGAAAACTTAGCCCTCAACTTTTTTTTCGCAGGATTTCCAAAACAATCCACAAGTGCGTCTTGTGCTCTTCTTTAGTTCTGGAATAAATCAAGATATCATCCACGAACACAAGTACGAACTTGTTCAACTGATCCCTGAATACTCTATTCATAAGATCCACAAAATACTATGGTGCATCGGTCAATCCAAACGACATTACCAGCCATTCAAAGAAACCGGATGGTGTCCTGAAAGCAGTCTTCGGAACACTATCCTTTGCCACTCTCAACTGGTGAAATCCCGTTGCCAAATCCATCTGAGAAAACACCTTAGCTTCGTGAAGCTGATCAAACAAGTCATCTATTCTCGGTAATGGATACTTGTTCTTCTTAGTCACTTTATTCAGCTCACGATAATCCACACACAACCTCAACGATCCATCCGCTTTGGTTGCAAACACAACTGGTGCACCCCATTCGGACACACTACGCCGAATGAATCCTTTCTGTAAAAGGTCATCAACTTGCACCTTCAACTCTTGCTGTTCCCTAGGCGCCATCCGCCTAAGAGGCATCACAATAGGTCTGGCTCCTTAAACTAGATCGATACGAAACTCAATCTCCCTATGCGGCGGTAACCCTTTGACCTCGTCAAAGACATCCTCAAATCCATTCACAATAGGCACCGATGACAGTCCATCCCGTGGAACAACCAGCGAATACATGAAGCTCATGAAGACGCCTTCCTCATGCTTACATCGTATCACAACCTTTCGCCCTTCCACATTCTCGACTGTCACCTCTAGCCTCTTACAATCAACCCTTGCCGCATACTTCCTAAGCCAGTCCATACCCAAAATAATTCCGAACCCCGCAAAGTTCAGAACAAAACAATCACAAACAAAAGAGCAATCATGACTCGAGACAACCAGACCACGGCATACCATACACAAACAAGACGAACCCCCAACTGGATTAGTCACAACCTGATGCAGCTCAGGCTAGAAGGATAAGTCGTATACGACTTATGGTTACAGGAGCCAACCACCAAGACGTTGACTGCAAACGACCTAAGCTAAGTCGCATACGAGCTAAGGGCATGTCTTTAAGTCGTTCACGACTTAGAATGACAGATTTAAGTCGTTTCCGACTTAACTGGAGACCAGAGGGGACACGTGGGGAAAAGACGCGAGCTAATGAAGGAAATTTGAGTCGTTTCCGAGCTAACTGGAAACCAGAAGGGTAGTTGTGCCGAGTTAACGACACTAACTCTAACGAGCTAGACCTAAGATAAGTCGGTAGCCGACCTAAATCTATGATAAGCTAAGGCGCATGAAGATGGGCTTGAAGATGAATCTTAAGTCGCAGCGTATATGAGTCGTAGGTCGGTAAGTTGATGAGTCGACCGAAGGTGTGGGGTGCTGTATGCTTGAGTCGTAAGTCATAAGACTTCTTGTATCGAGTCGCTGTGTATATATATGTGTTGTGTTGTGTTGTAATTGGTTTTCTCTTTAAGCTTTGAGTCGTGAGTCGTCGAATGTAAGCCGATCATGTATATGAGGGGGATGTAATAAGTTGAGTCGGCGTTGTGTTAAGTCGTTACCGACTTAGTTAAGTCGTAAGTCGTATACGACTTAAGGTCTGGGTCGAAAACACTATAAATAGGGAGTGTGTTGTACATTTGAAAGTTGTTGATTTTTGAATAAAATTCTTGTTGATTGTTGTGTGCTTTCATCTTAAATTGGTAGTTGAGTGTAATCTCCTATCTCCACTTTCGGTTATTCGAGTGCGCTCGAATCAACGATTGTTGAAGCCAATTCGCGGAATCAAGTGCGCTTGATCAATGCTAGAAGAATTGAAGATCTTCTTTCACGGTATCGTGCGCGATCAACGTGACGAGGATAGCTAGAATTCGGTATCTTCGGATCAACGAATTTGGGCATTGCAGTATACTCAATCCACTGATTGCTACATTCCATCGATTTCATTTGTTTTCATATTATCCGCTGCGTCAGTTTGGTATCAGAGCTTGACTTAGCCAATCATAGCTAAGACGAGTCTTGGAGCCAAGGAGTTTGAAGTTTGGTGTTCATCGTGTTCATCTTGAAGTTGCAACAAGAGGGGGAACTTTCGATCCATTTCATTTCGGATCAAAGTTGGAAAGGTGTTTGAGCCAAGAGTTGAAGCATCACTTTTCTATCATTTGTTGAAGATTGTGTTGTTTGAACCATGCCGTCGAGAAGAGCTAATCGTCATCAAAATGTTGAAGCGTTGTATAGAAGAGAAGAAGCCGAGCTAATGGAACAACGTATTAATGAGAAATTTGATGAAGGCATTGGAAAGTTAGAGAAATTGATGAATGATTTGAATCAAACTCAAAGGAGAAGATCACCAATCTCGAACCATGGAGGAAACAGAGTTTCGCCATCGGTTACGGAAGCGAGGAGGGTATCACCGCAATCTTTTAGAGAGAGAAGAGAAACATCAATTTTGTCAAGAAGAGATCACCATGACTATGGACATGAAGAGAGAAGAACTCCACGTGAGTTTGAAGATGAGCCATATAGAGATAAAGAGAGACATAGTAGAAGAGACATGCGTGATCGAAGGAATGTTGATGGTCGAAATCGATGTAGACATACATCTGACATTAATGAAGAGGGTGATAGAGCTAGCATTCATTATCGAGATCGAGACCAAGTCCGAAATGTATATCGGGAGGTAGATGATGATCGTCGATGGGAATCGGGTATGAAGATGGAAATTCCAGAATTCAAGGGTGGAATGGTAGCAGAAGAATTTCTTGATTGGTTGTCTAATGTTGAAGAGATCTTTGATTTCAAAGAGGTCCCGGAGAATCGTCGAGTGAAGTTGGTTGCTACTAGATTGAGGGGAAGAGCTTTAGCATGGTGGCAGCAAACTAAACTTACACGGGAGAGAATGGGAAAGTCAAAGATTGAATCATGGGAGAAGATGAAGAAGTTGATGAAAGCTACATTTTTACCTTATAATTATCAATCACTCATGTACCAGAGGTTGCAGAATCTGAGGCAAGGGACGAAAACTGTTAATGATTATGCTGATGAATTTTATCAACTGATTGCTCGAAATGATATTATGGAGACGGAAGAACAGCTGACTGCTAGATTTGTTGGAGGGTTGAGGATACAGATTCAAGATATGGTTAATATGTTCGATCCAAGATCTGTGGCAGAAGCACATCAGAAAGCGTTGGCTTGGGAGAAGCAGGGAAGGCGTGGAGGTGGTGTGTTTACTAATTCCAACAATCAAGTGAAGGGTGTTAGTGGAAGCTCTAATGTTCCTAAATCTATCAGTAAACCAGTTGTGAGTGAAGCTGCGAAGGAAAGGTCAACAACAGTTTCAAGTGTTATAATTGTCAGGAAGTGGGTCACAAGAGTAATGAATGTCCGAAGCCGAAGAAACGAACTATGATTGCTGAAATCGAAGGTGAGAATGTTGGGGAAGGTTATTCTAGTCTAGTTGAGGAGGATGAACAGGATATTGCGTTAGGAGATGAAGGATATAATCTAATGATGAGGAGGTCTTGTTTAATACCAAAGCAAGAAGAAGAAGCTAGTTGGTTGAGGAGTAACATTTTTCAGTCGACATGCACTATATTGGGGAAAGTTTGTAAATTTGTGATTGACGCTGGAAGTTGTGACAATATTATCTCTACAGAAGAAGTAAAGAAGTTGAACTTGAAAACTGAGAAGCATCCCAAACCGTACAAGTTAGCATGGTTGAGGAAGGGTGGTGAAGTGAAGGTGTGTCGAAGAGCTTGTGTGAATTTTTCTATTGGAAAGAAGTACAAAGATGAAATTTGGTGTGACGTTGTAGACATGGATGTGTGTCATCTGTTGTTGGGCAGACCATGGCAGTTTGATAGAGCAGTGCAACATGATGGTCGTGCTAATAGTTATAGTTTCATGTTCGAAGGTACTAAGATTATTTTAGTTCCTAAGAAGCAAAAACAGAAGGAAAGCAAGTTGGAGGAGATTGAAGAGCTGAAAACCTTATTATCTTTGAAGGAGTTTGTTAAGGAGGTTGAAGAGGAGCCTGAAGTCTTTTTGTTGATTGGGCGAGAGTGCAGTGAAGGGGTTGAAATTCCAGAAGAAGCGAAGCCAGTTTTGAAAGAATTTGAAGATGTATTTCCAGAAGAGTTGCCTAAGGAGTTACCGCCACTGAGAGACATTCAACATCAAATTGATCTTGTTCTGGGAGCAGTTTTACCACATCGACCACATTACCGAATGAGTCCGAAGGAACATGAGGAGTTACGAAGGCAGGTGGAAGAGTTATTAGAGCAGGGACGTGTTCAGGAAAGCTTGAGTCCTTGTACAGTACCAGCTTTGTTGGTGCCGAAGAAGGATGGAACATGGAGAATGTGTACCGATAGTAGAGCTTTGAACAAGATTACTATTCGCTACAGATTTCCTATGCCAAGATTGGATGACTTGCTAGATCAGTTGAGTGGGGCTACTATCTTTTCGAAGATTGATTTGAAGAGTGGATATCATCAGATTCGAATTAGACCGGGAGACGAATGGAAGACCGCATTCAAGACAAGGGAAGGATTGTATGAATGGTTGGTTATGCCGTTTGGTCTATCGAATGCACCGAGTACATTCATGAGGGTGATGAATCAAATTTTCAGACCGTACATTGGGAAGTTTGTTGTAGTTTACTTTGATGATATTCTGATTTATAGTGCGAGTACAGAGGAGCACGTAGAGCATTTGAGAAAGGTGTTAATTATTCTTCGTGAGGAACAATTTTATGCAGCTACGAAGAAATGTGTGTTCATGACTCGAAATGTTTTATTTTTGGGATATGTTGTGTCAGGAGAAGGTATTCAGGTGGACCAGAATAAAGTTGAAGCAGTCAGAAATTGGCCACAACCGAGGACTATCACTGAAGTTAGAAGTTTTCATGGATTGGCATCATTCTACCGAAGGTTCATTCCACACTTCAGTGGCGTGATGGCACCATTTACTGATTGTATGAAAGGAAAAGGGTTTTCTTGGTCGGAGGAAGCAGGGGTTGCTTTTGAACGAATCAAAGAACTTGTAACGACAGCACCAATCCTTGTATTACCAGATTTTCAGTTGTTGTTTGAGCTACATACTGATGCATCTAAGGTTGGAATCGGAGGTGTGTTGAGTCAGCAGGGGCGTCCTATTGCATATTTCAGTGAGATGTTATCAGGGACAAAGATGAGATATAGTACATACGATGTTGAGTTTTATGCTGTTATGCAAGCCGTTAAACACTGGAGACATTATCTATTTCAGAAAGAGTTTGTTCTTTACACTGATCATGAAGCTTTGAAGCATTTGCAGAGGCAGGATAAGATTTCAGCGAGACATGCATCGTGGATTGCTTATTTGTAGCAGTTTACTTTTGTTGTGAAGCACAAATCTGGGGTAACGAATCGTGTAGCTGATGCTTTGAGTAGGAGGAGTCATTTATTAACGACAATGAAAATTGAGGTGACGGGATTTGAGTTATTGCCAGAATTGTTTGAGGAGGATCCTTACTTTGCAAAATTTGTTGACAAAGTCAAGGAGGGAAGTTCTGATGAATTTATGTTGATTGATGGTCTCTTATTCAAAGGGAATCGATTATGTATACCAGAGAGCAGTTTGAGAATGAAGATTATCAAGGAGTTACATGAGGAAGGACATGTAGGCCGTGATCGTACATTGCATTTGATTTCTCAATCTTACTTTTGGCCGTCAATGAGTAAAGAGGTTTAAAGATTTGTGGAGAGATGTCATATCTGTCAGGTTTCAAAGGGAACAGCGACGAATGCAGGATTATATATGCCGTTACCGGTGCCTACCAAACCATGGGTTGATATCAATATGGATTTTGTTTTGGGTTTACCTCGAACTCAAAGGGGGAATGATTCTATATTTGTTGTGGTAGACAGATTTTCGAAAATGGCGCATTTTATTGCTTGTAAGAAGACGGCAGATGCTATTCGTGTTGCTCAGTTATTCTTCAAAGAGATCTATCGTTTACATGGGTTACCAGAATCTATTGTTTCTGACAGGGATACCGGATTTTTGAGTCATTTTTGGCTAAGTTTGTGGAAGATGGTTGGGACGAAGCTAAAATTTAGTAGCTCTTATCATCCGCAAACAGATGGACAGACAGAAGTTGTTAACAGATCATTGGGAAATTTATTGCGATGTCTTGTGAAGGACAATCTGAAGAGTTGGGACATGAGGTTATACCAAGCAGAGTTTGCTCATAATCATGAAGTGAATCGTAGTATGGGATTCAGCCCATTTCGGATCATATATTCAAGTTTGCCAAGGGGACCATTGGACCTAACGGTAGTGCCACAACCGAAGGGGATGGTTAAACGAGCTGTAGACTTTGTTGATGAGTTGACTGAATGTCATAAAATCGTTAAGGAGCGATTAGAGAAAGCAAATGAGAAGTATAAGCGAACTGCAGATTTGAAGCGACGAAATGTTGAATTTAACAAAAGAGATTTTGTGTATGCTGTGTTAACAAAGGATCGTTTTCCAGCGGGTGCTTATAACAAGTTGAAAGCCAGAAAAATTAGTCCTGTAGAAGTTGTGAAACGGATTAATGAAAATGCTTATAATTTGAAGCTACCGGAGGACGTGTACACTTCTGACGTATTCAATGTTAAACATCTTATGCCATATTATGGAGATAAACAATCTGATGCGGAAGAACTTACAAATTCGAGGACGGATTTTTCTCAACCAGGGGAGGATGATGCAGCTCAGGTTAGAAGGATAAATCGTATACGACTTATGGTTACAGGAGCCAACCACCAAGACGTTGACTGCAAACGACCTAAGCTAAGTCGCTTACGAGCTAAGGGCATGTCTTTAAGTCATTCACGACTTAGAATGACAGATTTAAGTCGTTTCCGACTTAACTGGAGACCAGAGGGGACACGTGGGGAAAAGACGCGAGCTAATGAAGGAAATTTGAGTCATTTCCGAGCTAACTGGAAACCAGAAGGGTAGTTGTGCCGAGTTAACGACCTAACTCTAACGAGCTACGACCTAAGATAAGTCAGTAGCCGACCTAAATCTATGATAAGCTAAGGCGCATGAAGATGGGCTTGAATATGAATCTTAAGTCGCAGCGTATATGAGTCGTAGGTCGGTAAGTTGATGAGTCGGCCGAAGGTGTGGGGTGCTGTATGCTTGAGTCGTAAGTCATAAGACTTCTTGTATTGAGTCGCTGTGTATATATATGTGTTGTGTTGTAATTGGTTTTCTCTTTAAGCTTTGAGTCGTGAGTCGTCGAATGTAAGCCAATCATGTATATGGGGGGGATGTAATAAGTTGAGTCGGCGTTGTGTTAAGTCGTTACCGACTTAGTTAAGTCGTAAGTCGTATACGACTTAAGGTCTGGGTCGAAAACACTATAAATAGGGAGTGTGTTGTACATTTGAAAGTTGTTTATTTTGGAATAAAATTCTTGTTGATTGCTGTGTTCTTTCATCTTAAATTGGTAGTTGAGTGTAATCTCCTATCTCCACTTTCGGTTATTCGAGTGCGCTCGAATCAACGATTGTTGAAGCCGATTCGCGGAATCAAGTGCGCTTGATCAACGCTAGAAGAATTGAAGATCTTCTTTCACGGTATCGTGCGCGATCAACGTGACGAGGATAGCTAGAATTCGGTATCTTCGGATCAACGAATTTGGGCATTGCAGTATACTCAATCCACCGATTGCTACATTCCATCGATTTCATTTGTTTTCATATTATCCGCTGCGTCACAACCAATGGTCTATCAACAATATCCGGTTCCAAACCCAACCGGCCTACAAGTTCACTACAAACAAAGGAATGCGACGCCCCAGTATCAAATAACACTCTAACTGGAACACCACAAATGGAAAGAGTACCTTGAACCACCACACTCTTTCCCTCCTCTTCAGCAGTAGGAGCCTTCAAAGATGATGGCACCGCCCCCAAAGCATAGGCTTGCACAATCTGCTTGTCCTTCCTCGGTTCTGGACAATTCCTCTTGATATGCCCCGGTTTGTCGCAGTTGTGGCACTTCACCGGCACTCTCGGATTCTTGCAATCTCTGGAGAGATGACCCTTCTGCCGACAGTTGTAGCAGGTCACTTCACCCTTCGGCTTCTTCTGGCCATCCTTACCCTTCTGCTGCTGCTGATTTCCCTTCTTGTTTCCACTTTGCTCCTTGGTCACAGCAACAACGTATCCTTCTTTAGGAAACAAATTCTCATGCCTGAGAGCTTTCTCCACAAGCTTCTCAAATGGGTCATCCAAATTATCCATCAACTGCCTCCCAAGATAACTGTCCAAGCCTGTCACAAACTTCTCATTCTTCTGATAAGGAGATTCAATATATAACCGAGCATACTTGGACAAGGCTTCAAACTCAGAAACATACTCAAGAACTGGTCTTCCACCTTGCTTGAGTTCCACAAACTTCTTGAACATAACAGATTTCTGAGCTGTAGAAATGAACTTAGCTTCAAATCTAGCTTGGAATTGCTCCCAAGTGATCTCTTCCTTTGGAGTATCAATGGTGACAGAGTTCCACCAATCAGAAGCTCTTCCTTGAAGCTGTCTTGATGCAAGCTTCCTCTTAGTTGCATCCTAAATTCCCAAATCACCAAAGATCCTTCTACAAGCATCAATCCACCTTTGAACTTCAATGGTTGATTCTGTCCCCAAGAAAACCTTTCCTCCAAGAGCAGTATAGTCCTTACACAACTTAGCAAAATTCACTGGTCTTGGGGCTTGAACTTGGACTCCAACATCTACTAGTGGCCCCGGAGCTTGCATCCTTCTCATGATCGAAGTCATCATGCCTCGAACATAGAAGCATAATCAGATGCCCCCTCAACAGCACGACCTCCTCTAGCAGCTGGTCTCCCTCTTCAACTCATTCCTAATATCTAAAAGAAATGATTAATATACCCTGGGGAAACAACTGCATAATAAGTTCAAATCCTTCTAAGCTACTATATTATATATAGTAATCATCCATCAAAATTACAATTACGTCTCTCATACGTAGTTACGTCAGCGAGCGTTGGCTAAAATCGATTAACCAAGGCTCTGATACCAAATGTGACGACCGCCCATGACTCGTGCACCTACCAAGGGAATAGTGCGCTGTAAAGTGTGCCAGGCAGCCATGGATGATCGTCAGGGTAAGGTAAAACAATAAACCCTATCGTATTACTCACAGCGCATGGATAAAATACAATAGAAAGTATACATAGTGAAGCTCTATAGAACAGAATTCCCATCATATAAGCTCATAACAATTTGATCCAAACATCTGAATAGTCAATACATCAAGCCTCACTACATAACACTCAGAGAATCATACAAACAGCGGAACATCCAGTACATATAGTAAGAAAACAATATGCAAAAGCCTCCAGCTCGTCTTTGTCATCAACAGCGTTGGTCACTAAGAACAGCACCCATCACCTGCTAGCTAGTCTGCCCATCCCAACATGGATGAACAGCCCAAGGTAATAAGAGTTAAACATAAAACCTTGAATCAGATAAAAGTCTTAGTGAGCAGTAAATCAACTATCAAACATACCAAAAAAAGCATAAAGGGTAAAAAGGAATAGAAACTCAACCATCCCACTCCACCTCTTTCTACAGTGATAGCCCCTAGACCCACTAAGCAGAAACAACATAGCAAAGCAGACAATTAAAGTAAATGAATTATCACTTGGTTCAAGGTCGATGTTTTCCAAGTACAAACCCCCAAGGCCTAAACCAAGATCAGATAAGCACCCAGAAAGCATCGCTCTTGAGACCAAATGATGGTTCAACCAACATCCAAACATCCATGACTCTAGCTATCACTGTTATCATTGCCTTGATTTCACCGTTAATTGAATGACCGGCCCATTATTTCATCCGTCCGCCAAGGGCTAATGGTAACCCCGGTTCTAGACATAACTCCGCACGTCGTCGTGACCCGTGCCTAGGACTATCGAATCTGCCCAGAGTACTAACACGTCATCGTGACCCGTGCCTGGGACGTCATCGTGACCCGTCCCAACGTACCCTTGCTTTGAGCATGCTAGAACCTTCAACAATGATGAAATCTCATCCTTCTAGTCCTCTTCTCGACAACTATTCACATACTAGCTCAAGCGCCTTTCGAGCCAACCATTATCAACAAACTCGGACCACATCACCGAGTTATCAACATGCTTGGGTTGATCCCGTCAGGATTAAACCAAGGCTTTCTCATATCATGCTTTGCTTCATCGCATCATAGCAAAGTCCCATCTCAACATCATGCCTTTCCTCATCACGTCATAGCAAAGTCCCATCTCAACATCATGATCAAATCTGTCCATATGAGCTTTATCATCTGCTTCATATGCCACGAGCAGCTTTCCTTATTCAATAGCCTTTCCACTTAGCTTTTGAATCATCTTTGACCAACTTGTCCAAATTCAATCACTAATCAACTAATCAATCAAATCAATCATTCATCCAAGTAATCAATCATTCAAATAAGATCTAAATAAATAGTTATAACAATAATGGCAATTTCGTAATTAAAGGGTCCGAATCTAACAAGCATGAATTCTAAGTAATATCTTGATGAATGAACTAGCATAGGTTAACATATAGTAAAATGGATATCAAAACTTTATGAACAATGGATCTACATGCAGACTTAAGGAAAATGCATGAAATCGCTATCTTTAACACACAAACAAACCACCGATCCAATATACTCCTTTGAGTCCGTGTGAGAGATAACCACCACTTGGGTCCGTGTGAGAAGGTAGAAATAGTTATAAGGGAAAGTAGGTTGAAAGACAAGGATGGAAATTATTTTAAAACCATGTACTTTTAAATTTAAAAATCGTATATTTATAACATTTTAAACACTTAATAATATACATTTTATAATACGATGAATAGTCATTTGATTCAAATTTGATAGTTCGAAGTAAAAAATATTTAAAACATTTTAAATTATTTAGGCAAGCGAAATAAATGATCAAAACATCCTTTATATAATACTTTATCAAAATACTTTTATAACTCGATGTCTTAACAAGTTTACTTTCGTTTCTATAGACTCTGGCTATGTGTTGATCAGGCGCAAAGCTAAAATTCTCCAGGTATTTGGTAGACTTGTTTCAACACCCAGTGAATATACTGGGAAACCTTTAAAAAAAACAGATATGAAAAGTAAAATCCAAATAAATCAACCAAACCAAACATTTGTCTAACCATGGATCACAAATACACAATGGTTACGCCTGGATCCCGCAGGAAACATCCGTATCGGTAAGCTATCTCAGCCCTGCGAATTACGCCATGATGACTAGTAGACCGCAGATACACGATGGATATGCCTGGATCCCCTAGGAAACATCCGTACCTTAAGCTATCTCAGCCAGCGTATTTCGCTACTACTACGACCTACATAGATTACAGGATACACAATGGTTAAGCCTGGATCCCCCAGGAAACATCCGTACCCCCAGGCCATCTCAGCCAGGCGAATTACGCTATGCAGTCATGAACATAAGACCATGGAGATCGCTATGGAATTCTATGGACACTCGAGTATCATATCCGGAAAACCCAAATCATAGAGAGAATAATATCGATAGAATGAATCCACAATATGGCCACAAAGCGGATATCTAGCCGAAGGCACTGTCCATATCTTTACATCGAAAATATGTATCATATAGTACCTTTCAAAATCACTTTCAAATATCATACTTATATATAGTCCATTATATATAAGATTTCATTTCAAATCGAATACTTTCCAAAATCAATAGTATATCAAATCACACTTATATAGACTTTGATGATATAAGATTTCAATTTACAAATTGAGTAACTTTACAAATCAATAATTTTCAAATCACTTCATACTTATACAAATCAATTTTATATATGTTTGATAACTCCCAAATCAAAGTATTTAAATAAACAAGGTTCTCAATTTCAAACCATTTAAATATCAATTCAGTTTCAAAATCATAGATGATTTCACCAAATCATTTCTTCCAAATTACATATATTTAGTTTCAAAGTTTCTTAAAAACAATAGATTTAGAAAATGATCCACATTTCCAAATCAAAAAATTTAGGTCAAACAAATTCATTTCCATTTCAAATACGTATTCACTTTCAAAAACCATAATACTTTCAAAGTTATAAATCTTTCGAAACCAAAATACTTGAAATCATTACACTTTGAAAATCATAAGATTTCGAAATCATACATTTGAAATCATAAACATTCCTTAAATTCTTTACATTTCACAAATTTATTCAATTAAACCCAAATCTAAATTTTCCAATTTTAATTCAATTCAAACCATTAGTTTCAATTAAATTTAATTTTTCAACAAAACAAATTCAAATATTATCAAATTTCAAATAAATATTTGATCCATAAAATAAACTATTCAATCTTTAATATATTTCAAAGTTTAAATATACCGTATTTCAAACTAAATTTTGTAATTTCATATATCTCAAATTTTACTTCATTGTTACTTAGTTTTGAAATATTCATTTCATAAATCCATCATTTTTAAGATAAACTCAAATTACAAGTAAACCAAATATACTTTCATACAAATATAAACCTTAAATATTCATTTATCAAAATCAAATATCATACCTGTAACGACCTGGAATTTTGGGCAATAACAATTTAATAATCTGTATAAATAATTTAATTGGTTTGATAATTTTCTATATAATTTTAATTTAAAATTGGCTAATTTATTCTTTTTAAAGGTTAATGAATTTATAATCTCGCAATATTGATAAGAATTATTTTTGTCAAAGTTAATGAAATTTTATTCTGTTTATAATATATACATTTGATATATATTATGAATAGGAGATCTTTTGTTTTAAATAAAGACTGTATTTTCAAATTGTAATATATATGTTTGTATAATTTGATATTGTTTTGGAAATATAATTTTAATCTATTGATAATTTGAATATATATGAAATAATAACTTAAAGCTTTGTTTAGAAATTATATTCTTCAAAAGCTAATTTAAAGACTAATTTAATTGTTTTCAAAATATAAGATAATTGTTTTTAAAAATGATAGTTAAAAAAATGCTTAAATTTAAAATGATTATAAAATACATGTATAAAGAATTTATTTATATTATAATTAGTTTTAGAATAATTTCTTTTAAAAGTAATTTATTTATACACATGTAAATATTTATTAATTAAGTAACTTAAATAAGTAAGCTTTCTATTTACATTTATATTTAATAAAAAATTGTTTAAAAACACTTAAGTAATATGTGTAAACATATTAACATGTTAGTGACATTTGTTAAGCAATTAAATAATAAAGTGACAAATGTAAGTTTATATTACAAGTGGCCTTTATTTCTTTTTATTTACAAATTTAAATATATAAGAGAAAATTTGTTTTTCTCTTTCATTTTCCATACTTTCTTCAACTTTTTTTTACTTCATTCTACTAAAAAAATATATAATAATAAATGGCAATCAGTAAACCATTCTCCAAATCTAAAATTAAAATTGCAAAAATCCAATCTGCAAAATCAACTTGGAATTACAAATGAAGATCTGTTTAGCACATTTGGAGAAGATGAGTTGAGGCTCAGGGAAGCATTCGTGTGCGCGTGATCTACTCGAAGGAAGTGGAGTGGGGTTTGCTTCGGGTAGGAGCGAGTTTTGTAGGAAATCGACTCGAGTGTTTGGGGTCGTGGGTCTTCTGTCTGTTCTATATTATGTTAGTACTGTAAAAATTAAAGGATATAAGTTGCTAAGCAAATTGTGTTTGAATTAATGAAGTAAGTATTATGTCATAAACACGTTTATAAGAAAAACAACATGCTAAGTTTAAACTTGTTATTTTGAAAAAAAAATGTACATCAAACTTTAAAAGAAATATTAATTGAATTTATTTTGAGTTTTAAATGTGTTTAAATGATTTATTTAGAAGAATTAACTTCATTTAATTTTGGATGTTAATTTTTAAAAGGGAATGTTTGAATTTAAATATTAATTAAAGTTTAAGTAAAATGTTAAGTGATGTTTTCAATATATAAGTTTTCAAATTATTTTGAAAATTTATAAGTTTAAAAATTTAAGTTTAAAGTGTTTTAAAGTTTTCAAATTCGATTTCTAAATGCTTTAATTTTAAATGAGAATAATTATAATTCTATAAACCAAATTGAATAATTTGTTTTAGGTCATTTAAAATTTGATTAATTTCAAATAATTTATTTATGAAGATGAGTATGGTTAATTTATTATTTATATGAACTTAAGAATACTTAATTATTATGATTTGTTAATAAGTAAAGAGATTAATGAAGATAAATGTTTAATTAAGGATTTTAAAATATAATAAGTAGTTAATTATTTAATTAATTTTAAATAATTAGTAAATTATTTATTTAATTTTAAATAACCACTTAATTATGAATTAATTAAGTGTAATTACTTAATGAAGTAATCAAGGGTTAATCTTTGAATATAACTAAGAACGAAAGTATTTAATTATGGAAGTAATTAGTAGAGGTTACTCATGGAGTAATTAGAGTTGAGTGATTATTGGGTAATCATTTGATGATATCAATTAAAGAATTGATCAATGTAATTGTTGGAGTTAATTAATTATGAAATAATTAATTAATAAAAGAATTAAGGATTTGGTTAATGATGGAAGTAATTACTTATTAAGTAATTAATTTAGAAGTAATTAAGATTTATTAATGGAAGTAATTAGAGATAATTACTTATGTAAGTAATTAAGAATTAATTATTTAATTATTTTAATTAATTAATTAATGTGATTAAATAATTTAAGAATGTGATTATTTAAGATTAATTACTAAGGGTAATTAATTAAAATGTAATTAATTAATTAAGTAATTAAATAAGGATTAATTGTTAATTTAAATTGGTTAATAATTACTTAATGAAGTAATTAAAGATTAATTAATTAGATTAATTAATCAAAGATTAATAATTAATCAAGAAGTTAATTAATTAAGATAAGTAATTAAAAATTGTTAATTACTGTTTAAGATTAATGAGATGATTAATTATAAGTTAATTAATTAAATTAATTATTAATTAATAAGATCATTAATTAATGTGATTAATGATATTAATCAAGGTTGATTAATATAAGTAATTAATTTAGGTGTGATTAATTAATTGTAATTAATTGAGGTATAATGCAATTAATTATAGTTAATTAATAGGAGTAAATGAATGATCATTAATTATTGAATTAATTAAAGGTTAATTACTGAATATGGATAGGATAATTACTTAAATGTAATTAAATATAATTAATCAAGGAAGATTAATTATGGAAGATCATTAGAGATGATTAATTTATTTGGAATAATAATCAATGAAGAAAGATTATAGTAATTCAATTGATTAAGAAATAATCAATTCTATTTGGATGAATGATTAATATGGATTGATTGATTAATATAGTTAATTATTTGATATTGGATGATCAATATTTGGAGATTGATATTGTATGATTGGTAGATATTGGATGTTTGATATTGATTGATATTGGTTGATACTAGACATCTTTGTTATGTGATATGCTGCTTTGTAAAGATGAATATTGATATGAATTATCTATTATGATAATATGATTCATCTATCAGTTTACATATCATCCTAAACATAAGTTAAATTGTTTAAAACCTTAAGTACAACTTGGACATTAAAATGGCGTTTGGTTTCGATGAGACCGGGATCGGGTTTCCATATCTGGATATCTGGAAACCACATCGATTCCAATTAAACGTTAGGTCGTGAATCCAAGTGGAGCAAGTGAAGACTCGAGGTGTAAGGGCTATACGTCAGTATAACTCTGTGGGTGATTCCGTAATAAGTTTGACAGAATAGTACTTATAGATTCGAGATGGTGATTTAGAGTGTAAGGGATATGGTCGTTGACTCTGAGGGTGATTCCAAAATGAGTGCAATGAGATAGTGCCTTCGGTTTCGTTCGAACCCGGAACGAACTTGTATGGATTGAAAGTTTTCAGCACATCGTTAGGTGGACGATAAGCATTCTAAGATAGATGAGTTCTATAAAGGTAATCGTAACCTCAAGCCTCATCAACCGGGAATGGCTAAAACAGGGGAGGTGCAGCAAGGCTTCGTGGGTAGCCCCCACTTGAGACCGAGATTTACCCCTGTCTGACCCGAGTATTTATTTTCTGTTTTATTAAACTCTTGGGTACTCATATTATGTATGAGTAGTCAACTGGTTTAGGTTAGCTTGACGAATTCTGGAGGAGATATGGAGCAGGAGGTTCGACGTGTAGATATATTATGTTCCGCTGTGTTTGTTTGGTATCTATTTCTTGTGTACTTGAATTGTATAATTAGACAAATGATTATAATTATTTAATCTGTGTTGTTTATTGTGTACTCTGATGTAATAAGATACTATGTAATATTTTATGTGATATATTATATTTCATTCGTTCCGCTATGAGTTATCTGTTGTTGTTGTGTTCTTCTTTCTCTTTCTTTTCTTCTTCTATCCCTTTCTTTCTTCATGATGATGCGATTTCCTGGAGATAGGAAGTCGGGTCGTCTCAGTTGGTATCAGAGCGTTAGGTTGAGCTAATACCTAAGCTCTGGAGTGGTGTCTTTCTTGAGAGAGCGTACTTGTAATTTTTTATATAACTATATCTATATATATTTATATCTATCTGATCTGTTGGGTTATCTGTTCGGATTTTCCAACATAAGATTTAGAGGTAGATGGAGTAGTGGTGTTTGTGTGTGACGCGACTACCACTATTGGAAGAGGGTCCATATGTTTGAGGTTTGATGTATTTGTTGAGACTGTAGACCTAATACTGTCTCGAGTGAGATTTGTAGTTGTAGTGAGGATTTCTCTAATATCCGAAGGAAATCTTTTAAAGATTAGGAGTTCATCTTTGGAGTGTAAGTTTGGATTTCGCTCGGGTAAGCGAATTTTTCTTGAGTTTGGATCTGTAGGGAGTGCGAAAGTAAGTGATGATATCCTGATAACTGCGTGATGAGATGCAGTATCCTTGGATATTTTCAGAAGATGTTTTCTTTTGAAGCCAGTTTTAGAAGTAGTTGAGGAGCAGTCTTTACTTGCCTAAGAGAAGATTCGTCTATATATAAGTTGTTTGGATCTTTAGTAAGGAGTTTGGCTGTTTTGGGATATGAGACTAAGGTCTATAAGTTATTTGCTTTGGCATAGTCTCAATTGTCATTCTTTAAGGAGATGTGTTGTTGATGCTTAGTTGGAGCCCGAGTTTCTTTTTGGATGTCTGCCATCTCGAAGGTTAGTTTTGTGGTTTGTTGATGGTTTTGGGTTTTGGAGAAGCCTTTGGATTAGAAGTCTTTAGTTAGCTGTGGTAGCAGTTGCAACTCGAAGTGTTCGAAGTGCTGACGAGAAGGTCTTTTAGCTTTGCTGTATCATCGAAGTAGAGTTTGGAAGCAGCAATGTGCTTGTCTCTCCGATGGTTCAGGAATCTTTGTAGTTCTCTTTCAGCGGTCCGGGCTGAAAGTGGTGATGTTTTCTTGAAGGGTTAACCTTGTTTGGAAAAGCTTTAAGCTGTTCTAAATGGGTAAAGAGGGGACAGTTTTATTTGGAATCCGAACTAGGTTGGATCGCAAAAGTGACTTGCGATTTGATTGGAAATTTTTCTTAGGCTTTCTTTTGTTTGAGGTTGAGGATTCTCATGTGGAAGTAGGAGCTACTGAGGTAATTAGAGGTTGTCTACATCTGGAGTTGAGTTCCGTATTGTTTTGGTTCCAGAAGTGATTTTGGTAGTTAGCCTGATAGTTGGATGGTTCTTGGAGAAAGGAGAGTTGGTATAGCAGCTCAGAAGTATTTCTGGAATTGGAATTGAACTGATCTAGCTTTTGAATAGGATTCTGTTTTGAGGTTGTGTGACCAAGTCTGATGTGTCACTCAGATTTTTATGGATTTGATGAACAAAGCTTCCCGGGTATATTGGATAAGTTTGTAGTCGTGTTCATCAACAGTATTCTCATCTATTTCGGAATCAGAGTTGTGCAGCGGAAGCAAGATAGCAGCTGTACAAGGAAGGAAGCGAGTTCAGTTTGCTATTGTTTGGAAGTAGAGCTTGTGTTCTGGATTTCGACGGATTTTGGAAGACTTTTCTGTTGGATAGGATTCAAAAACTGGTTTGCTTTGGTCTAGTTGTTTCTAGAAGTATCAGCATAGGTTGAGCTGATCAGGAAGAAGTTTGGCAGTCCAGGATTATCTGTTGAGTTATACAGATAAGAGATAAGGAGTTTGGTATTTGAAGTTGGAGACTTCATTGTTGTTCAAATTCTCTGGTTAAGAGAGCTGCAATTGGATAACATTAGTTGGTTAGTGCTGAGGCAATTGAGATTTCTTATTTGTGTTTTGATAGGATAAGATTGAATTGCTAGTTTGGACAGCTGGAATTCATTTTGTAACACGTGTCTCTGAGGGAATACGTGTATGATTCATCATTGGTTATTGAATCTGTAGTTCAGTTGGAGTTGGATGTTGAGCTGGATTTGAGAGTAATCTGATGTTCTGTTCAGATTGATGGATCTGGAGATGAGAGGAGCTTTGGATTCTGGCTGTGTAGTTAGTTTGTTGGCTTTTGTAGAGCGAGTCTCCCAGTGACTTATACTTGGGAAACTCAAGATAGTATTAGAGATTTATTCTGATTTGTGTCAGAATAATTGGTTAGGTTTATTTGCTTGATTGGCTGCTATGTTTGTTAGTTACTAGTTGATAAGAATGTTTTGCTGTTTGAAATTAAAATCTTTGCTGGGTTATTAAATTACCTTTGCTTTTAAATTTTGAGGACGAAATTCTTTTAAGGGGGGAGGATTGTAACGACCCGGAATTTTGGGCAATAACAATTTAATAATCTGTATAAATAATTTAATTAGTTTGATAATTTTCTTTATAATTTTAATTTAAAATTGGCTAATTTATTCTTTTTAAAGGTTAATGAATTTATAATCTGGCAATATTGATAAGAATTATTTTTGTCAAAGTTAATGAAATTTTATTCTATTTATAATATGTACATTTGGTATATATTATGAATAGGAGATCTTTTTTTAAATAAAGACTGTATTTTCAAATTGTAATATATATGTTTGTATATGTTATAATTTGATATTGTTTTGGAAATTTAATTTTAATCTATTGATAATTTGAATATGTACGAAATAATAACTTAAAGCTTTGTTTAGAAATTATATTCTTCAAAAGCTAATTTAATTGTTTTCAAAATATAAGATAATTGTTTTTAAAAATGATAGTTAAAAAAATGCTTAAATTTAAAATGATTATAAAATACATGTACAAAGAATTTATTTATATTATAATTAGTTTTAAAATAATTTCTTTTAAAAGTAATTTATTTATACACATGTAAATATTTATTAATTAAGTAACTTAAATAAGTAAGCTTTCTATTTACATTTAAATTTAATAAAAATTTGTTTAAAAACACTTAAGTAATATGTGTAAACATATTAACATGTTAGTGACATTTATTAAGCAATTAAATACTAAAGTGACAAATGTAAGTTTATATTACAAGTGGCCTTTATTTCTTTTTATTTACAAATTTAAATATATAAGAGAAAAATTGTTTTTCTCTTTCATTTTCCATACTTTCTTCAACTTTTTTTTTACTTCATTCTACTTAAAAAATATAATAAATGGAAATCAGTAAACCATTCTTCAAATCTGAAATTAAAATTGCAAAAATCCAATCTGCAAAATCAACTTGGAATTGCAAATGAAGATCTGTTTAGCACATTTAAAACCTGCAACTCCAAGTCTTCTACAACATCATATCTTCAACAAGTCATCAGTTTCAACAACATTTTTAAATCAAAAATTTGAGGCATGCAAGGGTTCATTTTCTTCAGCAAAGCAAAAATTTGATCTGCAAAGATTCAAGTGCCTAGGAAAAACATTTTGTTCTCTGCTCTGAAAAGATTAAACAGGTGAGTAAATTATTTAAAAACAGTATGAAATTGGTTTAAACTCTAATGCATGTTAAATCTTTGAATTGATACTGGGTATTGCATGGAATTCATTCAGTATTTATGTTATTGAATTTATAGAGATGTTTATATAGGTGAGAAAAAAAATCTGTGTATATGTGTAGCTCTCTGTTCCTGTTTTATTTGCAGACAGGATTCATTTCAAAAAAAAAAAATTAAATCTCCCACTAACTTAAATACTTAACTTTGATGATTTAATAAAAGTTGTATATAAATGTTTGATGAAGATTGAAAAACAGTTTCTGTAAAAAAAAAAAAAAAAAAAATTTACAAATAATTTTAGAAATGGATAACACAGTAAAACTAAGATTTTTCTTAAAACCCAACTGTCTTAAATTTTAAATTGAATTACATGCATGTAATCTAGTAGAGAATCATGAATTTTGGTATGTATTTGTGATTTTTAGCTGAGTATTCGTTGAGGATTTTGGGTTTGTGTGTTTTTGGGTGTCTTGGTGATTGCCGATTATCCATGCAACAATTTGGATTGAAATTCTGGTCGAAGCTTGTGTGTGAGTTGGTGATTAAGGGAAAAATATTCAAGAATTTTTCCAATGTTTAATTTGTTCGAAATCAAACAAACTAGGGCTTTAGGTAAGTTTCTGTTCGACTTTACTATAATGTCATTTGCGATATGGATGATGATTCGAGTTGGTTCATTTTTGGTGAAGATGAAGTTCATGGATGTGGTGACTCTATAGTGTGATCGGCTAGGTTGAACGGCGACAAGATTGACGGTGGCAATGGAGTTTTTGGGTTCGAATTGCTGCAGTTTTTCGACCAAAGGGTCGAATTTCGATGCGTTGATGGATTCTTCGAGTTGGGTTGAGGAACGAGTTGGTAAGGCATTGCGTGGTCGATCGGCGATCAGTTGGATGGTCGGAGAGGTGAGTTTGGGTTGCGCACATACACGAGTGTATGTGTGTGCACTGGGGAAGTTGTTTGGAGAAGATGAGTTAAGGCTCGGGGAAGCATTCGTGTGGGTCGCGTGATCTACTCGAAGGAAGTGGACTGGGGTTTGCTTCAAGGCAGGAGCGAGTTTTGTAGGAAATCGACTCGAGTGTTTGGGGTCGTAGGTCTTCTGTCTGTTCTTTATTATGTTAGTACTGTAAAAATTAAAGGATATAAGTTGCTAAGCAAATTGTGTTTGAATTAATGAAGTAAGTATTACGTCATAAAAAAGTTTATAAGAAAAACAACATGCTAAGTTTAAACTCGTTATTTTGAAAAAAAATGTAAATCAAACTTTAAAAGAAATATTAATTGAATTTATTTTGAGTTTTAAATTTGTTTAAATGATTTTTTTAGAAGAATTAACTTCATTTAATTTTGGATGTTAATTTTTAAAAGGGAATGTTTGAATTTAAATATTAATTAAAGTTTAAGTAAAATGTTAAGTTATGTTTTCAATATATAAGTTTTCAAATTATTTTGAAAATTTATAAGTTTAAAAATTTAAGTTTAAAGTGTTTTAAAATTATCAAATTTGATTTCTAAATGCTTTAATTTCAAATGAGATTAAGTTATAATT
This sequence comes from Allium cepa, assembly GCA_030765085.1. NCBI lineage: Eukaryota > Viridiplantae > Streptophyta > Magnoliopsida > Asparagales > Amaryllidaceae > Allium > Allium cepa. Next base: position 345,351,814 of record CM060938.1, read on the forward strand.
CTATAAACCAAATTGAATAATTTGTTTTAGGTCATTTAAAATTTGATTAATTTCAAATAATTTATTTGTGAAGATGAGTATGGTTAATTTATTATTTATATGAACTTAAGAATACTTAATTAATATGATTTGTTAATAAGTAAAGAGATTAATTAAGATAAATGTTTAATTAAGGATTTTAAAATATAATAAGTAGTTAATTATTTAATTAATTTTAAATAATTAGTAAATTATTTATTTAATTTTAAATAACCACTTAATTATGAATTAATTAAGTGTAATTACTTAATGAAGTAATCAAGGGTTAATCTTTGAATATAATTAAGAACGAAAGTATTTAATTATGGAAGTAATTAGTAGAGGTTACTCATGTAGTAATTAAAGTTGAGTGATTATTGGGTAATCATTTGATGATATCAATTAAAGAATTGATCAATGTAATTGTTAGAGTTAATTAATTATGAAATAATTAATTAATAAAAGAATTAAGGATTTGGTTAATGATGGAAGTAATTACTTGTTATGTAATTAATTTAGAAGTAATTAAGATTTATTAATGGAAGTAATTAGAGATAATTACTTATGTAAGTAATGAAGAATTAATTATTTAATTATTTTAATTAATTAATTAATGTAATTAATTAATTTAAGAATGTGATTATTTAAGATTAATTACCAAAGGTAATTAATTAAAATGTAATTAATTAATTAAGTAAATAAATAAGGATTAATTGTTAATTTAAATTGGTTAATAATTACTTAATGAAGTTATTAAAGATTAATTAATTAGATTAATTAATCAAAGATTAATAATTAATTAATAAGTTAATTAATTAAGATAAGCAATTAAAAATTGTTAATTACTGTTTAAGATTAATGAGATGATTAATTATAAGTTAATTAATTAATTAATTAAAGTAATTATTAATTAATACGATCATTAATTAATGTGATTAATGATATTAATCAATGTTGATTAATATAAGTAATTAATTTAGGTATGATTACTTAATTGTAATTAATTGAGGATAATGCAATTAATTATAGTTAATTAATAGGAGTAAATAAATGATCATTAATTATTGAATTAATTAAAGGCTAATTACTGAATATGGATAGGATAATTACTTAAATATAATTAAATATAATTAATCAAGGAAGATTAATTAAGAAAGATCATTGGAGATGATTAATTTATTTGGAATAATAAGTAATGAAGAAGGATTATAGTAATTCAATTGATTAAGAAATAATCAATTCTGTTTGCATGATTGATTAATATGGATTGATTGATCAATATTGGTCAATTATTTGATATTGGATGATCAATATTTGGAGATTGATATTGTATGATTGGTAGATATTGGATGTTTGATAATGATTGATACTGGTTGATACTGGACATCTTTGTTATGTGATATGCTGCTTTGTAAAGATGAATATTGATATGAATTATCTATTGTGATAATATGATTCATCTATCTGTTTACATATCATCCTAAACATAAGTTAAATTGTTTAAAACCTTAAGTACAACTTGGACATTAAAATGGCGTTTGGTTTCGATGAGACGGGGATCGGGTTTCCATATCTGGATATCTGGAAACCACATCGATTCCAATTAAACGTTAGGTCGTTAATCCAAGTAGAGCAAGTGAAGACTCGAGGTGTAAGGGCTATACGTCAGTATAACTCTGTGGGTGCTTCCGTAATGAGTTTGACGGAATAGTACTTATAGATTCGAGATGGTGATTTAGAGTGAAAGGGATATGGTCCTTGACTCTGAGGGTGATTCCAAAACGAGTGCAACGAGATAGTGCCTTCGGTTTTGTTCGAACCAGGAACGAACTTGTATGGATTTAATGCTTTCAGCACATCGTCAGGTGGACGATGAGCATTCTAAGATAGATGTGTTCTATAAAGGTAATCGTAACCTCAAGCCTCATCAACCGGGAATTGCTAAAAAAGGGGAGGTGCAGCAAGGCTTCGTGGGTAGCCCCCACTTGAGAGCGAGATTTACCCCTGTCTGACCCGAGTGTTTATTTTCTGTTTTATGAAACTCTTGGGTACTCATATTATGTATGAGTAGTCAAGTGGTTCAGGTTAGCTTGACGAATTCTGGAGGAGATATGGAGCAGGAGGCTTCGACGTGTAGATATATTATGGTTCCGCTGTGTTTGTTTAGTATCTGTTTCTTGTGTACTTGAATTGTATAATTAGACAAATGATTATAACTGTCTAATCTGTGTTGTTTATTGTGTACTCTGATGTAATAAGATACTATGTAATATTTATGTGATATATTATATTTCATTCGTTCCTCTGTGAGTTATCTGTTGTTGTTGTGTTTTTCTTTCTCTTTCTTTTCTTCTTCTATCCCTTTCTTTCTTCATGATGATGCGATTTCCTGGAGATAGGAAGTCGGGTCGTCTCAATACCAAATTTATATTCTTTCTCAAAATAAAGATCAAATCATTTCCAAACCATTTCAATCATCAAAATATCCAAAATGGTTAAAAAGTTTAAAACCATATCTTTTTTAAAACCATCAAACGATTTATTTCCATATGAAAAATCCAATTTACCATTGAAAAGATTATTGTTCTATATATATACTTTATTCAAAATATTTCAAATCTATATTTCATACCAGTATAAATCAAAGTAGTCTAATTTATTTCACTCAACAAACAGTTCCAACCAGTATATTACTTTATACTTTAATCATACCAAACTAAACTTGTATTCTTTATCAAATACTTTATAACTTTCAAAATTTCTTAGCTTTGAAAATTTAACCTTGATTTGGAAGTGCTCGAACCTTCAAAATAGTCGAAGAAATCATATTTTCAAATCCCAGAGTTGGAAATCACCAACAAATCAGTAAATCAATTCCAATAGATAAGGTTATACCAAAACAAATCTGAATCTCAAGGACTGAACACCGGCTTGCTTTAAATCATTTCAAATATACATATATCTTTCGAATATCAAACCCTACTTCAAAATCTGAAATCAAAATTTGGTTTCATGAAATCACTCACATAGCAAAGCTACTAGAGTGGCCTCTCCCCACTCAGAAACTTGAAAATCAATGTCGATGATGCATGCATTCAACGAAATTATTTTCCAACGACGTAAGTGGGTTCTAGACTTTTATTTTCTTGAAACTTCTTTGAAATCTATTCGAAATCATTGAAATTCATTCGAATACATTTGAAACATTTCTTATTCAGAAAATATCTTTAAATCATATTATTGTTATATATTTTCCAAAATCTTAAAACCGATTTCCAAAAAACCGGAGTTCGAACCCTCGAAATTCAAATTCAAAAAGCTTTCAGTTATAAATCATTTTTATATAAATCAAATTCTTATAAAATTTCAAAATTTCAAATTTTCATTTTTAAAAGGTATATAATCCTTATCGAAAACATTTCAGCTTTATAAAAAAGGTGGTCATCCTTATCAAAATAATAATTTCGACGTATGCACAAATTCAAAATACAATCAAACACAAATTTCCAAGGGATGATTCAAGGATGATTTCAAAACAAACACAAGGGATGATTCAAGGTTAGATTTCAAACAATACGGAGATTCAAATTTAGAGGAACTCTAATCAAATAGAATTCTGGTTCAAAGATAAGCTCGAACGAAGATAAGATACTTTTATTACCAAATAGAAGATGATAAGCCTATATAAATTGTGGGCGACCATAACCGGTCAATCGTGACTTCAGGAATATAATCAATTCGAAAATCTAAGGCAAAATGACATTCGATTGCCAGAGATAGAATCCGGGTAGAGCAGGAGATAGATAGCATCAAAATCTGAGGATACCGAAATCTCCGGTGAATCAATGCCAATTGTAAAGGAGTTTCACCCCCTTACAAATCATTCAAAGATTTATGGAATCACTGTTCTTTATGGAGATCATTCCAAAGTGGAATTACGGAATGCTCAAAAAATCAAAAGGACAAATAGGGAAAACAAGACTGGATTTCAGAACAAGTGGGAGCGTTTCAAAGTTCAAGGAATCCTAATCGATAAGAATCCTAACCAAGAGATACTAACAAGATGGATACTGAAGGAATGAAGCTTAGAAAATCTTGGTTTGAAAATAAGAAGATTTTTATACCAAAATAATCTTTGAAAATACTTTAGAAATCATTTTATACTTCGAAAATACGTTCTCTCACAAAGAAAGGATTCTAAGATTGATTTCACTCATTCTATGGTATTTCTACCCTATCTCTAATGAGTTTTTGCTCCGCATGCTATGGTTTGCCTAAAACCAAAGCTCTGATACCAACTGTAACAACCCGATATTTTCAGCGATTCGCATCCACACATGCTGGATTTGAATTGCTCAAAATACCGCATTATAATAAAATTTGGAGCAAATAAAATACAATCACAGAATCGCAGACACAGAAATATCAGAATAACTCACAGCGGAAATTAAAATACCATAGTAGTTCATGAAGCTACAATAACAAACTCTCAAACCAAATTACATAATATCATTCTGAAAACATATATAATAGAAATCGCAAATACATAGAAGTTTATAAATATTAGAGCTGAAATAGAACAACTGAAACTGAAAGGGAATAGATAACTAGACAAGTAGAATCTCCAACGATTCCTAGCTCCAGAAAAGAAATCCAAAGCTAAGCTGTAAATACTCAAGCTGACCCGAGCGTAAAGTAAAATACAAAACACTCGAGTCAAGACATATATACTTATATAATGTAAACCAACTCAAGCGAACTGTAGTAGTAATGCACTATAACTTAAAGGATGCTTCGGATCTCCCATCCTTTAAGGATCAGATAAACCATAAATTAAATACATCCCGTGGTTAAAATTTCAAAATATTAATTTATACTTCAAAATTAAATATCATTTCCAAATTCAATATCATTCAAAAATCCATTTCAAAATATCATATCTTTTCAAAACCTCATTCATTTTTATTTAAATACTATTTCAACACACATTTCAAAATAGTTTATATTTCAAAACAAATTACTTCATTATAGATCATTAAAATGAAGTTATTATATTTAATAATTAAATTATTAAATTTTCAAAATCTAAATCTTTCAAAGTTCATTTATTCACTTAAATTTATTAAAACAATGAAAATTCAACTTTCGCAGCATTTAGAAAATGCTATGGAAAGTTACTTTTAACACAATTCAATTTAATAAAAGACAATATTTAAAAAAATGCTGTAATAGGGTTACCTTAGTTCAAATAAACTTTAGTTAATTTCAGCAACTACAGCACTTACAAAGTGCTATAATAGCCCTTAATTCAATTTTGTCATTTAGTTCATTTCTATCAACTACAGCATTTACAAATGTTGTAATATCCTTTACATTAGAAATAATAACATTTCAAAATGTTGTTAATTAAATTCCAAATATTCAATATAATTTCACACACAATTAAATTTTTATTCAAATTATTTTAAACTTATAAAATCATATATTTTCACTTTTAAAACAATCATTTAAATACCCTTGTATTCATGATTTTATAATGTTAAATTTTCATTCGAAAATCAGTTTAATAATAATTTACATATATAATTCAGCATTCAATTTCAATTCTTTAATTAAATATTTAACTTAACACTTAAGTTTAAATTTCCAAATATAACTTATTTTTCATTTTACTTACTTAACTTAAAATTAATTTTTAAATAAAATTAACAATTTTCCAATCTTAGTTATATTTCAAAATTCAACCTAAATATTCATTTATTTAACCTTTTAACTTATTCAAAAAAATCATTAACACTTTACAAAATCATTTTAAATTCGTTCGAATCAAATTTTAAATCTATTTATCATATTTCCTACTTAATTTAAATTCCATTTATAACCAAATCCTAATTTCCAAAATAACTTATATTTCAAATTTCTAACTTTACGATTAATTCATTTCACTTATGAATTTTTAGAAAATCAATAATACTTATAAAAATCATTTTTAATTAATTTAAATCAAAATATTATAATATTTACATTTCTAAAATCCTTTAAACATTTTAGAAAAACTTATACTAACCACGAGTCTGTATATCATTTTCTATCCTAGGTAAAGTGATTCGGATATTACATCATTTCATTCCGTAATTTACACAGAAAACCCAGATTCTATCATTTCAAACCCACAATCCCAAGTAAATAAAAATAAATAAAAATCATTCAGGCCTATCATTTCAGCCCATAACGATTTTTTCTTATACTAAAGTCCGTTCGGGTATGTATCATTTCAACCCATAGTGATTCTATTCTACAGGGAAACTTGTAGTGTGATAAACTGATATAAATAAACAGAATAACATCATATAACAATAAAAGATGATATGACAGGTGTATGAATAGGGTGAACATCATATGATCATAACATAAGTATTTATAACATAATAATAATATCCACAGATTCACAAGGTGTCAATTTACTACTTATATAAGTACGGAATGTCTGGTGAGAAATACTCACCTCTACAAGCTGGAGATAACAAATACAGACACAGCAGAAATCCAAAAAGGCACGAAAGCACGACTACGATTCAAGTGGGGAAGAGCCAAAGCTATTTTTCTTGTACATATGAAACAAAATAATACATATAACATGAATTTCAAACCAAAATATGACATTAAACAAGCTTGAATTAAGGAACAACAATTAATCAAACACTTGCACTTGCTTCCACCATCACTATGCTCAGCCTATAGGGTGATAAGGTACTGCCATGGGGTGTATTTGGTCAGGTATGGGTCATATATGGTCGGCATAGCAAGGGAAGTGAAGAGGTAGAAGTGGTATGGGAGTGGATATGCATGAAAATACGACACAAGGCAACAAAAGGCAAATTTTGGTGCAACATAAGTCACAGCCATGGCATGCATAGGCACGGCTAGGCCTGGTGAGGTCAGGTGCTGATGTGGCAGAGGTTTATGAGTTAGGTAGGTGCTGGAGAAGGTGGTGCAAAGGTCGGCCAAGGGGTGGTTGGAGTGGTGGATCAAATGGTAGTTCGGCTATGGTAATAAAGTGGAGTTTGTGTCATTTTCTTGGTGGATCTACAACTTGGATGGCCTCGGCTATGGAATGGTAGCGGGAAGGAGGACATGATAGCTGATTGTGGTGGTAGTAGAGGCGACCAAGGTGCTGGAGATGGAGGGACCGAACAACATGAAGGTGAATGCAAGTACAAAAATCAAACAAAAATGAAAAAAATGAAAAAAAAAGTTAAAGAATTTTACCAAAATTTTGCTTCAGGTGTAGGCCAATTTTTTTTTAGGGTTGGGAAGTTTTTTCCACGTGAGAAAATGAAGTGAAATCGGCTGAACCAAGTGTATAAGGCAGCAAATTGAAGTGGTGTGTTTGGTGATGAAAAGGGGGAGAATATGAAGAGGCAATGTACACAAAAGGTCACAAACTTTTCAAATTTCTTTAATTCTTTTTCTATTTTTAAAGACATGTAAAAATGCATATAAATAAAAATAAAAGCACAAAAATATAATTAATGCATAGAAATAAATAAATAAATTTTTATTAAATATAATTAAATTAAGAAAATAGCAAAAAATGGAAACTAGGCTTTAAAATTTGAAAATAAATTCAATGAATTTTGGAAAAATTGTAACATTACTTTAAAAATGTTTTAAAATAAAATATATACCTAACAGTCATAAAACACATATTAGAACATGATATGACAAATAAAATATTATTTATATAATTTAAAATAGACAATTTTATTAAATAAATCAATTTACATACAATATTGGAAAAAACATAACTTTCACAATACAAATCGGATTCAACGAAACGGAAAGCAGTAATCTTGAAATTAAATTTATTTTTATAATCAAAGATAAAATTTAAAAATTCACGTATTTAAATTTTAAATTTAAAAGTCAAAGTTTGACCAGATTGACCAAAAATCCACTATTCTGGAAATATCCTATTTATTCAAGTTTGAAATTATAATTCACATAAAATCAAAAAAATACCTTTAAAATAACAAATTTATTCATTTTAATAAATAAAATAAAGTTTCTAAATTAGGAGTTTCAATTTAAATAATAAAATAAACAATTAAAATAATCACAAAATATTGGGTTGTTACAACATCTTCGGTGTACATATGTTTTTGAATTTTTTTTGAGGAGTTTGAAATTTTAATTTGTTTTTAAATTGCAATTGGATTTGGAAGTGAGAATTTGATTGTCTGCCATCGAGGAGGAAGGACAGCTGAATTGTACGTATAGAAAAATGAATATAAGAGATATGCTAGGGTTTATAACAAGGTATATATAGGCAAGCTGCAATTATAATGGACTAGATCGTTTGGATATACGCGTTGAACGATAAAATGGCCTGAAAAGCCCGTTCTGACTCTGAAACAAAATTGGGTCAACCCATATATCAAAATAGATGTTTTTCAATATTTTAAACTCGATGGAACAGGTTTCAAGTCGAATTTCCATCGTACGAAGAAGTTGTGCTAAAATCAATTTACTTCAGATTGATTTCAATTGATTTCAATTTCATTGATTATTTAGGCGTTTCGAGTCCGTACGATCAAACGACAAGTCCGATCGTTATGAAACTTGAAAGCTTATAATAATTCACCGTTACGGATCCGACGAAATTGGTTTCGTTGAAATCCGAGTCAGTGGCCATAATGGCTATTTTTAATTAATTAATTAAATTAATGAGTTAACTATTAAATCAAATTTTCAATTTCAATTCTTTAATTAACAAATTTCATCATTTTTGTTTTCCCAATCATTTATAATGATTTAAAAAAAATTAAATGTCAATTTAGTGTTGACTAATTTATCAATTTCAGTATTAACCTCGATTTCATTAAATTCAAAATATATAAATTAAATTTCCAAAAGTTTTGTTTAATTTACTTTTTATTCTATTATTCATTTCACTATTATCAAACAAATGAAATTAACATTGGATTCAAAATCTATTACATTAATATTCTCACACTATATCTACAACATTCCTGTTTTTAAACAAATTTAAATTTGTAATTAATTTGATTCCTAGATTAAATTAAGAATTAATTTGGTAATTAATATAAAATTTTGATTAAATTATGAATTGATTTAGAATGAATTTGAATATTTGGGGATAAAGTAAAAATTGTATTCGAAATATGATTTAATAAACAAATAATTTTCATTCAATCTTACATTTCATTGCAAAATTAAGTCTTATATATATATTTATAAATTGTTTTCAATTCATTCTCCTTTATAAATTATATAATTTGAAATGAAGGCTTTCAAACTTACGTATATAGGTATATATATCTATTGAAAATTAATAAATACATAATTTGAATTGGGTTGTAAAATGTGAACAAGAAATTATGAAAGCTTTAGATATATGTGTTTATTTATCATTGTATATATTTATTTTAAATAAAATTTGTTTTGAAAAATTATGTAAGTGTAATTTATATATATACAATATCTAAGTTTAACAAAAATATTTAAAGTCCCTTCTTTTAAAAATTTCTATGAACTAAAGGACCAAAACAAAGTTATAAAATAAATTCAAGACCAGGATATAAACATAAATACACAAAATTTTACAAGTGTAAGCTATTTTAAATGCATTTAAAAACATTTGTAATTAAATTAGCTTGCATAAAGACAAGTCTCAAAGTTATCTATTTTCATTTTTTTTAAATAATAAGAGAATTCAAGCTATACATCTATATTCTCTTCTCAATCTTCTTTCTTGCATCTAAAAATCTGTAAGAAACCAGAAAATGAGATCCAAAACAAAACTATCTCAACTCAAAAGCAAATTTCAAAACCTAAAGAAAAAAACAACAAGCATTCAGGTTCAAAAACAAAACAACAACCTTCAAAACCTGAAAGCAGTTCAGATTCCAAACTGCAAAACAAATTTGAGAAACTACAAACCTGAAAACAGAAATCTGGAAATCAAACTCAAGTCAAAACAGAAAAATAAAAAAAAAGAACATGAAGGCAAGAAAAGTTTGCAAAATTATGGAGGACCATCTCAAACAAAACAGTTTCAAGCCAGGAAAATTCAAATTCAAAGGCCTGTAACAAAGCAGTAAAAATTCAACATTATCAAGCCTCTGTTCTTCATTGATTGGTGAGCAAACCTAAGATTTTAAAACCAGTTTCTTTGAATTATATGCCTGAGAATCGTCTTGATGTATTGCTTGGTGTTCGTGATAAATGCCTGCATGTTTTTAATATAGATATGTGATTGTGTATTTGTTTACAGAGACATATCCCTCTGTTTTAAAACAATTTACAGGCATAAGCCTGATCAACAAAATTTGATTTCTTTTTCTTCATCATTATTAAACTAGAGGATCTCAACAAAAGTCGTGTGTTTAACTGTAGAAAATAATTTTTAAGTTGAAATTGGAAGAAAGTTTACTTGGGATGAAGATAGAGCAGTAAAACTAATATATATGTCAAATTACAAGTATCTTAATTACTTGATTCCTTTATATAATGTGTTTTTCTTTAGGAAATTATGATTTTTAAAGAAAAATCATGAAATTTAGCTTAGTGAATCGAGCGAATTTATGGGTTGTACACGGAATGGGTTTTGGGCAATTCATGGCGATCAGAGTGGTAGTGGATCTTGGTATTGAAGCTGAAGGTGGCCATTGTGATGATGATCACCAGAAAATAGCAATGGAATTTGTTAAAGGTCGTGGTGGCAGCAATCGATCGGAGTAGGGTTTTTAACCTAGTTTAAGATAATGTCGGAAAATGGATTCGTGCGACGTTCGTGGTAGATCGTAATCTACGAGTCCAGGGGGGATCGATGTGATAGGGTGTGATGTAGCTCTGAGTTTACAGGTGGGGTCCAAGATGGTGTAGTTCATCATCAGCAGGGTATTTCGTTCAACTGGTTAGTTCCAGTTTTTCACTCGATCGACTAAATTTCGATTTGAGTCGTTATTGGCAAATCTGAGTGGCTGAATGGTTAAGGTAGATGATCGTCGATATGTCGGCGATGGCATTGATGGTGGAAGTTGTCGCGATCACTAGTGCAGGTGCACTTACTGTCAGCGTGCATCAGGTTGGGTTTAATGCTGGGAGGAAGAAGATGTTTCGAGTTTGTGCTCGAGTAAAACTTGTTGATGGTTCGGGTTGGTGATCGAAGAACAAGTGTGGATTTAACAGGTTTAAATTTAAATAAAGTTAAAAAGAAAAGGGAAGAAGAAGGAGACTCGAAGTAGGTAGATGGGTTGCCCGGAGTAAAGTGTGTTTGGGCTCGAGGTAATAAGGATGGTGCGTCGGGTTAATTATTTGTAACAGGTTTTAAACAGAATCTATTGTTCTGTTTTTAAATTTTAAAATAAAATTTAAAAGTTGAGTTTAAATGAAAAATAAATTTTAAATAAGTTTTAAATCTAGTTTTTTAATCTGGAGTTTAAGTTTAAATCTCAGGTTTCAATAAAGATAAAGTTTTTTTAAATTTGAATTTATTTAACTACTTTAAAAAGGGTTAAGTAGTTTGAATTTTAAAAATGAAGTTTTAAATTGTAAATAGGTTTTTAAATCTAAAAATTTATCTGGAATCAAATTTTAATATGCATCCCAATTTTGAAATAAAAAGAAGTTTTAAATATAAAATGTTTTAAACAATTTGAATATTAAAGTGTATTTTTAACTATGGTTTGAATTTAAACATAAATTTGGTTTTAAATTACTTTTAAACTTCTTTATAAATTGAATATTTGTTTAGCATGTGAATTAAAGGTTTTTGAATTGTTTATAAGCTTTGTTTAAAGTCAATTTGTACTCATTTTTAAATCTTAAATTTAAAATGAAATTTGAAAGAAAAGTTTAAAGTAAATTGTTTTTAAATACTTTTGATAATGAAAATTTGATCATTAATAATTAATGTTTTTTTTATCTTTAAGTAAATGAAGATTAAACGATCTGAATTATTAAGTTAATTAAAAATGGATAATTTATTTATTTAATTAATTATTATTTGGATTAATTAAATAAATAATTAAAGGTTTAAATTAATTAATTAAGGTTTAAGATTAATTAATTAAGGATGATTTATTTGTAATTAAGGATTATTAATTAGAGATTAATTAATTGATATCAAATAATTAATGAATAATTAAATAAATAAAAATAATAATATAATAATTACTTAATGAAAGTAATTAAGGATTGATAATTGATGATTAAAGATTGATTTAATCAAGTGTTTAAAGGTTAATTAATTAAGGGTAATTAATTAATTAATTAAAGGTTAGTTAATTAATAAAAGTAATTAAGATTTAATTAATTACGATTAAGGGTTAAATAATTAAGATAATTAATTAAGAAATGATTTAATGATGGTGATTAAGATTTAATCAATAGTAATTAGTGTTAATTGATTTATTGATTAAAGATAATTGATAAAGGTTAACAAATTTATGAAAATGATTGGGAATAATCATTTATATTAAGGATAACTAATTAAGAATTAATTTATTAATTATCAAAATTAATTAAGGAAAATTAATCAAAGGATTATTATCAATTAAAAGTTAATTAATGATTAAAGAGTAATTAATCAAAATAGTTTGTAATTAATTAATGATTAATTAACCAGGATTAGAAATTTATTCATAAGAATTTAATTTGATTTAAATAAATCAGATAATTAATTGATATTACTTATGGATGTTTGATTGGATGATATAATGTTTGATATCCCTGATATATGACGCTTTACGTTATGAATTATCCTGATTTGTGCTGTGATCTGTGATGTAATTTATTTATCGGTGATGTAATTTATTATCTACGATGAACTTATATTATTCATCCATGATCTGTAAATAAAGATAAGCGTTATAGTTTATACCGCTTATCGATATTCCTGTGTTTGAATCTGTAATGGTTGATGTTGTTGCACTATTGTGTGTAAAACCCCTGGCCTACACTATACGCACACAAATACGGATTTCACAAGGAAATCGGTTAAGTCACATGTAACGTCCTGCCTTTTCGCACGCTTTAAATCGACACACGTGCCAATTCAAACCATACAGAAGGGCGTATTGTTATAGGGTAAAAAAGGAAAAAAATAGGGAAAGAAAAACAAAATAGAATCTCAATGCGGAAGGATAAAATGTAATAATAAATGTACAGTTCATAAACTTTTTACAAACATTTGATTCTTCTTTATACAATAAATATCAGAGTTTACATACCAATCATAATCAATGCAGCGGAATTAAATAGTGTAGTGGAATATAATTAATAATAATAAAATCTCCGTCTTCGTCCTCTAGAAACAAAATCTTCAAATCCTGAAACACTCGGACTGACCCGAGTGAATTGAAAAGAAAAAACACTCGAGTCAGAACTAAATGATCTTATGTTAGTTAAATTAACAGAAATAAATATGAGTGCAGTAACTCAAGAGATGCTCGGGATTTACATCTCCTGAGGATCCGTTAAACTATTTACTATATAGTATATTGCACTATTATAATAGTGTCTATTTGTAAAATAAACTTACTTTTTAATAGCGTTAAGGGGTTACCCATATAGCCCTTAATACAAATAATGCCAATAGTCTATACAGTACCAGAATACCTCCGGATCGGGAGGCTACCAGAGGATGCTCCATAGGTACGACACAAATGAAACTCGTACAAGGCGTGATAGGGTAGGTGACACGGCACAACTAGGCAATGCCAGGGTAGATATACCAATTACGCTTCTGGGTCGGTGGTAATGCGTAGCGCGCAGCTACCGCCCACCTCGAGCCACACCCCCAAATAAAATCAAAAGTGGCCACCGAATCAATCCAAAGTCAAAGTATAATATCGAAGGGATGTGTCCAATCAAAGTTGCTACCTTATTAACCCGTCGATCGCTCTTGTTTTAGCCACCTTATGCCAACTCACGGGAGTCGGGTCCACGTATTAACCTTAAAGAAAACGCCACCACCGTCCTACTTCATTCTTGAATCTCCACTGCGTACACGGTTGTTAAAGTTGTTTTCGGGGTTGGCAGAGAGTATGACAACTTCCGATCCCAGTCTCTTCAACAACCAAATGTTATTATAACACCGTGGTCTTTAAAATAGTTTATACTTTAAAACTAGAAAATAATTATCCATTTCAAAACCCATAAATACGATATCATTCCCATTTCGAAAACAACTCATTTCGATATTATTTTTATAAAACCCAAATCAATAATATCATTTTATTTCAAATATATTTCTTTTTCCAAAATCATACTGCTTAAAATTTATAATATCTGGAAACCAAACATTTGGATTATAACTTTCAAAACATAATACTTCGAAATTCATAGCTTTAAAACCATAACTTCTAAAACTTGAATGGTTTTGAATATTCAACAGTATATAGAATAAAATAGTCGATTTTATATTACTTTATAAAATAAAATAATATATGTGACTTACCATTTATTTCATTTAAGATTAAGTCAAAGTCCATAAATTTAAAATCGCTTTCAGTTTCAATAAACCACTTCAGTTTCAATATATTTCAAACTTTGAATATTAAACAATTGGAACTAAGTTTGGAAATTTCTATTCAACAATTTAAAGTCCTATAATATATTTTGAAATATTGGCATAATAAATCTGAAATCATTTTAAATAAAACTCAAATTACTTTTAACCATCAAAATTTCCTCCAATTTATTTATACTAGAAATATTCATTTAATCCATCTTGAATAAAATTTCAGTTATAAATATCATACCTTTTAAAATTCCAAGTTAATAAATTCTACATCAACTTATGAGGTTAAATTCTTAATTAAGCTCGATTCCGTATAAATTTTCAACTTAACTCCCAATATAAATTGATTTAAAACATTAATTACTCTATATATTCATCAATATCTTAACATGTACTTAACCATATAATATAAATAATCAAACTCCATTATTGATCTTGCTTATTTTATTTAACAAATTTATACACAGCTTAAATTCAATAATTTAACCACATATGTATATAAAATAAGATTTTTTTATAAGGTCAAAAATTAATATTTATTAAACCGTATCCTATCCAAAACCATAAAATCCCTTCAAAAAAATAATTTTATATATGTACCGCGGTGCTTGTATATAATTTTCTACCCTACGGTCAAGTGATACGGATATTTATCATTTCAATCCGCAATTTAATAATAAAAATGCGGTTGTATATCATTTCAAATCGCAATCCCGAATGAAATGAAATGCATAACAACTTGCAGTTAATATAAATAAACATTCATTCATCCAAATATCAATCGTCAACCATTTATTACAAATCATCATCCAATTTAAACAAACATCAACATAGAGCATATAAAATATAACAGGTAATAAATATAGGTATTAACTAACAGTTTATATTCAATAATAAATTTAATAGCTGTTTAACCAGCAGTTTATATAAATTTTAACTGTCAAATTTTTATGCAATAATAAAATTAATTCACAGTTAATTTAAATAAATGCGATTTAACTGAGATAATGAATAAAACATGCCAAACAGTCATAAATAAATTTCTACTCATATCTAAAATCAATTTAACAAACATAAGAAAACTTAGAAGTTGTGAGTGAGTTAAAACACTCACCTTTTGAATGTAAATTGACTTAAAAATTCAATTTAAGTCCAAAAATTTTACAGCCTTCAAATTCGTCCAAACTAGCGTCCAAAGATCCGGAATTTTAATACGAACCTAATGCAAAAAACCGCACGTGAATTGGAGTCCGTAAGAGAAAGTTATGCTTATTAGAACGAATTGAAACAAAAAAAACATCACCGACCAATTAGAGAGCGCCACGTCAACAGGCCTCTTCTCCTCACCTCCATACGCATGAAACAACACAGCACGAAGCTACTAACCCATCACGCCCGCCACTTTCATCCGTGCGCACGCAACTCGAGACATATAGAGTTCGATCAGCGACTACCAGTGTGTGCGCCACCTTGAGAGCCACCTACGGACCAAGTTTCACATCACCACTTGCTACCGTTTGCACGCAATCCAAGAAAATACGTCCATGCTTCCAAGCCAGATTCTGGCGAATCCGTGGTCCAATAGCATAGATCAACCGTATGGATTTGAAGAGCTCGCCGAGATCTACAACTTTGCTTTTGGAATTTTTTGATTTCGTTGGACGGATTGAAAGATATTGAGGAAAGAAGATAAGCAATTTCTGGCCATTGAATAAGTGGCGGCCATGGTATAGAATTAGGGTTTCTGAAATAAAACAATAATAAATCTGTCTCGGTTTGCATGCGTGTTTACAGAGTTTAACGTCAAAAATGGGTCAGAGCCCAATTTAAGCGTGCTGACAGGTGATCCTAATATAAAAAGGCCTTCTGAATGCAATGGTACTGGTTTCGAAGCCCTGTTCCATCATTTTCATAGGTTACTGTTCAAGTCAATTTGTTTGAATGACAAAAATGCCTCTGAAAAGTCCGTTTCGGCTCCGAAACGAAAATGAATCATCCCATATATCAAAATAGATGTTTTTAAATATTTTAAATGCGATGGAACAAATTTCAAGCCCAAATTCCATCGTATGAAGAAGTTATGTTAAAAACAATATTTTCAAATTGATTTCAAATTGATTTCAATTGCATAAATTTCAAGGCGTTTCGAGTCCGTACGATCAAACGACAAGTCCGATCGCTACGAAACTTGAAACACTATTATAATTCACCATTACGGATCCGTTGAAACTGGTTTCATCAACATCCGAGTCAGTGGCCAAAATGGCTATTTTATATTAATTTAATAAATTAAAAATTCATTAATTAAATCACCTTTTCAATTTCACTTCCAAATTTTACAAATCTTATCAGTTTTGTTTTCTTAAACAATCTCGATGATTTAAACCAATTTAGATGTCAATTAATTGTTGATTCAATCATTAATTTCAGCGTAAATTCAAATTTCGTTATATTTATCAATTATAAATTAACTTTTCAAAAATTCCGTTGAATTCACTATTCATTCCTTTTTATTCAATCCATTACAGTCAAATGGATGAAATTAACATTGGTTCAAAGCTATTACATAAATATTTTCCAATTTCAACTTAATTTTAAATAAACGTAAAATTTTATATTTAATTTCATTCATTTGCAATAAATCCAACTATTATAAATTTAATAAATTAACTCACTATTAAAATTCAAATTATATAATTCATAAATTTTATCATCTTGATTTACTTTTAAATTTATAATTCTTTAAACCAATTCCCGTTTCAATTTAAAGTAACTTAATTTAACAATTATAGTATTTCAATTTCTTAAAATAACCTCTTTATTACACTTTGAATCCAATTTATTTTAATAAGTTTCCAATTAAACGGATTAGATTTAATTCCAACCTCTAACTTACACTTACGTTTAGGTTATAATCAATTTATAACGTACTACTTTCTTAGTTATTACTTTACATACTTCTCGTATTAATTTCACAATTAATCATAATTATTAAAGTAATGCTTATAATAAATACGGCCTATAATTACTCAACATTTAAACGACGTTACTTCATTTTCCATTAGTGTAACATTCATTCATTTTATTATCACTTATTACAATTTCTATTTCCATTAACCAATAAGCAGGTAATTTATACTATATGTTACAAGAATTTAATTAATCACTATTCATTATTATTGACTTTCATTTAGCATTAACTACCTTGCATTAACATTGTTACTAAAAATCCCTATCCAATTGCAATTAATATTCTAATGAATAGATTTTCTCCTTTCCGTTATGTTATTAATTATCATCAAGGCACACCTAATTATCTTTATTGGTAAATGAGTGAATTTACTAGTTGCCCACTATTATAAACATTAATATACTTGTATATGTATTCTTCACAACCATTACTAACTATCAATATTATTTCGCCCCTAAATACAAAATTTGCAATTGTTCTTATTATCATATTCCATTTATTAGGTCATAACATTTGAATTAATTTATCAAATTGAAATGTTCATTCAAGTTTATAAATTATTAACTTGAAATAACGTATCCCTAATTAAAAATCAATTACTGTGACAATGTGTCCTTACACTTTCAAATTTAATGCCTACCCTATATTTTCCATATTCACATTATATCCATGTACAATACTTACACCATTTTATTTATTGAAATTTTATTCATATTACAAATAAATAGGCTTAAATTACTATTCATATATTTTATTTTAGCCTTCAATTTGATATTAATTTCCCCTTTATTATTTCTACAAAAAATTAATTACAAAATCCTATTAAATTAACAAATTAAATTGTCGAAATTTACGGGTCGTTACACTCTCCCCCACTCAAAACTTTTCGTCCCCGAAAAGGAAAAGAAGGAAACGAAGATCTAAGATGTAACAACCCCCATATTTATCGAGTTTATATTTAAATATTTTATTTAAATATTATATCATTAATCGGATTTTGGTCCGAAAAGCTACTTTTTGCAAACGGTCAAATTAGGACTCGAGACCACTTCCATTGAGTTCGAAATGCCGTTTACAACTTTTTTAAGTATAAACGTCGTAGGTTTGGAGTTAGTGAAATTTCACTAACTTTTCCCGCTTTGGACTTTGGGTTAGTTTATCCTATTAAGCCCAAGTTCCAACCCCCTTCTCCTCACTCTTCATAAATTCCTAACTAACTTGAAATTTGCATTAATGGTGAAGAGAATGGGAAATTAAAACTCTAAGCTCAAATTTAATTGCTAATCCAACATTCAACTCCAAATTCAAGTAGAAGATATTGGATTCAAGCTTTGTATTGCTTCTCCATTGGCTTCAAGCTTCATCTTCATCCATTTTAGTGAAAAGGTAAGATTTTTATCTGACACTCTTGCTTACAACTATCTTGGACTGTTGGGAATGGTTCCCTATCACTTTAACATGCACATTTGCATTTGGTTTGGATTGGATTGGCGAAAAACTAGACTTTTTAGTGTTTTTGGTGAATTTCCAGCCTTAGGTCGTTCTGGACCCTTAGGTCGCTCGGGTTCGTGGCTTGCGCGCGTGGAAAAGTCGCCTGGACGTTAGGTCGTTGGTCGCTCGCGAGTTAATGCTTAAGCCGAAGGTCGTTCGCGAGTTAAGCCTTAGGTCGTTTGGCCTTTATAACGTTAGGTCGCTCGCGTGTTAAAACTTTAGGTCGCGCTGGCCTTAAGTCATAGGTCGTCTCCGACCTAATATTGCCTCTGCTATTTCACTAGGTCGCGCGGGCCTTAGGTCATAGGTCGTAGGTCGTGAGCCTCCTAGGTTGTAGATCGCTCGGTCCTACTTCTGTCCCTAAGTCGCGTAACCCCATCACTTTTAGGTCGTTAGACCTTTATGTCGTTAGGTCGTTACACTTATAACCCGTTATGTCGCGAATACCTTTAGGTCGTGAACCCCATTAGGTCGCAAACCTCTTTAGGTCGTCTGTCCCTTAAGCAGTTAGGTCGTTCGACCTGTGATGCCTTAGGTCGTTTGACCCGTGTTACGTTAGGTCGCGTAACCCCTTAGGTCGCTTGACCTTGTTTCCTGTTAGGTCGCGTGACCTTGTTTTTCTTAGGTCGTGAACCTTGTTAGGTTGCTCATCCTTAGATCGCGTACCTTCTTAGGTCGCGCACCCCCTTAGGTCGTTAGTCCTCATTTTTGTTTTAGGTCGTAGGCCGCTTGTCTTCACTAGGTCGAACCCCGTAGCAGGGGCGTTGCCCCTGCATCGCCACCTTGGGGGGTTGCCACCCCCTTGGACCCCCCTCCGTAGGGGATCTTGTCTGAAAAACATTCAACAGAACTTGCTTTGTTGAGATGCGGGTTGACCATTCTTCGAGACAAACTATCTTTGGCTTCTCGGTCGATTTTATAGATTTTTGAATATCTATTTCAATGGATTCTTTATCGGTTTCTTTGGATTTTATTCACGTCTTCGAATGTGAATTTTTATGATTTGTTTCTACAATCACTTCTATGATTTGTCACTTTAAAATATAAAGGTTTTCTATACTAGTAGTAAATATCAAAACTCTTTCAACAAAATGATTTCAACTCTATTTTTAATAACAAAGCTCTTTTCTTAAACTGTTTTTCCAATCTACTAGTATATACAAACCTTTACCTCACTCGGATGAGAAATCTTATTAAACGGCGTAGTAAAACAAGTGGTATGAAACGATTGCGTTCACTTTGTCGGTTAATTCTTGGACTTGTTCGATTGAACCTCTTGTGACAATTTTCTAGTGAAGATCTACAATTTGTTCGTAAATATTTAAGTTAAGCTAATGGTTATGGGACATGAGGCTAAGCTCATATATTTACCAACTCATTGTAATTGACACTTCTCGTTGATCATGACGATCATTTTATGATTTAGACTAGAAATTGTGCGATGTCTCTTTGTTTGCAAGGTTAGACTATACCTCATGGGTGTGATTCCGACTCACACATATCTCTTTGTCCGCAAGGTTAGTCTAGACACCATTTGTGTGATTCCACTCATACATATCTTTTTTCTTTCTGGTTAGGCTAGACACCACTTGTGTGATTCCATTCACACATACCTTTTTGCTTTTTGGTTAGCCTAGACACCATTTGTGTGATTCCACTCACACATACCTTTTTGTTTGCGAGGTTAGGCTAGACACCATTTGTGTGATTCCATTGACACATACCTTTTTGCTTTTTGGTTAGCCTAGACCTCATCTGGGTGATTTTGACTCATCCATATGGGGTAGCTCCCCATGGTCTTCGAACCGTCATGTGATAGGCCTCTTTCCCTTTTTCTGTGATTTCTGGATTTCTTGTGTTGATTTCTGGAATTTATGTCATTGACTTGTTATGAGTACAAGTTTAGGGTATGATGCCCTCTTTGGATCTTTGAGAAGATTCTTGTGATATCGATTTATCTCTTATTGATTGATCTTCTGTTGATCATCATTTGCATACTTATAGTAGTATGTTGGTATGGATATTTTATGTTTATGCCATATCTTTTATTTTATATCATGTCATCTGATATTTATAGCTAGACTGATCCGTTTATTATTTTCTTAAATAATACTCGGGTCAGACCGATATGTTACAGGTGCTTCTGCTTGACTTCTTCCCGGGATTTGCTACTCTGACTTTTGGCTAACTATTTAGATTAGCAGTTTTTGTTGTATACACTTGAGATATAGACTCATAGTTGTATTATTTTGTATAGCACGTGTTGCTATTCTTTTGTATTATTGTGGATCTTTTTGACCACTACTCTGATGTACACTTTCATGTGTTAGTTATATATTCATATCTTCTTCCGCCTTTGTGATATGGATGTCTGTGACAGATTTGTGTTATGTTTGTTTTCGAAGATTATTTATAGCCACAATGTGATAAGCTATCACATGGATGGTCGCTCCTCAATAGCCTTATTCTCCGCTCTAGTTGACAGCACTACACCGTAGTGTTCTTGGCTAGCGTGGGCATAGAGGTGGGGCGTCACATAAGAAATCAATATACCTTATTCAAACATTAACTTTATAAACAACTAAATCTACAAAACTAATTATTTTAAATAAAATATACAAATATAACCATTATACCCTTTATACTCAAGTTAATAAAGTTTGGAAAACACTTTTCAAAAATTTTCTAAGTCCAAATTTACAAAATTTTTTGGCAGAGTCTCCTTTGTACGGAGAGGCTCGGGAGAAAATATAATATCAATTATAACAAAATATCACATATAATATCCAAAATATTTTATCCCAACACGGGAAAATATATAAAATAGCGCTATAACCGTAATTCGAAAACGTACCTATTTGTCGGGCAATTTACGCTTATTTTATGGAGCCAAAAGCAGTAGCAATTGCTTCCATAACCTGCATTTCACTTATATAATCCAAAGGGTTATCAATTATATAAAATGAAATATTTAACGTTGTTTCAGTCAATAACAAACAAATCTATACAAACATCAATCACAAGCAACAAAGCA
This sequence comes from Allium cepa, assembly GCA_030765085.1. NCBI lineage: Eukaryota > Viridiplantae > Streptophyta > Magnoliopsida > Asparagales > Amaryllidaceae > Allium > Allium cepa. The sequence continues at coordinate 345,373,876 of CM060938.1, forward strand.
TACAACCATCTTATAAAAATCAACCCACATCAATCATTCATTCATATCAAACAAAACAATTAGTTGCTCGAGTTCAAAAGTTTAAATTGCACGGAATGAAAAATAAACTACTAAGTGTACCCTTCACTCAACAGTCTTAGGTGAAACTAAATATATTATTTATACCTCCAAACAAATTTAAAGTATCTTTGCCCATACAACCATAAACCAAACAAACAACAATTTCAACCAATATGTTACATTCATTTTTATCAATTTCATTTCATACTATTAGTTGTCTAATTTCCGTTTCATTTATATAATGATTTATCTTTTAATTTACATTTATTTCTTACAATTTTATTTCATACTATTGTTGTTTGACTTCTTTTTATACATATAATGGTTTATCTTTTTCTTTTATTTTTTCCTTCTTCTTTCATTTATTTGCAGTATTCATCTTTCTACTTATTTTATTAATAAATAGCTTCAATCATTTACTTACGTTTAGTATCTTTCATTTATACTCTTAATTTCATTTATAATACTTACCTTCTATTTCAATTAGTAGTCTTTTCAATTACACTTAAGATTATAATATTACAACATCAAATTCTTATTTATTAAGGAATTTCATTAATTACTTTTATTACCTCAAATTTATTACTTGAATAATATTTATTACATTTTCTTATTAACATTTCAAATTTTATATCCTTTTGGTAAGTTATATATATGCCTTTGAGAATGTAATAGAAAGTTACCCAAGTTTATTTCTATTTCTTTTAATTAACTAAATGTTCGACAATATTATTCTTTGTTTCATATGTTACGGTTTCAAATTACCCTTAATTTCATTCATAACCTAGCATTAAATTATTTATTTTAATTAAAGGCTCCAATTATTAATTAACTTCCAATTTACTACACTAATTGAAACTGTAAAATAACGGAAACTTAAGAATTTAAATACCGGGTTAAATTTCAAATCATTTTAAAGATAATAGTTAAATGTATATATTTCCAGTTTATATATTCAATTATATTTAAAACAATTTAAAATTTATATTTATTTATAAAAATAAATCTGCAGTAAAACTACTACAGTGGCCTTCCCACTTCGAAACTCAAAAATGAATGTCGATGATGCGTGCACTCATCACCGAAATTATTTTCCAGCGACAGAGAGGGGAGTACAAAACTTATTTCTTTTAAAATTTCTTTAAAACAATTCTTTCAAATTTATATTGAAATATTTATCTCAGAAAATACTTCTAAAATACTATTATTATATTTCAACATCATTCAAAAGAAAGTTCAAAACCCGGGACATAAGTTCTAGATTTCCAATTTCACTTATTTTATCTTCAATCTTATTTCAACGATTATTTATAATTTTCATTACCTAACACCCAATATATTGCAACCAAGTATACATATATCATTTAAAAATTGATTTTATATATAGAAAATATAATAGGCAAAATTATTTCATTCATCTATATTAAAACCAAATATTATGTCCGTCTATCCTACTAAGTGTTTTGAAATCCCTATTGATGTCATAGCGTCCCATGCACCAACCATAATTTATAAATACAAAACGGAACAGATTAACACAATATTAAAACCCTTAATAATACTAACAAATATGCTCTCTCATATATTTACACTCAGTAACTCCCATAGGGTATCACTAACCTATTACCCAAAAGTCAAACCCCACAAAGCCAAGGTTTATCGCTAAACCAAAGCTTTGATACCAACTGCAACGTCCCGCCTTTTCGCACGCTTTAAATCGACACACGTGCCAATTCAAACCATACGGAAGGGCGGACTGTTATGGGGTAAATAAGAAAAAAAAACAGGGAAAGAAAAACAAAATAGAATCTCACAACGGAAGAATAAAATATAATAATAAATGTACAATTCATAAACTGTTTACAAACATTTGATTCTTCTTTATATAATAAATATCAGAGTTCACGTACCAATCATAATCAATGCAGCAGAATTAAATAGTGTAGTGGAATATAATTAATAATAATAAAATATCTGTCTTCGTCCTCCAGAAATAAAATTTTCAAATCCTGAAACGCTCGGACTGGCCCGAGCGAATTGAAAAGACAAAACACTCGAGTCAGAACTAAAAGATCTTATGTGAGTTAAATTAACAGAAATAAATACGAGTGCAGTAACTCAAGAGATGCTCGAGATTTACATCTCTTGAGGATCCGTTAAACTATTTACTATATAGTATATTGCGCTATTATAATAGTGTCTATTTGTAAAATAAACTTACTTTTTAATAGCGTTAAGGGGCTACCCATATAGTCCTTAACACAAATAATGCCAATAGTCTATACAGTACCGTAATACCTCCTGATCGGGAGGCTACCATAGGATACTCCATAGGTACGACACAAATAGAAACTCGTACAAGGCGCGATAGGGTAGGTGACATGGCACAACTAAGCAATGCCAGGGTAGATATACCAATTACGCTTCCGGGTCGGTGGTAAAGCGTAGCACGCAGCTACCTCCCACCTCGAGCCACACCCCCAAATAAAATCAAAAGTGGCCACTGAATTAATCCAAAGACAAAGTATAATATCGAAGGGATGTGTCCGATCAAAGGTGCTACCTTATTAACCCGTTGATCGCTCCTGTTTTAGCCACCTTATGCCAACTCACGGGAGTCGGGTCCACGTATTTACATTAAAGGAAACGCCGCCACCATCCTACTTCATTCTCGAATCTCCATCGCGTACACGGTTGTTAAAGTGGTTTTCGGGGTTGGCAGAGGGTATGACAACTTCCGATCCCAGTCTCTTCAACAACCAAATGTTATTATAACACCGTGGTTTTTAAAATAGTTTATACTTTATAACTAGAAAATAATTATCCATTTCAAAACCCATAAATATGATATCATTCCCATTTCGAAAACAACTAATTTCGATATTACTTTTATAAAACCCAAATCAATAATATCATTTTTATTTCAAATATATTTCTTTTTTCCAAAATCATACTGCTTAAAATTTATAATATATGGAAACCAAACATTTGGATTATAACTTTCAAAACATAATACTTCGAAATTCATAGCTTTAAAACCATAACTTCTAAAACTTGAATGGTTTTGGATATTCAACAATATATAGAATAAAATAGTGGATTTTATATTACTTTATAAAACAAAATAATTTTCGCGACTTACCATTTATTTCAATTAAGATTATGTCAAAGTTCATAAATTTAAAATCGCTTTCAGTTTCAATAAACCACTTCAGTTTCAATATATTTCAAACTTTGAATATTAAACAATTGGAACTAAGGTTGGAAATTTCTATTCAACAATTTAAAGTCCTATTATTTATTTTGAAATATTGGCATAATAAATCGGAAATCATTTTAAATAAAACTCAAATTACTTTTAACTATCAAAATTTCCTCCAATTTATTTATACTAGAAATTTTCATTTAATCCATATTGAATAAAATTTCAGTTATAAATATCATACCTTTTAAAATTCCAAGTTAATAAATTCTACATCAACTTATAAAGTTAAATTCTTAATTAAGCTCGATTCCAAATAAATTTTCAACTAAACTCCCAATATAAATTGATTTAAAATATTAAAAACTCTATATATTCTCAATATCTTAACGTGTACTTAACCATATAATATAAATAATCAAACTCCATTATTCATCTTGTTTATTTTATTTAACAAATTTATACACAACTTAAATTCAATAATTTAACCATATATGTACATAAAATAAGATTTTTTTTATAAGGTCAAAATTTAATATTTATTAAACCGTATCCTATCCAAAACCATAGAATCCTTTCAAAAAAAATAATGTTATATATATATACCGCGGTGCCTGTATATAATTTTCTACCCTATGGTCAAGTGATACGGATATTTATCATTTCAATCCGCAATTTAATAATAAAAATGCGGTTGCATATGATTTCAAACCGCAATACCGAATGAAATGAAATGCATAACAACTTGCAGTTAATATAAATAAACATTCATTCATCCAAATATCAATCGTCAACTATTTATTACAAATCATCGTCCAATTTAAACAAACATCAATATAGAGCATATAAAATATAACAGGTAATAAATACAGGTATTAACTAATAGTTTATATTCAATAATAAATTTAATAACCGTTTAACCAGTAGTTTATATAAATTTTAGTTGTCAAATTTTTATGCAATAATAAAATTAATTCACAGTTAATTTAAATAAATGCGATTTAACTGAGATAATGAATAAAACATGCCAAACAGTCATAAATAAATTTCTACTCATGTCTAAAATCAATTTAACAAACATAAGAAAACTTAGAAGTTATGAGTGAGTTAAAACACTCACCTTTTGAATGTAAATTGAATTAAAAATTAAATTTAAATCCAAAAATTTGACAACCTTCAAATTCATCCAAACCATTGTCAAAAGATCTGGAATTTTAATATGAACCTAATGCAAAAAACCGCGCATGAATTGGAGTCCGTATGAGAAAGTTATGCTTATTAGAACGAATTGAAACAAAAAAAGAAACAACATCACCGACCAATTAGAGAGCCACGTCAGCAAGCCTCTTCTCCTCACCTCCATGTGCATGAAACAGCACAGCACGAAGCTATTAACCCATCACGCCCGCCACTTTCATCCGTGCGCACGCAACTCGAGACATATAGAGTTCGATCAGCGACTACCAGTGTGTGCGCCACCTTGAGAGCCACCTACGGACCAAGTTTCACATCACCACTCGCTACCGTTTGCATGCAATCCAAGAAAATACGTCTATGCTTCCAAGCCAGATTCTAGCGAATCCGTGGTCCAATAGCATAGATCAACCGTATGGATTTGAAGAGCTCGCCGAGATCTACAACTTTGCTTTTGGAATTTTTCGATTTCGTTGAACGAATTGAAAGATATTGAGGAAAGAAGATAAGCAATTTCTGGCCAGTGATTAAGTGGCGGCCATGGTATAGAATTAGGGATTCTGAAATAAAATAATAATAAAACTGTCTCGGTTTGCAAGCGTATTTATAGAGTTTAACGTCAAAAACGGGCCAGAGTCCAATTTAAGAGTGCTAACAGGCGATCCCAATATAAGAAGGCCTTCTGAACGCAATGGTGCTGGTTTCGAAGCCCAGTTCCATCATTTTCATAGGTTACTGTTCAAGTCAATTTGTTTGAATGACAAAAATGCTCCTGAAAAGTCCGTTTCGTCTCCGGAACGAAAATGAATCATCCCATATATCAAAATAGATGTTTTTAAATATTTTAAAGGCGATGGAACAAGTTTCAAGCCCAAATTCCATCATATGAAGAAGTTATGTTAAAAACAATATTTCCAAATTGATTTCAAATTGATTTCAATTGCATAAATTTCAAGGCGTTTTGAGTCCGTACGATCAAACGACAAGTCCGATCGCTACGAAACTTGAAACGCTATTATAATTCACTGTTACGGATCTGATGAAACTGGTTTCATCAGAATCAAAGTCAGTGACCAAAATGGCTATTTTATATTAATTTAATAAATTAAAAATTCATCAATTAAATCACTTTTTCAATTTCACTTCCAAATTTTACAAATCTTATCAGTTTTGTTTTCTTAAACAATCTCGGTGATTTAAAACAATTTATATGTCAATTAATTGTCGATTCAATCATAAATTTCAGCGTAAATTCAAATTTCGTTATATTTATCAATTATAAATTAACTTTTCAAAAATTCCATTGAATTCACTATTCATTCCTTTTTATTCAATCCATTACAGTCAAATGGATGAAAGTAACATTGGTTCAAAGCTATTACATAAATATTTTCCAATTTCAACTTAATTTTAAATTAACGTAAAATTTTATATTTAATTTCATTCATTTGCAATAAATCCAACTATTATAAATTTAATAAATTAACTCACTATTAAAATTCAAATTCTATAATTCATAAATTTTATCATCTTGATTTACTTACAAATTTATAATTCTTTAAACCAATTCCCGTTTCAATTTAAAGTAATTTAATTTACCAATTATAGTATTTATTTCAATTTCTTAAAATAACCTCTTTTTGGCAAGGCCGGCCGGTTTTATAGTGGACCGTCCACTTTTTATTACGAACGTAATAAAAATTGAAGTACAGGAGCAAGGTAAAAGCACCTTAACTACTAAAATAAAAACAGAACATACAGCACAGGTACGTGACAGCTATGTCACGATAACTATAAGAAACACAAAATAACTAGCACTCCTCCGAGGAGGGAGAATCACCAACAACCCTAGACACTAAAGAAGTGCACAATGGGACAGACCCAGAAAGACCAGCAAAGGGGCGAAACCGGAGAGCAAGGCAAGGGTCATAAACCACATCATCAGAACAGTAGATAAAAGATCGATCCCAGGATGGATCAGCACGCATGTCAGAATTAGAACTCGCATCCAAACCATCCAAATCAAGAATTAGAGAGTCACCAAAATAACCTCTTTATTACACTTTGAATCCAATTTATTTTAATAAGTTTCCAATTAAACGGATTAGATTTAATTCCAACCTCTAACTTACACTTACGTTTAGGTTATAATCATTTTATAACGCATTACTTTCTTAGGTATTACTTTACATAGTTCTCGTATTAATTTCACAATTAATCATAATTATTAAAGTAACGCTTATAATAAATACGACCTATAATTACTCAACATTTAAAGGACGTTATTTCATTTTCCATTAGTGTAACATTCATTCATTTTATTATCACTTATTACAATTTCTAATTCCATTAACCAATAAGCAGGTAATTTATACTATATGTTTCAAGAATTGAATTAATCACTATTCATTATTATTGACTTTAATTTAGCATTAATTACCTTGCATTAACATTGTTACTAAAAATCCCTATCCAATTGCAATTAATATTCCAATGAATACATTTACTCCTTTCCGTTATGTTATTAATTATCATCAAGGCAAATCTAATTATCTTTATTGGTAATTGAGTGAATTTACTAGTAACCCACTATTATAACTTTTAATATACTTGTATATTTATTCTTCACAACCATTACTACCTATCAATATTATTTTGCCCCTAAATACAAAATTTGCAATTGTTCTTATTGTCATATTCCATTTATTAGGTCATAACATTTGAATTAATTTATCAAATTGAAATGTTCATTCAAGTTTATAAATTATTAACTTGAAATAACGTATCCCCAATTAAAAATCAATTACTGTAACAATGTGTCCTTACACTTACAAATTTAATGCCTACCCTATATTTTCCATATTCACATTATATCCATGTACAATACTTACACCATTTTATTTATTGAAATTTTATTCATATTACAAATAAATAGGCTTAAATTACCATTCATGTATTTTATTTTAGCCTTCATTTTGATATTAATTTACCCCCTTTATTATTTCTCCTAAAAATTAATTACAAAATCCTATTAAATTAACAAATTAAATTGTCGAAATTTACAGGTCGTTACATCACATATATTTGAATTTAATATTTTGAAATGGTTTTAAAGTTTGAATTTTGAATCCAAATAATTTTAGAAATGGAATTGGGTTTTCCAAAACGGAAACAAGTGGTTTCAAATAATAATTATGACGAAAAGATTTAAAATTTGAAATTGGATGGTTTTGAAAGCTATAAAAATGAGTCTTTGATTTAATACCGGATGAGTTAATCCAACTTAAAATGGAATTGTTTCAAAGGCTATAAAGGAATCTTTGTTAAAGATTGGTGAACCCTGTTTTTAAATTAAAATAGGGTTTTAAAATTAAATCTATTTAAAAAAAAATTAAAGTATGGAAATTGTTTTGATAGGTTTCTGGAAGTAAATCTTTTTGTTTAAAAGATTTATAAATCGTGATTTGTTTTAACCATTTGAAAGAAAAGTTTTGGATTTTAAAGTTGTGGCTTAACTGAAATCCCATTATCCATATGTTATTAAATATTGCGCTCATTATTCGGTTTAGCCGGGAGAGGACCTTGTGTCATATAACCCATTTCGAATAATGATACGACGATATGGATAGCATCTGAAGACCAGTGGTGAAGATCGGATACTTTCGAAAGCGAAAGGATTACCTATCAAATGTCTCTGCATCGAATGGCCCCGGTATAGAGATTTGAGCACCCACTGTGATGGGAAGTCCGGACGTGATTAGAAATTATCCGGATTGCAAGGGCTTCTTCGAAAGTGCATTCGGTTCTGTTCGAACCCGGAACAGACTTGTATGGATTGTATGCTGACAATACAAACTGAGATATAAAGCTGATTTCTTTCAAATACATACCTGTTGGTGGCAGAGAATTTATTCTCTTAGCTTAACACCCTTCTCTGAGACGTGGGAGCTCCGAGGTTATGTAGTTGATAGTTATTAGCGATATACGCCTAATTTGGTAGTGTGACATGCTGAGTGCTGCTGATCATTTGTTGATCGAAGCATGGCTTTGTGAAAAAGCATAGCTTTGTGGACAAGACTTCGTCGAACCTCACAACTCGGTTATGGTCGAAACAGGAATCGTGGTGTAACGACCCGAAATTTTCGAACCCGAAAATTTCAGATAGTTATGGAAAAGAAGAGAGAGATAGAAGAAGAAGAAGAACAGAACACCAAAATCTCACATTCGCAGCGGATAAAATATAATAAATAATAACAGTTTACAAAAGAATATTTTATCTGTTGATTACACTTTAATACATCAGAGGTTCACATATATACAGTTCACTGATCATATACAAATCATGTCTCGGATATATAATCATATACTACAGCGGAAATACTCTATACGTACTTGCCATCCAGCTCGTCTCCTGAGCTCCAGAACGTACCTACCTGAAAATCTGTAATACTCGGTCTGACCCGAGCATTACACCAAAGTAACACCCGAGTCAGGCTGGAAACCAGCGTGAGTAAACCCATCTAACATGTAATACCAAAGCATACAACTGAGTTAAAACTCGGGTATTCATTTCAATTCACAAAGCCACAATTTATTTTAGACATCACTTATTCCACACATCAATTTCTAAGTACCAAACTTAGATAAAATAATCCAATTCACTTAAATCACTTCATTCTAGCCTATTGATTTCACAAATCAATTTATAAAATTCGAAGTGGTTTCAGGTATTTCCCAATACCCGACCCCGGTCTCTTCGAAACTCATATCATCAAGCCAAGTTATCCAAATGAAATACACAACATTTCATATCAGAGATATCAACTCATTCAAAGCATCCAATACCATTCAACCAATCATAAGCAAAGCTTAATCACACAAATCAATTCAATTGATTCTAATTGAATTTTAAAACCTCAATCACTTAGATTCCTTCATTTACATTTATTAACTCCAAATCAATTTAATTAGTCAACCCATCATTATTCATCTTAACTTATCTACTTGGACTAAGTTCTCAGATTCATTAACTTATAATCACTTACATTGATTAATAATCCTTGAATTAATCATGCTCATAAATTTACTAACCCTCCATAAATTTTGTTACACTGATTAAACAAGTAATTAATCCTCAATTAAGTAATTACCAATAATTACCCCCTTTGATTTATGATATTAAGTAATTTTCTTCGACTTCTTTTATTAGTAAATTCTATTAACTACATTGATTATTTACCTTAATCAATCATTGATTATTTCAAATTATTAATTACTCTAGAATTTGATTAACCTTTAATTGCTTATATTATATTAATTGTTCACAATCATTAAGTACTCATCTTAATTAACTTCTTGGTTTCCATTAACAAACTCACTAAATTATCTATGGTCTTATACCGCATCCTCGATTAACCCTTCTGTGTGAAAATACTTCTTTAAAGTAATTTACTTAGTATACTCAACCACCATGAAAAGAAACCCATCAAATTGTTTATCAAATCGATGACAAAAATCTAACAAGTATGGCCCTTTTCTTAGAAACAAACATGTTCATTTCGGGCAGAAATGTTACCCTAGGTTGCACCTCAATTTCATATATATATATAGATGGCCGAATTTTAAAAAGTGATACAAAATAAAGTTATCAAATTCTTCCTGCAGTTTCAAAAACTTTAAAAATTATAGGATTTGGATAAGAAACGCAAAAGTTATACACAAAATACTAGCTCAGGTTTGCACAAGACACTGAGTACTCTACAACAACAGGACAACGAGTTTGCAAGAGGTTTTTCAACATATTAATCAATGAATTTTAGAAAATGATACAAATAAAAGTTATAGGCCTTTCTGTTAGCTTTCCAGAATAACCAGGATCATCTCATTTGGATCAACGGTTCAAAAGTTATGACCATTTTACTAAAAACATTAAGCTTAGCCTGAACTTATGCATTTGCAGGACAGCGACCAACAATTGCAATTATAGCACAGAAAATATCAAAATCAGGCAAAATGAATAAAGCTAAAGTTGTAGCTTAGTTTCTAATCTTTCCTAAACATTAAAAATTACCGATTTCCGATAAGAATTGTAAAAGTTATGGATAAAACAATTCTGAGATTTGAATTTCATAACTTCTGTCATTTTGTCTCGGGACAGCGATAAACAATTAAAATTTTGGCCAAGATAACATCGAAATTTTGAAAAACTCAAAACTTAAAAGTTTTAGAACAAAGTCTAAGCTTTCTGGAACATTTATATTATCGAAATCGGTTAAGGAACGAAGAAGTTATGGCCAATTTAGTTTCAGCCTTAAGCACAGAGCTAATATTGGTTTTGCTCTCGGGATTACAGTAGAAAGATTCAGTTTTGACATAGCTAACATTCAAATTATGGAAAACACAAAACATCAAAGTTGTAACACATGAAATAAGATTTCCAGAACATCCAAGAAATCAAAATTTCATTAAGAATTGAGAAAGTTATGGTCAAATTACTAAGCTGTGTTTTTGATAGAACCGAGCCACTATTACTTACAACTATCATTTCTTCAAGAATAACATGAATACTAGAAATTTAAATAGGTTTTCTCACCTTAAACTTGTATATTTGCCTTGACTCTTTTTCCTTGGCTTTCTCCAAGCTTTTTCACTTTATCTTACTTTTGTTTTTGTTTTGTGAAAGAAAGAAAAATAAGTGAACATTTCCACCCTTTACATAGTAATTTTGAAGGCTAGTTTGGTAATTTTAGTTTTGGACACTTGCCTACTTCTCTTTGCACAAGCTTTAGAATGTTGACACATGTCTACTTAGGTGTCTTAAGATGTTTCTACACATGGACACCTAATGGGGTTATGTGTCATAATTCTATTTCATCTTAAGATAGGTGTATGGTCCATATTATGCCACTTGTCTTCACCATGTCATGTCACTTATCATATACTTATAAATGTATACATACTTATACCTTTTGTATTATTTAAAAGCATACATAAATAAAAATAAAATAGAGATGGTGTAGATAGTATATTGTAAACTATCGACTTACACGATATATTATTAAAACTGACAAATCACCTTTAAATTAGATTCCAACCATTCTATTATCTTCAGTCCTATCATTATAAATTTTATAAGCCTTTAAATTGTTATTAACAGGCTTAAAATTCTATATTCAATATTTTACCCAATTTCAAATTATATAACTCAATAATTTAATTATCAAGTAAATATTAATATTCGGGAGTCAAGTTTACAATTAACGTTTAAATATTTAAAATCAATTTATTATTCCAATTTAAACTGTTAAAAATATCGGGTCGTCACATTCCTCCCCCCTTAAAAGAATTTCGTCCCCGAAATTTATAGTTAGGATGAATGGTTAAAAACCCGTTTACTTTTCCCAAAACCTACAATTCAACATTCTACCAAATATCTTTTATTAAAGACACTTAACCTTAACCAACTTCCTAAAACCTTCTGTAGTTTTCACGCAATACCCTTTTGCTCAATCCTTTAAATTTCAATTTAAAACCAATTTTGAGTTATCGAAATTTTCTCAAATTTTTTTTCTAACTCTCTAAATTTCCGAAAGGTTTGCCAGCGTCTCCTTTGCACGGCTAGCTCGGTACTACTACAAAAGGCCTCTACGGGCTCCCAAATTCCAAAAGAAAACAAATGCCAAGTGGCCACATCAAAACCCAATCCAATTCCATACAGAATTTTAAATACATACCTTTTTGTCGGGCCATTCACATTTATCTTTTGGAATCAAATCCAATTTCTTTTCCCTTTCATACCTGCGTATTCTATTTAACAACAATATCCAATCGTAACCTTTCAAATCCCTTTTTACCTTTCCTTGTATAGGTTTTCACATCTTCTTCTATGCCAACTAGTTTTCTCCTTTTTCATACGAATTCAATTTATTTCAGTTTTGAATATTAAATTTTATCCTTCATTTATAACTGGTTCATATTAGTTTCATCTACTAATTCACTTTAAGTTTCAAATTTGAGATCGTTTTGTCGCTAATGAATTTTTATTTTTTTTCCTAACTCCCAAAATTTTCAGAAAATTTTGGCGGAGTCTCCTTTGTACGGAGGAGCTTTTGCAATTTGACAATAGATATAAATATGTATACATCGACCCACACGGTCGGAAAAAGCAAAAACAGTTCATATTTCCTATTTTTATTGCGTAGGCTTACCTTTATTTAGCATTTTAAGCAAGCAGCTTATAAATTTAAGCAATTAGCGCAATCCAAACCAACCAAACAGTCTTCAAGTATCTGTACTATCTCAATTTAAATATGTAAGTGCCACATATAGAAATTCTATTAGCATTTCACTTACATTTAAAGGCTAAACACAAGCATTTCAAAAGCAAAACACCAAACGCTTACCATAAGCGATTTATATAATTTAAAGTTAATCCAATAGCTTCCTTAAATTTAAACTTAAGTTACTTTACTTTAATTTATTCCAACATCAAACTTAAGTTTACTTCTATTTGATTCTCATTTAATCAAATTCCATTAAACTCAGTTAGCCCACCATTTCATTTTAATTCACCTCCACAATTTATCAAAGTAATATCCAAGCGTATACTTAACTCATTTATACTTCAAATCAATATGCCACTGAACTTAAGTTCAGTCTGATAATCCAATTTCAATCACAACCTTGATTTTTTTTATTTAACCAGACTTCGTCCATTTATTATATAATTCCATTAACTCATTTTATATTGCACTTTCTTAATTCATTTGCGAATTTATTTTATTTATACAAAGCCATTCTTAATTTACTTGCAACTTTCGTTAAATATTATTCATATCACGTTTGAATTTTATTTGTAATTCAAACCGTCACTTTTCCAATCCAACTCTATTTTATTTCTACAACATCTCTTCTTATTTAATTCATTATCAAATCCAAGTCGAATTCTATTGAAAAACTCGAATTCATTTCCAAACTCCATTATTAATTTACAATCCATTTGTTTAATCGAGTAAAATTTTATTAACATACTTTATCAAATAATTATTTATTAGCTTACTTCCAACTTTTATTACAAAGAAACTTACTTCATTAAATTTTATCGAGTTCTTATTTTATAATTCCTGTTTGGATTTCCCTTTTAATTATTAAAATTTAGAAATGCCTTTAAGTTCGGATAATATTTTATAAAACATATTTCTTATAACTCGATGTCTCAAACAGTCCATCCTTGTTCTCACAGAAATTCAGTCATACGTTGATCAGGCGTAGAACTGAAAATCTATAAGTACTTAGCAGACCCATTTTCAACACCCAGTGAAAATACTTTAGAAAATAATTTTATTGAAAATATAGAAAACATTTTTGAAAATAGAGGATATATCTTTGGTGAGAATGCTCTGGAAATCATCACCCCCATCCATGGTCACAGTTACATTCCAGGGTTACGTTGCCATCGCAGCAAAAGTCCATGTAACTGCAGGCTCTCCGCGGCCTCTCGATTACGCCATGGAACCCACACAACAGATCACGGTTACATCCAAGGTTACGTTGCCATCGCAGAAAAAGTCCACGTAACTGCAGGCTCTCAGCGGCCTCTGATTTTCGCTATCGAAATGAAACCTCTCCACTCCTACATAGGTCGTAGTCTGTCGATATAAAATCAAACGCAGACTGTTGGCTCTTAGCGGCACACACGACTTTCGCTATGTTATACCATAGGTCGCAGTCTACCGATATAAAATCAAACGTAGACCTTGGCTCTCAGCGACACACACGACTTTCGCTATGGTATACTCTACTCATAATCCCCAGGAACTAGTTTCGTCCTGACTCCTCACTGGATCAACTTTAGAACCCACCCTGGGGCTCAAGGCAGCACCACCCGGTGGTACTCCTGAGAAGTTCATTTCAAGGGAGCGCCTTTTTCCCCAGAGCCATCATCAAAACATTTTATACTATACACATATAGTATCTTTAAATCATACACCTAGTATGATCTCATACAAAGCTCCTTTACACCAAATCGATTATTCCAAAATCGATAATTCTCAAACTAAGCTTTCCAAATTCTTATATAGATTTTACCCAAAAGTCAAAACCTTTCCAAATCCAAATCCAAAGGTTCCCAAAACCTTTTCCCAAACTCCTCATATGATCCTTTATATATATATATATATATATATTCAGATATATAAAATCTTTTAAACTTTGGATCATTTCAAACTTGTATAAAATTCCTTCTATACTTCAAAACATTTCCAAAAACCCTTTTCTTCTGGCAAAAGATTCATCAAGGGGAGTTTCATTTTATTAAACAAAGATATTTAACTTTGTTTACTCAAAATCAAATATTCAAATTTGATTACTCCTTTTAATATCATTTTCATTCAAATCCGTACGATGTACACATATCATCCGTACGCTATACTAATCTGATCGCTCACTCGATCACACAATTTCATTTCCGAACTAGTATCGTCCACCCGACTTCCTAGTGCGGACACAGATCTGGTTTCTTGATCAAAAACCGTCATTCTCCTTGCATAGTCTAACTATGATAGAGAATATCCAGAACCAATCAACAATCCATATCCAGTTTCGCCGTCGAAAATCGAGTGAAAAATCTCACTCGGATCGATATAACTATCTCGAAATTCTATGCTCGAATCTGGATCAAATCACTATGCGAATAGAATAACATACGTACACCCTACGTATTTTTTTTATTGGTTATTATCCAAATCAATTCCATTTTTATTCACATTCACTTTGATTTTCATTCACTTACTCACAATTGCTTTAATCCCTTTGGATTATCACCTCTATTCTTATCTCGATTGAGTATTTAACCAATAACAGTTTGAACTCCTACCAGTTTATTTAGAAAATAGCTTGAAATTTTTATTTTTATTTTTGAAAATAGATAAGTAGTTGGAAAATAATTACTAGTTTGTAAAATAGCTGTAAAATAGTTCAGTAATTGTAAAATAATTGGAAAATAGTTAAATAGTCATAGAAATTTTAAATAATTCCAAAATAGCTATAAAGTAATTAATAGTTGAAAATAGTAATTAGTTTATAAAATAGTTAGAAAATTGTTAAACAGTTTCAAAAATAATTGTAAAACAAGTATAAGATAGTTTGGCTTTTAAAAGAAAGGTTGTATATATAATGAATAGCTTGGAAAAATAGGTTTGTATTAAAACAGTTTATATTAAAAGTAGTCCAGAGTCAAAACTGTTCACTCCCCAATCTTCATTCCCAATCAATTCAATTTAAATTTCCTCTTCCATTTAAATTAACCCCATTCCAATTTAAATAACTTCAATTTCCATTGAAATCTATTTAACCCAATTCAAGTTGAATTCCTCAGTTTCTTTCAAAATTTAACTTTATTCAACCTTGATCCTACTAATTCAAATAAATTTCAATTGAACTAGTTCCAATTTCAATTCATTTCAACTCCAGTTTGAATTAATCCTAATTTCAAACTCCATTTCCACAACAAGTTGAATTATTCTTGATTTCGTCCCAAATTCAATTCAAATTCCATTTGAATTTAAAACTATTAAACTTTAACTACAATTCCTAATTATTCAAATTAATCCAATTCAAATTTTCCATTTGAATCTTATACTCATGCATCTTCAATCACACTTTCAATTACTTCAAATCAAATTCAATTTGAACCAATTCAAATTCCAAATTTAAACCATTCCTTTAAATCAATTTTCCTTTAAAGTTTTTAAACAATTCAATTCTGAGTCCAAATTTCAAAATTCCATTCTAAAACATCCATCAAATTCCAAATTCCAGATCTCAAACCCATTTGAGATCACACAAACACCCGTTCAGATTAACCATTTAACTTCCCAAGTTAAATCTTAATTTCATCTTCAAATTTCCAAATCAGGTTGATCATTCCAACTTATTTAACTTTTTCTCCAGTTAAACTCAATTCACTTAATCTAGTCAACCTTACCCAATTTAAACTTCCATTTCAATTTCTAAACCTCTCGTAATAATCTTCCCACTTATTAAGTTCAAAAAAAAACTTATTACCTTGGGTATCACATCTTATTTCAAACTCAAAACTCACCATTTAGAGTTATTTCTAACCACCTTTGATATTATGTATATCCACATGTAAACATATTAATTTCTTTTACATACCAAGTTATACTTTAAAATTTTAAACCAACTTTGGTTTAAATTCAAAACAAATTTCTTTTTAAATTTTCAAACAACTCTTATTTGAAATAGGACCATTTATTCAAATGCATTAAATAATATTATTTGTTATTTCTTTAAATTAATTACATCATTAATTAATCACATTTGATAATTAACTTATTTCTTAATTACCTTCATTAAGAAATTGTCCCTTAAATTACTTACCTCTAGCTACTTCATCAAGTAACTCCTTCTTATTTATCAATTCCAATTATTATCCATTAATTAATCTCATTAAATAAATTTTAATTAATTACATAAATTAATTGATAATCCTTATCCTGAAACCTTTCCCAATTTCAAGATTTAATTTCAGTTTGAATTTATTTCAAACTTATCTTTATTCAATTTCAATTTTAGTTTGGTTGTGTTCTATTACTTCTCAATTTAATTTCAATAATTTTAACAACCAATTCCCTTTATATTTATTTGAAAGAAATATTGCTTTTTATATATCAAAAAATATTCTTATATAAAATCATTTAAAATCTTTATATAAGAAAATAACAAGTACGCTCTCTCATATATATATTCACTCAACTCATTCTAGGGTACCACTTACCCTATCATTAATGAGTAATCCCATCAGAGCCAAGGTTCTCGCTTAACCTTCAGCTCTGATACCAAATGTAACGACCCGAAATTTTCGAACCCGAAAATTTCAGATAGTTATGGAAAAGAAGAAAGAGATAGAAGAAGAAGAAGAACAGAACAACAAAATCTCACATTCGCAGCGTATAAAATATAATAAATAATAACAGTTTACAAAAGAATATTTTATCTGTTGATTACACTTTAATACATCAGAGGTTCACATATATACAGTCACTGATCATATACAAAACATGTCTCGGATATATAATCATACACTGCAGCGGAAATACTCTATACGTACTTGCCATCCAGCTCGTCTCCTGAGCTCCAGAACGTACCTACCTGAAAATCTGTAATACTCGGTCGGACCCGAGCATTACACCAAAGTAGCACCCAGGTCAGGCTGGAAACCAGCATGAGTAAACCCATCTAACATGTAATACCAAAGCATACAACTGAATTAAAACCCGGGTACTCATATCAATTCACAAAGCCACAATTTATTTTAGACATCACTTATTCCACACATTAATTTCTAAGTACCAAACTTAGATAAAATAATCCAATTCACTTAAATCACTTCATTCTAGCCTATTGATTTCACAAATCAATTTATAAAATTCGAAGTGGTTTCGGGTATTTCCCAATACCCGACCCCGGTCTCTTCGAAACTCATATCATCAAACCAAGTTATCCAAATGAAATACACAACATTTCATATCAGAGATATCAACTTATTCAAAGCATCCAATACCATTCAACCAATCATAAGCAAAGCTTAATCACACAAATCAATTCAATTGATTCTAATTGAATTTTAAAACCTCAATCACTTAGATTCCTTCATTTACATTTATTAACTCCAAATCAATTTAATTAGTCAACCCATCATTATTCATCTTAACTTATCTACTTGGACTAAGTTCTCAGATTCATTAACTTATAATCACTTACATTGATTAATAATCCTTGAATTAATCATGCTCATAAATTTACTAACCCTCCATAAATTTTGTTACACTGATTAAACAAGTAATTAATCCTCAATTAAGTAATTACCAATAATTACCCCCTTTGATTTATGATATTAAGTAATTTTCTTCGACTTCTTTTATTAGTAAATTCTATTAACTACATTGATTAATTACCTTAATCAATCATTGATTATTTCAAATTATTAATTACTCTAGAATTTGATTAACCTTTAATTGCTTATATTATATTAATTGTTCACAATCATTAAGTACCCATCTTAATTAACTTCTTAGTTTCCATTAACAAACTCACTAAATTATCTATGGTCTTATACCGCATCCTCGATTAATCCTTCTGTGTGAAAATACTTCTTTAAAGTAATTTACTTAGTATACTCAACCACCATGAAAAGAAACCCATCAAATTGTTTATCAAATCGATGACAAAAATCTAACACGTATGGCCCTTTTCTTAGAAACAAACATGTTCATTTCGGGCAGAAATGTAACCCGAGCTTGCACCTCAATTTCATATATATAGATGGCCGAATTTTAAAAAGTGATACAAAAGAAAGTTATCACATTCTTCCTGAAGTTTCCAAAACTTTAAAAATTATAGGATTTGGATAAAAAACGCAAATGTTATACACAAAATACTAGCTCAGGTTTGCACAAGACACTAAGTACTCTACAACAAGAGGTTTTTCAACATAGTAATCAATGAATTTCAGAAAATGATACAAATTAAAAGTTATAGGCCTTTCCGTTAGCTTTCCAGAATGACCAAGATCATCTCATTTGGATCAACGGTTCAAAAGTTATGACCATTTTACTAAAAACATTAAGCTTAGCCTGAAATTATGCATTTGTAGGACAGCGACCAACAATTGCAATTATAGAATAGAAACATCAAAATCAGGCAAAATGAATAAATAAAAAGTTGTAGCTTAGTTTCTGATCTTTCCGAAACATTAAAAATTACCGAATTCCGATAAGAATTGTAAAAGTTATGGATAAAACAATTCTGAGATTTGAATTTCATAACTTCTATCATTTTGTCTCTGGACAGCAATAAACAATTAAAATTTTGGCCAAGATAACATCAAAATTTTGAAAAACTCAAAACTTAAAAGTTTTAGAACAAAGTCTAAGCTTTTTGGAACATCTCTATTTATCGAAATCGGTTGAGAAACGAAGAAGTTATGGCCAATTTAGTTTCAGCCTTAAGCACAGAGCTAATATTGGTTTTGCTCTCGGGATACAGTAGAAAGATTCAATTTTGACGTAGCTAACATTCAAATTATAGAAAACACAAAACATAAAAGTTGTAACACATGAAATATGCTTTCCAGAACATCCAAAAAATTGAAATTTCATTAAGAATTGAGAAAGTTATGGTCAAATTACTAAGCTGTGTTTTTGATAGAACCGAGCCACTTTTACTTACAACTATCATCTCTTCAAGAATAACATGAATACTAGAAATTTAAATAGGTTTTCTCACCTTAAACTTGTATATTTGCCTTGACTCTTTTTCCTTGGCTTTCTCCAAGCTTTTTCACTTTATCTTACTTTTGTTTTTGTTTTGTGAAAGAAAGAAAAATAAGTGAACATTTCCACCCTTTACATAGTAATTTTCAAGGCTAGTTTGGTAATTTTAGTTTTGGACACTTGCCTACTTCTCTTTGCACAAGCTTTAGAATGTTGACACATGTCTACTTAGGTGTCTTAAGATGTTTCTACACATGGACACCTAATGGGGTTATGTGTCATAATTCTATTTCGTCTTAAGTTGGGTGTATGGTCCATATTATGCCACTTGTCTTCACCATGTCATGCCACTTATCTTATACTTATAAATGTATACATACTTATACCTTTTGTATTATTTAAAAGCATACATAAATAAAAATAAAATAGAGATGGTGTAGATAGTATATTGAAACTATCGATTTACACGATATATTATTAAAACTGACAAATCACCTTTAAATTAGATTCCAACCATTCTATTATCTTCAGTCCTATCAATATAAATTTTATAAGCCTTCAAATTGTTATTAACAGGCTTAAAATTCTATATTCAATATTTTACCCAATTTCAAATTGTATAACTCAATAATTTAATTATCAAGTAAATATTAATATTCGGGAGTCAAGTTTACAATTAACGTTTAAATATTTAAAATCAATTTATTATTCCAATTTAAACTGTTAAAAATATCGGGTCGTCACACGTGGCAGCAAGGTTATTTGGGGGTAGCGCCCCCCGAGGGTATGTCCTTCTAGATTATGAGTGGTATCATGGTATGGAGCCCAGATACTTACTTTGTGGTTGCTGCAAACTTA
The DNA here is from genome assembly GCA_030765085.1 of Allium cepa. Lineage (NCBI taxonomy): Eukaryota > Viridiplantae > Streptophyta > Magnoliopsida > Asparagales > Amaryllidaceae > Allium > Allium cepa. The sequence continues at coordinate 345,394,483 of CM060938.1, forward strand.
TTGCTTTGTGGTTGTCGGTTGGGAAGCGCTTCGGATAAAGGTCGCAAATGACCGGGGGATAGCGTGTTCGTGTCAGTAATTACCTAGTTACAAAGGTAACCCGGCCTTGTGTAGCAGAGATCCGATTAGGGTCCAGGGACGTCCCTCTAGAGGCGTTCCATTTTATTTTATATGGGAAGTTCCTTTTCCCGACCATTTGTTGGAAATCCAAACAAAACAATACGAGCTGTTAACACCACTTTTTAGCGACTTAGCGACTCAACGACCTAAAAGAATAAGCGACTTAGCTATCCAAGGAATAAGCAATTTAACTACCTAAGCGACCTAACTATCTAAAGGCATAAACGGCTTAACGAGCTAATGACCCCTACGGCTCAAAGGGTTAACGACCTAGCGACTTAATAGGCTAAAATCATAAAGCGGCTCGACATGGCGCGACTCAACTACTTAAGGAGCTCCAATGACCTAGCGACCTAAACGCTCCTACAACTCAACGGCTTAAGAAAGGCAGCGACCTAACGACGTAAAGAGTTAAGGCAGAGAAAAGTCGCGTGCATATTGTTTCTTCCATTAGGTCGCTCGCGACCTAAGCAAACCGAGATAACTCCTATGCTACACCTGCTAAGCCGCTCACAGCATGTATCTCATCCAGGATGGCTCCATTGAGTCGTTAATGACTTAAGCTACCTCAGAATCACCCTTATGTCGCAACCCTTTAGGTCTCTCATGACCTATGATGAGCCTGACCTAAACCTAACCTCTCTTATAAATACCTCACCTGCTCCACACTATAGGGGGGATTTTTCCTTGAAGGCTGAGACTCTGCCACTTTGAAATTCAAGCAACTCGTTCATTCTCCAAGTCCTACAACATCATAACAACTTCAGAGATCAATTTCGGAATGGATGAAACTTCTTCACTGAATCGGATTATTATGGATACACTCCACTAATGGTCTCTTACTCATGAAGTTGACTCGATTCTACTTTGGAAGTTCAAGTCTTTGAAGTTTGTTGTACTTGAAGTTTAGTTGTAACAAAGTGTACTCAAAGATCATAATAAAAGATATAAAGTGGACGTAGGCTTGACTTTGAGCCGATCCACTATAAAAATTGTCGTCTCTTTACTATTTTCTGCTATTCTCTACTTATTTTTAGTTCCCGTACCAACGGGTGGTGCTTTCACTATATCATAACTCACACCGGGGTGTTAGCGTATATTTTTAGCGTTAAAATTTTTGGTGCTTTCACTAAGAACAGAACTCAGGAGTGCTCTCATCATTGCTTCACAAAGATTTGTTGAAAGACTCTCTTTAAGAACCATAAGTTTATCCGAGATTATGGCTCCTGGAAGGAAAAGTAGATCTACTAGATTTGGAAATGCTTATGACAACACTGCCACTTCTCCCGCGTCAAATCAAGCGGCCCATAGTGTTGGAATCACAAAGGCCGAATTGGATGCAGCAGTGTCTGGGTTGTATCAACAAATGGAAGCCAAGAACACTTTGATGTTGGACAGGTGCCAGAGCAATGGATGACATCAAGTGCAGATACTTTCTGGTGTACTTGGAGGGAGTGGCCTTGCTTTGGTTCATAAAGCTGCTAGTTCGATATGTGGATAAGTTCTCCGACCTAACTCAGAAATTCAAAGATCAGTTCAGGTTATATGCTTCGAAGGCCATGGATATAATGTCACTTTCCAGCCTTGAACAAAGCCTCGGAGAGTCTATCAGATCTTTCTTGAACCTCTTTAATATAGCCTTGGCTGAAGTTGATAATGCACAGCCTCGGATGATTCTAACTTACTTGATGCGAGCTATTGACAATTCAAGTGAATTTGGGAAATGGCTAAAGATGAAAGAGCCAAATTCACTTGAGAAGTTCTGTAAGAAGGTCGATGAATTTATGCGCCTAGAAACCCTTCCTGTGCCGGCAAAAGTAGTCGTGACTGAAGCTGAGAATAACATTGTTGCTTCTAACAAAAAGGAATCTGGTGGTCAGAAGAGGGAGAATGACGGTGGGAAGAAGCAGAAAAATGCGAAGATAGCCCGCCACTTTAGACCTTCAGATTTTACTCCCTTAACTGATATTCCAAAAAATATCTTTTTGCGACCAAGGATACTGTTGAATACCCCAAACCTCCTAAGATGAAGCCTGGGAAAAATGTTGTGCATAATTGGAGATTCTATCGGTTCCACAATCAACCTGGCCATGACACTAATGAATGTTGCCAATTAAAGAATTTGATTGAAGAGCTGTTGAGACAGAATAAATTGCAACAATATGTGAAGAGAAACAGAAGTGACCCGACCTCATCTACTCAGGGGCAACAAGTTCCTGCTCATCAGTCCGGCTGAGGTGAGAGGACTATAGTGCATGAATATGAGAGGCATGTCATTAATGTTATCACAGGGGGTCCTCACCCAGCGGGCAGAAGCTGGGGTGAGATGGAAAGATATGCTCATGCTTTGAGATATGCCCCTATGGAAGAAAGTGTTTTTGTCTTGGAAGATGCTGCACCTTTAAAACAGCAAAGAACTTTTAATGATGACATCATATTCCGGGCTAGGGACTCTGTTGGTGTTGAGGCTCCTACCATGGGTCCCTTGGTGATATCTGCAGGCATCGGACCAGCCATTGTAAGAAGGGTGCTTGTGGACTGCTGCGCCTCTTGCAATGTCCTCTTCAAAAAGACTTTTGATCATATGAAAATTCCCATGGCTAATGTCCAAGCTTCCTCATAGAAAATTGTTGGGTTCACTGGAGAACCAAAACAGCCTGTTGGGACTATTGACCTATTTGTAGAACTTGGAGAAGGGGAGAAGAAGGTGGTCCGAAAGAAAACTTTTGTGATTGTTGATGAATTCTCCGCTTACAATGCCTTCTTGGGTCGACCAACTCTTGCTGCGTTCAAGCCCATTCTTACCCCATGGTGCCTGACTATGAAGTTCCCCACTGATAATGGCATCAGTGTTGCGAAGGGGGACCAAAATGCCGCGCGAGAATGCTATCTCACAAAGTTGCGGGAGGTAAAGAAGAGAGAAATGGGTAAGGAGGCGACAGCTCCGCTCCACATCAAAGAACCCACCTTGTAGCAATTACGGGGTGGACCCTGCACTGGTGAGCATAGTGGTGCACGAAAAGAAATTGATCCCAGAAAAACCAGTGCAGGGGAGAGTAGAGTGGTGCCGGTGGAAGTGACCATGCCAATACTTGTTGACCCGAATGATTCGAACAAGGTGCTGAATGTGGGTTCACAACTCGGTGTGTCGGTTCAGAATATGTTGATATCACTCTTAAAAGCAAACATGGATGTATTCGCTTGGAGTCGTGCCGACGTGTGTGGAATATCTCAGGAAATCGCAGTGCATGCTTTGAATATTGATCCAAAATTCACACCCGTAATGCAGAAAAGAAGAACCCAGGGTCCTGAAAGGTCAACAGCATTAAAAAAAGAAGTAGATCGGCTCATGGAAAATGGCTTCATCAGAGAATCCACTTATCCAAATTGTGTTTCTAATCCGGTGTTGGTTAAAAAAGAAAATGGAAAGTGGAGAGTATGCATCGACTTTTCAGACTTGAACAAGGCATGCCCCAAGGACTGTTTCCCATTACCCAGGATCGATCAGTTGGTGGATGGAACAGCCGAGCATGAATTATTGTCTTTTATGGATGCTTACTCAGGATATAATCAAATCATGATGCATGAGCCAAACCAGGAGGACATGAGCTTCATTACTGATGTTGGTCTTTACTGCTATAAAGTTATGCCCTTTGGACTAAAAAATGCAGGGGCAACTTACCAAAGACTTGTTAATGCCATGTTCAAACCCCAGATTGGCAAGACTATGGAAGTATATGTTGATGATATGTTAGTGGAATCAAAGAAGACAGTAGACCACATGGATCATTTGGTAGAAATGTTCGCGATCCTCTGAAAATATGGAATGAAGCTAAATCCTCTGAAATGTTCATTCGGGTTAGAGTCTGGAAAATTCTTGGGTTTCATTGTGAGTGCTAGGGGCATCGAAGATAATCCTGCTCAGATTACTACCTTAAGAGAAGTCAAAGCCCCTAGGACAAAGAAGGAATTACAAAGCCTCAACGGGAAAGTCGCTGCTTTGAGTCAGTTTATTTCCAGGGCCACAGATAAATGCATTCCCTTCTTTTTGATGTTGTGAAGAAAGGAAAGAAAAACTTTGAATGGACTCCTGAATGTCCGAAAGCTTTTGATGACTTGATTCGTCGCATGGAAATGCCTCCAGTTCTTTCTAAGCCCAGCAATGGTGAAGATCTTTTCATATATTTAGCAGTTTCGTCTCATGCTCTCAGTGCAGCGTTGATACGGGAAGACACAAAAGTTCAGCGCCCGGTGTATTACATGAGCAAAAGATTCACTGGGGCAGAGATGAATTATTCAAAACTGGAAAAGCCCGTCTATTGTCTGTTGATTGTATCCAGAAAGTTGATGCCATATTTCCAAGCTCATCCTATTAAAGTCCTCACTGATCAACCTCTAAAGCAAGTCATATTTCGCCCTGAAACTTCGGGTCGTCTTCTGAAGTGGAATATTGAACTCAGCCAATACGATATCACTTACCATCCCCGAAGAGCAATCAATGGACAAGCTTTAGCAGATTTCGTTACAGAATACACAGATAAAGGTGACAGTGAGGAAGAGGTGACTAATGACATTCCGATCCGATGGAAATTATATGTTGATGGTGCAAGAAATGACTATTGTTCCAGAGTTGGGGTTGTGCTTGAAACACCCGAAGGGCGGTCATTGTGCTATGCATTAAGATTAGAATTTCCTTCGACAAATAATGAAGTAGAATACGAAGCTCTTATTGTCGGCTTAAAGATTGCAAAAGAATTGAACATCAAAGTATTGCAGATCTTCAGTGATTCCCAGCTTATTGTATGCCAAGTCAAGAAAGAGTTTCAAACTAAAGGAGGAAATCCGCCTGCTTATTTGTCAAAGGCCTGGGAGCTTCTCGATGATTTTGATCATTATACAATAAGCCACATATCCCGGGAAGAAAACATGAAGGAAAATTCTCTCGCAAAATATTCAAGCTCTGGCGAAGCTTAATTATTGGGATTGGTCCCTATGGAAGTCTTGTCAGCTCCAAGTACTGATGAGATGGACATTGACTGGATTATGGCTTTATCTCAAGAGCAGGAGTCGTGGATGACTCCGATCAAGGAATATCTACTCAACGGCTTCCTGCCAGAAAACTCAAAAGAGCGCCAGAAGTTGTTAAGAAAAGCCCCGAGATATGTAATTCAAGACAGTCGGTTGTACACACGGGATTCTCGATGCCATTACTCCGATGTGTAACCAAGGAAGAGGCTAAGACAATTTTAGCTGAGGTACACGGAGGAGAGTGTGGGGATCATTCAGGTGGCCAAATCCTAGCAAAGAAAATTCTCCGCTATGGGTATTTTTTGGCCAGACATTAATCGAGATGCTGCTAGCTACTACCGAAAGTGTGACAGATGCCAGAGATTTGCAAAAATCCCAAGAGCACCTTCCACCGAGCTAACACATATGGTCAGTCCACGACCATTCGCTATTTGGGGGATAGATCTCATCGGGCCTTTGCTAACTGCCAAGTCCGGAATCAAATATGCTATTGTTGCTGTTGATTATTTCACTAAATGGGCTGAAGCTAAACCGTTGGCTACTATTACCTCTAAAAAGATGATAAACTTTGTGACTAAAAATATCATTTGTAGGTCTCAGAAGATAATCACAGATAATGGTACCCAATTCGAAAGCGAAGAATTCCAGGACTTTTGCAAGCGATTCAAGATCCAAAAAAGCTTCTCAGTAGTGGCTCATCCGCAGGCAAACGGGCAAGTGGAAGCAGTGAACATAATTATCAAATATACCATCAAAAAACAACTGGAAAAAGAAAAAGGTGGTTAGGTCGATAAGCTGCCACTAGCACTATGGGCATACAGAACTACCCACAAGACTGCGACTGGGCACACTCCATTCTCATTAGCATATGGATCAGAAGCAATGATTCCGGTGGAAATAGAGGTCCCCTCACACAGGAGAATTCATTTCAACCAAGCTGAAAATGAAAAGCTGCAACTTGAAGCACTTGACTTCCTTGATGAAAGAAGGGAAGAGGCTAAGTTCAGAATTGCATCCCATCAGCAAACGATAGCCAGGCACTTCAATACCAAAGTTCGCCAACGCAGCTTTGAGATTGGGGATTGAGTCTTGAAAAGGATCATGACAGCAACAAGAGTATTTGGGCAAAACTGGGAAGGGCCATACGTCATAGGCAAAAAACTTCTTGATGGCACTTTCAAAATCACAACTGTCGAAGGAGACCCAATTCTAAGAGCCTAGAACAGCAATCACTTGCGTCCACATTTTACTTAGAAGCTTTGCTTAAAGTTGTAAAATGATTATGGATGTATCATTCTTGTATTGTAAGCCATTGTAAAATCAGTGCAAACCAATAATAAGAACTATAAAGTGGATGTAGGCCCAGTTCTTGGCCGAACCACTATAAATCTTATGTTCTCTACTACTGTAAAATGCCAGTCTCATTTCGATGTGCAAATATCTTAAATATATTGCTAAAATGTCGATTTAGTATTGCAGGCTATCAAAGCAAAGCTTACCTATTCAACACATCACAAGGCCCAACGATTCCTACAAATCACTCAACAATCAAATGTCAAGCCACAAAAGTTCCAGATTCCATTCCTACATAAGAAGTGCTTCTCATAAACAGTTGGTGATTCCACCGAAGGGGAACTTCCCAACGTGAAGGTTCCAGGCCCATGCTAACTGATTGCGATCATTTGTGCAAATGGACAGCTGGTCAAGTAGCTTGCGTCTGCCCCGTGGATTCACTTAACAATGAAATGCACTTCTCTAGGAAAAATAAACCAACTTGCAAAGGAAGGAAACATGTGCTTGGAAACGATAACGAGGAATCGCTGAGAGGCAGATGGTGGAAAGACATGGGCAAGCAGACAAAGAATAGTTAAAATGGAATCTTGTGTCTCAACCAAAAAGATTGGTGGAACCACTGAAGGGGCACCTTCCCAAAGTGAAGGTTCCAGGCCCTTGCTAGTTAATTGTGATCATTTGTGCAAACAACCATTCAGTTAGGTAGCTTGCGTCTGCTCCGTGAATCCACTTACCTGTGAGATGCAACCTTCCAGGCAAACAACAAAGCCCTCTTCGGAGGCACACTTCACCAAGTTGAAGGACCAAAGCCCTCTCCGGAGGCAAAAGCCCTCTTCGGAGGCACACTTCACCAAGTTGAAGTGCCAAAGCCCTATTCGGAGGCAAAAGCCCTCTTCGGAGGCACACTTCACCAAGTTGAAGTGCCAAAGCCCTCTTCGGAGGCAAAAGCCCTCTTCGGAGGCACACTTCACCAAGTTGAAGTGCCAAAGCCCTCTTCGGAGGCACATTTCACCAAGTTGAAGTGCAAAAGCCCTCTTCGGAGGCACACTTCATCAAATTGAAGAGCCAAAGCCCTCTTAGGAGGCAAAAGCCTTCTTCGGAGCCACACTTCACCAAGTTGAAGTGCCAACAAAGCCCTCCAACGAGGCACACCCAAAAATGAAATGCTTCTCTCAAAAGTTGGTGGAACCACTGAAGGGGCACTTTCTCGAAGTGAAGGCACCAGGCCTTTGCAAACAAATTGTGATCATCCATACAAACGCACATCCAATTAGTTAGTTTGCGTCTGCTCTACGGACCCACTTAACTGTGAAAAGTAACTTTCAGGCACAAAAAATGAGAAGGCCCTCATTGGAGGCACACTTCTACTTTCAAGGGAAGATCAATTTCTCCATAATGAGAACATTCTTCCCCAAAAAGTTGATGTGCCGAATCAAAGTCTTCTTTGGAAGCCCGCTTCACCGAGTAGGAGAATCCACTTCTCAAAACTAAAAAGTGACCACCTCTGAAAGTTGAAGTGTAAAAACTCTTTCTAAAAAAAAGAGAGAAGACTTCTCCAATACAAGGCACACTCTACTAGAGCAGAGTAATATTACCTCAAAATGGAAGAATTATTCTCCAAAGTAAGAGTGCAAGTCTTCTCAAAATGGATGAATTGTTCTCCAATGTAAGACTACAAGTCTTCTCAAATTGGAGAAGATTGTAATAAGCCATGATATGGGGGCAATATAATATAGCTACATCAATAAAAGCAATGTTCAACAAACATACCATGAGCTCACTGCAATATCGCACAAAGAAAATAAAGAAACTTGTGTGAAAATAAGGAATAAATGCATCCACAAATACAGTCAAAAAATTGTACAAGTAAAAAGAATCATTTTATTCCATACTATAAAAGATTTATATACATGTGCAGGTTTCAAAAAGCGGGGGCCGGTACCCGCACAATCTCTGGTCAATACAAGTCTTTAAATAAATAAAAAGCAAAAAAGCAGAACAAGAAGGATAAAGCCGGACCCATTACTTCTTCTTCCCATCGCCTTTGGAGCCCTCGCCCGGCCTAATGGTTAACTTCTTAAGTCGGCTTGAATGAGTCGGGGAAAGAGGGGAAAGAGGTGCAATTGGGTCCTTTTCTACTTTCTCATCACCAGTAGAAGTCTCCTTCATTTTGTAACAATCCGCAAATCCGTACCCCTTGAGTCAACACTATTCTACAATAATCAACTCAAGTTGTACAGAAATACGAACCATTTGGTTTTAAAGAAGATGAGGTAGAAGAAGAAAATAGAAAACAACATCAGAATCTAACCATCGCAGCGGATTAAAATACAATAGATAATAAATAAACTTTACTCAAAAAGTAAATACATCTGTTTACATATTACATCCTCAGAGTACATCAATCATAACTCAACATCCATAACATATAACTGGATACACAACAACACAACACAGCGGAAAATATATAAAGGCAAGTATGAGAATACGAATCGTCATCCAGCTCGTCTCCGGAGCTCCACAGCATTTCTTGTATCCTATAATACTCGGTCTGACCCGAGCATTTATAGTTAAAATAACACCCGAGTCAGTCTGGAATACCAGCGTGAGAAAATCACACCTAATTGATTATTAAAGTTTCAAAATCCTTTGAAAACAAAAGCATCTCGTAAGATCACGCCGCAAATAAACATGTCGGGTTTTTACCCTACGATAGCTCAAACAATTTTTATAGAAATCCTCTAATATTATAATAGGGTCTATATACAAATACTTATAAAATAGCCGAAATTGTTACATTCATTAAATTCCAGCTACTAGCCACAAAGTGGGCAATACAAACAAAACTCGTACAAGGCTCGTAGGGAGAATGGATTTCCAACTAATGACTAGGCACTGGGGGACCACGTGCCACAGTACGGGGCCTAGATCACCGTACGAGGAGTACGCCCGCTCCTCTGCAACACAAGGCCGGAACCATCCCTTATTGGACAATGCCGAGTGAGATCACCCCGCGGTTGGGATCAGCAACCGCCCACTAAGCCGAAATAATAAGGGACATCTAGACTGGAATGGCCTCACCCTGCTTGGGTGCTACCCACCTAGCCTTGCTGCATAACCCCTGATTTTCAGTCATTCCCATTTGATGAGGCTTGAGGCTAAGTGTTACCTTTTTAGAATATATCCCTTAGAATGCCCATCGTCCACCTGACGATGTTTCGCAAGCATTCATCCATACAAGTTTGTCCCAGGTTCGAACGGAACCGAATGCACTATTCCTACTACATCCATTTTGGAAATATCGTCAGGATTAGTAGAGACTAGCCCTTGCACTTCACTGCTCCATCTTCGAATCAAAAATCGTTTTTCACGAAAACGTACAAACTGGATCGAAGTGGTTTTCGAGAAATAAATCTCGATCCCGGTCTCTTCGAAACGTTCAACGTATTTGTCCAATATTGATAGTCGGTTATTTAACTATCAGTTATATTCACAAAACAACCATCGACCAATAAATAATTTTTCAAATTATTTATTAATCTCAAAAATATCTTCACAAGATATATTTCTATTTTCAATCCTTTGAAAACAGTTTCAAAACCATCTTTCTTTCAGAATCAACTTTCCCAAATATTTCCTATCTCCTCTGAAATCACCAAGCACAAAAATAAATTTTTAAAAATAATTTAAAACACTTTACTTTGAAATATATACTTTAAAACATTTAGGATAAAACTACTTAAATAATTTGTTAAAAATACGTACTATATGAATTTGAGAAAATAAGGTTACTTTATAAAATATAAAACCAGGTTTTCACTTTTAAAACAAATACTAAGTCACTTTTAAATAATTAATGCTATAATATGTTAAAAGGAAATACTTGCTTTAGAAATTAAATATTAGAAATAATAAATTTTGCAAAACTTGCTTTCTTTAAAAACAACTTTAAAACATTTAATTTATATTTACAAATTTACTTTTAAAAACGTGTACTTGGCCATCCAGAGAGAATTCCAACTTCAAGCACTTAAATCAATTTCCCGAATTGATTTCCAATTCATTCTATTTGAAATAAATTTCCTTACTTGCTCGGTTCATTTCAAAATTCATTACTTATGGACTTTATTTTTATTATTATTATTTGCTGTTTGATTTTAAATCATTAACTGAAATATACAAATTTAAGGCTTTTTCCCATTTTCTTCTTTGTTCCTTTCAAAATTTAAAATCTTAAATTTAAAATAAATGTTCTGTTCTTTTAGATATTAGCATTGGAGTTTACAATTCATTCACTTTCTATTAATTCAAAAATCTCCTTTCTATATTCAAGATATAGAATTCTTATGTCACTTTATTTTATTTTTATTTCACTCTTAAATTTATTCAAATTCCATAATTATTTTACTTACAAATTCACTTCCTTTCTTTTCTTTCCAACATCCAAGTTATATATTTTTCTGGAAATTCAATATACCCAATTATCCAATCAAACCATAGCATTCAATATTTCAACACAATCCATCATAAGATATCAAATCATCATAACAGGGTAATTTAAATAATTTAAGTAAATGTTGAGGGATCCAGTTGGATCCCTCCAACCTGTTTTCCATGCATCCACAGACATTAGCATAATATAATGCATCAATTCCCAAATATAGCATACAATAGCACATCAAACAATTCAACCATTCAAACAATTATTAAAATTTAATCATTTAAATTTAAATTTAACTGAGTGAGATTAACTCACCTTTGATCTTAAAATTAGCAATCTGATCCATCTCGACTCGTTTCTCCACAGTATTAGACCTTGAATAAACATTTATATGGTTATTAATATTTTAGTTGATCGAATAATTTATTTCCATTTTATAAATTTAATTAACCAATGATTCTATTTGAACTAATAAATTTTAAATTTAAACTAATTCTCTTTTTAACATATTACTTTTAATAACTAAAATAATTTGGTAAGTTTATTAAACAAATTTGATCACCACAATATCTTATTTTTAAAATTAAACTAGTATGCGTTACATGACTGTATGTATATTTATTTTATTTTTATACATTCGATAACATTTTAAAACCCCTACTATTATTTCAAAATCTTATTTGTAAAAATAAATTTTCTGTTTATATGTTTTAAATGAAGAGATATATATACTTATTCTCTTTTTCTTCACTGTGTAAACATACACAGTATAAATATATATATACACCTTAACTGGAACATATTTACTATTATTTTTTTAAAGATAATTTAAACTAAACCTAAACATTAATTAAATTTAAGCAGATAAAATTGCATACCCAAAATCAAGTTCTGCCCAGAAGGCTTCTTCCACAAAATGTTCTAATTCCCTGCATCGGCCACGAATACCCCAAACATCGGCCATTTGACAACTTCGAACTCGATTCACAAACAGCTGCCTCCACCTGAAAGCGCGACAACCCCACTGGCCCGCGAAACCACAGTAGCGAACGCCACCAAAACCCCAAACTCTCACGATCGACTCCCCCCCGATGCACTTCGAAGCCGCCACGACCCAAATCCAAGTTTCCCCCTTCACTCATACACAGCCCCAGGCCCGCGCATCCCATCGCGAGCTCACGAATCGATCACATCGCATTCGGTTCCATTATTATTATTATTATTATTCTTTTACGAACTATTTGAAAAGAGGGAGAGGGATTCGATTTTAAGAAGAGGAATGAAGATTTCGTGAATTACTGAGAGGATGAGGGAGGAGTTTCGGTTCTCAACTGAAAGATAAGTAGAGGGAGGAGGTTTTTTTTCTTCAAAAATCAAATTGAGGAATAAGGGGAAATCGAATTGAAGCAAAGGGGATCGATTTGCTCAAATTCCTTACTTAGTTCGGCCATTAATCTTCTTTGAAAAGCCTTGAACGAGATATTATTGAACGAACCTGCATTTAAAAAAAAAAGAGGGAACAGGAAAAGATGTTCGCGTGTACAATTGTTTCATCATGTCGGCTTTAACAGAGAAATGTTGGCTGCTGATTAAAAATTTATATTTTTATATTCAAAAATATCTCGCTTAGGTACCTAGTTATTAAATTGAATTCGATATAAGTTTCAATGCGTTTATATAACTTACGCTTACACAATGACTCTGATCACTACAAAACTTGAAATCCGATAATAATACAATACTACAGACCCAATGGAACTGGTTTCATCGAATTCCGAGATTGTGCCTCGGAAAGCTATTTTTTAAATTCAATTTAAACGATTTAAATTTCAAAACTGAACAAACAACTTCCAAATTCAATTTTAACACTTTTACTATCTTCGCTATCATCAGTATAAATTTTATAAGCCTTCAAATTATTTTTTATCGGCTTAAAATTCTAGATTCAATAATTTTCCCAACTTCAAATTATTTAATCCAATAATTAAATCGTCAAATAAATTGTGATATTTTAATTCAAGTTAAAATTACTCTATTGAATATTTAAAAGCAATTAAATATTTCGATTTAAATGCTTGAAAATTCCGGGTCGTCACATTCCTCCCCCCTTAAAAGAATTTCGTACCCGAAATTACAAGTTAGGAAGAATGGTCCAATACCCGCTAACTTATCCTCAAAACCAAACAAATTCGACATCCAACCAACTATCTTTTTACAAAGACCATTATTATTCTTATTAACTTTCCAAACCTTTCCTTAGTTTACAAACAATCCCATTTGCTCAATTATCCAAGTTTCAATTTAAAACCAAATTTTGGATTACCAAAATTTTCTCAAAAATTTTCTAACTCCCTAAATTTCCGAAAAATTTCGTCAGCGTTTCCTTTGCGCGGCTGACTTGGTACAACTACAAAATGGCTCTACAGCCTCCCAAATCCAAAAAGAAAACAAAAGGCTAAGTGGCTAAATCCAAATCCCAATCAAATTTCACACCAAATTTAAATACATATCTTTTTGGTCGGGCAACTCAATTTTTATCCTTATGAAGTCAAAACCAATTCACCTTTCCTTTATATTACCTGAATATCCTATTTAGCACTAATATCCAATCAGAATATTCCCAAAACATTTATCGACTCCCTTACCAAATGCCAATATTCATCCCAATATCAACTTAGAATATATTTGCAATATTCAATTCCCAATTAAGAATTTACCATTCCTTACTTAAGTTAACATAAGCATTTTACATGTTTCTTTATTTATTTCCATCTTACCACTTCAATTTATATTCATTTCCATCCACATTGGTTTATCTCCATTTCTATATGAATTCAATTTATTTTCAACTCTAAACTATAAATTTTATTTTTCATTTATACTAGTTCATGTCATGATTTTAATTAGTTTCATTTACCAACTTATTTAAATTTCCAGTTTGAAATCGTTTTGCTGTTAACTAAATTTTCCAAAATTTTCAAAATATTTCTAACTCCTAAAATTTCTGAAAATTTTTGGCAGAGTCCCCTTTGTACGGAGGGCTTTTGCAATTTGACAAAAGAGATAAATATATATACATCGACGGACACAGTCGGAAAAACCAAAAACAGTTCATATTTCCTATTTTTATTGCGTAGGCGTACCTTATTTAGCATTTTTAAGCAAGCGGTTTAAAATTTTAGCATTTAGCATAGCCAAAACCAGCCACACGGCTTCCCGGTACCTGTACTTACTCAATTTAAACACATAAGTACTATATATATATATAAGGTTTATAGCATTTCACTTAAATTTAAATAGCTAAAACATCGATTATGTAACAATGCATGTGATATACGGGCATAAACATATAAATTTCACATAAAATGCACGTTAATCAATTTCCATAAGCATATAAAAGGTTCCAACACTTATTACAATTGCGTATAATCAATTCTCAAACCATTCCATCCAGTTGAAGTGATTTACAACTTATACGCTCATATTTAATTCATTTTAAGCAAAACAACCTCACATTCATTCCAATTGATTCCAAAATCATTTTATTTCACTTCTAATAATTCATAGAATTTTATCCAATATTGTTTGCATCAACGATCCATTTCCCTATGTAATTCGACAATATTAGTGTGAATAAATAATTACTTAAGCTTTATAACCATTTAAATTGATTCCATCCCATTTTAATTTATTCACAAACTCTCATTGCATTTCTTTCTTATCCAAAGAGTTCTAAAAGAAATGCCCATTAAACACTTTTTATAAGAAATTTAAATATTCCAACATTAATTTTAATTGCTTACAACCAACCACATATTCGCTTCACTTAATCCGAATGGTTAACCACTCACAAATTTACATTTAATTTATTTTTAAGCAAACTGAACTCATATTTAATTCAATTGCTCTCAAACTCAATTTATTTTACCCTTATCAGCACATAGAATTTTAATTACTTCCATTTACATCCAATGACAATTTATTCCATGCAATTCGACGAGATTTATGTGAATAAATAAGTATTTATGTTTATAACCAATTTAAATTGATTTCAACTCAATTTATACTTAATACTATTCCATTTTCAATTTATTCACAATCAATATATTCTCATTTTCATTGCATTTCAGATTTGAATCCATTCACTTGCGTTTCATTTTATTAACCAAACCAGTTTCATTGTTCAAACAGGTTTCATTCAAAATCATTTGATCTAGCTCGACACTTTCTGTTTGAATTTTCATTCACAATCATTCATTTACATTTCATTCCATGTTAGTTTATTCCAAACTATTTTATTTAGCTCGAAAACAATCCAAGCTATTTCATCCAATAACTATTTCAATTTAGTTCATGATCCATTCAATAGCGTTTCATTCTTTATCCGCATTCATTCATTCTATTAACTTAAAAACATTCCATTTCCTTATTGTCTCTAATTATTTCAATTTCGTAACAATTTAAATGGTTTTCAATTATTTATTCAAGAATTTTCTTTCCATTAAATATTATCAGCAATTCACCGAATTTTTATTTCGATAAAAAATTTATTTTCACCTGATTTAAAACCAATCCAATATTATTAAACTTTGTTTAAGTTGAATTCAATTCAACTCCTTTCCATCTTTTAGCTTAAGGTTATTCACTCCAATTTTATTCTTAAGCTCATATCATTTGATTAGCTATTATAAAATTTAACTTTCCAGATTCAACTCATTTAATTAATTACATGGCCATTCCCAATTTATTTAATTTATTAACACTTCAAGTTAAATTTTAAATTTATAACTCAAGTTCTGGATCCGTTATCCGTTATCCATTTCCAAATTACCACCAAATTTGATTGACTCTCAATTCAAATCGAATTAATTTATAACTTGAGTTTTAATTCCGAACTTCATCATAATTTCACAATTCAGCTTCAATTAAACAACATTACGTTCCCATTTACACATTTTATTAACTAATTTATTATAAAATTAGTTTTCTCCTATTTATAGTTCAATACTTGATTTTATTTCCAAATATCACTTCATTTGATTTTCTTAAGTTCAATGTGTTTTATAATTCAAGTTTGGAATTATTTTTTTGTTTTATTCCCCAAAACATCAAACTATATTTATTTTGGAATTTGTAACTCACTTTTCAAATTTAATAAGTCACAACCTATTATTTACACAATTACATTCCTCATAGGCTTGAATATATTCTTCCTTTATTTTAATTCAAACCTTATGCTTATTTATAGACCAAGCATATTTTATCTCTTATAAGTCATTATGATTTATTTATTTAAATTCTCATTTCTTATCCAATTTATTTTTTCCATTTATCCAGGTAAGAATTTAATTCCATTCATGAATTCAATTGAATTCTTATTCCAATTCAATTTTATTTTAACTCGGTTTTCTTTAACTCGATTCGATTTCAACTTAATTCGAATACAACTGGATATTATTTCAGCCTATTCAATTTATTTTAATCCAGTTAAATTTTATTTTCCACTCCAAGTTAATCTCATTTTTAACCTTTCTCTTTAAATTAAATTTCCAACATTCAAAGCTTATATTTCCTTCCTGATTTTAAAATCATCTCAATTTATAAGCTTATAACCTATCTCATCCGAATTTTTAAACTCCCGGCTTTTGGTTTCAAATCATTTTGAAATCTCCAACATCACATCTCATATTTTTCAAAAAATCAAACCAATCCTGGTTTTATTCCTAACAAATTTCCTTTGAGATTTTCAAAAACAACTAACTTTTCTGAACAAATCAATTTGGCAGCAATCCATCACATAGAAACTCGAAAATGAACATCGATGATGCTACAGTCATCACCGAAGTTATTTTCCAATGACTGAAGTGAATTCAATGCTATCTCCCTTCCAAAATCCATTTTTAAACAAATTTCCTTTCAGAAATAACCCAAAAACAACAATAATACTATTTACCACCAAAATACTTCCAAAATCTCCGGGCTTTTAAAGTTTTCAAATTCTATTTTAATTCAAATTTTAACTAAAATGCATTTGTATAGTTTATGCTTATACAAATTCCCAATTAATTATATTTCAATTTATAATTTACATCTATAATTCATATTTATAAATTTCATTCTATAATGAATTTATCCCTTAAATTTTTACTTATATATTTCAATTTCTAGTTAAATTTTCACTTAACAATGATAATACTTTAATATCATCATTTCTAACATCCAAGCGACCATATATTATCTACACAGTTTTCAAAAACTATTCTTTATATCAAAATATGTTTTTGGGTAAAATTATTTCATTTACCCATATTAAAAACAATACCGTCTCGATTGCACTATTCAAGTGTTTAGAAACCCCTTCAATACAGTTGCGCAGACCGTGTCGACGAAGATTCATATGCCACTCAATAAATCAATCAACACAATATTAAAAAAATATATATTCACTGACAAATACGCGCTCATATCTATTAATACGCTCAAACTCATTTTAGAGTATTATAGACTCTAATTTAAATGAGTAATTCCCACCAGAGCCAAGGTTATCTCCAAACTAAGCTCTGATACCAAGTGTAACAACCCGCAAATCCATACCCCTTGAGTCAACACTATTCTACAATAATCGACTCAAGTTGTACAGAAATACGAACTATTTGGTTTTAAAGAAGATGAGGTAGAAGAAGAAAATAGAAAACAACATCAGAATCTAACCATTGCAGCGGATTAAAATACAATAGAAAATAAATAAACTTTACTCAAAAAGTAAATACATCTATTTACATATTACATCCTCAGAGTACATCAATCATAACTAAACATCCATAACATACAACTGGATACACAACAACACAACACAGCGGAAAATATATAAAGGCAAGTACGAAAATACGAATCGTCATCCAGCTCGTCTCTGGAGCTCCACAGCATTTCCTGTATCCTATAATACTCGATCTGACCCGAGCATTATAGTTAAATAACACCCGAGTCAGTCTGGAATACCAGCGTGAGAAAATCACACCCAATTGATTATTAAAGTTTCAAAATCCTTTGAAAACAAAAGCATCTCGTAAGATCACGCCACAAATAAACATGTCGGGTAAAAGTTTTTACCTTACGATAGCTAAAACAATTTTTATAGAAATCCTCTGATATTATAATAGGGTCTGTATACAAATACTTATAAAATAGCCGAAATTGTTACATTCATTAAATTCCAGCTACTAGCCACAAAGTGGGTAAAATAAACAAAACTCGTACAAGGCTCGTAAGGAGAATGGATTTCCAACTAATGACTAGGCACTGGGATACCACCTGCCACAGTACGGGGCCTAGATCACCGTACCGAGGAGTACGCCCGCTCCCCTGCAACACAAGGCCGGAACCATCCCTTATTGGACAGTCCCGAGTGAGATCACCCCGCGGTTGGGATCAGCAACCGCCCACTAAGCCGAAATAATAAGGGACATGTAGACTGGAATGACCTCACCCTGCTTGGGTACTACCCACCCAGCCTTGCTGCATAACCCTTGATTTTCAGTCATTCCCATTTGATGAGGCTTGAGGCTAAGCGTTACCTTTTTATGATATATCCCTTAGAATGCCCATCGTCCACCTGACGATGTTTCGCAAGCATTCATCCATACAAGTCCGTCCCGGGTTCGAACGGAACCGAAGGCACTATTCCTACTACATCCATTTTGGAAATATCCCCAGGATTAGTAGCGACTAGCCCTTGCACTTCACTGCTCCATCTTCGAATCCAAAATCGTTTTTCACGAAAACGTACAAACCGGTTCGAAGTGGTTTTCGAGAGATAAATCCCGATCCCGGTCTCTTCGAAACGATCAACGTATTTGTCCAATATTGATAGTCGGTTATTTAACTATCAATTATATTCACAAAATAACCATCAACCAATAAATAATTTTTCAAATTATTTATTAATCTCAAAAATATCTTCACAAGATATATTTCTATTTTCAATCCTTTGAAAACAGTTTCAAAACCATCTTTCTTTCAGAATCAACTTTCCCAAATATTTCCCATCTCCTCTGAAATCACCAAGCACAAAAATAGATTTTTAAAAATAATTTAAAACACTTTACTTTGAAATATATACTTTAAAACATTTAGGATAAAACTACTTAAATAATTTGTTAAAAATACGTATTATATGAATTTGAGAAAATAAGGTTACTTTATAAAATATAAAATATAAAATATAAAACCAGGTTTTCACTTTTAAAACAAATACTAAGTCACTTTTAAATAATTAATGCTATAATATATTAAAAGGAAATACTTGCTTTAGAAATTAAATATTAGAAATAATAAATTTTACAAAACTTGCTTTCTTTAAAAACAACTTTAAAACATTTAATTTATATTTACAAATTTACTTTTAAAAACGTGTACTTGGCCATCCAGAGAGAATTCCAACTTCAAACACTTAAATCAATTTCCCGAATTGATTTCCAATTCATTCTATTTGAAATAAATTTCCTTACTTGCTCGGTTCATTTCAAAATTCATTACTTATGGACTTTATTTTTATTATTATTATTTGCTGTTTGATTTTAAATCTTTAACTGAAATATACAAATTTAAGGCTTTTTCCCATTTTCTTCTTTGTTCCTTTCAAAATTTAAAATCTTAAATTTAAAATAAATGTTCTGTTCTTTTAGATATTAGCATTGGAGTTTACAATTCATTCACTTTCTATTAATTCAAAAATCTCCTTTCTATATTCAAGATTTATTAATTAGAATTCTTATGTCACTTTATTTTATTTTATTTCATTCTTAAATTTATTCAAATTTCCATAATTATTTTACTTACAAATTCACTTCCTTTCTTTTCTTTCCAACATCCAGGTTATATATTTTTCTGGAAATTCAATATACCTAATTATCCAATCAGACCATAACATTCAATATTTCAACATAATCCATCATAAGATACCAAATCATCATAACAGGGTAATTTAAATAATTTAAATAAATGTTGAGGGATCCAGTTGGATCCCTCCAACATGTTTTCCATGCATCCACAGACGTTAGCATAATATAATGCATCAATTCCCAAATATAGCATACAATAGCACATCAAACAATTCAACCATTCAAACAATTATTAAAATTTAATCATTCAAATTTAAATTTACCTGAGTGAGATTAACTCACCTTTGATCTTAAAATTAGCAATCTGATCCATCTCGACTCGTTTCTCCACAGTATTAGACCTTGAATAAACATTTATATGGTTATTAATATTTTAGTTGACCGAACAATTTATTTCCATTTTATAAATTTAATTAACCAATGATTCTATTTGAACTAATAAATTTTAAATTTAAACTAATTCTCTTTTTAACATATTACTTTTAATAACTAAAATAATTCGGTAAGTTTATTAAACAAATTTGATCACCACAATATCTTATTTTTAAAATTAAACTAGTAAGCATTACATGACTATATGTATATTTATTTTATTTTTATACATTCGATAACATTTTAAAACCCCTACTATTATTTCAAAATCTTATTTGTAAAAATAAATTTTCTGTTTATATGTTTTAAATGAAGATATATATATATATACTTATTCTCTTTTTCTTCACTATGTAAACATACACATTATAAATATATATATACACCTTAAACTAGAACATATTTACTATTATTTTTTTTAAAGATAATTTAAACTAAACCTAAACATTAATTAAATTTAAGCAGATAAAATTGCATACCCAAAATCAAGTTCTGCCCAGAAGGCTTCTTCCTCAAAATGTTCGAATTCCCTGCATCGGCCACGATTACCCCAAACATCGGCCATTTGACAACTTCGAACTCGATTCACAAACAGCTGCCTCCACCTGAAAGCGCGACGACCCCACTGGCCCACGAAACTACAGTAGCGAACGCCACCAAAACCCCAAACTCTCGCGATCGACTCCCTCCCGATGCACTTCGAAGCCGCCACGACCCAAATCCAAGTTTCCCCCTTCACTCGTACACAGCCCCAGGCCCGCGCATCCCATCGCGAGCTCAAGAATTGATCACATCGCATTCGGTTCCATTTTTTTTTTATTATTCTTTTACGAACGATTTGAAAAGATGGAGAGGGATTCGATTTTAAGAAGAGGAATGAAGATTTCGTTAATTACTGAGAGGATGAGGGAGGTGTTTCGATTCTCAACTGAAAGATAAGGAGAGGGAGGAGGGTTTTTTTTTCCTTCAGAAATCGAATTGAGGAATAAGGGGTAATCGAATTGAAGGAAAGGGAATCGATTTGCTCAAATTCCTTACTTAGTTCGGCCATTAATCTTCTTTGAAAAGCCTTGAACGAGATATTATTGAACGGACCTGCATTTAAAAAAAAGAGGGAACAGGAAAAGATGTTCGCGTGTACAATTGTTTCATCATGTCGGCTTTAACAGAGAAATGTTGGCTGCTGATTAAAAATTTATATTTTTATATTCAAAAATATCTCGCTTAGGTAACTAGTTATTAAATTGAATTCGATATAAGTTTCAACGCGTTTTTATAACGTACGCTTACACAGCGACTCTGATCACTACAAAATTTGAAATCCAATAATAATACAATACTACGGACCCAATGGAACTGGTTTCATCGAATTCCGAGACTATGCCTCGGAAAGCTATTTTTTAAATTGAATTTAAACGATGTAAATTTCAAAACTGAACAAACAACTTCCAAATTCAATTTTAACACTTTTACTATCTGCGCTATCATCAGTATAAATTTGATAAGCCTTCAAATTATTTTTTATCGGCTTAAAATTCTAGATTCAATAATTTTCCCAACTTCAAATTATTTATTCCAGTAATTAAATCGTCAAATAAATTGTGATATTTGAATTCAAGTTAAAATTACTCTATTGAATATTTAAAAGCAATTAAATATTTCGATTTAAATGCTTGAAAATTCCGGGTCGTCACACCTTTTCTTCGAAACTCCACGCTTCCCCCTCTTCTTTGAAGAAGATTCGCTGCCCAGAGCCATAAGATCAATCAACTTTGTATCATCGGCAGTAAATTCCTCCGGGGTCCTCTCACCCTCCTCAAGTTCTTCAGTTTTCTGCTCTTGTGAAGCGGCCGGGTCATCTAAGCCTTGAAGAGCTTCTATTTGTTCTTCTTGTGACCCCGATTGAGAAGCAGAAGGAGTAACTTGAAGAGATGGAGAAGCAACAGCTGGAAGAGGCGAAGGTTGTACAACACTTGTTATTTTCACTACAGAAGAAGAAAAATTAAACATCAGTATTTCTCGCAAAGAGAGGAGATAGTGGCACGTCGAGGTTTAAGTAATAATCAAGAAGTTCATCAAGCTCATGTGAAGCAAATAAGTAGTCCACTTGAGCTAGATCAGTGTTGAAGTTACCTGAAGAAGTCGGATTTATCACATCAATTTCAAAATCATGGGCTTCGATGTCTTCTTGGGCCTCGGCATGAGGAGTTGTAATTTCGATCTCGGCTTTGGCAGGAGGCGGAGAGTGAGAACTAGAGCCAATAATATCGATGTCAACCGAAGCCGAAGGACGAGTCGGCTCAGTCAAAGGTGCCTTCCCTAAATGCTCTCCTTCCGCCGCTTCGGTTCTTTCTTTGGCGAGTTGTTCTTTCCCTCTGGCAAGGGCGGTTTGACCTTCATCATCCAAAAAATGAGCCTCAAGGCCCTCCTCAGCGTAGCCGGCACCTTTAAACATTTCAGCTGCTGCCTCCCACACTTCAGTCAGGGTAATTTCATACTTTGGGCCTAAAAATGAGAGACTGCCACGCCTCAAGACGCTGTGATTGTAAAACTCGAATAAAGTGGAACTGACATTGGCCTTAGTTTCCTCATGAGATTGTTCAGCTGCTGCTTTTCCAGTAATGGCCTCGTAACGCTCCTTTTCAACTTTAGAAAGCTGAGCTTTTAACATTGCAATCTCCAAATCTTCGGAGCTAGTCCTTTCCCGCAGCTGAGCAACATCATTGCGGTAGTTTTCCACGATTCTTTGCTGCGCCTCAAGTTTAGCCTCAGCATCTCGTTGACTAGCATGGGCGTCTCTTACTTGCTTTTGAAGAACCTCTTTCTTTTGAGTATAATAAGTGGAAGAGGTGGCAGGATCATCTTTAAGTTTCTTGACTTCAGCCTCAAGTTTCTCATTATACGCGGTGATATTCTTTATCTTCGTATCATGCTGATCAAGAACTTTTTGCCATTCAGATTTATCGCTTTCCATGGTTAGCATAGCCTCGAGATTTAAGCGATTTACCCTTTGAATCTCATCAACTAATTTCTGCCAGCCGGACATTCTTTCGATATCAAGCTTGATGGCGGCAAGGTTTCTCGGCATGGCCTGCTTATCAATTGGAACCAAGTCCAAATCAAAGCGTACTCCTTTCAAACACCAATGTAGAAATCGGCTTTAGAGTGCAGGCGAAGGTCTCTTAACTTGATAAGGAGGCCTATTAATGATTGATTGAATGTCAGCTCTTTGAAGGGCATGAGAGCTAGAGGAAATGTCTATAGAGGTAGGAGCAGCGGGCACTTTGGAAACTTCAGATGAAGACTTTTCGCTTAGCTTGGCTTGCTTGCTTGGATCTTCGGCTATATGACTCTTCCCTTTATCGTCATGTGACTTTCTCTTATGGGAGTCATCGTCATGTCGGTCATCTCTCCTTCCATAACGCCCCTCATGAGCCTGCCTCTCGCGTGCTTTCCTAGCTGCTATTTCTTCATCGGTCTCCCTAGGGGAAGGAAGATAACGCTTGGGATTGTAAGAATCACGACTCGCATAGCGCTGAAAGTCTTCATGATACAAGCCGTTGCGTCCTATGGAAGAACCTGAAAATGAAGAAGAGATGAAGTTCAGAAATCTTCGAAATAAAGAAGCTAAGTGCACATAATTGCCAAAAATCCTAAGTGTGTGTGGCGTGTGAACTACGCGCGTCAAGCTACAAACCACTCTTCGGCTTAGGAGTCAACTCTTGGGTTGATGAAGTTGACCGCAAAATGGATGTCGCTTCGATTGATGGAGAAACAAGCTTAGAAGTGATGGTGTCATCTTTAAAAAGCTCTTGGGAAGTCACCATAAGGTCACTCAGTCCCCCAGTGACATCATCACCATCTTGCCAAGCAGAATGGGTCACATTAGCAGTGCCTTCTTCAACACGCTTTGCACTCTTAGTAACGGGACTTTCATTCTCATCTCCCTCATCAGATCTTCCGGTAGCCTTCCCAAAATGTTGAGGAAATTCCTCTTCTTCAATAACCGGGGGAAGTTTAGATTTGCTAGATAATCCCGCATCGTCAACGGAACTGGAGCATTTCACTAACGAAGCCTCTATAATAGGTTCCTTCGGTGTGGATTCCTTTACGAAGGCTGGGGCATCTGACACTTCTGCTTGAGAACTGGGGGCATCACGAGATTGAGTGGATCGAGAAGAATGCAAAAGTTTGAATTGGTGCAGAAACTCGTCTTTCAGCAAAAACTTAATACTTCTCTCATCAACAGCCACGACATTCAATCTTTCGAAAGTCGGTTTATGGCTAGAATCTTTAGAGGGAGGAGGAAGTGCTGCAAAAGTAAAGAATGAAGTTAGCACTTGACGACTTGAATTTTGAAAGGCTCAGAAATGAAGTGAACGAGGATATGTAGTCTTACATCCTACTCTCTAGATGCCGTAGAATCCCGAGGACAGCGGACAAAGAAGAACTGATTTAAAAACCCGTGAGCACTCTCGGGAAGATCTGTAATCAGTTTACGGTTAGCACTCCTTACAAGAGTTATGGAAGGGTGATCTTTCTTCCTACTGAATGAACACAAGTAGCAGATCTCCTAGAAGCTTGGGAGGCGGTTAAGCGTCCTCCTAAACAGTACGCACAACCCCATCAAGATGGCGTAGCTGTTAGGGTGCAACTGGAATGGAGAAATAGTTAATCGAAGGAGGAGAATTTTAAGAAAATTATTGAAGGGGGGAATAGCTCCGTTCAGACACATTTGACGGTTTACTGCAACGAAGCCAGGAGGTGGCCTATCGGCAGTGTCATTTACCCCTGGAAGTAGAGCATCCGCTTCAGCAATGCCGAATTGAGTACATAGCTGGCTGAAAGCCCGTTGGCTCAATGAAGTTGTAACTCTCTCCGGAGGATTCTCTAAAGGGTCAGCTACTGGGAAGACCTCATCGGCTCTCTCTGGTATCTCTTCTTGCATTTGTTGAGAAGTCATTCTACACAAGGAACTGGATATTCAAAGATGAAGGTGCACGTTTCCTAAATGTGTGAAGTGTTGTGCAAAACTAATAAAATGACAAGCAAATATAACTGGAATTAAATTAGTTGACATTTGTCAATTATAAAGTGTCAGGGCTTGTTATTTTAAGTCCAAGTACAGTGTTGATGCAAACAGATCAGCTTTAGTTGATTAATTTAGCTTTGCTTTAATAATTCACTTGAACTTGTTAACTCACAGCACTTCATTCACATAATTCCTTTAAGTTGATTATTCTTTATCGACTAATCTATCATTCGATGTGGGCAGTCAATGGCAGTATATTCGCCCTAGTTTTCTGCAAATATTGTATTTGACAGATTGTTGACTTAAAAGTTAATATAATCTGTGAAAGAGTGTGACAAGTTTAAGCAGTTAATTCTGGAAGTTCAAGTTGGAAATTCAATCAAGTTCTGTCAAATTCTGCAAGTATTCAAGTCCTATTCATTCCTTAAGTCGCAGGAACGACTTAAGTTAGCTTGGGACTCTTTAAGTCGCCCAGATCATGCCCAAATGACTTAACATAGGTCGGGCTTCCCTAAGTCATTCTGTTTTAAATTCATATGCTATTCTGGCAAGTTAAGTCGCAAGTCATCTGGGTCACGGTCTCTTATGTCGCTCAGAACTTGGATGTTAAGTCGTTGAACCGTTAGGTCGCGTGATTCATATCCAAACTACTAAGCCCTAAGTCGTACGAAGCTCCTAAGCCGGGTATTTCCTAACTCTCATTAACCCGCTAGCTCTTCTTCATTCAACAACTGCCAAACTCACAAACCCGATAACCCATTATCATCTCCACAATAGAATACATCATCTTTCCACACCGCCAAATCACCCAAAACCAATTCAAATCACCTTAGATCCATCATGGATCCAATACGCTACTGTGTTCTCGAGAATTACAACGACGATGCGTCCAAAGACGACCAGAGATCGATTGTAACAAGATTCATGGTAAAATGCAGCACATGAAATTGGATTAGGGTCAAAAAATGGGGGATTCGCGATTTGATGTTGGACGTGGTTGAATATTGATCGAATTCACTTACGTAATGTGGTGGTAAAGATGATCAACGGCTGATTAATTTGAATTCGTCTTCGAGAGCTCGGAAATTTCTCAATGGAAAGTTAGAATGTTAGAGAAGATGAAGTGAAAAAGGAACGACATAAGCCACTTATATACCGGAGCAGTGGAACTCGAATCGGCACGAACCACCTAACTTTCTCATAAGTCGCTCACAACCTAGCAACTCAGAATGGCGCGAGTTAAGAGGTATCGAAGCACACGACTTAGCCCTTAGGCGTATACTTTGAAGGGCAAGTGTTAACACCTCTTTTTGGCGACTTAGAAACTCAACGACCTAAAAGAATAAGCGACTTAGCTTTCTAAGGAATAAGCGACTTAACTACCTAAGCGACCTAACTATCTAAAGGCATAAATGGCTTAACGAGCTAATGACCCCTACGGCTCAAAGGGTTAACGAACTAGCGACTTAACAAGCTAAAATCGTAAAGCGGCTCAACGTGGCGCGACTCAACTACTTAAAGAGCTCCAACGACCTATCGACCTAAAGGCTCCTACAACTCAACGGCTTAATAAAGGCAGCGACCTAGCGACCTAACGAGTTAAAGCAGAGAAAAGCCATGTGCATACTGTCTCTTCCATTAGGTCGCTCGTGACCTAAGCAAGCCGAGATAACTCCTATGCTACACCTGCTAAGCCGCTCACGACATGTATCTCATCCAGGATGGCTCCATTGAGTCATTAACGACTTATGCTACCTCAGGATCACCCTTATGTCGCAACCCTTTAGGTCGCTCACGACCAATGACGAGCCTGATCTAAACCCAACCTCTCCTATAAATACCTCACCTGCTCCACACTTGAGGGGGGATTTTTCCTGGAAGGCCGAGACTCTGCCACTTTGAAATTCAAGTAACTCATTCATTCTCCAAGTCCTACAACATCATAACAACTTTAGAGATCAATTCCGGAATGGATGAAACTTCCTCACTGAATCGGATTATAATTGATGCACTCCACTAATGGTCTCTTACTCATGAAGTTGACTCGCTTCTACTTTGGAAGCTCAAGTCTTTGAAGTTTGTTGTACTTAAAGTTTAGTTGTAACAAAGTGTACTCAAAGATCATAATAACAAACATAAAGTGGACGTAGGCTTGACTTTGAGCCGAACCACTATAAAAATTGTCGTCTCTTTCCTATTTTTTGCTATTCTCTACTTATTTTTAGTTCGCGTACCAACGGGTGGTGCTTTCACTATATCGTAACTCACACCGGGGTGTTAGCATATATTTTTAGCGTTAACACGAGCCCTGTACGGTTTTAGTTGTAGAACCTTCCATTTAAAATGGTAGCTATAACAGACATAATATAATGGTACCTATGCTGGCTAAGATTAATATTGTACTTTCGAAAATGTTTTTCATACTATGCACTAATAATAATATTTAAAGTGTTTTCTCATATCAAGCATTTTTTTTTTCATAAGGAGAAATCTCCTCCAAGTCTGCATTTGCATTGTGTGTGTGGTGGGAGGCCTTATGGCAGTTTCATTTTCAAAAAGCATTGCGAATTTCTTTCAAACTCTTTTGTTTGCTTTTGATAAGAATAAACTACTTTTATTTCAAGCAACTGTTTTCGTTTGCTCACACCAGTCCCATGACTGACTCGGAGTTTATCGTTCCCTTCCTAATCTCTGGGTGCCCACAATTTACCACACGGGCAGTCTAGAGTTGGGTTTTTCAGATAGTAGATATAGATATCGATTCGTTAGCTTTTAGCTTTTTCTTTGGAATTCTTTGGAGTCTTTGGAATCACGGACTGGACTTGCTCATCTGGATGCAACGTGATGGTGGTTAGAGCAATTTTTGGATTGGTGCTCTGGAGTTAGAATTGTTGTTGTTGTTTGGAGTTTTTTGGTTCCGCTGCTATATCATATTGTTATTCCGTTGTAGCATTGTTATCTTGTATCTCTGATATTGATTCATATTGTATCATTGTTGTATCGAATGTTGTACATCAATGATATTCATTTCTTTTTCCTCCACTATGTTGTTATACTTGATGTGTTATAAGCTCTGGCGAATCAGGTTCGACGTTTGAATCTGCGGCATTTGAATACGAGTGTCATATTCGGTGCCGATTTTCGAAGGTCGAGTCAAGGTCGTTAGAATATCTTCATTTAAATTGACGTAATATTTAGATATTTAATTTCATTTATTTCAATTAAATTCAATTTCTATAGTTCAAATCCCATTAAATTGATAAGTCTTCATTTCCATTCTTTCAATTCAACAAATTATCCTATTATGGATAATATTAATCATTATTCTCAAATATTACCTTAATTTATACTCACATAACTTTTAATTTTAGATTTATTGCAATTAATTACCAGTTTTAATTTAATATACTCAATAAATGGTTAACTTATAGTAATCATTGCCAGTAACGTTTAATTTCACTTATAAGCTATTGTTAAAAAACAAATGTTGCAATTGATTTAGATCTGATTCAATAAATTAAATGAATGGGTAACAATTAATAATTATCACTATTTTCCTAATTTAATCATATTCATACTTAATTATCAACCAACAATTATTATAGTAGCTTATCTAGCATTGATTCTATCAAATTACAACTTATTACGTATTATTCCACTAATTAACATAACTTTGAATTTATATCCCAATTTACTAATTTCAATCAATTATAACCCTACAATTGTTTCAATTAATTGGTTTTGCACTAAATTAGTTATTTATCAACTTGCACTAACCTTATTTCCTTAATTTTCATTCAGTTACTATTAATCCATATTTTATTTCATTGGTTAATTCAATACTTACTCTTATTTACTTATTTCAATTTTATGACCAATTGCAACAATTTACACTTTCCACTATTATATTAATTATCATTAAAGTAACATTTAATTACCCTTATTTGTAATTGGTAAATTAACTGTAGCAACAACATTTGTCACCATTATCCCTTTATAATACTTGTATGTTTATTCTTCACAAACAATTTTCGTCTATTATACTATTTCATACATTAATTCAATAATTTCATTTGTTTTTCTTATATTTCATTTATAAAAAAATTATAATATTTCCTGTTAACGCTTAAAATTGAACGCTAACACCCTGGTGTATGTAGAGATTAAGTGAAAGCACCACCCGTGAATACGGGAATTAGAAACAAGTAGAAAAGTCATAGAGAAAGCAGTAAAAAGACAGCAGTTTTATAGTGGTTCGGCTTCAAGTTAAGCCTATGTCCACTTTAATCTTCTTTATTGCTGAATCAATTACAACTTTACAATAATCTTTGATTACTACACTGCTAGGACAAACAACTAAAACTCCGATGTAGAAGAACTCTTTAATTCCATGTCGAATGTGTTAGATTTCTTCTTGAAGTCCGTTGAAATGTCTTTTGTGTTTGAGGTGTCGAGTGAGTCGAGAATTCTGCAGAGTATCAGCGTTCCAGAAATGAGCCAAAGATCCCTCTCTAGTTGGAACTAGTGCTGTATTTATAGGAGAATTCTGGACTAAGTCGTAGGTCGTAGGTCGTAGGTCGTGGTCCTATCTTAGGGACCTAAAAGGTATGAGATACCGCACATCTTGCTTGCACTTGGTCTCTTCTGAGCAAGTTAGTAGGTTGTGGGTGACATAGGTGAGGAGTGACATAAGGAGTAGCTGCATAAGAAGTTGCCTCGGCTTTGCATGGCTCGCGAGAGACCTAATGGAAAGGCAATGTGCAAGCGGCCTACTCTTTCTTAACTCGTTTGGTCGTTGGCCCGCTAGGTCGCTCAGTCCATTTAGCTACTAGGTTGTTTAACTTGTTGAGCCGCTTTATGTGTTAGGTCGCTTACTCCCTTAGGTAGTTAGGTCGTGCTTTCGTATAAGTTGTTAGGTCGCTTATAAGTTAACCTGTTAGGTCGCCTGAGTTGTTAGGTCGACTACTTAGCCGCTTGGACCTTTAAGTAGTTAGACCGTTAGGTCGCAATTATTTTAGGTCACTAGGTCATTGATAACTTTAGGTCGCTTATCTCGTTTGGTCGCTAGGTCGCTTTTGTCGTTAGGTTGCTGTTGAACTTCATTCTTGTTATCTTGCTCATTTCCTTGGGTCGCTGAATAGAAGAGATAACATTTGCCCCTCGAAGTACACACCTATGTCGTAGGTCGTGTGCTTCGATCTAATTCTGCTAGGTCATGAGCGACCCAAGAGAAAAGTTAACTCGCGTGCCCATCTGCTTTTGCCTTATACAACTTCTAGCTCGTTTCTTCTTCTTTACTTAATTGTTCTAACAACTTGCTCCGCCATTAACGAGTCTTCGAGCTTTCTAGAGCGAATTTGATCTATCCAATCGTCAATCCAACTTCACCATTATATTGTGTAAGTGAATTTTGATCCTTATCCAATCACGATCATCATCGAACTGCGAATCCCGATTCCCTGACCTCAGATCTACCCGATGTGTCACATCTTACTTTTCAAGTCAAGTTGCGATCGACCTTGATCGCCATTAACTATGTTGCTGCTGCGATTCACGAGAGCACAGCAGCGCATTGGGTACAGGATGGATCTGAAATGATTCGAATCAGTGTGGGTGATATGATGGTATGGATGGGTAATGGATTTTATTGAGAGGATGAGGGATTTCGTTGCTTAGATGATAACAGGTTATTGGGTTGCAAGGTAATGAGATAGCGAGCTATCGGGTGGAGAAGAAGTTAGCGAGTCAAGGAAGGTAGGGCATAGTGGCTTTGACAGGAAATAGCTCGGGACTGTCAGAAGCGATTTAGTGAATTTGAGCGACCTAGAAACCTTTGCGACCTAAGAAACTTGGCCGTCCTAACAAACTTGAGATTTAACTTGCTTGCGACCTATCTTTGTGCGGCATAGGTTTTTAGGTCGCGGCTGACCTAGAACTTGGACAATTTTTGTTTAATTTTAACCTGAAGCTTTGTGTCTTAAATTCTTTAACTTGAACAATGCGACTTAAGATAATTCGACTTATGTTAGGCCGTTGGGCTTGATTGATGAACCTTGACCCATGATGAGCCGCTTGTACTTGTTTAAGATTATATTAACTTTAATGTTAATAACCTGTTAAACACGACATTTGCAGAAAAAATGGGACGAATATACTGCCACCGATTGCCCACATCGAATAAAAGATTAGTCGATAAAGGATAATCAACTTAAAGAAATTGTATGAAATGCTGTGAATCAAGAAACTCAAGTGAAGTATTAAAGCAAAGCAATGCTAACAATTAGAACTGATTTTGTTGCATCAACACTGTACTTGTATTTGGACTTAAAACAACAAACCCTGAAATTTTGTAACCGATAAATTCCTGTTAGCTTAATTTCAGTTATATTTGCCTGTCGTTTTATTAGTTTTGCACAACACTTCACACATTTAGGAAACGTGCACCTTCATATTTGAATATCCAGTTCCTTGTGTAGAATGTCTTCTCAAGAGAAAATGGTAGGACAAGCTAGAGAGGCCTTTCCGATTGCCAACCCACTAGATAATCCCCTAGAGAGGACTCCAACCACCCTGAGTCAACGATCATTCAATCAGCTACGCATTCAATTTGGTATTGCTGAAGTGGATGCTATACTTCCCGGGCCAAATGATACCGCTGACAGGCCACCTCTCGGTTTTATTATTGTTAATCGCCAGATGTGCCTGTGCCGCGCCATTCCTCCTTTCAATGAACTTCTTTAGCAACTCCTTCTCCGACTAGTCATCTCTCCCTTTCAATTGCATCCCAATGGCTACGCCATCATGATGGGATTGTGCGTTCTATTCAGGAGGATACTTGATCGTCTTCCGAGTTTTGAAGAAATCTGTTACTTGTGCACGTTTGCAAAGAACAAAGATCAACCCTCTATCACACTCATGAGAAGCGCCAGAAATCGTAGATTGATTGTCGATCTTCCGGAAAGCGCCCACGATTTCTTAAATCAATTCTTTTTCGTTCGATGCCCTCCAGGATTTTATGCCATCTGGAGAGTAGGAAGTAAGATTGCTCACTTCCACTTTTCCATTTGAGCTTTTCGAGATCCGAATTGCTAAATGCTAACTTCATTCTTTTCTTTTACAGCGCTTCCTCCTCCCTCCAGAGATCCTAGTCACAAAACGACTTTTGAAATATTAAGTGTCGTGCCAGTGGAGGAAAGAAGTATTAAGTTTTTGCTGAAAGATGAACTTCTTCACCAATACGGGCTTCTGCACCCTTTCCGTTCTACTCAGCCTCACGAAGTCCCTGATTCTCCAGTGGAGACATCGGATGCCCTAGTTTTCGTCGGAGAACTTACACCGAAAGAACACACCGTTGAGGCTTCATTGGTAAAGTGTTCTACTTCGATTGATGTTGTGGGGCCATCCGACAAACTTGCACTTGCCCCTTTCATCGAAGATGAGGAACCTCCCCAACAATCCGGGAAATCTGGTGCCGAAGGAACTGAGGGAACAAGTCCCACAAAGCACAGTGGTGATGATACTTTTGAGGGGTTGAGCGACCTGATGATTACTTCACAGGAGCTTTATAAAGATGATCCTATCATCGCTAAAGTTACTTCTCCAGCAGTTGAAGCGAAATCCGTCCTGCAACAAACTCCATAGGCCCAAGAATTGACGCTAGCTGTAAATTCCATCATCACCCCCCATCCAAGGAGTGGTTCGTAGTTTGACACGCGTAGTTTGCACTTACACACACTTAGGATTTTTCAGCACTTTTATGCATTCAACTTTCTTGCTTCGAAAATTTATGAACTTATATTTTCTTTATTTTCATGTTCTCCAATGGGGCGAAGTGTCTCTTATTATGATGATTTCCAGCGTTACGGGTATGACCCCAAGAGGTATCTCCCTGCCTTCCGGGAAACTGACGAAGAAAGAGCTTCAAGGAAAGCTCATGAAAAGCGTGCTTACGAAGAGCGCTACAGGAGACGGGACAAACGACACAACTCCTCCCAGAGGGATGATGATTCCCACAAAAGAAAGTCCCATGATGACAGAGGGAAAGGTCATATTGTTGAAGATCCCAGTAAGCGGGCCAGGCTTAGTGAGAAGTCGGCGCTTGCAATTTCTGAGAAACCCGTTGCTCCCGTCTCTTTGGAAATCCCCTCCAGCTCTCCTGCCCTTCAAAGAGCTGATGTTCAGACAATCATTAGTAGGCCACCATATCAAGTTGGGCAGGGTCCGGCTACTCTTCAAAGCCGGTTTCCGCACTGGTGCTTAAAGGGAGTGCGTTTCGACCTTGACTTGGTCCAATTGATAAGCAAGCCATACTGCGAAATCTAGATGCCGTCAGACTTGATATCGAGAGAACGTCCGGTTGGTAGAAACTTGTTGACGAGCTTCAAAGAGTTAATCGCGCAAATCTCGAAGCCATGCTGACCATGGAAAATGACAAATCTGAGTGGCAAAAAACACTCGATCAACATGATGTAGAGATGAGGAGCATCGCCGCTTACAAAGAGAAGCTTGAAGCGGAAGTTGAAACACTTAACGAAGAGCTCGCCACTTCTTCTACTTCCTATTCTTAGAAAGAAGAAGTGCTCCAAAAACAAGTGAGAGATGCTCACACCGCATAGAGAAATGCCGAAGCTAAATTTGAAGCGCAACAGCAAGTTGTGGCAAGCTACCGTACTGACGCTGCTCAGTTGCGAGAAAGAGTTAGCTCCAAGGACATGGATATTGAAATATTAAAAGCCCAGCTTTCCAAAGATGAAAGAGAGCGTGATGAGGCCATCGCCGGTAAGGCAGCAGCTGAAGTAGCTCATGAGGCGACTAAAGCCGAAGTCAGCTCTACTTTATTCGAGTTCTACATACAAAGTGTTCTGGGGCGCGGTAGCCTTTCATTTTTGGGACCAGAGTACGAAATTACTTCAGCAAAAGTGTGGGAAGCCACACTTGATATGCTTGGGGGAGCTGGATATGCTGAAGAAGATTTAATGGCGCACTATTTTGACGACGATGCATGCGCTGCTCTTGCCAGGGGAAAGGAGCAACTTGCAATAGAGAGAGCCGGAATGGAAGAAGGAGAACATTTAGGGAAGGCAACCTCAACCGACCCAGTTCAACCTTCAGTTTCGGCTGACATCGATATCGTCGGTTCCAGTTCCCATTCTTCACCTCCTACTACAACTGTTTGCAACTGCTCATACTAGAGATGAGGCCCAAGAAGGTGCTGAAGCACCAGACTTTGAAGTTTACGTGATAAATCCAACTTCCCCAGGTAACTTCAACATCAATCCAACTCAAGTGAATCGCCTGCTTGTTTCGACTGAATTCGATGAACTTCTTGCTTTTTTTTCTTAAATCTTGACGGGCCACAATCTCCCCTTTTTACGAAGATTACAGATTTTAAGTTTTCTTTTTCTGTAGGGAGAACACCAAGTGCCGAGCAGACTTCTCCTCCTCCAGTCATTCCTCCTCCGTCTCTTCAAATTACTTCTGCTTCTCAGCCGGGGTCACAGGAAGAACTAATAGAAGCCCTCCAAGGCTTGGACGACCCGGCCGCTTCGCAAGAACATAAGGCTGAGGAACTTAAAGAAGGTGAAAAGACTCCGGAGAAATCTCACATCGATGACATAAAGTTGTCTGCACTTAGAACTCCAGGCAGCGGGTCTTCTTCAAAGAGGAGAGGCAAGCGCACAACCTCAAGGAAGGGAAAGAAAAACACTACTGAAGGGAAAGAGGAAGTAGATCCAGCTGCAGCTCCTTCTCCTCCATCCCCGACTCGTTCAGGCCGGCTCCCCAAGATAACTATTAGGCCAGGTGAAGGCTCTAAAGGCGGCGGGAAGAGGAAATAGAGAGTCTTGCTTTCCCTTTCTTGTTTTGCTTTTTTGCTTGTATCGATCAGATATTGTGCGGGTACCGGCCCCCGCTTTTTGAAACCTGCACATGTATAAAATTTTTATAGTATGGAATAAAATGATTCTTTTACTTGTACAAACTTTTGTCTGTATTTGAGAATGCATTTATTCTTCTTTTTCATATAAGTTTCTTTATTTTCTCAGTGTGATGTTGCAGTAAACCTATGGTATGTTGCTTGAGCATTGCTTTTATTTTTGTAACTTTATCA
Organism: Allium cepa; assembly: GCA_030765085.1. Classification (NCBI taxonomy): domain Eukaryota; kingdom Viridiplantae; phylum Streptophyta; class Magnoliopsida; order Asparagales; family Amaryllidaceae; genus Allium; species Allium cepa. The sequence continues at coordinate 345,429,777 of CM060938.1, forward strand.
TATTGCACCCATACCATTGTTTATTGCAATCTCTTCCACATTGGCAAAATTTTGGAGAACAACTCATCTGTTTCAAGAAGACTTGTATTCTTTCTTTAGAGAACAACTTTTCCATTTGAAGGAGGTTTGCATCTGTACTTTAGAGAATAACATTTCCATTTTAAGGAAATATTTTTCTTATTTAGTAGAATGCGCCTCGTATTGGAGAAGTTTTCTCCCTTTTTATTTTTAGAAGTTTTTACACTTCAATTTCGGAGAAAGTCACTTTTATTTTGGCAAGCGAATTTTCCTACGCGGTAAAGTGGGCCTCCGAAAAGGGGCTTTGACCTGTTCGTGCCTCCAAAAAGGGCAATTGTTTAATTGTGCCTCTGGGAAGAGGGCTTTTTGTTTGATTGTGCCTCTGGGAAGAGGGCTTTTTGTTTGACGGCGCCTCTAGAGAGAGAGGGCATTCTGTTTTTCCCTATATGCGGGGAAGCGGGCCTTCGAAGAGGGATTTTTTTTTGCACTTCAATCTTGGGAAGTGTGCCCCCGAAGAGGTCTTTGTTTTGCACTTCAAACTTGGGAAGTGTGCCCCCGAAGAGGTCTTTGTTTTGCACTTCAATCTTGGGAAGTGTGCCCCCGAAGAGGTCTTTTTTTGCACTTCAAACTTAGAAAGTGTGCCCCCGAAGAGGTCTTTGTTTTGCACTTCAAACTTGGGAAGTGTGCCCCCGAAGAGGTCTTTGTTTTGCACTTCAAACTTGGGAAGTGTGCCTCCGAAGAGGTCTTTGTTTTGCACTTCAAACTTAGGACGTGTGCCCCCGAAGAGGTCTTTGTTTATTTCCTGCCTACTTGCCCATGGCTTTTCGCCATTTTCTCAAATCAGCGATTCCCTGTTATCATCTCCAAGCGCACATTCCTTTCTTTTGCAAGTAGTTTATTTTATCCAAAGAAGTGCACTTCATTGTTAAATGAGTTCGCAAGGGGCAGACACAGGCAAATTAATTGGATGTTCGTTTGCACAAACAATCACAATTAGTTAGCAAGGGCCTACTTCCGACGGAACCGCCAACTGTTTGCTTGAAGCACTTCTTATATAGGATTTGAGTCTGGAATTTTTGTGGCAGAACATTCATTTGTTGAGTGATGTCAGGGATCGCTTGGTCTTGTGATGGATAAGCTTTGTTTTAATGGCCTGCAATATTAAATCGACATTTTAGCAAAACAATTCAAATACTTTATATATCGAAATAAAACATGCATTTTATAATAGTAGAGAACACAAGATTTATAGTTCCTATTATCCATTTCACTGATTTTACAACGGCTTTTAATACAGAAATGATACATCCATCATTCTTTTACAAATTTGTGACAAGGCTTTTAAGTAAAGTATGGATGCAAGCGATTGTTGTTCCATTCTTTGGAAATTGAATCCCCGGTGTAAGGGGACTAGACGGGAGCATCTTTCAGAACAGGGACAACTCCTTCTTCCAGGGACCATCTCAAAGCATGAGCATAACTTTCCATTTCATCCCAACTTCTGCCCGCTAGGTGAGGGCCTCCTGAGACAATATTAATAATAGGCCTCTCAGATATCTGCATTGCAGTTCTTTTATTTGAGTCGGATTGACGAGCTGGATTTCGTTGCCCCTGAGTAAATGAAGTCGGGTCATCCCTGTCTCTCTTTACATATTGTTGAAGTTTATTCTGTTTCAACAGTTCTTCAATCAAATTCTTTAGATGGCGACATTCATTAATGTCGTGGCCAGCTTGATTATGGAACCGACAGAATCTTCCATTATGCGTAACATTTTTCCCAACCTTCAACTCAGGTGGCTTTGGATATTCAATAGCATCCTTCGTTGCTAAAAAGATATTCTCTGGAGTATCTGTTAAGGGAGTAAAATCTGAAGGTTGAAAGCGGCGAGCTTTCTTCAAGTCTCTTTGCTTTTCCCCATCGTCACTTTCCCTCTTTTGTACTCCAACTTCTCTTTTATTATAAGCAAAATTACTATTTTGAATTTCGGCCACGACCGCTTTTGCTGGCACAGGAAGGCTTCCCAAGCGCATAAATTCGTCGGCCCCCTTATAAAATTTCTCAAGTGAGTTTGGCTCTTTCATTTTCAGCCATTTTCCAAATTCACTCGATTTATCGATGGCACGAATCAAATAAGTCAAAATCATTCGTGGCTCTGCATTATCAACTTCGGCCAAGGCCATATTGAAGCGGTTTAAGAATGACCTGATAGGCTCTCCGGGATTTTGTTCCAAGCTGGAGAGTGGCATATATCCTTGTCCTTTGTAGCATATAACCTGAATTGATCTTTGAACTTCTGTGTTAAGTCAGAGAATTGATCCACGGATCGAACTGGCAGTTTTGTGAACCAAAGTAAGGCCACTCCCTCAAAGTACACCAGAAAGTATCGGCACTTGATTTCATCCGTTGCTCTGGCCCCGGTCATATACCAGTTGTACTTGTGTAGGAACTCATTAGGATCGCTTGTTCCCCGATAAGTTGGAATTGTAGGTGGGAACAAACTTCTTTGGAAATTCCGCCTTTAGAATCCTTTCAATGAACGGAGTTTTGCCCGGAGCGAATCCCCATTCCTTTTCATCTTCATCCCTCTGCATGCTCTCTTTCATGATTTGTCGCACCATGACCGAAAGGTATTCTTCATCATTTAAAGGCTCTGCAGGACAGACTTCAGCCATTTTCTCGGAAGTTTGTCAAGATAAACATTCGCGGAGAGTTGGCTGCGGTCTCGATCCTCCAGCTTGAGGAGGTGTTTCTTTGACGGGGCTAGCTGCTCTTTTAGGGATATTCCTTTCTTCAGGATTATGAACATCATCTGCAAGGTTCTCTTCATTGTTCACCGGTTGATGGTTAGCTCCGAGCAAAGCATTTAACCTATCGAGAATTAAAGCATTCTGAGTTTCCATCTGCTGGTATAACCCAGATACTACAGCATCTAACTCCGCTCGTGTAATTCCAGCACTTGGCACTGCTTGACTTGACGAAGGAGAAGTGGTAGTATTCTCACGAACATCACTGGGTCTAGTAGATCCACACTTTCTTCCAGGAGCCATTATCTCTGATAGACTTCTGGTTTTGAGAGAGATTTTTTCAACAAACTTTTGCGAAGCAATGACGAAAATAGCCTGAGTTGTTGTTCTCAGTGAAAGCACCAAAAATGTTAACGCTTAAAATTGAACGCTAACACCCCGGTGTATGAGTGATTAAGTGAAAGCACCACCCGTGAATATGGGAATTAGAAACAAGTAGAAAAGTCATAGAGAAAGCAGAAAAAAGACAGCAGTTTTATAGTGGTTCGGCTTCAAGTTAGGCCTACGTCCACTTTAATCTTCTTTATTGCTGAATCAATTACAACTTTACAACAATCTTTGACTACTACACTGCTAGGACAAACAACTAAAACTCTGATGTAGAAGAACTCTTTAATTCCATGTCGAGTGTGTTAGATTTCTTCTTGAAGTCCGTTGAGATGTCTTTTGTGTTTGTGGTGTCGAGTGAGTCGAGAATTCTGCAGAGTATCGGCGTTCCAGAAATGAGCCAAAGATCCCTCTCTAGTTGGAACTAGTGCTGTATTTATAGGAGAATTCTGGACTAAGTCGTAGGTCGTAGGTCGTGGTCCTATCTTAGCGACCTAAAAGATACGAGCTACCATGCATCTTGCTTGCACTTGGTCTCTTCTGAGCGAGTTAGTAGGTTGTGGGCGACATAGGTGAGGAGTGACATAAGGAGTAGCTGCATAAGAAGCTGCCTCGGCTTTGCATGGTACGCGACCGACCTAATGGATAGGCAATGTGCAAGCGGCCTACTCTTTCTTAACTCGTTTGGTCATTGGCCCGCTAGGTCGCTCAGTCCATTTAGCTACTACGTCGTTTAACTTGCCGAGCCGCCTTATGTGTTAGGTTGCTTACTCCCTTAGGTAGTTAGGTCGTGCTTTCGTATAAGTTGTTAGGTCGCTTATAAGTTAACCCGTTAGGTCGCCTGAGTTGTTAGGTCGACCACTTAGCCGCTCGGACCTTTAAGTAGTTAGACTGTTAGGTCGTAATTATTTTAGGTCGCTAGGTTGTTGATAACTTTAGGTCGCTTATCTCGTTGGGTCGCTAGGTCGCTTGTGTCGTTAGGTTGCTGTTGAACTTCATTCCTGTTAGCTCGCTCATTTCCTTTGGTCGTTGAATAGAAGAGTTAACATTTGCCCCTCGAAGTACACGCCTATGTCGTAGGTCGTGTGCTTCGATCTAATTCTGCTAGGTCATGAGCGACCCAAGAGAAAAGTTAACTCGCGTGCCCATCGGCTTTTGCCTTATATAAATGCTTGGTCGTTTCTTCTTCTTTACTTAATTTTTCTAACAACTTGCTCTGCCATTAACGAGTCTTCGAGCTTTCTAGAGCGAATTCGATCTATCCAACCGTCAATCCAACTTCACCATTATATTATGTAAGTGAATTTTGATCCTTTTCCAATCACGATCATCATCGAACTGCGAATCCCTATTCCCTGACCTCAGACCAACCCTGTGTGTGGAATCTTACTTTTCAAGTCAAGTTGCGATCAACCTTGATCGCCATTAACTATGTTGCTGCTGCGATTCACGAGAGCACAGCAGCGTATTGGGTCCAGGTTGGATCTGAAACGATTCGGATCAGTGTGGGTGATTTGATATTATGGATGGATAATGGATTTTATTGAGAGGATGAGGGATTTCGTTGCTTAGATGATAACAGGTTATTGGGTTGCAAGGCAACGAGATAGCGAGCTATCGGGTGGAGAAGAAGTTAGCGAGTCAAGGAAAGCAGGGCATAGTGGCTTTGACAGGAAATAGCTCGGGACTGTCAGAAGCGATTTAGTGAATTTGAGCGACTTAGAAACCTTTGTGACCTAAGAAACTTGGCCGTCCTAACAAACTTGAGATTTAACTTGCTTGCGACCTATCTTTATGCGGCATTGGTTTTTAGGTCGCGGCCGACCTAGAACTTGGACAATTTTTGTTTAATTTTAACCTGAAGCATTGTGCCTTAAATTCTTTAACTTGAACAATGCGACTTAAGATAATTCGACTTATGTTAGGCCGTTGGGCTTGATTGATGAACCTTGACCCATGATGAGCCGCTTGTACTTGTTTAAGATTATATTAACTTTAACGCTAATAACCTGTTAAACACGACATTTGCAGAAAAAATGGGACGAATATACTGCCACTGATTGCGCACATCGAATGACAGATTAGTCGATAAAGGATAATCAACTTAAAGAAATTGTATGAAATGCTGTGAATCAACAAACTCAAGTGAAGTATTAAAGCAAACCAATGTTAATCAATTAGAACTAATTTTGTTTGCATCAACACTGTACTTGTATTTAGACTTAAAACAACAAACCCTGAAATTTTGTAACTGACAAATGCCTGTTAGCTTAATTTCAGTTATATTTGCCTGTCGTTTTATTAGTTTTGCACAACACTTCACACATTTAGGAAACGTGCACCTTCATATTTGAATATCCAGTTCCTTGTGTAGAATGTCTTCTCAAGAGGAAATGGTAGGACAAGATGGAGAGGCCATCCCGATAGCTAATCCACTAGATAATCCCCCAGAGAGGACTCCAACCACCCTGAGTCAACGATCATTCAATCAGCTACGCATTTAATTTGGTATTGCTGAAGTGGACGTTATACTTCCCGGGCCAAATGATACCGCTGACAGGCCACCTCTCGGTTTTGTTACTGTTAATCGCCAGATGTGCCTGTGCGGCGCCATACCTCCTTTCAATGAACTTCTTCAGCAACTCCTTCTCCGAATAGCCATCTCTCCCGTTCAATTGCATCCCAATGGCTACGCCATCTTGATGGGATTGTGCGTTCTATTCAGGAGGACACTTGAACGTCTTCCGAGTTTTGAAGAAATCTGTTACTTGTGCACGTTTGCAAAGAATAAATATCATCCCTCTATCACACTCGTGAGAAGCGCCAGAAATCGTAGATTGATTGTCGACCTTTCGGAAAGCGCCCACGGGTTCTTAAATCAATTCTTCTTCGTTCGATGCCCTCTAGGATTATATGCCCTCTGGAGAGTAGGAAGTAAGATTGCTCACTTCCACTTTTCCATTTGAGCTTTTCGAGATCCGAATTGCTAAATGCTAACTTCATTCTTTTCTTTTACAGCGCTTCCTCCTCCCTCAAGAGATCCCAGTCACAAAACAACTTTTGAAAGATTAAGCGTCATGCCGGTTGAGGAAAGAAGTATTAAGTTTTTGCTGAAAGATGAACTTCTTCACTAATACGGGCTTCTACACCCTCCTCCGGATGTCGAAGATACAAAATTCTCTCCGAACAAATAATCCTAGCATCATATCTCACTAGCCAGTCCATTCCCAAAATCATATCAAATCCCAAGCAAGATTATTCACAAGGTAGATAATTCAAGATGGAATACTACAGAATCTAAGTGCATTCCTAGACGTATTCCCACATTCCATCTAACCTTGATGGTAGAAGGAATATAGAGGCACAATGGTTCAAAGATTTGTATCACTTATACACTTTGATGTACCGGAATATATGCATATATTCTATGTTTATCATATTTTGTTCTGAACCCAGCTCCGATACCAAACTGTGATGCCCCACCTCTATACTCATGCTAGCCAAGGACACTACAGGGTAATGCCGTCAACTAACGCGGAGAATAAGGCTGGTTAGGAGCGACCATCTATAGCCTTGCTCTAACAATCTATTGAATACATCGACAATAAAAATACCAAGCAGGTCGACATACCCAACGAATACTTAAAACAAAACCATAGGTGGTTGGAGGATCTATCAGAACAGAATATAACAACTCAAATGTAATATACATCACAGAACAGTAGATCATCATATACACATATATTGATACATAACAGAGTTTACAAACTAATACACGTCAAGTGGTACAGCAAACCACAATATACAGACGAATTCAAAAGAATTCATATCAAAGTTACAATAAAAGGACTACACAAAAAGCTTTAACAAAAAGGAACAAGCTGGATAGTCCATGCGGAAGCAAAATAGGCTAAATCCAAAAGCACCTAACTTGAAACAACCCAGTCTGACCCGAGTATAAAATACGCGGGTCAGTCTAGCTAAACAAATCAATTAGATAAACTGAACAACAATAACCTGCAAGGTCACAATATATAACAATTATCTCTAAAAGAGATAACACAATCATCTAACAAAAAGATGAATCATATCTTAACAAGCCTCATATCATCTTCAACTCAGATAAACAAAGGATAGGAATATCCCAAAACAAGCCATAAGGGGAAATAACAAATACCAATGAAGGTAACACAAGTTCCACAAGGCAATCGTTATACATCATGCAGCTCAAAAAGACCAACACCGAAGGGCGATACCCAGGGAATATACATATCAATGAAACATCATAAAATTTTCACGTGCTCAGTACTGTATAAACAAGGACCCATGAGCCCGAAGACTCCAAACCCAAATATCACTCGAGCGGCTCATAAAGACCTAACTTCGAAAGCGATACTATAGGGCAACAAACCCGAAGGCACAAACCCGAAGGTACAAACCAGAAGGCAACATACCCAAAGGCAACAAACCTGAAGGAGACAGTCCGAAGACACTATCCCAAAGGCAACAAACCGTAGTGGTGAAGGTCCGGAGGCCCGGTGCTGGACACCACTAACTGGCAGAATGTGTCATAACTCTCAAAAAGGAATCCGTAAAGTGGTAACGTGAGTCCCATAACCACTCGTTCGCACTAAACGGTTTACTATCCGTTAGTAAATTTCACACTCAAAGCAGTACAAAGTCTACCTCATCTCATTGGTAAACCAGACCAAAAGGTCAAAATAATCAGTCGAATAGATCGGGGACTAATCGGAAAGATAAATGCATGGATTCATGGTCCGTGTTTTACCTAACCATTTAATCTCCTTTCCACTCCGCTCGAAGTGTGAAATTGTGTGTGCATTTTAAATAGAATTTACGAATTGGAGAAGGAAGCTTTTAATGCGATTTGAAGGGATTATTTTGAAAAACCCGTGAATGAAGTTAAAATAAGTTATCAAAGCCAAAGACGCAATGACAACCACTAAGAACCAACTTGAATCGATAAAATTTGGAAAACTCACAAAAAGGCAAAATGGGCAAAACAGCAGCAGGTCGGTCATCCGGCTACAGGGCTCGGTCGGCTCGCCAGAAGTAGAAAAATGCTCGAGGTAGCAGGTCGGTCGACCGTCCCAGGGGTTCGGTCGGCCGAACTGCAATTTTCTACAGTTCCTGCCCATTCTCATCGAAGTGCAAACTCTTCCAAAACGCAACAGGCCGAGGAATGGACCTAAGGAGCTTTAGCCAATAGATACCCCAGCTCCATTAGCTCTCCGACTCGCCACCAAAAACTTGTTCAAACATCAAAGTTAGGATCTTTGAAGAATTGAACCCAAAACACTAATTATTTGGATATTCACCAATTCAATCCAAACCAAAAGCAAGTGCACATGAACAAGTGTTAGGAATCCATACCCAACAATCAAAGATAGATATAAGCATAGATGTAAGATAAAAATATCACCTTACATCAATAATATCAAGAGAAGTAGATGTGAGTTCAAAACTCACCTTTTATCTCAAAACAAAGAAGAAGAAGCTCAAACACAAGAAGGAGACTAACTACTCTTCACTTCACTCTACAAGTTTCAATCTAAGAATAAAACATATATTTCCTAAGTTAGGTTTAGGAAACTTTCAGAAATTGAAGAAGAGAAGAGTTGGAGAAGATGAAGAAGAAGCTTACCAATAGCTTCTCTTTGATTTTGGAGCAAAAATTCAAGTTGCAGGAAGAAACTAGGGCTTGGAATTTCTAATTCCCTTTCCTTTCCCCTATTTTCAATTTCTAGCTTAAGTTTTAGAATAGAAAATGAGTGAATGAAGAGGAGAGGGCTGAGATAGGGTATTTCGTTTGCTAGTGGGCTGAACCCAAACCCAAAACCCAACTAGAAAAAGTAGCCAAATTAAACTTACTCCAAACATATCAAAGCTTATACTTAAAAAGATCGCAAACGCCATTTTAGACTCAATGGAGGTGGTTTCGAGTCCTAATTCGGCCATTTGCGAAAAGTAACATTTCGGATCCAAAAATCCGACTAATGACGCTATATTTAAATAAAACAATTAAATATAAAATCGTTAAATATGCGGGTTGTTACAGATCTCCCCTCCTTACAAAATTGCGTCCCCGCAATTCCTAGAGACGATCCTTGTAACAACTACATACATACAACACTCAAAAGAAAAGGAAATAAGCTTGAGACGAAAAGATATTCTCACCATTCCCAAGCAAAGATAGAAAACCCGGATAGGATCGCTCGACATACTCTCTGGTTTCCCAAGTACAATAATTGGGATTCGCGGACCATTGAACTTTAACGAGCGGCACATCCTTGTTCCGAAGGTGTCGCACCTCCGTGTCAAGTACGTGAATAGGCTGCTGTACAATAGATATGTCCGGTGAGACCTCAAGCTCTAACCAATCAGGAGAATCAATAACAGAATCCGACTCACGAAGACATTTCCGAAGTTGAGAGACGTGAAACACGTCATGAATGCCAGATAAATGAGCTGGAAGTGAAACTCTATAAGCCACAGGGCTAATACATTTAGTAATAGAAAATGGTCCTATAAAGCGAGGAGCCAATTTCCCAGTCGTACTGAAATGCATAACCCCTTTCAAAGGAGAAACACGAATAAAGAGAAGATCACCAATCAAGAACTCGAGAGGCTTCCTACGGCTGTCCGCGTAGGATTTCTGGCGGCTTTGTGCCTCTTTCATTCTCAACCGAATAAGATCAATCTTCTCGGAAGAATCACGAACAAAATCTAGACCAAGAATAAGCTTCTCCCCAGATTCCAACCAACAAGAAGGTGACCGACATGGCCTTTCATATAAAGCTTCGAAAGGAGCCATACCGATACTAGACTGAAAACTATTATTGTAGGAGAACTCTACAAGAGGTAGATTATCCTCCCAACAACCACCAAAATCAAAAATACAAATACAAAGAAGATATTCCAAGATACGATTCACCCGTTCAGTCTGTCCGTCAGACTGCAGATGATAAGTTGTACTAAAATTAAGCTTTGTTCCCAAAGCTTGCTGAAGACTCTGCCAAAAATGACTCGTGAATAATGGATCACGGTCACTCACAATAGAACTAGGAACACCGTGAAGTCTCACGATTTCCTTGACATATAACTTAGCCAAATGCGAAGCAGTCCTATTAGACTTAATAGGAACAAAATGAGCAGACTTAGTGAGGCGATCAACAATAACCCAAGTGCTAGTATGGCCTGATCTTGAACGAGGTAGTCCGTCAATGAAATCCATAGAAATATGATCCCATTTCCACAATGGAATCTCTAGAGGCAGAAGAAGACCCGAAGGGCGCTGATGTTCGGCCTTAATACGCTGACAAGTTATGCAATTACTCACATAATTCGCCACATCGCGTTTCAAGCCTTCCCAATAATAAAGATGAAGCATATCGGCATACATCTCACTACTACAAGGATGAATGGTATACTTAGAACGGTGACAGTCATCAAGAATGTCATGCCTAAGTGCAAAATCAGAAGGCACAAAAAGACGGTTCTTCTTACGAAGACACCCATGAGAATCAGTGCTGAAATCTCGCAATTCCTCATCACAGGATCCAGACTCACAAAGCTGAATAAGATGCAATAAATCAGGATCACGTCGTTGGGCATCGGCAATACGATCCAATAAAATGGGTCGAGCTCCCAAACTAAATAATAGAATAGGAGTATCAGAAGATGAACCTCGATCATGAATTTCACAAAAAGAGAGAGTCTCAAAAATATCCCATTCGGCAAGCATCATAGAAATAACAGCCGAATGTTTACGACTAAGCGCATCAGCAACACGATTACCCTTTCCAGGGGTATACTGGATATCAATGTCATAGGAAGCAAGAAACTCGAGCCAACGCTGTTGTCTCATATTGAGTTCCTTCTGAGTGAACAAATACTTCAAGGATTTATGATCGATATAGAGAATGAAGAGCTCGCCCAATAAATAGTGTCGCCAAATCTTCAAGGTAAAGACAATGGCGGCTAATTCAAGGTCATGAGTGGCATAGCGAACTTCATTCGGACACAGTTTCCTAGAAGCATAAGCAACTACCCGATCCTTCTGCATAAGAACAACACCGAGACCACTACCACAAGCATTGGTGTAGATAACAAGATCCTGATTCCCCTCAAGAACCACCAAAATAGGAGCATTAGTGAGAAGTTCCTTCAATGTCTGAAAGGAAGCTTCACACTTGTCGGACCAAATAAAACGAATGCCTTTCCGAGTAAGGCTGGTGAGAGGAAGCACAACACGGGAAAAATCCTTAATGAACCGACGGTAGTAACCCGCCAATCCAAGGAAACTACGAATCTCATGAACATTCTCAGGCCTCTTCCAATTCTGGACGGCTTCGTTCTTTGAGGGATCGACAGAAATGCCATCGAAAGATACAACATGGCCTAAGAACTTAACCCTATTCTCCCAAAAATGGCATTTGGAGAATTTGGTTCTAAGATGATGATGACGGAGAGTACTCAAGACAATTCTCAAGTGATTAGCATGCTCAGCTTCAGACTTAGAATAAATAAGGATATCATCAATGAAGACAAGGACGAACTTATCGAGATATTCCCGGAATACTCGATTCGAGATCAACAAAGAAAGCAGGAGCGTTCGTTAACCCGAACGGCATATCGAGCCACTCAAAAGAACCATAACGAGTGCGGAAAGCGGTAAGAGGTATGCTATCCTCCGCGACTCTTAATTGATGAAAACCCGTGGCAAGGTCAAGTTGAGAAAAGACCTTAGCACCACTCAATAGATCGAACATATCATCGATCCTAGGTAATGCATAACTATTCGTAATGGTTAACTTGTTAAGCTTGCGATAGTCAATGCAAAGCCTAAAAGTTCCATCAGATTTCTTCACGAAGATGACCGTGGATCCCCATGGAGAAAAACTGGACTGAATGAACTGCATGGACTCAAGCTCTAAAATCTACTTCTTGAGTTCCTTATTTTCCTTTGTAGACATCCTCGTGGGAGGACGACTAACTAGCTGCACGCCAGGAATGAGATCAATGCGGAACTCAATTGCCCGCTTGGGTGGCAAACCCGAAACAGGTTCAAAAACATCAGAAAAGTCACAAGCAACAGGAATACGAGAAATATCATCATCATCTCGCGAGTTAAGAGAACATAAAGTCATTTCGGAATTATCCACATCCCAAAGGACAAGTGATAGAAGAGTAGGCGAATCCGGATGTCAAAGATACAAAATTCTCTCCGAACAAATAATCCTGGCATCATATCTCACTAGCCAGTCCATTCCCAAAATCATATCAAATCCCAAACAAGATTATTCACAAGGTAGATAATTCAAGATGGAATACTACAGAATCTAAATGCATTCCTAGACGTATTCCCACATTCTATCTAACCTTGATGGTAGAAGGAATATAGAGGCACGATGGTTCAAAGATTTGTATCACTTATACACTTTGATGTACCGGAATACATGCATCTATTCTGTGTTTATCATATTTTGTTCTGAACTCTGCTCCGATACCAAGCTGTGACGCCCCACCTCTATACCCATGCTAGCCAAGGACACTACAGGGTAATGCCGTCAACTTACACGGAGAATAAGGTTGGTTAGGAGCGACCATCTATAGCCTTGCTCTAACTATCTATTGAATACATTGACAATAAACATACCAAGCAGGTCGATATACCCAATGAATACTTAAAACAAAACCATAGGTGGTTGGAGGATCTATCAGAACATAATATATGTAATATACATCACAGAACAGTAGATCACCATATACACATATATTGATACATAACAGAGTTTACAAACTGATACACGTCAAGTGGTATAGCAAACCACAATATACAGACGAATTCAAAAGAATTCATATCAGAGTTACAATAAAAGGACTACACAAAAAGCTTTAACAAAAAGGAACAAGCTGGATAGTCCATGCGGAAGCAAAATAGGCTAAGTCCAAAAGCACCTAACTTGAAACAACTCAGTCTGACCCGAGTATAAAATACACGGATCAGTCTAGCTAAACAAATCAGTTAGATAAACTGAACAACAATAACCTGCAAGGTCACAATGTATAACAAATATCTCTAAAAGAGATAACACAATCATCTAACAAAAAGATGAATCATATCTTAACAAGCCTCATATCATCGGCAACTCAGAGAAACAAAGGATAGGAATATCCCAAAACAAGCCATAAAGGCAAATAACAAATACCAATGAAGGTAACACAAGTTCCACAAGGCAATCGCTATACATCATGCGGCTCAAAAAGACCAACACAGAAGGGCGATACCTAGGGAATATACATATGAATGAAACATCATAAAATTTGCACGTGCTTAGTACTGTATAAACAAGGATCCATGAGCCCGAAGACTCCAAACCCAAATATCACTCGAGCGGCTCATAAAGACCTAACTCTGAAAGCGATACTATAGGGCAACAAACCCGAAGGCAACATACCCGAAGGCAACATAACCGAAGGCAACAAACCTGAAGGAGACAGTCCGAAGACACTATCCCAATGGCAACAAACCATAGTGGTGAAGGTCCGGAGGCCTAGTACTGGACACCACTAACTGGCAGAATGTGTCATAACTCTCAAAAAGGAATCCGAAAAGTGGTAACGTGAGTCCCATAACCACTCGTTCGCACTAAACGGTTTACTATCCGTTAGTAAATTTCACACTCAAAGCAATACAAAGTCTACCTCATCTCATTGTAAACCAGATCAAAAGGTCAAAACAATCAATCGAAAAGATCGGGGACTAACCGGAAAGATAAACGCATGGATTCATGGTCTATGTTTTACCTAACCATTTAATCTCCTTTCCACTCCGCTCGAAGTGCGAAATTGTGTGTGCGTTTTAAATAGAATTTACGAATTGGAGAAGGAAGCTTTTAATACGATTTTAATGGATTATTTTGAAAAACCCGTGAATGAAGTTAAAATAAGTTATCAAAGCCAAAGACGTAATGACAACCACTAAGAACCAACTTGGATCGATAAAATTTGGAAAACACACAAAAAGGCAAAATAGGCAAAACAGCAGCAGGTCGGTCAGCCGGCTACAGGGCTCGGTCGGCTGGCCAGAAGAAGAAAAATGCTCGGGGTAGCAGGTCGGTCGACAGACCCAGGGGTTCGGTCGGCCCAACTGCAATTTTCTGCAGTTCCTTCCCTTTCTCATCGAAGTGCAAACTCTTCCAAAACGCAACCGGCCGAGTAATGGACCTAAGGATCTTTATCCAATAGATACCCCAGCTCCATTAGCTCTCCGATTCGCCACCAAAAACATCAAACATCAAAGTTAGGATCTTTAAAGAATTGAACCCAAATAACTAATTATTTGGATATTCACCAATTCAATCCAAACCGAAAGCAAGCGCACATGAACAAGTGTTAGGAATCCATACCCAACAATCAAAGATAGATATAAGCATAGATGTAAGATAAAAATATCACCTTACATCAATAATATCAAGAGAAGTAGATGTGAGTTCAAAACTCACCTTTTATCTCAAAACAAAGAAGAAGAAGCTCAAACACAAGAAGGAGACTAACTACTCTTCACTTCACTCTACAAGCTTCAATCTAAGAATAAAACACATATTTCCTAAGTTAGGTTTACGAAACTTTTTAGAAATTGAAGAGGAGAAGAGTTGGAGAAGATGAATACCAATAGCTTCTCTTTGATTTTGGAGCAAGAATTCAAGTTGCAAGAAGAAACTAGGGCTTGGAATTTCTAATTCCCTTTCCTTTCCCCATTTTCAGTTTTAACTTAAGTTTTAGAATAGAAAATGAGTGAATGAAGAGGAGAGGGCTGAGTTAGGGTATTTAGTTAGCTAGTGGGCTGAACCCAAACCCAAAACCCAACTAGAAAACGTAGCCAAATTCAACTTACTCCAAACATATCAAAGCTTATACTCAAAAAGATCGCAAACGCCATTTTGGACTCAATGGAGGTGGTTTCGAGTCCAATCGGCCGTTTGCAAAAAGTAACATTTCGGATCCAAAAATCCGACTAACGACGCCATATTTAAATAAAACAATTAAATATAAAATCATTAAATATGTGGGTTGTTACATTGCCCATGTGGAAAATTGGGGGCATCTAGAGTTTAGAAAGGGAATAACAAACGCCAGGTCTGTCATAGGACTGGTGTGAGCAAACAAAAACAGTTTTATTTGAACAAAAAAACAAAAAAAAGAATTTAAAAGAAATTCGCTTTGCTTTTTGGGAAATGAAACTACCATAAGGCCTCCCCGCACACACACAATGCAATCGCACACTTAGAGGAGATTTCTCCTTATGATAGTCAAACATGCTTGGTATGCAAAATCCTTTTGATATTATTATTAGTGCATAGTGCAGAAAACAATTTCGAAAGTATAATATTAATCTTAGCCAACATAGGTACCATTATTTTATGCCTGCTATAGCTACCATATAAGAATGGCAGGTTATACAACTGCAATCGTAAAGGGCACGTATTGGTTGATTCGATTTCCAACAAATGGTCAGACCAAGGAACTTCCTCACCGAATGGATACGCCTATGCGGGGGACGCCCCGAGAACTTAACCAGCTCTTTGCCAACACAAGGCCAGGTTACCTCTGTAACTAGGTAACTAACTGTCACGAGTATGCCATTCCCCGGTCGTGACCAACCTTTATCCTAGGATTCACCAACAAATTGCAACGACAACATGAGTTAAGTATCTAGGCTCCATACCGTGATAACACTTTTTATCCAGAAGGAAATGCACATACCCTAAAGGGCGCGACCCTCATAACCTTGCTGCATCCTTCCTGTTTCGACCATTTTCGGGGTGTGAGGTTCGATGAAGTCTCGTCCATAAAGCTACGCTTTTCACAAATGCGATACTTCGATCAACAAATGAGCAACACTTAGCGTGCCACATTACCAAATTGGGAATGTGTCACTACTAACCATCAACTACATAACCTCTAAGCTCGTACATCTCAAAGAAGGGTGTTAAGCTAAGAAATAAATTCTCTTCCACCAAACAGAAATGTACTTCATAGAAACCAACTTTACATCTTAAAGTGTAACGTTAGACATGCATCTACACTAGTCAGTTCCGGGTTCGAACGGAACCGAAGGCACTTCAAAAGAAGCCCTTGCAAATCTGGTTATACACAATCCCGATCGAACTCCCCATCACATATGGAGATCTCTATACCAGAGCAACTCAGTGCAGAGTCATTCGATAGGTTATCCTATCATTCTCGAAAACGCCCGGTCTTCACCACCATCTCCAAATGTTATCCATTTCGTTGTATCACTATTCGGAATGGGTAATATGACATAAAGTCCTCTCTCGGCTAAACCGAATAATGAGCGCTTATTTTAAAACATATGGATATATTGGGATCTTAGTTAAGTCATAACTTTTAACACTTGTTCCCAAAACCTTTCCTTTTGAATGGTTTAAAGAAATTTTCACTTTTTATCTTTTAAACAAAAGATTCACCCTTTAAGATCCTTTTCACTTTGAAACAATGTTCACCAATCTTTAATAAAAATTCATTCATAGCTTTCAAAACAATTCTATTTCAAACTTGAAATCCTTTCAACAAAAACTGGGAATTCTTTCATTGTATGAAAGCCATTATCATTTAAAAACAAATGCTTTTGATTTCGGGAAATTCCGATCAAATTTGCTCAAGTTAAAGTCTTTCAAAGTATACATTGGAAAATCAGCGAACTACCGTATTCTCGGCAAGTCCTATTTGAATTTAAATTTAAATTCCCAAAATAATTCATATAGAAATGCTTCAAAAATGGTTTTAAATCCATATATATTTTATAACTTGTATAACCCTTTCAAACCATAGTTTTTAAAATAATTTCAAAACTTAAAACAAGACTTATTATATTCAAACAAAATTTTAATTCCAAAACTTCTTTTTCGAAAGCTTTTCATATTCAAACCATTTCCATTTCCAAACCATTTTGGATTCAAAATTCAACTTTTAAAACCATTTCATCATTTTGAATAAAATAATATTAAATTCAAATAATTGTGACTTAACTAATTCCTCGTGAAATTCATATTTGTTTGTGTGTGGTGTAGTCCAGAGTTTTTACACACAATAACATATCACAACCATCATCAATTCAAGCACAACAATATCGATAAGCGATATAATCCTATAATGCTTATCTTTATTCACCGATACACAAATAAATTTATCAGAGAGATTCGCATCTCAATTCAAAACAATCATATCATAGAATGTCACATATCAGAGATATCAAACAATTCAAAGCATTCAATAGAATCTAATCATCCATAAGTAAGATTAATTAATCACCTGATTATAATTAATTTAAACCTGAATAATTACTTATGAATAAATTACTAATTCTAGTTAATTAACATTATTTAGTTACAAACTAATGGCTATTATTGAAACTAATTAATCAACCTTAGTTATTCATCATAATTAATTATCCTAAATTAATCACATAAATAGATTAACCTTAAGTTAATTATATAATTAATTAACCCTCAATTACGTTAATTAATCATCTTCTAATTAATTAATTAATCTTTAATTATAAATTATCTTTTAATTATTTACATTAAATAATTAACCTTTAATCACTTGATTAATCAACCTTTAATCATTAATTAATTATCCTTTAGTTAATTACATTAAGTAATTAACTTTAAGTAATCATTCTTTGATTACTTATCTCAATTGATTAACCTCTAATTATTAATCAACCTTTTATTAATTACTTTAATGTAACGATCCCGGTTTTAAGCCAAATTTAAATTGGTAATTAATATAAAATTTTGGATTTAAATAGTGAACTAATTTGAATTTTTCAAATTAAATAAGATATTTGCATGTTTATTTATATAAATAAATTGTAATTTGAAATTTGAATTTGAATTTCCAAAATAAATGAAATATATGTTTTTTTAAACAGATTGTAAATAGAATTTTATTTTGAAATTCAAAAATAAATGTTCTAAATAATAAATTGGATTTGGAAACTCTATATTTTAAATTAATAAAAGTTTGTATTCCAATATTATAATGTATATATATGTATATTGATTTGGAAGTTATGTTTTGAATAATAGATTTTCAAAAAAAATATATATATATATATCTATCTTTTTAAATAATAATGATTTATATATATGTAGGGATATATTAGCTTAAGTTTAAAATTTAAGTAAGATTAATAAAAGGCTAATGTTCTTTCTTTCAAAATTATACATGAACTAAGTATAGATTGTAAAAAAATAAAAGTTAAAAACATAATACATTTTCTTAGTATAAATATAAAAATAAGAAAACAAATTACATAATTTATAATAACATAAGGGTTTAATTTTTTTTATAAATTAAATAAAGTGGAGGTTTAAACATAAAAGTGGATATTTAAGACATTTGTAAAATTATTATACAAGCTAGTAACAAGTGTAGAATAATTTTATCATGCATTTACAAGTGTAACTAATGAATACAAGTGGCAAATAGGTTTGTTTTAAAATTGGAAAATAAAAACATAATACTTAAGAAGAAAAAGAAACCAAGCTATCTTCACTTCTCAAATTTTCTTCTTTCATTCATTTTCAAACTAAAACCAAAAATAAAACCAAACTTAAATCTTCAACTTGGAAACAAGATTAACTCAGCAAATGAAAAATCAAAACAACTATTTCTAACCTAAAAGCGTTAAAGTAAACAAACAGCTGAATCAAAGCATGCAAATTGAATTCAACTTTATCAAGCAACTAATCAAGGTTTTGATCAAAATCAAAACAACCTTAGGCCTAAAGCAAAGGTTCAGATTAGATGGAAGCAATCATGCAAAGTAAAGTTTTCAACAAACAACAGTCAAGATAAAGCATATTCAAATCAAAATGCTCAATTTCAGTTCCTCGGTTTCAAATCCCAGACATTTTCCAGGCTAAAAGCCTACTCTCTATTCTTCATTGACAAGTAAGCAAACTTCCCTTTTGAAACTTGATCTTCCTTATTTTCTTAAGTCTGTGATGATGAATGAAAATGATAAATTGAAATGATTTGTATAGTTTGGGTATACAAATTTAAAATAATAAATGTATGCAAGCATGTTTGTATGCATACGCATACCTCTGTTTGACAGGCCTAAGATTTCTCAAAACTAATTCTTATCTCTTCATCTAGATCATTATAAATTGATGTTTAAAAAAATAAATTGATTATAATAATGTGATACAAATTTTAAGATAAAAACAAGTAGAATATTGTGCATATTTATTTGGAAAAAATAAATTTACAGTGACAAATCAAAACTGGTCAAAAATCAAGTGTGTAGATTTCATGTTTCAAATACAAGTTTACTCATCTTTGAAATTAATGATTTTTAATGGTAGTTTTGTGATTTTCAAGTTTGGGATTGGGTAGGATTCTCGAGTTGATCGATTTTAGCTTTTCTGTCAAATTACGGCGATCGACGGTGAAATGGATATCGTGCTTAAGGCTGATGGTAGCCCAGATGGTGGAGATTCATGGAAAAATGGTTAAATGATTTTCTGACCACCGTTTAAAGGGAGAGTTCGTCGTTGATGAAGCGCCGAAGTTGATCGCACATGGGGGAAAGGAAAGAAGGAAGTATGGCGCAGCTTTGGGTGTCACGACGAGGTGGATGGTGATCGAAATCATCGTCGGCGAGTGGTTTTTCTTGATCGGGTTTGAATTTCTGTTAAATTTCAAGGTAAAGTCATGGAGCTGGGTTGTCGATTTCATCGGAGAGGCCATGGTCGATATATAGAAGGTCACGACGACGATCGGAGATGACAAGATCAACGGTGCACGTGCACCTGTGTATACAGGTATCCGGGTTGTTGCGAAGTTGTGGAAGAAGGAAGTGCTCTGGTTGGTTTCGGAGATGTTATCACATAGACTTGAAGAAATTAGGGAAGCGAGTTGCCCCAGGTTTTTGATATGATAACAAGTTTTTGAAAAGAAAAGAAAATACAAGTTTTTAAATTTAAAACTTGGTCAAGTTTAAACAATTTCTTAACCGTTTTTCTTTTTAAATAATAAATTTTGATTTAAGTTGGAATTAATTAAGATTTTAAAACAAATTATTTTAAGTTTAAGGTGCTTAATATAACCTTATTTTAAAGCTTATTTTAAATAAACTTAATTATTGTAATTAAGTAAATGATTAAAAAGGGATGAAGTGTTCTATTCCTTAATATAACTTAAAGGTTTAAGTTAAGTGGTTAATGATAATTAATTACAAGATTTTTTTAAACTAATGTTCAAAAGGTAATTAAAGTAATAAATTAAGACAAATTGTTTATCTTTTAATTAATTAAGTTCTTAAGTTATTATTGATTTATTATTGAATGAAAATGATTAAAGGTGAATTAAATAAAGGTTTATTACTTAATATGATTACTTAAAGGTTAATTACTTTAATGTAATTAAATGTTGATTAGTTAGTGTAAGTAATTAAGGGTAATTAATTACTTAAAGATAATTACTTAATGAAAGTAATTAAGGATAATTAATTAATGCTTAAAGGATGATTAATCAAGTGATTAAAGAATAATTAATTTATAGATAGTTAATTTATGTGATTAATTAATTAAGGTAATTAATTTAAGGATAATTAATTAATGTAAAGGTTAATTAATTAATGAAGTGATTAATGGTTAATTAATTAATAAAATTAATTGAGGATAATTAATTAAAGAATAATCAAATAATTAAAGGTTAATCATTTAATGATTAAAGGATGATTGATTTATTAATTAAGGTTGATTAATTAATAATTATAGTTTAATAAATCTATTATTGAAAGATATTTAATAAAAGATTAAAGGATAATTAATTAAAAAGGTTTGTTATTAATTAATGTTAATTAACCATGATTAGTAATTTATTCATAAGTAATTTAATGTAGTTTAAAAATTAATCAGGTGATTAATTAATCTTACTTATGGATGTCTGGATTGTATTGAATGCTTTGAATTGTTTGATATACGTGATGTATGATGTTCTGTGATATGATTAAGCCGTGGACTGTAATTTAATTATCTGTGATAAATTTACATATTTATTGTGAATTTGTGAATGAAGATAAGCGCTATAGGATTATACCACTTATCAATATTGTTGTGCTTGGATTGTGATGATTGATGATATTATATTGTTGTGTGTAAAACCCCTAGACTACACCACACACACAAATATGGATTTCACGAGGAATTAGTTAAGTCATGCGTTTTTGAATTTAAAATGATTTAAAAGTTTAATTTTGAATCCAAAATGGTTTGGAAATGGAATTGGGTCGAATATGAAAAACTTTTGAAAAGGAAGTTTTGAATTTGAAATTTAGTTTGAATATAATACGTCTTGTTTTAATTTTGAATTTATTTTGGAAATTATGGTTTGAAAAGTGGTGATACAAGTTATATAATATATATATATATATGGATTTTTAAACCATCTTTAAAGTGTTCTAAAAAGTTATTATTTTAGGAATTTAAATTTAACCCAAGTTTATAATTTAAAGGCTATAACTTGTGCATATTTGATCAGATTTTTCCGAAACGAAAACCCTTGTTTTTCAAATGATAATAGTTTTTAGATAAAGGAAATAATTCCTTGTTTTGTTGAAAGGATTTTAAATTTGAAATGGAAATAGTTTTGAAAGCTATGAATGAATCATTGTGAAAGATTGGTGCAACTTTGTTTAAAATTGAAGCGAAATTTAAAAGGTGAATCTTTTGTTTAAAAGATTAAAGTGGAAATTTGTTTAAACCATTTGAAAGAAAGGTTTTGGATAAAAGTTAAGACTTAACTAAGATCCCAATATATCCATATGTTTTTAAAATTAGCGCTCATTATTCAGTTTAGTCGGGAGAGGACTTTATGTCTTAAAACCCATTCCGAATAGTGATACGACGAAATGGATAGCACTTGAATACGATGGTGAAGACTGGGTATTTTCGAAAGCAAAAGGATTACCTATCGAATGTCTCTGCACGGAATGTCCCCGTATAGAGATTTATCAGCATATGTGATAGGGAGTCCGGACGTGATTAGGGATTATCTGGATTTGCAAGGGCTTCTTTGAAGTGTCTTCGGTTTCGTTCAATCCCGGAACGGACTTTTATGGATGTATGTTTGACGTTACACTTTGAGATGTAGAGTCGGTTTCTATCAAATACATTTCCGTTTGGTGGCGAAGAATTTATTCTCTTAGCTTAACAACATTCTCTGAGACATACGAGCTCAGAGGTTATGTAGTTGATGGTTACTAGTGATATATTCCCAATTTGGTAATGTGGCATACTAAGTGCTGCTGATCATTTGTTGATCAAAGCATGGCTTTTGTGAAAGTGTGGCTTTGTGGACGAGACCTCGTCGAACCTCATAACCCAAAAATGGTTGAAGCAGGAAGAATGCGGGAAGGACATGAGGGTCGCGCCCTTTAGGGTATGTCTATTTCCTTCTGGAAAAAGGTGGTATCATGGTATGGAGCCCAGATATTTAACCTATGTGGTTTTTGGAATTTGTTGGTGTTGAGGATCCTTGGATAAAGGTCGGTAACGCCCGGGGGATGGCATACTCATATCAGTAGTTACCTAGTTACAGAGGTAACCCGGCCTTGTGTTGGCAGAGAGCTGGTTAAGTTCTCGGGGCGTCCTTCCAGAGGCGTATCCATGTGGTGGGGAAGTTCCTTAGCCTGACCATTTGTTGGAAATCCAATCATCCAATATGAGCCCTGTACGTTTTTAGTTGTAGAACCTACCATCTAACATGGTAGTTATAGTAGGCATACTATACTGGTACGTATGTTGGCTAAGATTAATATTATACTTTTGAAATGTTTTCCACACTATGCACTAATAATAATATCAAAAGGATTTTCGCTTATCAAGCATGTTTGACTATCATAAGGAGAAATCTCACTTAAATGTGCGATTGCATTGTGTGTGTGACGGGAGGCCTTATCATTGTTCCATTTTTAAAAAAAAGCATTGCGGATTTCTTTTTATTTTTTCTCGTTCAATCAAAATTTTTTTATTTGCTCACGCAAGTCCCATGACTGACCTGGATGTTATTGTTTCCTTTCTAAACTCTGGGTGTCCATAATTTTCCACACGGGTAGCTTAGAGTCAGATTTTCAATTGGTTCAGGAGCTAAGTCAAGAATAACAAATATGGATCTATAAGTATTTGGGTTGCCGGACCGGACTTTCTTAAGTTAACATGATAGGGAGTTCGAGCTATCTGTTTTGGAGCATTGGAAGTGGAGATGCAGGTGCAGTTGTTGAGTTCTTTCTTTTGGATTTCCAAGAAAGTTGATGTTATTATTCCGCTATGGTGTTCCGCTATTGTATATTTGTGCTCAGATATTCTTGGTATCATTATTGTATAGAGATGATGTAATTCATTATGGATATATGTGATATATTCATTTTTCTTTCGTTATGTTGTTGTACTCAATGTGTTATAAGCTCCGGCGAACCAGATTCGGCATTCGAATCTCCATCATTCGGATACGGGTGATGTATGTGGTGTCGATTTTTGAAGGCCGGATTTCGGGTCGTCACGTTTGGTATCAGAGAAGAAGGTTGAGTAAGAACTTTAGCTCAGGAGTATAACACATTAGGTGACTCGTTAGAAATAGGGTTTGAAATGCCCTAGAATGAGTAACCCTAATATATCCGTCTGTATGCCTCAGTTAATTCTCTTACTATTCACTGACAGTGAGTACGAGTGCAATAAGAGGACGAGGTAGGGGACAGGGGAGTGCCACTACAATTGGTCAATACCCTGCAACAACAAGGAAACAATCTTTTTCATCATCATTCAATCTAAATTCTTTGATGGTTTCCATGAAGCTCCAAGAAGAAGCTTTGGTGTGTGGTGCCCCTACGAATTATGTAGAAAGTTCCTAATTCGTATTCCCTTCATCAGCTCTTATCAACCTTTTCGTTTTTAACCTTAATGAAGAAATAAATTGGATAAAAAAATATGTAACTAAATTAAGTTGTATCCGTTTGTCTATTCTTTGGGGTCCTGATTCATTCTACGAATGGTTAGTTATCCTTCGGACTAATCAATGCCCCAGCAAATTTCGTAGACTTGATGACCCGAGTATTTCGTGAGGTGTTGAACAATTTGTTCTCGTAATTATTGATGATATTCTGATTTGGTAATCTAAATGCAGAATAAATATTCAGTTTAATCTGGTAAACAATTTCTCTGTGTGTTCATCTGTTCTTTGTTGTCTCCCTGTCTAGCAAATTTTAGGGGATGAAATTTCCTTAAAGGGGGAATCTGTAACGATCCTAGTTTTAAGCCAAATTTAATTTGGTAATTAATATAAAATTTTGGATTTAAATTGTGAATTAATTTGAATTTTTTGAATTAAATAAGATATGTGCTTGTTTATTTGTATAAATATATTGTAATTTGAAATTTGAAATTGATTTTGCCAAAATAAATAAAATATGTGTTTGTTTTATACAGATTGTAAATAGAATTTTAATTTGAATTAAAAAATAAATGTTTCAAACAATATATTGGATTTGAAAACTCTACATTTTAAATTAATAAAAGTTTGTTTTCCAATATTATAATGTATATATATGTATATTGATTTGGAAGTTATGTTTTGAATAATAGATTTTCAAAAACTTTATTATATATTTTTTTTTTGAAATAATAGTGATTTGTATATATGTAGGGATATATTAGCTTAAGTTTAAAATTTAAGTAAGATTAATAAAAGGCTAATGTTCTTTCTTTTCAAATTATATATGAACCAAGTATGGATTGTAAAAAAAATAAAAGTATAAAACATAATACATTTTCGTATAAATATAAAAATAAGAAAACCAATTACATAATTTATAATAACATAAGGGTTTAAAACAAAATTTATAAATTAAATAAAGTAGAGGTTTAAACATAAAAATTGATATTTAAGACATTTGTAAAATAATTATACAAGCAATTAACAAGTGTAGAATAATTTTATCATGCATTTACAAGTGTAATAATGAATATAAGTGGCAAATAGGTTTGTTTTAAAATTGGAAAATATAAACATGATACTTAAGAAAAAAAGAAACTAGGCTATCTTCATTGTAACAACCCTGTATTTGTGATTATTTTTAATTGTATATTTTAATTATTGGAATTCTGATTAAAAACTTTATTTTATTTATTTAAAATGAATAAATTTTGTTATTTTAAATATATATTCTGATTTCTATGTGAATTATAATCCCAAACATGAATGAATAGAATATTTTCCAAAAATGTGAATTTTGGTCAGTATGGTCAAACTATGACTTTTAAATTTAAATTTTAAATATTTTAATATTTCAATTTTATCTTTTATTATGAAAATAGATTTAATTTCAAAAATACCGCTTTTCGTTTCGTTGAAATCGGATTAATATCGTGAAAGTAAGGCTTTTTACAATATTGTGTGTAAATTGTTTTATTTAACAAATTTGTTTATTTTAAATTAATATAAATAATATTTTTGTTTGTAAAATCACGTTCTAATTTTTGTAACATGATATGTTATGCATATGTTTTATTTTTAAAACATTTTTAAGTATAGTTATAATTTTCAAATGTTGATTCTATATTGTTTTCAATCTTTAATTCTAGTTTCCATTAAATAAAGCATTTTCTTTATTTATTTCCTACTTTTCCTAAAACTATTTATTTATTCTTCATGACATCTATCTCTACCTTATCTTTCTATTTTAATCATTTATACATTCATTTAGTAATTAAATAGATAAGTATTTAGATCCCTATTTATTTCATGGAAAGAAATTTCAAATATATATGTATATATACACACACACACACACACACACACGTTATTGTTTTAAAGGCATACCTTTAAATGTATTTAATTTAACTTTATTGTATTTATTTGTTTGTGACGGCTTCTTGTATATATTTACAACATTTTTTCCAGTTTTGTTTCACTTAATTTGGATATATACTTTGTAAATTAAGTAACATACAAAGTTATAAATAGCAATTAATTTATATGTTTCTATAACCGTTTTCTTATTTATTTCTATAGTGTTTATATAAACGGTATGTATTTATTGAATTTTTTCTTTGGCCTATATTCTATTAAATATATAGGAAACGCATAAATGAAGATAAATTACCTATTTTTAATCAAAGGCATACGTTACGTTTTGATTTATTACCTCTTTATCTTTCCATCCATCGATTTCATACCATAACTTCTCCACAATTTGTGCTATTCTTTCCTTAACCTATAGCCATGAGTTCTTTTTGTATTTCATGTAGAAACATCTGTTTTTCATCCATCATTCATGCATTTCTGATCTGAGAAAGGTAATGTCTTCTTCTCATATATTTTATTACGTTTTCTTTCACTTTTTCTATTGATTTTTCAATTATTTTGCTTTGTTCTTCATGTATTTTTCTCGGCTATCACCTCACCACCTCCTCCAACCATCACACCACCTTCTTCCCACAAACATACAAGGCTTGACATCCTTCTCCTCTGACCTATATTGGCTGTGGCCATGCAATGGTGCGATCATCTCAAAAAGTTGCAAAATCCTTGAAAAATATGCTATAGCTAAACCTAGTTTGCACATAGCCTTCATTTTCCACTTTGGCCTCCTCCTTAGCCATCACCGCTTGCTTGTTCACCACCACTAGACATCACTCCAGCCACTACCTGACTTGTGCATGCCATGGCCGAACCTAGATGTGACCCTAGGCCTAGCCTATGTTGAACAAAAGTTCCACTTTTGCCTTGTCTCCTTGTATTCCTCACATGTAACTCCCAAATCCCTTGTATTCTCTTGCTTGCCATGCCTATATGTGCACAACCGGACCCATTGGCACCAATTAGACCATAATGGCCGAGCCTAAAGCATGTGTGGCCAAGCAAAAGTGTGAGCAAGTCAAGCAAAATTTATTAAAAAGCTTGGTGATGTCCATTTGTTAATTTTATTTCCATTTGTTTCAATACAAACTTTGGTATTGTAAATATATTTATGTATGGCTTTGTATTGTTATTGAATACAAGATTTACATCTTGAATCTCTCTCCACTCAAATCAAAAGTCGTATCGTGCTTTCTGGAATTCGTTTGTATGTTTTGATTTGCTAACTCCGGCATAAAAGGTGAGTAATCATGTAACAACCCTAGATTTTTGTATATTATTTAAATCGGACTTTTTTTTATTTTTAAATTATTTTAAATTTTTTTTATTTCAAACATTTCATTTTTAAATATAAATGTTGATTATAGAGTGATTTATAGTTCAAAGTAGTATAATTTGAATATTTTACTGTAAAGTGAATTTCTGGTCGAACTGTTCAAAATTTGACTTCTAAACTTCAAATTTAAATTATTTTAAATCTTAAATTTTTTCTTTTTTATGAAAATAGATGTAATAACTTGAACATTGCTTTTCGTTTCGTTAATAACGGAGTTAAACTGTAAAAGTTATGTACATTTCAATTTTGAGTGTAATTTGATTTATTTAACAATTTTGTTTATTTTAAATTATATAAATTATATTTTCTTTGTCATATTTTTATTTTAATATGTTATTTTACGTATATTTTTTCTTTTAATATTTTTGAAGTGATAGTATAATTTTTCTAAAGTTTACTTGAATTTATTTCAATTTTTAAACCCTAGTTTCCATTTTTCTGCTAATTTCTTCATTAAATTATATTTAATTAAAATATATTTATTTATTTATTTTGTGAATTCATTTTTATTTTGTGTTCTTATCTTTATTTATAAATACTTTTCAAGTACATGAAAAGTTTCCAAATTTCATTGCATTTATTTTTCGTATTTTCAAGACTAGTTGCAACTTTTGCTGTTTTATTTAATTAAATTATATATATAAGTAATAACTAATTAATTTTTTTTTATTTACTAAACTTTCGTATTTTATCTGAGTTTATATATATATATATAAGTTATATAAAATTAAAAAAAGAAAATATAGGAAATTCGAAGAGTTTTAAACTTTTGAAATTCCTAAGTCCTTTTGCATTCCGTCCTTTCACTTTCCCAACTCCTTTCTTCAATGCTTGGCCGTACCTTTACTCCACCTTTCAGCCCATTTATCCTTTTCATTTTCACAGAAATTTTATCATCTCTCAAGAGGAAAAAACTCACGGCCCTCCCCTTGTTGAAGCTTGGTAAAAATTCATTCTTTCTTCCTTGTTTTCTATGTTTTTTCTATTGAATTTGCACATGCTCTTTATCTTCATAGCATTGTTCCTCCACCTCCAAGCTTTGGCTGACCACCACCACCCCCTTCCTCTGACCATCACCCATCCTACTACCTCTCCATTTCAGGCTGAGCCAATCCAAGGTGAAGATCATCACAAAAATCCACCTAAACTATCACTAACCATCACATGTTGCCAAGCCTAGTCTAGAATTGTCATCTCCTCCTTCTACCACCTCTTGCCGCCACAACCTCCACCACCACCACCTCTGACCTGACATCCACCCTCTTCCACACCACCCACCACCACCTGAGCATCAGGCCGAGCCCAAATGACCTCTGGCCGTACCATAATATAGCCTAGATGTGATGAATTTTAGCCTTATACACCTAGTTATGCACCTAGATCACAACCACCTTCAAACCCATGTGTAGGACGACCCTTTACACACCCAAAACAGTCCCACTTCCCTGTGTTAGCTGAGCTTAGTCACTGCATAACTGAAGTACCTGAGGTAGAGAGCAAGTGCAATGCAAACGTTTATGGTTTTGGGTGTTGAATTATATGTTGTTTGATGATAAATGTGTGTTGTAACTTATGTATGCATTGTATTGTTTGTGTAATTGTTTGTGTAATTGTTTTCAAGGGATATAGCTTTGGCTCTCCACTCTCTACTCTTGTCCGTAGTTTTGTGCCTTTGTTGTGTCAGTATATGTGCTTTGGTATCGATCTCCAGCTTTGAACGTGTGAGTAATTCTCACTAGACGATTTGTACTTATATAACTAGTAAACTGACCCTTTTTGAATCTGTAAAATGCATTACCATATCACACCTGCTATATTATGATTATATGATGTTCACCCATGCTTAAACACCTGTTATATCATATGTTATTATTATATTATGTTGTTCTATTATTTATATCAGTTTATCACAATGCAAGTTCCCTTTAGATTAGAATCACTATGGGTTGAAATGATACATACCCGAACGGACTTTAGAATAAGGGAAAATCGTTATGGGCTGAAATGATAGGCCTAAGCGATTTTCAATTTATTTCATTTACTTGGGACTGCGGGTTTGAAATGATAAAACCCGGATTTTCTTTGTAAATTACGGGTTGAAATGATTTATTACCCGTATCACTTTACCTAGCGTAGAAAATTATATACAGGCCCATAGTTAAAATATGTTTTTCTAAAAAATTTGAAACAATTTAGAAATGTAATTATTATAATATTTTGATTTAAAATTAATTAAAAATAATTTTTGTAAAGTATTATTGATTTTTGGAAATTTATAAGTTAAATAAATTATGGAAAAGTTAGAAAATCTGAATGTAAGTTATTTTGGAAATATTGATTTAATTACAATTAGAAATTAAATTATGTATGAAATTATGATAAATTTATGATAATTTGAATTTAAAATTAATTTAAAATGATTTCATAATATATTAATGATTTTTGAGTAAAGTTAAAAGGTGAAAGGGATGATTATTTAAGTTGAAATTTTGAAATATAACCAAATGGGAATTTGTGAATTTAGCTTAAAAGTTAATTTTAAGTTAAGTGAATAAAATTGAAATTAAGTTATATTTTGAAATTTTAAACTTAATTGTGAAGTTGAAATTTAATTCAATGAATTTAAAATTGAATGTTGAAATTTAATAAGTGAATTATTATTAAATCTCGATTTTTGAATTGAAATTTAACTTTATAAAATCATGAACTTAAGGAAAATTAAATGTTGTTTATAAATGTGAAAATGTATGATTTTATAAGTTAAAAAAATGTTTTAAATAAAATTATAATTGGGTTGTGAAATTATATTGAATATTTGAAGTTAATTAACTGCATTTTTGAAATGCTATTAATTGCAATGTAAATGATATTACAGTATTTGTAAATGCTGTAGTTGATGATAATAAACTAAAAAGCTAAAATAAATTAAAGGCTATCATAGCAATCTTTTTAAGTGCTATAATTGTTGAATTTAACTAAGTTATTTGAAATTTAAGTAAACCCTATTACAACACTTTTAAAATGCCGTCTTTTGTTAAATTGAACCGTTTTTAATGTAACTTTCCATAGCGTTTTTTAAATGCTGCGAAAAGTAAATTTTCACTGTTTCGATAAACTTAAGTGAATAAATGAACTTTGGAAGTTGAAAATTTTGGAAATTTAATAATTTAATTATTAAATATAATAACTTCATTTAAATGATTTAAAATGATTTTTGAAATATAAACTGTTTTGAAATGTGAATTGAAATGGTATTTTAAATTGAATAAAATGAATAATGATTCGAAAATAAATTCTGAAAGATATGATAATTTGGAAATGAAGCTTTGAAAGGTTATGATATTTTAATATATTAAAATGATTTGAAAGGAAGTTTTGAAAGGATAGGATAATTTAATATATTGAAATGGTTAGAAATGACTTAATATTTATTTTGATAAATATTTGATTTTTGAAGATATGGTATGATGATATATTGAAATGGTTTGGAATGATTTAAACTTTATTTTGATAAAGATTTGGATTGAAATGATATTTTATTTTGAAGTATAAAATATTGTTTTAAAGTTATAACTGCGGGTTATAATAATGATTGGTTGGCAAATAGACCGGGATCGGATATGGGCATACTCTCTATCGATACCGAAAACCACTTTGACTAACCGTGTACGCGGTGAAGATTCCAGAATGAAGTAGGATGGTGGCGATGTTCTTGAGGTATATTACGTGGACCCAACTCCCGTGAGTTGGCATGAGGTGGCTAAAATAGGAGCGATCTCGGGCCAAGTGAGGTCATTCCTCCGATCGGACACATTCCTTCGATACTATACTCTTACTGGTGATTGATTAGATGGCCATCCTCCGATTTTGATAAGGGAGTGTGTTTCGAGGTGGGCGTATGTGGCTGCTGGGTTACCACCAGTCCGTGTGCGTAATTGGTATATCTACCCTGGCATTACCTTGTGTGCCGTGTCACCTACCATACCGAGCATTTACTACGAGTTTGTTTTTCTCCCGTAGCCCGTGTGGTATCCTCTGACAGTCACCCGGTGTGGAGATGCCATGATATTGGATGGACTGCTGGGACTATTATGTGTGAAGGGTGATATGGGTAGCCCGGAACGCTATTTAAAAGTAAGTTTATTTTACTATAGACATTATTATAATAGCGCAATATTACTATATAGTAAATAGTTTAACGGATCCTTAGAGGATGGGTGGTCCCAGGCATCCTTTAAGTTACTTGTACCTTATTACAGTTCACTTGAGTTGGTTTGCATTATATAAGTATATATTGTCCTGACTCGAGTGTTTGTATTTTTATTTACACTCGGGTCAGCCTGAGTTATTCATAGATTTGGATTCCACTTTCTGGAGATTGGAATCGCTGGAGATTATCTGCTTATCTAGTTTTATCTATTCCAGTTCTGTTGTCTATTCAGCTTGTACTCGGTTATCATCTTGAGGCTTCTGTTGTACTTTATTTCTTCTGTTGTATTTTATTTAACTCTGATATATTTATATAGTAGCTTCATGAACTACTATTTCTTTTACTTCCGCTGCATTATTAAATACTCTGTGTCTGTGATCTGTGATTATTATTTACTACAAGTTCTGAGATTTGCCAAATTTTATTTACAACGCGGTATTTTGAGCAATTCAAGTTTGACCTGTGCGGATGCGAATGGTTGAAAATACCTGGTCGTTATAGTTGGTATCAGAGCTTTGGCTTTGAGGCAAAACTTATAATATATGGTAAATTTGATTTCAGAATCACTTTCATTCGAGCTTGAATCTCTTCATTTTATTCGATTTCTTTTGAATTTTGGAACGTTCCCTGCGATTCCAAAATCCATTCTTGTTCCTCACTATTCATCTTCTTTTGATTCTGGAGTATCCCATAACTCCATTTCGAATGACCTTTATAGTGAATTGGCAGTCTCGCCAATATTCTAATTTTCATGTAAAGGGGTGAAAATCCTTTACAATTAGCATCGATTCACCAGAGATTTTATCCTTGGTTTAGATGCTAATATCTTTATTATTTCAAACTCTATCTCTTGAGATTGAATGTAGATTTGCCCTAGAAAATCCACATCGATCTTATTTTTAAGTCACGGTTGACCGGTTAAGGTTGTCCGCGATTTATATACGCTTATCCATCTTCTTATTCTATTATTTAATCATCTCATATTTGTTCCAACTTATCTTCTAATCATTCTTGAAGTGTATTTGTAAACTAATATTTAAAATGTTTTATATATCGTGTTGTTTGAGTTGTTGATGTTGATTTGGGTTTCCGATTGATTCGTATGATCAACGATATCGATAGGATTTCTAAAACACTTTGACAGAACAAATTGACACAATATTATTTTAAAATTTGGTTAATGAAATAAATTTTGATATGAGTAAATTTATGGAACTTAATAAATTGATTTAAATTAATCATTTGAAATGATAATACTTGGTTTATCATTTATTGTTCTATAAATGAATTTATAAATAGCTATTTATAAATTCATTTGGGAACGGAAATGAGTTAAAACCAGAAATTTGAGAATTTAAATTCCGATGGTTTCAAACCTTGTGCTTAAAGTTTTAAAAGGGGTATATTATTTAAAGTATTTTCTAATAGAAATTTGTTCCAAGAAATTTTAAAGTTTAAAATTAGTGCTCTACTCTTTGTCGCTAAAAATAATTTCGGTGATGAACCACGGCATCATCGACTTTCATTTTCGAGTTTCGTAGTGAAGAGACCATTCTGTAGTCTTGCTACAATGTTGTTTTGGGAAATCTAATTGATTTGAATTTGCAAAATATGATTTGATTTATAATATATATAGATATATGATTAAATTTTGATTTAACATATTTTATACATATATTTATTTATCTCTAAATGGTTTGAAGGTAATCGAAAATTTAAATTCTTACTTTTTATCTTAAATAATAATTTTAATTATAAAGAGAAAATATAAATTTTTGAATAAATGATTCAAACTTGAAATGATTGAATTAGAAAGTTTTGTCTGTACAATACTCAATTGCATTCGAATATAACTTACCCAAATTATACAGAAGTTAACAATGTAATTGGATAAATATAAAAAGATTTTATAAATAAAATTTGAGTGGTTATAATAAATGTTATACACTTAAATTTTAGTTACAAAAGATTTACTGAAGTAAATAGAGAAAAAAATTTAGAGCATTTTATTTAAATAACTTAATAATCAAATTTGATTTAATATGGAACCTTAAGTCTAACCTAGGAATTTTAATAAAGGTTATTTCCTGAAATAAATATGTTTGTATAATAAACAATGTATCTTTGAATAGATAAATAAAATATATTTGAATGGGACATTTTGTAATAAAGTTTATTTAACTTGGAATCATAGTTTAATTTGTCTAAATGAATAAATGTGTAAAGTAATTTGATTGTTATATTCGCTATGATAAATATTTTATTTATGAGATAGATATGTCTTGTAAAACGAATAATTATGATTTAAATAGTTAAGATGTATTTTCAATATCACTAAAATTTGATAATTAAAAATTTGGATTTCAAATGGAAATTTCAAGTGTAACTTATTGAAGGAATATCTATTTATGAAATGGGTGTTTTAAATAAAGTGTTAGGTTATTTGTTAAATTAAGAGTTAAGTAAAATAGTGAACTTTTGACTTAATAAATGAAGTATAGTTTAATTTGGATATTCAATTCATAAAAGTTTGTTTTAAATAAATCATAAATTAAATGATATCCAAATGAATATTTAAGAAATTGAACTGATTGAAATACTAATATATCTACTGTGGCACTCTAAAAGTACTGCTGTTTTTTAAAATACAATGTTTTGGAAATTTTATAATTGAATGAATGAACTTAGAAAAGTTACAATTTTGAAATGAATATTATTTGACATTGAATTTAAATGGTTTAAATGAGGATTATTTTAAAAGTGTTATGGTTTTAGTAGTATGATTTCCAAATAATAACATCTCTGAAGTATTATGATTTCAAAGCATCGTGGTTTCAAATTTATTATCTTATTTTGTTTTTCAAAATATCTTTTAGTTTCCTTATTTTCCTTATATTTCTACAGAATGGGGAGGCTATTGCTTATACCAGTCTGTTTAGAAATCTTTCTATAATCTTTGAAAATCTTTGGTACTCATCTGGATCTGAGCACTGGTTACCATCCACTGACCGACGGTCAAACGAAAAAGGGTGAATCAGATTCTAAAGGATCTTTTCGTGCTTGTGTTCCTGATTCTGGAGGATCTTGGAAAGATCACCTCCACCTTGTTAAACTTACCTATAACAACGGTTATCAAGTAAAATCTCAATCTTCTTGTTACCTTGTCTAAATCTTATTTCATCTCTATCTTTTTCTGTGCTTTCGCGTACCTCATTCCTTTTCGGGGACGAAAAGTTTTGAGTGGGGGAGAGTGCAACAACCCTAGATTTTTGTATATTATTTAAATCGGACTTTCTTTTATTTTTAAATTATTTTAAATTTGTTTTATTTCAAACATTTCATTTTTAAATATAAATGTTGATTATTAAGTGATTTATAGTTCAAACAAGGATAATTTGAATATTTTATTGTAAAGTGAATTTCTGGTCAAACTGTTCAAACTTTGACTTCTAAACTTCAAATTTAAATTATTTTAAATCTTAAATTTTACCTTTGTTTATGAAAATAGATGTAATAAATTGAACACTGCTTTTCGTTTCGTTGAAAACGGGGTTAAACTGTAAAAGTTATGTACATTTCAATTTTGAGTGTAATTTGATTTATTTAACAATTTCGTCTATTTTAAATTATATAAATTATATTTTCTTTGTCATATTTTTATTTTAATATGTGTTAATATTTTATTTTATGTATATTTTTTCTTTTAATATTTTTGAAGTGATGGTATAATTTTTCTAAAGTTTACTTGAATTTATTTCAATTTTTAAAGCATAGTTTCCATTTTTCTGCTAATTTCTTCATTAAATTATATTTAATTAAAATATACTTATTTTTTTTCTTGAATTCATTTTTTTTGTGTTCTTATCTTTATTTATAAATACTTTTCAAGTGCATAAAAAATTTCCAAATTTCATTGCATTTATTTTTCATATTTCAAGACTAGTTGCAATTTTAGCTGTTTTATTTAATTAAATTATATATATAATTAATAATTAATTTATTTATTTTTGTTTATTTACTAAATTTCATATTTTATTTGAGTTTATATATATATTTCAGTTATATAAAATTAAAAAAAGAAAGTATAGGAAATTCGAAGAGTTTTAAACTTTTGAAATTCCTAAGTCCTTTTGCATTCCGTCCTTTCACTTTCCCAACTCCTTTCTTCAATGCTTGGCCGTACCTTTACTCCACCTTTCAGCCCGTTTGTCATTTTCATTTTCACGAAAATTTTATCATCTCTCAAGAGAGAAAAACTCACGGCCCTCCCCTTGTTGAAGCTTGGCAAAAATTCATTCTTTCTTCCTTGTTTTCTATGTTTTTTCTATTGAATTTGCACATGCTCTTTATTTTCATAGCTTTGTTCCTCCACCTCCAAGCTTTGGCTGACCACCACCACCCCCTTCCTCTGACCATCACTCATCCTTCTACCTCTCCATTTCAGGCTGAGCCAATCCAAGGTGAAGATCATCACAAAAATCCACCTAAACTATCACTAACCATCACATGTTGCCAAGCATAGTCTAGAATTGTCATCTCCTCCTTCTACCACCTCTTGCCGCCACAACCTCCACCAACACCACCTCTGACCTGACCTCCACCCTCTTCCTAATCACCCACCACCACCTGAACATCATGCCGAGCCCAAATGACCTCTGGCCGAACCATAATATAGCCTAGATGTGATGATTTTTAGCCTTATACACCTAGTTATGCACCTAGATCACAACCACCTTCAAACCCATATGTGTAGGCCGACCCTTTGCATACCCAAACCAGACCCACTTCACTGTGTTAGCTGAGCTTAGTCACTGCATAACTGAAGTACCTGAGGTAGAGAGCAAGTGCAATGCAAATGTTTATGGTTTTGGGTATTGAATTATATGTTGTTTGATGATAAATGTGTGTTGTAACTTATGTATGCATTGTATTTTTTGTGTAATTGTTTTCAAGGGATATAGCTTTGGTTCTCCACTCTCTAGTCTTGTCCGTAGTTTCGTGCCTTTGTTGTGTCAGTATCTGTGCTTTGGTGTCGATCTCCATCTTTGAACGTGTGAGTAATTCTCACCAGACGACTTGTACTTATATAACTAGTAAACTGACCCCTTTTGAATCTGTAAAATGCATTACCATATCACACCTGCTATATTATGATTATATGATGTTCACCCATGCTTAAAAACCTGTTATATCATATGTTTACTTTTATATTATGCTGTTATGTTATTTATATCAGTTTATCACACTGCAAGTTTCCTTTAGATTAGAATCACTATGGGTTGAAATGATACATACCCTAACGGACTTTAGAATAAGGTAAAATCGTTATGGGCTGAAATGATAGGCCTGAGTGATTTTCAATTTATTTTATTTACTTGGGACTGCGGGTTTGAAAGGATAAAACCCGGATTTTCTTTGTAAATTACAGGTTGAAATGATATATTACCCGTATCACTTTACCTAGCGTAGAAAATTATATATAGGCCCGTAGTTAAAATATGTTTTTCTAAAAAATTTAAAATATTTTAGAAATGTAATTATTATAATATTTTTATTTAAAATTAATTAAAAATAATTTTTGTAAAGTATTATTGATTTTTGGAAATTTATAAGTTAAATAAATTATGGAAAAGTTAGAAAATCTGAATGTAAGTTATTTTGGAAATATTGATTTAATTACAATTGGAAATTAAATTATGTATGAAATTATGATAAATTTATGATAATTTGAATTTAAAATTAATTTAAAATGATTTCATAATATATTAATGATTTTTGAGTAAAGTTAAAAAGTGAAAGGGATGATTATTTAAGTTGAAATTTTGAAGTATAACCAAATGGGAATTTGTGAATTTGGCTTAAAAGTGAATTTTAAGTTAAGTGAATATAACTGAAATTAAGTTATATTTTGAAATTTTAAACTTAAGTGTTAAGTTGAAATTTAATTCAATGAATTTAAAATTGAATGTTGAAATTTAATAAGTGAATTATTGTTAAATCTTGATTTTTGAATGGAAATTTAACTTTATAAAATCAAGAACTTAAGGAAAATTAAATGTTGTTTATAAATGTGAAAATATATGATTTTATAAGTTAAAAAATGTTTTAAATAAAATTATAATTGGTTGTGAAATTATATTGAATATTTAAAGTTAATTAACTGCATTTTTGAAATGCTATTAATTGCAATGTAAATGATATTACAGTATTTGTAAATGCTGTAGTTGATGATAATGAACTAAAAAGCTAAATTAAATTAAAGGCTATTATAGCAATCTTTTTAGGTGCTATAATTGTTGAATTTAACTAAGTTATTTGAAATTTAAGTAAACCCTATTACAGCATTTTTAAAATGTTGTCTTTTGTTAAATTGAACCGTTTTGAATGTTACTCTCCGTAGCGTTTTCTAAATGCTGCGAAAAGTAAATTTTCACTGTTGTGATAAACTTAAGTGAATAAATGAACTTTGAAAGTTGAAAATTTTTGAAATTTAATAATTTAATTATTAATTATAATAACTTAATTTTAATGATTTAAAATGATTTTTGAAATATAAACTGTTTTGAAATGTGAATTAAAATGGTATTTTAAATTGAATAAAATGAATAATGATTTGAAAAGAAATTCTGAAAGATATGATAATTTGGAAATGAAGCTTTGAAAGGTTATGATATTTTAATATATTAAAATGATTTGAAAGGAAGTTTTGAAAGGATAGGATAATTTAATATATTGAAATGGTTAGAAATGACTTGATATTTTTTTTGATAAATAATTGATTTTGGAAGATATGGTATGATGATATATTGAAATGGTTTGGAATGATTTAAACTTTATTTTGATAAAGATTTGGATTGAAATGATATTTTATTTTGAAGCATAAAATATTGTTTTAAAGTTATAACTACAGGTTATAATAACGATTGGTTGGCAAAGAGACCGGGATCAGATATGGGCATACTCTCTGTCGATAATGATAACCACTTTGACTAACTGTGTACGCGGTGGAGATTCCAGAATGAAGTAGAATGGTGGCGACGTTCTTGAGGTATATTACGTGGACCCAACTCCCGTGAGTTGGCATAAGGTGGCTAAAACAGGAGCGATCTCGGGCCAAGTGAGGTCATTTCTCCGATCGGACACATTCCTTCGATACTATACTCTTACTGGTGATTGATTAGATGGCCATCCTCCGATTTTAATATGGGAGTGTGTTCCGAGGTGGGCGTATGTGGCTGTTGCGTTACCACCAGCCCGTGTGCGTAATTGGTATATATACCCTGGCATTGCCTTTTATGCCGTGTCACCTACCATACCGAGCCTTTACTACGAGTTTGTTTTTCTCCCGTAGCCCGTGTGGTATACTCTGACAGTCACCCGATGTGGAGATGTCATGATAATGGATGGACTGCTAGGACTATTATGTGTGAAGGGTGATTTGGGTAGCCCTGAACGCTATTTAAAAGTAAGTTTATTTTACTGTAGACATTATTATAATAGCGCAATATTACTATATAGTAAATAGTTTAACGGATCCTTAGAGGATGGGCGGTCCCAGGCATCCTTTAAGTCACTTGTACCTTATTACAGTTCACTTGAGTTGGTTTACATTATATAAGTATATATTGTCCTGACTCGAGTGTTTGTATTTTTATTTACGCTCGGGTCAGCCTGAGTTATTCACAGATTTGGATTCCACTTTCTGGAGATTGGAGTCGTTGGAGATTATCTACTTATCTAGTTTTATCTATTTTAGTTTTGTTGTCTATTCAGCTTGCACTCGGTTATCATGTTGAGGTTTATGTTGTATTTTATTTCTTCTGTTGTATTTTATATAACTCTAATATATTTATATAGTAGCTTCATGAACTACCATTTCTTTTACTTCCGCTGCATTATTAAATACTCTATGTCTGTGATCTATGATTATTATTTACTGCATGTTCTGAGATTTGCCAAATTTTATTTACAACGCGGTATTTTGAGCAATTCAAGTCTGACATGTGCGGATGCGAATGGTTGAAAATACCTGGTTGTTACAAATCACACCTGACATTTATATGTATACGACCGTGAATTGATAGCAAGTGAAAGTGTAGAAATTATTACATCATGTTATACCTGCCTATGTTATAAATTATATGATGTTAATCCTGTTTATTTATCTATCATATCATTTAATACTGCTTTATGTTGTCATACTGTTTATTTTATTTAATTCTCACACTACAAGTTCCCCGTAGAATAGAATCACTATGGGTTGAAATGATACATACTCGAACGGACTTTAGAATTGGGAAAAATCATTACGGGCTGAAAAGATAGGCCTATGTGATTTTCATTTATTTGTATTTGTCTTGGGATTGCGGGTTTGAAATAATCAAAACCTGGAAATTTTACTGATTACGGATTTAAATTATAATTTATGTATCACTTGATTTAGGTGTGAAATATTATCCGGGCCTGTGGTTGATTTTAAAATATGATTTCTTATAAATTTTATGTAGTGTAAATGATAGAAAAAAATATGAAATTTGACTTATATTGGATTTAAAATGGTTAAGCAATGATTTTCTAAAAGGTTAAATGTTATAAGTTAATAGATGGTTTTAGTTATAGTGTGAAAATTTGATTTAACTTAATAATGGGAATTTGAGTAAAATGGAATTATAAGCCTAGCTTGGTAATTAATATAATTGATGCATGAATTGGATAAATATAAATTAAAAGAAAATATCAAGTTATTTGTAAAATAAAGTTAAGCAACTTACAATGTATTTTGAATTTATGTAATTAGTTTAAAATGTTAAGTAAATGGATAGTTAAATGGAAATTTGGAATTTAACTTGACTTGGAATTGTGACATTTGGTTTTAAAATGGAAGTTTAAGTAAATTAAATAAAAGGGAAATTTAGTTTAATGTATGAAATGGTAATTCGAAATTTAAGTGATAAATAATTATTAAAAGGTAGAGAATGCGAAATTTGTACACTTGAATTTAATAAGTGAAATTATTGATATTTATTTGTGAAATTTACTTTATAAAAATCATAAGTTCAAGGTTATTTAAATGACCATTTTATAGTGGAAAATATGAAATTTAAAAAAAAATTACATTGAAGTTTATTTATTTTCAATTGTAACTTATTGTAGCATTTTCTAAGTGCTGCGAAAAGCTGAAATTTCAATATTTGAAGTGTTTAACTGAATATATGAACTCAGAAAAGGCTAAATTTTTGGGAATTGGATATTTGATTTGAAAGAATAATGATTTCACTTTTAAATGGTTTAAGTGAATGATTTTAATTTGGAATTATAAATCATTTTGAAATTTATAACCCCGAGTACACTGCTTTGTGTGTCATGTGATTTCCTTGTGATTGTTTGATGCACACCTTTTATTTTAAGAATGTGGCTAGAGGTGAGCGGTTACTGCAGCTCTACGCTACCCTAGTCACAATAACACTGTTATTTGCATTATTCACTTTAATATGGATATTTCTAGGATAGTGTTTATTACTACTTAATTGATGGTTTGACTGATCCT
Organism: Allium cepa; assembly: GCA_030765085.1. Classification (NCBI taxonomy): domain Eukaryota; kingdom Viridiplantae; phylum Streptophyta; class Magnoliopsida; order Asparagales; family Amaryllidaceae; genus Allium; species Allium cepa. Next base: position 345,470,997 of record CM060938.1, read on the forward strand.
TAAAGGATGGGCGATCCTAAGCATCCTTTAAGTTATTGTGCATTGCTATTACAGTTCACTTCAGTTGGTTTACATTGTATAAGTATGTATGTCCTGACTCAAGTGTTTTTATTTTATTTTATTTTACGCTCGGGTCAGCCTGAGAATCACAGCTTTGGATTCACCTTCTGGAGCTAGAGTTTTGCTGGAGCTATCTGTCTATCTATTCATCTACTTCTTCCAGTTAGTTCCTATCCGGTATCCATCTCTGTATTTTTGTTAATGTATGTTGACTACTATTGTATCTATTTTACTATGAGATTTTGTATATGTTTTGAGAGTATGTATATAGTAGCTTCATGAACTACTATGGTATTTTATTTCTGCTGCGAGTATTCTGATATTTCTGTGTCTGTGATTCTGTGAATGATTTATTTGCTCCAAATGTTATTACAATCTGTTATGTTGAATTATTCAAGTCCGACATGTGTGGATTATCGTCGATTTCAATGGTCCAAAATAGTGGGTCATTACATTTGGTATCAGAGCTTTGGTTTTAGGAAAACCTTAGCCTGAGGAGCAAAAACTCATTAAAGATAGGGTAGAAATACCCTAGAATGAGTGAAATCAATCTCAGAATCATTTCTTTATGAGAGAACGTATTTTCGAAGTATAAAATGATTTTTAAAGGATTTTCAAAGATTATATTAGTATAAAAAATTTCTTATTTTGAAATCAATATGTTTCTAAACTTCATCCCTTTTGTATCCACCTTGTTAGTAATATCTTGGTTAGGATTCTTATCGATTAGGATTCCTTGAACTTTGGAACGTTCCCACTTGTTCTCAAATCCTGTCTTGTCTTCCCTATTTTATCCTTTGATTTTGGAGCATCCCATAACTTCATTTTGAATGACCTCTATAAAGATCAGTGATTCTGCAAATCTTTGAATGATTTGTAAAGAGGTGAAACTACTTTATAATTGGCATTGATTCACCGAAGATTTCTGTATCCTCGGTTTACGATGCTATCTACCTTCTGCTATACCTGGATTCTATCTCTGGCGATTCAATGTCGATTTGCCTTAGATTTCCGCATTGATTATATTCCTGAAGTCATGGTTGACCCGGTTAAGGTCGCCCGCGATTTATTTAGGCTTATCCATCTTCTATTTGGTAACTAAGTTATCTCATCTTCGTTCGAGATTATATTCGAACCAAAATTATATTTGATTAGAGTTCCTCTAAATTTGAATCTCTGTTTGTTTTGAAATTCGTCCTTGCATCATCCCTTGGAAAATTTTGTTGATTGTATTTTGAAATTGTGTATACATCGAAATTATTATTTTGATAAGGATGACCATATTTTATATATAAGAGTGAAATGTTTACGAAAAGGATTATATGCCTTTTAAAAATGAAAATTTGAAGCTTTGAAAGGATTTGGAAGTTTGAAATTTTTATAAAAAAATGATTTATATAAAAATGATTTATAACTAAAGGGTTTTGAATTTGAAATTTGAGAGATTGAACTCCGGTATTTTGAAAATTGGTTTTAAGGTTTTGAAAATATATGATAATATGATTTGAAAGTATTTTCTAGATAAGATATGTTTCAAATGAGTTTCAATGATCTCAAAGAAATTTCAAGGAATTTTTAAGAAAATAGAAGTCCAGAACCCGCTTGTGTCGTTGGAAAATGATCTCGGTGATGAGTGCATAATCTCAGTGATGAGTGCATGCATCATCGACATTGATTTTCAAGTTTCGAATTGGGGGAGAGGCCACTCTAGCAGCATTTCTATGTGAGTGATTTTGTGAAACCAATTTTGATTTCAGATTTTGAAGTTTGATTTGATTTTCGAAAGATATATATGTATATATTTGAAATGATTTAAAGTGGGCCCGGTGTTCAGTCCTCGAGTTTCAGATTGACTTAGTATAACTCTATTTACAAAAAACTAATTTACTGATTTGTTGCTAATTTCCAAAACTTGGATTTAAAATTTGAGTTCATCGACTATTTTGAAGGTTCGAACACTTCCAGATCAAGGTTTAATTTTCAAAGCTAAGAGATTTCGAAGAGTATAAAATATTTGATAAGTTATATAAGTTTAGTTCTGTATGTTTAAAGTATGGAGAATATGAATTAAATAAATTTGAAACATTGTTAAGTAAATAATTTGCAAAAGGTAAATTGGATATTTTGAATAGAAATAAATAGTTTAAAGGTTTTTAAAGGGATGGTTATAAATTTGGAAACCATTTTGGGTATAATTGATTTTGAGAAAATATTTGGTTTTGAAAATAGATTGGAAGTTAAAACCATTAATTATATGATGATTTTGGAAAGGAATTTGTTTTACCTAAATTATGTTAATTTGGAAACTAGGATTATTTTTCTAAACCTATTATTTTGGAAACTTTGAAACTGGATATATGTAATTTGGCAGAAATAATTTGGTGAAATCGTATATGATTTTGAAACTGAAACGTTATTGAAATGATTTGAAATTGGGAACCTCATATTATTAAGTACTTGATTTGGGAGTTGTCGAACTTATATAAAATGAATTTGTATAAGTATAAAGTTGAATTGAAAACTATCATTTTGGAAAGGTACACAATTTGGAAAGAGAAATCTTATATAATCGAAGTCTATACAAGGGTGATTTGATATACTATTGACTTGGAAAGTATTTGATTTGAAAGTGGAATCTTATCTATAATGGGCTTTATATAAGTATGATATTTGAAAGTGATTTTAAAGGGTACTATATGGTATATGTTTTCAAAGTAATGATATGGAAAGTGCCTTCTGCTAGATATCCACTCTGTGGCCACATTGTGGATTCATTATATCGATATTATTCTCTCTTATTTTTTGTTTTCCGGATGTGATACTCGAGTGTACCACGGTGGCGTAACGCCTGGTTTTTTTCCGAGCGCGACTGCATAGCGTAATTCGCCTGGATGAGATGGCCTAGGGGTACGGATTGTTTCCTGGGGGATCCATGCGTAATCGTTGTGCATCCTGTGAACTATGTAGGTTGCATTAGTAGCGAAATCCGCATGGCTAAGAAGGCCTAGGGGTACAGATAGTTTCCTGGGGGATCCAGGCTTAATCATTGTGTATCCTGCGGTCTACTAGTCATCATGGCATAACTTGCAGGGATGAGAAAGCTTACGGATATGGATTGATTCCTGGGGGATCCAGGCATAACCATTATGTATCTACGAACCATGGTCAGACAAAGGTTTTTGTTTGGTTGTTTTGTTTGGATTGTACTTTCCATATGGGTTTTTAAAAGTTTTTAAGCATTTTCACTGGGTGTTGAAACAAGTCTACTAAGTACCTGGAGAATTCTAGCTTTACGCCTGATCAACGCACTGCCAGAGTCTACAAAAACAAGGATATACTTGTTAAGACATCGAGTTATAAAAGTATTTTGATAAAGTATTATATAAAGGATATTTAGGTCATTTATTTTACCCTTCCAAATAATTGAAATTTATATAGCTTTAGAATAATGGTTCATCCTTGTCTTCCAACCAATTTTCCCTTCTAGCTATTCCTATTTTCCAACTTGTTAAACTTACCTATAACAACAGTAATTTTAATCTTCTTAACATCTTGTCTTTATCTTATTCCATTTTATCTTTTCTATGATTTCCCGTACCTCGTTCCTTTTCGGGGACGAAAAGGTTTGAGTGGGGGAGAGTGTAACAACCCTGTATTTGTGATTATTTTTAATTGTATATTTTAATTATTGGATTTCTGATTTAAAAACATTATTTTATTTATTTAAAATGAATAAATTTTGTTATTGTAAATATAAATTTTGATTCTATGTGAATTATAATCCCAAACATGAATAAATAGAATACTTTCCAAAAATGTGAATTTTGGTCAATATAATCAAACTATGACCGTTAATTTTAAATTTTAAATATTTGAATTTTTGAATTTTATCTTTTATTATGAAAATATATTTAATTTCAAGAATACAGCTTTTCATTTCGTTGAAATCGGATTAATATTGTGAAAGTTATGCTTTTTACAATATTGTGTGTAAATTGTTTTATTTAACAAATTTGTTTATTTTAAATTAATATAAATTATATTTTTGTTTGTAAAATCACGTTCTAATTTGTGTAACATGATATGTTATGCATATATTTTGTTCTTAAAACATTTTTAAGTATAGTTATAATTTTCAAATGTTGATTCTATATTGTTTACAATCTTTAATTCAAGTTTCCATTAAATAAAATATTTTCTTTATTTATTTCCTACTTTTCCTAAAACTATTTATTTATTCTTCATAATATCTATCTCTACCTTATTTTTCTATTTTAATTATTTGTAAATTCATTTAGTAATTAAATGGATAAGTATTTAGATTCCTATTTATTTCTTGGAAAGAAATTTCAAATATATATATGTTATTGCTTTAAAAGGCATACCTTTAAATGTATTTAATTTAACGTTATTATATTTATTTGTTTGTGACAGCTTCTTGTATATATTTACAACATTTGTTCCACTTTGGTTTCATTTAATTTATAAATAATTGTTAAATTAAGAAACATACAAAGTTGTAAATAGCAATTAATTTATACGTTTCTATAACTGTTTGCTTATTTATTTCTATAGTGTTTATATAAATAGTATGTATTTATTGAATTATTTCACTGGCATATATTCTATTAAATATATAGGAAACGCATAAATGAAGATACGTTACCTATTTTTAATTAAAGGCATACGATATGTTTTGATTTATTACCTCTTTATCTTTCCATCCATTCTTCCCACCACCTTACAAGGCCCAACATCCTTCTCCTCTGACCTATATTGGCCGTGGCCATGCAATGGTGCAATCATCTCAAAAAGTTGCAAAATCCTTGAAAAATATGCCAAAGCCAAACCTAATTTGCACATACCCTTCATTTTCCCCTTCGGCCTCCTCCTTAGCCATCATCGCTTGCTTGTTCACCACCACTAGCCATCTCTCCAGCCACTACCTGACCTGTACATGCCATGGACGAACCTAGATGTGACCCTAGGCCTAGCCTATGTTGAACAAAAGTTCCACTTTTGCCTTGTCTCCTTGTATTCCTCACATGTAACTCCCAAATCCCTGGTATTCTCTTGCTTGTCGTACCTATATGTGCCAAACCAGACCCATTCCCACCAATTAGACCATCATGGCCGAGCCTAAAGCATGTGTGGCCAAGCAAAAGTGTGAGAAAGTCAAGCAAAAATTTATTTAAAAAGCTTGGTGATGTCCATATGTTAATTCTATTTCTATTTGTCTCAATAGCAACTTTGGTATTGTATCTATATTTATATATGGCTTTGTTTTGTTGTTGAATACAAGATTTACATCTTACTCTCTCTCTCTCTTCTCCACTCAAATCAAAAGTCATATCGTTCTTTCTGGAATTCGTTTGTGTGTTTTGATTTGCTAACTCCAGCATAAAAGGTGAGTAATCACACCTGACATTTATACTTATATGACTGTGAATTGATAGCAAGTGAAAGTGTAGAAATTATTACATCATGTTATACCTGCCTATGTTATAAATTATATGATGTTAATCCTGATTATTTATCTGTCATATCATTTAATATTGCTTTATGTTGTCATACTATTTATTTTATTCTCACACTACAAGTTCCCCGTAGAATAGAATCACTATGGGTTGAAATGATACATACCCGAACGGACTTTAGAATAGGGAAAAATCATTACGGGCTGAAAAGATAGGCCTTTGTGATTTTCATTTATTTGTATTTGTCTTGGGATTGCGGGTTTGAAATAATCAAAACCTGGAAATTTTACTGATTACGGATTTAAATTATAATTTATGTATCACTTGATTTAGGTGTGAAATATTATCCGGACCCGTGGTTGATTTTAAAATATGATTTCTTATAAATTTCATGTACTGTAAATGAAAGAAAAAAATATGAAATTTGACTTATATTGGATTTAAAATGGTTAAGCGGTGATTTTCTAAAAGGTTAAATGGTATAAGTTAATAGATGGTTTGAGTTGTAGTGTGAAAGTTTGATTTAACTTAATAATGGGAATTTAAGTAAAATGGAATTATAAGCTTAACTTGGTAATTAATATAATTGATGTATGAATTGGATAAATATAAAGTAAAAGAAAATATCAAGTTATTTTTAAAATAACTTTAAGCAACTTACGGTGTATTTTGAATTTATGTAATTAGTTTAAAATGTTAAATAAATGGATAGTTAAATGGAAATCTGAAATTTAACTTGACTTGGAATTGTGAGATTAGGTTTTAAAATGGAAGTTTAAGTAAATTAAATAAAAGGGAAATTTAGTTTAATATATGAAATGGTAATTCGAAATTTAAGTGATAAATAATTGTTAAAAGGTAAAAAGTGGGAAATTTGTACACTTGAATTTAATAAGTGAAATTATTGATATTTATTTGTGAAATTTACTTTATAAAAATCCTAAGTTCTAGGGTATTTAAATGACCATTTTTATAGTGGAAAATATGAAATTTTATAAGTTAAAAATTGTTTAAATTGAAGTTTATTTGTTTTCAATTATAACTTACCGTAGCATTTTCTAAGTGCTGCGAAAAGATGAAATTTCAATATTTGAAGTGTTTAACTGAATATATGAACTCAGAAAAGGCTAAATTTTTGGGAATTGAATATTTGATTTAAAGGAATACTGACTACACTTTTTAATGGTTTAAATGGATGATTTTAATTCGGAATTATAAATCATTTTGAAATTTATAACCACGGGTACACTGCTTTGTGTGTCATGTGATTTCCTTGTAATCGTTTAATGCACACCTTTAATTTTAAGAGTGTGGCTAGAGGTAAGTGGTTACTGCAGCTCTACACTACCCTAGTCACAATAACACTGTTATTTGCATTGTTTACACTAATATGGATATTCCTAGGATAGTGTTTATTACTACTTATAACGACCCGGTATTTTCAACCATTCGCATCCGCATATGTCGGACTTGAATTGCTCAAAATACCGAATTGTAAAATAAATTTGGCAAAACACAGCATAAACAGTAAATAAATAAATCACAGATCACAGATACAGAGTAATAAATGCAGCGGAAGTAAAGAAATAGTGGTTCATGAAGCTACTATATAAATACATCAGAGTTATACAAGATACAACAGAAGTTTTAGATGATAAACAAGCACAAGCTGAATGCATCACCGGAATCAAATGAATAACTGGAAACAATAGAATACTGAAATTGAAATAGATGGCTGGATCTTCAAGCAAGGCTCCAGCTCCAAAGGCGAGTCTCTAATGTCGTCTCACTCAGTCTGACCCGAGCGTAAAGCAAAACACAAAACACTCGAGTCCGGGCATACATACTTATACAATATAAACCAACTCAAGTGAACTGCAATATAAGGTACAAGTAATTTAAAGGATGCTTGGGACCGCCCATCCTCTACGGATCCGTTAAACTATTTACTATGTAGTAATATTTCGCTATTATAACAATGTCTATAGTAAAATAAACTTACTTTTTAATAGCGTTAAGGGGTTACCCATATAGCCCTTAACACGTAATAGTCCCAGTAGTCCATCCAGTATCAGCGCATCTCCAGATCGGGAGACTACCTAAATACTCCACGGGCTACGGAAGAAAACCGAACTTGTACAAGACACGATAGGGTAGGTGACACGGCATAACTAGGAAATGCCAAGGTAGATATACCAACTACACTTCCGGGTCGGTGGTAACGCGTAGCGCGCAGCTATCGCCCACCTCGAACAACACCCCCAAATCAAAGAAATCAAAAGTGGCCACCGAATCAATCCAAAAGTCAAGTATAATAGCGAAGGGATGTATCTGATCAAAGGTGCTACCTCAATTAACCCGTCGATCGCTGCTGTTTTAGCCACCTTATGCCAACTCATGGGAGTTGGGTCCACGAATTTATCTTAAAGGAAACGCCGCCGCCATCCTACTTCATTCTAGAATCTCCACCGCGTACACGGTTGTTAAAGTGGTTTTCGGAGTTGGCAGAGAGTATGACAACTTCCGATCCCGGTCTCTTTAACAACCAAACATTATTATAACCCATGGATATTTATTTCAAAATCATTTATACTTTCAAAACCAAACTAGCATATCCATTTCAAAATCATATCGTTTCTTTCAAACTAGTATATACTTTCAAAACCAAAATATCATACTCCTTTCAAAACCATGTCACAATTGTACCATTTCCATTTCAAAACTAATTCAATAATATATCATTTAAATAAAACCCAAATTTCCAAATCATTAAATATTTCCTTCAATTTATTAAACTTGGAATATTCCTTTAACTTATCATAGCATTTTGGAAATGTTACCTTAAGGAATCACAGCATTTTTGGAATGTAATACTTTCCACTTTAACATTTTATAAAATCAAAGTATTTATATGCTTACAAACTTAACATGGTCATTTTATCATAGCCTTATAGTTAAATAAACTATGTTACTGTAATATCCAAATTAAAGCTGAAATTCTTATGTTAAGTTAAAAGTACCTTATTAACTTACATTTTTATTACAATAAAGAAAACTTATTATTTTAATCATTTAAAGTTTGCCATTTACATAAATTAAAACTTGCATATCAAATGTACATTATCAACTTTACATTTTATTATTACAGCAAGTAACATTTGTCATTTTAATAAATTTAAAATACACCATTACATTGATTAAAACTTACATGTCAAATGTACGTTTTAACATAAATTTATTATAATAAAGAGAATTTATCATTCTAATCAATATTACACTAATTAAAACTTACATTATCAAATGTACGTTTTAATTTACATTCCTATTACAGTAAGGAGCATTTATTAATTTAATCAATACAGTAATAATTAAAACTTTACATGTTTCTTGCATTAATTAAAACGTTACATGTTCTCTCATTAATTAGGACTTTACACGTTTCTTTCATTAATTAAAAACTTACAATTTTCTTTCATTAATTAAAACTTTACATGTTTCATGCATTAATTAAAAACTTACACGTTTCTTTCATTAATTAAAATTTTACATGTTCTTTCATTAATGAAGAATTTACATGTTTCTTCAACTTAAAATACCTTATTTTCTTAACTTAAAATCTCCATTTGGAAACCAATTTCCAATCATCAAGTTAAGTCATATATATAAATTATATTTTATACATTAACTTATACAACTTAACTTATAGAAAATCACTATAAACCTATTTATACAAACATATCCACTTCATGGAATAAAATTCATTCCAACTACTAGGCTAGATTTAGAATTCCACATTAAATTAATTTTCATTATTAAGTTGTTTATTATATTCCAAATCTTTAAATTACAAATTTAAAACCAAATAAAGATTTTTTTCATTAAAATTTAAAAAACCAAAATCAACTTATAAAATTTTAACTTACAGAAAACCAATATCTCTTTATATTTTAAATCTTCGAATCAACTTTTTATTTTAATTTCCATATATTTATAAATTCAAAATACTTAATAATTTTAGAAAATTATTATAAAATTTTATCCATGGTCCTGTATAAAATTTTCTAACCTAGGTCAAGTGATACGGATGTGTATCATTTCAATCTGTAATTTAAAAAGAAAAATCCGGGTTCTATCATTTCAAACCTGCAATCCCAAGTAAAATAAATGCAATAAAAATCATTTGAGCCTATCATTTCAGCCCATAGTGATAGGGAACTTGCAGTGTGAGATACAATATATAAAATGAATAGCATATTATATAAATACATATTAGATGATGCAACAAATATATAAACAGCATTTAACATCATATAAAATATCATAGGCATGTATGAACGACATATCAATTTATACGGATCCACTTGTCATTATTCCACAATAATATAAGTACATATGTCTAGAGTGACAAAAACTCACCTTTTAAAAGCTAAAATCAAATTCACAATACACAATTGAAACTCCACAAAGCACGACAAGGCACGACCAAACTTTTGAGTAGATGGAGAGTCAAGATCCATATCTTGTATATAATAAATACACAAATCATAAGAATAAGATTCAACACAACAAAAGATGGATTAAACTATGCAATTACGAATCAAAGAACATAACCTTGCTTTCAACCACCAAGTGGGCTTGGCCATGGTCTAATAGTGAGGAGGAGGTGATGTTGTGGTGGTGGAGGCCGAGCTATGCAAGGTGAAAACAAAAAAAGAAAAAGAGAAGAAGAAAAAAGTGGAAAAAGAATAGAGAAGGAAGCCATGGATCTAGACTTTTCCTTCCTCACTCAAATTATACAATGAGAAACATTCTTTTTTATTTCACGTGAATGATAAGAGGCGACTAGGTTTAAAAAGATTTGAATGGCTAAAGTTTAGGAATAGTTAGAAAATAAAAAGGCAAGGAAATTTAAAAAGGCACAACTTAAGTAGGGGAAAGATCTTGTAAATATTTATCTTAAACTAATGAAAAGAGGAGTTTGATAACTTTGTACGTGATTGAAAAGGAGAAAATCATGTCTATGCATTTATGAATAGATATGGTAGAGGATTAAAAGGTGGGAAATATATAAAAGCAAGAAATAAATTAAGAAACGTATGCCTACATTTAAAACATATCTTAATTGATTGTTACTTATCCAATAAATATAGATGTATATACACAAAAAAAATCTTCACTCAATAAATAAAGTTTATACACACAATACAAGTAAATAAGAAGATGGAAATAGAAATATATAAAAAAAGAAATGCAGAAATTAATTATAAATTTAAAAGGCCACAATTTAAGTCGGAAAAGATCTTGTATATATTTTTCGTAAACAAATGAAAAGAGGAGTTTGATAACTTTGTACGTGATTGAAAAGGGGAAAATCACATCATGCATTTCAGAATAGATATGCTAGAAGATTAAAAGGTGGGAAATATATAAAGGCAATTAATAAATTAAGAAACGTATGCCTATTTTTAAAACGTATCTTAATTGATCTGTTACTTATCCAATAAATATAGATGTATATACACAAAAGGAACCGTCACTAAATAAATAAAGTTTATACACACCATAGAAGTAAATAAGAAGATGGAGGCTGAGCCTAGTTTGAAGGAAGACAAAGAAAATTAAAAAAAATAGAAGAGGAAAAAAAATAGAAAAACAAAAGAAAAGGAAGCCATTACTTACATGAAAATTTCTCACGTGAAGATGCAAATGGAAATGAGATGTGGTAAAGAGTTTTTGTACGTGAATTAAAATTTTCTAGGGGAGTTATTCACGCCTAATCAACTGCAACGAATTGGCAAGTAATTAAGTGCTTAAATGGCTAGAGATTTGAAGGGATTTATTTCCTATTAAATAAAAAGAAACAATGGAACAAAATGGGGTAAGTTACTTGCTTTTTCATGTGAATTGATAAGGTATGAATGGCTAAAGTTTTAGGTAGGCACGGCTAGAAATTAATTAAGGAGGTAGGAAATAAAAGATAGGAAAATAAGAGGCAGGAAATAAAACAAATGTAACATATGCCAATTAAAGCAAAGTAACATACGCCTAATTAATTTGTTTCCTTGCCATTAAAATAGATAAATCAAATAAATATAATCTAAGTTTATACAATTAAAATAAAAATTAAAGAAACAAACATAGGGAAATAAAATATGAAATATATATATATATATATATATAATGAGAACACAAAAATTTATTGCACGTAAAACGCTATAATTTATCCAAATCTAAAAGTATAAATCAGAATTTCATGAAACGAAAAGTAGGATAAATATTAAAATAAAATACATTTACAAAGAAAAAGATTAAAATTTAAAAATTCAATTTTTTTAAAACCGAAAATTCAAATTTTGACCAAAATATAAAATTTTCAAAAATTGTTTATTTATTGCATTTGAAAAATAAATTACAAACAAATTCCAAACTTACATTGGAAAAATTCTAAAATTCACTTTTATTAAGTCCATTACCACTCTACAAACCTAATAACCATTCATTCCTTAATATACTCCAATTTAACAACTTTCAAAGATTGTATTACATTTCACACTAATGTAACTTTTGTTTATATTTATTAAAAATTGACTTCTCATTTCAATTTAATAGAATAAATAAACATGTAACACATAATAATCATCACTGTTTACATTTAACTACATTGATAAGTTTATTGCCTACAGACTAAAATTACAATTACTTACAGGATCATGGTCTTACTCAATTTCCATTCATTATATTATACCACATTCTTAAATCTCCTTCAATCTATCAAAAATTTAGCTTTAATTACCTTTTTTTACCATTCAAATTAGTTTATTACATCCACATTAAATAACCAGTTTCAATTTCTTTTAATATTTTAATTACATAATCTTATTAAGTCAACTATTTTTAATTACCCAAAATTTACGAATTGTTACACTACTTAATTGATGGTTTGACTGGTCCTTAAAGGATGCGTGATTCCAAGCATCCTTTAAGTTATTGTGCATTGCTATTACAGTTCACTTGAGTTTTTTTACATTGTATACACATGTATGACCTGACTCGAGTGTTTGTGTTTTACTTTATGCTCGGGTCAACCAGAGAATCACAACTTTGGATTCACCTTCTGAAGCTAGGGTTTTGCTGGAGCTTATCTATCTATCTATTCGTCTACTTCTTCCAGTTAGTTCCTATTCGGTATCTGTCTCTGTATTATTGTTTATGTATCCTGACTTCTATTGTATCTATTTTACTCTGAGATTTTATATATGTTTTGAGAGTATGTATATAGTAGCTTCATGAACTACTATGGTATTTTATTTCCGCTGCGAGTATATGATATTTCTGTGTTTGTGATTCTGTGAATGATTTTATTTGCTCCAAATTTAGTTACAATCTGTTATATTGAATTATTCAAATTCGACATGTGTGGATTATTGTCGATTTGAATGGTCCAAAATAGTGGGTCGTTACATACACTTCTCAAAATTTCTTCTTACATTCATTTTCAAACTAAAACCGGAAATAAAACCAAACTTAAATCTTCAACCTGGAAACAAGATCAACTCAGCAAATGAAAAATCAAAACAACTATTTCCAAACAAAAAGCCTGAAAGCAAACAAACAGCTGAATCAAAGTATGCAAATTGAATTCAACTTTATCAAGCAACTAATCAAGGTTTTGACCAAAATCAAAAAAACCTAAGGCCTAGAGCAAAGGTACAGATCGTCTTAAAGCTGGAAGCAATCAAGCAAAGTAAAGTTTTCAACAAACAACAGTCAAGATAAAGCATATTCAAATAAAAATGCTCAATTTCAGTTGTCAGTTTCAAATTCCAGACATTTTCCAAGCTCAAAGCCTGCTCTCTGTTCTTCAATGATAGGTGAGCAAACTTCCCTTTTGAAACTTGATCTTCCTTATTTTCTTAAGTTTGTGATGATGAATGAAAATGATAAATTGAAATGATTTGTTTTGTTTGGGTATACAAATTTAAAACAATGAATATATGCATCCATGTCTGTATGCATATGCACACCTCTGTTTGACAGGCCTAAGATTTCTCAAAAATAATTCTTATCTCTTCATCTAGATCATTATAAATTGATGTTTAAAAAAATAAATTGATTATAATAATGTGATACAAATTTTAAGATAAAAACGAGTAGAATTATTATGTATATTTATCTGGAAAAAATAAATTTACAGTGACAAAATCGAAACTAGTCAGAAATCAAGTGTGTAGATTTCATGTTTCAAATACACGTTTAGATTCGCCTTTGAAATTATTAATTTTTAATGGTAGTTTTTTGATTTTCAAGTTTGGGATTAGGTAGGATTCTCGAGTTGATCGTTTTCAGCTTTTCTATCAAATTCCAACGATCGACGATGAAATGGATGTCGTGCTCGAGGCTCGAGGTAGCCTGGATGGTGGAGATTCGTGGAAAAATAGTTAGATAATTTTCTGACCACCATGGTGGTCAGACAATAAGTAAATAGGGTTTCAAACCCAGTTTTGGTCGACGATGATTAAGGGGAGAGTTCGTCATCGATGAAGCACCGGACTTGATCGCACCTGGTGGAATGGAAAGAGGGAAGTCTGGCGCATCTTTTGGTGTGATGGCGAGGTGGATAGTGATCAGAATCGTCGTCGGCGAGTGGTTTTTCTTTATCGGATTTTAATTTCTGTTATGTCGAATAGCTCGTTTCCAATTTCGCGGTGAAATCATGAAGCTGGGTTGTTTAGTTCATCGAAGAGGTCATGGTCGACATGTTAAGGGTCTCGACGATGATCGAAGATGACTAGATCATCGGTGCACGTATACCAGTGTACATGGATATCTAGGTTGCTTTGCGAAGTTATGGAAGAAGGAAGTGCTTGGGTTGTTTTCGTGGATATTATCGCGTAGACTCGAAGAAAATAGAGAAGCGGGTTGCCCCAGGTTTTCTCGAGCATTTTTAAATTTGTCTTGGGTTTTTGACATGATAACAAGTTTTTGAAAAGAAAAGAAAATACAAGTTTTAAATTTAAAACATGGTCAAGTTTAAACAATTTCTTAACCCTTTTTCTTTTTGAATAATAAATGTTGACTGAAGTTGGAATTAATTAAGATTTAAAAAATATATTTTAAGTTTAAAATGTTTAATATAAATTTATTTTAAAGATTATTTTAAATAAACTTAGTTATCGTAATTGAGTAAATTATTAAAAAGGGATGAAGGGTTTTAATCCTTAATTTAACTTAAAGGTTTAAGTTAAGTGGTTAATGATAATTAATTACAAGATTTTTGAAACTAATGCTTAAAAGATAATTAAAGTAATTAAATAGGATAAATTGTTTATATTTTAATTAATTAAGATCTTAAGTTATTAATGATTTATTATTGAATGAAAATGATTAAAGGAGAATTAATTAAAGGTTAATTACTTAATATGTTACTTAAAGGTTAATTACTTTAATGTAATTAGATGTTGATTAGTTAATGAAAGTAACTAAGGGTAATTAATTACTTAAATATAATAACTTAATGAAATTAATTAAGGATAATTAGTTAATGATTAAAGGATGATTACTCAAGTGACTAAAGAATAATTAATTTAAGGATACTTAATTTATGTGATTAAATTACGGTAATTAATTTGAGGATAATTAAATAATTTAAAGGTTAATTAATTAATGAAGTGATTAAGGGATGATTTATTAAGGGTTAATTAATTAATAAAATTAATTGAGAATAATTAATTAAAGAACAATCAAATAATTAAAGGTTAATTATTTAATGATTAAAGGTTGATTGATTTATTAATTAAGGTTAACTAATTAATAAATAAAGGTTAATAAATATATCATTAAAGGTTATTTAATAAATGATTAAAGGATAATTAATAAAAAATGGTTTGTAATTAATTAATGTTAATTAACCAGAATTAGTAATTTATTCATAAGTAATTTAATATGGTTTAAAAATTAATCAGGTGATTAATCAATCTTACTTATGGATGTTTGGATTGTATTAAATGTTTTGAATTGTTTGATATACCTGATGTGTGATGTTCTGTGATATGATTGAGCTGTGAACTGTAATTTATTTATCTGTGATGAACTGACATATTTATCTGTGAATCTATGAATGAAGATAAGCGATATAAGATTATACCGCTTATCAATATTGCTGTGCTTGGATTGTGATGATTAATGATATTATATTGTTGTGTGTAAAAACCCTAGACTACACCACACACACACAAATATGGATTTCATGAGGAATTGGTTAAGTTGTGGGTTTTTGAATTTAAAATGATTTAAAAGTTGAATTTTGAATCCAAAATGGTTTGGAAATGGAATTGGGTTGAATATGAAAAGCTTTTGAAAAGGAAGTTTTGAATTTGAAATTTGGTTTGAATATAATACGTCTTCTTTTAATTTTGAAATTATTTTGGGAACTATGGTTTGAAAAGTGGTGATACAACTTATATAATATACATATATATGGATTTTTTAAACCATCTTTAAAGTATTTTAATAAAGTATTATTTTGGGAATTTAAATTTAACCCAATTTTATACTTTAAAGGCTATAACTTGTGCATATTTGATCGGATTTTTCCGATACGAAAACCCTTGTTTTTCAAATGATAATAGTTTTTAGATAAAGGAAAGAATTCCCAGTTTTGTGAAAGGATTTCAAATTTGAAATGGAAATAGTTTTGAAAGCTATGATTGAATCTTTGTGAAAGATTGGTGAAACTTTGTTTCAAATTGAAGTGGATTTTAAAAGGTGAATCTTTTGTTTAAAAGATTATAGTGGAAATTTATTTAAACCATTTGAAAGAAAGGTTTTGGGTAAAAGTTGAGACTTATCTAAGATCCCAATACATCCATATGTTTTTAAAATTAGCGCTCATTATTCGGCTTAGCCGAAAGAGTACTTTATGTCATAAAACCCATTTCGAATAGTAATACGAAGAAATGGATAACATTTGAAGACGGTGCTGAAGACCGGTATTTTCGAAAGCGAAAGGATTACCTGTCAAATGTCTCTACACCGAATGGCCCGGTATAGAGATTTGATCACCCTATGTGATGGGGAGTTCAGACATGATTAGGGATTATCCGAATTTGCAAGGGCTTCTTTGAAGTGCCTTCGGTTCCGTTCGAATCCGAAACAGACTTGTATGGATGTATGTCTGACGTTACACTTTGAGTTGTAGAGCTGGTTCTATCGAATACATTTATGTTTGGTGTCGGAGATTTTATTCTCTTAGCTTAACATCCTTCTCTGAGACATACGAGCTTAAGGTTATGTAGTTGATGGTTACTAGTGATATATTCTCAATTTGGTAATGTGGCATACTAAGTGCTGCTGATCATTTGTTGATCAAAGCATGGCTTTTGTGAAAATCGTAGCTTTGTGGACAAGACCTCGTCGAACCTCACTGTAACAACCCGCATAATTAACGATTATATATTTAAATGTTTTATTTAAATATAGCGTCGTTAGTCGGATTTTTGGGTCCGAAATGTTACTTTTTGCAAATGGTCGAATTAGGACTCGAAACCTCCTCCATTGAGTCCGAAATAGCGTTTGCGATCTTTTTGAGTATAAACTTTGATATGTTTGGAGTAAGTTGAATTTTGCTACTTTTTCTAGTGGGTTTTGGGTTTGGGTTCAGCCCACTAGCCAACTAAATACCCTAACTCAGCCCTCTCCTCTCCATTCACTCATTTTCTATTCTAAAACTCAACCAAAAACTGAAAATGGTGGAAGGGAAGAGGAAATAGAAATTGCAAGCCCTGGTTTACTTTGCAAACTTGAATTCTTGCTCCAAAATCAAAGAGAAGCTATTGGTAAGCCTTCTCTTCATCTTCTCCAACTCTTTTCCTCTTCAATTTCAGAAAGTTTCCTAAACCTAACTTAGGAAATACTTATTTTGATCTAAGATTGAAGCTTGTTTGGTTGAAGTAGAGATTGGTTGGTCTTCTCCTTGTGATTTAGCTCCTTCTTCTTTGTTTAGGGTTAAAGGTGAGTTTTGAACGCACATCTACTTCTCTTGATATTATTGATGTAAGGTGAGATTTTTATCTCACATCTATGTCTATAATTATCTTTGGTTGTTAGGTATGAATTCCTAACACTTATTCATGTGCATTTGCTTTTGGTTTGGGTTGAATTGGTGAATATTCCAATTTTTAGTGTTATGGGTTCAAATCTTTGAAATCCTAACTTTGATGTTTTGATCATGTTTTGGTGATGCATCGAGGAGCATATAGGGCCGGGTTGTCGATTGGCATAAACCCTTAGAGCCAATGCTCATCCGGCTGCATTTTGGAAGAGTTTGCTCTTCATTTGAGTAGGTTGAAAAACAGCCCAGGCATGGTTTAGTCGACTGAATTCTCTGTTCAATCGACTGAACCTGGAACCCGAAAGTTTACAGGCATAATTTAGTCGACTGAATTCTCTGTTCAGTCGACTGAACCTGGAAACAGAAAGTTCCCAAGCATGATTCAGTCGACTGAATTCTCTGTTCAGTCGACTCAACTTGAAAATAGAAAGTTTCCAGGCAGAATTCAGTCAACTGAAAATCTCTGTTTAGTCAACTGAATTTGCTGTTTAGTCAACTGGAAATCTCTGTTTAGTCAACTGAATTTGCTTTTTCATCCTACTTTGCCTTTTGGGATTGAATTTCCAATTTGAATCGATTCGTGATGATCCTATTTGTGATTATCATTCATTTTGACTTTGATGAATTCCTTTTAATATTAATCCACGGGTTTTTATAAAATAATCTTTTAAATTGTATTAAAAGCTTCCTTCTCCAATTCATAAATTCTATTTAAAACGCACACACAATTTCACACTTCGAGCGGAGTGGAAAGGAGATTAAATGGTTAGGTAAAACATGGACCATGAATCCATGCGTTTATCTTTCTGATTAATCCCCGACCTATTCGATTGATGTTTTGACCTTTTGTTCTGGTTTACCAATGAGATGAGGTAAACTTTGTACTACTTTGAGTGTGAAATTAACTAATGGATAGTAAACCATTTAGTGCGAATGAGTGGTTATGGGACTTACGTTACCACTTTTCGGATTCCTTTTCGAGAGTTATGACACATTCCGCCAGTTAGTGGTGTCCAGTACTGGGCCTTCAGACCTTCACCACTACGGTTTGTTGCCTTTGGGATAGTGTCTTCGGACTCTTCTTTAGGTTTGTTGCCTTCGGGTATGTTGCCTTCGGGTTTGTACGTTCGGGTTTGTGCCTTCTGGTTTGTTGCACTATTGTATCGCTTTTGGAGTTAGCTCTTTATGAGCCGTTCGAGTGATATTTGGGTTTGGAGTCTTCGAGATCATGGATCCTTGTTTATACAGTACTGAGCACGTGCAAATTTTCTGATGTTTCATTGACATGTACATTCCCTGGGTATCACCCTTCGGTGTTGGTCTTTTTGAGCCGCACGATATGTAGCGGTTATCTTGTGGAACTTGTATACCTTATGGGTATTTGTTATTTGCCTTCGTGGCTTGATTTGGGATACCCATATCCTGTGTTTATTTGAGATGACGATGATATGAGGCTTGTTTTGTGATGTTCATCTTTTGTTAGATGATTCTGTTATCTCTTTTAGAGATATTTGTTATACATTATGACCTTGCAGGTTATTGTTGTTCAGTTTATCTAACTGATTTGTTTAGCTAGACTGACCCGTGTATTTTATACTTGGGTCAGACCGAGTTGTTTTAGGTTAGGTGCATTTGAACTTAGCCTATTTTGCTTCCACATGGACTATTCAGCTTGCTCTTTTTTGTCATAGCTTTTGTGTAGTCATTTTTGTTGTAACTCTGATATGTATTCTTTCGACTCGTCTGTATATTGTAGTTTGCTATACCACTTAACATGTATCAGTTTGTATACTCTGTTATGTATCTGTATATGTATATATGATGATCTATTGTTCTGTGATATATATTATAGTTGAGTTTTTATATTCTGTTCCTATAGATCCTCCAACCACCTATGGTTTTGTTTTAAGTATTCATTGGATATGTCGATCTGCTTAGTATGACTATTGTCAATGTATTCAATAGATAGTTAGAGCAAGGCTATAGATGGTCGCTCCTAACCAGCCTTATTCTCCGTGTTAGTTGACGGCATTACCCCGTAGTGTCCTTGGCTAGCGTGGGTATAGAGGTGGGGCGTCACCGCTTGGTATCAGAGTACGTTTCAGAACAAAATATGATAAACACAGAATAGATGCACATATTCCATTACATCAAAGTGTATAAGTGATACAAATCTTTGAACCATCGTGCCTCTATATTCCTTCTGTGCCTTTGGGGGTAGATAGAATTTTGGGAATACGTCTAGGAATGCATTTAACGTTCCATAGTATCCCACGTTTGGATTAATGATATCTACCTTGTGAATAATCTTGTTCTTATCTTAACTTTCAGCGTATGGCTGGAAGAGGCAGGGGACGACGTTCGGATGCTGGGAAATCCAGTGGCTCACATCCGTATGGCGTTTATATGTCTGCTGATCAGTTTTTCGAGTTGTAAGGAGCGCTCAGCCTCCAGTTCCTCCTCGAGTATCTCCACCTCGCAAGTCTGCCTTTGCACGTCAGTGCAGTGATTTTGCTCATCTTGGAGGAAAGCCATTTAAGGGCTCCGAGTCTGTTCTTGAAGTCCAAGCTTGGCTTCGCACGTGCGAGCGTATTTCCTCTCGCATGGATCTTTCTGACCATGATAGAGTTCTTGTAACTTCTAGCTTATTACAAGAGCGTGCTCTTGATTGGTATGAGCTTCTCGTAGCCGTTACTCTTTCTTGGACTCAGTTTCGAGGATGATTCGAACTCAACTTCGTTCCTGAATCTGAAAAAGTTTTATTGACCTGTCACTTCCTTGAGTTGAAGCAAGGGAAATCTTCTGTTTCTGAGTATGTTGCATCATTCGAGGCTTTATCTCAGTATGGTCTTGAATTCATTAGCACTACTTATAAGAAGAATTTGAAGTTTGTTTCTGGTCTTAAGAAATATCTTAAGAAGACTTTGTTGCTCCAGCTTAAGCTTTCTTTTGAGGAGTTGGTAGATTCTGCACTTCATCTCGTAGCTGTCGAGAAGGAGTGTGATAGTGTTGATGTTGTTGAGGTTTCCAAGAACCCCAACAAGAAGTAGTTTCCATTCCAGAAGTACAGGTCTTTTCCTTCTAAGAAGAAGAAGACTAGTGGTTTTAATTCTCAGCCTCAGTCTGCTGGAACACCTTTCGTTCGGAAGTGTTTCAATTGTGGTTCTCCTGATCATATGATTCGAGCTTGTTCCAAGCCTCTCTTCTGCCGCTATTGCAAGAAGGAAGGTCATCATGTTTCCACTTGCCCTACTGTTCCTGCTGGTGCCAAGTCTAGCAAGCTTTATGCTGCTAAGGCTTTTGAAGGTCCTTCTCAACTCAAAGGTATATCTCCACCTATTTTGGAGGGTTCTATTTTATTTCATGATCATAGTATTCGAGTTCTTTTCGATACGGGTGCATCACATTCTTTCGTATCGAAAAAGCTCATTGATGATTTATGCTTGGATGTTTCTTGTTTAGTTACGTCTTTAAGGATTGTAAATCCTATTAGGGGATCCGCGACCCTTAGTATGCTTTGTGATGATATTGAGATTGTTTTATGTGGCTTTTCTTTTCGTGCGAATCTGCACGTTATTTCTTGTTTGGGATTTGATATGATTTTGGGTATGGACTGGCTAGTGAGATATGATGCCAGGATTATTTGTTCGGAGAGAATTTTGTATCTTCGACATCCAGATTCATCTACTCAGCTATCACTTGTTCTTTGGGATGTGGATAATTCCGAAATGGCTTTATATTCTCTTGATTCTCGAGATGATGATGATATATCTCGTATTCCTATTGCTTGTGACTTTTCTGATGTTTTTGAACCTGTTTCGGGTTTGCCACCCAAGCGGGCAATAGAGTTCCGCATTGATCTCATTCCAGGCGCGCAGTCAGTTAGTCGTCCTCCTACGAGGATGTCTACAAGGGAAAATGAGGAACTCAAGAAGCAGCTTTTAGAGCTTGAGTCCAAGTAGTTGATTCAGTCCAGTTTTTCTCCGTGGGGATCCGCGGTCGTCTTCGTGAAGAAGTCCGATGGAACTCTTAGGCTTTGCATTGACTATCGCAAGCTTAACGAGTTAACCATCAGGAATAGGTATCCATTGCCTAGGATCGATGATATGTTCGATCTATTGAGTGGTGCTAAGGTCTTTTCCCAGCTTGACTTTGCCATGGGTTTTCATCAGTTATGAGTAGCGGAGGATAGCATACCTCTTACCGCTTTCCGCACTCGTTATGGTTCTTTTGAGTGGCTTGTTATGCCGTTCGGTTTGACGAACGCTCCTGCTTTGTTTGTTGATCTCATGAATCGGGTATTCCGGGAATCTCTCGATAAGTTCGTCCTTGTGTTCATTGATAATATCCTTATTTATTCTAAGTCTGAAGCTGAGCATGCTAATCACTTGAGAATTGTCTTGAGTACTCTCCGTCATCATCAACTTAGAGCCAAATTCTCCAAGTGCCACTTTTGGGAGAATAAGGTTAAGTTCTTAGGCCATATAGTATCTTCCGATGGCATTTCTGTCGATCCCTCAAAGATCGAAGCCATCCAAAATAAAAGAGGCCTGAGAATGTGCATGAGATTCGTAGTTTCCTTGGATTGGCGGGTTATTACCGTCGGTTCATTAAGGATTTTTTCCGTGTTGTGCTTCCTCTCACCAGCCTTACTTAGAAAGGCATTCGTTTTAATTGGTCTGACAAGTGTGAAGCTTCCTTCCTGACATTGAAGGAACTTTTCACTAATGCTCCTATTCTTGTGGTTCCCGAAGGGAATCATGATCTTGTTGTCCACACCGATGCTTGTGGTAGTGGTGTCGGTGCTGTTCTTATGCAGAAGGATCGGGTAATTGCTTAAGCTTCTAGGCAACTACGTCCAAATGAAGTTCGCTATGCCACTCATGATCTTGAGTTAGCTGCTATTGTCTTCGCCTTGAAGATTTGGCGACACTATTTATTGGGCGAGCGCTTCATACTCTATACCGATCATAAATCCTTGAAGTATTTGTTCACTCAGAAGGAACTCAATATGAGACAACAGCGTTGGCTCGAGTTTCTTGCCTCCTATGACTTTGATATCCAATATACCCCTGGAAAGGGTAATCGTGTTGCTGATGCGCTTAGTCGCAAACATTCAGCTGTTATTTCTATGATGCTTGCCGAATGGGATATTCTTGAGACTCTATCTTTTTGTGAAATTCGTGATCGAGGTTCATCTTCTTATTCTCCTATTATATTATTTAGTTTGGAAGCACGACCCATTTTATTGGATCGTATTGCCGATGCTCAGCGGCGTGATCCTGATTTGTTGCATCTTATTCTGCTTTGTGAGTCTGGATCCTGTGCTGAGGCGTTGTGGGATTTCAACATTGATTCTCATGGGTGTCTTCGAAAGAAGAACTGTCTTTTTGTGCCTTCTGATTTTGCACTTAGGCATGACATTCTTGATGACTGTCACCGTTCTAAGTATACCATTCATCCTGGTAGTAGTAAGATGAATGCCGATATGCATCGTCTTTGTTATTGGGAAGGCATGAAGCGCGATGTAGCGAGTTATGTGAGTAATTGCATAACCTGTCAGCGTATTAAGGCCGAACATCAACGTCCTTCGGGTCTTCTTCAGCCTCTAGAGATTCCATTGTGGAAATGGGATCAGATTTCTATGGATTTTATTGACGGCCTGCCTCGTCGAGATCGGGTCATTCTAGCATTTGGGTTATTGTTGATCGCCTCACCAGGTCTGCTCATTTTATTCCCATTAAGTCTAATAGGACTGCTTCTCTTTTGGCTAAGTTGTATGTCAAGGAAATCATGAGATTTCACGGTGTTCCTAGTTCTATTGTGAGTGACCGTGATCCTTTATTCACAAGTCATTTTTGGAAGAGTCTTCAGCAAGCTTTGGGAACAAAGCTTAATTTTGGCACAGCTTATCATCCGCAGTCTGACGGACAGACTAAACGGGTGAATCGTATCTGGGAAGATCTTCTTCGTATTTGTATTTTTGATTTTGGTGGTAGTTGGGAAGATCACCTACCTCTTATAGAGTTCTCCTACAATAATAGTTTCAGTCTAGTATCGGTATGGCTCCTTTCGAAGCCTTATACGGAAGGCCATGTCGATCACCTTCTTGTTGGATGGAATCTGGGGAGAAGCTTATTCTTGTCCCAAATTTTGTTCGTGATTCTTCCGAGGAGATTGATCTTATTCGGTTGAGAATGAAAGAGGCATAGAGCCGCCAGAAGTCCTACGCAGATAGCCGTAGGAGGCCTCTCGAATTCTCAGTTGGTGATCTTGTTTTTATTCGTGTTTCTACTTTGAAGGAGGTTATGCTTTTCAGTACGACTGGGAAATTGGCTCCCCGTTTTATAGGACCATTTTCTATTACTGAACGTATTGGCTTTGTGGCTTATAGAGTTTCACTTCCTGCTCATTTATCTGGCATTCCTGACGTGTTTCACGTCTCTCAGCTTCGGAAGTGTCTTCGACAGTCGGATTTTGTTATCGATTCTCCTGATTTGTTAGAGCTTGAGGTCTCACTGGACTGATCTATTGTACACCAGCCTATTCGCGTGCTTGACACGGAGGTGCGACACCTTCGGAACAAGGACGTGCCGCTCGTTAAAGTTCAATGGTCCGCTAACCCCAATGACTCTACTTGGGAAACCAGAGAGTATACCGAGCGATCCTATCCGGGTTTTCTATCTTTGCTTGGGAACGGTGAGAATATCCTTTTTCTCAAGCTTATTTCCCTTTCTTTTGAATGTTGTATGTATGTAGTTGTTACAAATATCATCTCTAGGAATTGCGGGGACGCAATTTTGTAAGGAGGGGAGATCTGTAACAACCCGCATATTTAACGATTATATATTTAAATGTTTTATTCAAATATAGCGTCGTTGGTCGGATTTTTAGGTCCGAAATGTTACTTTTTGCAAATGGCCGAATTAGGACTCGAAACCTCCTCCATTGAGTCCGAAATGGCGTTTGCGATCTTTTTGAGTATAAACTTTGATATGTTTGGAGTAAGTTAAATTTTGCCACTTTTTCTAGTTGGGTTTTAGGTTTGGGTTCAGCCCACTAGCCAACTAAATACCCTAACTCAGCCCTCTCCTCTCCATTCACTCATTTTCTATTCTAAAACTCAACCAAAAACTGAAAATGGTGGAAGGGAAGAGGAAACAGAAATTGCAAGCCCTAGTTTACTTTGCAAACTTGAATTCTTGCTCCAAAATCAAAGAGAAGCTATTGGTAAGCCTTCTCTTCATCTTCTCCAACTCTTTTCCTCTTCAATTTCAGAAAGTTTCCTAAACCTAACTTAGGAAATACTTATTTTGATCTAAGATTGAAGCTTGTTTGGTTGAAGTAGAGATTGGTTGGTCTTCTCCTTGTGATTTAGCTCCTTCTTCTTTGTTTAGGGTTAAAGGTGAGTTTTGAACGCACATCTACTTCTCTTGATATTATTGATGTAAGGTGAGATTTTTATCTCACATCTATGTCTATAATTATCTTTGGTTGTTAGGTATGAATTCCTAACACTTATTCATGTGCATTTGCTTTTGGTTTGGGTTGAATTGGTGAATATTCCAATTTTTAGTGTTATGGGTTCAAATATTTGAAATCCTAACTTTGATGTTTTGATCATGTTTTGGTGATGCATCGAGGAGCATATAGGGCCGGGTTGTCGATTGGCATAAACCCTTAGAGCCAATGCTCATCCGATTGCATTTTGGAAGAGTTTGCTCTTCATTTGAATAGGTTGAAAAATAGCCCAGGCATGGTTTAGTCGACTGAATTCTCTGTTCAGTCGACTGAACCTGGAACCCAAAAGTTTCCAGCCATGATTTAGTCGACTGAATTCTCTGTTCTGTCGACTGAACCTGCAAACAGAAAGTTCCCAGGCATAATTTAGTCGACTGAATTCTCTGTTCAGTCGACTGAAACTGGAAACAGAAAGTTTCCAGACAGAATTCAGTCAATTGAAAATCTCTGTTTAGTCAACTGAATTTGCTGTTTAGTCAACTGGAAATCTCTGTTTAGTCAACTGAATTTGCTTTTTCAGCCCACTTTGCCTTTTTGGATTGAATTTCCAATTTGAATCGATTCGTGATGATCCTATTTGTGATTATCATTTATTTTGACTTTGATGATTCCTTTTAATTTTAATCCACGGGTTTTTATAAAATAATCTTTTAAATTGTATTAAAAGCTTCCTTCTCCAATTCATAAATTCTATTTAAAACGCACACACAATTTCGCACTTCGAGCGGAGTGGAAAGGGATTAAATGGTTAGGTAAAACATGGACCATGAATCCATGCGTTTATCTTTCCGATTAATCCCCGACCTATTCGATTGATGTTTTGACCTTTTCTTCTGGTTTACCAATGAGATGAGGTAAACTTTGTACTACTTTGAGTGTGAAATTAACTAACGGATAGTAAACCATTTAGTTCCAACGAGTGGTTATGGGACTCACGTTACCACTTTTTGGATTCCTTTTCGATAGTTGTGACACATTCCGCCAGTTAGTGGTGTCCAGTACTGGGCCTTCAGACCTTCACCACTACGGTTTGTTGCCTTTGGGATAGTGTCTTCCGACTCTTCTTTAGGTTTGTTGCCTTCGGGTATGTTGCCTTCGGGTATGTTGCCTTCGGGTTTGGACCTTCGGGTTTGTGCCTTCGGGTTTGTTGCCCTATTGTATCGCTTTTGGAGTTAGGTCTTTATGAGCCGCTTGAGTGATATTTGGGTTTGGAGTCTTCGGGATCATGGATCCTTGTTTATACAGTACTGAGCATGTGCAAATTTTCTGATGTTTCATTGACATGTACATTCCCTAGGTATCACCCTTCGGTGTTGGTCTTTTTGAGCCGCACGATATGTAGCGGTTACCTTGTGGAACTTGTATACCTTATGGGTATTTGTTATTTGCCTTTTTGGCTTGATTTGGGATACTCATATCCTCTGTTTATTTGAGATGCCGATGATATGAGGCTTGTTTTGTGATTTCATCTTTTGTTAGATGATTGTGTTATCTCTTTTAGAGATATTTGTTATACATTGTGACCTTGCAGGTTATTGTTGTTCAGTTTATCTAACTGATTTGTTTAGCTAGACTGACCCGTGTATTTTATACTCGGGTTAGACCGAGTTGTTTCAGGTTAGGTGGATTTGGACTTAGCCTATTTTGCTTCCGAATGGACTATTCAGCTTGCTCCTTTTTGTCATAGCTTTTGTGTAGTCCTTTTTGTTGTAACTCTGATATGTATTCTTTTGACTCGTCTTTATATTGTAGTTCGCTATACCACTTGACATGTATCAGTTTGTATACTCTGTTATGTATTTGTATATGTGTATATGATGATCTACTGTTCTGTGATATATATTATAGTTGAGTTGTTATATTCTGTTCTGGTAGATCCTCCAACCACCTATGGTTTTGTTTTAAGTATTCATTGGATATGTCGATCTGCTTAGTATGACTATTGTCGATGTATTCAATAGATAGTTAGAGCAAGGCTATAGATGGTCGCTCCTAACCAGCCTTATTCTCCGTGTTAGTTGACGGCATTACCCTATAGTGTCCTTGGCTAGCGTGGGTATAGACGTGGGGCGTCACAGCATCCCGAAAATGTTCGATACTGGAAGAATGCGGC
Source organism: Allium cepa (assembly GCA_030765085.1). NCBI lineage: Eukaryota > Viridiplantae > Streptophyta > Magnoliopsida > Asparagales > Amaryllidaceae > Allium > Allium cepa. Next base: position 345,498,277 of record CM060938.1, read on the forward strand.
ATGGTTATGAGGATTGCGCCCTCTAGGGTATGTCCATTTCCTTCTGGAAAAAGGTGGTATCATGTTATGGAGCCCAGATATTTAACTTATGTAGTTGTTGGAATTTGTTGTGATGAGGATCCTGGGATAAAGGTCGGTAACGACTAGGGGATGTCATACTCGTGTCAGTAGTTACCAAGTTATATAGGTAACCCGGCCTTGTGTTTGCAGAGAGCTGGTTAAGTTCTCGGGGTGTCCCTCCAGAGGCGTACCCATGTGGTGGTGAAGTTCCTTAGCCTGACCATTTGTTGGAAATCCAATCATCTAATACGAGCCATGTACGGTTTAGTTGAAGAACCTTCCATAACATGGTAGCTATAGTAGGTATACTATAATGGTACGTATGCAGGCTAAAATCAATATTATACTTTCAAAATGTTTTCCACACTATGCACTACTAATAATATCAAAAGGATTTTCACGTACCAAGCACGTTTGACTATCATAAGGAGAAATCTCCCCCCAAGTGTGCGATTGCATTGTGTGTGTGCCGAGAGGCTTTATGGTAGTTTCATTTTCACAAAAAGCATTGCGGATTTTTTTTATTTCTTTTCGTTCAATCAAAATGTTTTTGTTTGCTCACACCTGTCACATGACTGACCTGGAGTTTATTGTTCCCTTTCTAAACTCTAGGTGCCCACAATTTTCCACACGGGCAACCCAGAGTCGGACTTTCAGTAGGTTCAGGAGCTAAGTCAAGAATAACATATATGGATCTAGAAGTCTTTGGGTTTTCGGACCGGGCTTGCTTAAGTTAAACATGATAGGGGGTGGAGCTATCTTTGGATTTTTGGAGCTTTGGAATTGGAGATGCAGATGCAGTTGTTGAGTTCTTTCTTTTGGACGTCCAAGCAAGTTGATGTTATTGTTCCGTTGTGGTGTTCCGCTGTTGTATATTTATGCTTTGATATTCTTGGTATCATTGTTGTATAGAGATGATGTAATTCATTGTGGATATGTGTGATATATTCATTTTTCTTCCGCTGTGTTGTTGTACTTAATGTGTTATAAGCTTCGGTGAACCGGATTCGGCATTCGAATCTCCGGCATTCGGATACGGGTGATGTATCAGGTGTTGATTTTCGAAGGCCGGATTTTAGGTCATCGCAATTAATTAATTTATCACATTATTTAATTATTCTTTAAGTAATTGAGTAAGAAAACCTTTAATTAATTACATTAATTAATTATTCTTTAATTAATTAATTAACCCTTTATTATTAAGCAATCAATCAATCTTTAACTACTCAAGACTTTTAAAGACAAATCATTATCTAGATTAATTACTTTAATTATCATTTAAATGAAATGTAGGTAATTAATTTATTCATAAACACTTACGCTCTTTTATTTTTCTAAAGTTTAATTACCCTTATCTTAATTACTTACTTAATTAAATTAAATGCTTAGCATTAATTTGATACAAAATTACTTGAGAAACTTTTTGGTGAATCACTTCTTGTTTTCATCATTTTATTATGTTTGAAAACATTTGGAAATTTACTTAATAAAATTATTAGAAAGGCATATTAATAAATTTTAAAAACATCTAACCTTTAGAAATAAATCTTGAAATTTGTTTAAAACCTAGTTAATTATTTACTTTGAAAAACATGATTTATATTCCTTTAAAAACTTATTCAAAATAATAAACTTTAAAACTTATTAACATTTGTTTGGAAAAAAACTTATTGAATCATCACGTTTTAAATAAAACCCGAGCGAATCCCTTATATTTCCCAAGCCCAACTTCGAGTTTCTCCCTTCCTGCTTTTGCTTCGAGACATTCCCTGCATTTGCATGAACACGAACTCAAGTAAACCTATTTTTCCCTAAATAATAATGTTCCTAGATACATATACCCACGCGTGCACATGTACGCATCACCGCTGTTGTCACGACCCACCATTTCTTACCATTTAAATCGACAATAATCCACACATGTCAGACTTGAACGATGTAAAATAACAGATTGTAAATAAATTTGGAGCAAATGAAATCAAATACACAGAATCACAGACACAGAACAATCAGAATAACTCGCAGAGGAAGATAAATAACATAGTAGTTCATGAAGCTACTATAACAGAGTCTCAAACCAAATATATAATATAGTCTGAAAACAACATAATACAAATCCTAAATACATAGAAGTTCACTAATACATGAGATAAACTAGGACAGCCGAAACAGTAATAGATATAAACGTAGATAAGCAGAAACTCCAACAAAGACCAGCTCCAGAAAGAGAATCCAAAGCTGTGAATACCTAGGCTGACCCGAGCGTAAAGCAAAACACAAAACACTCGAGTCAGGACAATATATACTTATATAATGTAAACCAAATCAAGTGAACTGTAATAAAGAACAAGTAACTTAAAGGATGCCTGCGACCGCCCATCCTCTAAGGATCCGTTAAACTATTTACTATATAGTAATATTGCGCTATTATAATAATGTCTACAGTAAAATAAACATACTTTTAAGTAGCGTTGCGGGATATCCATATCACCCTTCACACATAATAGTCCCAATAGTCCATCCAGTATCAGCATATCTCCAGATCGGAAGACTACCCTAAATACTCCATGGGCTACGGGAGAAAAACAAACTCGTAGTAAAGGCTCGGTATGGTAGGTGACACGACAATCAAGGCAATGCCAATGTAGATATACCAATTACGCATATGGGCTGGTGGCAACGTAGCAGCCACATACGCCAACCCCGAACAACACTCTAAAATCAAGGGGTGCACCCAATCGATCACAACAGTAATAGAATAGCACCGAAGAAGTGTGTCCAGCCAAAGGTGCTACCTCCTTTGGCCCGAGATCGCTCATGTTTTAGCCACCTTAAGCCAACTCATGGGAGTCGGGTCCACGTAATGTACCTTAGGAATGTCGCCACCATCCAACTTCATTCTGGAATCTCCGCCGCATACACAGTTGTTAAAGTGGTTTTCGATATCGAAAGAGTGTATGTCCATATCTGATCCCGGTCTCTTTAACAGCCAATCGTTTTTATAACCCGTAGTTATAATTTTAAAGATGGTATTTATTTCAAAAATCAAATATCATTTAACAATTCAATATCATTTCAAATCCATTTCAAAATAATCAAAAGATCATTTCATTTCAAAACTGGATTCATTTTATTCAAATTTAAAAATACCATTTCAACTCACATTTCAAAATAGTTTATATTTCAAATCGAATTACTCCATTTAAATCATTAAAAATGAAGTTATTACATATAATAATTAAAATATTAAATTTCCAAAATTTTAAACTTTTCAAAGTTCATTTATTCAATTAAGTTTATCAAAACAGTGAAAAATCACCTTTCGCAGCATTTGGAAAACGCTATGGAAAGTTATGTTTTAAAACAGTTCAATGAAAGACACCATTTAAAATGCTATAATAAAGTTACATTAATTCAAATAAAACCTAGTTAAATTCAACAATTATAGCACTTACAAAAGGCTATAATATCCCTTTAATTAAATTTAGCCTTTTAGTTCATTTATATCAACTACATCATTTACAAATGTTGTATTATCATTTACATTAGAAATAATAACATTTCAAAAACGCAGTTAATTAACTTCAAATATTCAATATAATTTCACAAACAATTATATTTTTATTTAAGTCATTTTTAACTTATAAAATCACTTATTTTCACTTTTAAGTCCATCATTTAATTTTCCTTAAATTCAAGATTTGCTAAAGTTAAATTTCCATTCAAAAATCAATATTTAATAATAATTCACTTATTAAATTCCAACATTCAATTTTAAATTCATTAAATTAAATTTTAACTTAACACTTAAGTTTAAATTTTCATATATAACTTAATTTCCTTTTATTTACTTACATTAAAAATTCACTTTTAAACAAAATTCATAAATTCCACTTTAAGTTATATTTCCAAATTTCAACTTAAATATTCATTCATTTCACATTTTAACTTTATTCAAAAATCATTAATATATTATAAAATCATTTAAAATTCATTTAAATTCAAAATATAATAAATTTTTCATATTTTTATATTTAATTTATATTCCAATTATCACCAAATTAAAATTTCCAAAATAACTTATATTTCAAATTTTCAGCTTTTCCATAATTTATTTCACTTGTAAATTTTCAAAAAATCAATAATACTTTACAAAAATCATTTTTAATTAAGTCTAAATCAAAATATTGTAATATTTACATTTCTAAAATATTTTAAAATTTTTAGAAAAACATATTATAACTATGGATCTGTATATAATTTTCTACGCTAGATAAAGTGATATGGGTAATATATCATTTCAACCCGTAATGTACAAAAAACCTGTGTTTTATCATTTCAAACCCGCAGTCCCAAGTAAATGAAATAATTTGAAAATCGCTCAGGCCTATCATTTCAGCCCATAAAATTTTTCCCCAATTCTAAAGTCCGTTCGGGTATGTAATATTTCAACCCATAGTGATTCAAATCTAAAGAAAACTTGCAGTGTGATAAACTGATAAAAATAACAGAACAGCATAATATAACAGTAACATATGATATAACATGTGTTTAAGCATGGGTGAACATCATATAATCATAGCATAGCAGATATAGTATGGTGATGCATTTTACAGATTCGAAAGTGGTCGATTTACTAGTTATATACGTATAAACTGTCTGGTGAGAATAACTCTCCGGTATAAGTTGGAGTTGACAACTGAAACACACAAACAATGATCTTCAAAGGCATGAAAGCATGACAAAGCTTCGAGTGGGAGAGCCAAAGGTTAATTTCCTTGAATACAATTCAAACAAAACAATATAATAAAAATAAGCTTTCAACTCAAAATACGATTAAACAACGCTACAATTAACTGCACAAAACAAAGTCAAAAGCTTTGCACTTGCTCTCAACTTTCCTTAGGCTCGACCATATGTTAGACTACATGGCTAAAGCGTGGTTTTGATCTGGTTATGGGTTCAATTGGGTCGTCCAAACATGTATGGTGATGGGTAAAAGAATGGTGCATGTGAAACAACACTAACAAGCAACATCACGTGGTTTCAAGGCCTAAATAGGTCACAGCCAAGGCCATATGGGCATGGCCTTCTCTAGTGGGGTCAAGAGGATGAGATGAAAGAGGGTTTCAGGTCGGATGGAGGTGGTGGTGGTGGTGTAGGTGGCGGCCAAGTGGTGTTTGTGGTGGTGGAAGCATTGTGGTGCTCAGCTAAGGCATTCAAGAGGAGTTTGGAGTATTTCGTGAAGGATCATCATCATGGGATGGCTCGGCAAGGGATGGTCAGTAAGGAGGACGTGGTAGTGATGGGTTCCAGTGGTGGCGGAGGCGGCAAGGCTGAAGGAGGAGCAAGGGCCGAACCTAAAAGAAGAAGAGATCAAGTGCAAAACAATATGAATTCAAGCATAAAAACAAAGGAAAAGAAATAAAGTTTTACCAATTTTTCTTCAAAGGAGTGGCCGAATTTTTTTCAGAAATGAGAAGGAGAATGTTTTACGTGAAAGTGAAATGAGATGGGTCGTCTGAAGAGGGAGGTTATGGCAACAAAAGTTGAAAAGACGTTGGTTGGAATTGAAAAGGTGAGAACACAAAGAGCTTTTAGAAATAAAAGTCACACAACCTTTAAATTTCTCTTATTTGTTTTTAAAATTTTAAATAACTGAAATATATATAATAATTCAGTTAAAATACGAAAATAAAAAAAATAAAAAAAGTATAATAAATAAATATTAATTATATATGATTAAATTAAGAAAATAGCACAGAAAATGAAAACTAGTCTAGAAATTTTGAAAATAAATGGAATAAACTTTGGAAAATTTTTATGTACATGAAAAATATTTATAAATAAAGATAAGAACATAAAATAATAATGCATTCACAAAAATGAATAAATAAATTTTAATTAAATATAATTTAAATGAGGAAAATAGAAGAAAAATAGAAACTAGCCTTTAAAAATAGGAAATAAATGCAATAAATTTTGGAAAAATTCTATTATAACTTTAAAAATATTTAGAAATGAAATGTCACAAATAAAACAAATTTAAAATAGTTTCAAAATGAAATAAAATCAAATTAAAAATATATTCAAAAATCTAGGGTTGTTACACTCTCCCCCACTCAAATCTTTTCGTCCTCGAAAAGATTGGGCAAGGAAAATAAAGAGAAACAATATAGAAAAACAAAAAAGTACCTGAAAAGAACAATTCCGGATTCGAAGCAAGAATGCTCTCCTCCATTTCCCAGGTACAATCTCGATCGTCAGTACTCCACTGTACTTTGACCAGATGAACAGATTTCCTTCTAAGCTGCTTCGTACCTCTATCAACAATACGTAGTGGCTTCCTCTCAACAGTCAGATTACGCTCAATATCCAAACTATCAAGAATAGAAGGCTGGACAATAAGAGATGGATCATGAAGATGTCGGCGAAGATGCGAGACATGGAATACATCATGCACTCTAGAAAGCTTCTCGGGCTAATCCAGAAGATAAGCCAAAGAACCAACTCTTTCCACAATGCGGAAAAGACCAATGAACCAAGGAGAAAGCTTCCCTCTACGACCAAAGCGAACGATATTCCTCAAGGGAGAAACCTTAAGGAACTCCTGATCACCAACAGAAAATTCCAAATTCTGACTACGCCTATCAGCATACTTCTTCTGCCTATCCTGAGCTGCTATCAACCTCTTCTTAATCTCCTCAACTTTCTTAGAAGCTTCCAAAATCACATCAGGACTAAGAACCAGACGATTACCATATTCAATCTAGCAAGATGAGGATCTACTAGGTTGTCCATATAGAGCAGCAAACGTAGACATTTTGAGACTGGCCTGAATGCAAATATGGAATGAGATAGATAAAAAGATTAAGAATAGACTGAAAATCAGAAGATAAGATTATACCTAATAGCTATTATTGTAGGTGAATTCCGCAACATGGAGATGATCTTCCCAAGATCCTCTATAATCAAGCACACAAGCACGAAGAAGATCCTCGAGAATCTGATTCACTCTTTCCGTTTGACCGTCGGTCTGTGGATGGTAAGAAGTGCTCAGATTCAAGGAGTACCCAGAGATTCCTGAAAAGCTTTCCAAAACTGACTGGTAAAGATAGGGTCACGATCACAAACAATACTGAGAGGAACACCATGAAGACGAACGATCTCTCTCATGTAGATCTCAAATAAGCTTGAAGCAGATTGAGTAGACTTGACCGGAATAAAATGAGCGAACTTGTTCAGTCTATCGACAATAAACCAGATACTCTCATTACCCCTCCGAGTCCTCGGTAAACCATCGATGAAATCCATGGAAACCTATTCCCACTTCCAATTGGGAATCTTAAGGGGCTGCGACAAACCATGGGTCTTCTGGTGATCGGCTTTGACTTGCTGACAAGTCGCACACCGACTAACAAAGATAGAGATATTCCTCTTCATCCCCTTCCACTAACAAAGCTTCTTCATATCCTACATCTACGACACACCAGGATGAATAGAAAGTCTGGATCGGTGATTCTCCTGAAGCAACTCCTGCCTCAAACCATCAACATTCGGGACACAAATCCTGCCATTAATCCTCAAAGTCCCTCTATCATCAATCTGAGCTCCACTACTACCACCAACCCTGCTACGAACACTCTCCTTCATCAATCTAAGCATCTCACCCTCATCCTGCGTAGTCATGATACGATCCAGAAGAGGAGAAGAAGAAACAATAAGCTGACACAACAAAGCCTTCTTTCGACTCAGAGCATCGGCCATAACATTAGCTTTACCAGTAGTATAGCTAATATCGAGGTCGTAAGAAGCCAGAAACTCAAGCCAACGAACTTGCCTCTGATTCAAATGCTTTTGGGTAAAGATATATCTCAAAGACTGATGATCGGTGAAAATCTCAAACTTGGTTCCAAGAAGATGATGCCTCCAAAGCTTCAAAGCAAAGACAACAACAAGTAAATCTAAATCACGAGCAGCATAATTTGCCTCGTGGGTTTTCAACTGACGGCTGGCATAGGCAATGACCTTACCATCTTGCATTAGAACAGCACCCAAACCCTCACGAATAGCATAAGTATATACCATCAATCCCTCACTTCCGTTCGAAACGGTAAGAACTAGTGCGGAAGTTAGCTTGCTCTTTAACTCATTGAATGCAACCTTATACTGATCACTCCAGACAAACTTGGCATTCTTACGAGTCAAAGCTGTGAGAGGTGCAGCAATCCGAGCAAAATTCTCAGTGAATCTCTGGTAGTAACCGGCAAGGCCCAGAAAACTACGAATATAAGATGGAGTCTTTGGAGTTTCCCAAATCCTGAAACAAAATAGGGAGAAAATAAAGACAACTCAAAAGATAGAATCATTAAATGATAAAGAAAAGAGAAGAAAGAAAGACTTACATTGATCGCAACGGTCTTGGCTGGATCTACTGAAACTCCATTACTAGAACAATATGCCCAAGATATCGGACTTCATCCTTACAGAAATGGCATTTAGAAAATTTAGCCTTCAACTGATGATTTCTGAGAGTCTTTAGAACATATTTCGAATGCGACTCATGCTCTTCCTTAGTCTTAGAGAAGATAAGGATATCATCAACAAAGACTAGCACAAATTTATTAAGCACACCACGAAAAACACGATTCATCAAATCAACAAAGAAAGCAGGTGCATTAGTCAAACCAAAAGGCATGACTAACCATTCATAAAAACCATTCTCAGTGCGGAAAGCAGTCTTAGAAATGTTATCCTCTGCAACCCTGAGCTGATGAAAACCCGTGGCAAGATCCAGCTGAGAGAAAACAGTGGCACCATAAAGCCGATCAAACATATCATTGATACGAGGCATTAGATATCTGTTTTTCATAGTGAGCTAGTTCAGCTTCCTATAATAAACACACATCCGAAGAGAACCATTAGACTTGGTGAAAAAAACCACCGCGGCTCCCCATTCAGAAAAACTAGGCCTAATCAGACCTTTTGAAGATAAGTCCTCAATTTGCTTCCCAAATCAACCTTCTCGCGGGGTGCCATTCTTCTAAAAGAAGAACAACAGGTCGAGCACTAGGAATAAGATCAATCCGAAAATCATTTTGCCGCTTCGGAGGCAAAGAAGTGACTTCACCAAATACATTGAGATATAATCTAACCACAGGAGTTGAATCAAGATCACTGGGAGAAGAATCCAGAGAATAAATAAAGTTGCCAACAACCTGAGGCATGCGGCAATGAATAATCAAGGATTTCCCTTGATCATCAAAAAGATGAACAGTCCGGGCTTTATAAGATATATGAGCATCATGATTCACTAACCAATCCTGACGAAGCAATAAATCAAAAGCATCGAAGCCCAAAACATAAAAATCCGCCACAAAAGCGATGATCAGAATGGAGAAGTTTCACTTGCTTACAAATCCGATTAAGGTTAGCAGGACCCCTAATGGGATTTGAAACACATAATGGAACAAAAGCATACTCAAGAGATAGGAGATGCTTAAACTTATCACACAAAGCAACAGAAATAAAACTGTGTGAAGCTCCAGTATCAAACAACCCACGAACATGATGATGGAATAAAGTAAATGAACCCTGGAGAGTACCTTGGTCATCACTAGGAGTACGAGCAGGTGGAGGAACTGGAGATGAGGTAGAAGTGACAACAAATATACCAAAATGCGTACCCCTCTACTGGGTAGGGCAGTCCTTCTTAAAATGACCAGGATGGAGACAGATATGGCAAAGATCACGCCTAGCCAACTGAGCAGGTGGAGGAATAGCAGCACCAGATACAGTAGGATAGCTATTAGCATAGTGCCCCTTCTGATCACACCTAAAACAAGTGATGGAGGAGAGATCAACTAGTTGCTTCTGAGCAAGAGTAGATGATGAAGATCCCAAACTAGAACGCTTCTTCCAATTCTTCTTCTGTTGTTGGAAATTAGGCTTATGCTTCTTGGAATTAGCAGATGAAGACTGAGCACCATAAACAGCAGGACCTTTGGATGTGGGGTTCTCATAGTGAATAACCATATCCATAAGCTGGGTGAAAGAACCATGAACATGAGAAATGAGGTGACTATAATACTCTAGATGAGCACCAACAATAAATTTCTCATTCTTCTTGAGAGGAGTATCAATCAAGCTAGGACCGAACTTGGAAAGTTCGTTGAACTTCCTCTCATACTGAGCAAAAGACATGCTACCCTGCTTAAGATCCTTAAACTCACGATAAAGCTGAGATTTCCCGGCTTCTGGCATCCATTTTGCCACAAAAGCCTCCATGGAAAAGAGATACAGAAAGCAATATTAAGATGGATTCAAAGAAAAGGAAAATAGGAACAAAATTCAAGATAACACAAAGGATACCTAAACTGCTCCCAAGTAATATCAGCTTCGACGGTGTTAGCCGTAACGGACTCCCACCAATCTAAAGCAGAATCACGCAACTGCCAAGTTGCTAACCGATGCTTTTGGGCATCAGTAATATCAAGACCAGTAAATATCCTCTCAAGACTCCGCAAGGGTTCCACCAAGTTGAGAGAATTCCTTGTAGAGAACAGTGAATCGAACAGGAGCAACATGTTGAGGAGCTGGGGCAATACCACGACCCTTACCTCTGGCATTTCCTCAATTCATCCTGAAAAATACCAAGAATGAATTTAGGAGAAGATAAAGAAAAGACAAAGATAAATTAAGATAAGACAAGAGAATTCACTTGGATGAATATCCTAAAGAAAGAAAAATCTACCAAGGTAGATACGAAAGAAAGGAAGTTATAAAACATTTCGAAAATCTTTTAAAACAAGAAATATTTTATATATCAAAATAATCTTTGAAAATCTTTTTGAAAACATTTTGAAAAATCATTTTATACTTTGAAAATACGTTCTCTTACAAAGATATGATTCTGAGATTGATTTCACCTATTCTAGGGTAGAAATACCCTATCTCTAATGAGTTTTTGCTCCGCAGAGGCAATGGTTTGCCGAAAACCAAAGCTCTGATACCAACTATCACGACCCGCCATTTCTTACCATCCAAATCGACAATAATCCACACATGTCAGACTTGAATGATGCAAAATAACATATTGTAAATAAATTTGGAGCAAATGAAATCAAATACACAGAATCACCAACACAGAACAATCAGAATAACTCGCATCGGGAGATAAATAACATAGTAGTTCATGAAGCTACATAACAGAGTCTCAAACCAAATACATAATACAGTCTGAAAACAACATAATAGAAATCCCAAATACATAGAAGTTCACTAATACAAGAGATAAACTAGGACAGCCGAAACAGTAATAGATATAAACGTAGACAAGCAGAAACTCCAACAAAGACCAGCTCCAGAAAGAGAATCCAAAGCTGTGAATATTCAGGTTGACCCGAGCGTAAAGCATAACACAAAACACTCGAGTCAGGACAATATATACTTATATAATGTAAACCAACTCAAGTGAACTGTAATAAAGAACAAGTAACTTAAAGGATGCCTGGGACCGCCCATCCTCTAAGGATCCGTTAAACTATTTACTATATAGTAATATTGCGCGGTTATAATAATGTCTACAGTAAAATAAACATACTTTTAAATAGCGTTTCGGGATACCCATATCACCCTTCACACATAATAGTCTCAATAGTCCATCCAATATCAGCATATCTCCAGATCGAGAGACTACCCTAAATACTCCATGGGCTACGGGAGAAAAACAAACTCATAGTAAAGGCTCAGTATGGTAGGTGACACGACACACAAGCAATGCCAGGGTAGATATACCAATTATGCACACGGGCTGGTGGTAACGTAGCAGCCACATACGCCCACCCCGAACAACACTCCAAAATCAAGGGGTGCACCTAATCGATCACAACAGTAATAGAATGGCACCGAAGAAGTGTGTCCAACCAAAGGTGCTACCTCCTTTACCCCGAGATCGCTTCTGTTTTAGCCACCTTAAGCCAACTCATGGGAGTCGAGTCCACGTAATGTACCTTAGGAACGTCGCCACCATTCTACTTCATTCTGGAATCTCCACTGCGCACACATTTGTTAAAGTGGTTTTTGGTATCGAAAGAGTGTATGTCCATATCTGATCCCGGTCTCTTTAACAACAAATCGTTATTATAACCCGTAGTTATAATTTTAAAGACGGTATTTATTTAAAAAATCAAATATCATTTAACAATTCAATATCATTTCAAATCTATTTAAAAATAATCAAAAGATCATTTCATTTCAAAACCATATTCATTTTATTCAAATTTAAAAATACCATTTCAACTCACATTTCAAAATAGTTTATATCTCAAATCGAATTACTTCATTTAAGTCATTAAAAATGAAGTTATTACATTTAATAATTAAATTATTAAATTTCCAAAATTTTAAACTTCTCAAAGTTCATTTATTCACTCAAGTTTATCAAAACAATGAAAAATCACCTTTCGCAGCATTTGAAAAATGCTACGGAAAGTTCTGTTTTAAAACGGTTCAATCTAACAAAAGACAGCATTTAAAATGCTGTCTTTTGTTACATTAACTCAAATAATACCTAGTTAAATTCAACAATTATAACACTTACAAAAGAATATAATATCCCTTTGATTAAATTTCCAAAATAACTTACATTTCAAATTTTCAGCTTTTCCATAATTTATTTCACTTATAATTTTTCAGAAAATCAATAATACTTTACAAAAATTATTTTTAATTAAGTCTAAATCAAAATATTATAATATTTACATTTCTAAAATATTTTGAAAATTTTAGAAAAACATATTTTCGATACGGGTCTGTATTTAATTTTCTACGCTAGGTAAAGTGATACGGGTAATATATCATTTCGACCCGTAATTTACAAAGAAAACCCGGGTTTTATCATTTCGAACCCGTAGTTCGAAGTAAATGAAATAATTAGAAAATCGCTCAGGTCTATCATTTCAGCCCATAACGATTTTCCCCAATTCTAAAGTCCGTTCGGGTATGTATCATTTCAACCCATAGTGATTCTAATCTAAAGGGAACATGAGTGTGATAAACTGATACAAATAACAAAATGACATAATATAATAGTAACATATGATATAACATGTGTTTAAGCATAGGTGAACATCATATAATCATAGCATAGCAGATATAATATGGTGATGCATTTTACAGATTCAAAAGTGGTCGATTTACTAGTTATATAGGTTTAAACTGTCTGGTGAGAATAACTTACCTGTATAAGCTGGAGATGACAACTGAAATACACAAACAATGATCTTCAGAGGCTCTAAAGTAAGAAGAAGATTCGAGTGGGAGAGCCCAAAGGTTAATTTCCTTGAATACAATTCAAACAAAACAATATAACAAATATAAGCTTTCAACTCAAAATACGATTAAACAACGCTAGAATTAACTGCACAAAACAAAGTCAAAAACTTTGCACTTGCTGTCAACCTTCCTTAGGCTCGGCCATATGTTAGACTACATGGCTAAAGCATGGTTTTGATCTGGTTGTAGGTTCAATTATGTCGGCCAAACATGTATGGTGATGGGTAAAAGAATGGTGCATGTGAAACAACACTAACAAGCAACATCACATGGTTTCAAGGCCTAAATAGGTCATGGCCAAGGCCATATGGGCGCGACCTTCTCTGGTGGGGTCAAGAGGATGACATGGCAGAGGGTTTCGGGTCGGTTGGAGGTGGTGATGGTGGTGTAGGTGGCGGCCAAATGGTGTTTTTGGTGGTGGAAGCATTGTGGTGCTCGGCTAGGGCATTCAAGAGGAGTTTGGAGTATTTGGTGAAGGATCATCATCATGGGATGGCTCGGCAAGGGATGGTCAATAAGGAGGACATGGTGGTGATGGGTTCCAGTGGTGGTGAAGGCAGCAAGGATGAAGGGGGAGCAAGGGCCGAACCTAAAGGAGGAAGAGATCAAGTGCAAAACAATACGAATTCAAGCATAAAAACAATGGAAAAGAAATAAAGTTTTACCAATTTTTCTTCAAAGGAGTGGCCGAATCTTTTTCAAAAATGAGAAGGAGAATGTTTTACGTGAAAGTGAAATGAGATGGGTTGGCTAAAGAGGGATGTTATGGCAAAAAAAGTTGAAAAGATGTTGGTTGGAATTGAAAAGGTGAGAATACAAAGAGCTTTAAGAAATAAAGAGTCACACAACCTTTCAAATTTCTCCTATTTCTTTTTAAAATTTTAAACAACTAAAATATATATAATAATTCAGTTAAAATACAAAAATATAACAAATAAACAAAATATAAATAAATAAATATTAATTATATATGATTAAATTAAGAAAATAGCACAGAAAATGAAAACTAGTCTAGAAAACTTGAAAATAAATGGAATAAACTTTGGAAATTTTTTATATGCATGAAAAATATTTATAAATAAAGATAAGAACATAAAATAAAAATGAATTCACAAAAATGAATAAATAAATTTTAATTAAATATAATTTAAATGAAGAAAATAGCAGAAAAATAGAAACTAGCGTTTAAAAATAAGAAATAAATGCAATAAATTTTGGAAAAATTCTATTATCACTTTAAAAATATTTAGAAATGAAATCTCACAATTAAAAAAAATTAAAATAGTTTCAAAATCAAATAAATTCAAATTAAAAATATATTCAATAATCTAGGGTTGTACAGCCATGCCTCCGATCATCGTCACCATTGCCTTTTAGTCACGGATGACCAGCACAGCCCTAGCCTCCTGACCACCCAGGTCGATCAATTTCGCCATAGTTCAAAATCGAGCAACTTAAAACCATTGGAACCCAAAACACCGATCAACAAAACCCGTTCGCCAAGCCACCTCCTACCATCTGAACAATGCCAGTCAACCCAGTGTCGCGTCACATCTTTACACATCGATCCCCCTGGTGCGGTAGCACCCGATCCATTCACGACGACGTATAAACTCGAAAATCATCATTGCCAACCCTGTCCTTAAACCCTAAAATAGCTTCGCCGTGCCACCACGACGCATTATAGAATTATCCACTATTTTTTCGATGATCACCAGTAACCCAGCTACCTTCAACAACAAGTACGACACCCAGTTCATCATCGATCGCTGGAATTTACTCAAAATATGTTTTCCATTCAACTTGAAAATCCTCAACATCTGCTTGCTCAAAAATCATGAGACTTTCATCTAAAATGATCATTTCATAATTCGAATTTGATTATGTAATCATATCATAAAATTGAAATGTTTGATTTTTCTAATTTATAATGATTTTACTATAAATTATCTTTTTCACAATAATTACTTAATATTTTTACCTGAAAATATTTTTAAAAGTGAATTTACATTGTTATAAAAATTTTCTTCTCAGGAATAATAACTTGAATTGTTTTAAATAGAAAGATATGAATTTTCTTGAATTTGTTGACCTGTTAATTAAACAGAGCCATATATATACACATATACAGGCATGCACACATATATACAGAGCAACTTAAACCATATTCCAGACAAAACATTCATGCAAACAATATTCACTACTTCACTTCAAGTATAAATCACATATCAATTTATAGGTCAGTATTTTGATCACCTAGATCAAAATACAAAGAGCCCATAAAGGCAGGAAAATAAAATCTGGAAATGTTTTGAACTTGAAACTTTGATCTGAACTTGCTTTAACTTGAAACTGGACTTTTTTTGCTTATGTTTAAGTTGAATCTTTGTTTTGAGTTGAATTAGTCGCTTCAGGTTGAGATGCTTCAGGTTCAAACTTGAAAAAATCTTTAATTTGAATCTTAGCTTGCTTGTTTTTGAGTTGAGTCTGTTTCAGATTTGAATTTTGTTTCAAATTTGATTTTTTTTCTGGTTTAAGTTTTTGAAAATGAAGATGAGGGAATAATTGGGAAATGAATGAACTGGTGTAACAACCCGGTATTTTGCGTCGATTTATAATCGACATTAAACGATTAATATTTGCACTAATTGCCAATTGAAGTTTTAAAATTTTAATTAAAATTCTTTTATAAATTATTAAAAGGAATTGTGGGGTTTGTAAATTAAATAGTGGCCCACGTTTTTTTTTGATACTGGGCCGTGGTAATTCTTAAAACAAATGACCGGCTCCCTTTTTATTTATTTTTTTCTCATTCGTAACCCTAAGAAAATAAGAAAATAAAATCGAACGAAGAAAAGAATGGCGGCTACGTTCGATCGCTCCTACCCCTTCTTCCCAAATTGGGGTTTCGTTCGTCCTTGGCTTTGCTCGTCTCTGTGATGCTTTAATTCGTCGACAAGGTGAGTGATCCTCTTCACTCACATCTAATTCCACTCGTATTCGACTGTTTAGTTTTGTTTGAACGTCGATATTTTTTTTGATGGTTTCAATTCACCCACGGCTTTGATTTTTGTGACTTCAGTCACTTGATTTTGGGGACTTTTGTCTAATGGACCATACTATGCTTCAACTTGATTTTTATTGAAGTTGATTTGGTTCGATTTTGGGCACTGACTTGTTTAATCTTCGGTCTTGAACCTTCTCTGTGCACACCTGTTTTACTGCATTCGTTTAGGAGATAATTTTCAACCTTGTTCTTGTGCACTTGTATGCATTACATCCGGACTTGTTTATCTAGTCTTTGAGGCTACTCCTTTGTTCAGTGATTATTTATGCCCACTGATATAAATTATGTTGTATTTTCATATTTGTGCACGGGTGTTGCTTGGAGTTGGTCAGTGGTTCAAGTGCTGGAATGTGCACCCATTTTACTTGGATTCTTGTTGATTTAAGTTTAAAAGTTTTGGACTTTCACTTTGGCTTGCACTTGAACGTGCAATCTGTAGTTATGTGTACTGATTTGGAATTTGCAGTTACTATTTTGTTGTAATTGGTCCCGAGTTTGAGTCGGGGTTCTCACTGACTTCGATTCACTGTTGATTCCACTTGCACTATCTCTGATCTTTTCCGATTCGTATATATTTTGTGATGCTTGATTACTGGATTTTCACAGCATCAATTTTGAACTCTGCTGTGACGATCTCTTACTGGACACTTGACTTTGTTTAGGCGATTCCATAATTTGGTTATTTTTGTATCATACTCGACTATGGTCATTTGTTTTCAAAATGCAGCTTGATGCTTGCATCCCTCTTGCTGTTTACTGATTACTGGAGTCAGTGGTTGATGCATTGTGGTGTCTGGTATTTGATTATATGATATTGTGATGATTTGCATTGTGCTTATGTCCACTGATGCATCGAGTCTGCAATTGTTGTTTCACTGTGACTTTGGTCATTTGAATTGAGTATGTTGATTTATGTAAATATTTTGGACTGCCACTATTGTATACGTATGTGTTCATATGTATATATTAGTGTGCGTTTCCTTTTTACTCTCGCACTTGGTTGAACTTGAAATTGTGTTGTTCATATGGGTATTCTGCCTAGTGAGATCTAATTTTCATGCTGCATCACCTCTGATCATACGCACTGTGTATCATTTGCAAGGTGTATTTGCTCCCCTTTCGGTTTCAAGTATTCGAATACATTTGGGTTTTTGAGTTCTTCACTGCACTATTTTATCCAAGCGAATTTAGTTGTATTTCATGTATATGATGCAATGGTTGTTGAGGCATTGCCATTTATATTTTATCCTTCATAGGGTCTTCAGATCTGTCTGCACTAGTGCTTTGACCCTGACTTGCTGTTGTTCCTTTATATGGGCTTGCATCTGAGTTTTGGTTGCAGTTTCATTTACATAAGCTTTTGCACTTGTTGCCTATTTCTGGGTGGGGTAGTTTGCACTATGTAGTATCATGTTACCAGACTTGAGATAGTTTCACACAGACTTCATTTCATGTTGGTCTTCACTTTACCATATTGTCACTGTATATTACTGCGAGTCAATTTCACTGTGTTGGCTTGTTATATGCTGTTACATTTCCTCACTCATGTATGTATAGAGGTGTATTTTGTCTTGAGTCTTGTCTCAGGCCATTCTTTGGTCTCTGACATTGTTAATTCACTATTTGGTTGTTCTGGTCATTTTGTAGCTTTCTTGCAGTTATGTTGTGACTGCACTTGAGCCTTGTTGTACTTCATATACGCACTGGGTATTAGTTACATCCATGTTTTTACTTTGAGCGTTGCAGTTTTACTTGCTGCCTTCGTATTGCGACTGTTTTGAGTTGGTTCCATTGTTTCTCATTGTTGCTTGGATATTGAACTGCTTTATGCTTGAAGTCGTAGCCTGTACACCTGCCCCGTGTTGAATCCAGCTAATAGTTCGGGTTTGACCTTGTCCCGGTTGTGTACATCATCACTGTTGTGGCAAGGCAGTGCACGCAAGAGTGAACTGCAGCCACACGGAATTGCGTTTTTGGGTACATAATCACTGTGGTGGCAAGGCAGTGCACGCACGCGTGAACTGCAGCCACACGGTATGGCTTTTATGATATTCAATCTTGCTTTGATTTATTGATCCTTTGCATATTCCATATGTTTTAGTGGCGAGGCAGTGCCCGCGTGCGTGTACTGCAGCCCTACTCGACTTAATATTTTGATTGATATTTCAATGGTTTGAACTATTTCGTTTATTCAATTCAATATTTTGAATTGCATTCTGATTTTGTTTAATTACTGTCGTCTATTCATTAGTTAATTATTATTGCTTCTGTGCACTAATAACTGAGTTTGAATTAGACTGACCCGAGTATTATTTTCTTTTGAATCTAATACTCGGGTCAGACCGAGTATTTCAGGTTGTAGATATTCTGCTTTGGGTTGCTGCTAGAGCTATGAAGTTCTTTCATATCTTTTGGAGTAGTCGTCGTCATTTGTAGTAGTCTATATAATTGTATAGGAAGATATGTATTCATGTATATTATATACGTTAATGTAATTGTATATGTAACTTCTTGAGTCGACTGTGGTAGTTGTATCATATGTACCGTGTCATATGTATTGTATCAAATGTATTGTAACTGACATCAGTTATTGTATATATGAGACTTTCTGTTTTATTTGTGTTCCGCATTATATTATCTGTGTAATATTTTATATTTACTGTTCTAAACTATTACGAACCATCGTAGTTCGTTTTATACTGGAATTGGAGTATGTCGATGGGAGAAAATAAATCAGAGATGAAAAATGAAAGAATATTTATATATATATATATATATATATATATATATATATATATATATATATACCACTCCTATCGAGATAACCAATACTAGTGTAAGGCCTAACTATTGATGGTCGCTCCTCAACAGCCTTATTCTCCGTGCTAGTTGACAGCACTACACCATAGTGTTCTTGGCTAGCGTGGGTATAGAGGTGGGGCGTCACAGCTTGGTATCAGAGCCTGGGGTTTAGAACAAATATAAAACATAACTTAGATAGTACATGTGTTCCAACTATTTGTGGATGTTTTATCTCTCATAATTGCATATGATTGTCTTTGATTGTTAGGTATGAATTCCTAACGCTTATTCATATGCATTTGATTTTGATTCTTGTGTTTTCGGCTTTGATTTGATTTAGCCGATGATTGATTTTGTTCGAATCTCAGCGATTCTGAACTTGATATTTTATGTTTTCCTCGGCTTGATTTTCATTCGACTTCGGTCACTTTGTTTTTGAGAGATTGCTAGATTCTTGATTTCCAAGACTCTGACTTTGTTTGCCGTCGAGTCCTTTGATGATGATGTTGAATCGTTTTGTACTCTATTATGGCCATTAATTGTTGACTTCGGCATTGACTTGATTTTATTTTTTTTGAAGCCATTTATGCATTTATGCTCGTTCTGCTTTATTTCTCCAATTGTTAATCGATTCTTCTTTTCCGATTAGTTGATAACTTCTATTTCGGGAATTTTTAGGTATTTCTACTTTGATGAATTTGGAATCGAATTATTTGAATTTTATTCACGTCTTCGAATGTGAATTTTTGTGAATTGATTTGGTTTCCAAATTTAGCCGATTCGTGTTATTTCCCCGATTTGTTGCTATCATTTATTAGCAACTTTGATAACATTTTCTTCGAAATTTTTGTGAACATTCCTTTTGATGGATACAGTATCGATTTCTTTGGATTCTATTCACATCTTTGTATGTGAATTCTTGTGCTTGATTGTTCCTACAATCATTTTTGTGATTTGTCACTTTAAAAGTATAAAGGTTTTCTATACTAGTAGTAAATATCAAAACCCTTTTCTCCAAACAATTTCAAAACTATTTTACTACAAAACTCTTTTCATAAACCGTTTTCCAATCTATTAGTATATACTAACCTTTACCTCACTCGTAGGAGAAATCTAATTAAACGACTTAGTAAAACGAGTGGTATATAACGCTTGCGTTTACTTCGCCGGTTAATTCTTGGACTTATTCGATTGAATCTCTTGTGACAATTTTCTAGTGAAGATTTACAGTTTGTTCGTAAATATTTAAGTTAAGCAAGTGGTTATGGGACATGAAGCTAAACTTTTATATTTGCTAGCTTAGTGTAATTGACACTTCTCGTTGATCTTGATGATCGCTTTATGAATTAGACTAGCAATTGTGCGATGTCTCTTTCATTGCAAGGTTAGGCTAGACACCACTTGTGTGATTTCACTCACACATACCTTTTTGCTTTTTGGTTAGCCTAGACACCATTTGTGTGATTTTATTCACACATACCTTTTTGTTTGCGAGGTTAGGCTAGACACCACTTGTGTGATTTCAATCACACATACCTTTTTGCTTTTTGGTTAGCCTTGACCTCATTCGGGTGACTCAGACTCATCCATATGGGGTAGCTCCCCATGGTCTTCGGACCGTCATGTGATAGGCCTATTTCCCTTTTTCTGTGATATTGATTGATCTCTGGATGATTATGACGATCATCTTTGTGATTTTGACTAGCAATTGTGCGATGTCTCTTTGTTTGCTTTCTGGTTAGGCTAGACACCACTTGTGTGACTCCATTCACACATACCTTTTGCTTTTTGGTTAGCCTAGACACCATTTATGTGATTCCATTCACACATATCTTTTTGCTTTCTGATTAGGCTAGACACCACTTGTGTGACTCCATTCACACATACCTTTTGCTTTTTGGTTAGCCTAGACACCATTTATGTGATTCCATTCACACATATCATTTTGCTTTCTGATTAGGCTAGACACCACTTGTGTGATTCCATTCACACATACCTTTATGCTTTTTGGTTAGCCTAGACACCATTTGTGTGACTTCATTCACACATATCTTTTTGCTCTCTAGATAGGCTAGACACCACTTGTGTGATTCCATTCACACATACCTTTTTGCTTTTCGGTTAGCCACCATGAGATAGCGTCTCGCTTTTGTGTTGCACGTGTTGGTGATTTTTCATGCTCACGTGTAGGTGAGTTTCCATGCTCCCGTTTTCGCTTTGCGTTACACGTGTTGGTGATTTTTCATGCTCACGTGTAGGTGAGTTTTCATACTCCCATTTGAGTTTCCGTACTCCCATTTGAGTTTTCATACTCTCATTTTGTGATATCTGGATTTCTTGTGTAGATTTCTAGAATTTGTGTTTTCTGGATTTCTTGTGATGATTTCTGGAATTTGTGCTTCACCAATTTTCGTGATTTCTATTGATAAGTTTTATCAATTTTTGTGCATTGGTGAATTCGTGTGTTATTGACTTGTTATGAATACAAGTTTAGGGTATGAAACCCTTTCCTATCTTTGAGAAGATTCTTGTGACATTTTTGATTAATGAAAATTCATTGGTATTATATTTTGATGCCAATTATTTCGATGAAATTTTGACGTATGTCGAAGTTGCTACGGATGTTGCTGCTTTAATCACGTGTTTTAAAAATTGTTTCAAAATATAAATAAAAATTGTTTTCAAAATTTTTACGATTTGCGCTTTCAAAAGAATGAGGAAGCGAATTAAACGTTCCAGTAAAATCGAGGACTATGACCCCTTTCTTTTGCTGATTCGCTTAATTCCGGACTTGTTCGTTTGAGAATGTAATTTTTTTTAATAATATAAAATAAATGAAAATTGTTTTCAGAATTTTTACAGTTTACGCTTTTAAAAGAATGAGGAAGCGATTTAAACGTTTCAGAAAAATCGAGGACTATGACCCCTTTCTTTTACTGATTCGCTTAATTCCGGACTTGTCCGTTTGAGAATGTGAAATGTTATTTTTAAAATACACAATTTTGCACTTTCAAGAAAACGATGAAATAAATTAAACGATTTAGTAAAACTCGTGGTTATAAGTCATGTGCGTTTGCTATTTCGATTTATTCCGGACTCGTTAATTGAATAATTTGTGATTTCTGATTATCGTTTTGATAATCGGATGTTGGTGATTTTTGATTTATCGTTTTTGATAATCAGATATTTATTGTTTCTAATTATCGTTTGTGATAATTAGATAATTGTGATTTGATTATCGTTTGTGATAATTAGGTATTTGTGATTTAATTATCGTTTTTGATAATTAAATATTTGTGATTTAAGATTTGATTATCAATTGTGATAATTAAATATTCGTTGATTAGTGATTTCTGATTATCGTTTTTGATAATCAGATATTTGTTGTTTCGGATTATCGCTTGTGATAATTAGACATTTGAGATTTAATTATCGTTTGTGATAATTAAATATTTGTGGTTTAAGGTTTGATTATCGTTTTGATAATTGAATATTTGTTGATTTGAAATTTGAATTCCGTGGTGTTAATTCCTGATTATCGTTTTTGATAATTAGATATTGCTCTTTATGGTGAACTTCCTATTTCAAATTTCTTCATCTTGTGGTGATGTTCTTTATGGTTGTTGCCATCTGTTCATTTATTCCTTATGATTGCGAGGACGCAATTTCTTTAAGGAGGGAAGTCTGTAACAACCCAGTATTTTGCGTCGATTTATAATCGACATTAAACGATTAATATTTGCACTAATTGCCAATTGAAGTTTTAAAATTTTAATTAAAATTCTTTTATAAATTATTAAAAGGAATTGTGGGGTTTGTAAATTAAATAGTGGCCCACGTTTTTTTTATGATACTGGGTCGTGGTAATTCTTAAAACAAATGACCGGCTCCCTTTTTAATTTTTTTTTTCTCATTCGTAACCCTAAGAAAATAAGAAAATAAAATCGAACGAAGAAAAGAATGGCGGCTACGTTCGATCGCTCCTACCCCTTCTTCCCAAATTGGGGTTTCGTTCGTCCTTGGCTTTGCTCGTCTCTGTGATGCTTCAATTCGTCGACAAGGTGAGTGATCCTCTTCACTCACATCTAATTCCACTCGTATTCGACTATTTAGTTTTGTTTGAACGTCGATATTTTTTTTTGATGGTTTCAATTCACCCACGGCTTCGATTTTTGTGACTTCAGTCACTTGATTTTGGGGACTTTTGTCTGATGGACCATACTATGCTTCAACTTGATTTTTATTGAAGTTGATTTGGTTCGATTTTGGGCACTGACTTGTTTAATCTTCGGTCTTGAACCTTCTCTGTGCACACCTGTTTTACTGCCTTTGTTTAGGAGATAATTTTCAACCTTGTTCTTGTGCACTTGTATGCATTACATCCGGACTTGTTTATCTAGTCTTTGAGGCTGCTCCTTTGTTCAGTGATTATTTATGCCCACTGATATAAATTATGTTGTATTTTCATATTTGTGCACGGGTGTTGCTTGGAGTTGGTCAGTGGTTCAAGTGCTAGAATGTGCACCCTTTTTACTTGGATTCTTGTTGATTTAAGTTTAAAAGTTTTGGACTTTCACTTTGGCTTGCACTTGAACGAGCAATCTGTAGTTATGTGTACTGATTTGGAATTTGCAGTTACTACTGCCTCTGTAACTTTAACTGGTTTTGTTGTAATTGGTCCCGAGTTTGAGTCAGGGTTCTCACTGACTTCGATTCACTGTTGATTCCACTTGCACTATCTCTGATCTTTTCCGATTCGTATATATTTTGTGATGCTTGATTACTGGATTTTCACAGCATCAATTTTGAACTCTGCTGTGACGACCTCTTACTGGACACTTGACTTTGTTTAGGCGATTCCATAATTTGGTTATTTTTGTATCATACTCGACTATGGTCATTTGTTTTCAAGATGCAGCTTGATGCTTGCATCCCTCTTGCTGTTTACTGATTACTGGAGTCAGTGGTTGATGCATTGTGGTGTCTGGTATTTGATTATATGATATTGTGATAATTTGCATTGTGCTTATGTCCACTGATGCATCGAGTCTGCAATTGTTGTTTCACTGTGACTTTGGTCGTTTAAATTGAGTATGTTGATTTATGTAAATATTTTGGACTGCCACTATTGTATACGTATGTGTTCATATGTATATATTAGTGTGCGTTTCCTTTTTACTCTCGCACTTGGTTGAACTTGAAATTGTGTTGTTCATCTGGGTATTCTGCCTAGTGAGATCTAATTTTCATGCTGCATCACCTCTGATCATACACACTGTGTATCATTTGCATGGTGTATTTGCTCCCCTTTCGGTTTCAAGTATTCGAATACATTTGGGTTTTTGAGTTCTTCACTGCACTATTTTATCCAAGCGAATTTAGTTGTATTTCATGTATATGATGCAGTGGTTGTTGAGGCATTTCCATTTATATTTTATCCTTCATAGGGTCTTCAGGTCTGTCTGCACTAGTGCTTTGACCCTGACTTGCTGTTGTTCCTTTATATGGGCTTGCATCTGAGTTTTGGTTGCAGTTTCATTTACATAAACTTTTGCACTTGTTGCCTATTTCTGGGTGGGGTAGTTTGCACTATGTAGTATCATGTTACCAGACTTGAGATAGTTTCACACAGACTTCATTTCATGTTGGTCTTCACTTTACCATATTGTCACTGTATATGGCTGCGAGTCAATTTCACTGTGTTGGCTTGTTATATGCTATTACATTTCCTCACTCATGTATGTATAGAGGTGTATTTTGCCTTGAGTCTTGTCTCAGGCCATTCTTTGGTCTCTGACATTGTTAATTCACTATTTGGTTGTTCTGGTCATTTTGTAGCTTTCTTGCAGTTATGTTGTGACTGCACTTGAGCCTTGTTGTACTTCATATAGGCACTGGGTATTAGTTGCATCCATGTGTTTACTTTGAGCTTTGCAGTTTTACTTAATGTCTTCGTATTGCGACTGTTTTGAGTTGGTTCCATTGTTTCTCATTGTTGCTTGGATATTGAACTGCTTTATGCTTGAAATCGTAGCCTGTACACCTGCCCCGTGTTGAATCCAGCTAATAGTTCGGGTTTGACCTTGTGCCGGTTGTGTACATCATCACTGTTGTGGCAAGGCAGTGCACGCAAGCGTGAACTGCAGCCACACGGAATTGAGTTTTTGGGTACATAATCACTGTGGTGGCAAGGCAGTGCACGCACGCGTGAACTGCAGCCACACGGTATGGCTTTTATGATATTCAATCTTGCTTTGATTTATTGATCCTTTGCATATTCCATATGCTGTAGTGGCGAGGCAGTGCACGCGTGCGTGTACTGCAGCCCTACTCGACTTAATATTTTGATTGATATTTCAATGGTTTGAACTATTTCGTTTATTCAATTCAATATTTTGAATTGCATTCTGATTTTGTTTAATTACTGTTGTCTATTCATTAGTTAATTATTATTGCTTCTGTGCACTAATAACTGAGTTTGAATTAGACTGACCCGAGTATTATTTTCTTTTGAATCTAATACTCGGGTCAGACTGAGTATTTCAGGTTGTAGATATTCTGCTTTGGGTTGCTGCTAGAGCTATGAAGTTCTTTCATATCTTTTGAATTAGTCGTCGTCATTTGTAGTAGTCTATATAATTGTATAGGAAGATATGTATTCATGTATATTATATACGTTAATGTAATTGTATATGTAACTTCTTGAGTCGACTGTGGTAGTTGTATCATATGTACCGTGTCATATGTATTGTATCAAATGTATTGTAACTGACATCAGTTATTGTATATATGAGACTTTCTGTTTTATTTGTGTTCCGCATTATATTATCTGTGTAATATTTTATATTTACTGTTCTAAACTATTACGAACCATCGTAGTTCGTTTTATACTGGAATTGGAGTATGTCGATGGGAGAAAATAAATCAGAGATGAAAAATGAAAGAATATTTATATATATATATACCACTCCTATCGAGATAACCAATACTAGTGTAAGGCCTAACTATTGATGGTCGCTCCTCAACAGCCTTATTCTCCGTGCTAGTTGACAGCACTACACCATAGTGTTCTTGGCTAGCGTGGGTATAGAGTTGGGGCGTCACAACTGGCCTAGCTATTCTCTATAATATGTTATTTAAATTTTAATTTAAAAGAAAATTTAAATGCCACGTGTAAATTCAAGTTATACTTTGTTAACACTTGTTAAATTCATATTCAAAAGAGTTACACTTGTTTTAATACTTATTAAAATGTTTACAAATGTTTAAATGAAAGTATTTTATGTTTAAACCCCTTATTTAAATTTTATTTAATTTCATATTTACATAGGTTTATGTATTTATTAATACAATTTCAAATTTTAAATTAATGCATTTCTTTTTATAAATATTTATAACTTAAAAAAATGATTTTAAAAAAAAATCTAATTACGCATTATTAAATGAACACACATATTATATATATATATATATAAATTATACTTAGTTACGTTTTATACATATATACATTATATTAGAATTTTAACCCTTTAAATAGCTTTTGGAAATCATTATATCAAATTCAAGATAAAATTTTCCAAATTAATATATATATATATATATATACCTATATATATATTATAATATTAGAAAGCAAATTTTTATTAATTTTAAAATATAGAGTTTCAAATCCAATTTATTTTTTCAATATATTTATTTTTTGAATTTCAAACCCACAATTCAATTTAAAATTAATTTATATACATTTATATAAATAAACAACATATATTATTTATTTTCGAAAATTTCAAATTCAAATTTCAAATTACAATCTATTTATTTAAATAAACAAGCAAATATCTTATTTAATTTGAAAAATTCAAATTAATTCACAATTTAATTCAACATTTTATATTAATTACCATTTTAAATTTAACTTAAAACCGGGATCATTACAGAAAACATCTACTTTGATATATTAGATGACCCACTTTCATTTCAGAAACGGAACGGGCCTTTCAAATCACTGTTGTAGTTTCGAACTAATTCGATACGTTCATTCATTCTTATCGGGCCTTGTATATATAAATAGTTTTTCTAACCCTAGCAGCCTTTCTATTTCTTACTCCTGTATGTACAAATCTGTCTGTCTATTCCTATCTCCTCCATCCAATAGCAGAAACCTATTTCCAATTCCAAAAACCCTAATTTAATTTCAAATTAAAATCGAAAATCAAAATCCTCAAAACTATGTCATATTATATATCGTTGGAAAGCTCTCAACAAGCGTAATTTGCTACAGTAATTTGCTTTTTAGTTGGGTGCATCATTTGATCAAAAATCAAGGACGAATCTTAGCCGTTGAAATTAGGTTTTCACGATCATTAGTGGATCTTCATCCAGTCGACGATCGGAGATGCGCTATTGGGAAGACGAGGTCGAGCAGGTCATGTGGTGGTGTTCGCTGGTTGTATGGTGGTCAGAATTTGCCTGGAATGGCGTTTTAAATAGCGGCGGCCACGAGAGGCTGGGCTGCATCAACGGAGGCTGTGTCTTGGCCTAGGGGCGGCTCGGCTCGCAAATGGCGATGGTAGCCTCTGATCTGGTCGTAGTTGATCATGGGCGGCATGAAAACTGACGAAGTGGTGGTAGCTTCTGCCTAGTTGTGTGCGTATCGATGGAGACAAGGGCTCGTACTCGAGAAAGGTTAGGTGATGTGTCCTCTTTTATTTAATTATAAATTATTACATATTAAATTTCCAATCGTTCTAATGCTCATAAATTTTTAATATGAGCTCGGATTCACTCACGGTTTCTTTCGTTGCTATCGTATCGAAATTCCGGACGTTATGAAACTAGTTTGGTCGAATTCTGAGACTGTTGAAATTTGGGCCTTTATTTGGATTTTAAATCGATTTGAAATCAAAGGTGAGTTGTAACAACCTTGTATTTTGTGATTTATTTTAATTGTATATTTTAATTTTTAATTGAATTTATGATTTAAACTTTATTTTCTTTATTAAAATGAATAAATTTTATTATTTTAAAATATAAATTTTGATTTTTGTGTGAATTATAATTCTGAACCTGAATAAATAGAATATTTTCCAAAAATGTGGATTTTGGTAAATTTGGTCAAACTTTGACTTTTAAATTTAAAAATTAAATATTTTAATTCTTGAATTTTATCTTTTATTATGAAAATAAATTAAATTTCAAGAATACTGCTTTTCGTTTCGTTGAAATCCAATTTATATTATGAAAGTCATGTTTTTTACAATATTGCGTGTAAACTGATCTATTTAATAAAATTGTTTGTTTTAATTTGTATAAATAATATTTTTATTTGTCATATCATGTTCTAATATGTGTTATATGATATGTTAGGTATATATTTTTATTTTAAAATATTTTTAGTAGTATAGTTATAAACTTTATTGTATATTGTTTTCAATTTTTAAATTCTAGTTTCAATTTAAGCTATTTTCTTTATTTATTTTCTATTTTTCCTTAAAATAATTATTTGTTTTCTTTTTCACTTTATTTTGTTTTCAGATTTTTATATTTTATTTACTTACAATTCTAATTGTTTAAAATGAATAAAAGAAAAGAAATATAAAAGGTCAAAACCTTTTCATATGCCATGACTTTACATATGCTTTTGTCTTTTCATTTTCAAGTGTCATGTACATTGAATTGCCAACCCTATTTTCTTTCCTTAGCCGTACATATCCTTTTCATTTCACGTAAGAAATTTCTTCCTCTCAAAACTTTAGGCCACCAAGCAAATTTCTGAAAAAAATATTGGTAAGTTCATAGCTTATTTTCATATTTTCTTCTTTGTTTCATTTAATCTTTGCCTTGTTTTTTTTTCCTCATGTTGCTCAGCCATAAGCTCCTCCACCACCACATCACCTTCACCTCCACCATTCTTGGGAGCTCCTCTTCATACTCCACTGATCATGACAGGCCGTGGCCTCCCATATGTTGAAAGCTTCTCAAAATAACACAAGCACCCACTTAAACCAAGCATAGCCAAACTCTAAAGGCCATACCCCTTCACATACCCCTCTCGGCCACCTCTAGAACCACCTCCACTAGCTACCACCTAACCTTAGGCCGCTGCTGCACCATCACCTGACCCAACCATGGCAAAGCATTAGAGCCCCTAGGCCGAGCATATGTGTGGTGAAAGCAAGGGCAAGTTGTGTTGTTCTTTGTTGCTTTATATTTCAAGATTGTTCAATGTCATATTGTGTTGTAAATTCATGTTGCAATATCTTATTTTGTTTGTTGTGTACAAGGTAATCACTTTGTCTCTGCCCTCACTCGAATCCGTATTTGTGTTATCGTGCTTTCTGGATCTTTGTTTGTGTGTATGTTGTGCCATCTCCAGCTTGTAGAGGTGAGTATTTCACACATGACATCTGTACTTATATAATGAGTAAATTGATAGCAAGTGAATCTGTAGAATTATATTATCATGTTATACATGTCTGTGATATGATTGATATGATGAACACCTTGTTTATAAACCTGTCATATCATCTGTTACTGCTATATGATGCTATACTGTTTATTTATATCAGTTTCTCACATTGCAAGTTCCCTGTAGAATAGAATTGCTATGGGTTGAAATGATACATATCCGAACGGACTTTAGAATAGGGAAAAATCGTTATGGGCTGAAACGATAGGCCTAAGCGATTTTTATTTATTTCATTTTACTTGGGATTGCGGGTTTGAAATGATAGAACCCAGATTTTCTTTGTAAATTACGGATTGAAATGATATATTATCCATATCACTTGACCTAGGTTAGAAAATATTATACAGACCCGTGGTTAATGTTTATATTTCTGGAATTTTTGAATTATTTTAAAAAATGTTAATTTATGATAATTTAATTTAAATTTGAATTTAAATGATTCTTATAAAGTGTTAATGATTTTTTTTGTACAAGTTAAAATGTGAAATAAGTAAATGGTTAAGTTGAAATTTGAAATATAACTCAAATTTGGAATTTGAAAATATTGTTTAAAAGTGAATTTTAGATTAAGTAAATAAAATGAAAAATAAGTTATATTTTGAAATGGTAATTAAATTTAAGTGTTAAGTCAATATTTTTAAAATATAAAGAATAGAAAATTTAATGTTGAATTTAATAAGTGAATATTTATTAAAATTTAATTTTGTGTATAAGAATTTCACTTTATAAAAATCATAAATTAAAGGGTATTTAAATGATTTTTATTAAAGTGAAAAATATTAAATTTTATAAGTTAAAATGATTTAAATTATATTTTAATTATTTATGAAATTGTATTGAAAGTTTGGAATTTAATTAACAGCATTTCAGAAATGCTTTCATTTCTGAAGTGAAGGATATTACAACATTTCTAAGTGCTGTAATTGATACAAGTGAACTAAAAGGCTAAAATGAACTAAGGGCTATTACAGCACTTTGTAAGTGCTGTAGTTGTAGGAACTAAACTTGAACACTGTTACTGCGATTTTAAATGATGTCTTTGCTTAATTGAATTGCACTCAAATGTAACTTAGCGTAGCATTTTCTAAATGTTGCGGAAGCTGGAATTTCACTTTTTTAATAAATTTAAGCGAATAAATGAAGTCTGAAAAGACTAAATTATTGGGAATTGAATATTTGATTTTTTTTTAAAAGTATAATAACTTCATTTTAATTGGTTTAAATGGAATATTTGATTTGAAATACAAACCATTTTGAAATGTGATTTGGAATGGTATTTAAATTAAATAAAAATGAATGAGGTTTTGGAAGGACATGATATTTTGATATTTTAAGATGAATTTAAAATGATATTGAATTTTGAAATGATATTTGATTTTCGAAGTATAAAATACCATTTTGGAATTTTTACCACGGGTACACTTCTCTGTATTCTTTGTGATTCTGGATGTACACCTTCAATTTGAGAGTATGACTAGAGGTGAGCGATTGCTACAGCTGTAACGTCCCGCCTTTTTGTATGTTTTAAATCGATGATAAACCACATGTCAGACTTAAACCATACATAAGGGCGGATTGTTATGGGGTAAATAAGAAAAAGCAAAGAAAGGAAAAACAAAATAGAATATTGCAGCGGAACGATAAAATATAATAATCAAATATACAGTTCATGAAGCAGTTTTACAAAATATTTGATTATACTTATACAATACATATCAGAGTTACACATACCAAAGAACAATAAATAATAATAATGCAGCGGAAAATGTGATGCAGTGGAACAATATAGTATATAATAGTAATAAAATCTTCGTCTTTGTCCTTCGAAAGTAAGGCCTTCAAACCCTAAAATGCTCGGGCTGACCCGAGCGAATTGAAAAGTAAAAACACTCGAGTCAGAACTAAAAAATCTTATGTAAGTTAAATCAACAATAAATAATCTGAGTGGAACGGCGTCAAAGATGTTTACGGGATTCAACAACTTCTATCCAGTGTCTAACGTGAGTGCAGTAACTCAAGAGATGCTTGGGATCACATCTCTTAAGGATCCGTTAAACTATTTACTATGTAGTAATATTTCGCTATTATAATAATGTCTATTAGTAAAATAAACTTACTTTTAAATAGCTTTAAGGCTATAAATTTTCCACCTTAACACGTAATAGTGCCAATAGTCTATACAGTACCGTAATACCTCCTGATCGGGAGACTACCAGGGGATACTCCATAGGTACGACACAAATCAAACTCGTACAAGGCGCGCTAGGTTAGGTGACACGACACAACTAGGCAATGTCAGGGTAAATATACCTATTATGCTTCCGGGCCGGTGGTGACGCGTAGAAGCAACTACCGCCCACCTTGAGCCACACCCCAAATCAAAATCAAAAGTGGCCACCAAATCAATCCAAAAATCAGAGTATAATATCAAAGGGATGTGTCCGATAAAAGGTGCTACCTCTTAGCCCATCAAGCGCTCCTGTTTTAACCACCTTATGCCAACTCACGAGAGTCGGGTCCACGTATTTACCTCAAAGGAAACGCCGCCGCCATCCTACTTCATACTGGAATCTCCACTGCGTACACGGTTGTTAAAGTGGTTTTCGGAGCTGGTAGAGAGTATGACAACTTTCGATCCCGGTCTCTTCAACAACCAAACGTTATTATAACACCGCGGTCATTTCAAAATAATTATACTTCATAACCAAAATAAAATATTCATTTCAAAACCATATAAATACGATATCATTTTCATTTTAAAAACAAAATCACTATGACATCATTTTTAAAAAACCTCAATCAATATAATGTTATTTTTATTTCAAATATATCCTTTTCCCAAAATCATAGCATTTTCAAATCATAATACCTTGAAACCCATAACTTTGAGACATAACTTGCAATACTAAAATGGTTTAATATTAAATTACTTTATATAATAAAGCATCTTTAATTTCACAAATCAATTCCAAATACAGATTTGAATCCCCAAATAAACAATTTCTATTTCCATATATTTCAAAGCTTTAAATATTACACCATTTCAAAACTAATTCTTTGATAATCCCATATATATCAAATTCAATTACTATTATTTAGATTTGAAATGTTTATGTATTAAATCCAATATCATTTAAGAAAACTTTTAACTTCACATAACTGGATATTCTTTCAATTTATTTAACTTGATATATTCATTTAAATCAACTTTATATTCATTTAAATCACTCTAAACTAAATCAAGTAATAAGAATCATACCCTTTAAAATCTCAATTTTATTTATATTTCAAATCAAATTTATTCGAGAATAATTCTTAAATAATTCAATTCAAACCAATTTCATATTTATCTTCCAACTTAATTTTATTTAAGTCATTTAAACTTTATATATATAATATCTACTTACCATATAATATAAAATAATCAAGCTCCATTATTAAAGTTAATTTTATTAAAAAAAAATTGCATAGCTTAAATTCAATAATTTAACTATATATATATAAAATAATATTTATATAATATCAAAAATTCATATTTATTAAACTGTATATTTCTTTCCAAAACCATAGAAATCATTTCAAAATATTTTTATATATAAACCACGGTGTCTGTATGTAATTTCCTACCCTATGGTCAAGTGAAACGGATATTTATCATTTCAATCTGTAAATAAAATTACGGTTATATCATTTCAAACCGCAATCTCGAATGAAATAAAAATGCATAACAACTTGCAGTTTATAAAAGTATAAATACAACATCCATTCATCCAATATCAACCATTAACCATTTATCACAATCATCATGTAATTCAAAGAATAACATCAATATAGAACAGATAATAAATAGCAGGTATTTACTGGTGGTTTATTTTCAATGATAATGTAATTAACAATTTAACTGACAGTTTATATGCAATAATAAATTAAACAATAATTTAACTCAATAAATTTAATTTAACTGGAATGATGATGAAATATGTCAAACAGTCATAAATAAATTTCAAATCACATCATAAATAAATTTAACAGACATAAGAAATTTTAGAAGTCGTGAGTGAGTTAAAACACTCACCTTCTGAATTTAAATTGAATTTAAATCCAATTTAAATCCAAAAATTGAACAGTCTCAGAATCAGTCCAAATCAGCACCAAAATGTCCGAAATTCAGATACGATCTTAGTGGAGAAAACCTCACATGAAAACAGCCTCGTATGTAAAAGTTATGACTGTTAGAACATAAACGATTTATAATTACATTTGAATAAAATAGATCAACAAATAAAACCCATAGCACACGTCGGCTCCATCCCCTTGCACGAAACCCTAACACCCACTAGTTCGCACGCAAAAAAATTAGCCACCGCCCTCGTTCGTTCATCAACAATGAAGCCACCTGCGTACGCCGCTGCTGCAGCCGCGCCACCACCCCCACGCGAGCGCCTCTCTTCGCGATCCATTGCCGAGCCACGCGGCTGAGTCGCGACACCACCAGGTCGCCAAAAAAATTGCAGCCACCACCCATAAAACGAAACCCTACGGAATTTTCATGCAAGATCCAACCGTCAACTCCTCAAACAACTCATGCCGATGCAAACCCCTCGTGACTCTCTACAGCCCCGTACCATTTATTTGACGATCGGTCGACGTTTAACAAAAGACGATGAACGGTCGAGAATGTTTCACCCAGTTCCAGTCACATGGAGACTCGGATCAGAAAATGAATTATATATTTGACTTGCGCTCGTCGAGAGTTTCAAATCCTCATATAATTCGATATAGTTTGTGGAGTTTGAAAACTTGGATTTGATTTTTAATTGCAATTGGAATCTAGAATTGTCTGCAATTGAGATGAGGAGGTGAGAAGGAATTGTACGTACAGACAATTTATAATAAGGAAAAATTAGGGTTTATAATAGGGTATTTATAGACAAAGCTGAAAGTAGAGTAGATGTACCAGATTGATAAACGTGTTGAACGATAAAATGGCCTGAAAAAACCGTTTCGACTCCGGAACAAAATTGGGTCAACCCATATATCAAAATAGATGTTTTTAAATATTTTAAACTCGATGGAACAAGTTTCAAGTCCAAATTCCATCTTATGAAGAAGTTATGCTAAAATCAAAATTTTCCAAATTGATTTCAGTTGATTTCAATTTCACTGATTTCAGTTGATTTCAATTTCATCGATTTCAAGGCGTTTCGAGTCTGTACGATCAAACGACAAGTCCGATCACTACGAAACTTGAAATCCTACAATAATTCACTGTTGCGGATCCGATGAAACTTGTTTCGTTGAAATCCAAGTCAGCAGCCAAAATGGCTATTTTTACACTAATTAATTAATTAATAAATTAGCTAATTAAATCCAATTTCCAATTTCAATTCTTTAATTGACAAATTTCATCATTTTTGATTTCTCAATCATTTAAAATGATTTAAAAGAAATTAAATGTCAATTTAGAGTTGACTAATTTATCAATTCCTGTATTAACCTCAATTCATTAAATTCAGGATTTATAAATATAATTCCCAATAATTTCATTTAATTAAATAAATTAATAATTATTCCATTCATGTAATATCCCGGAATTTTGGACAATATAAATTTAATAATCTGTGTTTTAAATTTATATTGAATTGATAATTTTTGTTAATAAATTGGATTTGATTTAAATAATCTTCTTTATTTAAATATTTAATTTGTGAAATTATTTTTAATGAGTTAATAAATCTATTTTCTATTTAATAATGTATATGTATATGTATTTGTATATATTTTAAATAGATAAGTTGTTCTTAATTAAATTAGAATAGCATAATTTTAATGTTTTAAAAATAGAAATTTTGATTTATTTTGGATTTAAGCTTTTCAAAATATTTAATTAAATAACTATATGATTTTAAATATGTAGGATAAATGTTTTATTGGTTTAAAAATTCATTTTAATTTAAGTTTGTATATTAAATAAGTTATAAAATATTTGTGTTATTCTTTTTAAATTATTAATTGATAATTTTGATTTGTAAATTTAATTTGAAATTTAAAATACAATTTAAATATGAAGCATGTAGTTATTAAGTTACAAACTCTTTTATAAATTCATTTTAACTATTTAAAAGTTTCTTTTTCAAATGATTTAACTGTATATTGTTTTGCTTTGTCCTTTAGAATTATTTAAATGCATAACTACGTATATGAACTAATTAACTAAGTTTAAATTTCATTAATCTTAAATTTGATAACAAAAACATTTTTAAAGACATATGTAAGCATAAGAATACAAGTGTACATATATTAAAACTTAAACTAACATGTGTAAACTTATCATCCATTTTAAAAGACAAGTGTCAATTTTATTTTTTATTTTT
Source organism: Allium cepa (assembly GCA_030765085.1). NCBI lineage: Eukaryota > Viridiplantae > Streptophyta > Magnoliopsida > Asparagales > Amaryllidaceae > Allium > Allium cepa. Next base: position 345,534,383 of record CM060938.1, read on the forward strand.
CTTTTAATTTATTTAAATCTAAAAATACTTTTATATTAGCTTGCATATACTCATTTCTTTTGCCCTTTCTCATTCTTCATTCTAAAAAGAAAATCTAAAACTCTTCAAATATGAAAAACTGCATTTTTCAAACCTGTAAAACATTTGCTTCCAAACTCCTTTTTTTCAAAACAAATCTGCATCCTTCAACATATACAAACCTGCATCAACATGAAAGCAAAAGAACCTGCCTTTCTTTGCATCTGAAAACAAAAGCTCTGCATTTCAATTTTAATCTAGAGGCCTGCATGCAACAATTTGAAGCCTTCATGTTTAAAAAACTGAAAGCATCATGAATAAATCAAGATTTTAAAAGCATTCAAGCTACTGCATTTCATAATCTGGAAACAAAGGGCCTGCATTTCATAATTTTCAAATCTGGAACCTGCAAATTGAATGGGCTCTGCATTTTTGGGAGAAACTGTGAGTAACTCAACTTTTATAAATTGTTTAATAGGTAGTTGTGCATGCTTATAAATTATAGATAAATATATAAGAAATTGCTATGAATAGTCTACCTGTGATATATGTATTGTTGAGCATTTATATTTGAATGCAATGCATGTTTGATTCCAGGGTTCTGTTTGCTATAGTTTAAGTTCTGGCTAATAGAAAAAAAAAACCTGTTTCCTTGATTTGTTTGCTGCTATGTTTTAATCTGTGAATGAAACTTGCTTATTTCAAAATAAAGTAAGCATTGGAAAATTATTGGTTTAAATTAAAATTCAATTTTAAGAATGGAATCTTGTTTTGGAAATCTAAAACCTAGTTCTACTGGGTTGGTGAAAGTGAATCTTTTCGGCAGTTATACTTGACCGAGTGACTTAGGGTTTTGGGATATGGAGATAGATGGATTGATGAGAATGCCGCCGGAGTATGGAAGATGATGGTGGTCGGGAAGGGGAGAGATTGATGTTGACAGGTTAGATTTGGTTGTGGTCACTGTGTTTTCAGGTTTTGACTTTATACCTGAATTTAAACTCGAGATGGATGTTTGGGATTTGAGGGTTGCAGGGTGTAGTGTAGTCACTGGTCGATGTGATAAGGCCGTTGAAGTTGGTCAGAGGTGACCGGAGTGGGAAGTGAGTGCACAGGGAGGAGTTGTGCAGGTGGGTGATGGTTTTGGGTTGCACTGTCTTTGTCTCGGGTTGGTCTCGGGATTTTTGAGGGGAATCTCAAAGAAAGTGAGTAACTGACTCGAAGTGATGGTGGGTTTGTCTCGAGACTAATTTTTGTTTCAGGTTTTATCAAACAGAGTCTGTTCTGTTTTATAAATTTTAAAATGTCAAGTTTTTAATTTAAAATCTGGGAATTTAACTTAGAATTTAAATCTGAGTCTGAAGATGAATTCAAATATTTTGAATTCTGATTTTGAAATAATTTAAATACAGAAATTCAAGTTGTTTGAAAAGAAAAAATAAAAGAAGAAGACCAGGAAACCTGTTCTAGTTTATAAGATTTGAAAATGCAAACTAAAATTTTAACTAGTATTTGAAACTGAATTTAACTATGAATTCAAATAGTTGAATTCTGTTTCTTTTGAAATCATTTAAATTCAGGAAAAAAATTCAAAGTTTGTTTTTTTTAAATAAAATAGAAACTGTTTCTGTTTTAAATGTAAAGGTAAATTTAAATTTTTAGGTGGAGATTTAAACTGAGTTTTAGTTTGAATTTGAATATGAATTCAAATTTGATTTGTCTAGAATTTGAAATCATTGATGGTTTTTAAATTTAAATTTGGTTTCAAAACTCACAAGTAAATGCATGTGTGTTTTGCATTTGAATTGAAAGGTTAAATATTTAATTCAGAAATTCAAAGTGAATTCAAACTGAGTTTTTAAATCCGGAATTTAAATTTTAAACTTCAGTTTTAAATAAAGGTTTAAATTTAATTGTTTTTAAATGATTAAACTGATTTGCATTTGAATTAAGATTGTAGATTGTAGGAAGAGTTTAAAGAGGTGAAAACTAAAATAAGTTTGGAAGTTGTACTTCAATTTTGAAATTTTAAAGTAATTTTTTTTAATTGATTTGAATTTGATTTGAATTGAAATTTTAAATTCTTTTAAACTTATTAATAAAGAATATGTTTCTTTTAAACATATAAGATTAAGTTGTGTATTGTTTTAAACTCTTATTTAACACAAATTTGAGACTTAAGTTTAAAATGAAATGTTAAATGGAATTTAAAGTAAACTTTAAAAAAAACAAAAACATTTTGTTTTTAAATGCTTCATTAAATAGGAATGATTATTTAAAAGATAAATAAAAGTTTAATGATTGAGTTCATTTAATTTTTAAGGTAATTAAGATGAAAATTAATTATTTAATTAATTAATTATGTGGATGTTTAATTTAGTAATTAATGATTTTAAGTTAATTAATTAGATTTGAGATTAATTAATTAAGGTTAATTAATCTATAATTAAGGATGATTAATTAAAATTTAATTTATGATTAAGATTCATTAATCAAGTGATTAATGATAATTAAGGTTTTAATTAACACTTAATTAATTAATAATTAGAGATTAATTAAATGATAATTAAATATTAATTAATTGATAATTAATAAAGATTAATTTTAGTTAATTCTTAATTAAGTAATTAAGAAATGTTAATGAAGGTCCTTAACTTAAGATTATTTAACAATTAATTAATGTGATTAATTTTGATAATTAATTAGATTAATTAATTAATAATAATCAGTTGTTTATTACTTAATGTAAATAATTAATGAATTAATTACTTAGTGTAATTAATTTGATTAATATGATTAGTTTAGATTAATCAAGTTTAATTAATTTAAACATTTGTTGATTTTTGATAATTACTTATGTAATTTATGAATTTGTAATTACTTGAGAAAGTAATTAATTAATAATTACAGGATGTAATTAAAGATATTTGATATAGAAGTAATTAGATTTAAATTACTTTGAAATTAATCAAGGGGATTAATTTAGATAATTAATTAAAAATAATTAATTATGGGATGAGTAATTAAAGTAGTTAACTACTGAATGGTTATTAATCATGGGTGATTAATAATTATATATGGATTAATTTCAGATTAATTACTTATGTAATTAATTTATATTTAGAGATTTATTAGTTATAGTTAGAATCATTAATTAATTAATTAATTAATGATTTAATTTGGAATTGATTAATTAAGGTATAATTAATAATGAAAAATAATTAATGTGATTAATTTTAGTTAATCAATTAATTTAGTAATTACAAGTTAATTGTTTGCAAAGGATTTAAGTAATTAACTTGTGATTAACTTATAAGCTAATTACTTATTGTAATTAAAGATAGTTAATCAATGAATATTTAGATGATGATCTATAAATTGATTTGAAATCAATTGATGGTTAAGTTAAGTAGAATTTTAATGATGAAGTAATTAATTTAATTCATTTTAAATTAATTAGAGATTAAGTAATTAATTTAATTCATTTTAAATTAATTATAGGAAGTGTGATCATTAGATCTTTGCTTATGTTTGATGAATGATATTAGTTGCCTGGTATGGTTTGTAATCTCAGTTATGAGATGAGTAGTGTATGTGATATGGATGCATTGGTTGCTTTTGGATGATAATATGGATTATCTGATTTTAATATGAATTATCTGTTGATAATGATAATATTGATTATCTGTTGTGTTGTTAATTATCTATCTGTGTATATTTAGATAATGAATTGAATTGTTTTAAACTTTAAAACAACTTGGACCTAAAAGACACGCTTTGGTTTTCGATGAGACCGGGATCGGGTTTCCATATTTGGGCATCCGAAAACCACATCGATTCCAATTAACATTAGGTCGCTAATACAAGTGGAGCGAGTGAAGACTCGAGGTGTAAGGGCTATCGTCGGTATAACTCTGTGGGTGATTCCATAATGAGTTTGACAGAATAGTACTTATAGATTCGAGATGGTGAATCAGAGTGCAAGGGTTATTGTTGTTAACTCTGAGGGTGATTCCAAAATGAGTGTAACAAGATAATGCCTTCGGTTTCTTTCGAACCCGGAACGAACTTGTATGGATTGAATGCTTTCAGAACATCGTCATGTGGACGATGAGCATTCTAAGTGATATGTCCTATAAAGGTAATCGTAGCCTCAAGCCTCATCAACCGAGAATGGCTAAAACAGGGGAGGTGCAGCAAAGCTTCGTGGGTAGCCCCCACTGGAGAGTAAGATTTACCCCTGTCTAGAGGTCCCTTTATATTTCGACTGTGTGGACGGTTGATCATGACAATCGTCGGGGTTGTCTTATTTGGAACTGTTCAGTAAGGAACGGGTCCGGCTTTGTGTTGCAGGGGATGAAGGGAGTAATCCTCGGTACGGTGATCTAGGCCACGTACTTTGACGGGCGGTACCCCAGTAGCCCTGCCATTGATGGAATCCAAAATCCAATAAGTGTCGTACGTATTAGTTGTGCCCAACTATGTTGGAATGTGAGATGTAAGCATTTCAGCTATTTCTGTATTTTACTTGAAAACCCTAGACACTACTATAATATCATCGGATTTCCTATCAAATGTTTTAGTTAGCGTAAGGTAAAAACTTTTCCATGTTTATGTGTGCGAAGTCTTACGTGATACCCTTTTCTTTTCAAAGGTTTTTCAAAGTTAAGCAACTTTAACCTGTTACTCACACAAGACCCATGTCTGACCCGGAGTTATTTTCTGTTTTTCTATAACTCTTGGGTACTCAAATTTTTATGAGTAGTCAAGAGAATTCAGGTTAGGATTCGAGTTAGATTTGACGAATTGTAGAGGAGCATATGGAGCAGGAGGCTTCTGCGTATAGTTATATAGTTCCGCTGTGTTGGCATCTCTGAGTGTTTCTGTATTGTGATTGAGTTGTAATAACTAGATGGGTGTTTATAACTGTCTAGTATGTGTTGTATATGTCTGTGTACTCTGATATTGGTGTATACTATGTAATACTTATGTTATTAATATAATTTATTCGTTCCGCTGTTGAGATTCTTGTGTTGTTTCTTCTTTCTCTTCTTTCTTTCCTTCTTCTATCCCTTTCTTTATTATTTCATGATGCGACTTCCTGGAGTGTGAAAGCCGGGTCGTGACAGTTGGTATCAGAGCGTTAGGTTGAGTGAATACCTAGGCTCTGGAGTGGTGTCTATCTTGAGAAAGCGTATTTGTATTTTTAATATATATATATATATATAATTGGTTCTACCTATTTGTTGGGTTACCCGTTCAGGTTTTTCCAATATAAGTTATAAAGGTAGATGAGGTAGAAGTGTGTGTAACACGACTACCATTGATTGGAGTTTGTTGGATGAGGTTGGAAGTGTATTTATCGAGACTGTAGACCTAATGCCGTCTCGAGAGAGTTCTGTAGTGATGAAGGACTTCATCGATCTCTGAAGGTAACCTGTAAAGGTTCGGAGTTCATCTTTGAAGTGCAGAATTGAGTTTTGATCTGTCGTTAGGGCAGAAGCAAGCAAGTGATGATATCTTGATATCTCAGGAAGTAGTAGCTGCGTGATGAGATGCAGTGACTATAGATATTTCCGAAGATGTATCTTTGGAACAAGAGTAAGAAGTGAGTCTGTTGGGTGATGTGGCTGAGTTTAGCAGAGTTGATAAGGAATCTTCTGGCTGAGTAGTTTTTCTGAAGTGAGTCCAGAAGCAACAAAGTGGATCCGTTTCTCTGGAAAGTTGGCTAGGCCAGCATAAGCTGTTCTGTTGCTAAAGAAAGTGCAGTTTTCTTTGGTGTTAGGCTGAGTTGATCGCAAAAGTGACTTGCGATAGTTTGTTCTCTTGTGTTTGTTGGAGATTGTCCGGATTTCTTCCAGGAAGTCAGAGTTTGTCCGCATCTGGAGATCAAGTTTTCTTTCTAGAAATGGAACTGGTGGTTCAGTTAATAGATGGATGGTTCCTTGAGATAGAAGTTGGTGAAGCAACTCAAGTTTAGGAGGAACATCTGAGTTTTCTTATGAATATGTGGAACCATATTTCTGTGCTAGGTTGTCTAGACTGTGCTTGTGTTCTTCGTCAGCATTTTCTTCTGTTTCGGATCAGAGTGGTGCAGCGGAAGCAGTTTGGGTTGTTTCTGTTTTCTTTTCCGGATAAGGAGAAGTTTGTTCTGTCTTCTGTTGTTGAGAAGCAGGGTGTGTTCTTTTTTTTTGATTGATCTTGAGGAGATCATTGGATTGTTCTGATTCAGTCTGTTTCTTTTGGAATCAGCAAGAGTTGAGCTGATTAGGAGTGATGTTGGTAGCCTAGGATCGTCCGAAGAGTTTTTATGGATAAGAGACAGAGAAATTTGGATTCTGGAATTGGAGATTTGATTTTGGTTAAGTTTTTCTCTGACCCAAAGAGCTATAAGTTTGGGAAGCTAGCTCTGAAGTGTTTTGGTTTCTTCTGTGTTGGGTTAGATCAGTTTTTGGTTTTTTAGAGTTGAATTACCGGTTTGGATAACTGGGATTCAGTATGTTTCACGTATCTCTGAGGGAATACGTGTTTGATATTTCAGGTTATAGAACCAGTGGTTTAGGATAGTTTGTTTGTTAAGTCAGACTCGTCTGTAGTCTGATATTCTGTATAGAATTGTTGTTAGGAGCTCTATAGCTTGATAGTATTGGTTGATTGGATTTTATAGAGCGAGTATCTCGATATATATATATACCGGGGAAATTCGTAAAGTTTTATCCAAAATTCTTTTGGATAATTAGATTTATTCTGATTGTGTGAATTGGTTGCTTTGGTTGTTAGCATATGATTAGCATATGCTGTGTTTTAAAATAAAATCTGTAAGTAGATTATTAATGTAACGTACGATTTTTCGTTGCCGAAAAACCGAATAGTTATGGGTTTTAAAAAGAATTTAAGAAAAGAAAAGGAAAGAAAAGAAGAGAAAAAAAGAAGATAATAGATAAGGTAGAAGATGGAGGGAAAAGAAAATAGAAGATAGAAAAAAAAAATTAAAATAGAAAGAAAAGAGAAGAGGGAGAAAAATAGAGAATAGAACAAAATAGAACGGAACAGAAAACAGTAGAACAACATCAGAAGCTCACAATTCGCAGCGGAACAACATATAATAGATAAATGAATAATCTTTAAACAAAGAACTATATCAGTTATTACATTACATCACATTTCATTACATCATATCATCAGAGTGTACAACAACAACAACAAACAGTGCAGCGGAAAAAGAAACACTATATAGTAGTAATACGCCATTCCACCCAGCTTGCCTCCAGCAACTCCAGAATATCCAGAATATCCTGATAAACCTTAACTCTTGACTGCCCGTGTGAAAATTTATGGGCACCCAGAGTTTAGGAAGGAAAACAATAAACTCCGAGTCAGTCATGTGACTGGTGTGAGAACTCAAAACAGTTTATTTATCTTTAAAATCAAAATTTTTGAATATTTTTAAAGTCAATTCGCAATGCTTTTAAAAATGAGACTACCATAAGGCCTCCCGCACACACACACATGCAAACGCAGAATCGGAGGAGATTTCTCCTTATGATAGTCAAAAATGCTTGATATGCATTTAAAAGAACATTTGATATTATTACTAGTGCATAGTGTAGGAAAAATTCATTTCGAAAGTAGAATATAAATCTTAGCCAACATACGACCATTATCGTATGCCTACTATAGCTAACTATGTTCAATAGCAGGTTACCGCCACATTCCATAGCAGGTTATACAACTAAAACCGTACAAGTCTCGTATTGTTTCTTTGGATTTCCAACAAATGGTCAGGCCAAGGAACTTCCCATTGCCACATGAGAATGCCTCTGGAAAGACATCCCCGAGAACCAAACCGGAACTCTGCCAACACAAGGCCGGGTTACCCCTAACTGGGTAACTACTGACACGAGCACGCCATTCCCCGATCGTAAACGACCTTTCTCACGGGATCCCGATAGCCAACAACCACAAAGTAATAAATTCATAGTAACCACATAGGTTAAATATCTGGGCTCCATACCATGATACCACCTCTATCCAGAAGGAAATGTACATACCCTAAAGGGAGCTACCCCTCATAACCTTGCCGCATCTTTCCTGTTTTGACCATTTCCGGGGTGTGAGGCTCGACGAAGTCACGTCCACAAAAACATACTTTATACAAAAGCCATGCTTTGGGTCAACAAATGATCAACACAATGATCACAAAGATAGACGATCAAATAAATGATCCTATCATAAATAATCAACACAATGATCATTTACAGCAACACTCAGAATGTCACATTACCAAATTGGGAATATATCGCTGATAACTTCAACTATATAACCTCTGAGCTCGTACGTCTCAGAGAAGGGTGTTAAGCTAAAGGAATAAATTCTCCGCCACCAACAGAAATATATTTGAAAGAAATCGGCTTTATATCTCAACTTGTAATGTCAGACATACTATCCATACAAGTCTGTTCCGGGATCGAACAAAACCGAAGGCACTTACAAAGAAGTCCTTGCAATCCGGATATTCACAATCCTGATCGGATTTCCCATCACTTAGGGAGTCTCTATACCGCTGCAACTCAGTGCAGAGACAATCGACAGGTCATCCTATCGCTCTCGCAAATACCGGGTCTTCAACACCGATCTTCAATGCAATTCATAACGACGTATCACATATTCGGAATGGGTTATACGACCCCATGGTCCTTTCCCGGTTAACCCGAATAGTCAGCGCTTATTCAAAAATAAGTGTGGCATTCACATTCAAACAAATCACATCTATTACCCATTCAAAGGGAAATAATGATAGTCGGCTATTGAACTATCAATAGATATGCACACATCACCAGATTCCAAATAATTTTCCAAATTATTTACTTTCCAAAATATCTTTACAAGATATATAATTTTCACATTTCAAAATAAATCAATATTTATTTTTAAACCAATTCCACTTTCTTTTATAAATTCAATAGTGAATTTACAATCCAAAATATCTATGAATATTCCATTTCAATTATTCATTTCAATATTCCTTTTCAATTTATCTTCAAAAAGATAAATTCTCAAAATATTCACTTTATATTGGAAAACATTTCCATACTTATTTATTCATCAGTAATTCACAAATTTTATTTATTTTCAACACTTAGAAAATATTCAATATACTTAAATCGAAATTAAGTACATATTTCATTCTTTAAGGAAATCATTCTCATAAACATATTTATTTGGGCCCAAAACGAATGTTACGTAAAACTTCGTTACGACAACCCAAAATCACTAGTATAGGGATTCGAAATTAAAATAGATATATAAATCCCAATACTATGCAAAACATTTCCTTTCGGAAATCATTTACTATAACAACAGTGTTATAGTCCACTATTTCCTTCTATTTCTCGAAAACGTCTATTTCAAGAATAAATGTTGAAATCTATGGTTTCGAATCTCAACACATTTTAAAACATCGTTAGATCGTTTTAATTCTGTTTAAATATCACATTCTAAACATTTTCTTTAACATATTATTCACTATTACAAAAACGTGAATAAACTACGTTAACCAATTTCATCAATTCTATGCATTTTATTTCAAAGGATTATTCACAGTCTAAAACGTGAATATAACTCCATTTATAAGTTATAACAATTAACTTATCAAAATAAGTCGTTTGCGGATTTATAAAACAACGTTTATAAATTCCATTTCTATTTATTTATAAAAACTTCCTTTTTATAAATTCTTTTATTAACCTATTCCAGTTTATAACTCAATTATAAACTGAAAGTTCATACTATAAGTCAAATGCTTATAAAACGATTATTTTACAAAATCGTTCTTTCAAAGACTTTCCAAATCATAAATCTTATAACTTATAAGATTCATTTATTTATCCAAAATTCGTTCTTTCAATAACTTTATAAATTTTGTAAACCTACTGTTTATAAAATTCCATTTATAACTTCACTGTTTAAAATTCTATAAATTCCATTCAATTATGAAATTCATTTTCACTTCACTCAAACACTTATAAAAACTCGTTTTATAATGTCAGTATTTCAATTTATAAATATCCATTTATAAATCTCTTAATATAATTCAATTTATATTATTCTTTTAAAACTTCTTTAATCTCCTTTATTATTTCACCATTTTGATTCATAAAATAATTAAATTTTATAAATCCTATATTTAAACTTTTCACAATAATTCTAAAATATCTCGATTAAACTATTTTATAAACTCAATAGCATCATATTCTCAAAAATCAGTTTTTAACTATATTTCTCAAAAATCATAATTTTTATAACATTAAAAATTATAACGTTTATTTATTTAAAATGGATCAATTCCAAAATTATTTTATAAAACGTATACTTTCTAAAATCACTTTAAAATCATGTTAAAATCCCAAAATTTGGTCCAATGATGCTACACACCAAATAGTCAATCACGACTACAATGATATCATATATCGTATATGATAATCAACGAATATCAAAATATCTGAAATCAAATAAATACTGTTGAGGAATCCTGTTGGATCCCTCCAACCTGTTTTCCTGCATCCACAAACATTAGCACAATACCAATTTCGCTCCAGTACGAAATTATCGCGGTATATGGGATTTAAAATATTATCCGCTTAATAACGGCGCAATAGGGTCTCATCCGCTAAACAAAAAATGTGGGAAATCAATAACTCCAATATATACATATGCCAATATATATATATTGCTATTATATATATAATACCAATTTCACTGTTTATGAAATATTCGCGGTATATGTTTTTAATAAATAACATCCGCTTACTAACGGCGTATAATGTCTATTTTAACAATCAATAGATATCAATCGTCATTCAAACATGCATTCAAATATTTTAAATCTAACTATTTAAAATAAAATCGATACTGATTCGATTGAGTGAGAAGTTCTCACCTTGATTTCAATTTCGTTTTAGCGATTTATTTCGAATAAAATTAAACGGACGTTTAATTTTACCCAAAATTCTCACTAACTCCAAACGACTCCAAACCAACTCCATCGCGTAGTGCTCGTCCATACGATTCCAACGCAACTAGTTTCGCATTTTTTCGACCTCGTATGAAAAAGATATGATTTTTTAAAGATTACAAGTATTTATATTAACAAATTTACAACATTACTTTATATTTTCAACCTTCATCAATTCATAGCCGTTAGATCTCAATCCAAGGCCTCTCCCCCTTCTTCCCAAATCACTCACGTTACTCCTAGTAACACGAACGCGCACAAAACCCATAAATCAATTACTAGGGTCAGCATTTGCTCCTCCATCACTCGATATAAACTTGATCGGGGAGCTTCATGTCGAAGGCCATAGCTTGCTCTAGGTTCGGCCCTAACCTCTTCATGCTCGGCCACTCCTTGATGCTCGCGCACGCAAGTATACACGGCACGCACACAGCCACTCTCCCCTCTCCACGCGACGCCAAACTCCATCATCACCTTATGGATTTAAAGCCCTCTTCATGCTCTTCGATGTTGTAGTTAACAACTTTGGCTAATTCTTTGTAGATTGAGAGTGATTGAGGGAGAAGTGAGAGCAATTTCTGGCCATTGGTGAATAAAGAGGCGGCTAGGGTTTTAGGAATTAGGTTTTATTTTTTTTTATTTGTGAGGGTTGTGGGTCTATTTATAGAAGAAAATCGAACACTATTCATCCGGAAATTCTGAACTCCGATTTACGTGCCGAAACTGACGTTCCTAGGGTTTATCCCGCGTTCCGGACACAATGGAACAGGTTTCGAAAGCTAATTCGGACATCTGTGCGAGTTATGGCTATAAACGCTCAATTTGAATTAAACCGATTTAAACGATTTTTTAGGCGTTTTAATTTGTACCGGACAAACGGTAAATCCAATTGACACGAAATTTGAAACCTTACAATAATATCACATTACGGATCCGATGAAACTTGTTTCGTCGAAATCCGAGACTTTTTGAAAAATGGCTATTTTAACTCGCCAAATTAAAATTAAAAATAATTCGACGCGTTTCGAGCTGCCACGATCAAACGATAACTCCGATTGACACGAAAATTGAAATCCGGTAATAACTAACTATTACGGATCCAATGGAACTAGTTTCGTTCAATTCTGAGACTGTTCAAAAATTGGCTATTTTAACTAGTCGATTAAATATTAAAATATTCAATTTTCACAAATTAACTTTTAATTCGATTTTAAAAGTTCTAAAATATCGTTCTAACTTCAATATGATAAAATAAAATTTTACAAATCATTTTCAATCATATTTAACTCAATTTTCAATTATTTCCATAATTTAATGTGTTAAATTGTCGATTTAATTATTCAATTAAATCCAATAATTCAAATAAAAATTTATTCGACTTATAAATTCACTTTTTAATATTTAAAATTAATTAAATATTCAAATTTTAATTAATAAAAATTCTGGGTCGTTACAATCTTCCCCCCTTAAAAGAATTTCGTCCTCGAAATTAACAAGTAAGAAAAGTTATAGAATCTATTAATTTTCCCAAAACAAATTTAAACTTCTTATAATACTTTACTAAGTTTCAAATCATACTCAGTTATCTTTTCAAAAACAACTACTATATCGTTTAACTTTCAATTTCAAATCAAAGTTATAGTTTTCAAAATTTTCCAATTTTCTCAAATTTTTCTAACGCCTTAAATTTTCGGAAACATTCGCCACAGTCTCCTTTGCGCGGCTCGATCCGAAAAAAAATGACAGTATATATATCACAAATATACATCTCATCAAGTAATGAGGCATCCCGAAGGGAAAAAAGTGTAAAAGTACGATATTTAATCCGAGATATGTACCTTATATTTTATTAGCAAGCATATACGGCTAATATAGCGCGAAAGCGAGCTCCAAATGCGAAGCAAATGCAATCCGCACCTACTAATCACTCAACAAACAACATGAGAACATGCATATAGATAATAGTATCAATATACATCATATAGCAACTGAAACAAAAGCAACAAATGCAAACATCAACCAACTATCATTCAACTAACATCCATAACCAATAAATATTCATTTATATTCTCATTAATATTCAATGAATTGGGTTTTCAATTTCAAATCACATTTGATTCATTAATAGTGGATGTTTTTACTAACATTCATTTTCAATTTGCTTATATTCACTAATTCATATTCAAGTTGGTCCACTTCCAATTCAAATTCAATTCTATTTAAGATTCACTTAACTTCAAATTGAATTTCCATTACTTTAGCTTTCAATTTTATTAAATCAATTTCATTAACACTCAATGAATTATATACAATCAACTAACAACCATATAACAATCAATGTATAATAATTACAACCAAATTCCTTTGCTTACAATTGGTTTTAAATTTAATTGATTTTCGTTCAATTATTCAACTTTCTAATAACATTAGATTTTAATGAATTACACTTATATTCATTATTTCATATCAACTTAATTCACATTCAATTGATTAACATTCAATCCATTCATTCAATTCAATTTCAAAGTTGAATTTCATTTATATAACTCAAGTTCACATCCACCACTTAACTTTATTAATTTAGTTTGATACTAATATCAACTTCATTCAACATCACTTAAGTTATACTTCATTTTTAAAGTAATTTTCCATTTAATCTTTAAATTCACTTTTATTTACAACTCATTTACAAATTTATTCATATAGTTTCACTTCTTACATATATAAGTTTTATTTCACAATTGTAAATCACTTTAATTGTAATTCAATTCTTATAATTCTTTTTGCTTATACAATTCCTTTGTTTAGATTATTCAAACAACTTAACAATCAACTTATATACACTTTAATAATTCTGAAAATTATTTCTTCATATACAAAATATACTTTATACAAAAGCCATTCTTTGGGTCAACAAATGATCAACACAATGATCACAAAGATAGACGATCAAATAAATGATCCTATCATAAATAATCAACACAATGATCATTTACAGCAACACTCAGCATGTCACATTACCAAATTGGGAATATATCGCTGATAACTTCAACTATATAACCTCTGAGCTCGTACGTCTCAGAGAAGGGTGTTAAGCTAAAAGAATAAATTCTCCGCCACCAACAGAAATATATTTGAAAGAAATCGGCTTTATATCTCAACTTGTAATGTCAGACATACTATCCATACAAGTCTGTTCCAGGATCGAACAAAACCGAAGGCACTTACAAAGAAGTCCTTGCAATCCGGATATTCACAATCCTGATCGGATTTCCCATCACTTAGGGAGTCTCTATACCGCTGCAACTCAGTGCAGAGACAATCGACAGGTCATCCTATCGCTCTCGCAAATACCGGGTCTTCAACACCGATCTTCAATGCAATTCATAACGACGTATCACATATTCGGAATGGGTTATACGACCCCATGGTCCTTTCCCGGTTAACCCGAATAGTCAGCGCTTATTCAAAAATAAGTGTGGCATTCACATTCAAACAAATCACATCTATTATCCATTCAAAGGGAAATAATGATAGTCGGCTATTGAACTATCAATAGATATGCACACATCACCAGATTCCAAATAATTTTCCAAATTATTTACTTTCCAAAATATCTTTACAAGATATATAATTTTCACATTTCAAAATAAATCAATATTTATTTTTAAACCAATTCCACTTTCTTTTATAAATTCAATAGTGAATTTACAATCCAAAATATCTATGAATATTCGATTTCAATTATTCATTTCAATATTCCTTTTCAATTTATCTTCAAAAAGATAAATTCTCAAAATATTCACTTTATATTGGAAAACATTTCCATACTTATTTATTCATAAGTAATTCACAAATTTTATTTATTTTCAACACTTAGAAAATATTCAATATACTTAAATCGAAATTAAGTATATATTTCATTCTTTAAGGAAATCATTCTCATAAACATATTTATTTGGGCCCAAAACGAATGTTACGTAAAACATCGTTACGACAACCCAAAATCACTAGTATAGGGATTCGAAATTAAAATAGATATATAAATCCCAATACTATGCAAAACATTTCCTTTCGGAAATCATTTACTATAACAACAGTGTTATAGTCCACTATTTCCTTCTATTTCTCGAAAACGTCTATTTCAACAATAAATGTTGAAATCTATGGTTTCGAATCTCAACACATTTTAAAACATCGTTAGATCGTTTTAATTCTGTTTAAATATCACATTCTAAACATTTTCTTTAACATATTATTCACTATTACAAAAACGTGAATAAACTACGTTAACCAATTTCATCAATTCTATGCATTTTATTTCAAAGGATTATTCACAGTCTAAAACGTGAATATAACTCCATTTATAAGTTATAACAATTAACTTATCAAAATAAGTCGTTTGCGGATTTATAAAACAACGTTTATAAATTCCATTTCTATTTATTTATAAAAACTTCCTTTTTATAAATTCTTTTATTAACCTATTCCAGTTTATAACTCAATTATAAACTGAAAGTTCATACTATAAGTCAAATGCTTATAAAACGATTATTTTACAAAATCGTTCTTTCAAAGACTTTCCAAATCATAAATCTTATAACTTATAAGATTCATTTATTTATCCAAAATTCGTTCTTTCAATAACTTTATAAATTTTGTAAACCTACTGTTTATAAAATTCCATTTATAACTTCACTGTTTAAAATTCTATAAATTCCATTCAATTATGAAATTCATTTTCACTTCACTCAAACACTTATAAAAACTCGTTTTATAATGTCCGTATTTCAATTTATAAATATCCATTTATAAATCTCTTAATATAACTCAATTTATATTATTCTTTTAAAACTTCTTTAATCTCCTTTATTATTTCACCATTTTGATTCAAAAAATAATTAAATTTTATAAATCCTATATTTAAACTTTTCACAATAATTCTAAAATATCTCGATTAAACTATTTTATAAACTCAATAGCATCATATTCTCAAAAATCAGTTTTTAACTATATTTCTCAAAAATCATAATTTTTATAACATTAAAAATTATAACGTTTATTTATTTAAAATGGATCAATTCCAAAATTATTTTATAAAACGTATACTTTCTAAAATCACTTTAAAATCATGTTAAAATCCCAAAATTTGGTCCAATGATGCTACACACCAAATAGTTAATCACGACTACAATGATATCATATATCGTATATGATAATCAACGAATATCAAAATATCTGAAATCAAATAAATACTGTTGAGGAATCCTGTTGGATCCCTCCAACCTGTTTTCCTGCATCCACAAACATTAGCACAATACCAATTTCGCTCCAGTACGAAATTATCGCGGTATATGGGATTTAAAATATTATCCGCTTAATAGCGGCGCAATAGGGTCTCATCCGCTAAACAAAAAATGCGGGAAATCAATAACTCCAATATATACATATGCCAATATATATATATTGCTATTATATATATAATACCAATTTCACTGTTTATGAAATATTCGCGGTATATGTTTTTAATAAATAACATCCGCTTACTAACGGCGTATAATGTCTATTTTAACAATCAATAGATATCAATCATCATTCAAACATGCATTCAAATATTTTAAATCTAACTATTTAAAATAAAATCGAAACTGATTCGATTGAGTGAGAAGTTCTCACCTTGATTTCAATTTCGTTTTAGCGATTTATTTCGAATAAAATTAAACGGACGTTTAATTTTACCCAAAATTCTCACTAACTCCAAACGACTCCAAACCAACTCCATCGCGTAGTGCTCGTCCATACAATTCCAACGCAACTGGTTTCGCATTTTTTCGACCTCGTATGAAAACGATATGATTTTTTAAAGATTACAAGTATTTATATTAACAAATTTACAACATTACTTTATATTTTCAACCTTCATCAATTCATAGCCATTAGATCTCAATCCAAGGCCTCTCCCCCTTCTTCCCAAATCACTCACGTTACTCCCAGTAACACGAACGCGCACAAAACCCATACATCAATTACTAGGGTTAGCATTTGCTCCTCCATCACTCGATATAAACTTGATCAGGGAGCTTCATGTCGAAGGCCATAGCTTGCTCTAGGTTCGGCCCTAACCTCTTCATGCTCGGCCACTCCTTGATGCTCGCGCACGCAAGTATACACGGCACGCACACAGCCACTCTCCCCCCTCCACGCGATGCCAAACTCCATCATCACCTTATGGATTTAAAGCCCTCTTCATGCTCTTCGATGTTGTAGTTAACAACTTTGGCTAATTCTTTGTAGATTGTGAGTGATTGAGGGAGAAGTGAGAGCAATTTCTGGCCATTGGTGAATAAAGAGGCGGCTAGGGTTTTAGGAATTAGGTTTTATTTTATTTTTTATTTGTGAGGGTTGTGGGTCTATTTATAGAAGAAAATCGAACACTATTCATCCGGAAATTCCAAACTCCGATTTACGCGCCGAAACTGACGTTCCTAGGGTTTATCCCGCGTTCCGGACACAATGGAACAGGTTTCGAAAGCTAATTCGAACATCTGTGCGAGTTATGGCTATAAACGCTCAATTTGAATTAAACCGATTTAAACGATTTTTTAGGCGTTTTAATTTGTACCGGACAAACGGTAAATCCAATTGACATGAAATTTGAAACCTTACAATAATATCATATTACGGATCCGATGAAACTGGTTTCGTCGAAATCCGAGACTTTTTGAAAAATGGCTATTTTAACTCGCCAAATTAAAATTAAAAATAATTCGATGCGTTTCGAGCTGCCACGATCAAACGATAACTCCGATTGACACGAAAATTGAAATCCGGTAATAACTAACTATTACGGATCCAATGGAACTACTTTCGTTCAATTCTGAGACTGTTCAAAAATTGGCTATTTTCACTAGTCGATTAAATATTAAAATATTCAATTTTCACAAATTAACTTTTAATTCGATTTTAAAAGTTCTAAAATATCGTTCTAACTTCAATATGATAAAATAAAATTTTACAAATCATTTTCAATCATATTTAACTCAATTTTAATTTATTTCCATAATTTAACGTATTAAATTGTCGATTTAATTATTCAATTAAATCCAATAATTCAAATAAAAATTTATTCGACTTATAAATTCACTTTTTAATATTTAAAATTAATTAAATATTCAAATTTTAATTAATAAAAATTCTGGGTCGTAACCCACAGGTCCCAGGATCGAAACCTGGCTCTCATACCAAATGTAACGTACGATTTTTCGTTGCCGAAAAGCCGAATAGTTATGGGTTTTAAAAAGAATTTAAGAAAAGAAAAGGAAACAAAAGAAGAGAAAAAAAGAAGATAATAGATAAGGTAGAAGATGGAGGGAAAAGAAAATAGAAGATAGAATTTTTTTTTTAAAATACTAAGAAAACAGAAGACGGAGAAAAATAAATAATAGAACAAAATAGAACGGAACAGAAAATAATAGAACAACATCAGAATCTCACAATTCGCAGCGGAACAACATATAATAGATAAATGAATAATCTTTAAACAAAGAACTATATCAGTTATTACATTACATCACATTTCATTACACATATCATCAGAGTGTACAACAACAAAAACAAACAGTGCAGCGGAAAAAGAAATACTATATAGTAGTAATACGCCATGCCATCCAGCTTACCTCCAGCAACTCCAGAATATCCAGAATATCCTGATAAACCTTAACTCTTGACTGCCCGTGTGAAAATTTGTGGGCACCCAGAGTTTAGGAAGGAAAACAATAAACTCCGAGTCAGTCATGTGACTGGTGTGAGAACTCAAAATAGTTTATTTATCTTTAAAATCAAAATTTTTGAATATTTTTAAAGTCAATTCGCAATGCTTTTAAAAATGAGACTACCATAAGGCCTCCCGCACACACACACATGCAAACGCAGAATCGGAGGAGATTTCTCCTTATGATAGTCAAAGATGCTTGATACGCATTTAAAAAGAACATTTGATATTATTACTAGTGCATAGTGTAGGAAAAATTCATTTCGAAAGTAGAATATAAATCTTAGCCAACGTACGACCATTATCGTATGCCTACTATAGCTAACTATGTTCAATAGCAGGTTACCGCCACATTCCATAGCAGGTTATACAACTAAAACCGTACGAGTCTCGTATTGTTTCTTTGGATTTCCAACAAATGGTCAGGCCAAGGAACTTCCCATTGCCACATGAGAATGCCTCTGGAAAGACATCCCCGAGAACCAAACCGGAACTCTGCCAACACAAGGCCGGGTTACCCCTAACTGGGTAACTACTGACACGAGCACGCCATTCCCCGATCGTAAACGACCTTTCTCACGGGATCCCGATAGCCAACAACCACAAAGTAATAAATTCGTAGTAACCACATAGGTTAAATATCTGGGCTCCATACCATGATACCATCTCTATCCAGAAGGAAATGTACATACCCTAAAGGGAGCTACCCCTCATAACCTTGCCGCATCTTTCCTGTTTTGACCATTTCCGGGGTGTGAGGCTCGACGAAGTCACGTCCACAAAAACATACTTTATACAAAAGCCATGCTTTGGGTCAACAAATGATCAACACAATGATCACAAAGATAGACGATCAAATAAATGATCCTATCATAAATAATCAACACAATGATCATTTACAGCAACACTCAGCATGTCACATTACCAAATTGGGAATATATCGCTGATAACTTCAACTATATAACCTCTGAGCTCGTACGTCTCAAAGAAGGGTGTTAAGCTAAAAGAATAAATTCTCCGCCACCAACAGAAATATATTTGAAAGAAATCGGCTTTATATCTCAACTTGTAATGTCAGACATACTATCCATACAAGTCTGTTCCGGGATCGAACAAAACCGAAGGCACTTACAAAGAAGTCCTTGCAATCCGGATATTCACAATCCTGATCGGATTTCCCATCACTTAGGGAGTCTCTATACCGCTGCAACTCAGTGCAGAGACAATCGACAGGTCATCCTATCGCTCTCGCAAATACCGGGTCTTCAACACCGATCTTCAATGCAATTCATAACGACGTATCACATATTCGTAATGGGTTATACGACCCCATGGTCCTTTCCCGGTTAACCCGAATAGTCAGCGCTTATTCAAAAATAAGTGTGGCATTCACATTCAAACAAATCACATCTATTACCCATTCAAAGGGAAATAATGATAGTCGGCTATTGAACTATCAATAGATATGCACACATCACCAGATTCCAAATAATTTTCCAAATTATTTACTTTCCAAAATATCTTTACAAGATATATAATTTTCACATTTCAAAATAAATCAATATTTATTTTTAAACCAATTCCACTTTCTTTTATAAATTCAATAGTGAATTTACAATCCAAAATATCTATGAATATTCGATTTCAATTATTCATTTCAATATTCCTTTTCAATTTATCTTCAAAAAGATAAATTCTCAAAATATTCACTTTATATTGGAAAACATTTCCATACTTATTTATTCATAAGTATTTCACAAATTTTATTTATTTTCAACACTTAGAAAATATTCAATATACTTAAATCGAAATTAAGTATATATTTCATTCTTTAAGGAAATCATTCTCATAAACATATTTATTTGGGCCCAAAACGAATGTTACGTAAAACATCGTTACGACAACCCAAAATCACTAGTATAGGGATTCGAAATTAAAATAGATATATAAATCCCAATACTATGCAAAACATTTCCTTTCGGAAATCATTTACTATAACAACAGTGTTATAGTCCACTATTTCCTTCTATTTCTCGAAAACGTCTATTTCAAGAATAAATGTTGAAATCTATGGTTTCGAATCTCAACACATTTTAAAACATCGTTAGATCGTTTTAATTCTGTTTAAATATCACATTCTAAACATTTTCTTTAACATATTATTCACTATTACAAAAACGTGAATAAACTACGTTAACCAATTTCATCAATTCTATGCATTTTATTTCAAAGGATTATTCACAGTCTAAAACGTGAATATAACTCCATTTATAAGTTATAACAATTAACTTATCAAAATAAGTCGTTTGCGGATTTATAAAACAACGTTTATAAATTCCATTTCTATTTATTTATAAAAACTTCCTTTTTATAAATTCTTTTATTAACCTATTCCAGTTTATAACTCAATTATAAACTGAAAGTTCATACTATAAGTCAAATGCTTATAAAACGATTATTTTACAAAATCGTTCTTTCAAAGACTTTCCAAATCATAAATCTTATAACTTATAAGATTCATTTATTTATCCAAAATTCGTTCTTTCAATAACTTTATAAATTTTGTAAACCTACTGTTTATAAAATTCCATTTATAACTTCACTGTTTAAAATTCTATAAATTCCATTCAATTATGAAATTCATTTTCACTTCACTCAAACACTTATAAAAACTCGTTTTATAATGTCAGTATTTCAATTTATAAATATCCATTTATAAATCTCTTAATATAATTCAATTTATATTATTCTTTTAAAACTTCTTTAATCTTCTTTATTATTTCACCATTTTGATTCATAAAATAATTAAATTTTATAAATCCTATATTTAAACTTTTCACAATAATTCTAAAATATCTCGATTAAACTATTTTATAAACTCAATAGCATCATATTCTCAAAAATCAGTTTTTAACTATATTTCTCAAAAATCATAATTTTTATAACATTAAAAATTATAACGTTTATTTATTTAAAATGAATCAATTCCAAAATTATTTTATAAAACGTATACTTTCTAAAATCACTTTAAAATCATGTTAAAATCCCAAAATTTGGTCCAATGATGCTACACACCAAATAGTCAATCACGACTACAATGATATCATATATCGTATATGATAATCAACGAATATCAAAATATCTGAAATCAAATAAATACTGTTGAGGAATCCTGTTGGATCCCTCCAACCTGTTTTCCTGCATCCACAAACATTAGCACAATACCAATTTCGCTCCAGTACGAAATTATCGCGGTATATGGGATTTAAAATATTATCCGCTTAATAACGGCGCAATAGGGTCTCATCCGCTAAACAAAAAATGCGGGAAATCAATAACTCCAATATATACATATGCCAATATATATATATATTGCTATTATATATATAATACCAATTTCACTGTTTATGAAATATTCGCGGTATATGTTTTTAATAAATAACATCCGCTTACTAACGGCGTATAATGTCTATTTTAACAATCAATAGATATCAATCATCATTCAAACATGCATTCAAATATTTTAAATCTAACTATTTAAAATAAAATCGATACTGATTCGATTGAGTGAGAAGTTCTCACCTTGATTTCAATTTCGTTTTAGCGATTTATTTCGAATAAAATTAAACGGACGTTTAATTTTACCCAAAATTCTCACTAACTCCAAACGACTCCAAACCAACTCCATCGCGTAGTGCTCGTCCATACGATTCCAACGCAACTAGTTTCGCATTTTTTCGACCTCGTATGAAAAAGATATGATTTTTTAAAGATTACAAGTATTTATATTAACAAATTTACAACATTACTTTATATTTTCAACCTTCATCAATTCATAGCCGTTAGATCTCAATCCAAGGCCTCTCCCCCTTCTTCCCAAATCACTCACGTTACTCCCAGTAACACGAACGCGCACAAAACCCATACATCAATTACTAGGGTCAGCATTTGCTCCTCCATCACTCGATATAAACTTGATCAGGGAGCTTCATGTCGAAGGCCATAGCTTGCTCTAGGTTCGGCCCTAACCTCTTCATGCTCGGCCACTCCTTGATGCTCGCGCACGCAAGTATACACGGCACGCACACAGCCACTCTCCCCCCTCCACGCGATGCCAAACTCCATCATCACCTTATGGATTTAAAGCCCTCTTCATGCTCTTCGATGTTGTAGTTAACAACTTTGGCTAATTCTTTGTAGATTGTGAGTGATTGAGGGAGAAGTGAGAGCAGTTTCTGGCCATTGGTGAATAAAGAGGCGGCTAGGGTTTTAGGAATTAGGTTTTATTTTATTTTTTATTTGTGAGGGTTGTGGGTCTATTTATAGAAGAAAATCGAACACTATTCATCCGGAAATTCCAAACTCCGATTTACGCGCCGAAACTGACGTTCCTAGGGTTTATCCCGCGTTCCGGACACAATGGAACAGGTTTCGAAAGCTAATTCGAACATCTGTGCGAGTTATGGCTATAAACGCTCAATTTGAATTAAACCGATTTAAACGATTTTTTAGGCGTTTTAATTTGTACCGGACAAACGGTAAATCCAATTGACACGAAATTTGAAACCTTACAATAATATTCCATTACGGATCCGATGAAACTGGTTTCGTCGAAATCCGAGACTTTTTGAAAAATGGCTATTTTAACTCGCCAAATTAAAATTAAAAATAATTCGATGCGTTTCGAGCTGCCACGATCAAACGATAACTCCGATTGACACGAAAATAGAAATCCGGTAATAACTAACTATTACGGATCCAATGGAACTACTTTCGTTCAATTCTGAGACTGTTCAAAAATTGGCTATTTTCACTAGTCGATTAAATATTAAAATATTCAATTTTCACAAATTAACTTTTAATTCGATTTTAAAAGTTCTAAAATATCGTTCTAACTTCAATATGATAAAATAAAATTTTCCAAATCATTTTCAATCATATTTAACTCAATTTTAATTTATTTCCATAATTTAACGTATTAAATTGTCGATTTAATTATTCAATTAAATCCAATAATTCAAATAAAAATTTATTCGACTTATAAATTCACTTTTTAATATTTAAAATTAATTAAATATTCAAATTTTAATTAATAAAAATTCTGGGTCGTAACCCACAGGTCCCAGGATCGAAACCTGGCTCTCATACCAAATGTAACGTACGATTTTTCGTTGCCGAAAAGCCGAATAGTTATGGGTTTTAAAAAGAATTTAAGAAAAGAAAAGGAAACAAAAGAAGAGAAAAAAAGAAGATAATAGATAAGGTAGAAGATGGAGGGAAAAGAAAATAGAAGATAGAATTTTTTTTTTAAAATACTAAGAAAACAGAAGACGGAGAAAAATAAATAATAGAACAAAATAGAACGGAACAGAAAACAATAGAACAACATCAGAATCTCACAATTCGCAGCGGAACAACATATAATAGATAAATGAATAATCTTTAAACAAAGAACTATATCAGTTATTACATTACATCACATTTCATTACACATATCATCAGAGTGTACAACAACAAAAACAAACAGTGCAGCGGAAAAAGAAATACTATATAGTAGTAATACGCCATGCCATCCAGCTTGCCTCCAGCAACTCCAGAATATCCAGAATATCCTGATAAACCTTAACTCTTGACTGCCCGTGTGAAAATTTGTGGGCACCCAGAGTTTAGGAAGGAAAACAATAAACTCCGAGTCAGTCATGTGACTGGTGTGAGAACTCAAAATAGTTTATTTATCTTTAAAATCAAAATTTTTGAATATTTTTAAAGTCAATTCGCAATTCTTTTAAAAATGAGACTACCATAAGGCCTCCCGCACACACACACATGCAAACGCAGAATCGGAGGAGATTTCTCCTTATGATAGTCAAAGATGCTTGATACGCATTTAAAAAGAACATTTGATATTATTACTAGTGCATAGTGTAGGAAAAATTCATTTCGAAAGTAGAATATAAATCTTAGCCAACATACGACCATTATCGTATGCCTACTATAGCTAACTATGTTCAATAGCAGGTTACCGCCACATTCCATAGCAGGTTATACAACTAAAACCGTACGAGTCTCGTATTGTTTCTTTGGATTTCCAACAAATGGTCAGGCCAAGGAACTTCCCATTGCCACATGAGAATGCCTCTGG
The DNA here is from genome assembly GCA_030765085.1 of Allium cepa. Lineage (NCBI taxonomy): Eukaryota > Viridiplantae > Streptophyta > Magnoliopsida > Asparagales > Amaryllidaceae > Allium > Allium cepa. The sequence goes on from CM060938.1 coordinate 345,559,328, forward strand.
AAAGACATCCCCGAGAACCAAACCGGAACTCTGCCAACACAAGGCCGGGTTACCCCTAACTGGGTAACTACTGACACGAGCACGCCATTCCCCGATCGTAAACGACCTTTCTCACGGGATCCCGATAGCCAACAACCACAAAGTAATAAATTCGTAGTAACCACATAGGTTAAATATCTGGGCTCCATACCATGATACCATCTCTATCCAGAAGGAAATGTACATACCCTAAAGGGAGCTACCCCTCATAACCTTGCCGCATCTTTCCTGTTTTGACCATTTCCGGGGTGTGAGGCTCGACGAAGTCACGTCCACAAAAACATACTTTATACAAAAGCCATGCTTTGGGTCAACAAATGATCAACACAATGATCACAAAGATAGACGATCAAATAAATGATCCTATCATAAATAATCAACACAATGATCATTTACAGCAACACTCAGCATGTCACATTACCAAATTGGGAATATATCGCTGATAACTTCAACTATATAACCTCTGAGCTCGTACGTCTCAAAGAAGGGTGTTAAGCTAAAAGAATAAATTCTCCGCCACTAACAGAAATATATTTGAAAGAAATCGGCTTTATATCTCAACTTGTAATGTCAGACATACTATCCATACAAGTCTGTTCCGGGATCGAACAAAACCGAAGGCACTTACAAAGAAGTCCTTGCAATCCGGATATTCACAATCCTGATCGGATTTCCCATCACTTAGGGAGTCTCTATACCGCTGCAACTCAGTGCAGAGACAATCGACAGGTCATCCTATCGCTCTCGCAAATACCGGGTCTTCAACACCGATCTTCAATGCAATTCATAACGACGTATCACATATTCGGAATGGGTTATACGACCCCATGGTCCTTTCCCGGTTAACCCGAATAGTCAGCGCTTATTCAAAAATAAGTGTGGCATTCACATTCAAACAAATCACATCTATTACCCATTCAAAGGGAAATAATGATAGTCGGCTATTGAACTATCAATAGATATGCACACATCACCAGATTCCAAATAATTTTCCAAATTATTTACTTTCCAAAATATCTTTACAAGATATATAATTTTCACATTTCAAAATAAATCAATATTTATTTTTAAACCAATTCCACTTTCTTTTATAAATTCAATAGTGAATTTACAATCCAAAATATCTATGAATATTCGATTTCAATTATTCATTTCAATATTCCTTTTCAATTTATCTTCAAAAAGATAAATTCTCAAAATATTCACTTAATATTGGAAAACATTTCCATACTTATTTATTCATAAGTAATTCACAAATTTTATTTATTTTCAACACTTAGAAAATATTCAATATACTTAAATCGAAATTAAGTATATATTTCATTCTTTAAGGAAATCATTCTCATAAACATATTTATTTGGGCCCAAAACGAATGTTACGTAAAACATCGTTACGACAACCCAAAATCACTAGTATAGGGATTCGAAATTAAAATAGATATATAAATCCCAATACTATGCAAAACATTTCCTTTCGGAAATCATTTACTATAACAACAGTGTTATAGTCCACTATTTCCTTCTATTTCTCAAAAACGTCTATTTCAAGAATAAATGTTGAAATCTATGGTTTCGAATCTCAACACATTTTAAAACATCGTTAGATCGTTTTAATTCTGTTTAAATATCACATTCTAAACATTTTCTTTAACATATTATTCACTATTACAAAAACGTGAATAAACTACGTTAACCAATTTCATCAATTCTATGCATTTTATTTCAAAGGATTATTCACAGTCTAAAACGTGAATATAACTCCATTTATAAGTTATAACAATTAACTTATCAAAATAAGTCGTTTGCGGATTTATAAAACAACGTTTATAAATTCCATTTCTATTTATTTATAAAAACTTCCTTTTTATAAATTCTTTTATTAACCTATTCCAGTTTATAACTCAATTATAAACTGAAAGTTCATACTATAAGTCAAATGCTTATAAAACGATTATTTTACAAAATCGTTCTTTCAAAGACTTTCCAAATCATAAATCTTATAACTTATAAGATTCATTTATTTATCCAAAATTCGTTCTTTCAATAACTTTATAAATTTTGTAAACCTACTGTTTATAAAATTCCATTTATAACTTCACTGTTTAAAATTCTATAAATTCCATTCAATTATGAAATTCATTTTCACTTCACTCAAACACTTATAAAAACTCGTTTTATAATGTCCGTATTTCAATTTATAAATATCCATTTATAAATCTCTTAATATAATTCAATTTATATTATTCTTTTAAAACTTCTTTAATCTCCTTTATTATTTCACCATTTTGATTCATAAAATAATTAAATTTTATAAATCCTATATTTAAACTTTTCACAATAATTCTAAAATATCTCGATTAAACTATTTTATAAACTCAATAGCATCATATTCTCAAAAATCAGTTTTTAACTATATTTCTCAAAAATCATAATTTTTATAACATTAAAAATTATAACGTTTATTTATTTAAAATGGATCAATTCCAAAATTATTTTATAAAACGTATACTTTCTAAAATCACTTTAAAATCATGTTAAAATCCCAAAATTTGGTCCAATGATGCTACACACCAAATAGTCAATCACGACTACAATGATATCATATATCGTATATGATAATCAACGAATATCAAAATATCTGAAATCAAATAAATACTGTTGAGGAATCCTGTTGGATCCCTCCAACCTGTTTTCCTGCATCCACAAACATTAGCACAATACCAATTTCGCTCCAGTACGAAATTATCGCGGTATATGGGATTTAAAATATTATCCGCTTAATAACGGCGCAATAGGGTCTCATCCGCTAAACAAAAAATGCGGGAAATCAATAACTCCAATATATACATATGCCAATATATATATATATTGCTATTATATATATAATACCAATTTCACTGTTTATGAAATATTCGCGGTATATGTTTTTAATAAATAACATCCGCTTACTAACGGCGTATAATGTCTATTTTAACAATCAATAGATATCAATCATCATTCAAACATGCATTCAAATATTTTAAATCTAACTATTTAAAATAAAATCGATACTGATTCGATTGAGTGAGAAGTTCTCACCTTGATTTCAATTTCGTTTTAGCGATTTATTTCGAATAAAATTAAACGGACGTTTAATTTTACCCAAAATTCTCACTAACTCCAAACGACTCCAAACCAACTCCATCGCGTAGTGCTCGTCCATACGATTCCAACGCAACTAGTTTCGCATTTTTTCGACCTCGTATGAAAAAGATATGATTTTTTAAAGATTACAAGTATTTATATTAACAAATTTACAACATTACTTTATATTTTCAACCTTCATCAATTCATAGCCGTTAGATCTCAATCCAAGGCCTCTCCCCCTTCTTCCCAAATCACTCACGTTACTCCCAGTAACACGAACGCGCACAAAACCCATACATCAATTACTAGGGTCAGCATTTGCTCCTCCATCACTCGATATAAACTTGATCAGGGAGCTTCATGTCGAAGGCCATAGCTTGCTCTAGGTTCGGCCCTAACCTCTTCATGCTCGGCCACTCCTTGATGCTCGCGCACGCAAGTATACACGGCACGCACACAGCCACTCTCCCCCCTCCACGCGATGCCAAACTCCATCATCACCTTATGGATTTAAAGCCCTCTTCATGCTCTTCGATGTTGTAGTTAACAACTTTGGCTAATTCTTTGTAGATTGTGAGTGATTGAGGGAGAAGTGAGAGCAGTTTCTGGCCATTGGTGAATAAAGAGGCGGCTAGGGTTTTAGGAATTAGGTTTTATTTTATTTTTTATTTGTGAGGGTTGTGGGTCTATTTATAGAAGAAAATCGAACACTATTCATCCGGAAATTCCAAACTCCGATTTACGCGCCGAAACTGACGTTCCTAGGGTTTATCCCGCGTTCCGGACACAATGGAACAGGTTTCGAAAGCTAATTCGAACATCTGTGCGAGTTATGGCTATAAACGCTCAATTTGAATTAAACCGATTTAAACGATTTTTTAGGCGTTTTAATTTGTACCGGACAAACGGTAAATCCAATTGACACGAAATTTGAAACCTTACAATAATATTCCATTACGGATCCGATGAAACTGGTTTCGTCGAAATCTGAGACTTTTTGAAAAATGGCTATTTTAACTCGCCAAATTAAAATTAAAAATAATTCGATGCGTTTCGAGCTGCCACGATCAAACGATAACTCCGATTGACACGAAAATAGAAATCCGGTAATAACTAACTATTACGGATCCAATGGAACTACTTTCGTTCAATTCTGAGACTGTTCAAAAATTGGCTATTTTCACTAGTCGATTAAATATTAAAATATTCAATTTTCACAAATTAACTTTTAATTCGATTTTAAAAGTTCTAAAATATCGTTCTAACTTCAATATGATAAAATAAAATTTTACAAATCATTTTCAATCATATTTAACTCAATTTTAATTTATTTCCATAATTTAACGTATTAAATTGTCGATTTAATTATTCAATTAAATCCAATAATTCAAATAAAAATTTATTCGACTTATAAATTCACTTTTTAATATTTAAAATTAATTAAATATTCAAATTTTAATTAATAAAAATTCTGGGTCGTAACCCACAGGTCCCAGGATCGAAACCTGGCTCTCATACCAAATGTAACGTACGATTTTTCGTTGCCGAAAAGCCGAATAGTTATGGGTTTTAAAAAGAATTTAAGAAAAGAAAAGGAAACAAAAGAAGAGAAAAAAAGAAGATAATAGATAAGGTAGAAGATGGAGGGAAAAGAAAATAGAAGATAGAATTTTTTTTTTAAAATACTAAGAAAACAGAAGACGGAGAAAAATAAATAATAGAACAAAATAGAACGGAACAGAAAACAATAGAACAACATCAGAATCTCACAATTCGCAGCGGAACAACATATAATAGATAAATGAATAATCTTTAAACAAAGAACTATATCAGTTATTACATTACATCACATTTCATTACACATATCATCAGAGTGTACAACAACAAAAACAAACAGTGCAGCGGAAAAAGAAATACTATATAGTAGTAATACGCCATGCCATCCAGCTTGCCTCCAGCAACTCCAGAATATCCAGAATATCCTGATAAACCTTAACTCTTGACTGCCCGTGTGAAAATTTGTGGGCACCCAGAGTTTAGGAAGGAAAACAATAAACTCCGAGTCAGTCATGTGACTGGTGTGAGAACTCAAAATAGTTTATTTATCTTTAAAATCAAAATTTTTGAATATTTTTAAAGTCAATTCGCAATGCTTTTAAAAATGAGACTACCATAAGGCCTCCCGCACACACACACATGCAAACGCAGAATCGGAGGAGATTTCTCCTTATGATAGTCAAAGATGCTTGATACGCATTTAAAAAGAACATTTGATATTATTACTAGTGCATAGTGTAGGAAAAATTCATTTCGAAAGTAGAATATAAATCTTAGCCAACATACGACCATTATCGTATGCCTACTATAGCTAACTATGTTCAATAGCAGGTTACCGCCACATTCCATAGCAGGTTATACAACTAAAACCGTACGAGTCTCGTATTGTTTCTTTGGATTTCCAACAAATGGTCAGGCCAAGGAACTTCCCATTGCCACATGAGAATGCCTCTGGAAAGACATCCCCGAGAACCAAACCGGAACTCTGCCAACACAAGGCCGGGTTACCCCTAACTGGGTAACTACTGACACGAGCACGCCATTCCCCGATCGTAAACGACCTTTCTCACGGGATCCCGATAGCCAACAACCACAAAGTAATAAATTCGTAGTAACCACATAGGTTAAATATCTGGGCTCCATACCATGATACCATCTCTATCCAGAAGGAAATGTACATACCCTAAAGGGAGCTACCCCTCATAACCTTGCCGCATCTTTCCTGTTTTGACCATTTCCGGGGTGTGAGGCTCGACGAAGTCACGTCCACAAAAACATACTTTATACAAAAGCCATGCTTTGGGTCAACAAATGATCAACACAATGATCACAAAGATAGACGATCAAATAAATGATCCTATCATAAATAATCAACACAATGATCATTTACAGCAACACTCAGCATGTCACATTACCAAATTGGGAATATATCGCTGATAACTTCAACTATATAACCTCTGAGCTCGTACGTCTCAAAGAAGGGTGTTAAGCTAAAAGAATAAATTCTCCGCCACTAACAGAAATATATTTGAAAGAAATCGGCTTTATATCTCAACTTGTAATGTCAGACATACTATCCATACAAGTCTGTTCCGGGATCGAACAAAACCGAAGGCACTTACAAAGAAGTCCTTGCAATCCGGATATTCACAATCCTGATCGGATTTCCCATCACTTAGGGAGTCTCTATACCGCTGCAACTCAGTGCAGAGACAATCGACAGGTCATCCTATCGCTCTCGCAAATACCGGGTCTTCAACACCGATCTTCAATGCAATTCATAACGACGTATCACATATTCGGAATGGGTTATACGACCCCATGGTCCTTTCCCGGTTAACCCGAATAGTCAGCGCTTATTCAAAAATAAGTGTGGCATTCACATTCAAACAAATCACATCTATTACCCATTCAAAGGGAAATAATGATAGTCGGCTATTGAACTATCAATAGATATGCACACATCACCAGATTCCAAATAATTTTCCAAATTATTTACTTTCCAAAATATCTTTACAAGATATATAATTTTCACATTTCAAAATAAATCAATATTTATTTTTAAACCAATTCCACTTTCTTTTATAAATTCAATAGTGAATTTACAATCCAAAATATCTATGAATATTCGATTTCAATTATTCATTTCAATATTCCTTTTCAATTTATCTTCAAAAAGATAAATTCTCAAAATATTCACTTTATATTGGAAAACATTTCCATACTTATTTATTCATAAGTAATTCACAAATTTTATTTATTTTCAACACTTAGAAAATATTCAATATACTTAAATCGAAATTAAGTATATATTTCATTCTTTAAGGAAATCATTCTCATAAACATATTTATTTGGGCCCAAAACGAATGTTACGTAAAACATCGTTACGACAACCCAAAATCACTAGTATAGGGATTCGAAATTAAAATAGATATATAAATCCCAATACTATGCAAAACATTTCCTTTCGGAAATCATTTACTATAACAACAGTGTTATAGTCCACTATTTCCTTCTATTTCTCAAAAACGTCTATTTCAAGAATAAATGTTGAAATCTATGGTTTCGAATCTCAACACATTTTAAAACATCGTTAGATCGTTTTAATTCTGTTTAAATATCACATTCTAAACATTTTCTTTAACATATTATTCACTATTACAAAAACGTGAATAAACTACGTTAACCAATTTCATCAATTCTATGCATTTTATTTCAAAGGATTATTCACAGTCTAAAACGTGAATATAACTCCATTTATAAGTTATAACAATTAACTTATCAAAATAAGTCGTTTGCGGATTTATAAAACAACGTTTATAAATTCCATTTCTATTTATTTATAAAAACTTCCTTTTTATAAATTCTTTTATTAACCTATTCCAGTTTATAACTCAATTATAAACTGAAAGTTCATACTATAAGTCAAATGCTTATAAAACGATTATTTTACAAAATCGTTCTTTCAAAGACTTTCCAAATCATAAATCTTATAACTTATAAGATTCATTTATTTATCCAAAATTCGTTCTTTCAATAACTTTATAAATTTTGTAAACCTACTGTTTATAAAATTCCATTTATAACTTCACTGTTTAAAATTCTATAAATTCCATTCAATTATGAAATTCATTTTCACTTCACTCAAACACTTATAAAAACTCGTTTTATAATGTCCGTATTTCAATTTATAAATATCCATTTATAAATCTCTTAATATAATTCAATTTATATTATTCTTTTAAAACTTCTTTAATCTCCTTTATTATTTCACCATTTTGATTCATAAAATAATTAAATTTTATAAATCCTATATTTAAACTTTTCACAATAATTCTAAAATATCTCGATTAAACTATTTTATAAACTCAATAGCATCATATTCTCAAAAATCAGTTTTTAACTATATTTCTCAAAAATCATAATTTTTATAACATTAAAAATTATAACGTTTATTTATTTAAAATGGATCAATTCCAAAATTATTTTATAAAACGTATACTTTCTAAAATCACTTTAAAATCATGTTAAAATCCCAAAATTTGGTCCAATGATGCTACACACCAAATAGTCAATCACGACTACAATGATATCATATATCGTATATGATAATCAACGAATATCAAAATATCTGAAATCAAATAAATACTGTTGAGGAATCCTGTTGGATCCCTCCAACCTGTTTTCCTGCATCCACAAACATTAGCACAATACCAATTTCGCTCCAGTACGAAATTATCGCGGTATATGGGATTTAAAATATTATCCGCTTAATAACGGCGCAATAGGGTCTCATCCGCTAAACAAAAAATGCGGGAAATCAATAACTCCAATATATACATATGCCAATATATATATATTGCTATTATATATATAATACCAATTTCACTGTTTATGAAATATTCGCGGTATATGTTTTTAATAAATAACATCCGCTTACTAACGGCGTATAATGTCTATTTTAACAATCAATAGATATCAATCATCATTCAAACATGCATTCAAATATTATAAATCCAACTATTTAAAATAAAATCGAAACTGATTCGATTGAGTGAGAAGTTCTCACCTTGATTTCAATTTCGTTTTAGCGATTTATTTCGAATAAAATTAAACGGACGTTTAATTTTACCCAAAATTCTCACTAACTCCAAACGACTCCAAACCAACTCCATCGCGTAGTGCTCGTCCATACAATTCCAACGCAACTGGTTTCGCATTTTTTCGACCTCGTATGAAAAGGATATGATTTTTTAAAGATTACAAGTATTTATATTAACAAATTTACAACATTACTTTATATTTTCAACCTTCATCAATTCATAGCCGTTAGATCTCAATCCAAGGCCTCTCCCCCTTCTTCCCAAATCACTCACGTTACTCCCAGTAACACGAACGCGCACAAAACCCATACATCAATTACTAGGGTCAGCATTTGCTCCTCCATCACTCGATATAAACTTGATCAGGGAGCTTCATGTCGAAGGCCATAGCTTGCTCTAGGTTCGGCCCTAACCTCTTCATGCTCGGCCACTCCTTGATGCTCGCGCACGCAAGTATACACGGCACGCACACAGCCACTCTCCCCCCTCCACGCGATGCCAAACTCCATCATCACCTTATGGATTTAAAGCCCTCTTCATGCTCTTCGATGTTGTAGTTAACAACTTTGGCTAATTCTTTGTAGATTGTGAGTGATTGAGGGAGAAGTGAGAGCAGTTTCTGGCCATTGGTGAATAAAGAGGCGGCTAGGGTTTTAGGAATTAGGTTTTATTTTATTTTTTATTTGTGAGGGTTGTGGGTCTATTTATAGAAGAAAATCGAACACTATTCATCCGGAAATTCCAAACTCCGATTTACGCGCCGAAACTGACGTTCCTAGGGTTTATCCCGCGTTCCGGACACAATGGAACAGGTTTCGAAAGCTAATTCGAACATCTGTGCGAGTTATGGCTATAAACGCTCAATTTGAATTAAACCGATTTAAACGATTTTTTAGGCGTTTTAATTTGTACCGGACAAACGGTAAATCCAATTGACACGAAATTTGAAACCTTACAATAATATTCCATTACGGATCCGATGAAACTGGTTTCGTCGAAATCCGAGACTTTTTGAAAAATGGCTATTTTAACTCGCCAAATTAAAATTAAAAATAATTCGATGCGTTTCGAGCTGCCACGATCAAACGATAACTCCGATTGACACGAAAATAGAAATCCGGTAATAACTAACTATTACGGATCCAATGGAACTACTTTCGTTCAATTCTGAGACTGTTCAAAAATTGGCTATTTTCACTAGTCGATTAAATATTAAAATATTCAATTTTCACAAATTAACTTTTAATTCGATTTTAAAAGTTCTAAAATATCGTTCTAACTTCAATATGATAAAATAAAATTTTACAAATCATTTTCAATCATATTTAACTCAATTTTAATTTATTTCCATAATTTAACGTATTAAATTGTCGATTTAATTATTCAATTAAATCCAATAATTCAAATAAAAATTTATTCGACTTATAAATTCACTTTTTAATATTTAAAATTAATTAAATATTCAAATTTTAATTAATAAAAATTCTGGGTCGTAACCCACAGGTCCCAGGATCGAAACCTGGCTCTCATACCAAATGTAACGTACGATTTTTCGTTGCCGAAAAGCCGAATAGTTATGGGTTTTAAAAAGAATTTAAGAAAAGAAAAGGAAACAAAAGAAGAGAAAAAAAGAAGATAATAGATAAGGTAGAAGATGGAGGGAAAAGAAAATAGAAGATAGAATTTTTTTTTTAAAATACTAAGAAAACAGAAGACGGAGAAAAATAAATAATAGAACAAAATAGAACGGAACAGAAAACAATAGAACAACATCAGAATCTCACAATTCGCAGCGGAACAACATATAATAGATAAATGAATAATCTTTAAACAAAGAACTATATCAGTTATTACATTACATCACATTTCATTACACATATCATCAGAGTGTACAACAACAAAAACAAACAGTGCAGCGGAAAAAGAAATACTATATAGTAGTAATACGCCATGCCATCCAGCTTGCCTCCAGCAACTCCAGAATATCCAGAATATCCTGATAAACCTTAACTCTTGACTGCCCGTGTGAAAATTTGTGGGCACCCAGAGTTTAGGAAGGAAAACAATAAACTCCGAGTCAGTCATGTGACTGGTGTGAGAACTCAAAATAGTTTATTTATCTTTAAAATCAAAATTTTTGAATATTTTTAAAGTCAATTCGCAATGCTTTTAAAAATGAGACTACCATAAGGCCTCCCGCACACACACACATGCAAACGCAGAATCGGAGGAGATTTCTCCTTATGATAGTCAAAGATGCTTGATACGCATTTAAAAAGAACATTTGATATTATTACTAGTGCATAGTGTAGGAAAAATTCATTTCGAAAGTAGAATATAAATCTTAGCCAACATACGACCATTATCGTATGCCTACTATAGCTAACTATGTTCAATAGCAGGTTACCGCCACATTCCATAGCAGGTTATACAACTAAAACCGTACGAGTCTCGTATTGTTTCTTTGGATTTCCAACAAATGGTCAGGCCAAGGAACTTCCCATTGCCACATGAGAATGCCTCTGGAAAGACATCCCCGAGAACCAAACCGGAACTCTGCCAACACAAGGCCGGGTTACCCCTAACTGGGTAACTACTGACACGAGCACGCCATTCCCCGATCGTAAACGACCTTTCTCACGGGATCCCGATAGCCAACAACCACAAAGTAATAAATTCGTAGTAACCACATAGGTTAAATATCTGGGCTCCATACCATGATACCATCTCTATCCAGAAGGAAATGTACATACCCTAAAGGGAGCTACCCCTCATAACCTTGCCGCATCTTTCCTGTTTTGACCATTTCCGGGGTGTGAGGCTCGACGAAGTCACGTCCACAAAAACATACTTTATACAAAAGCCATGCTTTGGGTCAACAAATGATCAACACAATGATCACAAAGATAGACGATCAAATAAATGATCCTATCATAAATAATCAACACAATGATCATTTACAGCAACACTCAGCATGTCACATTACCAAATTGGGAATATATCGCTGATAACTTCAACTATATAACCTCTGAGCTCGTACGTCTCAAAGAAGGGTGTTAAGCTAAAAGAATAAATTCTCCGCCACTAACAGAAATATATTTGAAAGAAATCGGCTTTATATCTCAACTTGTAATGTCAGACATACTATCCATACAAGTCTGTTCCGGGATCGAACAAAACCGAAGGCACTTACAAAGAAGTCCTTGCAATCCGGATATTCACAATCCTGATCGGATTTCCCATCACTTAGGGAGTCTCTATACCGCTGCAACTCAGTGCAGAGACAATCGACAGGTCATCCTATCGCTCTCGCAAATACCGGGTCTTCAACACCGATCTTCAATGCAATTCATAACGACGTATCACATATTCGGAATGGGTTATACGACCCCATGGTCCTTTCCCGGTTAACCCGAATAGTCAGCGCTTATTCAAAAATAAGTGTGGCATTCACATTCAAACAAATCACATCTATTACCCATTCAAAGGGAAATAATGATAGTCGGCTATTGAACTATCAATAGATATGCACACATCACCAGATTCCAAAGAATTTTCCAAATTATTTACTTTCCAAAATATCTTTACAAGATATATAATTTTCACATTTCAAAATAAATCAATATTTATTTTTAAACCAATTCCACTTTCTTTTATAAATTCAATAGTGAATTTACAATCCAAAATATCTATGAATATTCGATTTCAATTATTCATTTCAATATTCCTTTTCAATTTATCTTCAAAAAGATAAATTCTCAAAATATTCACTTTATATTGGAAAACATTTCCATACTTATTTATTCATAAGTAATTCACAAATTTTATTTATTTTCAACACTTAGAAAATATTCAATATACTTAAATCGAAATTAAGTATATATTTCATTCTTTAAGGAAATCATTCTCATAAACATATTTATTTGGGCCCAAAACGAATGTTACGTAAAACATCGTTACGACAACCCAAAATCACTAGTATAGGGATTCGAAATTAAAATAGATATATAAATCCCAATACTATGCAAAACATTTCCTTTCGGAAATCATTTACTATAACAACAGTGTTATAGTCCACTATTTCCTTCTATTTCTCAAAAACGTCTATTTCAAGAATAAATGTTGAAATCTATGGTTTCGAATCTCAACACATTTTAAAACATCGTTAGATCGTTTTAATTCTGTTTAAATATCACATTCTAAACATTTTCTTTAACATATTATTCACTATTACAAAAACGTGAATAAACTACGTTAACCAATTTCATCAATTCTATGCATTTTATTTCAAAGGATTATTCACAGTCTAAAACGTGAATATAACTCCATTTATAAGTTATAACAATTAACTTATCAAAATAAGTCGTTTGCGGATTTATAAAACAACGTTTATAAATTCCATTTCTATTTATTTATAAAAACTTCCTTTTTATAAATTCTTTTATTAACCTATTCCAGTTTATAACTCAATTATAAACTGAAAGTTCATACTATAAGTCAAATGCTTATAAAACGATTATTTTACAAAATCGTTCTTTCAAAGACTTTCCAAATCATAAATCTTATAACTTATAAGATTCATTTATTTATCCAAAATTCGTTCTTTCAATAACTTTATAAATTTTGTAAACCTACTGTTTATAAAATTCCATTTATAACTTCACTGTTTAAAATTCTATAAATTCCATTCAATTATGAAATTCATTTTCACTTCACTCAAACACTTATAAAAACTCGTTTTATAATGTCCGTATTTCAATTTATAAATATCCATTTATAAATCTCTTAATATAATTCAATTTATATTATTCTTTTAAAACTTCTTTAATCTCCTTTATTATTTCACCATTTTGATTCATAAAATAATTAAATTTTATAAATCCTATATTTAAACTTTTCACAATAATTCTAAAATATCTCGATTAAACTATTTTATAAACTCAATAGCATCATATTCTCAAAAATCAGTTTTTAACTATATTTCTCAAAAATCATAATTTTTATAACATTAAAAATTATAACGTTTATTTATTTAAAATGGATCAATTCCAAAATTATTTTATAAAACGTATACTTTCTAAAATCACTTTAAAATCATGTTAAAATCCCAAAATTTGGTCCAATGATGCTACACACCAAATAGTCAATCACGACTACAATGATATCATATATCGTATATGATAATCAACGAATATCAAAATATCTGAAATCAAATAAATACTGTTGAGGAATCCTGTTGGATCCCTCCAACCTGTTTTCCTGCATCCACAAACATTAGCACAATACCAATTTCGCTCCAGTACGAAATTATCGCGGTATATGGGATTTAAAATATTATCCGCTTAATAACGGCGCAATAGGGTCTCATCCGCTAAACAAAAAATGCGGGAAATCAATAACTCCAATATATACATATGCCAATATATATATATTGCTATTATATATATAATACCAATTTCACTGTTTATGAAATATTCGCGGTATATGTTTTTAATAAATAACATCCGCTTACTAACGGCGTATAATGTCTATTTTAACAATCAATAGATATCAATCATCATTCAAACATGCATTCAAATATTTTAAATCTAACTATTTAAAATAAAATCGATACTGATTCGATTGAGTGAGAAGTTCTCACCTTGATTTCAATTTCGTTTTAGCGATTTATTTCGAATAAAATTAAACGGACGTTTAATTTTACCCAAAATTCTCACTAACTCCAAACGACTCCAAACCAACTCCATCGCGTAGTGCTCGTCCATACGATTCCAACGCAACTAGTTTCGCATTTTTTCGACCTCGTATGAAAAAGATATGATTTTTTAAAGATTACAAGTATTTATATTAACAAATTTACAACATTACTTTATATTTTCAACCTTCATCAATTCATAGCCGTTAGATCTCAATCCAAGGCCTCTCCCCCTTCTTCCCAAATCACTCACGTTACTCCCAGTAACACGAACGCGCACAAAACCCATACATCAATTACTAGGGTCAGCATTTGCTCCTCCATCACTCGATATAAACTTGATCAGGGAGCTTCATGTCGAAGGCCATAGCTTGCTCTAGGTTCGGCCCTAACCTCTTCATGCTCGGCCACTCCTTGATGCTCGCGCACGCAAGTATACACGGCACGCACACAGCCACTCTCCCCCCTCCACGCGATGCCAAACTCCATCATCACCTTATGGATTTAAAGCCCTCTTCATGCTCTTCGATGTTGTAGTTAACAACTTTGGCTAATTCTTTGTAGATTGTGAGTGATTGAGGGAGAAGTGAGAGCAGTTTCTGGCCATTGGTGAATAAAGAGGCGGCTAGGGTTTTAGGAATTAGGTTTTATTTTATTTTTTATTTGTGAGGGTTGTGGGTCTATTTATAGAAGAAAATCGAACACTATTCATCCGGAAATTCCAAACTCCGATTTACGCGCCGAAACTGACGTTCCTAGGGTTTATCCCGCGTTCCGGACACAATGGAACAGGTTTCGAAAGCTAATTCGAACATCTGTGCGAGTTATGGCTATAAACGCTCAATTTGAATTAAACCGATTTAAACGATTTTTTAGGCGTTTTAATTTGTACCGGACAAACGGTAAATCCAATTGACACGAAATTTGAAACCTTACAATAATATTCCATTACGGATCCGATGAAACTGGTTTCGTCGAAATCCGAGACTTTTTGAAAAATGGCTATTTTAACTCGCCAAATTAAAATTAAAAATAATTCGATGCGTTTCGAGCTGCCACGATCAAACGATAACTCCGATTGACACGAAAATAGAAATCCGGTAATAACTAACTATTACGGATCCAATGGAACTACTTTCGTTCAATTCTGAGACTGTTCAAAAATTGGCTATTTTCACTAGTCGATTAAATATTAAAATATTCAATTTTCACAAATTAACTTTTAATTCGATTTTAAAAGTTCTAAAATATCGTTCTAACTTCAATATGATAAAATAAAATTTTACAAATCATTTTCAATCATATTTAACTCAATTTTAATTTATTTCCATAATTTAACGTATTAAATTGTCGATTTAATTATTCAATTAAATCCAATAATTCAAATAAAAATTTATTCGACTTATAAATTCACTTTTTAATATTTAAAATTAATTAAATATTCAAATTTTAATTAATAAAAATTCTGGGTCGTAACCCACAGGTCCCAGGATCGAAACCTGGCTCTCATACCAAATGTAACGTACGATTTTTCGTTGCCGAAAAGCCGAATAGTTATGGGTTTTAAAAAGAATTTAAGAAAAGAAAAGGAAACAAAAGAAGAGAAAAAAAGAAGATAATAGATAAGGTAGAAGATGGAGGGAAAAGAAAATAGAAGATAGAATTTTTTTTTTAAAATACTAAGAAAACAGAAGACGGAGAAAAATAAATAATAGAACAAAATAGAACGGAACAGAAAACAATAGAACAACATCAGAATCTCACAATTCGCAGCGGAACAACATATAATAGATAAATGAATAATCTTTAAACAAAGAACTATATCAGTTATTACATTACATCACATTTCATTACACATATCATCAGAGTGTACAACAACAAAAACAAACAGTGCAGCGGAAAAAGAAATACTATATAGTAGTAATACGCCATGCCATCCAGCTTGCCTCCAGCAACTCCAGAATATCCAGAATATCCTGATAAACCTTAACTCTTGACTGCCCGTGTGAAAATTTGTGGGCACCCAGAGTTTAGGAAGGAAAACAATAAACTCCGAGTCAGTCATGTGACTGGTGTGAGAACTCAAAATAGTTTATTTATCTTTAAAATCAAAATTTTTGAATATTTTTAAAGTCAATTCGCAATGCTTTTAAAAATGAGACTACCATAAGGCCTCCCGCACACACACACATGCAAACGCAGAATCGGAGGAGATTTCTCCTTATGATAGTCAAAGATGCTTGATACGCATTTAAAAAGAACATTTGATATTATTACTAGTGCATAGTGTAGGAAAAATTCATTTCGAAAGTAGAATATAAATCTTAGCCAACATACGACCATTATCGTATGCCTACTATAGCTAACTATGTTCAATAGCAGGTTACCGCCACATTCCATAGCAGGTTATACAACTAAAACCGTACGAGTCTCGTATTGTTTCTTTGGATTTCCAACAAATGGTCAGGCCAAGGAACTTCCCATTGCCACATGAGAATGCCTCTGGAAAGACATCCCCGAGAACCAAACCGGAACTCTGCCAACACAAGGCCGGGTTACCCCTAACTGGGTAACTACTGACACGAGCACGCCATTCCCCGATCGTAAACGACCTTTCTCACGGGATCCCGATAGCCAACAACCACAAAGTAATAAATTCGTAGTAACCACATAGGTTAAATATCTGGGCTCCATACCATGATACCATCTCTATCCAGAAGGAAATGTACATACCCTAAAGGGAGCTACCCCTCATAACCTTGCCGCATCTTTCCTGTTTTGACCATTTCCGGGGTGTGAGGCTCGACGAAGTCACGTCCACAAAAACATACTTTATACAAAAGCCATGCTTTGGGTCAACAAATGATCAACACAATGATCACAAAGATAGACGATCAAATAAATGATCCTATCATAAATAATCAACACAATGATCATTTACAGCAACACTCAGCATGTCACATTACCAAATTGGGAATATATCGCTGATAACTTCAACTATATAACCTCTGAGCTCGTACGTCTCAAAGAAGGGTGTTAAGCTAAAAGAATAAATTCTCCGCCACTAACAGAAATATATTTGAAAGAAATCGGCTTTATATCTCAACTTGTAATGTCAGACATACTATCCATACAAGTCTGTTCCGGGATCGAACAAAACCGAAGGCACTTACAAAGAAGTCCTTGCAATCCGGATATTCACAATCCTGATCGGATTTCCCATCACTTAGGGAGTCTCTATACCGCTGCAACTCAGTGCAGAGACAATCGACAGGTCATCCTATCGCTCTCGCAAATACCGGGTCTTCAACACCGATCTTCAATGCAATTCATAACGACGTATCACATATTCGGAATGGGTTATACGACCCCATGGTCCTTTCCCGGTTAACCCGAATAGTCAGCGCTTATTCAAAAATAAGTGTGGCATTCACATTCAAACAAATCACATCTATTACCCATTCAAAGGGAAATAATGATAGTCGGCTATTGAACTATCAATAGATATGCACACATCACCAGATTCCAAATAATTTTCCAAATTATTTACTTTCCAAAATATCTTTACAAGATATATAATTTTCACATTTCAAAATAAATCAATATTTATTTTTAAACCAATTCCACTTTCTTTTATAAATTCAATAGTGAATTTACAATCCAAAATATCTATGAATATTCGATTTCAATTATTCATTTCAATATTCCTTTTCAATTTATCTTCAAAAAGATAAATTCTCAAAATATTCACTTTATATTGGAAAACATTTCCATACTTATTTATTCATAAGTAATTCACAAATTTTATTTATTTTCAACACTTAGAAAATATTCAATATACTTAAATCGAAATTAAGTATATATTTCATTCTTTAAGGAAATCATTCTCATAAACATATTTATTTGGGCCCAAAACGAATGTTACGTAAAACATCGTTACGACAACCCAAAATCACTAGTATAGGGATTCGAAATTAAAATAGATATATAAATCCCAATACTATGCAAAACATTTCCTTTCGGAAATCATTTACTATAACAACAGTGTTATAGTCCACTATTTCCTTCTATTTCTCAAAAACGTCTATTTCAAGAATAAATGTTGAAATCTATGGTTTCGAATCTCAACACATTTTAAAACATCGTTAGATCGTTTTAATTCTGTTTAAATATCACATTCTAAACATTTTCTTTAACATATTATTCACTATTACAAAAACGTGAATAAACTACGTTAACCAATTTCATCAATTCTATGCATTTTATTTCAAAGGATTATTCACAGTCTAAAACGTGAATATAACTCCATTTATAAGTTATAACAATTAACTTATCAAAATAAGTCGTTTGCGGATTTATAAAACAACGTTTATAAATTCCATTTCTATTTATTTATAAAAACTTCCTTTTTATAAATTCTTTTATTAACCTATTCCAGTTTATAACTCAATTATAAACTGAAAGTTCATACTATAAGTCAAATGCTTATAAAACGATTATTTTACAAAATCGTTCTTTCAAAGACTTTCCAAATCATAAATCTTATAACTTATAAGATTCATTTATTTATCCAAAATTCGTTCTTTCAATAACTTTATAAATTTTGTAAACCTACTGTTTATAAAATTCCATTTATAACTTCACTGTTTAAAATTCTATAAATTCCATTCAATTATGAAATTCATTTTCACTTCACTCAAACACTTATAAAAACTCGTTTTATAATGTCCGTATTTCAATTTATAAATATCCATTTATAAATCTCTTAATATAATTCAATTTATATTATTCTTTTAAAACTTCTTTAATCTCCTTTATTATTTCACCATTTTGATTCATAAAATAATTAAATTTTATAAATCCTATATTTAAACTTTTCACAATAATTCTAAAATATCTCGATTAAACTATTTTATAAACTCAATAGCATCATATTCTCAAAAATC
Organism: Allium cepa; assembly: GCA_030765085.1. NCBI lineage: Eukaryota > Viridiplantae > Streptophyta > Magnoliopsida > Asparagales > Amaryllidaceae > Allium > Allium cepa. The sequence continues at coordinate 345,578,795 of CM060938.1, forward strand.
AGTTTTTAACTATATTTCTCAAAAATCATAATTTTTATAACATTAAAAATTATAACGTTTATTTATTTAAAATGGATCAATTCCAAAATTATTTTATAAAACGTATACTTTCTAAAATCACTTTAAAATCATGTTAAAATCCCAAAATTTGGTCCAATGATGCTACACACCAAATAGTCAATCACGACTACAATGATATCATATATCGTATATGATAATCAACGAATATCAAAATATCTGAAATCAAATAAATACTGTTGAGGAATCCTGTTGGATCCCTCCAACCTGTTTTCCTGCATCCACAAACATTAGCACAATACCAATTTCGCTCTAGTACGAAATTATCGCGGTATATGGGATTTAAAATATTATCCGCTTAATAACGGCGCAATAGGGTCTCATCCGCTAAACAAAAAATGCGGGAAATCAATAACTCCAATATATACATATGCCAATATATATATATTGCTATTATATATATAATACCAATTTCACTGTTTATGAAATATTCGCGGTATATGTTTTTAATAAATAACATCCGCTTACTAACGGCGTATAATGTCTATTTTAACAATCAATAGATATCAATCATCATTCAAACATGCATTCAAATATTATAAATCCAACTATTTAAAATAAAATCGAAACTGATTCGATTGAGTGAGAAGTTCTCACCTTGATTTCAATTTCGTTTTAGCGATTTATTTCGAATAAAATTAAACGGACGTTTAATTTTACCCAAAATTCTCACTAACTCCAAACGACTCCAAACCAACTCCATCGCGTAGTGCTCGTCCATACAATTCCAACGCAACTGGTTTCGCATTTTTTCGACCTCGTATGAAAAGGATATGATTTTTTAAAGATTACAAGTATTTATATTAACAAATTTACAACATTACTTTATATTTTCAACCTTCATCAATTCATAGCCGTTAGATCTCAATCCAAGGCCTCTCCCCCTTCTTCCCAAATCACTCACGTTACTCCCAGTAACACGAACGCGCACAAAACCCATACATCAATTACTAGGGTTAGCATTTGCTCCTCCATCACTCGATATAAACTTGATCAGGGAGCTTCATGTCGAAGGCCATAGCTTGCTCTAGGTTCGGCCCTAACCTCTTCATGCTCGGCCACTCCTTGATGCTCGCGCACGCAAGTATACACGGCACGCACACAGCCACTCTCCCCCCTCCACGCGATGCCAAACTCCATCATCACCTTATGGATTTAAAGCCCTCTTCATGCTCTTCGATGTTGTAGTTAACAACTTTGGCTAATTCTTTGTAGATTGAGAGTGATTGAGGGAGAAGTGAGAGCAATTTCTGGCCATTGGTGAATGAAGAGGCGGCTAGGGTTTTAGGAATTAGGTTTTATTTTATTTTTTATTTGTGAGGGTTGTGGGTCTATTTATAGAAGAAAATCGAACACTATTCATCCGGAAATTCCAAACTCCGATTTACGCGCCGAAACTGACGTTCCTAGGGTTTATCCCACGTACCGGACACAATGGAACAGGTTTCGAGAGCTAATTCGAACATCTGTGCGAGTTATGGCTATAAACGCTCAATTTGAATTAAACCGATTTAAACGATTTTTTAGGCGTTTTAATTTGTACCGGACAAACGGTAAATCCAATTGACACGAAATTTGAAACCTTACAATAATATCACATTACGGATCCGATGAAACTGGTTTCGTCGAAATCCGAGACTTTTTGAAAAATGGCTATTTTAACTCGCCAAATTAAAATTAAAAATAATTCGATGCGTTTCGAGCTGCCACGATCAAACGATAACTCCGATTGACACGAAAATTGAAATCCGGTAATAACTAACTATTACGGATCCAATGGAACTACTTTCGTTCAATTCTGAGACTGTTCAAAAATTGGCTATTTTCACTAGTCGATTAAATATTAAAATATTCAATTTTCACAAATTAACTTTTAATTCGATTTTAAAAGTTCTAAAATATCGTTCTAACTTCAATATGATAAAATAAAATTTTACAAATCATTTTCAATCATATTTAACTCAATTTTCAATTATTTCCATAATTTAACGTATTAAATTGTCGATTTAATTATTCAATTAAATCCAATAATTCAAATAAAAATTTATTCGACTTATAAATTCACTTTTTAATATTTAAAATTAATTAAATATTCAAATTTTAATTAATAAAAATTCTGGGTCGTAACCCACAGGTCCCAGGATCGAAACCTGGCTCTCATACCAAATGTAACGTACGATTTTTCGTTGCCGAAAAACCGAATAGTTATGGGTTTTAAAAAGAATTTAAGAAAAGAAAAGGAAACAAAAGAAGAGAAAAAAAGAAGATAATAGATAAGGTAGAAGATGGAGGGAAAAGAAAATAGAAGATAGAATTTTTTTTTAAAATACTAAGAAAACAGAAGACGGAGAAAAATAAATAATAGAACAAAATAGAACGGAACAGAAAACAATAGAACAACATCAGAATCTCACAATTCGCAGCGGAACAACATATAATAGATAAATGAATAATCTTTAAACAAAGAACTATATCAGTTATTACATTACATCACATTTCATTACACATATCATCAGAGTGTACAACAACAAAAACAAACAGTGCAGCGGAAAAAGAAATACTATATAGTAGTAATACGCCATGCCATCCAGCTTGCCTCCAGCAACTCCAGAATATCCAGAATATCCTGATGAACCTTAACTCTTGACTGCCCGTGTGAAAATTAGTGGGCACCCAGAGTTTAGGAAGGAAAACAATAAACTCCGAGTCAGTCATGTGACTGGTGTGAGAACTCAAAATAGTTTATTTATCTTTAAAATCAAAATTTTTGAATATTTTTAAAGTCAATTCGCAATGCTTTTAAAAATGAGACTACCATAAGGCCTCCCGCACACACACACATGCAAACGCAGAATCGGAGGAGATTTCTCCTTATGATAGTCAAAGATGCTTGATACGCATTTAAAAAGAACATTTGATATTATTACTAGTGCATAGTGTAGGAAAAATTCATTTCGAAAGTAGAATATAAATCTTCGCCAACATACGACCATTATCGTATGCCTACTATAGCTAACTATGTTCAATAGCAGGTTACCGCCACATTCCATAGCAGGTTATACAACTAAAACCGTACGAGTCTCGTATTGTTTCTTTGGATTTCCAACAAATGGTCAGGCCAAGGAACTTCCCATTGCCACATGAGAATGCCTCTGGAAAGACATCCCCGAGAACCAAACCGGAACTCTGCCAACACAAGGCCGGGTTACCCCTAACTGGGTAACTACTGACACGAGCACGCCATTCCCCGATCGTAAACGACCTTTCTCACGGGATCCCGATAGACAACAACCACAAAGTAATAAATTCGTAGTAACCACATAGGTTAAATATCTGGGCTCCATACCATGATACCACCTCTATCCAGAAGGAAATGTACATACCCTAAAGGGAGCTACCCCTCATAACCTTGCCGCATCTTTCCTGTTTTGACCATTTCCGGGGTGTGAGGCTCGACGAAGTCACGTCCACAAAAACATACTTTATACAAAAGCCATGCTTTGGGTCAACAAATGATCAACACAATGATCACAAAGATAGACGATCAAATAAATGATCCTATCATAAATAATCAACACAATGATCATTTACAGCAACACTCAGCATGTCACATTACCAAATTTGGAATATATCGCTGATAACTTCAACTATATAACCTCTGAGCTCGTACGTCTCAAAGAAGGGTGTTAAGCTAAAAGAATAAATTCTCCGCCACCAACAGAAATATATTTGAAAGAAATCGGCTTTATATCTCAACTTGTAATGTCAGACATACTATCCATACAAGTCTGTTCCAGGATCGAACAAAACCGAAGGCACTTACAAAGAAGTCCTTGCAATCCGGATATTCACAATCCTGATCGGATTTCCCATCACTTAGGGAGTCTCTATACCGCTGCAACTCAGTGCAGAGACAATCGACAGGTCATCCTATCGCTCTCGCAAATACCGGGTCTTCAACACCGATCTTCAATGCAATTCATAACGACGTATCACATATTCGGAATGGGTTATACGACCCCATGGTCCTTTCCCGGTTAACCCGAATAGTCAGCGCTTATTCAAAAATAAGTGTGGCATTCACATTCAAACAAATCACATCTATTACCCATTCAAAGGGAAATAATGATAGTCGGCTATTGAACTATCAATAGATATGCACACATCACCAGATTCCAAATAATTTTCCAAATTATTTACTTTCCAAAATATCTTTACAAGATATATAATTTTCACATTTCAAAATAAATCAATATTTATTTTTAAACCAATTCCACTTTCTTTTATAAATTCAATAGTGAATTTACAATCCAAAATATCTATGAATATTCGATTTCAATTATTCATTTCAATATTCCTTTTCAATTTATCTTCAAAAAGATAAATTCTCAAAATATTCACTTTATATTGGAAAACATTTCCATACTTATTTATTCATAAGTAATTCACAAATTTTATTTATTTTCAACACTTAGAAAATATTCAATATACTTAAATCGAAATTAAGTATATATTTCATTCTTTAAGGAAATCATTCTCATAAACATATTTATTTGGGCCCAAAACGAATGTTACGTAAAACATCGTTACGACAACCCAAAATCACTAGTATAGGGATTCGAAATTAAAATAGATATATAAATCCCAATACTATGCAAAACATTTCCTTTCGGAAATCATTTACCATAACAACAGTGTTATAGTCCACTATTTCCTTCTATTTTTCGAAAACGTCTATTTCAACAATAAATGTTGAAATCTATGGTTTCGAATCTCAACACATTTTAAAACATCGTTAGATCGTTTTAATTCTGTTTAAATATCACATTCTAAACATTTTCTTTAACATATTATTCACTATTACAAAAACGTGAATAAACTACGTTAACCAATTTCATCAATTCTATGCATTTTATTTCAAAGGATTATTCACAGTCTAAAACGTGAATATAACTCCATTTATAAGTTATAACAATTAACTTATCAAAATAAGTCGTTTGCGGATTTATAAAACAACGTTTATAAATTCCATTTCTATTTATTTATAAAAACTTCCTTTTTATAAATTCTTTTATTAACCTATTCCAGTTTATAACTCAATTATAAACTGAAAGTTCATACTATAAGTCAAATGCTTATAAAACGATTATTTTACAAAATCGTTCTTTCAAAGACTTTCCAAATCATAAATCTTATAACTTATAAGATTCATTTATTTATCCAAAATTCGTTCTTTCAATAACTTTATAAATTTTGTAAACCTACTGTTTATAAAATTCCATTTATAACTTCACTGTTTAAAATTCTATAAATTCCATTCAATTATGAAATTCATTTTCACTTCACTCAAACACTTATAAAAACTCGTTTTATAATGACCGTATTTCAATTTATAAATATCCATTTATAAATCTCTTAATATAATTCAATTTATATTATTCTTTTAAAACTTCTTTAATCTCCTTTATTATTTCACCATTTTGATTCATAAAATAATTAAATTTTATAAATCCTATATTTAAACTTTTCACAATAATTCTAAAATATCTCGATTAAACTATTTTATAAACTCAATAGCATCATATTCTCAAAAATCAGTTTTTAACTGTATTTCTCAAAAATCATAATTTTTATAACATTAAAAATTATAATGTTTATTTATTTAAAATGGATCAATTCCAAAATTATTTTATAAAACGTATACTTTCTAAAATCACTTTAAAATCATGTTAAAATCCCAAAATTTGGTCCAATGATGCTACACACCAAATAGTCAATCACGACTACAATGATATCATATATCGTATATGATAATCAACGAATATCAAAATATCTGAAATCAAATAAATACTGTTGAGGAATCCGGTTGGATCCCTCCAACTTGTTTTCCTGCATCCACAAACATTAGCACAATACCAATTTCGCTCCAGTACGAAATTATCGCGGTATGTGGGATTTAAAATATTATCCGCTTAATAACGGCGCAATAGGGTCTCATCCGCTAAACAAAAAATGCGGGAAATCAATAACTCCAGTATATACATATGCCAATATATATATATATATATATTGCTATTATATATATAATACCAATTTCACTGTTTATGAAATATTCGCGGTATATGTTTTTAATAAATAACATCCGCTTACTAACGGCGTATAATGTCTATTTTAACAATCAATAGATATCAATCATCATTCAAACATGCATTCAAATATTTTAAATCTAACTATTTAAAATAAAATCGAAACTGATTCGATTGAGTGAGAAGTTCTCACCTTGATTTCAATTTCGTTTTAGCGATTTATTTCGAATAAAATTAAACGGACGTTTAATTTTACCCAAAATTCTCACTAACTCCAAACGACTCCAAACCATCTCCATCGCGTATTGCTCGTCCATACGATTCCAACGCAACTGGTTTCGCATTTTTTCGACCTCGTATGAAAAAGATATGATTTTTTAAAGATTACAAGTATTTATATTAACAAATTTACAACATTACTTTATATTTTCAACCTTCATCAATTCATAGCCGTTAGATCTCAATCCAAGGCCTCTCCCCCTTCTTCCCAAATCACTCACGTTACTCCCAGTAACACGAACGCGCACAAAACCCATACATCAATTACTAGGGTTAGCATTTGCTCCTCCATCACTCGATATAAACTTGATCAGGGAGCTTCATGTCGAAGGCCATAGCTTGCTCTAGGTTCGGCCCTAACCTCTTCATGCTCGGCCACTCCTTGATGCTCACGCACGCAAGTATACACAGCACGCACACAGCCACTCTCCCCCCTCCACGCGATGCCAAACTCCATCATCACCTTATGGATTTAAAGCCCTCTTCATGCTCTTCGATGTTGTAGTTAACAACTTTGGCTAATTCTTTGTAGATTGAGAGTGATTGAGGGAGAAGTGAGAGCAATTTCTGGCCATTGGTGAATAAAGAGGCGGCAAGGGTTTTAGGAATTAGGTTTTTTTTTTATTTGTGAGGGTTGTGGGTCTATTTATAGAAGAAAATCGAACACTATTCATCCGAAAATTCCGAACTCCGATTTACGCGCCGAAACTGACGTTCCTAGGGTTTATCCCGCGTTCCGAACACAATGGAACAGGTTTCGAAAGCTAATTCGGACATCTGTGCGAGGTATGGCTATAAACGCTCAATTTGAATTAAACCGATTTAAACGATTTTTTAGGCGTTTTAATTTGTACCGGACAAACGGTAAATCCAATTGACACGAAATTTGAAACCTTACAATAATATCACATTACGGATCCGATGAAACTGGTTTCGTCGAAATCCGAGACTTTTTGAAAAATGGCTATTTTAACTCGCCAAATTAAAATTAAAAATAATTCGATGCGTTTCGAGCTGCCACGATCAAACGATAACTCCGATTGACACGAAAACTGAAATCCGGTAATAACTAACTATTACGGATCCAATGGAACTAGTTTCGTTCAATTCTGACACTGTTCAAAAATTGGCTATTTTCACTAGTCGATTAAATATTAAAATATTCAATTTTCACAAATTAACTTTTAATTCGATTTTAAAAGTTCTAAAATATCGTTCTAACTTCAATATGATAAAATAAAATTTTACAAATCATTTTCAATCATATTTAACTCAATTTTCAATTATTTCCATAATTTAACGTATTAAATTGTCGATTTAATTATTCAATTAAATCCAATAATTCAAATAAAAATTTATTCGACTTATAAATTCACTTTTTAATATTTAAAATTAATTAAATATTCAAATTTTAATTAATAAAAATTCTGGGTCGTTACAATTAAATTACCTTTGTTTTAAATTTCGAGGACGAAATTCTTTTGAGGGGGAAGGATTGTAATATCCCAGAATTTTGGACAATAAAAATTTAATAATCTGTGTTTTAAATTTATATTGAATTGATAATTTTTGTTAATAAATTGGATTTGATTTAAATAATCTTCTTTATTTAAATATTTAATTTGTGAAATTATTTTTAATGAGTTAACAAATCTATTTTCTATTTAATAATGTATATGTATTTGTATATATTTTAAATAGATAAGTTGTTCTTAATTAAATTAGAATAGCATAATTTTAATGTTTTAAAAATAGAAATTTTGATTTATTTTGGATTTAAGCTTTTCAAAAATATTTAATTAAATAACTATATGATTTTAAATATGTAGGATAAATGTTTTATTGGTTTAAAAATTCATTTTAATTTAAGTTTGTATATTAAATAAGTTATAAAATATTTGTGTTATTCTTTTTAAATTATTAATCGATAATTTTGATTTGTAAATTTAATTTGAAATTTAAAATACAATTTAAAATATGAAGCATGTAGTTATTAAGTTACAAACTCTTTTATAAATTCATTTTAACTATTTAAAAGTTTCTTTTTCAAATGATTTAATTGTATATTGTTTTGCTTTGTCCTTTAGAATTACTTAAATGCATAACTATGTATATGAACTAATTAACTACGTTTAAATGTTCATTAATCTTAAATTTAATAACAAAAACATTTTTAAAGGCATATGTAAGCATAAGAATACAAGTGTACATATATTAAAACTTAAACTAACATGTGTAAACTTATCATCCATTTTAAAAGAAAAGTGTCAATTTTATTTTTTATTTTTCTTTTAATTTATTTAAATCTAAAAATACTTTTATATTAACTTGCATATACTCATTTCTTTTGCCCTTTCTCATTCTTCATTCTAAAAAGAAAATCTGAAACTCTTCAAATATGAAAAACTGCATTTTTCAAACCTGTAAAACATTTGCTTCCAAACTCCTTTTTTTCAAAACAAATTTGCATCCTTCAACATATACAAACCTGCATCAACATGAAAGCAAAAGAACCTGCATTTCTTTGCATCTGAAAACAAAAGCTCTGCATTTCAATTTTTATCTAGAGGCCTGCATGCAACAATTTGAAGCATGCATGTTTAAAAAACTGAAAGCATCGTGAATAAATCAAGATTTTAAAAGCATTCAAGCTACTGCATTTCATAATCTGGAAAAAAGGGCCTGCATTTCATAATTTTCAAATCTGGAACCTGCAAATTGAATGGGCTCTGCATTTTTGGGAGAAACTGTGAGTAACTCAACTTTTATAAATTGTTTAATAGGTAGTTGTGCATGCTTATAAATTACAGATAAATATATATGAAATTGCTATGAATAGTCTACCTGTGATATATGTATTGTTGAGCATTTATATTTGAATGCAATGCATGTTTGATTCTAGGGTTCTGTTTGCTATAGTTTAAGTTCTAGCTAATAGAAAAAAAAAAGCTTGTTTCCTTGATTTGTTTGCTGTTTTGTTTTAATCTGTGAATCAAACCTTCTTATTTCAAAATAAAGTAAGCATTGGAAAATTATTGGTTTAAATTAAAATTCAATTTTAAGAATGGAATCTTGTTTTGGAAATTCTACTGGGTTGGTGAAAGTGAATCTTTTCGGCAGTTATACTTGACCGAGTGACTTAGGGTTTTGGGATATGGAGATAGATGGATTGATGAGAATGTCGCCGGAGTATGGAGGATGATGGTGGTCGGGAAGGGGAGAGATTGATGTTGACAGGTTAGATTTGGTTGTGGTCACTGTGTTTTCAGGTTTTGACTTTATACCTGAATTTAAACTCGAGATGGATGTTTGGGATTTGAGGGTTGCAGGGTGTAGTGTAGTCACTGGTCGATGTGATAAGGCCGTTCAAGTTGGTCAGAGGTGACCGGAGTGGGAAGTGAGTGCACAGGGAGGAGTTGTGCAGGTGGGTGATGGTTTTGGGTTGCACTGTCTTTGTCTCGGGTTGGTGTCGGGATTTTTGAGGGGAAACTCGAAGAAAGTGAGTAACTGACTCGAAGTGATGGTGGGTTTGTCTCGAGACTAATTTTTGTTTCAGGTTTTATCAAACAGAGTCTGTTCTGTTTTATAAATTTTAAAATGTCAAGTTTTTAATTTAAAATCTGGGAATTTAACTTAGAATTTAAATTTGAGTCTGAAGATGAATTCAAATATTTTGAATTCTGATTTTGAAATAATTTAAATACAGAAATTCAAGTTGTTTGAAAAGAAAAAATAAAAGAAGAAGAACAGGAAACCTGTTCTAGTTTATAAGATTTGAATTAAATGCAAACTAAAATTTTAACTAGTATTTGAAACTGAATTTAACTATGAATTCAAATAGTTGAATTCTGTTTCTTTTGAAATCATTTAAATTCAGGAAAAAATTTCAAAGTTTTTTTTTTTAAATAAAATAGAAACTGTTTCTGTTTTAAATGTAAAGATAAATTTAAATTTTTAGGTGGAGATTTAAACTGAGTTTTAGTTTGAATTTGAATATGAATTCAAATTTGATTTGTCTGGAATTTGAAATCATTGATGGTTTTTAAATTTAAATTTGGTTTCAAAACTCACAAGTAAATGCATGTGTGTTTTGCATTTGAATTGAAAGGTTAAATATCTAATTTAGAAATTCAAAGTGAATTCAAACTGAGTTTTTAAATCCGGAATTTAAATTTTAAACTTCAGTTTTAAATAAATGTTTAAATTTAAATTGTTTTTAAATGATTAAACTGATTTGCATTTGAATTAAGATTGTAGATTGTAGGAAGAGTTTAAAGAGTTAAAAACTAAAATAAGTTCGGAAGTTGTACTTCAATTTTGAAATTTTAAAGTAATTTTTTTTAAATTGATTTGAATTTGATTTGAATTGAAATTTTAAATTCTTTTAAACTTATTAATAAAGAATATGTTTCTTTTAAACATATAAGATTAAGTTGTGTATTGTTTTAAACTCTTATTTAACACAAATTTGAGACTTAAGTTTAAAATGAAATGTTAAATGGAATTTAAAGTAAACTTTAAAAAAAAAAACATTTTGTTTTTAAATGCTTGATTAAATAGGAATGATTATTTAAAAGATAAATAAAAGTTTAATGATTGAGTTCATTTAATTTTTAAGGTAACTAAGATGAAAATTAATTATTTAATTAATTAATTATGTGGATGTTTAATTTAGTAATTAATGATTTTAAGTTAATTAATTAGATTTGAGATTAATTAATTAAGGTTAATTAATCTATAATTAAGGATGATTAATTAAACTTTAATTTATGATTAAGATTCATTAATCAAGTGATTAATGACAATTAAGGTTTTAATTAACACTTAATTAATTAATAATTAGAAATTAATTAAATGATAATTAAATATTAATTAATTGATAATTAATAAATATTAATTTTAGTTAATTCTTAATTAAGTAATTAAGAAATGTTAATGAAGGTCCTTAACTTAAGATTATTTAACAATTAATTAATGTGATTAATTTTGATAATTAATTAGATTAATTAATTAATAAGAATCAATTGTTTATTACTTAATGTAAATAATTAATGAATTAATTACTTAGTGTAATTAATTTGATTAATATGATTAGTTTAGATTAATCAAGTTTAATTAATTTAAACATTTGTTGATTTTTGATAATTACTTATGTAATTTATGAATTTGTAATTACTTGAGGAAGTAATTAATTAATAATTACAGGATGTAATTAAAGATATTTGATATAGAAGTAATTAGATTTAAATTACTTTGAAATTAATCAAGGGGATTAATTTAGATAATTAATTAAAAATAATTAATTATGGGATGAGTAATTAAAGTAGTTAATTACTGAATGGTTATTAATCATGGGTGATTAATAATTATATATGGATTAATTTCAGATTAATTACTTATGTAATTAATTTATATTTAGAAATTTATTAATTATAGTTAGAATCATTAATTAATTAATTAATTAATGATTTAATTTGGAATTGATTAATTAAGGTATAATTAATAATGAAAAATAATTAATGTGATTAATTTTAGTTAATCAATTAATTTATTAATTACAAGTTAATTGTTTGCAAAGGATTTAAGTAATTAACTTGTGATTAACTTATAAGCTAATTACTTATTATAATTAAAGATAGTTAATCAATGAATATTTAGATGATGATCTATAAATTGATTTGAAATCAATTGATGGTTAAGTTAAGTAGAATTTAATGATGAAGTAATTAATTTAATTCATTTTAAATTAATTAGAGATTAAGTAATTAATTTAATTCATTTTAAATTAATTATAGGAAGTGTGATCATTAGATCATTGCTTATGTTTGATGAATGGTATTAGTTGCCTGGTATGGTTTGTAATCTCAGGTATGAGATGAGTAGTGTATGTGATATGGATGCATTGGTTGCTTTTGGATGATAATATGGATTATCTGATTTTAATATGAATTATCTATTGATAATGATAATATTGATTATCTGTTGTGTTGTGAATTATCTATCTGTGTATATTTAGATAATGAATTGAATTGTTTTAAACTTTAAAACAACTTGGACCTAAAAGACACGCTTTGGTTTTTTATGAGACCAGGATCGGGTTTCCATATTTGGACATCCGAAAACCACATCGATTCCAATTAACGTTAGGTCGTTAATACAAGTGGAGCGAGTGAAGACTCGAGGTGTAAGGGCTATACGTCGATATAACTCTTTGGGTGATTCCGTAATGAGTTTGACGGAATAGTACTTATAGATTCGAGATGGTGAATCAGAGTGCAAGGGTTATTGTTGTTAACTCTGAGGGTGATTCCAAAATGAGTGTAACAAGATAATGCCTTCGGTTTCGTTCGAACCCGGAACGAACTTGTATGGATTGAATGCTTTCAGAACATCGTCAGGTGGACGATGAGCATTCTAAGTGATATGTCCTATAAAGGTAATCGTAGCCTCAAGCCTCATCAACCGGGAATGGCTAAAACAGGGGAGGTGCAGAAAAGCTTTGTGGGTAGCCCCCACTGGAGAGTAAGATTTACCTCTGTCTAGAGGTCCCTTTATATTTCGGTTGTGTGGACGGTTGATCATGACAATCATCGAGGTTGTCTTATTTGGAACTGTTCAGTAAGGAACGGGTCCGGCTTTGTGTTGCAGGGGATGAAGGGAGTAATCCTCGGTACGGTGATCTAGGCCACGTACTGTGACGGACGGTACCCCAGTAGCCCTGCCATTGATGGAATCCAAAATCCAATAAGTGTCGTACGTATTAGTTGTGCCCAACTATGTTGGAATGTGAGATGTAAGCATTTCAGCTATTTCTGTATTTTACTTGAAAACCCTAGACACTATTGTAATATCATCGGATTTCCTATCAAATGTTTTGGTCAGCATAAGGTAAAAACTTTTCCATGTTTAAGTGTGGGAAGTCTTACGTGATACCCTTTTCTTTTCAAAGGTTTTTCAAAGTTAAGCAACTTTAACCTGTTACTCACACCAGACGCATGTCTGACCCGGAGTTATTTTCTGTTTTTCTATAACTCTTGGGTACTCAAATTTTTATGAGTAGTCAAGAGAATTCAGGTTAGGATTCGAGTTAGCTTTGACGAATTGTGGAGGAGCATATGGAGCAGGAGGCTTCTGCGTATAGTTATATAGTTCCGCTGTGTTGGTATCTCTGAGTGTTTCTGTATTGTGATTGAGTTGTAATAACTAGACAGGTGTTTATAACCGTCTAGTATGTGTTGTATATGTCTGTGTACTCTGATATTGGTGTATACTATGTAATACTTATGTTATTAATATAATTTATTCGTTCCGCTGTTGAGATTCTTGTGTTGTTTCTTCTTTCTCTTCTTTCTTTCCTTCTTCTATCCCTTTCTTTCTTATTTCATGATGCGACTTCTTGGAGTGTGGAAGCCGGGTCGTGACAATTCATTATTGTCAAACGGATGAAATTAACCTTGGATTCAAAGTCTATACATTATATTCTAACATTCCATCTTCATTTCAATTAACTTAATATTTAGAAATTTAAATTTCATTTATTCGCCATTAAATCCAATTATTATAGTTCAAATCCCATTAAATTGATAAGTCTTCATTTCCATTCTTTTAAATTCAACAAATTGCGCTATTATGGATAGTATTAACATTATTAAATCAATTATCATTTTATGGGAAGATTTATTATTGGCTTACTCTTATTACATTAATAATTACCATTTTATTCAAATTTCCAATTAATATAGTAATTAATTTCATTCACTTACTAATAAATTCATTTATTATAGATTTCCTTCCAATTAATTAAAATTGATTCCTATAAATTGATTTGATTTCATTGCCATCTTTATATTAGGTCCATTATTACTTAATATACCTAATCATGTTAGTTTTATCCCATTACACTAATATACACCTATTTACATCTTAATTTGAATAAATATTACATTTTTAAATGTGTACTTCTATCAATTGTTCACATTAATTAAGGTTTAAAACCAATTAATGAATTTACCTTAATTCCATTCTTATACCAATTTATTACTTTATACATACATTACGTTTCTATGTAATTTATACATTCATACTTTCTGTTATTATATTAATTGTCATTAAAGAAATGTCCATTATTAGTCACCAATGATTATACCAACTCATGTCACACTAACCCTATTCAATTTCCATTTATTACACAGATTCATATTAATTAATCAACATTTACATTTGTTACTTACATTCAACTTATAACCAAGTTATACCATTTACATTATTTCATTTATTGCAATTTCATTCAATTTATACAAATTCAGCTTTAATTAACTTCATTGTTACATTTCATCATAGTTATTATTTCATTATTCAATATTTAATACCAAGATTCATTTAATTAAAAATTTAAATTATCGAAAATTTTACGGGTCGTTACACTCTCCCTCACTCAAACCTTTTCGTCCCCGAAAAGGAAAAAGGGAGGAAAGAATTGAGTAAACAATATCTTATTCAAAAATATTAACTTTATAATCAAATAAATTTACAATATTAATTAGTTTAAATAAAATATATCAATTTATAACCATTAAATCTTTATAATCAAATTAACAAAGTTTGGAAAATATTTTTTAAATATTTTCTAAGTCCAAAATTTACGGAAAATTTTGGCAGTCTCCCTTGTATGGAGAGGCTCGGGAGAAAATATAATATCAAATATAACAATATATAACATATATTTTCCAAAATAATATATATCCCCACACGGGAAAAACAATATAATAGCGCTATAAACCAAAATCCGAAAACATACCTATTTGTCGGGCAATTAACGCTTAATTATGAAACCAAAAGCAGCATTGCTTCCATAGCTTGTATTTCACTTATATAGTCCAAAAAAGTTAACAATTATATAAAATGAAATGTTTAAAGTGGTTTCAACCATAAACAAACAAATCAATACAAACATCAATCATTTGCAATAAGGCATACAACCATCAAATAGAACTAACTCAAATCAATCAATCAGTCATATTAAACACAACAAATAGTTGTTCGGTGTGACGCCCCACCTCTATACCCACGCTAGCCAAGGACATTACGGGGTAATTCCATCAACTAGCACGGAGAATAAGGCTGTTGAGGAGCGACCATCCGTGTAATTGCTTTGTGCGAACACCGATAGGTCAGATAGTACAACATGCATTTGGTTTCAAGAGGAAATCCGGCATACCAATACAAACTCAAAGCTACTACACTGTGGCTATACATATTCTTCAGAAACAAATATAGAAATAAACATAACACAAATCAGTCACAGACATCCATATCACAAAGGCGGAAATGGATATGAATATAACACTTAAAAGTGTTTATCAGAGTAGTGGTCCGACAAGATCCACAATATCACAAAAGAATAGCTGCAAGTGCTAGACAAAAGAATATGGATACATCAATGAGTCTATATCTCAAATGTATACAACAAAAACTACTAATTTAAGTAGTTAGCCAAAAGTCAGGGTGATAATCCCACATGTGAAGTCAAGCAGAAGCACCTGTAACATCTCGGTCTGACCCGAGTATTATTTAATAAGAAAATAATAAACGGATCAGTCTAGCTATAAATATCAGATGAAATGATATAGAATAAGAGATATGACAAAAACGTATGATAACCATAAAACCATACTGTGATAAGTATGTAATTGTAAATCAACAAGAATTAATCAATATTACAAGAATCTTCTCAAAGATCAAAAAGAATGTCATACTCTTTATTTTTATTCACTAAAACCATAAGTATTGATCATTATATCAATGCCAATCACGAAAGTTAATGACACACAAATTCACCAATACACAAATATTGATAAGACTTATCAATGTAAATCACGAAAACCGGTGAAACGCAAATTCTAGAAATCATCAATGGAAATTCAGAAATCACAAAAAGGGGGAGGCCTATCACAAAACGGGAGCATGAAAACTCACCAACACATGTATCACAAAATGGAACGCTATTCCATGGTTGCTAACCATTAATTTTGAGCCGAAGCTACCCAAAACGGCCCGAAGACCATGGGTCGTTACCCCGCTAAATTGAGCCGAGGATTCACAGAAACGGGGTTTATTCTCCCTCGTAGACAAAGAGACATCGCACATTTGCTAGTCTAAATCACAAAAATGATCATCAACGATCATCAAGAAGTGTCAATTACCGTAAGCTAGTATATATGAGCCTAGCCTCATGTCCCATAACCACTAGCTTAACTTAAATATTTACGAACAAATTGTAAGTTTCCACTAGAAAATTGTCACAAGAGATTCAATCGAACAAGTCCAAGAATTAACCAACGAAGTAAACGCAAGCGTTTCATACCACTTGTTTTACTAAGTAGTTTAATTAGATTTCTCATACAAGTGAGGTAAAGGTTTATATATATTGATTGGAAAACGGTTTAGGAAACGAGCTTTGTAATAAAATAGTGTTGAAATCGTTTTAATGGAAGAGTTTTGATATTTACTAGTAGTATTGAAACCTTCATATTTTTAAAATGACAAATCACAAAAATGATTGTAGAAACAATTAGTCACAAAAATTAACATTCGAAGACGTGAATAAAACCCAAAGAATTCGATTCCAAATCCATCAGTGGAAATACCCTTGCGACTTAACAGCCACGACTTACGACTTAACGTAAGTCAACACAAGAAATCAGCGACTTAAGAAATAGCATGCGGCCTAACAGAGCAACTTAACATGGCGCGACCTATAGCATGGTGCGACCTATAGCATGTCGCGACCTAAGTGCAAGCGACCTAAGGAATGGCGCGACCCAATGTTTGCAAGATATAGCAGGTGCGACCTAACAGTGCAAGCAGGCCGAGCGACCAAAGTGATGTGACATAAGGGGTGCGACCAAGCAGAGCAACCTAACACATGGCACGACCTAAGCATGCCGCGACCTAAGTTGTGAGAGAAGGCCGAGCGACTTAAGATGGAACGACCTAAGCATGGCGCGACCAAAGTTTGGCACGACTTAAGTTGTGAGAGAAGGCCGAGCGACCTAAGTGGTAGAAGAGCAAACCGAACGACCTATGTGACTAGTGACCTAAGAGGTTGCGACCTAACTTGTCGCGACCTAAGTTGGTTGCGAGATATAGCAGGTGCGACCTAACACGGCCGAGCGACCTAAGGTACTGGGGCAGGCAGAGCGACTTAAGGAGACAAATGGCACGACCTAAGTGGTTGCGACCTAACTGCAGGCCGAGAGTCATGTATGCAGGCCGAACGACCTAGGGGATAGAAGTGCAAAAACTCTCTCAATTTGCAACCGATCAAGCACGAACGCTAGGGGTTTACGCCCATCGGCTACCCGGTCCTATTGGCTCCTCGATGCATCACCAAAAACGTGTTCAATCATCAAGGTTAGGGTTTTAAAAGATTTAAACCCAAAACACTAAAAATTGGGATTTTCACCAATTCAATCCAAACCAAAAGAAAATGCACATGAATAAGTGTTAGGAATTCATACCCAACAATCAAAGATAGTTATACACAAAAATGTGAGATAAAAATCTCACCTTTTCACAAAATCAATGAAGAAGAAGCTTGATAGCAAAGGAAGAATCAACCACACTTCAATCTCAACACGAGAAGCTTGAATCAATGGCTTCTCTTTGAATTTGGAGTTAGATGTTGGATTTGCAAATGAACTAGGGCTTGGGTTTTTAATTTCCCTTTCCTCCCTCCATTTTTGATGAAGCTTGAGGGTTAGGAAATGAAAGTGAAGTTATGAAGGGAAGAGATGGTTGAGCTAGAGTTAATAGTTTAGGCTAATGGGCTTAACCAGACCTAAAGCCCAAAGCGAAAAAGTGGAAAAATTCCACTAACTCCAAACATATCAAAGTTTATACTCAAAAAGATCGCAAACGGCATTTTGGACCCAATGGAAGTGGTCTCGAGTCCTAATTCGACTGTATGCAAAAATTAACTTTTCGGATTAAAATCCGACTAATGATAAAATATTTAAATAAAATATTTAAATATTTAATTGTAAAAATATGTGGGTTGTTACAGACTCCCCTCCTTAAAGAAATTGCGTCCACACAATATTTAAGAAGAAAATGTAAGGTAACAACCATAATAGCATATCAACACAAAAGAAATTTGAAATAAGAAATTCACCTCAAAGAGCACGGAAAGTAAGTCCGGATGTGTTCGCTCGATGAACTCTCTAGATTCCCAAGAGCAATCCTTAGGATTTGAGGACCATTGAACTTTAACAAGCGGAACATCTTTATTTCGAAGGCATTTGACCTCCGAAGCAATAACACGAATAGGATGTTGCTCATAAGTTAAATTAGGTGAAACTTCAATTTCTTCCGCAACACCGGTGTGACGCCCCACCTCTATACCCACGCTAGCCAAGGACACTACGGAGTAGTGCTGTCAACTAGCGCGGAGAATAAGGCTGTTGAGGAGCGACCATCCATGTAATTTGTGACGACCCAAACTCGATGTCCAATAAACGACATCAAATTCGCATCGCCGGAGCTTATAACAACAATTAGATGTATATAAAACAGCGGAACAGAATCAATATCATAAAAAAAAACATCACTGTTACAACATCAACATAATATCCATACTGCAACAGAGTACATGATACATATACCACAATGTCTAAATACAACATCATGATAATATAACAGTGAACATATATCCAAAAATCCTCAAATGAGAGAGATGATAACGAACTCCCAAAAGCTAACACCTGTAATCTCCAATAGCTCCTAAGATATCTCCAAGATAAGAGCTCCAAAATACTGCTACTCCAAAAATATAAAAACCTGCTACTAGGCTGCCCGTGTGAAAATAATGGGCACCCAGAGTTTAGGAAAGAAAACAATAAACTCCGGATCAGTCATGGGACTGGTATGAGTAAACAAGACATTTGTATTTTAAATAAACAAGATTTATAAAAGAATTTTCGGAATGCTTTTAAAAATGGAACTACCATAAGACCTCCCGCCACACACACAATGCAAACGCAGAATTGGAGGAGATTTCTTCTTATGATAGTTAAATATGCTTGGTACGAGAAAAGAATTCTTTGATATTTTTACTAGTGCATAGTGAAGTAAATCATTTCGAAAATAGAATATTAATCTTAGCCAACATACGACCATTATCGTATGCCTACTATAGCTACCATGTTTTGTGGCAGGTTACCGCCACGCTGCATGACAGGTTCTACAACTAAAACCGTACAGAGATCGTATTGTTTCTTTGGATTTCCAACAAATGGTCAGGCCAAGGAACTTCCCATTGCCACATGAGAACGCCTCTGGAAGGACGTCCCCGAGAACCAAACCGGATCTCTGCCAACACAAGGCCGGGTTACCCCTAACTGGGTAACTACTGACACGAGTATGCCATCTCCCGGTTGCAACCAACCTTTAACCGGGGCCCCAACAACAAATCACAAAATCATATATATATATCTGCGATATCAACATAAGTTAAGTATCTGGGCTCCATACCATGATACCACTTCTATCCAGAAGGAAATGCACATACCCTAAGGGGTGCTACCCCCAATAACCTTGCTGCATCTTTCCTGTTTTGACCATTTCGGGGTGTGAGGTCCGACGAAGTCACGTCCACAAAAACACACTTTATACAAAAGCCGTGCTTTGGGTCAACAAATGATCATAGAAATGATCACCAAGATAGACGATCAAACAAATGATCCTATCACGAATAATCAACACAATGATCATTTCACAGCAACACTCAGTATGTCACATTACCAAATTGGGAATATATTGCTGATAACCTTCAACTGTATAACCTCTGAGCTCGTACGTCTCAGAGAAGGGTGTTAAGCTAAAAGAATAAATTCTCCGCCACCAACAGAAATATATTTGAAAGAAATCGGCTTTATATCTCAATTTGTAATGTCAGACATACTATCCATACAAGTCTGTTCCGGGCTCGAACAAAACCGAAGGCACTTCTAAAGAAGTCCTTGAAATCCGGATATCCACAATCCTGATCGGATTCCCCATCACATATGGAGAACTCTATACCGGAGCAACTCGGTGCAGAGTCAATCGACAGGTCATCCTATCGCTCTCGCAAATACCCGGTCTTCAACACCGGTCTTCACATTCTATCCATAACGTCGAATCACATATTCGAAATGGGTTATATGACACACAGGTCCTTTCCCGGCTAATTCGAATAGTGAGTGTCAAATTTTAAAACATGTGGATGTCATTCACAAATATTCACAGGTTCGATGTGGGTTTCGGATAACCAACTGAAATCCGATACCCTGTCGCATCGAAGTTTAATTGCCGTTTTACGGGCAACAGAGTTTTCACATCAATACAGAACGAATCACAATCATAGTACAATAACATGGAAATTACATCATACAGAATTACAAACAGAACAAGGATGATATCGATATAAGTTAACAACAATAGTTAATTATTTACCAATCTAAACGAATGAGATAAATTAACCAAATAATTATTTTATTGATTTTTCAATCAATGATTTATTATTCTTAATGACAATTTAATTAATCTTAATCAGCTTGATTTATTTAATTAATTATTTTAATAAACTGCCAATTAAATTAGTTAACTTAATTTATCTAATCAATAAATTCTTAATTATAAATTTATTTAAGTACTTAATGGTTTATTAAATCCATTTTAATTACAAATTGTATATCATTCTTAATTTCCTTTCAAATTAATAAAAATAATCATTTACCTTAATTATCGTCTTAAATCTTCTTTATATTTTCAAAATCAATTTATTACAGTTATAAAAAGTTTTAATATAAATTAATTCAAACTCTTATTTTAGATTTAATCATAAAAAATTAATTTTAAATTTTTTTTTTTTAAATGATGTAAACTCACAATAAGTTTTCACTTAACATAAATCGACATTGTTTACCTTGGAATACAAAGATTTACTTAACGTTGAAGTTATACAATTCGTATTGGGCCTAATCCAAATTTTCAAAACCCAAAGTAAAAATAGGGCTCCACTCGAGTAAAACCCCTGCCCTCCTCAACACTTTCCCGAGCCTCTTCTCTCCCTCCCGCGTCTGTTCCTTCTTCTTCTTTTCTTTTTTTTTTCTTTTTTTTCAGGTTAAAAACTTAATTTGTACAGGGCCAACACCTTTGAACGCGAGAAAACCCGAAGCCCTTCACGAATTTTTTCCGAGTCTTCCCCGAAACCAGGCACACGTGAAAACTGCCTGACACCCACACCACCGCTGTGCACGTGCACAGCCTCTGGCCAACATTCTGGCGAACTCCACCTACCTTGGCAAACCACAATACGCCCTCTCACTCAAATTCGAAACCCATATCCTCATGAAAAGTACTAAAACGAAAAACAACCCTGAACTCGAACCAAAACCCAAACACTCGACTGCAAATCACCACGTCCGGCTAACCTCAACCCATAGAGGCGACACCACTTCGTCCACGTCATCGCCGTACTCTCCTCAACCATCTCCCTGAAGCGCGAACCACTCGAACGCTCCACAGTGGCAAAATCAAATTTTTACTGAACACGAGATAAACTGGAACCCAAACCCTATGTTTGATTCAACTTCAAAATCCATGCGTTGGAAAAATTATTTAGCATTTTTCCCAAAATCATATAGGGTTAAACTTTCTACAACTCAAGTTTCAACAATTAAAATTTATTCAATCTTCCTAAATTTGTAAAAATATAGTTTTTACTCACTTACGAACTGCACACAAAATACTCATTTAGAAATCTTCATTTTTGGTTTAAAAATCCTGATTTTCAGTGGGGATTCAAGTTATGAAGTTTAATCAATGTTTTGAAATGTTCGAATTTTCCATATGTTTAGCATTCCATTGTAAAACTGAGCTCCACAGAGACATTCCCTCACTGTTTAGCTTGCAACAGGTTTTAAAAACTTGATTTTATTTAAACTATCTAATTTTGTTCAAGTTCTAAGTCTAACAATGGTTAAATGAAAGAAATTTGAGTTTGTTTATAACTGTATAAAAACAATGTCCAGATTAACTACTCAACTCTGGGAAAAAGAAAAGAAAAAAAAAACAGAGAACAAGTAAATTTACTCAGATCAAACA
Organism: Allium cepa; assembly: GCA_030765085.1. Taxonomy (NCBI): domain Eukaryota; kingdom Viridiplantae; phylum Streptophyta; class Magnoliopsida; order Asparagales; family Amaryllidaceae; genus Allium; species Allium cepa. The sequence goes on from CM060938.1 coordinate 345,601,384, forward strand.
TAAAACTGTTTATTAACTTATGTAAACCCTCAGAGCATTCATATATATAAAACAATACTTGTTTTCCAGATATAAATGCAACTAAGTCAAGTTCATAAAAAAAAATTTAAAAGGTTGATGTTACTCACCTGAACAATATAGAAACAGAGAATACTTTTGTTATGTTTTAACTGCAGTTTTGATTCTTCTCTTTTCTTCTTTCAGTAATTTGCCTTTCAACTTGTAATATATAAAGTGATGATCTTTTCCTTTTTAATTTCAGATCTTTGCAAAAATTTGTTTGAATGATACTTGAGTTGTTTTTAACAAATGAATGTGAGGCTTTGTATACGTATACATATAGGAGAAAAGTGGTGTACAGGGTAAAGCATAAGCAAGTACAAGTTGAAGTAAAAGAAAAACTAAACCATGCTTGTTAATAAATGTTAGTGTGTGCTGAAAAGATTATGTACATGCAATGCATTAAATGAAGCATGTAGTGTTTCATGCTTTGTATATTTTCAGCATGTTATTTGATTTTCTTATTTTATTTACTACAAAACTTACTTTAATTTGTTTGTATATTGGTTTAGCTTCTTGGTGTACAATCCCTGTATAAGTGTTTACAGAGAGAGCATCACATTTTCATCACAGTGAAGCATGAACAAAGGCAGTTTACTATTGAAGTTTAAACTGTTTCAAAACAACTTAAAATCCTTCACATAATCATGTTTATTCACTTGAACAATATATGAAAATAGAGGATGCTTTTTGTTTTTGGAATCTACAGTTGGTCCTACTCTCCTTCACTCTCTGATTTTTTCCTTTTATTTTTTTCTTTATAAAAACAATGATGTTTTAAATATTTTCTTCCCAGACTTTGCTATGTTCTTATTCGAATGGACCAAAGCAAATATGCATGTATATCTAGAAGAGATAGTTTGTACAGGGTAGGGAAAATAGGCTGATGTGATTCTTGTTTATTTATTTGTTCTTTTGTTTAATTGTTTACTTGTTTAATTATTCATAGGATTATTTGTTAATTTGTTTAATTGTTTACTTGTTTAATTATTCATAGGTTTATTTGTTTAATTTTATTATGATGCGATTTAAATTTTAAAATTTTATCATAACTTACATTAACAATTTTTTTTTTATTTCTTTTAAAAGTTTTAACTAAAAATACTAAACTTTGTTCATATTTTATTCCTTTACTACTTTTCAATTTTTATTTCAAAAAGTTTAAAATATATTACTAAATTTTAAATTCAAAATTTTCGGGATGTTACAATATCCCCTCCTTAAGAATATTTCGTCCTCGAAATTGAAAGAGAGAGAAACTTAAACAAAGAATATACGAATTCAGAAATAAGGAAATGACTTACAGATTTAAGTCGAGATGTCAATTCTGCATTTGGGATATGATTTCTTCATATTCTCTTTAGTCTCCCAAGTACAGTCCTTTGGATCGCCACTCCATTTAACTTTGACCAATTTCACAATTTTGTTCCTCAATCGCTTCTCATCACAATCAATTATTTTCATCGGTTCCCTTCTAACTGCCAAGTTAGGAGTGATTTCAAGATCCTGCTGAGCGGCTTCTTCAATAATATCATCTGGATCGTGCACATATTTCCGAAGATTAGAAATATGGAACACATCATGTACGCCAGATAACCAGCTGGGTAACTGCACTCTATATGCTAGAGAACCAATCCTTTCCAGAATAGGAAAAGGACCAATATAACGCGGTGCCAACTTTCCAGTTTTCCCGAATTTCAACACACCCCGCATCGGAGATACTTTCAGAAATACAGAATCTCCAACTTGAAATTCCAAATTTCTCCTTCGACGGTCATAGTAGCTCTTCTGACGGCTTTGGGCAGTTAATAACTTCTTTCTAATAAAATTTACCTTCTCAGTGGCTTCTTTTATCATATCCGGTCCAAGAACAAGTCTGTCACCTGATTCGATCCAGCATGTAGGTGATCGACACGGACGACCATATAAAGCTTCGAAAGGAGCCATTTCTAAACTGGCCTGATAACTGTTATTATAAGAGAATTCAACCAGATGCAAATGGTCCTCCCAAGAACCACCAAAATCATGAACACAAGCACGCAGTAGGTCTTCTAAAATTCGATTAACTCTCTCAGTCTGTCCATCAGATTGCGGATGATAAGCAGTACTGAAATTAGTTTCGTTCCCAATGCATCCTGAAATGCTTCCCAAAATCTACTAGTGAAGATCGGGTCACGATCACTCACTATACTACTGGGAATACCATGGAGGCGAACAATTTCCTTTATATAAATACCTGCCAAGCTTGCCGCAGTCCGAGTAGATTTAACTGGAATGAAATGAGCATTTTTGGTTAGACGATCCACAATAACCCAAATCGCTTCATTGCCTTTCTTGGTACGAGGCAATCCATCGATGAAATCCATCGATACCTGATCCCACTTCCATTTCGGTACTTCTAAAGGTTGAAGTAAACCGGCCACTTTCTTTTGGTCGCTCTTGATCTGCTGACAAGTAGCACAACGACTCACATAAATAGATATGTCTCTCTTCATCGTTTTCCACCAGAATGTTCTTTTAACATCTCGATACATTTTGTTGACTCCTGGATGGATGCTGAATTTGGACTTGTGGCATTCGTCCAATACTTCTCGTTTCAATTCTGGAATGTCAGGGACACAAATTCTGCCCTTCATCCTTATAACTTCTCTATTATCTATTTCAAAAGTAGTATCCTTTCCTCGATCTATTCTTCTACGCATTTGTCGAAGAAACTTGTCTTCGGTTTGTTTGCTCGCGATCTTCTCAAGGAGAGTAGGAGTGATAACAAGATAAGCAAGAACAGCATGTCTTCTACTTAAAGCATTGGCTACTACATTGGCTTTTCCCGGCGTATATTGGATATCTAAGTCATAAGATGCCAGAAATTCCAACCAACGTTGTTGTCGCAAATTTAAATCCTTCTGGGTGAAAAGATATTTCAAGTTTTTATGATCGGTGAATAATTCGAATTTTTCACCTAAAACACAGAGAGTTTATTAGGTATATTTCTTTAGTTAATTTCGCAAATTATTAAGAAAGCTGAAAAGTTTCTTACCCAGGAGATAGTGTCGCCATATTTTCAAAGCGAAAACAACAGCCAAAAGTTCCAAATCGTGCGTTGGGTAGTTCTTCTCATGCGGACGTAATTGTCTACCTGCGTAGGCAACCACCTTTCCATTTTGCATTAATACTGCACCTACCCCTTCACCACTTGCATCAGTATAGACAGATAAGCCTTGGTTCCCGTTAACAATAGTGAGAACAGGAGCAGTGGTCAATCTCTTTTTCAACTCTTGAAAAACTTCTTCACATTTTGAAGTCCAAATGAACTTTGCATTTTTCATTGTTAACTTATTCAGCGGACTAGCTAACTTAGAAAAATCTTGAACGAATTTCCGGTAATAGCCTGCTAAGCCCAAAAAGCTTCGAACTTCTCTTGGAGTAGTGGGTTGTTTCCAATCAAGAATAGCGGAAATTTTGCTAGGATCTACTGAAATTCCTTCTTCATTAAAAATATGGCCAAGAAATTTTACTTCATTGACCCAGAAATGGCATTTGGAAAATTTTGCATATAGAACATTTCTCCTCAAAATTTCTAAGACAATTCTAAGATGCTCGGCATGCTCATCTTCAGTTTTGGAGAAAATTAAGATGTCATCAATGAATACAAGCACAAATTTATTCAGAACTTCCCGAAACACACGAGTCATGAGATCTACGAAGTATGCTGGAGCATTGGTTAGCCCGAAAGGCATAACTAACCATTCATAGAACATATTAGGACCCCTGAAAGTAGTCAAATGTACACAATCTTCGGCGATTCGTAATTGATGGAATCCCTGAGCTAGATCCATTTTTGAAAAGAAACGAGCGCCGTGCAACTGATCAAATAAATCATCAATTCTGGGCAGTGGAAATTTATTCTTGAGAGTTTGTTTATTTAGATCGCGGTAATCTACACACAATCTCAAAGATCCATCTGATTTGGCAACAAATACGACGGCTGAACCCCATTCAGAAACACTGGGTCGAATTAATCATTTTGCTAGTAGCTCATTAGTTTGATGAACCAATTCAATCTTTTCCCTAGGTGCCATCCTGCGACTTGCGTGAACAACAGGACGAGTATTAGGTACAAGATCGATTCGGAATTCTATTTCTCGATGAGGAGGTAAAGATTTCACTTCTTCAAATACGTCGGAAAAATTCCGAACAACAGGTATAGACTGCAAAGTGGGTTCAAGATTTCCCAAAGTATATATCAATCTGTCACTCCTCGGACTTGGATTCTCACAAGAGATTTCAATAAAATTTCCAAGGCTTGTTTTGATTAAAACTGTCCGATTACTACACTCCAATATAGCATCGTATCTCGTTAACCAGTTCATACCGAGTAAGATTTCAAATTCATCAAATTCGAGGACATACAGGTTGATAGGAAATTTATAGCTAGCATATGAAATAGGAACTCTCTTACAATATGAACTAAGATTTGCGGGACCTCCAACCGGATTTTTCACGCAAATAAGATCGTCGGCAAATTTAGTTTCAAGTCCCAATTCATTTACGGTTTGTTGGGAGATAAAGCTATGTGAAGCTCCTATATCAAATAAAACTCTAACAGTTCTATTATTAATAGTAAGGTTACCTTCCAAAACACTTTTCCCTTTGTCAGCTTTTGAAGATGAGGGGTCCTCCTTTATCGTGTAAACTTTTTCCACCTGCGCTGGCTTCATCACTGGGCAATCTTTAACTAAATGTCCCGGTTTATGACAATTGTAACATTCTCTAGCTGGTTTATTCGGTTTTGGGCAGTCATTTGAATAGTGGCCTTTCTCTTTGCAGTTGTAACAAGTGACATTTTCTGTTGCTCTTCCTTGAGTGTTCCTCTTCTTCTCATTGCCTTGCCAAGGTTTCTTGCCTCCGAATTTTCGCTTTTTAAAATTCTGACTACCTGAATTACCTTTCTCCACAGTTGCTTCTTGTATATCAAGAGTAGCGTACCTGTAACCCATATCTACTAAATATGAGAAAGATTCTTTAACATGACCCGTCATTCTTCCATGATATTTCTGGTTCATTCCCCGGATAAACCTTTCGTTTTTCTTCAGAGGTGTATTTAGCAATTCCGGGCTAAACCGAGATAGTTCACTGAATTTATTCAAGTATTCTTCAAACGACAAACTTCCTTGTTTCAAATCCAGAAATTCCTGATACATTCTAGAAACTCCCGCCGATGGCATGTAACGTTTCTCAAACACTTCTTTAAAACGATCCCAAGTAAATTCTTCCTCGGGTTCATCTACAATGATGGTTTCCCACCAAGCTGAAGCTTCTCCTTGGAGTTGCCAAGAAGCTATAAGTCTTTTCTGCTCATCCTGCAATTTTAGCCCTTTAAAAATCTTTTCACACGATCTTACCCAAGCTTGAGCGTCAATAATTGACTCTTTGCCAATGAATGGTTTGCCACCAAGCTTTTCAAATTTCTTATATAATTCAGCCAAGTCCGGCTGCTGCTGAATTTCTATTACTGCTTCTGCGGCTGCGGGAATTTGATTCGGTGCTGCAGCATTGCCTAGACCCCTAGTTCTTCCTCTGCGTCCACTCATTTTCACTATCTGAGATTAGTAAGAAAATTGATTTAGATATACAGGCGAAATACCTTAAGGAATATCAGCAGTAAAAAGAAATAGACTAAGAAATTTCAAAGTTTCAATTTTGATTATACTCATTCTAGGGTATACTTCACCCTATCTCTAATGAGCCATCTAATGTGTTATACTCCGTAGCTAAAGTTCTTACTCAACCAACAGCTCTGATACCAATTTGTGACGACCCAAACTCGATGTCCAATAAACGACATCAAATTCGCATCGCCGGAGCTTATAACAACAATTAGATGTATATAAAACAGCGGAACAGAATCAATATCATAAAAAAAAACATCACTGTTACAACATCAACATAATATCCATACTGCAACAGAGTACATGATACATATACCACAATCTCTAAATACAACATCATGATAATATAACAGTGAACATATATCCAAAAATCCTCAAATGAGAGAGATGATAATGAACTCCCAAAAGCTAACACCTGTAATCTCCAATAGCTCCTAAGATATCTCCAAGATAAGAGCTCCAAAATACTGCTACTCCAAAAATATAGAAACCTGCTACTAGGCTGCCCGTGTGAAAATAATGGGCACCCAGAGTTTAGGAAAGAAAACAATAAACTCCGGATCAGTCATGGGACTGGTATGAGTAAACAAGACATTTGTATTTTAAATAAACAAGATTTATAAAAGAATTTTCGGAATGCTTTTAAAAATGGAACTACCATAAGACCTCCCGCCACACACACAATGCAAACGCAGAATTGGAGGAGATTTCTTCTTATGATAGTTAAATATGCTTGGTACGAGAAAAGAATTCTTTGATATTTTTACTAGTGCATAGTGAAGTAAATCATTTCGAAAATAGAATATTAATCTTAGCCAACATACGACCATTATCGTATGCCTACTATAGCTACCATGTTTTGTGGCAGGTTACCGCCACGCTGCATGACAGGTTCTACAACTAAAACCGTACAGGGCTCGTATTGTTTCTTTGGATTTCCAACAAATGGTCAGGCCAAGGAACTTCCCATTGCCACATGAGAACGCCTCTGGAAGGACGTCCCCGAGAACCAAACCGGATCTCTGCCAACACAAGGCCGGGTTACCCCTAACTGGGTAACTACTGACACGAGTATGCCATCTCCCGGTTGCAACCAACCTTTAACCGGGGCCCCAGCAACAAATCACAAAATCATATATATATATCTGCGATATCAACATAAGTTAAGTATCTGGGCTCCATACCATGATACCACTTCTATCCAGAAGGAAATGCACATACCCTAAGGGGTGCTACCCCCAATAACCTTGCTGCATCTTTCCTGTTTTGACCATTTCGGGGTGTGAGGTCCGACGAAGTCACGTCCACAAAAACACACTTTATACAAAAGCCGTGCTTTGGGTCAACAAATGATCATAGAAATGATCACCAAGATAGACGATCAAACAAATGATCCTATCACGAATAATCAACACAATGATCATTTCACAGCAACACTCAGTATGTCACATTACCAAATTGGGAATATATTGCTGATAACCTTCAACTATATAACCTCTGAGCTCGTACGTCTCAGAGAAGGGTGTTAAGCTAAAAGAATAAATTCTCCGCCACCAACAGAAATATATTTGAAAGAAATCGGCTTTATATCTCAATTTGTTATGTCAGACATACTATCCATACAAGTCTGTTCCGGGCTCGAACAGAACCGAAGGCACTTCCAAAGAAGTCCTTGAAATCCGGATATCCACAATCCTGATCGGATTCCCCATCACATATGGAGAACTCTATACCGGAGCAACTCGGTGCAGAGTCAATCGACAGGTCATCCTATCGCTCTCGCAAATACCCGGTCTTCAACACCGGTCTTCACATTCTATCCATAACGTCGAATCACATATTCGAAATGGGTTATATGACACACAGGTCCTTTCCCGGCTAATTCGAATAGTGAGTGTCAAATTTTAAAACATGTGGATGTCATTCACAAATATTCACAGGTTCGATGTAGGTTTCGGATAACCAACTGAAATCCGATACCCTGTCGCATCGAAGTTTAATTGTCGTTTTACGGGCAACAGAGTTTTCACATCAATACAGAACGAATCACAATCACAGTACAACAACATGGAAATTACATCATACAGAATTACAAACAGAACAAGGATGATATCGATATAAGTTAACAACAATAGTTAATTATTTACCAATCTAAACGAATGAGATAAATTAACCAAATAATTATTTTATTGATTTTTCAATCAATGATTTATTATTCTTAATGACAATTTAATTAATCTTAATCAGCTTGATTTATTTAATTAATTATTTTAATAAACTGCCAATTAAATTAGTTAACTTAATTTATCTAATCAATAAATTCTTAATTATAAATTTATTTAAGTACTTAATGGTTTATTAAATCCATTTTAATTACAAATTGTATATCATTCTTAATTTCCTTTCAAATTAATAAAAATAATCATTTACCTTAATTATCGTCTTAAATCTTCTTTATATTTTCAAAATCAATTTATTACAGTTATAAAAAGTTTTAATATAAATTAATTCAAACTCTTATTTTAGATTTAATCATAAAAAATTAATTTTAAAAAAAAAAATTTAAATGATGTAAACTCATAATAAGTTTTCACTTAACATAAATCAACATTGTTTACCTTGGAATACAAAGATTTACTTAACGTTGAAGTTATACAATTCGTATTGGGCCTAATCCAAATTTTCAAAACCCAAAGTAAAAATAGGGCTCCACTCGAGTAAAACCCCTGCCCTCCTCAACACTTTCCCGAGCCTCTTCTCTCCCTCCCGCGTCTGTTCCTTCTTCTTCTTCTTTTTTTTTTCAGGTTAAAAACTTAATTTGTACAGGGCCAACACCTTTGAACGCGAGAAAACCCGAAGCCCTTCACGAATTTTTTCCGAGTCTTCCCCGAAACCAGGCACACGTGAAAACTGCCTGACACCCACACCACCGCTGTGCACGTGCACAGCCTCTGGCCAACATTCTGGCGAACTCCACCTACCTCGGCAAACCACAATACGCCCTCTTACTCAAATTCGAAACCCAGATCCTCACGAAAAGTACTAAAACGAAAAACAACCCTGAACTCGAACCAAAACCCAAACACTCGACTGCAAATCACCACGTCCGGCTAACCTCAACCCATAGAGGCGACGCCACTTCGTCCACGTCATCGCCGTACTCTCCTCAACCATCTCCCTGAAGCGCGAACCACTCGAATGCTCCACAGTGGCAAAATCAAATTTTTACTGAACACGAGATAAACTGGAACCCAAACCCTATGTTTGATTCAACTTCAAAATCCATGCGTTGGAAAAATTATTTAGCATTTTTCCCAAAATCATATAGGGTTAAACTTTCTACAACTCAAGTTTCAACAATTAAAATTTATTCAATCTTCCTAAATTTGTAAGAATATAGTTTTTACTCACTTACGAACTGCACACAAAATACTCATTTAGAAATCTTCATTTTTGGTTTAAAAATCATGATTTTCAGTGGGGATTCACGTTATGAAGTTTAATCAATGTTTTGAAATGTTCGAATTTTCCATACGTTTAGCATTCCATTGTAAAACTGAGCTCCACAGAGACATTCCCTCACTGTTTAGCTTGCAACAGGTTTTAAAAACTTGATTTTGTTTAAACTATCTAATTTTGTTCAAGTTCTAAGTCTAACAATGGTTAAATGAAAGAAATTTGAGTTTGTTTATAACTGTATAAAAACAATGTCCAGATTAACTACTCAACTCTGGGAAAAAGAAAAGAAAAAAAAACAGAGAATAAGTAAATTTACTCAGATCAAACATAAAACTGTTTATTAACTTATGTAAACCCTCAGAGCATTCATATATATAAAACAATACTTGTTTTCCAGATATAAATGCAACTAAGTCAAGTTCATAAAAAAATAATTTAAAAGGTTGATGTTACTCACCTGAACAATATAGAAACAGAGAATACTTTTGTTATGTTTTAACTGCAGTTTTGATTCTTCTCTTTTCTTCTTTCAGTAATTTGCCTTTCAACTTGTAATATATAAAGTGATGATCTTTTCCTTTTTAATTTCAGATCTTTGCAAAAATTTGTTTGAATGATACTTGAGTTGTTTTTAACAAATGAATGTGAGGCTTTGTATACGTATACATATAGGATAAAAGTGGTGTACAGGGTAAAGCATAAGCAAGTACAAGTTGAAGTAAAAGAAAAACTAAACCATGCTTGTTAATAAATGTTAGTGTGTGCTGAAAAGATTATGTACATGCAATGCATTAAATGAAGCATGTAGTGTTTCATGCTTTGTATATTTTCAGCATGTTATTTGATTTTCTTATTTTATTTATTAAAAAACTTACTTTAATTTGTTTGTATATTGGTTTAGCTTCTTGGTGTACAATCCCTGTATAAGTGTTTACAGAGAGAGCATCACATTTTCATCACAGTGAAGCACGAACAAAGGCAGTTTACTATTGAAGTTTAAACTGTTTCAAAACAACTTAAAATCCTTCACATAATCATGTTTACTCACTTGAACAATATATGAAAATAGAGGATGCTTTTTGTTTTTGGAATCTGCAGTTGGTCCTACTCTCCTTCACTCTCTGATTTTTTCCTTTTATTTTTTTCTTTATAAAAACAATGATGTTTTAAATATTCTCTTCCCAGACTTTGCTATGTTCTTATTCGAATGGACCAAAGCAAATATGCATGTATATCTAGAAGAGATAGTTTGTACAGGGTAGGGAAAATAGGCTGATGTGATTCTTGTTTATTTATTTGTTCTTTTGTTTAATTGTTTACTTGTTTAATTATTCATAGGATTATTTGTTTATTTGTTTAATTGTTTACTTGTTTAATTATTCATAGGTTTATTTGTTTAATTTTATTATGATGCGATTTAAATTTTAAAATTTTATCATAACTTACATTAACAATTTTTTTTTATTTCTTTTAAAAGATTTAACTAAAAATACTAAACTTTGTTCATATTTTATTCCTTTACTACTTTTCAATTTTTATTTCAAAAAGTTTAAAATATATTACTAAATTTTAAATTCAAAATTTTCGGGATGTTACATAATTGCTTATCACACGGTGGCTATAAAAAATCTTCGGAAACAAACATAGAAATAAGTATAACACAAATCAGTCACAACATCCATATCACAGAGGCGGAAGAAGATATGAATATATAACTAACACATGAAAGTGTACATCAGAGTAGTGGTCAAAGAGATCCACAATAATACAAAAGAATAGCAACATGTGCTATACAAAAGAATACAACTATGAGTCTATGTCTCAAGTGTATCCAACAAAAACTGCTAATCTAAATAGTTAGCCAAAAGTCAGAGTAGCAAATCCCGGGAAGAAGTCAAGCAGAAGCAGCTGTAACATCTCGGTCTGACCCGAGTATTATTTAAGAAAATAATAAACGGATCAGTCTAGCTATAAATATCAGATTACATGGTATAAAATAAAAGATATGGCATAACATAAAAATATCCATACAAACATACTACTATAAGTATGCAAATGATGACCAACAGAAGATCAATCAATAAGAGATAAATCGATATCACAAGAATCTTCTGAAAGATCCAAAGAGGGCATCATACCCTAAACTCGTACTCATAACAAGTCAATAACATAAATTCCAGAAATCAACACAAGAAATCCAGAAATCACAGAAAAGGGGAAAGAGACCTATCACATGACGGTCCGAAGACCATGGGGAGCTACCCCATATGTGTGAGTCGAAATCACACAGATGAGGTCTAGACTAACCAAAAAATCAAAAAGGTATGTGTGAGTGAAATCACACAAGTGGTGTCTAGTCTAACCTCGCAAACAAAAACGTATGTATGAGTGAAATCACACAAGTGGTGTCTACACTAACCAAGAAGGTAAAAAGGTATGTGTGAATGAAATCACACAAGTGGTGTCTAGTCTAACCAAGCAAACAAGAGACATCGCACAATTGCTAGTCTAAATCATAAGAATGATCGTCATGATCAACGAGAAGTGTCAATTACACTAAGCTAGTAAATATAAAGGTTTAGCTTCATGTCCCATAACCACTTGCTTAACTTAAATATTTACGAACAAACTGTAAATCTTCACTAGAAAATTGTCACAAGAGGTTCAATCGAGCAAGTCCAAGAATTAACCGACGAAGCAAACGCAAGCGTTTCATGCCACTTGTTTTACTAAGCCGTTTAATTAGATTTCTCATCCGAGTGAGGTAAAGGTTTGTATATACTAATAGATTGGAAAACGGGTTAAGAAAAGAGCTTTGTTATTAAAAATAGAGTTGAAATCCTTTTATTGAAAGAGTTTTGATATTTACTACTAGTTTTGAAACCTTTATATTTTAAAGTGACCAATCACAGAAGCGATTGTAGAAACAATCAATCACAAAGATCACATTCGGAGATGTGATAAAAATCCAAGGAAATCAGCGCAACAAGTTCTGTTGAATGTTTTTTCATATAAGATCCCCTACAGAGGGAGGGTCCAGGGGGGTGGCAACCCCCCAAGGTGGGGGTGCGGGGGCAACTCCACCGCTACGGGGTTCGACCTGCCCGGTCAGGTGGCGGGGGTCCAAGGGGCAGTGCCCCGTCAAAAACGGTACGACCTAATGGTTGCGACCTAGGGGTCTAAGGGGTCAAGCGACTTAGTGGTTGCGACCTAGAGGTGTTTTGCGACCTAACAATGACTCGCGGCCCAACATGGCCGACCTAACAGAGGTTGCGACCTAACAGAGCAACAGGACGAGCGACTTAACAAAGTGGCCGAGCGACCTAACTGGAGCAAGCGACCTATAGGTCATGCGACCTAAAGTACAACGCGACCTAACAGGGTTCATGAACTAATGTATTCGCGACTTAGGGACAGAAGCAGGACCGAGCGACCTACGACCTAGGCGACTTACGACCTATGACCTAAGGCGACTTACGACCTAAGGCTCGCGCGACCTAGTGAAATAGCAGTATTAGGTCGGAGACGACCTACGACTTAAGGCTCGCGCGACCTAGTGAAATAGCAGTATTAGGTCGGAGGTGACCTACGACTTAAGGCTTACGACTTAAGGCCATACGACCTACGACTTAAGGCCTACGACTTAAGGCCATACGACTTAAGGCCATACCACCTACGACTTAAGGCCATACGACTTAAGGCCATACGACCTACGACTTAAGGCCTACGACTTAAGGCCATACGACCTAACACCGAACAAGCATTTGGCCCAGCGACCTATGGTACTAACTCACGAGCGACCTAACGAGTTAACTCGTGAGCGACCTAATTCTGAAGTGCCAATTCTTCCAAAACGACCTAAGCGTAGTTTTTTTCACCGAAAATACTAAAATTTGGAGTTTTTCGCAAATCCAATCCAAACCAAATGCAAATATACATGCAAAAATGATAGGGAATCATTTCCAATAGTCCAATATAGTTATAGGCTAGAATTGTGAGATAAAAATCTCACCTTTGCACTAAATATCAATGAAAATGAAGTTTTAAGCAAGCAAGAATCAATCCCTCTTCTATTTAAGCACAAGAAGCTTGAATCCAACGTCTTCTTATTGAATTTGGAGTAGAAAGATGGATTGCAATTCAATTTGAGTTTTGGAATTTTAATTTCCCATTCCCTCCACCATTTTTGAAGAAGCTTGAAGGCTTAGGCAAATAGAAATGAAGTTATGAAGAGGAGGGGTGAAGGTTGGGTCTAATAGGCTAAAAGCCCAACCCAAAGTCTCAAGTGAAAAAGTAGTGAAATTCCACTATCTCCAATCATATCAATGTTTATACTTAAAAATGTTTTAAACGGCATTTCGAACTCAATGGAAGTGGTCTCGAGTCCTAATTTGTCCGTTTGCAAAAAGTAGCTTTTCGGACCAAAATCCGATTAACGATTTAATATTTAAATAAAATATTTAAATATAAACTCGATAAATATGCGGGTTGTTACAACCGGGCTCAAGAATAGAATCGGAATCTCGAAGGCATTTCCGTAATTGAGAAACATGAAACATGTCATGAATAGCAGAAAACTGAGCCGGTAATAAAAGGCGATAAGCCACAGAACCAATACGTTCGGCGATGGGAAATGGACCAATATATCGAGGTGCTAACTTTCCCGATCGACTGAAACGCACAACACCCTTCATAGGTGAAACACGAATAAACACAAGATCTCCCATAGAAAATTCTAATTTCCTTCTCCGGTTATCGGCATAGGATTTTTGTCTACTCTGGGCTTCTTTCATCCTATGACAAATAAGGTCGATCTTTTATGTGGAATCACGAATAAAATCTGGACCTAAAACCAGCTTCTCACCGGCCTCAAGCCAACAAGAAGGAGATCGGCATGGCCTTCCATAGAATGCCTCAAAAGGTGCCATACCAATACTAGATTGGAAGCTATTATTATAGGAAAACTCAACAAGAGATATATGATCTTCCCAACGTCCACCAAAATCAAGAACACATGCACGAAGAAGATCTTCAAGAGTTTAATTCACACGCTCAGTTTTTCCATCAGACTGGGGATGATAAGCGGTGCTAAAATTAAGCTTCTGTCCTAAAGCTTTTTGAAGACTCTTCCAAAATCCACTAGTGAACAATGGATCATGATCACTAACAATAGAAGTAGGAACTCTATGCAATTTAACAATTTCTTTGATAAAAAGTTTGGCCAAAAGAGGCACGGTTCAATTGGGCCGAACGGGAATAAAATGGACGGATTTAGTAAGTCTATCGACTATCACCCATAAGCTAACATGACCCGAACGAGAACGGGGAAGGCCGTCTATAAAATCCATGGAAATTTTGTCCCACTTCCAAATTGGAATTTCTAAAGGTTGCAATAGCCTACCGGACCTTTGATGTTCGGCCTTAATAAGTTGGCAAGTCATGCAACACTTAACAGAGTTAGCAATATCAGATTTCATTCCCTCCCAATAATAAAGTCGCTTCATGTCCGCGTACATTTTACTACCACCGGGATGAATGGTAATTTAGAACGATGAGAATCTTATAAAATGTCTTTACGAAGATTACTAATATTTATAAGTCTACCAAATTTTCGAATACCGCCACGAGAATCAATATCAAAGTCTTTCAAACCTTCAATATTAATTTTGTCCCTAAAATTTTGGCCAAGAATAGCCAATTTGGGATCCAGCTTTTGAGCTTCAAGAATGCGGTCTAAAAGAGAAGGATGAGCCTCAAGACTACAAAAAACAAGATATGAACACAAATTGGATACATGATCTTGAACCTCACAAGTGGATAAAATTCCGAGATCTTTCCATTCGGATATCATCATAGAAACAACCACTTGTTTCTTACGACTAAGTGCATCGGCAACACGATTTCCCTTTCCGGGAGTATGAAGAATATCAAGATCATAAGCTGCAAGAAATTCGAGCCAACGTTGTTGACGCAAATTAAGTTCCTTTTGAGAAAATAGATACTTCAAAGATTTATGATCAGTATAAAGAATAAACTTTTCTTCCAAAAGATAATGACGCCAAATACGAAGGGCGAAAACAATAGCCGCGAGCTCTAAATCATGAGTGGCATATCTAGTCTCGGCTGGCTTCAATTGCCTAGAAGCATAAGCAATAACACGTTCTCTTTGCTTAAGAACGGCACCCAAACCAACGCGACTAGCATTGGTATAAACAATAAAATCTTGGTTTCACTCGGGAATCACAAAAATAGGAGCATCGGAAAGGATTTCTTTTAATTTCTGGAAAGAAGCTTCACATTTGTACGACCAAAAGTATTTAACTCCCTTCTTTGTCAAACTAGTAAGAGGCACGGAAATTTTTGAAAAATCTTTTATAAAACGACGGTAATAGCCCGCCAATCCAAGGAAGCTACGGATTTCCGTCACACTCTCCGGTCTCTTCCAATTTTGAATCGCTTCAACCTTTGAAGGATCCACGGAAATTTTGGATTCGGAAAAATTGTGACCGAGAAACTTCACACGAGATTGCCAAAAGTTCCGACCAAGCTACCAACTTCCAAGACCGCGTTGAACTCGACGCTTCGTGGCGTTCGATCCGACCCAATAAACTCCACTAAACCCAAACTAGGTAAAATTAGGTTTACAGAAAATATTTTGTCGCCGTCGCCACCACGCCAAACTGCACCACCTACCACCATTTTTCCCATTACCGCGGTAAGCTCCTCCATCATCAAACAGAGCCCCGACCTCCCAGAATCAGTGATCACCCCAAAAGTTTCCAAAAAAAGCATTTTTAGTTCATCCTATTACTGCCCCTCAATTCCCAGGTTAAAAATTATGATTTTGTTGTTAAAAATCATGTTATAGTTTTTGTTTTCACCTTAATATACCGAATTCATAATGTACAAAGTTTGATTTTTTCACTTTTGTTTATTATACGCTGTTATTTCCATATTCCAGAAACACTCAAGATTGACATTTAGCTTAATTAAGTTTTAAACATTAGTCCATAACAAATCAAACAGCTTTGTTTGAAATCCAAATTCTAACAACAATATATTGAAGAGAAAATGCATTTAAATCCTAGAATAGAAAACTGGAAAACTAAGTACAGAGAACATTCATATGGTAATAGACAGGCATACATCAGATTGCTTTACATGTATACATACTACCATGTTTACCACAGAAATAACAAGCAACCATATTTAAACTTAAGTTTGAAAAAAAAATGATGTTACTCACTAATGCTTGAGAATGACAGAGCACATCTGGTTTGACAGTTTTGAACTTAAAAATTGTAAAGTAGTTTGCTTTGAACTTCCTTTGATTCATCCTTCCTTTGTTGTTGTAATGCCTTAGTTTATAAAAAGAAAAGCTTGCTATGTAATTTTCCTTTTGTTTGAACGAACTAAGAAAATGGCATGTATATAATAGAGTTTCAGGGGAAGGTGATAACTGGTTTAAGCATATGCTTGTACATTTATACTCTTGTTTGTATTAGGCAAGATATTTATTTTGGAGGTTGGAATGATTTTGCATCCAATTCGTATGGACATGTTTACTGCTAGAAATGAAAGCATTTATTGTTTTAAGTACTTTATGTTTACACTAATCTTTTTTTTTTGTACAAAGATATTTCTGTTTTGCAATTTTTTTACAGGTTGACTACATTTTATTTCTTAACTTGCTTTAGCTTGTTCTACAAACTATCATGCACAAGATATTTGTTTTACTTAGCTGTGTATACTTACTTTACTTTACTTTACTTTTACTTTCCTTCATTTCTAAGATTTACAGTCCATATACAAGCCTGATACATTTGTTCTCTCTGTATTTTGTTTTCCAGTTGAATATGAAAGCATTAAATGCTTTGAGTACTTCATGCTTTTATTTTTGTTTATATTCTTGCCTGCTTATCTATTTTTTTCTTACTTTATTTTGTTTTACTTGCCAACATAATTATTGTATAGACATGATTACATCTTTCTGTATTTTACATACACATTTCAAAATTGGTTTTAGTTATTTGCTTTACTTTTACTACTTGCTCGCATGTTATATCTCATTTTTGTTCTTAGCTTATTCTAGTTATTGTTTATAAACTTTACTTATGTTAAATATCATACATTTGATTTATTCTTAAGTTTAATAATTATAAAGTTTACTTTATTTTAAATTTACAAATCATAGCTTTCCAAAATACATGTATATAAATAAATGAATTTAAAATAACAATTTCTTTTATATTAAAATCTATTTATAAAAATATTGCATTATTGTTATTGTTTAAAAATCACTCATTACTAATTTAAAATGATTCATAAATGAAATCACTACATAAATAAATTACTTATTTTATAAAGTTGAAGTAAAAAGAACAAAACAATCTTTTTATTTAAATTTAAACTCTAGGCTAAAATCAATTTAAACAAATTAAACTTTATCTTGAGTATTTTAAAGATCATATTATTATTTATACAATATTAAATTCCCAAATTATCAAAAATAATAAAATTAGAAAACAAAACTTATCTATTAATTTAAAAACAAAACTGATCTATTTATACTATACACCAATATATACATATATACATTATAAATAGAAACAATTTAAATTAGCTTTTAAAAGATAAATTATCAGTTAAATATTTATTGAAAAGGAGATTTTTAAATCAATTCAAATATTATTAACAAATATTATCAAGTCAATTTAATTTTTAATGTAGATTATTAAATTGATATTGCCCCAAATTTCCAGAATGTCACATTCTTCCCCCCTTAAAAGAATTTCGTCCCCGAAATTTAAAACAAAGGTAATTTAATAATCTAATCAAATATTTATTTTAAAACACAAGCATATATTAATCATATGCTAACAACTATAGCAACCAATTCATCCAAACAAACAAATCTAAATATCTAGACAGAATTCTGGATAGAATTTTCTCGAGTTTCCCTAAGTATAAATACCGGGTTACTCGCTTTATAGAATCCAGTCAATCAATACTACTAAGCTACAGAACTTCTACTCATCTAGATCTACAAAACAAGACAGGATATCATACTATAGACAAGTCTGAATCAACATCCAAAACTCCCTGAATTGCTGGTTCTACAATCAGAAATAGATCTCACACGTACTCCCTTAGAGATATGTGAAACACAACGAATTCCAGTTATCCAAACTGACAATTCAATCCTGAAGACCAAACACTTATCCAAAATCAAATCCCCAATTTCAAAAATCCAAATTCCTCTGTCTAATATCCACAAAGCTCTTCGGACGATCCTGGATCGTCTACATCCTTACTGGTCAGCTACTCTCTTGTTGATGCTCCTAGAAATAAACTGGACCAAAAACAATCCAACAAAATGATCTTTCCAAGATCAACTCAAAACTCAGAACACAAACTTTATTCCAAATCAGAAAACAGAACTTACTTCTCTCATCTGGAAGAGATAAAACAGGTGCACTCCAATCTGGCCTCAGATTCTGAAAAGTTTCCTGTATAACTCTCCAACCAAATATTGCAACATCCAATTGCTTCCAAACAAAAACAGCTACTACCATGCTTCCACTGCGCAACTCTGATTAAACAGATGAAAATGCTGAAGTCGAACACAGACTGGACAACACATTCCAAAATAAAGTTCACATATCCAAAAATAAAACCCAACAGTTTCTCCAAAACCTGAGCTACTTCCACAACTCAAAAGTCATCCTATTACTAAGCTGATCCATCGGTACCACTCCTGGAATCCAGTTGATACCAAACTCAATCTTCAGATGCTGGCAAAAATCTGACTTCCTGAAGACATCCAGAAAAATCACTGAAACATAATAAAACACTCAAATTATCGCAAGTCACTTTTGCGATCAATCCAACCTAATTCCAAAGATACTGCTCTCTCTCTCCCAAACAGAATAGCTCACTCCTATGTGGCCAATCCATCAAAGAAATGGAACTGCTCTGCTGCTTCTGAAGTTATCTCAAGAAAAACTGCTGAACCAAAAGACTTCCTAATCCAAAGCTCTTCGAGAATTCATACCTCAAAGCAAACAGGAACACCCAACTGATCCCAGCCACATCACCGAAGCAGACACACTTCCTTACTTGTTTCCAAAGAAACATCTTCGAGGACATCCATAGTCACTGTGTCTCATCACACAGCTACTATACCTTGATATATCAAAATATCATGACTTACTTCTGCCCAACCGACAGATCCAAACTCTAGCTCAACCAAATTACATTTCAAAAATGAACTCCGAACCTTAACCGATTTTCTTCAGAGATCAATGAAATTCTTACACCATCTAAAACTTTCTCGAGACGGTAATAGGTCTACAGTCTCGACAAATACACTTCCAACCTCAATCATTCAAATTCCAACCATTGGTAGTTGTGTTACACACACCACCACCCTATCTACCCTTATAGCTCATTAGAAAACCCGAAAAGGTAACCCAAAAATAGGTAGAAATATATATATATATATATATATATATATATATATATATATATATATAATATATATAAAAAATACAAATACGCTCTCTCAAGAAAGAAATCACTCAAGAGCCTAGGTATTCACTCAACCTAGCGCTCTGATACCAACTGTGACGACCCGACTTCCTAAACCCAGAAAGACGTATCGTCTTTAAGAAAGAAAAGGATGAGAAAATAGAAAAGATAGAGAAGAAAGAACAACAACATCAGAATCTCACAGCGGAACGAATAAATTATAATAATCACATAAGTATTTACATCATATACAACATCAATCAGAGTTATACAAATGATACATCACATACTAGACAGTTATAAACACCTGTCTAGTTAATACAACTCAAACAACACAAACAATACAGAGATACCAACACAGCAGAACTATATATATATATATATATATATATATACACACACACACACACACACAACACGCTGAAGCCACCTGCTCCATTGCTCCTCTAGAATTCGTCAAAGCCAACCTGAATCCCTTGGCTACCCGTAAAAATTTGGGTACCCGAGAGTTTATGAAAAACAAAAATAAACTTCGGGTCAGGCATGGGTCTGGTATGAGTAACAGGTTAAAGTTGCTTAACTTTAAAAATCCTTTGAAAACAAAGGGTATCACGAAAGACTCCCCACAAATAAACATGGAAAAGTTTTTACCTTACGCTAACCAAAACACTTGATAAGAAATTTTGTGATATTATAATAGGTCTAGGGTTTTCAAGTAAATAGAAAATAGCCGAAATTGTTACGTGATTAAATTCCAGCTACTAGCCACAAAAGTGGGTAATACAATCAAAACCATTGGCACTTATTGGATTGTGCATTCCATACAATGGCAGGGCTACTGGGGTACCGCCCGTCATAGTACGTGGCCTAGATCAACGTACCGAGGATCACTCCCGACCCCCTGCAACACAAGGCCGGAAGCATTCCTTACTGAACAGTCCCGAACAAGATAAACCCCGGCAGTTGTTCCAATCAACCACCCACACAGCCGAAAATAAAGGGACATCTAGACAGGGGAATATCCTTGTCCTGCTTGGGCATGACCAACCTAACCTTGCTGCACCTCCCCTGTTTTAGCCATTCCCGGTTGATGAGGCTTGAGGTTACGATTACCTTTATAGAACATATTTATTAGAATGCTCATCGCCCACCTGACGATGTGTTGAAAGCATTCAATCCATACAAGTCGTTCCGGGTTCGAACGAAACCGAAGGCATTATCTCGTTACACTCATTTTGGAATCACCCTCAAAGTTAACGACGATAACCCTTGCATTCTGAATCTTCATCTTCACTTCAGATTCACGACCTATCGCTAATTTGGAATCGATGTGGTTTTCGGATATTCCTAATGTGGAAACCCGATCCCGGTCTCATCGAAAACCAAAACGTGTCTTTTAAGGCCAAGTTGTCTATTTAGTCTTAACAGTTTAATTCAATATAATTCAATATTCACAGATGGATGATTCATAATATCACAATAGATAATCACAGATAATCTCATAAACAGAAAATCAATATTATCGTCCAAACAGATAATTAAATATTATCATATTTAAACCAAACATCCATGACACATAGATATAATTCATGCCAAATTACAATC
Source organism: Allium cepa (assembly GCA_030765085.1). NCBI lineage: Eukaryota > Viridiplantae > Streptophyta > Magnoliopsida > Asparagales > Amaryllidaceae > Allium > Allium cepa. The sequence continues at coordinate 345,622,707 of CM060938.1, forward strand.
AATCAAATGAAATATCAATATCATTCATCCATAAGCAATGATTTATAATCATATCATTTGTAATTAATTTAAAATGAATTAAATTAACTACTTCTATCTCTAATTAATTTAAAGTAAATTAAATTAATTCTTTATCTATAAATTCTGCTTATACAACCATCAATTAATTATAAATCAAATTAATTAATCATCCTCTAAATATTTACCATGATTAAACACCTTTGATTAATCATTTTCTAATTACAATAAGTAATTAATCTTTAATTAATTTCACAGATTAGTTGTCCTAAATCATTCATAGTAATTAGCATTTAATTACTTTATTTATATTAATTAAATATAATTAATTACATTTTTCTTTAATTAATCACCACATTATTAATTATTTCTTAATTAACCAATTCTTAATTTACATCATTAATTATATTAATTAATGATTCCTAATTTAGATTTAAAATAAATTACTTTATTTAAATTAATTTCATTGAATGATTAATCTTTTAATTTAACACAATTATTAATCACCTTTGATTAATATCAACCAGTAATTAACCACCCTTAATAACTCATATAAATAAATTAATTATTCCCATAATTAATTATCTCCACTAATTAATCCCAAGATTAATTATAAAAGTAATTATCCAAATTACTTTATTATCACATATTTTTTCATTAATTACATTCAGTAATTAACATCAATTACTTCTTTAGGTAATTGTGCTCCATTGCATACACTAAGTAATTACACTTATCAATTTATCAAATGACTTTCTTAAATTAATTAAAATAAATTAATTAACTTAAATTAATCATTTATCAAAATTAATTACAATAAGTAATTAATCTCTTAATTACTTTTATCAAGTAATTACCTCACAATTTACAAAGGATTATCTAAATTAATCTAATTAATTATTAAATTTAATCACATTAATTAGTTACTTAAAAATTCTTAGTTAATCATTAACTAACGACATTTCCTTAATTACATCTTAAAGAAATTTTCTTTGATTTAAACATTATCAGTTATTTCTGACTCTAAATTAATAATTAAATAAATCATTCTTTAATTATCTTATTAATTAAATTATTTTATTACCTTAATTATCTCTAAGGTAATTCATTTCTATTAATAATTTCATTAATATTAAAATGTAAATTTTAAATTCAAATTACATTTGAATTAAAAATCCAAAAAGATTCACCAATTTAAACATTACCAAATTTAAATTCAATTCTAAATAATGTGAAGTACATTCATCACTTATATATAAAATTTATGTAAGAAAAGTTTAAACTAGATTACTTAATCCTTTTTATTTAAAAATCAAGCTTTTAAAATTAATTATTTAATTTAAACTTGTTTTTAAAACATTTAGATTTCAAAACTGACTTATTTTTTGGATTTGAATTTCATTAGTTTAACTTTGAATTTAAAACTTGGGTTTTATCTTGTTTTTTTTAAAAAAAAATTGATTTTGATTTAAAACCAAATTCATTTGAAATCTTGGATTCAAAGTTCATTTGAAATTTATACTGTAAGTTCTTGAATTTAACCCATTTTAAATTCTGTTTTCAAACTTAAATAAAATGTAAAATCCGAAGCCTGAAGCCCAACTAAAATCATTTAAACTTTGATTTCATTTCAACCTTGAATCAAAAAAAATAAACTTGAATTTAATCTTCCAACTGAATCTAGACTTGATTAAACTTATACTTATTTTAGTTTTCATTTGAGTTTGTTTTAAAAATAGAACAACACTGTTTCCAGGTTACACATGCCTGAAATAACACTACTCGAACTCCCCCTTCAATAACTTCGGGTCATCCCCTACCACGCTTCGAGTTAACACTCGAGTATCACGAGTCTTCCCCGAGCCCAAAAAAAAACATTGCACCTCCAAATTCCTACAGAACTGCCATGGACACGATGTACGTGCACCGTGGCCCATCCACCTCCGGCCACCCACTGGAGCTCCAACATGTCGCCCACCGCCTCCAGATCACGTCACAACCACCCAAAAACATCACGGCAGCACAAAACAAAAATAGGTTTGAAAACCCAAACCTGGAACACAACAACCCCTTCCCCTCTCGAACCTGTCAACGCCGCATTCTCCCAACCCCGACCACTTGATGGTCAACGGCCCTGGCCATGAACTCATCTTCAACCAAGCTACCAACATCCAAGACCGCGTTGAACTCGACGCTTCGTGGCGTTCGATCCGACCCAATAAACTCCACTCAACCCAAACTAGGTAAAATTAGGTTTACAGAAAATATTTCGTCGCCGTCACCACCATGCCAAACTGCACCACCTACCACCATTTTTCCCATTACCGCGGTAAGCTCCTCCATCATCAAACAGAGCCCCGACCTCCCAGAATCAGTAATCACCCCAAAAATTTCCAAAAAAGCATTTTTAGTTCATCCTAGTACTGCCCCTCAATTCCCAGGTTAAAAATTATGATTTTGTTGTTAAAAATCATGTTATAGTTTTTGTTTTCACCTTAATATACTGAATTCATAATGTACAAAGTTTGAGTTTTTCACTTTTGTTTATTATACGCTATTATTTCCATATTCCAGAAACACTCAAGATTGACATTTAGCTTAATTAAGTTTTAAACATTAGTCCATAACAAATCAAATAGCTTTGTTTGAAATCCAAAATCTAACAACAATTTATTGAAGAGAATGCATTTAAATCCTAGAACAGGAAACTGGAAAATTAAGTACAGAGAACATTCATATGGTAATAGACAGGCATACATCAGATTGCTTTACATGTATACATACTACCATGTTTACCACAGAAATAACAAGCAACCATATTTAAACTTATGTTTGAAAAAAAAAATGATGTTACTCACTAATGCTTGAGAATGACAGAGCACATCTGGTTTGACAGTTTTGAACTTAAAAACTGTAAAGTAGTTTGCTTTGAACTTCCTTTGATTCATCCTTCCTTTGTTGTTGTAATGCCTTAGTTTATAAAAAGAAAAGCTTGCTATATAATTTTCCTTTTGTTTGAACGAACTAAGAAAATGGCATGTATATAATAGAGTTTCAGGGGAAGTTGATAACTGGTTTAAGCATATGCTAGTACAATTATACTCTTGTTTGTATTAGGCAAGATATTTATTTTGGAGGCTGGAATGATTTTGCATCCAATTCGTATGGACATGTTTACTGCTAGAAATGAAAGAATTTATTGTTTTAAGTGCTTTATGTTTACACTAATCTTATATATTTTTTTTGTACAAAGATATTTCTGTTTTGCAATTTTTTTACAGGTTGACTACATTTTATTTCTTAACTTGCTTTAGCTTGTTCTACAAACTATCATGCACAAGATATTTGTTTTACTTAGCTGTGTATACTTACTTTACTTTACTTTACTTTTACTTTCCTTCATTTCTAAGATTTACAGTCCATATACAAGCCTGATACATTTGTTCTCTCTGTATTTTGTTTTCCAGTTGAATATGAAAGCATTAAATGCTTTGGGTACTTCATGCTTTTATTTTTGTTTATATTCATGCCTGCATATCTATTTTTTTCTTGCTTTATTTTGTTTTATTTGCCAACATAATTATTGTATAGACATGATTACATCTTTCTGTATTTTACATACACATTTCAAAATTGGTTTTAGTTATTTGCTTTACTTTTACTACTTGCTCGCATGTTATATCTCATTTTTGTTCTTAGCTTATTCTAGTTATTATTTATAAACTTTACTTATGTTAAATATCATACATTTGATTTATTCTTAAGTTTAATAATTATAAAGTTTACTTTATTTTAAATTTACAAATCATAGCTTTCCAAAATACATGTATATAAATAAATGAATTTAAAATAACAATTTCTTTTATATTAAAATCTATTTATAAAAATATTGCATTATTGTTATTGTTTAAAAATCACTCATTACTAATTTAAAATGATTCATAAATGAAATCACTACATAAATAAATTACTTATTTTATAAAGTTGAAGTAAAAAGAACAAAACAATCTTTTTATTTAAATTTAAACTCTAGGCTAAAATCATTTTAAACAAATTAAACTTTATCTTGAGTATTTTAAAGATCATATTATTATTTATACAATATTAAACTCCCAAATTATCAAAAATAGTAGAATTAGAAAGCAAAACTTATCTATTAATTTAAAAACAAAACTGATCTATTTATACTATACACCAATATATACATATATACATTATAAATAGAAACAATTTAAATTAGCTTTTAAAAGATAAATTATCAGTTAAATATTTATTGAAAAGGAGATTTTTAAATCAATTCAAATATTATTAACAAATATTATCAAATCAATTTAATTTTTAATGTAGATTATTAAATTGATATTGCCCCAAATTTCCGGGATGTCACAAATGGGGTTTGGTCTCCCTCGTAGACAAAGAGACATCACACATTTGCTAGTCTAAATCACAAAAATGATCATTAACGATCATCAAGAAGTGTCAATTACAGTAAGCTAGTAAATATATGGGCCTAGCCTCATGTCCCATAACCACTAGCTTAACTTAAATATTTACGAACAAATTGTAAGTTTCCACTAGAAAATTGTCACAAGAGATTCAATCGAACAAGTCCAAGAATTAACCAACGAAGTAAACGCAAGCGTTTCATACCACTTGTTTTACTAAGTAGTTTAATTAGATTTCTCATATGAGTGAGGTAAAGGTTTATATATACTAGTAGGTTGGAAAACGATTTAAGAAACGAGCTTTGTAATAAAATAGTGTTGAAATCATTTTAATGGAAGAGTTTTGATATTTACTAGTAGTATTGACACCTTCATATTTTTAAAATGACAAATCACAAAAATGATTGTAGAAACAATAAGTCATAAAAATTCACATTTTGAAGACGTGAATAAAACCCAAAGAATTCGATTCCAAATCCATCAGTGGAAATACCTTTGTGACTTAACAGCCACGGCTTACGACTTAACGTAAGTCAACACAAGAAATCAGCAACTTATGAAATAGCATGCGGCCTAACAGAGAAACTTAACATGGCGTGACCTATAGCATGGCGCGACCTAAGTGCAAGCAACCTAAGGAATGGCGCGACCCAATGTTTGCAAGATATAGCAGGTGCGGCCTAACAGTGCAAGCAGGCCGAGCGACCTACGTGGTGTGACATAAGGGGTGCGACCAAGCGGAGCGGCCTAACACATGGCACGACCTAAGCATGGCGCAACTTAAGTTGTGAGAGAAGGACGAGCGACTAAAGATGGAACGACCTGAGCATGGTGCGACCTAAGTTTGGGGTGACCTAAGTTGTGAGAGAAGGCCGAGCGACCTAAGTGGTAGAAGAGCAAATCGAACGACCTATGTGGCCAGCGACCTAAGAGGTTGCGACCTAACTTGTCGCGACCTAAGTTGGTTGCGAGATATAGCAGGTGCGACCTAACACGACCGAGCAACCTAAGGTACTGGGGCAAGCCGAGCAACTAAAGGAGACAAATGGCGCGACCTAAGTGGTTGCGACCTAAGTGGTTGCGACCTAACTGCAGGCCGAGTGTCATGTATGCAGGCCGAACGACCTAGGGGATAGAAGTGCAAAAACTCTCTCAATTTGCAACCGATCGAGCATGAACGCTAAGGGATTACGCCCATCGGCTACTCGGTCCTATTGGCTCCTCGATGCATCACCAAAAACGTGTTCAATCATCAAAGTTAGGATTTTTAAAGATTTGAACCCAAAACACTAAAAATTGGAATTTTCACCAATTCAATCCAAACCAAAAGCAAATGCATATGAATAAGTGTTAGGAATTCATACCCAACAATCAAAGATAGTTATAGACAAAGATGTGAGATAAAAATCCCACCTTTTCACAAAATCAATGAAGAAGAAGCTTGAAAGCAAAGAAAGAATCAACCACACTTCAATCTCAACACAAGAAGCTTGAATCAATGGCTTCTCTTTGAATTTGGAGTTATATGTTGGATTTGCAAATGAACTAGGGCTTGGAGTTTTAATTTCCCATTCCTCCCTCCAATTTTGATGAAGCTTGAGGGTTAGGAAACGAAAGTGAAGTTATGAAGGGAAGAAGGGTTGAGCTAGAGTTAATATTTTAGGCTAATGGGCTAAACCAAACCCAAAACCCAAAGTGAAAAAGTGGCAAAATTCCACTAACTCCAAACGTATCAAAGTTTATACTCAAAAAAGATCGCAAACGGCGTTTTGGATCCAATGGAAGTGGTCTCGAGTCCTAATTCGACCGTATGCAAAAAGTAACTTTTTGGATTAAAATCCTGTGACGACCACCCATGACTCCCGCACCAAAACAAGGGAATAGTGCGCTGAAAGGTGTGCAAGGCAACCATGGATGATAGTCAGGGTAAAATAAAATCGCAGAATCTCTATCGTAACTCACAGCGCATGGATAAAATACAATAGAGAAATATATAGTGAAGTCTCATAACAGAAAAATCATCATATAAGCATCACAGAAGTTTTATACAATCATCTCAACAAATCCATACATCAAGACCTCACTACAAACACTCATCAAATACAGCAGCGGATACCCAGTACATATAAGAAAATAATATGCATAGCCTCCTGCTCGTCTTCGTCATCATCAGCGGAAAACTCTAAGCACAACACCTGCCACCTGCTACCTAGTCTGCCCATCCCAAACATGGATGAACAGCCCAAGGTAATAAGAGGAGACATAAAACCTTGAGTCAGACAAAGTCTTAGTGAGCAGTAAATTAACAATCAAACATACCAAAGAGCATAAGGGATAAAAGGAATAGGAACCAAACCATCCCACTCCACCTCTTTCTACAGTGATAGCCCCCAGACACACACTAAGGAGAAGTAAGCATAACATAGCAGATAAGTAAGGTAAAGCAATAATCACTCGAGTCAAGGACGATGTTTTCCAAATACAAACCCCCAAGGCCTAAACCAAGATCAGATAAGCACCCAGAAAACACCGCTCTTGAAGCCGAATGATGATACAACCAAACATCCAAACATCCATGACTCTGGCTATCACTGTTATCATTGCCTTGATTTCACCGTTAGTTGAATGACCGCCTGTCAAGGGCTAATGGTAACCCCGGTTTAGCCATAACTCCGCACGTCATCGTGACCCGTGCCTAAGCCGAACGCATCAGCCCAGAGTACTAGCACGTCATCATGACCCGTGCCTGGAACGTCATCGTGACCCGTTCCAACGTACCCTTGCTTTGAGTATGCTAGAACCTTCAACAACGATGAGATCTTAGCCTCCTAGTCATCCTCCTCGACGACTACTTCCATACTAGCTCAAGCGCCTCTCAAGCTAACCATTATCCACCCCAACCCGGACCGCATCACCGAGTTATAACTTTGCACGTCGTCATGACCCGTGCTTGGAACGTCTTCGTGACCCGTCCCATCACAACATATGTCTTGCCTCATCACATCATAGCAAAGTCTCTCAACTTGGAACGTCATCATGACCCGTCCCATCTCAACACAAGCCTTGCCTCATCATATCATCGCAAAGTCCCAACTCAACCATGCTTTGCCTTCTCGCATCATGGCAAGATCCCACATCCTCGAATCCATCCATATGAGCTTCCACATCCGCTTCATATGCCATTGGCAGCTTTCACCATTCAAGAGCCTTTCCACTTAGCTTTTGAATCATCTTCAACCATCTTGTTCCAAATCAACTACAAGCTAACTTGGAGCAATCAAATCTAACATACATTCAAACATTCAACCATTCAAACAAGATCTATTAAGCAATATCAATTATAATGGCAATTTCGTAATTAAGTGAGCAAAAGTCCAACATACGTGAAATCATGGTTTTTAGCATAGATCTATCAAATCTAAAACATGGGTCTAATACTTGATAAATAACTTTCATAGATAAACATCTTCAAATATGATGGATCTACATGCAGACTTAAGGAAAATGCGAGAAAACGCTAACTTTAACACATAAACATATCACCAATCCACTACACTCCTTTGGGTCCGTGTGAGAGATAACTACCACTCACCAAATCACCAAAACAACCTAAAATGAATCAACTACAGATCTGGACAGCAAGGACTTGGACTTGATCCGGAGAAATTTCACTTGAAACGGTGAAATCTAGCCTCTTCGGATGAAAATCTTCAACTTTGGCTCTTGATCTTTGATCTTGATCTTCGATCTTGGATGGATGTTAGAATTAGATTGGAATGGAGAAAAGAAGATGATCGAGTCTTCAAAATGGCAGCACTTCGTCGCTTCAAAAACCGGTGCCAAAAAGTGAGCCAAACCCCTCTATTTATAGGCTGGAAACCCCTTAGGTCGTCGCCCCTTAGGTCGTCCCCGACCTAACTATGAGTCGTTGCCGACTCATCAGCCCCTACGACCTACGACCTAACCAACACAACATACAACCAAGGCCGACTTACGACTTAATACCAGTGCCGACTCAAACCCCTGCCGACCTATGTCCCCAACGACCTAACAAACACACAATACAAAAGCCTCCGACCTAACTTAGGTCGTTGCCGACCTATCATGCTACGACCTAACAACATAGCCGACTCACGACTCAACCTATTTCCTTTAGGTCGCGCTAGCGACCTAACGACTCATCTACCAACGACTCAAGCATGCCTCTCTAAACCCTAAGTCGGCTACTTTCCTGGGTCGGTCCATCTCTAAGTCGCCTAACCTTTAGGTCGCTACCCCCTCTTAGGTCGCTCTCCACTAGGTCGGTCACTTTCTTAGGTCGTTCCTCTATCCTAGGTCGCTCAACCGACCTAACTCTCAACACATTAACATCCTAACCCGTTAGCTCCTTAGGTCGCTCACCCCTACCTACGACCTATCCTATGAGTCGGCCCTCTATGAGTCGGCCACGACTCATCACTTGACCCCTATTTCGCCTCTCTTCTTAAGTCGGCAACTACTATGCCGTTCTATCCCTTAACTCGGTCCATCCCCTTAAGTCGTCTACGACTTATCTATGAGTCGGTCACGACTCATCACTTGCACTCGGGTCAACTCCTAAACAACTCAAGCTAGAGGCCACACAAACAACACTATCGACCTGCAAATTCTACGTTTTATCGACACGTAAAATACGGGTCGTTACATTCTCTCCCCCTTAGGAATTTCGCCCCCGAAATTCCAAGCAAACAACAGCAATCAAAATTATTCCGCATGCCTATCATCCATGGCAATCAACAATCCATGCAACCAATTCTAACCTAGCATGCAGAATTCTAAGACTTAGAACAAGCTACAAATTCATGAGATGTCACGACACTTTAGGGCCATACCTCGAAGAGTTCGGGATGAGCTGCCTTCATCCTCTCTTCCTCCTCCCACGTACAGTCGTTAACATCATCACTCCATTGTACCTTGAGCAACGTAATCGTCTTCCTCCTAAGCTGTTTCGTATCGGTTTCAACAATACGAAGCGGCTTACGAGGTCTCGAAACAACAGGATCAACCTCTAAGTCTTCACAGCTATCAGCAGAAACCACCGTAGTTGGGTCGTGCATATACTTCCGTAGACAAGATACATGAAAAACATTGTGCACACCCGCCATCTTTTCCGGTAACTCCAATCTATAAGCGAGCTTTCCAATTCGCTCGATAATCGGGAATGGTCCAACGAATCTTGGAGTTAACTTTCCTTTGTTCCCGAATCTTATAACATTCTTCAATGGAGAAATCTTCACAAAAACCATATCACCCACGTCGAATTCCAAATCCTTCCGACGATTATCTGCATAACTTTTCTGACGATCCTGGGCTGCCTTCATTCTTTGTCGAATGATCTCTATACAATCCGAAGTCTGTCGAATCATCTCTGGCCCAAGTATCAGCTTTTCTCCAGTTTCCAACCAACATGTCGGAGAGTTACACGGTCTTCCATATAATGCCTCATATGGTGCCATACCAATACTCGACTGATAACTGTTATTATAAGCAAACTCCACCAAATGAAGGTGATCTTCCCATGATCCTCCGAAGTCCAAAACACATGCTCTAAGAAGATCTTCCAAAACTCGGTTGACTCTCTCAGTCTGACCATCTGTTTGAGGGTGATAAGCTGTACTCAAACACAACTCGGTTCCCAAAACTTCCTGGAAGCTCTTCCAAAATCTACTAGTGAACAATGGGTCTCGATCGCTCACTATACTCTTCGGAACACCATGGAAACGAACTATCCACTTAACATACAACTCAGCCAACTTCGATGCAGTCCTAGTCGATCGAACAGGAATGAATCTTGCACTCTTGGTCAAACGATCTACGATGACCCAAATCCCTTCATTCCCTGCTCTTGTCCTAGGTAGACCATCGATAAAGTCCATCGACACTTGCTCCCATTTCCATGTAGGAACCTCTAATGGCTGAAGCAATCCACTGGGCTTCTTCTGCTCAGCTTTCACCAACTGGCAATTCATACACTTGGAAATAAAGTTTCCAACATCCTTCTTCATACCTTCCCAGTAGTAGGTTCTCTTCATATCCCGATACATCTTATTTCCACCTGGATGAATTGTCAACTTCGAGTGATGACTCTCCCTCAGAACTTCATCTCTCAATCCATCTACATCGGGAACAACTAGTCGCCCTTGCTTTCGAAGCCAACCCTCTCGATCGACCTCGAATCCCTTATCCTTCTCCGGGTCCAATCCAGATTCCAAATCACAGATAATCTTGACAAGCTTATCATCTCCCCTTTGCCTCTCACCAATTCTTTCCACAAGAGTAGGCCTTATTGATAAGTTTGCCAACATCTCAGGTTCCAATTCACATCTAGGCCTGAAATCAAATCCAGCCAAATACTCAAGACTCTTCCATTCTGAAAACATGGCTCCCAATCCTGCATGTCTTCGACTTAACGCATCAGCCACTGCGTTACCTTTCCCCGGAGTATAGGCTATACCAAAATCATAAGATGCTAGGAACTCTAGCCACCGTTGCTGTCGAAGATTTAAATCCTTTTGGGAGAACAGATACTTCAACGACTTATGATCTGTAAACAACTCGAATCTAACTCCCAATAGATAATGTCTCCACATCTTCAAAGCAAACACAATCGCCGCTAACTCCAAATCATGAGTCGGATAGTTCCTTTCATGCGGCTTCAGTTGTCGACTAGCATACGCAACAACTTTATCCTTCTGCATTAGCACCGCTCCTAGTCCAGTGCCACATGCATCGGTGTAAACCACCATCTCATCATTCCCACTCGGAATAGTCAAAACAGGAGCACTTGTCAGTCGCTCTTTCAGGATTATGAAAGCTTGTTCACACTTATCATTCCATCTGAACACTTGATTCTTCTTCGTCAATCCTGTCAACGGTGCAGCTATCTTGGAAAAGTCTTTGATAAACCGACGATAATATCCTGCTAATCCAAGAAAACTTCTCACATCAGATGCATTCTTAGGCCTAACCCAATCCTGGATCGCTGCCACCTTAGCGGGATCAACCGCTATTCCATTTCCAGAAATAACATGACCTAAGAACCTCACTTCATTCTTCCAGAAGTGACACTTCGAAAACTTAGCCTTCAGCTGATGTTTCCGCAAGATCCCCAAAACAATCCTCAAGTGTGTCTTGTGCTCTCCCTCAGTTCTGGAATAAATCAGAATATCATCCACGAACACAAGCACGAACCTATTCAACTGATCTCTGAACACTCTATTCATAAGATCCACAAAATATGCTGGCGCGTTAGTCAACCCAAACGGCATTACCAGCCACTCATAAAACCCGGATGGTGTCCTGAAAGCAGTCTTCGGCACACTATCCTTCGCCACTCTCAACTGGTGAAATCCCGTTGCCAAATCCATCTGAGAAAACACCTTAGCCTCGTGAAGCTGATCAAACAAGTCATCTATTCTCGGCAATGGATACTTGTTCTTCTTAGTCACCTTATTCAGCTCACGATAATCCACACACAACCTCAACGATCCATCCGCTTTGGTTGCGAACACAACTGGCGCACCCCATTCGGACACACTTCTCCGAATGAATCCTTTCTGCAAAAGGTCATCAACTTGCACCTTCAGCTCTTGCTGCTCCCTCGGTGCCATCCGCCTAAGAGGCATCACAACAGGTCTGGCTCCCTCAACTAGATCGATACGAAACTCGATCTCCCTATGCGGCGGCAACCCTTTGACTTCCTCAAAGACATTCTCAAACTCATTCACAATAGGCACCGATGACAGTCCATCCCGTGGAACAACTAGCGAATACATGAAGCTCATGAAGACGCCTTCTTCATGCTTACATCGTATCACAACCTTTCGCCCTTCCACATTCCCGACTGTCACCTCAAGCCTCTCACAATCAATCCTAGCCGCATACTTCCTAAGCCAGTCCATACCCAAAATAATTCCGAACCCCGCAAAGTTCAGAACAAAGCAATCACAAACAAACGAGCAATCATGACTCGACACAACTAGACCACGGCATATCATACACAAACATGACGAACCCCCAACCGGATTAGTCACAACCAATGGCCTATCAACAATATCCGGTTTCATACCTAACCGGCATACCAACTCATCACAAACAAAAGAATGCGACGCTCCAGTATCAAACAACACTCTAACTGGAACACCACAAATAGAAAGAGTACCTTGAACCACCACACTCTTCCCCTTCTCCTCAGCAGTAGGAGCTTTCGAAGACGATGGAACAGCCCCCAAAGCATAGGCTTGCACAACCTGCCTATCTTTCCTCGGTTCTGGACAATCCTTCTTAATGTGTCCCAGCTTATCACAGTTGTAACACTTCAACTGCACCTTCGGATTCTTGCAATCCCGAGAAAGATGACCCTTCTGACGGCAGTTATAACAAGTCACCTCGCCCTTTGGCTTCTTCTGACCATCCTTTCCCTTCTGTTGCTGCTGCTTCCTCTTCTTATTCCCACTCTGCTGTGGTTTAGATCCTTCCCTGGTTACAGCAACAACAGAACTTTCCCTAGGAAACAAACTCTCATGCCTCAGAGCTTTCTCCACCAGCTTCTCAAATGGATCGTCCAGATGATCCACTAACTGCCTTCCTAGATAAGCATCCAGACCAGTCACAAACTTTTCATTCTTCTGGTAGGGAGAATCAATATATGATCTGGCATACTTAGACAAAGCTTCGAACTCAGAAATATACTCCAGAACAGGCCTTCCGCCTTGTTTGAGCTCCACAAATCTCTTGAACAAAACAGACCTCTGAGCAGTAGAGATGAACTTGGCTTCAAATCTAACTTGGAACTGCTCCCAAGTAATATCCTCTTCTGGTGTATCTATGGTGATAGAATTCCACCAATCAGCAGCTCTTCCCTGAAGCTGTCTCGATGCAAGCTTTCTCTTAGTTGCATCCTCAATCCCTAAGTCACCAAAGATCCTTTTGCAAGCATCAATCCATCTCTGCACCTCAATAGTCGACTCCGTCCCCAAGAAAGCTTTTCCTCCAAGAGAAGTATAATCCTTGCAAAGCTTAGCAAAATCCACCGGTCTTGGAGCTTGAACTTGAACTCCCACATCCACTGATGATCCTGAAGCTGGTATCCTTCTCATGATCGAAGTCATCATCGCTTCGAACATAGTTCCATAATCAACAGCTCCTTCATCAGCACGGCTTTCCCTTGCAGCTGGTCTCCCTCTTCGACTCATCCTTAATATCTGTAATAAGAATGATTAGAACACCTTAAGAAACAACTGCATAAGGAGTTCAAATCCTTCTAGGCTACTATATTATATATAGTAATCATCCATCAAAATACAATTACGTCTCTCATACGTAGTTACGTCAGCGAGCGTTGGCTGAAATCGATTAACCAAAGCTCTGATACCAAATGTGACGACCACCCATGACTCCCGCACCAAAACAAGGGAATAGTGCGCTGAAAGGTGTGCAAGGCAACCATGGATGATAGTCAGGGTAAAATAAAATCGCAGAATCTCTATCGTAACTCACAGCGCATGGATAAAATACAATAGAGAAATATATAGTGAAGTCTCATAACAGAAAAATCATCATATAAGCATCACAGAAGTTTTATACAATCATCTCAACAAATCCATACATCAAGACCTCACTACAAACACTCATCAAATACAGCAGCGGATACCCAGTACATATAAGAAAATAATATGCATAGCCTCCTGCTCGTCTTCGTCATCATCAGCGGAAAACTCTAAGCACAACACCTGCCACCTGCTACCTAGTCTGCCCATCCCAAACATGGATGAACAGCCCAAGGTAATAAGAGGAGACATAAAACCTTGAGTCAGACAAAGTCTTAGTGAGCAGTAAATTAACAATCAAACATACCAAAGAGCATAAGGGATAAAAGGAATAGGAACCAAACCATCCCACTCCACCTCTTTCTACAGTGATAGCCCCCAGACACACACTAAGGAGAAGTAAGCATAACATAGCAGATAAGTAAGGTAAAGCAATAATCACTCGAGTCAAGGACGATGTTTTCCAAATACAAACCCCCAAGGCCTAAACCAAGATCAGATAAGCACCCAGAAAACACCGCTCTTGAAGCCGAATGATGATACAACCAAACATCCAAACATCCATGACTCTGGCTATCACTGTTATCATTGCCTTGATTTCACCGTTAGTTGAATGACCGCCTGTCAAGGGCTAATGGTAACCCCGGTTTAGCCATAACTCCGCACGTCATCGTGACCCGTGCCTAAGCCGAACGCATCAGCCCAGAGTACTAGCACGTCATCATGACCCGTGCCTGGAACGTCATCGTGACCCGTTCCAACGTACCCTTGCTTTGAGTATGCTAGAACCTTCAACAACGATGAGATCTTAGCCTCCTAGTCATCCTCCTCGACGACTACTTCCATACTAGCTCAAGCGCCTCTCAAGCTAACCATTATCCACCCCAACCCGGACCGCATCACCGAGTTATAACTTTGCACGTCGTCATGACCCGTGCTTGGAACGTCTTCGTGACCCGTCCCATCACAACATATGTCTTGCCTCATCACATCATAGCAAAGTCTCTCAACTTGGAACGTCATCATGACCCGTCCCATCTCAACACAAGCCTTGCCTCATCATATCATCGCAAAGTCCCAACTCAACCATGCTTTGCCTTCTCGCATCATGGCAAGATCCCACATCCTCGAATCCATCCATATGAGCTTCCACATCCGCTTCATATGCCATTGGCAGCTTTCACCATTCAAGAGCCTTTCCACTTAGCTTTTGAATCATCTTCAACCATCTTGTTCCAAATCAACTACAAGCTAACTTGGAGCAATCAAATCTAACATACATTCAAACATTCAACCATTCAAACAAGATCTATTAAGCAATATCAATTATAATGGCAATTTCGTAATTAAGTGAGCAAAAGTCCAACATACGTGAAATCATGGTTTTTAGCATAGATCTATCAAATCTAAAACATGGGTCTAATACTTGATAAATAACTTTCATAGATAAACATCTTCAAATATGATGGATCTACATGCAGACTTAAGGAAAATGCGAGAAAACGCTAACTTTAACACATAAACATATCACCAATCCACTACACTCCTTTGGGTCCGTGTGAGAGATAACTACCACTCACCAAATCACCAAAACAACCTAAAATGAATCAACTACAGATCTGGACAGCAAGGACTTGGACTTGATCCGGAGAAATTTCACTTGAAACGGTGAAATCTAGCCTCTTCGGATGAAAATCTTCAACTTTGGCTCTTGATCTTTGATCTTGATCTTCGATCTTGGATGGATGTTAGAATTAGATTGGAATGGAGAAAAGAAGATGATCGAGTCTTCAAAATGGCAGCACTTCGTCGCTTCAAAAACCGGTGCCAAAAAGTGAGCCAAACCCCTCTATTTATAGGCTGGAAACCCCTTAGGTCGTCGCCCCTTAGGTCGTCCCCGACCTAACTATGAGTCGTTGCCGACTCATCAGCCCCTACGACCTACGACCTAACCAACACAACATACAACCAAGGCCGACTTACGACTTAATACCAGTGCCGACTCAAACCCCTGCCGACCTATGTCCCCAACGACCTAACAAACACACAATACAAAAGCCTCCGACCTAACTTAGGTCGTTGCCGACCTATCATGCTACGACCTAACAACATAGCCGACTCACGACTCAACCTATTTCCTTTAGGTCGCGCTAGCGACCTAACGACTCATCTACCAACGACTCAAGCATGCCTCTCTAAACCCTAAGTCGGCTACTTTCCTGGGTCGGTCCATCTCTAAGTCGCCTAACCTTTAGGTCGCTACCCCCTCTTAGGTCGCTCTCCACTAGGTCGGTCACTTTCTTAGGTCGTTCCTCTATCCTAGGTCGCTCAACCGACCTAACTCTCAACACATTAACATCCTAACCCGTTAGCTCCTTAGGTCGCTCACCCCTACCTACGACCTATCCTATGAGTCGGCCCTCTATGAGTCGGCCACGACTCATCACTTGACCCCTATTTCGCCTCTCTTCTTAAGTCGGCAACTACTATGCCGTTCTATCCCTTAACTCGGTCCATCCCCTTAAGTCGTCTACGACTTATCTATGAGTCGGTCACGACTCATCACTTGCACTCGGGTCAACTCCTAAACAACTCAAGCTAGAGGCCACACAAACAACACTATCGACCTGCAAATTCTACGTTTTATCGACACGTAAAATACGGGTCGTTACAAATCCGACTAACGATAAAATATTTAAATAAAATATTTAAATATTCAATTGTAAAAATATGTGAGTTGTTACATTCGGGTTCAAAAACTTTAAATTGTACAGAATGAAAAATAACTACTAAGTGCAACATTTACTCAACCGTCTTAGATGGAACTAAATAGATTATTCATTCACCCAAACAAATTTAAAGTATCTTTGCCCAAACAGCTATAAGTCAAGCAAACAATTATTTCAAACAATAGATCAAGTTCATTCATGTAATTATTTATCTTTTTAATTTACCTTTTATTTCTTACAGTTTCATTTACTTTTATTCATAATCTTATACTTACAATACTTACTTCCTATTACCTTTATTACAGTAACATTTCAATTATAACTTAAGTTCACAAAAATTCAATCATCAAATTCTTATTTATTAAAGAATTTCATGGGATACTTCCATTATTTCAACTTTTTACTTGTATAATAATCTATTACATTTTCTTATTAAACATGGTAAGTTTTATTATTTGGTAAGTTATATATATATATATATATATATATATATATATATATGTTTTTCAGAATGCAACTGAAAGTTACACAAGTTTATTTTATTTCTTTTAATTAATTCATTGTTCAATAATTTTATCTTGTGTCTTATAAGTTACACTTTTAACTTTCTTTTAATTTCCTTTATAACTTAGCATTAAATATCCTATTTCATTTAGAGGTTTCAATCATTAGTTAAATCCCATTTCACTACATTAATTAAAACTATTAATTAATGGAAACTTAAGAATTAAATACCGGGTTTAATTTCAAATCATTTTAAAATAATAGATAAATGTATATACTTACAGTTTATATATCCAATTATATTGAAAACAATTTAAAATTCATTTTTTTATCAAAATAAATCTGTAGTAAAACTACTATAGTAGCCTTCCAACTTAGAAACTCGAAAATGAAGGTCGATGATGTGTGCACTCATCACCGAAATTATTTTCTAGCGATAAAGAAGTGAGTACATAACTTATTTCTTTCCAAAGTTTCTTTAAAGTAATTCTTTCAAATCATAATATTGAAATATTTATATTAGAAAATATTTCTAAATAATATTGTTATTATACTCCAAATCATTCAAAAGAAATTTTCAGAACTCCAGAACTTAGATTCTAAATTTCCAAATTTCATTTATTTTGTTAAAAATCTCATTTTCAACTAATATCTAAAATTTTCACTACCTAACAACTAATAAATTACAACCTAATATATATCAGATTTATAAAAAAAATCTATTTTATATATATGGATAATATAATAGGCAAAATTATTTCATTCACCTGTATTCAAAAACAAATATCGTGTCGGTCTGTCCTATTAAGGGTTTAGAAATCCATATTGATGTCATAGCGTCCTGTGCACCAACCAGAATTTACAAATACAAAACGGAACAAATTAACACAATATCAAAACCTTTTATAACACTAACAAATACGCTCTCTCATATATATATACACTCAGCGACTCATTATAGGGTATTACTACCCTATAAATAAAGAGTTCAGACCCCACAAAGCTAAGGTTTATCGCTAAACCAAAGCTCTGATACTAGGTGTAACGTCCCGCCTTTTTGTACGTTTTAAATCGATGATAAACCACATTTCAGACTTAAACCATACAGAAGGGCGGATTATTATGGGGTAAATAAGAAAAGGCAGATAAGGGAAAAACAAAATAAAATCTTGTAGTGGAACGATAAAATATAATAATCAAATATACAGTTCATGAAACTGTTTTCCAAAATATTTGATTATATTTATACAATACATATCAGAGTTACACATACTAGAGAACAATAAATAATAATGCAGCGGAAAAAGTGATGCAGTGGAACAATATAGTATATAATAGTAATAAAATCTTCGTCTTCGTCCTCCAAAGTAAGGCCTTCAAACCCTGAAATTTTCAGGCTAACCCGAGCGAATTTGTAACGACCCATAAAATTCGATGATTTTAAAAGAGTTAATTTAACAGGATTTCTCATTTAATTTAGAAAGGAATAAAAGTCTTAAAGTTTATATTGGAGCGAATGTAGAAATTTGATGAAGCGGCTGTAATTAAATGTTAACAATTTAATATTTATATTGCAATAAATTAAATTGAGAGGTATTTAAGAATTTAACCCCATACGTTGATGTAAATGTATTAAACTTGAAATTTTAAAAGATATTGTAATGACCCGCAAATCCGTACCGCTGGAGTCAACACTATTCTACCTAAATCAACTCAAGTTATACAGAAATACGAACCATTTGGGTTAAAGAAGAAGAGGTAGTAGAAGAAAATAGAAAACAACTACAGAATCTAACCATCGTAGCGGAATAAAATATAATAGATGATAAAAGATCTTTACTCAAAATCAAATATATCTTTCTATATATATATTACATCATCAGAGTACATCAACCACAACTCAACATCAAAATCATACAAATGGTTACACAATCAACTCAACACAGCGGAATATATATATAAACAAGTATGGGAGTACGTATCGTCATCCTGCTCGTCTCCTGAGCTCCACAGCATCATACCCTGTATCCTATAATACTCGGTCTGACCCGAGCATTACAGTTAAATAACACCCGAGTCAGTCTGGAATACCAGCATGAGAAAATCACACTCAGTCGATTATTAAAGTTTCAAAAATCTTTTGAAAACAAAAGCGTCTCGTAAGACCACGCCACAAATAAACATGTCAGGTTTTACCTTACGATAGCTAAAACAATTTTTATAGAAATCCTCTGATATTATAAAAGGGTCTATATACAAATACTTATAAAATAGCCGAATAAATTATTAAATTCCATCTATTAGCCACATAGTGGGTAATACAAAACAAAACTCGTACAAGGCTCGTAGGGAGAATGGATTTCCAACCAATGACTAGGCACTGGGGTACCACCTGTCACGGTACGAGGCCTAGATCACCGAACCGAGAAGTACGTCCGCTCCCCTGCAACACAAGACCGGGACTACCACTTACTGGATAATCCCAAGTGAGATCACCCCGCGGTTGGGATCAACAACCGCCCACTAAGCCGAAATAAAAAGGGACATCTAGACAGGGATGACCTCACCCTGCTTGGGTGCTACCCACCTAGCCTTTCTTCATAACCCCTGATTTTCAGTCATTCCCATTTGATGAGGCTTGAGGCTAAGCGTTACCTTTTTAGAACAATATCCCTTAGAATGCCCATCGTCCACCTGATGATGTTTCGCAAGCATTCATCCATACAAGTCCGTCCCGGGTTCGAACGGAACCGAAGGCACTATTCCTACTACATCCATTTTGGAAATATCCTCAGGATTAGTAGCGACTAGCCCTTTCACTTCACTGCTCCATCTTCGAATCCAAACTCGTTTCCATGAAACGTACAAACCAGATCGAAGGGGTTTTCGAGAAATAAATCTCGATCCCGGTCTCTTCGAAACGATCAACGCATTTTTCCAATATTGATAGTCGGTGATGTAACAATCAATTAATATTCACAAACAACCATCAACCAATAAATAATTTCCAAAATTATTTATTTATCTCAAAATATCTTTACAATATATATTTTCACTTTCAAGCCCTTTTTGAAAACAGATTCAAACTATCTTCCTTTCTTAGAATAAATCCAAGTATTTCCATTTCCTCTGGAATCACCAAGCACAAAACACTAGATTTTTTTTTAAAATAATTTAAAAAGACTTTATTGTAAAATATATTTAACATTTAAATTAGAAAAAATTTACTTTAATACTTAATTTATAACAATACTATAGAAATAACTAAAATAAGGTTACCTTATAACTATACATTAGATTTCTTCTTTAAACAAAATACCAAATCATTCTTTACTTAATTATAACGATAATAGATTAAAAAAAGTACTTACTTTAGAATTTACTTTTAAACATTTAAGTTCAAACTACTTCAATAATTTACTAAAAATACATACTATATAAAAATTTGAAAATAAAGTTACTTAATAAAATATAAAACTAGATTTCTACTTTTAAAAACAAAATACTAAGTTACTTCTTAATAATTACTACCAAAATAGATTAAAAGAAAATACTTACTTTAGACTTTAAATACTAGAAATAATAAATTTTACAAAACTTGCTTTCATTAAAAACAACTTTAAAACACTTAATTTATATTTAAAAATTTACTTTTAAAAACATATACTTGGCCATCCAGAGAAAATTCCAACTTCAATCACTTAAATCAGTTTCCCCAAATTGATTTCCAATTTATTTTATTTGAAATAAGTTTCTTTAATTACTCAATTCATTTCAAAATTCATTAGTTATGGACTTATTATTAATGTTATTATTTCTCGTTTGTTTTTGAACCCTTTTAACTGAAATATACGGATTTCAGCCTTTCCCAATTCTTCTTTATTCCTTTCAATAATTTAAATCTTAAATTTTAAATAAATGTTTTGTTCTTTTTAAATAATATCACGGAAGATTAAAATTCATTAACTTTCTGTTTATTAAAATTTCCTTTCTATACTCAAGAGTTATTTAATAGAATTTTAAAGTCACTTTATTTCTTTCCAATGCATTTAATAATTTATTCAAATTTCTATAATTATTTTACTTACAATTTCACTTCTTTTATTATCTTTCCAAATTTCAATTTATATATTTTTGATAATTCATCATACCCAATTATATCCAATCGAACCATAGCATTCAATATTCCAATATAATTCATCATAGAATATCAAATAAATCACAACAGAGGGTATTAAATAATTTAAATAAATATTGAGGGATCCAGTTGGATCCCTCCAACCTGTTTTTTCCCTTGCCCTTGCCCTAGCCTCCACGAATCCCTACTCGTCACCACCTCAGACCACTGGTACTTCCACCGCCTCAACATACCAACTGGCCTCGCCGAAAAATCCACCTCATTGCCCCTCCACCTGATTCGAACGCGACTTGAATCGCGAGTCCCCTCGCGACGCCACAGAGATCCGTACACGTGCCTCCGGTGATTAGCATTCGCGAGCGCCTCTTTTTTTTATATGATTCGATTTAGTAAAAAGGGCAAGCGGCCATTATTTAATTTTTTTACAGAGGAAGGGATAAGAGATTATTATAAAATGAAGTCAACCCCCTCTTTGCTTTCGGTTCCGTATAATCTTTTTTTTCTTTTTTTTTAAACGCAGCTGAAAGCTTTCTCCTGAAGCTTCTTTTTTTTAATTTTTTTAAGATTCGATGATATGTTATTTCTATTTCTTTGTTTCGGTTTGAACAGATGAGGATGGAAGTAAGATGCATGATTTAATAAAGTGAAAGAATGAAGGGTGGCGTGCTTCAGAAGGTAAGCTTCAGATGTGAAAAATAAAAGTTCTGATGTGAAATGTATTTGACTGGTCAAGCTATACAATATGTATATTTTATTTAAATTCAATTTAAACGATATAAATTTCAAAACTGAACAAACCACTCTAAATTAAATTTTAACACTTTTACTATCTTCACTAACATCAATATAAATTTTATAAGCCTTCAAATTATTTTTAATCGGCTTAAAATTCTGGATTCAATAAGTTCCCAAGTTCAAATTATTTAATTCAATAATTAAATTATCAAATAAATTGTGATATTCATGATTCAAGTTAAAATTGCTCTATTGAATACTTAAAATTAATTAAATATCCCAATTTTAAATGCTTGAAAATTCCATCTAAGACTATTGAGTAACGGATGCACTTAATAGTTATTCTTCATTCCGTACAATTTCAGAATTTGAACCCGAACAACAAATTGATTATTTGATTGAATGGTTGTCTGTTGGTGGCATGTGCTATTTGTTAAAATTTATGGTTGTTGCATTTGATTGGATATGAATGATTGAATCTACCCAAACATTTCACTGTAATATAAATATTTAACTTTTAGACTACATAAGTGAATACAGATGATGGAAGCAACTGCTACTGCTTTGGGTTCCAAAATAAAAACGTATAGTGTCCGACAAATAGGTACGTTTCCGGTTTACGTATAAAGCGCTATTTTATATATTTCCCCGTGTTGGGATATTTTATTTTGGATAATAATATGTAATATATTTGTATATTTGGATATTATATTTTCTCCAGAGTCCCTCCGTACAAAGGAGACTCTGCCAAAAATTTTCGTAAATTTTGGACTTAGAATTTTGTTAAAAATATTTTTCCAACTTTAACAATTCAAGTATTAAAGGATATAATGATTATAAAACAAGTGTATTTCATTTAAGGAAATTAATCCAGTAAAATATTGTTTATAAGTTAATATTTGAAATAAGATGCACTGTAAATCTTCCTCCTCCCTTCTTTTTCCTTTTCGGGGACGAAAAGTTTTGAGTGGGGGAGATTGTAACGACCCGTTAAATTTATGATATTTAATAAAATGAATTAATATAATTTCTAATTTGGTTAAGAATAAATGTAGAAATTTGGTATAGTGGTTGCAATTTTGTGTAACTATAAAATTTTATGATAATAGATGTGGATAATGTAAATTTTCACAACTTGATTTAAAGTAATTTTGAAGAAACAAATAAATGTTGAATTTGTGAATGTTAGTATAAATATTAACTTAAATGGTGTTCATTAATACAAAGATGTAATTAGTGTAGATAGTAATAATTTATGCCTGTAGTGAAAGGAAAAGCAAACTAATAGAAACATAAAATTTATTTTATGTAAACAAAAGTATAGTTTTGAACAAACTTATGAAAATTGATAGAAACAGTGTTTGTAATCAGTTTGGTTATTTTATATTTGAAAGATAGAGATGTGTAAATACGTTAATGAATATAAAATGGGAAGGAATGGTAGAATGAAAAGAATATATATAATAATAAGCATTTGATTCAATTGAGGGAATTAAATTATAATAAATGGTCATTTAATAAATTCAACGTTTGTGAGAAATCATAATAGTTGTGTAAAATGTGTACAAACTTGGATTTAAAATGGAATAATCATTGAGATTTGTACTATGAAGATAAATAGTAACATTTATTTGCAAGGAATAAAAGCCTATTTAGGTGACTAGAATTTGGAGTAATGACTATTGTATGTTACCTACCCTTGTTTCTTGTTAATTTAGATTTTGGGAATCAAATTCAATTTATCCGCCAATTTACCGCAGTTAAAGTGAAATGAATTGGTGATTGAGAAATGTTAAAAGCCTATTTAGGTGACTCGACCTTCGAAAATCGGCACCGAATACGACACTCGTATTCAAATGCCGCAGATCCAAACGTCGAACCTGGTTCGCCGGAGCTTATAACACAATAAGTACAACACAGCAGAAGAAATATGCATAACACATTTGATATACAACATTGATACAATATCTGATACAACATAATACAATAGAATGGTACAATAGATATCAATGCTATCAGAGATACAAGAAAACAGCAGCGGAAAGATAGTGTCTTCAACGCCAAATCCAAGAACTCCATCTTCAATCCAAAGCTAGCTCGAACCCTCATCACATTCACTAAGAGAGCAAGACTGGTGTGATGCTGAAGTGTAGCAAATGCGATCCACAGGTCCAAAAGACATCGAATGCAACGAATCAATTCCTATAATTCGACTATCTGAAAACCCAACTCTAGAACTGCCCGTGTAGAAAATAGTGGGCACCCAGAGTTTAGGAAAGGAACAATAAACTCCAGGTCGGTCATGGGACTGGTGTGAGCAAACAAAACAGTTTTATCTTTTAAACAAACAACAAAGCTTTTAAAGTTTAAATCCGCAATGCTTTTTGGAAAAATGAAACTACCATAAGGCCTCCCGCCACACACACAATGCAAACGCAGAATTGGAGGAGATTTCTCCTTATGATAGTAAAATATGCTTGGTACGAGAAAAATTCTTTGATATTATTACTATAAGTACAAAGTGCATGAAAACCATTTCGAAAGTATAATATAAATCCTAGCCAGCATAGACATTTCGAACTATGCCTACTATAGCTACCATCCAAACAGTGGGGCGCCACCATAAGTAGACGGCAGGTAATACAACTAAAACCGTACAAGGCGCGTATTGGATGAATGGATTTCCAACAAATGGTCAGGCTAAGGAACTTCCTATTGCCACATGGGAACGCCTCTGGCGGGACACCCCGAGAACCTACCCGGCTCTCTGCCAAACAAGGCCGGCTAACGCCTTCCCGGGGAATAAAACCTGAGATATGCCGCCCCCGGTCCTTTGGGACCTTTATCTGAGGGCCCTCCAACAACAACATCACACAGTAATAAATATACTAGTGTCCACATGAGTAAGTATCTAGGCTCCATACCATGATACTACCCTTTTCCAGAAGGAATGGTCATACCCTAGGGGAGCTACCCCTGAAACCTTGCCGCAACTTTCCTGTTTCGACCATTTCCGGTTTGTAAGGCTCGATGAGGTCTCGACCACAAAGCTACCCTTTTTCACAAAGCCATGCTTTGATCAACAAATGATCAACAAATGATCATCAACATACAGCAGCACTTAGCGTGCCACACTACCAAATTGGGAGTATATCGTTGATAACCTTCAACTACATAACCTCTGAGCTCGTACGTCTCAGAGAAGGGTGTTAAGCTAAGAGAATAAATTCTCCGCCACCAACAGATGTGTATTTGAAAGAAATCGGCTTTATATCTCAAAGTGTAGTGTCAGACACACGACCATACAAGTCTGTTCCGGGTTCGAACAGAACCGAAGGCACTTCCGAAGAAGCCCTTGCGAATCCGGGTATCCACAATCCTGATCGGACTTCCCATCACTTAGAAAATCTCTATACCGGCGCGACTCAGTGCAGAGACAATCGACGAGTTATCCTTTCATTCTCGAAAATACCCGGTCTTCACCACCAGTCTTCAAATGCTACCCATAACGACGTATCATTATTCGAAATGGGTTATATGACACAACAAAGGGTTCTCCACCGGCTAAACCGAATAATGAGCGCAATATTTAAAAACATATGGATATGAGATTTCAGTTAAGTCACAACTTATTATCCAAAACTTCCTTTTCAAATGGTTTAATAAGTTACCATTTTAAATCTTTAATAAAAAGATTTTTTCCCACAAAGTTCACCCAGTTTCACAAAGATCTATTTATAGATTTCCAAAATAATTTCCATTTCAATTGGATTAACTCCTTTAAATCTTTAAATCAAAGATTTAACTTATAGCTCTCAAAACACGTTTCCAAAGATTTATTTGTAACTTGGAAGACCGTCTTTATTTTAGACTTGAAATCCTTCTTACACAAATTAGAAATTCATTTCTTATATGAAAGCTTCTATTATTTGAAAACAAATAGTTTTCATTTCAGAAAGATCCAATTTCATTTATACAAGTTAAATCTTTGGGTTAAATTTAAGTTCCCAAAACATCACTTT
This sequence comes from Allium cepa, assembly GCA_030765085.1. Classification (NCBI taxonomy): domain Eukaryota; kingdom Viridiplantae; phylum Streptophyta; class Magnoliopsida; order Asparagales; family Amaryllidaceae; genus Allium; species Allium cepa. Next base: position 345,648,885 of record CM060938.1, read on the forward strand.
AAAAATGGTTTAAAAACCCATATAAACACATTTGTAAGTTGAATAACCTTTTCAAACCATAGTTCCTAAATCGTAGAATTCAACTTCAACATTAAATTCAAATTTTAAATCAAATTATTTACATTTCAAACTCAATCGAGTTATTCAAAATAACCATTTTCAAAAGCTTCAATTCTAATTCCAAAACTATTTTGGATTCAAAAAATACAATTTTAAATATATTTCAAAAATCTGTGACTTAACCCATTTCCTCGTGCAACCCATATTTGTGTGTGTATAAGTGTGGTCCAGGGGTTCAACACAACAGTGCACAACATCATAATCGGATCGATAAGCGGTATAACCCATAACGCTTATCTTTATTCACAGATTCATAAATAAAATAGATTATCAATCACAAAGATTCACTAATATGATTCGATGTGGGTTTCGGATAACCAACCGGAATCCGACTCCCTGTCGCATCGGAATCCAAATGTCGTTTTATGGGTCATAGGGTTTTTATATTCATACAACAGTATATACATCACAAATATAACAGCTCAGCATAGAGCATTACGTAGCATCACATCACATATCAAATACACTAATCCATCACACAGCGTTCAATAACAATCAACCATCTTTGATTAAGTTGGATGAGTCGTGTGGTTTTAAATTCATTACTCACATAATTATTCCCAATAGTAATCTTTTTATGCATGATAAACTATCATTTATTTCAATTGATTTAGTCTTAATTAATCATTTCCTAATTAATTATCTTAATTAATTAACCCTTAATTGTAATCAATTAAATCTCGATAAATTATTCCTTAATTAATTACTTTAATTAATAAATCCATGATTATTAATCATAATTAATTATCCTTAATTGATAAATTTATAGATTCATCATTCCTTAATTAATTACAATAAGTGATTATCCCTAATCACTTAATCAACTTAAATTGATTAATTATTATTTTTATATCACTATCTAATTGACCTTAATTAAGTAATTACTTACCCTAATCATGAAATTGATTATCCTTAATTATCGAAATACCCATAAGTAATTATCTTTCATTAATCACTAACTTTTAATTAACCATCCTTGTAATTAATTAACATTAACACAAAATTTAACTTAAGAAATTTAAGTCAATTAATGATTTAAAAACATTTCTTTTGATTAACTCTTTAGCTTCATTATCGATTTAAAATAATTTTAAGAATTTATTTTATAAATAGTGATCATTAAATAAACATCAGATTAATCCTTTATTTTTTTTTACATTAAATAATTATCTTTTAAAATTTTATTGATAATCTTGGAATTAACTTATTAACTTAATTTCATCATTAAATAAGTTTTAATTAAACTTAAGAAGTTAAAATAAATTACATGACCTTTAATTAACCAAACGTTAAATAAACAATCATTATTTAAAAGAAATGGTTAAAGGAATTAGTTTTAAACTTGGTGCTTGTTTTAACTTTAAACTTACTAATTTTCCTCATTCTACCCGAGCCTACCTGGATCCACTCGCAAACAACGTCATCGAGCAAGACTTCCCCTTCCTTTTTCCTAAATCTTCCTTCCCACTTAATTTTCCGTTATCCTTCTTTATTATTTTCTTATCCTTTCTTTATTTCTATCGAAAATTCTTTCCCTCTAGCCCATAATTTTTCGGCCCAGTTCTCCTTGTTGGTTCAGTTTTAAAACAAAAGAAAAAGGGTCATGTTACATAGTTAACATCTGAACAACGCGGTAAAAACTCGAGTTATTGCTAAAATCCCTCGTACTCGAACCCGAGCAAACACCTGAGTCCTCCTCCTCCTCTTTTTCACAGCTACCCAAACATACCCACGTTACACCGCGCAACATTCAACTGCTTCGAGTCAGCATTATTTTTTTTCGAGTTCAACTCCGAGTCTCCTCCCTCGTCTCCCCAAAACAACTCAACGAAAAACCAAAGGCGAGAAAACGTGCACGTGCAAGGTGCACCCCATTCCGTCCATCTTCGACCTACCATGCCACCTTCAACGTACCCACGACGATCACTACACCTCAACCAACCCTCGAGATCGACGAAATTAAGCAAGAATTGAAATCGAGCCGATGGGTTCAACCTGGAAACCCAACATAGAAACACGCCATCACCTAAATTGACCTCGCACCGCCGCCGTGGATCATCTGAAATCTCGCCGCCTCGCCTGGAGCTACGCCACCCTCGACACTCTATTTTCCCCCAGTCGCGATGAAACCCGATGCATTACTGATGACGCACCACCCAAATTCCTGACGCCAACTAAAACACAGCATAAAACCCTAGTTTGATTTAAATCTCAAACTATAATGAATTAAAAAATCTTGTAGTATTTTTCCAACAATCTATGATCACCCTAATATCTTCATACCCAAATTCGATTTTCATAAGTTAGCCGATCACCAAAAATCGACCAAAAATCAAATTTCAGTCAAACTTAAAATTCACATTCAATACCTCACTTAAAATTGTGATTCTGATTTCAAAAATCATAACTTCCCAAGCTAATTCAAGTTATGTATTTAGATTAAAGAATTGTATCAATTGGGGTTTTAACATATTTATAAATTTTTACTGTATTTTTTTTCTTTTAGCATATTACCAATGTTTTTTGGCTTGGAATTATTTTTAAAAATAATTTTACATTCAAACCATCATTTTATCTTCAAGGATCTTGTTTTAATATTGAATGTATGAAGAGGAGTTTAAATTTTGTTTTATTGGGTTTGAGATTGTAGAACAACAGAGAATTGTTCATGTGTAAGCACACACATGACTACAGCACTTCACACACATACATGTAGATTCATCCATAACACTTTCACAAGCATATATTTCAAACACAACCTAAACATTCAAAAGGCAGAACAGGTCAAGCTTGCTCACCTGGATCTTGGATGAGGCAGAGATAAAGAACAGAAATTTGAAATTGATGACCTTTTTTTCTTTTGCTCTTGAACTTTTATTTTTGTTTTCTTTAATTCCTGGAGTTTAAATCTGAAAATTTATAAATACAGATCTTTGCTTAATTTCCTGTTATATTTACTAACTTACTTCAACAATAACAAGCACTTTTGATTTTTACTTACAGTATAAATTCTTATACAACAGAGAAAGCTCCTCTGCAATTGAAACCAGAAATGGTTTTAAACTTCTTTGATCTTGATTTCTCCCTGTAAATGATTAATATTATTGTTTTAGCTTCTTACTTTATTATTGATTGACAACATTAACTTCAAATCTTTTAAAGAAATTTCCTTGCCTTTATTTATTTTCCAGAGAACCTTGCATTGGCAAAAATGAAGCTCCTCTTTTTTTTTATAAAACAAATCTACAAATTTTTTCTGAATTTATTTTATGTTAAAACTTGACCTTGAAATCATAATTTATTAAACTATAAAGTTAAAATTTACCTGAAAGATTTGAACAGAGCTTACTTCTTGAATTCACTGCCTAATTTTATTTCCAGATTGGAATGCTTTAAATGATCTTCAGTTTTGCTTGAACTTGATTTGTTTTCAAATCTGAAATGCTTCAGTTGAATCTGCATTTCCAACCTGAAGCCCTTTTATTTTCAGATTTCAACTTAAATTTGGAGATGATCTGCTCTTTATTTTCCAGGCTCTCTCTCTCTCTCTCTCTCTCTCTCTCTCTCTCTCTCTCTCTCTCTCTCTCTCTTTTTCTGGTTTTAACTTTGTTTCTAGAATTTAGATTAGAAGAAGATCTTGAATCTTTGTTTCTGTTTTGAAAGATCTGGAACATTGCTTGATTATTTGATCTTTCTGAGCTTCATTTTTCTGTTTTGAACTATAATGCTTTGGTTTCAGAGTTTTTAAAACTGAAAGAACCCTTATGAACTAAAATGAACAGCCTAGTTTACACATTTTGATTTATTTATTTATTTATTTATTTACATTATCATTTGAAGAGAGAACATCTTTGCCACTTGTTAAAAATTTTCTTTTCCTACTGATTTTCAAAATCTTGCAGTAACCAAGAAAAGATAGGGAAGTTTTGGGGCTGAGATGATTTACATTGATTATCTTTTGTCTTCTTTTTATTTGTTTCATAGCTGAATATAATTATTTCTTCCTTTTTTTGTAATTTTAAATTTGATTATTTTATAAATGTAATGATGCCTTTATGCCATTTGTAAAAACATATCATAAACTTTAGATTTTGTTGATTATCTTACTCTACTCCATCTCACATGTGCATGTATGTTCACATCGGTGATTTTTACAAGACAAAATAAATTTATAAACTTTATTTATTATATTTTTTTTGTATCATATATACTTTATAAATAAATTTATTTTTTTATTCTTTTGTATATATATGTACATGTTCAATGTCAAAAGAATTTAGTCAACATTTATATATATACATATATTATATCTAAAAAAAAATTTAAATGCTACTCTTTTTTTTAAAACACTCATTTTAAATTTAAATTTCAATCTTAAACTTGAAATACAAACATTTGTATTTATTTTACTTTTACAAATTTTTTAAAAAGAAATGAATTTAAAACAATTTGTACACTCAACAAATAAATCACACCTAAATATACATTTCTTAGTTTATGATACTTTTGTAAACTTATTTTATTACATCAATTTTATTTACAATACATTTAAATTTCAAAAGGTAAATATTTCATATTCATTTTGTTTTTTTTTTTAAATTTTAAACTCAAGTCATTGTAACAATCATATTTTTTTATTGATTTATGAATTCTATTTTTAATGTTCAATATACAAATCATATTTAACTCCTTAGTTTAAATTATTTTATAGATTTTGTTTCTAAATCTTTTAATTTTGCTCACATATCATATACATATATTTTATACATCTTATTTTTAAATTCAATATTTGTTTATAAAATACTTATTCCTAAATCTTAAACCAATCCTACTTTATAATCTAAATTTTTTATTTATTCTAGAAATTATCCAATTAATTCATAAATAAATTAGCAATTTATCTTCAAAAATTAATTTAATTGCTAAATTAACTTGGTAAATTTTCAGGAATGTTACACAATTTATGCTTGAATTGGATTTGTTTATATTTCACACCATATCCATTTTAATCCAATCCAATTTTCATTCAGCAACACTTCCAATTATAATCCCATACTTGATTTTCTTTCTCATTTATCTTGAAAATCATTTATTAAATTTCCTTGAGTTCAATCTTATTTTATTACCCAAGTTCGGATTTTTATCTCAGAATACAACATTTTTCATTCCGGCTTATTTATTCCCTTTTTAAATTTTATAAGCTACTCACTTTTAATATTCATACTTCATCATCAAATTAAAGTCAACCACATTCACATCTTACCTTTAACTAGGGATTATATATATATTTTTCAAGGCTCTTCTTATTCTTTTATAAGCTTCGAAGCTTATTTATTCTAATTCAATACCAATTTAGTTTACATTTATTTATTTAAGTAAGAATTTTATTCCATTTGATATCATTCATGACACAATGGAATTTTGACTCAATTCAATCCAAATTTAACTAAATTTTATTTCTCAATATATGTAAGTTTAAAACTTATTTACTTATTTATTCAAAAGCTTATATTGCTCGTTTGAGTCATTTCATCTTATAATCACAATTTCAGATTATATATATAACACTTACTAACTTAAGGTATAAATTTCATTTCATAATCATAATCATTTACCTTTCAACTTTATATCCGATTTAATCAAATTTTAATTCCAATTTTATTTAACTTATCCCAAGTTAAATTCAATATATTTTCTTCACTTTCATTTACTTAAGTTAAATTTTAATTCGTGGATTAAAATTTCCAAACATTAATTATTTTTAGCCCATTTGAACTTATTCTGCTCCTTATTTTACACATTTAAATCAAACATCATCCAATATCCAATTTCATTTCATTTCATTTGCATACCATATTAATTAATCAGTTACTTATAAATTTTTATCTTAAAACTTTGTTTATTTAATCCAACTTAACAAATTTTCCTTTCCAAACTTAAGTTCAACATTCAATTTTGAAAACATATATATATATATCTCACCAAATTATTCCTTTGCATTTTCAAAATCAACCAAATTCCTCCAACAAACATTAATCCAAAAAATTCCTGGTAGCAAATCTTCTTTTGGAAACTCGAAAATAAACATCGATGATGCTGCAGTCATCACCGAAATTATTTTCCAGCGACCGTAAGAGTTCAATGCTTTTTTGCTCCTTTAAAACCCTCCCAATATTTTTAAATTCTAAATTTCTCAAGAATTCAAATTCGATTTAAAAATATTTCTCTCAGATATATTATTTTTCCCAACCTTTGGGAATCATTTCCCAAATTCAAAGGAACATAAATTTCCAAATTTACAAATTCCAAACCCTTTAAATTTATATCCAAACATTACTTTGAAATACATTTTAATTATTAAACGCACTAAAATTTTCATTTATCGTTTACATTTACCATTTTCCAACAACCAAACATCCATATATAACTATAATAATTTACGAAAATTACTTTCTTTATATACAAAATAATTTTGGGTAAAATTATTTCATTTAACCTATTTAAAACAAGACTGTGTCGGTTTACCTTATTCAAGAGTTTTAGAAATTCCTATCGATAACATGGCATCCCATATATCGATCAAAATCCATAAACACTCAACAGATAAGTCAACACAATATAAAAACAATTTATATTCACTAACAAATACGCGCTAATATCTATTAATATGCTCAAACTCATTCTAGAGTACCATAGACTCTATTTTATGAGTAATTCCCACCAGAGCCAAGGTTATCACCAACCTAAGCTCTGATACCAAGTGTAATGACCCGCAAATCCGTACCCCTTGAGTCAACACTATTCTACCTAAATCAACTCAAGTTGTACAGAAGTACGAACCATTTGGGTTAAAGAAGAAGAAGTAGAAGAAGAAAATAGAAAACAACTACAGAATCTAACCATCGCAGCGGAATAAAATATAAAAGACGATAAATGATCTTTACTCAAAATAAAATATATCTGTCTATATATATATATATTACATCATCAGAGTACATCAACCACGGCTCAACATCAAAATCATACAAATGGATACACAATCAACTCAACACAGCGGAATATATATATATATATAAACAAGTACGGGAGTACGTATCGTCATCCTGCTCGTCTCATAATTATCACGATAATAGATTAAACAAAGTACTTACTTTAGAATTTACTTTTAAACAATTAAGTTAAAACTACTTCAACAATTTACTAAAAATACATATTATATAAACATTTGAAAATAAAGTTACTTAATAAAATATAAAACCAGATTTCTACTTTTAAAAACAAAATACTAAGTTACTTGTTAATAATTACTACCAAAATAGATTAAAAGAAAATACTTACTTTAGACTTTAAATACTAGAAATAATAAATTTTACAAAACTTGCTTTCTTAAAAAACAACTTTAAAACACTTAATTTATATTTAAAAATTTACTTTTAAAAACATGTACTTAGCCATCCAGAGAAAATTCCAACTTCAATCACTTAAATCAATTTCCCCAAATTGATTTCCAATTTATTTTATTTGAAATAAGTTTCTTTAATTACTCAATTCATTTCAAAATTCATTAGTTATGGACTTATTATTAATGTTATTATTTCCCGTTTGTTTTTAAACCCTTTTAACTGAAATATACGGATTTCAGCCTTTCCTAATTCTTCTTTATTCCTTTTAATAATTTAAATCTTAAATTTTAAATAAATGTTTTGTTCTTTTTAAATAATATCACGGAAGATTAAAATTCATTAACTTTCTGTTTATTCAAATTTCCTTTCTATACTCAAGAGTTATTTATTAGAATTTTAAAGTCACTTTATTTCTTTCCAATACATTTAAAAATTTATTCAAATTTCTATAATTATTTTACTTACAATTTCACTTCTTTTATTATCTTTCCAAATTTCAATTTATATATTTTTGGTAATTCATCATACCCAATTATATCCAATCGAACCATAGCATTCAATATTCCAATATAATTCATCATAGAATTTCAAATAAATCACAATAGAGGGTATTAAATAATTTAAATAAATATTGAGGGATCCAGTTGGATCCCTCCAACCTATTTTTTCCCTACATCCACAACGTTAGCACAATATAATACACCAATTCCAAAATATCATACTATCACATTAATCAATTCAACCATTCAAACAATTATTTAAAGTTAGTCATTTAAATTTAAATTTAAATTCACTGAGTGAGATTAACTCACCTTTGATTTAATTGTGTGCAATTCTTCCCAATCTCAATTCGTTTCCATACTTTTGACCTTGAATAAATAATTATATAATTTATTAATATTTGAATTAATCGAATAATAAATTTCCCAATTAATAAATTAAATTAACATTTGCGACGATCTTCAACTACCAACAATATTCTCATTTTAAATTAAATTTATTGGCAGAATAAACCTTAATTTCCTTCACTGAAATTATTATCATTTTTTTTTCACAAATTAAACAAGAAGTTTAGGCTTGCTTATCGTTAATTTAAATGTTAAAATACTGAATTACCTTAAGACATCTCTTTTTCTAATCCAATAGTACGTTAAAATATACATATGTTTATAAATTGTTTAATTGAAAATAAAATGAAAACGAAGATACCTCGCTGCCTCACTCCTCAAGCATACCTAGCTGCGTCCCTTAATCGACTGTCGTCCAATCGTTCACGTACTATCAGTAGCCGTGACCCTCAACGAGGCCCTTCCTTCCCACAGTCGTGCGCAATGACAAAGCCACCGGCCTCTCAACGCTGCAATCTTCAAGCCCTTGCCCTAGCCTCCACGAATCCCTACCTCGTCACCACCTCATACCACTACTACTTCCACCGCCTCAACATGCCAACTGGCCTCGCCGAAAAATCTGCCTCGTTGCCCCTCCACCTGATTCGAACGCGACTCGAATAGCGAGTCCTCTCGCGACGCCACAGAGATCCCTACACATGCCTCCGGTGATTAGCATTCGTGAGCGCCTCTTCTTACTTTTTTTATATGATCTGATTTAGTAAAAAGGGCAAGCGGCCATTATTTGATTTTTTTTACAGAGGAAGGGATAAGAGATTGTTATAAAATGAAGTCACCACCCTTCTTTGCTTTCAGTTCTATATAATATTTTTTTCTTTTTTTTTAAACGCGGCTGAAAGCTTTCTCTTGAAGCTTTTTTTTTAATTTTTTTATGATTCGACGATATGTTATTTCTATTTCTTTGTTTCGGTTTGAACAGATGAGGATGGAAGTAAGATGTGTGATTTAATGAAGTAAAAGAATGAAGGGTGGCGTGCTTCAGAAGGTAAGCTTCAGATTGGAAAAATAAAAGTTCTGATGTGAAATGTATTTGACTGGTAAAGCTATACAATATGTATATTTTATTTAAATTCAATTTAAACGATATAAATTTCAAAACTAAACAAATCACTCCAGATTAAATTTTAACACTTTTACTATCTTCACTAACATCAATATAAATTTTATAAGCCTTCAAATTATTTTTAATCGGCTTAAAATTCTAGATTCGATAAATTTCCAACTTCAAATTATTTAATTCAATAATTAAATTATCAAATAAATTGTGATATTCGTGATTCAAGTTAAAATTGCTCTATTGAATACTTAAAATCAATTAAATATCCCGATTTTAAATGCTTGAAAATTCTGGGTCGTAACGGATATGATATTTATAACTGGATTTTTTCCAAGATTACAATTAAATAAATTTAATGTTACACTAATAAGATCTAGACAATAACAGAAATTTATGAATGTAACAAAATGAATAGAAATGTTAATTTTATTTCATAAGTTAACAATTGATGAAATAAAAAAGAATGAAACAAAGATAAAATAATTAATTGGGATTTTAATTTTTATTAATATGTAAAACTAAAAATATTCAATATAAATTGAAGCATAGTAATTAATATAAATAAAAGACTAAAATTGGATAGTATTAATGTTGTGAAAGACAAACAAATATTAACTATGTTACTTGTGTAATTAATGGATAGGAATACCAAAGGCTACTTGTAATAAGGGATATAATTGAGGAATATAAGTGGTAGAATAATGAAAATTTATGATTTTATTTTTGTTAACATATGTTAAGAGATATGTTTATGATCTTAGTTTGAACTTCTACTAATAACATGTATTACAGTAAGATAAAAAAAATATAACATACGTCGGGTGTATTTAATGACATTGTTGAATGTAATTAATAACGGTGATTATAATAATAAATGTCAATCATTATTAAATTATGTGAATGTTATTATTAATTATTTGAATGCATGTATAAAAAGTTATGCAAATATCAATATTCAATATCGACACACCTTTGAAACAAGGTTTTAAATAAATAACTACATTGATGTTTTATTTTGTTGGAAACCTTATGTACTATGAATGCATGCTAAGATCAGCAAACACATGGAGAAAATGAAAATGTTAATTGAATTAAATAAGAAAGTTAAATAAAAAGAATATAAAAAGATTCTTTTACCCTATTTAAAAAAATCTCTTCATTTTACTTTCCTTTTTTATAAAATCCTTCCTCCTCCTCTCCAAAGAAAAAATGGCTACCATCATCTTCATTTAAACAAAATAAAACCAATAACAATTTAATGTCAAACATCAAATTAAATAAAAATAAAGGTGAATCATCCAGCTCTTGCAAGGGTTGGGTGTGGGTCTTGACGATCTGAGGAGAAAGTATAAATCAACGAGTGAATTTTAGCGAGATCTAAGAGGTGTCTTCTATTTTAAAATGTTGTATTAAGTATATGTTATTATCATAGTTTATATGTATATGCTATTTCCTCATTTGTTTTGAAAATGTTATGTTATTTGAATTTTTTGTTGAATGAATTAATTTGACTTTTAATTTGATAAATCAAAACAATTTTTTTTTGTATATATATTAAAGAATGTTTTAATTATAGATCTATGTTTTAAACTCTTAAACCAAATTGCAATTTTTTAGATCTGAAAGTTTATATACATATAATTTGCATTTGTGTTGAAACAGAAATATTGTATACACATATTATCACTTTATCTTGAATTGAAAATATCATGAAATTTGAATACTTTGTTGAAGAAATTATTTGTTCTCAATCTAATAAATTATAATAGAAGTTTACATATGCTTAACAATTTTTCGATGATAAATCTAAGCTTTGGTTTTGATTATAACAATATTTAAATTTGTTACCTAATTTATTGTCTCAAATGTCCTTATTTAAGGATCTTAAAGGTTTGTTACTATATTGCTTAATTTGTCGTGTTCCACTTTTGTTTTGTTAAAAAAATCAATAAATTTCATTAAGATAAAAAGGTTTAATTTATATGTATATATGTATTTTTGACTTCAAGTATACATAATTTTACAAATGCATTAGACAATTTAATGTGGTATGGAAGTATGCTTTGAATTAATTAATAAGCTTTGGTTTAATCTTTATACACACATGTATGTGTGTTTGTGTGCGTGTGTATACATATAAACATTTCATATTTTAATTTCAAATTGCTAAAGCATGATTTAATTTTTATTATTATTATCAAACAATTTAAAAGTGAGGTAATATTATATATGTATTAATTTATTGTTTGTTGTTTATGTTTTCTAGTCATAATACAACTTGCATGATAATTAAATGTTGTATTAATAAAATTGTCTATAGTTGGAAAATGGAATTAATCAATGTCGTCACCTTTTATCTGCTTCCCTATTAGATCCTTATGTGATTGCATCTACATTTATTCTTGTTTATTCCTATATATTGTCACCAATTAATCGTACTTGATATATGTTTAGCAATTTTGACATACAGTTAAAGTATGAATATATATGATGTGTTCAAACTTTTCCGTAACTAGCACTTAATTAATTTAGAATCAAACTAATAAAACGTGACATTTATTTTTCTCCCTCCACATTCATTTCCTAATTACAAATAACCTACATCTTATTTCTTCTTTTACATTTTGTTTCTCCTAACACATCATATTCAAAAGCTCTTATTCTTGCAAATCCAAAAGCATTCTTTTATAAAAATGTTTTTTTTCCTTTTTCGTACACTTCCTGTCCTCATCTTAGTTGTTCTTCAATCTTTTTCCGAAGCCTCATCTTGAGAAAACATAAGTATTAAAATTTGTTTATTTATATATATTTTTAACACGTACTAATTTTTATTTTAATAATATTTCTTGTAACACTAATATCTTTTGCATATGAACTTTGATTCACGCGCAGGTTCTTCTAATGGATTCAAATCTATATTCCAGACAATATGAAATTGATTTAATTGAATTTGGAGATTGTTGAGTTTTGCGCTTCTGTTGGATTTTTATGGGCTAAAATCAAAGGTGAGTGTTTTAACCCACTCACAACTTCTAAAATTTCTTATGTTTGTTAAATTAAATTTGGTTGTGATTATGCATTTATTTATGATTTTTTTTATATTTTAATCATCATCTCAGTTAATTTCATTTATTAAATTAAATCCTTATTTAATTTATATTTGAATGTAATTGCCAGTTAAATACCTGTTATATATGTTATCAGCTATCTGTTGATATTGATTGATTGTTTTGGATGATGATTGTGATGAATGTATGATTTATGATGGATGAATGGATGTTGTATTTTATTTTTATAATCTGCAAGTTATTACGCATTTTTATTGATTCGGGATTGCGGTTTGAAATGGTATATAACGTAATTTTTATTTTTAATTACGGGTTGAAATGATAAACATCCGTATCACCTGACCATAGGGTAAAAAATTATATACAAACACCGCGGTCTATATATATAAAAATATGTTCAAATTATTTCTATGGTTTTTAAGAAATATACGGATTATATAAATATTGATTTTAGATGTTATATAAACGTCAAATTTATTATTGATTTTAGCTATATATAAATAGGCTTGAAATATAAAATAAGCCTAATAATAAAATTTATTATTTTATAAAATAAGGTTTAATGAATATTGATTTTTGATATTATATAAATATTATTAAAATGCTTGAATTTAAGCTATGTATAAGTTTGTTAAAGAAAAATTTAGCTTAATAATAGAGTTTGATTTTTTATTAAAATAAATGTGAGTAAGTATTTAAATTTTATTTTAATATAGAGAGTATGATGAGTTAAATAAATTAAGTTGGGAGATAAATTGGAGATTTATTTGGAATTGAATTTATTTAAGAATTAAACTCTAAAAGGTTGATGTTGAATTTATTAAATTGAAAATTTTAAAAGGTATAATTATCATAACTAGATTTTGGGGTCTAGGTGAATAAAATGATTATTTCAAGTATAAATTAATTGAAGAAAATATTTAGTATTTGAAATTTGAGTTTTTTTAAATAAAATGGATTTATTACGTAAATTATTTCAAAACTAAATAATAGAAGATTTGATTTTTGAATCTAGATTATCAAATTTAGTGCAGGAATTTTGAATATTAAAGCTTTGAAATATATGAAATTTGAAATGGTTTATTTGAGGATTTAAATCTGTATTGGGATTGATTTTGAAATTAAAGAAGCTAATTTATTATATAAAGTAATTTAATAGTAAACCATTTAATTATTGGAAGTTATGTTTCAAAGCTATGAATTTCAGGGTATTATGATTTGAAAGTGCTATGATTTTGGGAAAAGGATATTTTTGAAATAAAAATGATATTATATCGATTTGGGATTTCTTTAAAATGATATCATATAGATTTGGTTTTTAAAATAAAAATGATATCGCATTTATATGGTTTTGAAACGGATATTATATTCTGGTTTTAAAATATAAATTATTTTGAAATAACCGCGGTGTTATAATAACGTTTGGTTATTGAAGAGACCGGGATCGAAAGTTGTCATACTCTCTGCCAACCCCGAAAACCACTTCAACAAACGTGTACGCAGTGGAGATTCCAGAATGAAGTAGGATGGTGGCGGCGTTTCCTTTGGGGTAAATACGTGGACCCAACTCCCGTGAGTTGGCATAAGTTGGCTAAAACATGAGCGATTGACGGGTTAATTGAGGTAGAACCTTTGATCGGACACATCCCTTCGATATTATACTTTGACTCTTGGATTGATTCGGTGGCCACTTTTGATTTTTTTTATTTGGGGATGTGGCTCGAGGTGAGCGGTAGCTGCGGCTACGCATTACCACCGACCCGGAAGCGTAACTGGTATATCTACCCTGGCATTGCCTAGTTGTGTCGTGTCACCTAACCTAGCGCGCCTTATACGATTTTGGTTTTGTACCATACCTATAGAGTGCCCTCTGACGACGCCCAGTACGGGGGAGATTACGGTGCTGTATAGACTATGGGAATATATAAATGTGTTAAGGTGGAAAATGTAAAGCCTTAACGCTATTTAAAAGTAATTTTATTTTACTAGTAGACATTATTATAATAGTGAAATATGACTACATAGTAAATAGTTTAACGGATCCTTAGGAGAAGTGAATCCCGAGCATCTCTTAAGTTACTGCACTCATATTTATTCCTGTTAATTTAAATTACATAAGATCTTTTAGTTCTGACTCGAGTGTTTCATTTTTTTTTTCAATTCGCTCGGGTCAGCCCGAGCATTTCAGGATCGAAGACTTTATTTCTGGAGGACGAAGACGAAGTTTTTTTAATTTTATTATTATATATTATATGGTTCCACTACACACTGTATTCCGCTACATTGATATTTATTGGTATGTGAAATCTGATATTTATTGTACAAAGAAGAATCAAATGTTTTGTAAACAGTTTTATGAACTGTATATTGATTATTATATTTTATCATTCCGCTGTGAGATTCTGTTTAGTTTTTTTTTTCTTCTCTGTTTTTCTTATTTACCCCATAACAATCCGCCCTTACATATGTTTTGAATTGGCACGTGTGTCGATTTAAACTGCATAAAAAGGCGAGATGTTACAGAATTGAAAAGACAAAACACTCGAGTCAGAACTAAAAGATCTTATGTAAGTTAAATCAACAATAAATAATATGAGTGGAACGGCGTCAGAGATGTTTACGGGATTTGACATCTCCTGTGCAGTGTCTAACATGAGTGCGGTAACTCAAGAGATGCTCGGGATTCACATCTCTTAAGGATCCGTTAAATTATTTACTATGTAGTAATATTTCCTTATTATAATAATGTCTATTAGTAAAATAAACTTACTTTAAATGGTGTTAAGGCTTTACATTTTCCACCTTAACACGTAATAGTGCCAATAGACTATACAGTACCGTAATACCTCCTGATCGGGAGGCTACCAGAGGATACTCCACAGTTACGACACAAATCAAACTCGTACAAGGAGCGCTAGGGTAGGTGACATGGCACAACTAGGCAATGCCAGGGTAGATATACCAATTACGCTTCTGGGCCGGTGGTAACGCGTAGCAGCTACTACTGTCCACCTCGAGCCACACCCCCAAATCAAAATCAAAAGTGGCTGCCGAATCAATCCAAAAATCAGAGTATAATATCGAAGGGATGTGTCTGATAAAAGGTGCTGCCTTCTTAGCCTGTCAATCGCTCCTGTTTTGGCAACTTATGCCAACTCACGGGAGTCGGGTCCACGTATTTACCTCAAAGGAAACGCCGCCACCATCCTACTTCATTCTGGAATCTCCACCGCATACACGATTATTAAAGTGGTTTTTGGAATTTGCAGAGAGTATGACAACTTCCGATCCCGGTCTCTTGAACAAATAAACGTAAATATAACACCGCGGTCATTTCAAAATAATTATACTTCAAAACTAGAATAAAATATTCATTTCAAAACCATATACATACGGTATCATTTCCATTTTAAAAACCAAATCAATATGATATCATTTTTAAAAAACCCAAATCAATATAATATCATTTTTATTTCAAATTATCCTTTTCCCAAAATCATAGCATTTTCAAATCATAATACCTTGGAACCCATAACTTTGAAACATAACTTCCAATACTAAAATGGTTAATATTAGATTAACTTATATAATAAATTAGCTTCTTTAGTTTCACAAATCAATTCCAAATACAGATTTGAATCCCTAAATAAACCAGTTCAATTTCCATATATTTCAAAGCTTTAAATATTCCACCGTTTCAAAACTAATTCTTGGATAATCCATATACATCAAATTCAATTACTATTATTTAGATTTGAAATGTTTACGTAATAAATCCAGTATCATTTAAGAAAACTTTTAACTTCACATAACTGGATATTCTTTCAATTTATTTAACTTGATATATTCATTTAAACCAACTTTATATTCATTTAAATCACTCTAAACCAAATCAAGTTATAAGAATCATACCCTTTAAAATCTCAATTTTATTTAAATTTCAAATAAAATTTATTCGAGTATAATTCTTAAATAATTCAATTCAAACCGATTTCATATTTATCTTCAAACTTAATTTTATTTAAGTCATTAAAACTCTATATATACAATATCTTAAACAGGCACTTAACCATATAGTATAAAAAAATTAAACTTCATTATTAAACTTTTTTTTATTAAACAAATTTATACATAGCCTAAATTCAAGAATTTAACTATATATATATAAAATAATATTTATATAATATCAAAAATTTATATTTATTAAAACGTATATTTCTTTCCAAAACCATAGAGATCATTTCAAAATATTTTTATATATAGACCACGGTGTCTGTATATAATTTTCTGCCCTATGGTCAAGTGATACAGATATTTATCATTTCAATCCGTAATTTAAAATAAAATTACGGTTATGTCATTTCAAACCTCAATACCGAATGAAATAAAAATGCATAACAACTTGCAGTTTATAAAAATATAAATACAACATCCATTCATCCAATATCAACCATCAACCATTTATCACAATCATCATCCAATTCAAACAATAACATCAATATAGAACATATAATAAATAGCAGGCATTTACTGGTAGTTTATTTTCAATGATAATTTAATTAACAATTTACTTGACATTTTATATGCATCAATAAATTTAGTTTAACTGGAATGATGATGAAATATGCCAAATAGCCATAAATAAATTTCAAATCACATCAAAAATAAATTTAACACACATAAGAAATTTTAGAAGCCGTGAGTGGGTTAAAACACTCAACTTTGGAATTTAAATTGAATTAAATCCAATTTAAACCCAAAAATTGAACAGTCTCAGAATCCATCCAAACTAGCACTAAAATGTCCGGAATTCAGATACAATCGTAGCGGAGAAAATTGCACGTGAAAATAGCCTCGTATGTAAAAGTTATGACTGTTAGAACATAAACGATTTATAATTATATTTGAATAAAATAGATCAAAAAATCAAACCCATAGCACACGTTAGCTCCATCCCCTTGCACGAAGCCCTAACACCCACTGGTACGCACGCAAACAAATTAGCTACCGCCCTCGTTCATTCTTCGCCGATGAAGCCACCTACATACGCCGCTGCTGCAGCCGCGCCACCGCCCCCACACGAGCGCCTCTCTTCGTGATCCATTGTCGAGCCACGCGGTTGAGTCGCGATACCACCAGGCCGCGAAAAAAATTGCAGCCTCCACCCATAAAACGAAACCCTACTGAATTTTCATGCAAGATCCAGCCGTCAACTCCTCAAACAACTCATGCTGATGCAACCCCATCGCGATTCTCCACAGCCCCGTACCATTTATTTGACGATCGATCGACGTTCATCGATAGGTGATGAACGGCCGAAAATGTTTCACCCAGTTTCGGTCACACAGAGACTCGGATCAGAAAACAAATTATATATTTGAGTTGCGCTCATCGAGAGCTTCAAATCCATATATAATTCGATATAGTTTGTGAAGTTTGAAAATTTGGCTTTGATTTTTAATTGCAATTGGAATCTAGAATTGTCTGCCATTGAGATGAGGAGGTGAGAAGGAATTGTACGTACAGACAATTTACAATGAGGAACAATTAGGGTTTATAACATGGTATTTAAAGACAAAGATGAAAGTAGAATAGATGGACCAGATTGATAAACGCATTGAATGATAAAATGGCCCGAAATGCCAGTTTCGACTCCGGAACGAAATTGGGTCAACCTATATATCAAAATAGATGTTTTTAAATATTTTAAACTTGATGGAACAAGTTTCAAGTCCAAATTCTATCGTATGAAGAAGTTATGCTAAAATCAAAATTTTCCAAATTGATTTCAATTTCATTGATTTCAAGGCGTTTCGAGTCCGTACGATCAAACGACAAGTCCGATCGCTACGAAATATGAAATCCTCAATAATTCACCGTTACGGATCCAATGAAACTAGTTTCGTCGAAATCCGAGTCAATGGCCAAAATGGCTATTTTTACACTAATTAATTAAATTAATAAATTAGCTAATTAAATCAAATTTCCAATTTAAATTCTTTAATTGACAAATTTCAACATTTTTGATTTCTCAATCATTTACAATGATTTAAACAAATTTACATGTCAATTTAGAGTTGACTAATTTATCAATTCCTGTATTAACTTCGATTCATTAAATTCAGGATTTATAAATATAATTCCCAATAATTCCATTTAATTAAATAAATTAATAATTATTCCATTCATTATTGTCAAACGGATGAAATTAACCTTGGATTCAATGTATATACATTATATTCTAACATTCCATCTTTATTTCAATTAACGTAATATTTAGAAATTTGAATTTCATTTATTCGCTATTAAATCCAATTATTATAGTTCAAATCCCATTAAATTGATAAGTCTACATTTCCATTCTTTTAAATTCAACAAATTGCCCTATTATGGATAGTATTAACATTATTGAATCAATTATCATT
This sequence comes from Allium cepa, assembly GCA_030765085.1. NCBI lineage: Eukaryota > Viridiplantae > Streptophyta > Magnoliopsida > Asparagales > Amaryllidaceae > Allium > Allium cepa. The sequence continues at coordinate 345,667,866 of CM060938.1, forward strand.
TTATGGGAAGAGTTATTATTGGCTTACTCTTATTACATTAATAATTACCATTTTATTCAAATTTCCAATTAATATAGTAATTAATTTCATTCACTTACCAATAAATTCATTTATTTTAGATTTTCTTCCAATTAATTGAAATTGATTCCTATAAATTGATTTGATTTCATTACCATCTTTATATTAGGTCCATTATTACTTAATATACCTAATTACGTTAGTTTAATCCCATTACACTAATAAACACCTATTTACATCTTAATCTGAATAAATATCACATTTCTAAATGTGTACTTCTATCAATTGTACAAATTAATTAAGGTTTAAAAACAATTAATGAATTTACCTTAATTCCATTCTTATACCAATTTATTACTTTATACATACATTACGTTTCTATGTAATATATACATTCACACTTTCCGTTATTATATTAATTGTCATTAAAGAAATGTTTATTATTAGTCGCCAATGATCATACCAACTCATATAACACTAATCCTATTCAATTTCCATTTATTACACAGATTTATATTAATTAATCAACATCTACATTTGTTACTTACATTCAACTTATAACCAAGTTATACCATTTTACATTATTTCATTTATTGCAATTTCATTCAATTTATACAAATTCAGGTTTAATTAACTTCATTTTTACATTTCATCCTAGTTATTATTTCATTATTCAATATTTAATACCAAGATTCATTTAATTAACAATTTAAATTATCGAAAATTTTACGGGTCGTTACACTATCCCCCACTCAAAACTTTTCGTCCTCGAAAAGGAAAAAGGGAGGAAAGAATTGAGTAAACAATATCTTATTAAAAAATATTAACTTTATAAACAAATAAATTTACAAAATTAATTAATTTAAATAAAATATACCAATTTATAACCATTAAATCTTTTTATACTCAAATTAATAAAGTTTGGAAAAAAATTTAAAATATTTTCTAAGTCCAAAATTTACGGAAAATTTTGGCAGTGTCTCCCTTATACGGAGAGGCTCGGGAGAAAATATAATATCAAATATAATAATATATAACATATATTTTCCAAAATAATATATATCCCCACACGGGAAAAACAATATAATAGTGCTATAAACTGAAATCCGAAAACGTACCTATTTGTCGGGCAATATCCTAGTTATTATTTCATTATTCAATATTTAATACCAAGATTCATTTAATTAACAATTTAAGTTATCGGAAATTTTATGGGTCGTTACAGCAGCTCTACGCTACCCTAGCCACATTAACACTGTTATTTGCATAGTTTAGTTCAATATAGACACTTCCATGATAGCGTTCATTACCGTTAAATTGATGGTTTAATTGATCCTTAGAGGAAGGGCGATCCCAAGCATCCTTTAAGTTATTGTGCATTACTACTACAGTTCACTTAACTTGGTTTACATTATATAAGTATGTATGTCCTGACTCGAGTGTTTTGTGTTTTACTTCATGCTCCGGTCAGCCTAAGTATTCACAACTTAGCTTTGGATTTCTCTTTTTGGAGCTAGGAATCGCTGGAGATTTTGCTTATCTCCTTATCTATCCATTTCAGTTTAAGTTGTCTATTTCAGCTCTTGTATTTATAAACTTCTATTTATTTGGGATTTCTATTGTATATGTTTGAGACTGATATTATGTATTTTGTTTTGAGGTTTTGTTATAGTAGCTTCATGAACTACTATGGTACTTTATTTCCACTGTGAATTATTCTGATATTTCTGTGTCGGTGATTCTGTATGATTGATTTTATTTTCTCTAAATTTTTATTACAATCTATTATTTTGAATTACTCAAATCCCGCAACGCCTCATCACAGGATCCAAACTCACAAAGTTGAATAAGATGCAACAAATCAGGATCACGCCGTTGAGCATCGGCAATACGATCCAATAAAATGGGTCGAGCTCCCAAACTAAATAATAGAATAGGAGAATCAGAAGATGAACCTCGATCACGAATTTCACAAAAAGATAGAGTCTCAAGAATATCCCACTCGGCAAGCATCATGGAAATAACAGCCGAATGTTTGCGACTAAGCGCATCAACAACACGATTACCCTTTCCAGGGGTATACTGGATATCTAAGTCATAGGAAGCAAGAAACTCGAGCCAACGCTGTTGTCTCATATTGAGTTCCTTCTGAGTGAACAAATACTTCAATGATTTATGATCGGTATAGAGAATGAAGCGCTCGCCTAATAAATAGTGTCGCCAAATCTTCAGGGCAAAGACAATGGCGGCTAACTCAAGATCATGTGTGGCATAGCGAACTTCATTCGGACGCAGTTGCCTAGAAGTATAAGCAACTACCCGATCCTTCTGCATAAGAACAGCACCGAGACCACTACCACAAGCATCGGTGTAGACAACAAGATCCTGATTCCCCTCGGGAACCACCAAAATAGGAGCATTAGTGAGAAATTCCTTCATTGTCTGAAAGGAAGCTTCACACCTGTCGGACCAAATAAAACGAATGCCTTTCCGAGTAAGGCTGGTGAGAGGAAGCACAACACGAGATAAATCCTTAATGAACCGACGGTAATAACCCACCAATCCAAGGAAACTACAGATCTCATGCACATTCTCAGGCCTCTTCCAATTCTGGATGGCTTCGATTTTTGAGGGATCAACAGAAATGCCATCGGAAGATACAACATGGCCTAAGAACTTAACCCTATTCTCCCAAAAATGGCACTTGGAGAATTTGGCTCTAAGCTGATGATGACAAAGAGTACTCAGGACAATTCTCAAGTGAATAGCATGCTCAGCTTCAGACTTAGAATAAATAAGGATATCATCAATGAACACAAGGACGAATTTATCGAGATATTCCCGGAATAATCGATTCATGAGATCAACAAAGAAAGCAGGAGCGTTCGTCAAACCGAACGGCATAACAAGCCATTCAAAAGAACCATAACGAGTGCGGAAAGCGGTAAGAGGTATGCTATCCTCCACAACTCGTAACTGATGAAAACCCATGGCAAGGTCGAGCTGAGAAAAGACCTTAGCACCACTCAATAGATCGAACATATCATCGATCCTAGGAAATGGATACCTATTCCTAATGGTTAACTCGTTAAGCTTGCGATAGTCAATGCAAAGCCTAAGAGTTCCATCGAACTTCTTCACGAAGACGAACGCGGATCCCCACGGAGAAAAACTGGACTGAATCAACTGCTTGGACTCAAGCTCTAAAAGCTGCTTCTTAAGTTCCTCATTTTCCTTTGTAGACATCCTCGTGGGAGGACGACTAACTGGCTGCGCGCCTGAAATGAGATCAATGTGGAACTCAATTGCCCGCTTGGGTGGCAAATCCGAAACAGGCTCAAAAACATCAGAAAAGTCACAAGCAATAGGAATACGAGATATACCATCATCATCTTGCGAGTCAAGAGAATATAAAGCCATTTCGGAATTATCCACATTCCGAAGAACAAGTAATAGCTGAGTAGGTGAATCCGGATGTCGAAGATACCAATTCGCTTCGAACAAATAATCATGGCATCATATCTCACTAGCCAGTCCATAACCAAAATCATATCAAATCCTAGACAAGAAATAACATGCAGATTCGCACGAAAAGAAAAGTCACATAAAACAATCTCAACATCATCACAAAGCATACTAAGGGTCGCGGATCCTCCAATAGGATTCGCAATCCTTAAAGAAGTAACCAAACAAGAAACATCCAAAGATAAATCATCAATGAGCTTTTTCGATACAAAAGAATGTGATGCACCCGTATTGAAAAGAACTCGAATACTATGGTCATGAAATAAAATAGAACCTTCCAAAATAGATGGAGATATACCTTTGGGCTGAGAAGGACCTTCAGAAGCCTTAGCAGCATAAAGCTTGCTAGACTTGGCACCAGCCGGAATAGTAGGGCAAGTGGAAACATGATGTCCTTCCTTCTTGCAATAGCGACAGAAGAGAGGCTTAGAACAAGCTCGAATCATATGATCAGGAAAACCACAATTGAAACACTTCCGAACGAAAGGTGTTCCAGCAAACTGAGGCTGAGAACTAGAACCACCAGAATTCTTCTTCTTAGAAGGAAAAGACCTGGACTTCTGGAATGGAAACTACTTCTTGTCGGGGTTCTTGGAAACCTCAACATCATCACCACTATCACACTCCTTATCGACAGTTTCAAGATGAAGTGCAGAATCAACCAACTCCTCAAAAGAGAGCTTAAGCTGGAGCAACAAAGACTTCTTAAGACATTTCTTAAGACCAGAAACAAACTTCAGATTCTTCTTATAAGAAGTGCTAATGAATTCAAGACCATACTTAGATAAAGCCTCGAATGATGCAACATACTCTGAAACAGAATATTTCCCTTTCTTCAACTCATGGAAGCGACTGGTCAATAAAACTTTTTCAGATTCAGGAACGAACTTGAGTTCGAATCGTCCCCAAAACTGGGTCCAAGAAAGAGTAGACTCATCAATTTCAGCTACAAGAAGCTCATACAAATCAAGAGCACGCTCTTGTAATAAGCTAGAAGTTACAAGAACTCTATCATGATCAGAAAGATCCATGCGAGAGAAAATACGCTCGCACGTGCGAAGCCAAGCTTGGACTTCAAGAACAGACTCAGTGCCTTTAAACGGCTTCCCTCCAAGATGAGCAAAATCACTACACTGACGTGCAATGGCAGACTTGCGAGGTTGAGGTACTCGAGGAGGAACTGGAGGCTGAGTGCTCCTAAACAATTCCAAAAACTGATCAGCAGACATATAAACGTCGTCCGGATGTGAGCCGTTGGATTGCCCAGCATCTGAACGTCGTCCTTTGCCTCTTCCAGCCATACGCTGAAAGTAAGATAAGAATAAGATTATTCACAAGGTAGACGATTCCAGATGGAATACTACAGAATATTATGCATTCCTAGACGTATTCCCACATTCTATCTAACCTTGATGGTAGAAGGAATAGAGGCACGATGGTTCAAAGATTTGTATCACTTATACACCTTGATGTATCAGAATATGTGCATCTATTCTCTGTTTATCATACTTTGTTCTGAACCTCGCTCTGATACCAAGCTGTGACGCCCCACCTCTATACCCACGCTAGCCAAGGACACTACAGGGTAATGCCGTCAACTAACACGAAGAATAAGGCTGGTTAGGAGCGACCATCTATAGCCTTGCTCTAACTATCTATTGAATACGTCGACAATAGACATACCAAGCAGGTCGACATACCCAATGAATACTTAAAAAAACCATAGGTGGTTAGAGGATCTATCAGAACAGAATATAACAACTCAAATGTAATATACATCACAGAACAGTAGATCATCATATACACATATATTGATACATAACAGAGTTTACAAACTGATACACGTCAAGTGGTATAGCAAACCACAATATGCAGACGAATTCAAAATAATACATATATCAGAGTTATAATAAAAGGACTATAAAAAAATCTTTAACAAAAAGGAACAAGCTGGATAGTCCATGCGGAAGCAAAATAGGCTAAGTCCAAATGCACCTAACCTGAAACATCTCGGTCTGACCTGAGTATAAAATACACGTGTCAGTCTAGCTAAACAAATCAGTTAGATAAACTGAACAACAATAACCTCCAAGGTCACAACGTATAACAAATATCTCTAAAAGAGATAACACAATCATCTAACAAAAGATGAATCATATCATAACAAGCCTCATATCATTGGCAATACAAAGAAACAGAGGATATGAATATCCCAAAACAAGCCAAAAAGGTAATAACAAATGCCAATGAAGGTAACACAAGTTCCACAAGGTAATCGCAATATATCGTGCGGCTCAAAAAGACCAACACCGAAGGACGATACCTAGGGAATATACATATCAATGAAACATCATAAAATTTGCTCGAGCTCAGTACTGTATAAACAAGGACCCATGAGCCAGAAGACTCCAAACCCAAATATCACTCGAGCGGCTCATAAAGACCTAACTCCGAAAGCGATACAATAGGGCAACAAACCCGAAGGCACAAACCCGAAGGCACAAACCCGAAGGTACAAACCCGAAGGCAACATACCCGAAGGCGACATACCCGAAGGCAACAAACCTGAAGGAGACAGTCCGAAGACACTATCCCAAAGGCAACAAACCATAGTGGTGAAGGTCCGGAGGCCTAGTACTGGACACCACTAACTGGCAGAATGTGCCATAACTCTCAAGAATCCGAAAAGTGGTAACGTGAGTCCCATAACTACCCGTTCGCACTAAACGGTTTACTATCCGTTAGTTAGTTTCACACTCAAAGCAGTACAAAGTTTACCTCATCTCATCGGTAGACCAGACCAAAAGGTCAAAACAATCAATCGAATAGGATGAGGCTTAATCGGAAAGACAAACGCACGGATTCATGGTCTGTGTTTTACGTAACCATTTAATCTCCTTTCCACTCCGCTCGAAGTGCGAAATTATATGTGTGCGTTTTAAATATAATTTATAAATTGGAGAAACGAGGTTTTAATGCAATTTAGAAGATTATTTTATAAAAACCCGTGGATGAAGTCAAAAATGACTCATCAAGGTCAAATTGCATAAACAACTAATTGGAATCAATTTAAATCGATAAAAGTTGGAATCACAAACAAATAGGCATAGGACGCAAAATGAAGCAGGTCAGTCGACAGGTCTACTGCAGTCAGTCGACTGATCCATAACCCGAGAGTTTTTAAACTCTGCAGTCAGTCGACTGACTACAGAGGGTCAGTCGACTGGCTGTAGCTGGAAATGTTTTCCAGCCTAGCAAATGGAGGAGAAAACTCTCACCATTTGCAATCAGTCGAGCAATGGACATAAGGGGCTTTTGCCAATCGATAACCCAGCACCATTGGCACTCCGTTTCACCCCCAAAAATATGATCAAACATCAAAGTTATGATTTTCAAAGGTTTTTGACTCCAAACACCAAAAATTGAAATGTTCACCAATTCAATTCAAACTAAAGGCAAATGCACATGAATAAGTGTTAGGAACTCATACCTAACTATCCGACATAGTTGTAACCATAGATGTGAGATAAAAATCTCACCTTTTAACTCACAAACAAAGAAGAAGAAGCTCAAACACAAGAAAAAGACCAACCACTCTCCACTTCAACTCTACTAGCTTCAATCTAAGATCAAAACAAGTATTTTCCTAAGTTAGGTTTAGGAAACTTTCTGAAATTGAAGGAGAAAGAGTTGGAGAAGATGAAGAGAAGGCTTACCTATAGCTTCTCTTTGATTTTGGAGCAAGAATTCAAGTTTGCAAAGAAGAACTAGGGCTTGGAATTTCTAATTCCTCTTCCTTTCCCCCATTTCAGTTTTTAGCTTGAGTTTTATGAAAAGAAATTAGTGAGTGGAGAGGAGAGGGGGATGAGTTGAGGTATAGGCTGGGTTGGTTGAACCTAAACCCAAAAGCCCACTTAGCAAATAGCAAAATCCGACTTACTCCAAACATATCAAAGTTTATACTCAAAAAGATCGCAAACGCCATTTTCAACTCAATGGAAGTAGTTTTGAGTCCTAATTCGGCCATTTGCAAAAAGTAACATTTCAGACCTAAAATCTGACTAACGACTCTATATTTAAATAATACATTTAAATATATAATCGTTAAATATGCGGGTTGTTACAGATCTCCCCTCCTTACAAAATTGCGTCCCCGCAATTCCTAGAGACGATATTTGTAACAACTACATATATGCAATATTCAAAAGAAAAGGTAATAAGCTTGAGATGAAAAGATATTCTCACCGTTCCCAAGCAAAGATAGAAAACCCGGATAGGATCGCTCGGTATACTCTCTGGTTTCCCAAGTACAGTCATTAGGATTGGCGGACCATTGAACTTTAACGAGCGGCACGTCCTTGTTTCGAAGGTGTTGCACCTCCATGTCAAGTATGTGAATAGGCTGCTGCACAATAGATAAGTCCGGTGAGACCTCAAGCTCTTGCAAATCAGGAGAATCAATAACAGAATCTGACTCCCAAAGACACTTTGGAAGTTGAGAGACGTGAAATACGTCGTGAATGCCAGATAAATGAGCTGGAAGTGAAACTCTATAAGCCACAGGGCCAATACGTTCAGTAATAGAAAATGGTCCTATAAAGCGAGGAGCCAATTTCCCATTCGTACTGAAATGCATAACCCCCTTCAAAGGAGAAACACGAATAAAGACAAGACCACCAATCGAGAATTCGAGAGGCTTCCTACGGCTGTCCACGTAGGATTTCTGGCGGCTTTGTGCCTCTTTCATTCTCAAACGAATAAGATCAATCTTATTAGAAGAGTCACGAACAAAATCTGGGACAAGAATAAGCTTCTTACCAGAATCCAACCAACAAGAAGGTGATCGACATGGCCTTCCGTATAAAGCTTCAAAAGGAGCCATACCGATACTTGACTGAAAACTATTATTGTAGGAGAACTCTACAAGAGGTAGATGATCCTCCCAACAACCACCGAAATCAAAAATACAATTACGAAGAAGATCTTCCAACATACGATTCACCCGTTCAGTCTGTCTGTCAGACTGCGGATGGTAGGCTGTGCTAAAATTAAGCTTTGTCCCCAAAGCTTGCTGAAGACTCTTCCAAAAATGACTCGGATCATGGTCACTCACAATAGAACTAGGAACACCGTGAAGTCTCACGATTTCCTTGATATACAACTTAGCCAAATGCGAAGCTGTCCTATTAGACTTAATAGGAATAAAATGAGCAGACTTGGTGAGGCGATCAATTATAACCCAAATGCAAGAATGGCCCGATCTCGGACGAGGTAGGCCGTCAATGAAATCTATAGAAATCTGGTCTCATTTCCACAATGGAATCTCTAAAGGCTGAAGAAGACCCGAAGGACGCTGATGTTCGGCCTTAATACGCTGGCAAGTTATGCAATTACTCACATAACTCGCCACATCGCGCTTCATGCCTTCCCAATAATAAAGACGATGCATATCGGCATACATCTTACTACTACCGGGATGAATGGTATACTTAGAACGGTGACAGTCATCCAGAATGTCATGCCTAAGCACAAAATCAGAAGGCACAAAAAGACGGTTCTTCTTGCGAAGACACCCATGAGAATCAATGCTAAAATCCCGCAACGCCTCATCACAGGATCAAGACTCACAAAGTTGAATAAGATGCAACAAATCAGGATCACGCCGCTGAGCATCGGCAATACGATCCAATAAAATGGGTCGAGCTCCCAAACTAAATAATAGAATAGGAGAATCAGAAGATGAACCTCGATCACGAATTTTGCAAAAAGATAGAGTCTCAAGATTATCCCACTCGGCAAGCATCATGGAAATAACAGCCGAATGTTTGTGACTAAGCGCATCAGCAACACGATTACCCTTTCCAGGGGTATACTGGATATCAAAGTCATAGGAAGCAAGTAACTCGAGCCAACGCTGTTGTCTCATATTGAGTTCCTTCTGAGTGAACAAATACTTCAAGGATTTATGATCGGTATAGATAATGAAGCGCTCGCCTAATAAATAGTGTCGCCAAATCTTCAACGCAAAGCAATGGCGGCTAACTCAAGACCATGTGTGGCATAGCGAACTTCATTCGGACGCAGTTGCCTAGAAGCATAAGCAACTACCTGATCCTTCTGCATAAGAACAGCACCGAGACCACTACCACATGCATCGGTGCAGACCATAAGATCCTGATTCCCCTCGGGAACCACCAAAATAGGAGCATTAGTGAGAAGTTCCTTCAATGTCTGAAAGGAAGCTTCACACCTGTCGGACCAAATAAAACGAATGCCTTTCCGAGTAAGGATGGTGAGAGGAAGCACAACACGGGAAAAATCCTTAATGAACCGACGGTAATAACCCACCAATCCAAGGAAACTACGGATCTCATGCACATTCTCAGGCCTCTTCCAATTCTGGATGGCTTCGATCTTTGAGGGATAGACAGAAATGCCATCGGAAGATACAACATGGCCTAAGAACTTAACCCTATTCTCCCAAAAATGGCACTTGGAGAATTTGGCTCTAAGCTGATGATGACGGAGAGTACTCAAGACAATTCTCAAGTGAATAGCATGCTCAGCTTCAGACTTAGAATAAATAAGGATATCATCAATGAACACAAGGACGAACTTATCGAGATGTTCCCGGAATACTTGATTCATGAGATCAACAAAGAAAGCAGGAGCGTTCGTCAAACCGGACGGCATAACGAGCCATTCAAAAGAACCATAACGAGTGCGGAAAGCGGTAAGAGGTATTTTATCCTCCGTGACTCGTAACTGATGAAAACCCGTGGCAAGGTCGAGCTGAGAAAAGACCTTAGCACCACTCAATAGACCGAACATATCATCGATCCTAGGCAATGGATACCTATTCCTAATGGTTAACTCGTTAAGCTTGCGATAGTCAATGCAAAGCCTAAGAGATCCATCAGACTTCTTCACGAAGACGACCGCGGATCCCCACGGAGAAAAACTGGACTGAATCAACTGCTTAGACTCAAGCTCTAAAAGTTGCTTCTTGAGTTCCTCATTTTTCTTTGTAGACATCCTCGTGGGAGGACGACTAACTGGCTGCGCGCCTGAAATGAGATCAATGTGGAACTCAATTGCCCGCTTGGGTGGTGTTAACGTAAAAATCAGACGCTAACACCCTAGTGTGATAAAGCGAGTGTGAAAGCACCACCCGTTTGCACGGGAATCAGATTTAAGCAGGAGAAATTACAGAGAAAACAGTAAGAACACAACGTTTATAGTGGTTCGGCTCCCAATTGAGTCAACGTCCACTTTAATTCTTTTTTATTGCTGGATCAAATACAATTCTATAACAATCTTCAATTACATCACTTGGAAAGACAAGTAGCTAAAACTTCGATACGAGAAAATCCCTTGAATCCATGTCCAATAAGTTGAATCTCGAGTTGAAGTTGATTGAAGCGTCCTAAGTGTTGCAATTGTTGATGAAGTAGCTCGGCAGAATGTAGTTGCTTCCAAGAAAAATCATTCAAAAAAGTCCCCCCAAGTGTTGGAGTTCGAGGGGTATTTATAGGAATTTTCGGTGTCAAGTTGTAAGTAGTGGCCGACCTAAAATAGGTCGTAGGTCGTCACCGACCCAGGATAGATCATAGGTCGCCCTCTCTTTCTCATGCATGGCTTACGGCTTAAACGGGAAGTGTATGCTCTTCGGGATTCAAATCACAAGTCCCAAGTCGCCGCCGAGTTAACAGGCTGCATGCTAAGTAGCTGCACCTGATTCTCCTTCGTTTGCCAGGGTCGGGAACGACCTAACATAGGCCATAAGTCGGTCACGACTCAAGTGTAGACCGTGAACCTGTCCCGAGCAGTTAGGTCATCAACCTTCTTAGGTATTTTGATCGGTATCCTTCTTAGGTAGGTATCACTCTTAAACCTTAGGTCGGCATCCCTCTTAAGTCTTAAGTCGGCATCCCTGTTAAGTCTTAAGTCGGCATCCCTGTTAAGTCTTAAGTCAGTAATTGTTAAGCCTTAAGTCGGTAATTGTTAAGCCTTATGTCGGTAACTGTTTTAGGTCGCTGAGTCATAGCCGAGGTGGAGTTAACAAGAGGCAAACCCGAAACAGGCTCAAAAACATCAGAAAAGTCACAAGCAATAGGAATACGAGATGTACCATCATCATCTTGCGAGTCAAGAGAACATAAAGCCATTTCGGAATTATCCACATTCCGAAGAACAAGTAATAGCTGAGTAGGCAAATCCGGATGTCGAAGGTACCAAACTCGCTCCGAACAAATAATCCTGGCATCATATCTCACTAGCCAGTCCATACCCAAAATCATATCGAATCCCAAACAAGAAATAACGTGCAGATTCGCATGAAAAGAAAAGCCACATAAAACAATCTCAACATCATCACAAAGCATACTAAGGGTCACGGATCCCCCAATAGGATTCGTAATCCTTAAAGAAGTAACCAAACAAGAAACATCCAAAGATAAATCATCAATGAGATTTTTCGATACGAAAAAATGTGATGCACCCGTATCGAAAAGAACTCGAATACTATGGTCATGAACTAAAATATAACCTTCCAAAATAGATGGAGATATGCCTTTGGGCTAAGAAGGACCTTCAGAAGCCTTAGCAGCATAAAACTTGCTAGACTTGGCACCAGCCGGAACAGTAGGGCAAGTGGAAACATGATGTCCTTCCTTCTTGCAATAGCGACAGAAGAGAGGCTTAGAAAAAGCTCGAATCATATGATCAGGAGAGCCACAATTGAAACACTTCCAAACGAAAGATGTTCCAGCAGACTGAGGCTGAGAACTAGAACCACCGGTCATCTTCTTCTTAGATGGAAAAGACCTGGACTTCTGGAATGGAAACTGCTTCTTGTTGGGGTTCTTGGAAACCTCAACATCATCACCACTATCACACTCCTTCTCGACGGTTTCAAGATGAAGTGCAGAATCAACCAACTCCACAAAAGAGAGCTTAAGCTGGAGCAACAAAGACTTCTTAAGATATTTCTTAAGACCAGAAACAAACTTCAGATTCTTCTTATAAGATGTGCTAATGAATTCAAGAGCATACTTAGATAAAGCCTCGAATGATGCAACATACTCAGAAATAGAAGATTTCCCTTGCTTCAACTCAAGGAAGCGAAAGGTCAATAAAACATTTTCAGATTCAAGAACGAACTTGAGTTCGAATCATCCCCGAAACTGGGTCCAAGAAAGAGTAAACTCATCAATTTTGGCTACAAGAAGCTCATACCAATCAAGAGCATGCTCTTGTAATAAGCTAGAAGTTACAAGAACTCTATCATGATCAGAAAGATCCATGCGAGAGAAAATACGCTAGCACGTGCGAAGCCAAGCTGGGACTTCAAGAATAGACTCGGAGCCTTTAAATGGCTTCCCTCCAAGATGAGAAAAATCACTACACTGACGTGCAATGGCAGACTTGCGAGGTGGAGATACTCGAGGAGGAACTGGAGGCTAAGTGCTCCTAAAAAATTCCAAAAACTGATCAGCAGACATATAAACGCCATCCGAATGTGAGCCACTGGATTGCCCAGCATCCGAACGTCGTCCTCTGCCTCTTCCAGCCATACGCTGAAAGTAAGATAAGAATAAGATTATTCACAAGGTAGATGATGCAAGATGGAATACTACAAAATATTATGCATTCCTAGATGTATTCCCACATTCTATCCAACCTTGATGGTAGAAGGTATAGAGGCACGATGGTTCAAAGATTTGTATCACTTATACACCTTGATGTACGGGAATATGTGCATCTATTCTGTGTTTATCATACTTTGTTCTGAACCTCGCTCTGATACCAAGCTGTGACGCCCCACCTCTATACCCACGCTAGCCAAGGACACTATAGGGTAATGCCGTTAACTACCACGGAGAATAAGGCTGGTTAGGAGCGACCATCTATAGCCTTGCTCTAACTATCTATTGAATACATCGACAATAGACATACCAAGCAAGTCGACATACCCAATGAATACTTAAAACAAAACCATAGGTGGTTGGAGGATCTATCAGAACAGAATATAACAACTCAAATGTAATATACATCACAGAACAGTAGATCATCATACACACATATATTGATACATAACAGAGTTTACAAACTGGTACACGTCAAGTGGTATAGCAAACCACAATATACAGACGAATTCAAAATAATACATATATCAGAGTTATAATAAAAGAACTATACAAAAAGCTTTAACAAAAAGGAACAAGCTGGATAGTCCATGCGGAAGCAAAATAGGCTAAGTACAAATGCACCTAACCTGAAACATCTCGGTCTGACCCGAATATAAAATACAAAGGTCAGTCTGGCTAAACAAATCAGTTAGATAAACTGAACAACAATAACCTTCAAGGTCACAATGTATAACAAATATCTCTAAAAGAGATAACACAATCGTCTAACAAAAGATGAATCATATCATAACAAGCCTCATATCATTAGCAACACAAAGTAACAAAGGATATGAATATCCCAAAACAAGCCAAAAGGGCAATAACAAATACCAATGAAGGTAACACAATTTCCACAAGGTAATCGCAATATATCGTGCGGCTCAAAAATACAACACCGAAGGACGATACCTAGGGAATATACATATCAATGAAACATCATAAAATTTGCTCGAGCTCAGTACTGTGTAAACAAGGATCCATGAGCCCGAAGACTCCAAACCCAAATATCACTCGAGCGGCTCATAAAGACCTAACTCCGAAAGCGATACAATTGGGCAACAAACCCGAAGGCACAAACCAGAAGGCAACATACCCGAAGGCAACATACCCGAAGGCAACAAACCTGAAGGCGACAGTCCGAAGACACTATCCCAAAGGCAACAAACCATAGTGGTGAAGGTCCGGAGGCCCAGTACTGGACACCACTAACTGGCAGAATGTGTCATAACTCTCAGAAAGGAACCCGAAAAGTGGTAACGTGTGTCCCATATTCACCCGTTCCCACTAAACGGTTTACTATCCGTTAGTTAATTTCACACTCAAAGAAGTACAAAGTTTACCTCATCTCATCGGTAGACCAGACCAAAAGGTCAAAACAATCTATCGAATAGGTCGGGGATTAATCGGAAAGATAAACGCACGGATTCATGGTCCGTGTTTTACGTAACCATTTAATCTCCTTTCCACTCCGCTCGAAGTGCGAAATTATGTGTGTGCGTTTTAAATAGAATTTATAAATTGGAGAAACGGGATTTTAATGCAATTTAGAAGATTATTTTATAAAAACCCGTGGATGAAGTCAAAAATGACTCATCAAGGTCAAATATGCATAAACAACTAATTGGAATCAATTTAAATCGATAAAAGTTGGAATCACAAACAAATAGGCATAGGAGGCAAAATGAAGCAGGTCAGTCGACTGGTCTACTGCAGCCAGTCGACTGATCCATAACCCGAGAGTTTCTAAACTCTGCAGTCAGTCGACTGACTCCAGGGGGTCAGTCGACTGGCTGTAGCTGGAAATGTTTTCCAGCCTAGCAAATGGAGGAGAAAACTCTCACCATTTGCAATCGGTCGAGCAATGGACATAAGGGGCTTTTGCCAATCGATAACCCAGCACCATTGGCACTCCGATTCACCCCTAAAAATATGATCAAACATCAAAGTTATGATTTTCAAAGGTTTTTGACTCCAAACACCAAAAATTGAAATGTTCACCAATTCAATTCAAACCAAAGGCAAATACAGATGAATAAGTGTTAGGAACTCATACCTAACAATCCAACATAGTTGTAACCATGATGTGAGATAAAAATCTCACCTTTTAACTCACAAACAAAGAAGAAGAAGCTCAAACACAAGAAAAAGACCAACCACTCTCCACTTCAATTCTACTAGCTTCAATCTAAGATCAAAACAAGTATTTTCCTAAGTTAGGTTTAGGAAACTTTCTGAAATTGAAGGAGAAAGAGTTGGAGAAGATGAAGAGAAGGCTTGCCTATAGCTTCTCTTTGATTTTAGAGCAAGAATTCAAGTTTGCAAAGAAGAACTAGGGCTTGGAATTTCTAATTCCTCTTCCTTTCCCCCATTTCAGTTTTTAGCTTGAGTTTTATGAAATGAAATTAGTGAGTGGAGAGGAGAGGCGGTTGAGTTGAGGTATAGGATGAGTTGGTTGAACCCAAACCCAAAAGCCCACTTAGCAAATAGCAAAATCCGACTTGCTCCAAACATATCAAAGTTTATACTCAAAAAGATCGCAAACGCCATTTTGAACTCAATGGATGTGGTTTTGAGTCCTAATTCGGCCATTTGCAAAAAGTAACATTTCGGACCTAAAATCCGACTAACAACGCTATATTTAAATAAAACATTTAAATATATAATCGTTAAATATGCGGGTTGTTAGAAAAATAGTGGTCATTACATTTGGTATCAGAGCTTTGGTTTTAGGCAAACCATAGCCTGCGGAGCAAAAGCTCATTAGAGATAGGGTAGAAATATTCTAGAATGAGTGAAATCAACCTCAGAATCATTTCTTTGTGAGAGAACGTATTTTCGAAGTATAAAATGATTTCCAAATGATTTTGAAGGATTTTCAAAGATTATATTGGTATAAAATTTTTCTTATTTTGAAATCAAGATCTTCTAAACTCCATCCCTTCTGTATCCACCTTGTTAGTAATCTCTTGGTTTGGATTCTTATTAATTAGGATTCTTTGAACTTTGGAACGCTCCCACTTGTTCTGAAATCCAATCTTGTCTTCCCTATTTTTATCCTTTTGATTTTGGGGCATTCCATAACTCCACTTCGAATGACATCTATAAAAATCGGTGATTCCGCAAATCTTTGAATGATTTGTAAAGGGATGAAACTCCCTTACAATTGGCATTGATTAACCGGTGATTTATGTATCCTCGGATTTCGATGCTATCTATCTCCTGCTCTACTTGGATTCTATCTCTGACGATCGAATGTCGATTTGCCTTAGATTTTCATGTTGATTATATTACTGAAGTCACGGTTGACCGGTTAAGGTCACCAGCGATTTATATAAGTTTACCCATCTTCTATTTGGTAATTAAATTATTCATCTTTGTTCTAGCTTATGTTCAAACCAGAATTCTATTTGATTAGAGTTCCTCTAAATCTGAATCTCTGTTTGTTTTGAAATTCACCCTTAAATCATCCCTTGGATAATTTGTTTTTGGTTGTATTTTGAAATTGTGCATACATCAAAATTATTATTTTGATAAGGATAACCACATTTTCTATATAAGAGTGAAATGTTTTCGATAAGGTTTATATACCTTTTAAAATGAAATTTTGAAGTTTCGAAAGGATTTGAAATTTTGAAAAAATTATAGGAAATTTGATTTACATAAAAATGGTTTATAACTGAAGGGTTTATATAATTTAATTTCGAGGAATCGAACTCCGGTGTTTTGAAATCGGTTTTAAGATTTTGAAAAATATATAATTATAATAATATGATTTAAATATATTTTCCGAATAAGAAAGATTTCTAATGTATTCGAATGAATTCCAATGATTTTGAAGAGATTTCAAAGAAGTTTCAAGAAAATAGAAGTCCAGAACTGACTTGTGTCGTTGGAAAATAATTTCGGTGATGAGTGCACGCATCATCGACATTGATTTTCAAGTTTCAGAGTGGGGGAGAGGCCACTTCAGTAGCTTTGCTATACGAGTGATTTTGTGAAACCAAATTTTGATTTCAGATTTCGAAGTATGGTTTGATATTCGAATGATATATATGTGTGTGTGTGACGCCCCACCTCTATACCCATGCTAGCCAAAAACACTACGGAGTAATGTCGTCAACTAGCGCAGAGAATAAGACTGTTGAGGAGCGACCATCTGTATGATTGCTTTGTGCGAGTACCTATATGCCAGATAAAAGTATAATTTTTCACCTAAGAAAATCCAACATACCGATGCAAACTCAAAGCTACTACACAGTGGCTATAATATCTTCGGAAACAAATATAGAAATAAGTATAACACAAATCAGTCACAAATATCCATATCACAAAGGCGGAAAAAGATATGAATATATAACACTTAAAAGTGTACATTTGAGTAGTGGTCAAACAAGATCCACTATATCACAGAAGAATAGTTACAAGTGCTACACAAAAGAGTAAGTATACCTCATGGAGTCTATATCTCAAATGTATACAACAAAATAAACTACTAATCTAGATAGTTAGCTAAAAGTCAGAATAATAATCCCAGACGAGGAGTCAAGCAGAAACTCCTATAACATCTCGGCCTGACCCGAGTATTATTTAATAAGAAAATAATAAACGGATAAGTCTAACTATAAATCAGATGAAATGATATAGAGTAAGAGATATGACAAAAACGTATAATAACCATAAAGTCGTACTGTGATAACTATGTAATTGAAAACCAAGAAGAGATTAATCAACACCACAAGAATCTTCTCAAAGATCAAAATGAATGTCATACTCTTTATTTTTATCCACCAAACCATAAATATTCACAATTATATCAATGCCAATCACAAAAGTTAATGACACCCAAATTCACCAATGCACAAATATTGATAAAACTTATCAATGTAAATCACGAAAATTGGTGAAAACACAAATTCTAGAAATCATCAATAGAAATCCATAAATCACAATAGGGGGAGGCCTATCACAAAACGGGAGCATGAAAACTAATCAACACGTGTATCACAAAATGAAACGCTATTCCATGGTTGCTAACCATTAATTTTGAGCCGAAGCTCCACGAAATGGCTCGAAGACCATGGGTCACTACCCCACCAAATTGAGCCGAAGCTCCACAGAAAGGGGGTTTAGTCTCCCTCGCAGATAAAGAGACATCGCACATTGCTAGTCTAAATCACAAAAGTGATCATCATCAATCATCCATAAGTGTCAATTACACTAAGCTAGTAAATATATGAGCTTAGCTTCATGTCCCATAACCACTAGCTTAACTTAAATATTTACGAACAAATTGTAGAATTCCACTTAAGAATTGTCACAAGAGATTCAATCGAACAAGTCCAAGAATTAACCGATGAAGTAAACGCAAGCGTTTCATACCACTTGTTTTACTAAGTCGTTTAATTAGATTTCTCATACGAGTGAGATAAAGGTTTGTATATACTAGTAGATTGGAAAATAGTTTAAGAAACGAGCTTTGTAATAAAATAGTGTTGAAATCGTTTTAATAAAAGAGTTTTGATATTTACTACTAGTATTGAAACCTTCGCGTTTTAAAGTGACAAAGCACAAAAATGATTGTACAAACAATCAATCATCAAAATTCACATACGAAGACGTGAATCAAATCCAAAGAAACTGATACTGAATCCATCAAAGTGGATATACCTAAAAATTTCTAAAATAGAAGTTATCAAATTAGAAAAAGGTGATAACAACTAATCGGAGAAGAAGAATCGATTAAAGATTGGAAAACAAAGCAAATTGAGCATAAATAGGCAAACCAGGCAAAACAGGAGCAGGTCAGTCGACTAAACTCCCTGATTCAGTCAACTGAACACAGACCCGAAAAATTCTCAGGCTTTAGCTCAGTCGACTGACTCAGGGAGTTTAGTCGACTGAACCTGATTTCCTGCATTTCCTATCCCCTTTTAAATGAAGTGCAAACTCTCTCAATTTGCAATCGGACAAGCACGAACGCTAGGGGTTTACGCCTATCGGCTACCCGGTCCTATAATCTTTTCGAATCATCACCAAAAACATGATCAAACAACAAAGTTAGGATTTTTAAAGAATTGAACTCAAAACACCAAAAAATGGAGTATTCTCCAATTCAATCCAAACCAAAAGCAAATGCACATGAATAAGTGTTAGGAATTCATACCCAACAATCAAAGATAGATATAGGCATAGATGTGAGATAAAAATCTCACCTTTAAACCCAAAATAAATGAAGAAGAAGCTATAGAGCAATGGCAAGGACAATCACTCTTCAATTCCAACCTAAAGAGCTTGAATCTAAGCTTAAAAGAGAAACATTTCCTAAATTAGGTTTAGCAATTTCTGAAATTGGTAAGATAATGAGTTGGAGAAGAAGAAGAGGAGTCTTACCAAAGCTTCTTCTATAAATTTGGAGCTAGAACTTGATTTGCAAATGGAAACTAGGGCTTGGAGTTTTAATTTCTCATTCCTATCTCCATTGTTGCTAAATCTTGAGTATTAGGAAATAAAAGTAAAGTAATGAAGAGAAGAGGGGTGAAGCTTGGGTCTAATGAGCTGAAACAAAAACCAAAGCCCTAAGTGAAAAATTAGCAAAATTCTACTATCTCCAAACATATCAAAGCTTATATTCAAAAAGATCGCAAACGTCATTTTGAACTCAATAGGGGTGTTCTCGAGTCCTAATTTGACTATTTGCAAAAAGTAGCTTATCGGACAATAATCCAACTAACGATGAATTATTTTAAATAAAATATTTAAATATTCAATCGCAAAATATGTGGGTTGTTACAGAATCCCCTACTTAAAGAAATTGCGTCCTCGCTATCATAAGAAATAAATGAACAAAAAGTAACAACCATAAAAGCATATCAACACAAAAGAAGAAATTTGGAATAAGAAGTTCACCTCAAAGAGCACGAGAAAGTAAGTCCGGATGTGTTCGCTCGATGAATTCTCTGGATTCCCAAGAACAATCCTTAGGATTTGAGGACCATTGAACTTTCACAAGAGGAACATCTTTATTTCGAAGGCGTTTAATCTCCGAAGCAATAATACGAATAGGATGTTGCTCATAAGTCAAATTAGGTGAAACCTCAATTTCTTCTACAATACCGGGCTCAAGTATAGAATCGGAATCTCGAAGGAATTTCCGTAGTTGAGAAACGTGAAACACGTCATGAATAACAGAAAACCGAGCCGGTAATAAGAGGCGATAAGTCACGGAACCAATACGTTTGGTGATGAGAAATAGACCAATATATCGAGGTGCTAACTTTCTCGATCGACTGAAACACACAACACCCTTCATAGGTGAAACACGAACAAACACAAAATCTCCCACAGAAAATTATAATTTCCTTCTTCGGTTATCGGCATAGGATTTTTGCTCACTTTGAGCCTCTTTCATCCTATGACGAATAAGGTCAATCTTTTCTGTGGAATCACGAACTAAATCTGGACCAAAAACCAGCTTCTCACCGGCCTCAAGCCAAAAAGAAGGAGATCGACATGGCCTTCCATAGAGTGCCTCAAAAGGTGCCATCCCAATACTACATTGGAAGCTATTAGTATAGGAAAATTCGACAAGAGAAATATGATCTTCCCAACTTCCACCAAAATCAAGAACACATGCACGAAGAAGATTTTCAAGAGTTTGATTCACAAGCTCGGTTTGTCCATCGGACTGAGGATGATAAGCGGTGCTAAAATTAAGCTTCGTTCCCAAAGCTTTTTGAAGACTCTTCCAAAATCTACTAGTAAACAATGGATCATGATCACTAACAATAGAAGTAGGAACTCCATGTAAATTAAAATTTTCTTTAATAAAGAGCTTGGCCAAAAGAGGAACGGTCCGATTGGACCGAACGGCAATAAATGGGTGGATTTAGTAAGTCTATCAACAATCACCCATAAGCTGTCATGACCCGAACGAGAACGGGGAAGGCCGTCAATAAAGTCCATGGAAATTTGATCCTACTTCCAAATTGAAATGTCTAACGGTTGCAATAACCCACCGGGCCTTTGATGCTCGACCTTAATGAGTTGGCAAGTCATGCAACGCTTAACGAAGTTAGCAATATCAGATTTCATTCCATCCCAATAATAAAGTCGCTACATATCCACATACATTTTACTATTACCGGGATGAATGGTAAATTTAGAACGATGAGAATCTTCTAAAATATCTTTACGAAGGTCACTAATATTTGTCACGATAAGTCTACCAAATTTTTGAATACCGCCACGAGAATCAATATTAAAGTCTTTCAAACTTTCAATACCAATTTTATCCCTACAACTTTGGCTAAGAAGAGCCAATTCGGAGTCTAGCTTTTGAGCTTCAAGAATGCAGTCTAAAAGAGAAGGATGAGCCTCAAGACTACATAAAGTCAAAGATGAACATAAATCGGACTCACGATCTCGAATCTCACTGGTGGATAAAACTCCGAGATCATTCCATTCAGATATCATCATGGAATCAACCGCTTGTAGCTTTCGGCTAAGGGCGTCGGCAACACGATTTCCCTTTCGGGGAGCATAAAGAATATCAAGATCATAAGATGCAAGGAACTCGAGCCAACATTGTTGATGCAAATTAAGTTCCTTTTGAGAAAATAAATATTTCAAAGATTTATGATCGGTATAGAGAACAAATTTCTCTCCCAAAACATAATGACGCCAAATTTTAAGAGCGAAAACAATAGCCACGAGCTCTAAATCATGAGTGGCATATCTAGTCTTGGCTGGCTTCAATTGCCTAGAAGAATAAGCAATAACACGTTCTCTTTGCATGAGAACGGCACCCAAACCAACACGACTAGCATCGGTATAAATAATAAAATCTTTATTCCCTCGGAAATAACAAGAATAGAAGCATTGGAAAGGAGTTCTTTTAATTTCTGGAAAGAAGCTTCACATTTGTCCGACCAAAAGTATTTAACTCCCTTCTTTGTCAAACTAGTAAGAGGCACGAAAATTTTGGAAAAGTCTTTTATGAAACGGCGGTAATAACCTGCCAATCCAAGAAAACTACGGATCTCCTCACACTCTTCGGTCTCTTCCAATTTTGAATCACTTCAATCTTTGAAGTATCTACAGAAATTCCGGATTCGGAAGTGATATGACCAAGAAACTTCACCCGAGATTGCCAAAAGTGGTATTTAGAAAAAAATTCTTTCAATTGATTGCTCCTAAGAGTTTCCAACACAATCTGAAGATGCTTTTCATGCTCCTCCTCGGTTTTAGAATACACAAGAATATCATCAATAAAGATGAGAACAAATTGATCGAGGAAGTCTTTGAAAACTCTATTCATAAGGTCAAAGAAATAAGCCGGAGCATTTGTCAAACTAAATGGCATAACAAGCCATTCGTAAGATCCATAACGCGTACCGAACGATGTCAAAGGAATGCTATCCTCTGCAATACGAAGCTGATGAAAACCGGTTGCTAAGTCTAATTGTGAAAAGGCTCTAGCACCACTAAGTTGATCGAATAGATCATAAATCCGAGGCAAAGGATATTTATTCTTGTTAGTAAGATCATTAAGCTTGCGGTAGTCAACGCAAAGCCTAAGTGTACCATCTGATTTCTTCACAAAAATAGCCGAAGCTACCCAAGGAGAGGAACTAGAGCGAATAAATTGCTTCGTCTCCAATTCGGATAATTATTTGCGCTTCTCCTCATTTTCTTTATTGGACATACGATAAGGAGGACGAGTGATAGGTAGAGCTCCAGGAACTAGATTAATTCTGAACTCGATTGCTCGCTTAGGTGGTAATCCTAAAACGGGCTCAAATATGTCGAAAAATTCACGAACAACATGAATAAGAGAAATGACATCTTCCTCATCATCATTATCGTCATCATGAGGATTTAAAGAATACAAAGATGCAACCGCGTTGGAATCCGAATCTTTACGATCAATAGAAATCTGCTTAACAGATTGAGGATGTCGAAGATGAATAGTCCGCTCAAGACATAAGATTTGAGCTTCATAGCGATTAAGCCAATCCATTCCCAAAATCATTCCAAAGCCTAAGTAGCACATAACATGCAAATCGGCTAGGAAAGAAAAATCACACAAAATAATCTTTACATCTTTACAAAGAAAGCTAATTGTTGCGGATCCACCAACTGGATTCGCAATTCTCAAAGAAGTCATTAAAGCAACAAAACTTAAAGAAAAGTATCAACAAGTTCTTTTGATATAAAAGAATGGGACGCACCCGTATCAAAAAGAACTCGAATAGGTTAATCACAAAATAAAATAATACCATCAAGGATAGAATGAGAAATACCTTGACCACGAGAAGTGTTACTTAGATTTTACACCACATTAAGCTCTCCCTCCTTCCTACCTTGAAGTTTGGGACATGCGGATAAATAGGTCTGGGCTTTTGCAATAGCGACAAGCGCGGGCCTTTGAACACTTATTCGCATAATGACCCTTAGAACCACAATTGTTGCATTGTCCAATACTAGAGGTAGAAGTCTTTGCCACCGAAGTTGCTTGCTTTCCTTTTTATTAGGTTAAGGACCTTTGAACTTATTAGGCCTTTTCTTGTTGTTGAAGTTTGGTTTGGCACCCATAACTTCAACATCACTCTCCTTATCTGCCTCTTCAAGACGAAGAGCGACATCAATGAGTTGATCAAAAGAAACTTCTAATTTTAGAAGTAATGGCTTTTTGAGATTTTTGTTCAAGCCATAGACAAATATTTGGTTCTTTTTCAATGGGTTGTTTATGTATTCGACCCCGTATTAAGAAAGTAACTCGAAGGATGCGACATAATCTGCCACGGAGGATTCACCTTGAACAAGGTCTATGAAACGACGGGCCAATGTCACCTTCTCAGCTTCTGGCACAAACTTTAATTCGAATCGTTCCTGGAATTTCTCCCAAGTAAAATCCGCTTCATTTATTTCTGAAATCAGAAACTCGTACCAGTCTAATGCTTTTTCTTGGAGCATACTTGAAGCCACCTGGACTCGGTGAATGTAACAACCCAGACTTTTGAACAATTTAAAAATGAAAATATTTAATTAATTTTAAATATTTGAATGAGAATTTAAATTGAATTCCCAATATAACTATAAATTTGGCGATTAAATTTTAGAATTTAATCTATTGAAAGTTGAATAGAATTTGAAATTGACTTTGGAGTTTGAAATTGAATATTGAATTTGTATTTAAAATTCGAACTAATGACTTAGAAAAAATAGTTTGGATTTACGAATTATTTTTATTTATAAATTGATGTTGATAGTTGAACTTCAAAACGTTTATATGTTTATTAAAGAAAATAATTTACAAAACAAAATTTAATTCAAAATATATATATATATATATTATAATAATAATAATAATAATAAAATCATCTTAGTACACAACATAATCTTTTCACCATCACCAGCATGTTTCCTCTCCTTTAAACACGCCATTACCTACGCCATAACCCACGACCAATAAATCACGTCTCCCCTCTTTTATATTCGTTACCCTTTCCTCCATCCCTTCAGAAATCAAACCGAAGAAGAAAAAAAAAGAAACGAAAAAATAAATGACGACCTCGAGTGTTCTTCGTCTTCCTCTTCGCTTCCAAAAGATAGGGCTTTGATCGATTTTTGCCGCCACGGTTTCGAATTCACTTTGATCAATTCCTCACCAAAACTAGGGCTTTCATCTCTGTTGAAATTCCTTCGATCGCGTGCTCCTCGGTGGGTCGAGTTCGTCTCCTTGCTTCGGTGAAAGGTGAGTTTTCTCACGATTAATCGTTACTCAAGTTTTTAGATTTGTTTGAATTGGGTGCTTGGTTGCATGCTATGATTTGGGGTGTTATTTGTTATCATTTGCTCGGTCAATCCAATTTAAACTGATATGAACAAGATAAGTCACTGCATGGTTGTTTGTTGGGTGTTATCTGTTATCATTTGCTCGGTTTATTTGCTTTTAAAACTGATAAGAACAGATGCTATCAAAAATTTTGCTTGTTTGTTTTTGCTGCATGTGATGGATTTTTGAATCTGGTTAAGGAAAATGTAGTATGAAAAATAAATACTTTAGTTCTGAAAATACTTGTGAGCAAACTTTTTCAACCTTTGATTTATTTCTGTGATGTTTGTGAGTAAACCCCTGTTTATTAAATCACTCGCTGCTGTTTGAAATGCTTAAATGACTGTTTGAAAGACGCTTGCATGTGAATAAATGGTTGTGCTTGTGTTTTCTTTTGCCTGGGGACGTATTGCCTTTCCTGTTTCTCTGAGTTATGATTTACAGTGTTCATATACCAAACTCAAACCCCTCTCTATTTGTTATCGGATTTGAAAAATAAACATAATGGAGTTGTTCAAATTTGTACTGTGTTTTCCAGTAATAAAATCAAGGTAAGTTTTGAAATTTTCTTTTACTGGAAACTTTAGAGAACACAGTTACCTATAAATTTTGGTTTACGGTGTAAACCATGTCAAAAACCAGAAACCCTTCCCTTATTCCTTCTGAAAGATAGGTTGAGAACAAGTTAAAGTTTGTTGTGACATAGCATTTTGTTTCAGTAACTAGTTGAAGCAAGATCATGCATATTTCTTCTACTGAAAAAAAAAATGTGAGCAAGCTTTATCCTTTTGACTTTAATATGGCTATATATTAAATTGATGAGATAGATGATTGAAGCATGATTAAGATGTGAATATGAACATTGGTTGTGGTTGCATGTTGTACTTATCAGATGCCTGTGCAAATCTTAGTTCTGTGCATATTCATCTCCTCTGTCTAAAAGATAACAGGACCCAAAAATCCATAATTAAATTCATATTCTCGTATTCAATTGAATTCAAGTCATGACCTTTAAGGAAGATATGTTTGTATCAATATAACATCATTTTCAAAAATATTATTCGGCAAAATAGATGAGTAGGATTGCTGAAAACCAGGGATATCAGTGGTAGGTGAGTAAATTACCTTAAAAACAGTTTTAAAATTCATCTGAGATTGAATGATGATGCATGCAATGAAATTTGCTTCGATGATGAATATTAGTTTACATGAATGCATGTTTGAATATTGGATGTGCCAGTATGTATAAAAAAAATCTTCCAGTGTTTATATTACTGAATTTATATATATGTTTATATGAGTAAGTAACCTGTATATTCAAACACTCTGTTATCTATTGTTTCAAACCAGAATTCTTTTCAAAATTTGAATCTTCCACTAAAACATCAATATTTGGCCTTGATGATTGAATGAAATATTTTTGTTAATGTTGAAGGTAATTTTAAAATATAGTTTCTGTAGTTTTTTTTTTAATTTACAGATAATTTTAAAAAAGGAAAACACAGTAAACCACTAATGCATGAATATCTTTAAACTAGGAAATGGTTGACCCCTGTGGTTGTGCATGTTTGTTTGGCCATAGTTATTACTGCTCTGTTACATTCCAGATTTTAGTCCACCCAAATAAACTCACTTCTTTTTATCCAATCTATTTCAAGCTGAGTTTTTTTTAAGGGGAAAAAGATTATACAGATGTTAGTTGATTTTTAAAATATGGTCCAGATATTTATATTTAGGCAATACAAATTGGAACAATCAAATTCAGTAAAGATGAACCAACTTGTGAAAATTGGACAAGCAATTCCAGTTGCCTATATCCTTGTTTCGTACGTCCCTGCCTGTGCAATTCCCTGATGCTTGAAATGTTTATCACACAAGCATTACCAAGTGCCTTGTTCTTTTTCTTTTGTACACTCTAATACCCTGTTGCATTTGGTTTATTTTGTTGCACTCAATTGCAGTCTGCACCACCATATGCTTTTGTAGCCTGATCTTTGTTGAACATGTGTTTTGCTATACTGTTCACTTGAGTTTGAAATTGTTGTCTCATTTGAAACAGTGCAGTCCCTTTGTTTTTGAGATATATGCATGTTGACTAGTTCACTTGCTCATATATGTTGATTCACTGATGCATTTCTTATGGTCTATTTCTTTGTTGTTATGAGCTTAATGAGTTGTGCTCATTTTGGTCTGCACTCTGCAAACTTTGAGTTGTATTTGTGAATCTTTCGTTGCTTCATGTCTTTGGCATTTCTGAGCCTCTGCCTTTGATAGCCTGTTTCAACATTTGCTGTTTGTATTGCTTTGTCTGATGCCTTCTTGACTCTTTTATCTGTGCATTGGCCTTGAGTTGAACCTAGTTTTGAAACTTGGGTTTGACCTTGTTTTGATCTGATAGCTGTGCTTTTGTTTGGTGCACACGAGTTGGCGAGGCAGTGCACATGTGTATAAATATACGTGTGTACTGCAACCACACAGGATTGACAGATTTTAAAAAAATTGAAGTTGTTAATAAGAAAATCCATAATAGATTTAAATTGATTCATGTGATTCGTCATCCCTGTTACTGTTTTATTCAGTTCATTACAAATTTAATTACTTGAATAAAGATTAATCCTGACTCGAGTGTTTTTGTGTTTTGCATAAAACGTTCGGGTCAGACCGAGTATTTTTACAGCTTGAAGATTTTCGGACATCGAAGTTAGAGAGAGAGGGAAATTGCTTCACTTTATCTTTTCGAAGAATTTTTGTACTTAAAGATATATTCCGCTGTATAAAATTTAATGCATTGCACAAACTCTGATATATGTAAGAAAAAAAATTCATTTATGTGAAATATTATGATTATTGTTGTGATTTTGTGGCTGATTCTGTTTAAACTCTATAAACTGAATAACAATCCGTCATTTTGAACGTTTCAAGTTGGTTTAATTACCGACTGGGGGCGGTCAGAACGGCGGGTCGTTACAAAAGTGGTATCAGAGCTTTGGTTTACACAAAGCTTAGTTTATGATGTTTAATATGAATAGTTACTAGGATCACTTTAAAGAAAAATGTTTTCAAATCTAAATAAGTATGAAAATTGTTTTCTTTGAAAAACAAAAGGTATTTTGAAAATTCAAAATTTTTTCGGAAAATTCCCCTCTCTAATTTTAGGTTTGCGATAGTTTCTCATTCGAAAATCCATTATCGAATTATTGAGACTTATGAAAATAAAATATAAGTGAAGTGAATTAATGAATTGGTTTAAATCCAATATTTTGAATATCTCCAAAATAATAATTGTGAAATAAAATGACATTTCAATTTAGTTATAGCCAAGAGGATAATTAAACTATAACTTAGGAATTTTATTCTGAATTCTTTTGAAATTTGATTTCTAATGTTGTGAAGAACGATTTAGTAAATAAATGGATTATAAGTACTTAACTTATAAATGGACCTTTGATATATAATGGAGTTATATAAATTGAATTGAATTAATAAAAAAGATTTATAAATCGAAGTTTATAAATAGAAATGGAATTTGTAAAGATTGTTTATAAATTCGAAACCAATTGAATTTGATAAATGAAAAATAGAAGTTATTAAAGGAGATATATTCGTGATATTGGACAGCGAATTATCCTTTATATTAAATATTGTGATAGTAAATGTTGGTTGGGAATTTTATCCACGATTTTGGACGGTGGATAATCTTTTAAATAAAAGTGTAGAAACACTGAATTGATTTAAATAAGTATATTCATGATTTTGGACAGTGAATATATTATTGAATAAAACGGATATGTTTTAGGGAAGTGATATTATGAAATGTGGTTAATGTGGAAATATAAATTTAATGGAACCAAGTTGATGAATGACTTACTAAAGAACTAATTGATTATTTTCGGAAATAGAAAGCAAATGCAAAGTTCAAATGAGATTTAGATTTCAAATTTGAAGTTGTCAACATGATAATCCATTATGGGTTTAATAAATTCAGTGATGAATTTGAATTTAAACGTGCGGAAAATTAAATTAAGTGAAAAACTTAATATTGAAAAGTTGAAATCGGTTTAAAACTAATATTATGAAAAGTATGAGGAATTCAAACTATGAATTAAGTTGAAGTTGAAATTGAAAAAGTTAATGATTTTAAAGATGTTTTAAAATGCATTAAGTATCGAATACATAGATTTCAACATTCATTGTTGAAATAGGCGTTTTCGAGAAATAAGGAAATGGTGGACTATAACACTATTGTTATAGTAAATGGTTTCCGGAAGGAAATGTTGTTTATAGTATTGGGATTTATATATCTATCTTAAATTCGAATCCCTATACTATTGATTTTGAGTTGTAGTGACGATGTTTTACGTAACATTCGTTTTGACTCAAATAAATGTGTTTAAAAGAATAATTTCCTTAAAGAATGGAATATATACTTAATTTTGATTCAAGTATATTGAGTATTTTCCGTGTTTAAAATAAATGAACTTGTGAATTACTTATTAAATAAGTATGGAAATTTTTCCAATATGAAATGAAAGGTTTGAAATTTTATCTTTTAAAGATAAATTGAAAAATGAATATTTGAAATTTGTTTCAAATGGTTAAGTTGGAAAATTATATATATCTTGTAAAGATATTTTTGGGAAATTTGAACGATCAGTTCAACTTGAACATTTTCCAAAAAGATTGAATCTTGAGTTAAATTGAGTTTAACTTTGACATCAAAAACAATATAAGTTGAGTTTTGAATTTTGGATAGTCGATTTGGATTGTATGTCTAGCATTGTGAATTGATGACGTAGCAATTGATCTCTATTAAATATATATCTGTTGGTGGCAGAGAATTTATTCTTTTAGCTTAACACCCTTCTCTGAGACGTACGAGCTTAGAGGTTATATATCGGTAGACATCAATTATGTGTTGAGAATTGACGATGTAACGTGAAATCCAAATCGAATGTGAAGTCGATAATGAATTGGATTATGAATGTGAATTAGGTTTGAGATAACCTTAAATTTTCAAATCAATTTGGAGGAAAATTTTAAACGAGATGGAAAATTTAGAAATCCTCTATTTGTTAGAATGTGAATTGAGTTTTCGTAACTTATATATGTGAATGTAATAATTCGAAAACCATCAGTTTGGAAAGTCATTATTATGAAAAGTCCTATGTAAGTTTACATAGGTATGATATGTACGAAATGTGAAATGAAGTACTATATGTATATGACATATGTTTTCTAAAAACTGAGGATATGGAAATGTACCTTCCATTTATTATGTGTGAAGGTGATTGGAACTCGGTGGAGTGTCCATTGGAAATCGTAGCTACGTAGAATTTCCATTAGTGGAATGTCCATTGGGACTGACTGGAATCCCCACGATGGATCATCGTGTTTGGGATTATGTGAATTGATGCTGGCGTAATTCGTGGGGCGTGATGCCTACAGTTACAAGCGATTCCACTGGGATAGTGGCGCAACCGCCGTGTAAACTGCGATCTAGAGGCCGAAGCGTAATTTGAGGGGCGAGATGCCTACGGTCACGAGCGATTCTACTGGGATAGTAGCGTAACCGCCGTGTGAACCGCGATCTATGGCAACAACCATGGCGAAATTCAAGAGAGATGTGAAATCTACGGTTACAAGCGATTCTACTGGGATAGTAGCGTAACCGCCGGGTAAACTGTGATCCATGGGGGAACGTGATTTCCATATCCATTTTTAAAAGAATTTTTAAAAAAAGTATATTCACTGGGAGTTGAAACAAGTATATTTAGTACTTGGAGATTTTTAGACTTGCGCCTGGCCAGCGTATGCCTAAAGTCTGTAAGAACGACGATGGACTTGTTAAACTTCGAGTTAGCAAGTATTTTCAAACTTTGAATAGCAAATCAATAGTCTGAAATTAGAATTACATAATTCCAACCTAATGAATTAAGGAAGAAGATCTTTAAAATATCTTGAAAGCACACAGCTTTGGAAAAGATATGATATGTAAATATCTAGCATGAAGAATTTCAAGTTTAAAAAAATCTGAGTTTTGTAAGTCAAAATTTTTGGTAAAAGATTTTTGTGTCTTGATGGTAGAAATTAATGAACAAAGCTAGTGAAATAAAATAAATGGAATGAATCCTATATTTATTTGTGAGTTAGGAACTTGGCAAAAATTATGTAGGGTATAAATATCGGTGAGATTT
Source organism: Allium cepa (assembly GCA_030765085.1). Classification (NCBI taxonomy): domain Eukaryota; kingdom Viridiplantae; phylum Streptophyta; class Magnoliopsida; order Asparagales; family Amaryllidaceae; genus Allium; species Allium cepa. Next base: position 345,699,128 of record CM060938.1, read on the forward strand.
TAGCAATCGTTTTTCCTAACTTATAATTTCGGGATGAAATTCTTTTAAGGAGGGAAGATTGTAACAACCCAGACTTTTGAACAATTTAAAAATGAAAATATTTAATTAATTTTAAATATTTGAATGAGAATTTAAATTGAATAAACAATATAACCATAAATTTGGCGATTAAATTTTAGAATTTAATCTATTGAAAGTTGAATAGAATTTGAAATTGACTTTGGAGTTTGAAATTGAATATTGAATTTGTATTTAAAATTCGAACTAATGAGTTAGAAAAAATAGTTTGGATTTACGAATTATTTTTACTTATAAATTGATGTTGATAGTTGAACTTCAAAACGTTTATACGTTTATTAAAGAAAATAATTTACAAAACAAAATTTAATTCAAAATATATATATATATATATATATATAATAATAAAAAAATCATCTTAGTACACAACATAATCTTTTCACCATCACCAGCATGTTTCCTCTCCTTTAAACACGGCGTTACCTACGCCATAACCCACGACCAATAAATCACGTCTCCCCTCTTTTATATTCGTTACCCTTTCCTCCATCCCTTCAGAAATCAAACCGAAGAAAAAAAAAAGAAACGAAAAAAAAATGACGACCTCGAGCGTTCTTCGTCTTCCTCTTCGCTTCCAAAAGATAGGGCTTTGATCGATTTTTGCCGCCACGGTTTCAAATTCACTTTGATCAATTCCTCCCCAAAACTAGGGCTTTCGTCTCTGTTGAAATTCCTTCGATCGCGTGCTCCTCGGTGGGTCGAGTTCGTCTCCTTGCTTCGGTGAAAGGTGAGTTTTCTCACGATTAATCGTTACACAAGTTTTTAGATTTGTTTGAATTGGGTGATTGGTTGCATGCTATGATTTGGGGTGTTATTTGTTATCATTTGCTCGGTCAATCCAATTTAAACTGATATGAACAAGATAAGTCACTGCATGGTCGTTTGTTGGGTGTTATCTGTTATCATTTTCTCGGTTTATTTGCTTTTAAAACTGATAAGAACAGATGCTATCAAAAATTTTGCTTGTTTGTTTTTGCTGCATGTGATGGATTTTTGAATCTGGTTAAGGAAAATGTAGTATGAAAAATAAATACTTTAGTTTTGAAAATACTTGTGAGCAAACTTTTTCAACCTTTGATTTATTTCTGTGATGTTTGTGAGCAAACCCCTGTTTATTAAATCACTCGCTGCTGTTTGAAATGCTTGAATGACTGTTTGAAAGACACTTGCATGTGAATAAATGGTTGTGCTTGTGTTTTCTTTTTCCTGGGGATGTATTGCCTTTCCTATTTCTCTGAGTTATGATTTACAGTGTTCATATACCAAACTCAAACCCCTCTCTATTTGTTATCGGATTTGAAAAATAAACATGATGGAGTTGTTCAAATTTGTACTGTGTTTTCCAGTAATAAAATCAAGGTAACTTTTGAAATTTTCTTTTACTGGAAACTTTAGAGAACACAGTTACCTATAAATTTTGGTTTACGGTGTAAACCATGTCAAAAACCAGAAACTCTTCCCTTATTCCTTCTGAAAGATAGGTTGAGAACAAGTTAAAGTATGTTGTGACATAGCATTTTGTTTCAGTAACTAGTTGAAGCAAGATCATGCATATTTCTTCTAATGAAAAAAAAATGTGAGCAAGCTTTATCCTTTTGACTTTAATATGGCTATATATTAAAATGATGAGATAGATGATTGAAGCATGATTAAGGTGTGAACATGAACATTGGTTGTGGTTGCATGTTGTACTTATCAGATGCCTGTGCAGATCTTAGTTCTGTGCATATTCATCACCTCTGTCTAAAAGATAACAGGACCCAAAAATCCATAATTAAATTCATATTCTCGTATTCAATTGAATTCAAGTGATGACCTTTAAGGAAGATATGTTTGTATCAATATAACATCATTTTCAAAAATATTATTCAGCAAAATAGATGAGTAGGATTGCTGAAAACCAGGGATATCAGTGGTAGGTGAGTAAATTACCTTAAAAACAGTTTTAAAATTCATCTGAGATTGAATGATGATGCATGCAATGAAATTTGCTTCGATGATGAATATTAGTTTACATGAATGCATGTTTGAATATTGGATGTTCCAGTATGTATAAAAAAAATCTTCCTGTGTTTATATTACTGAATTTATAGATATGTTTATATGAGTAAGTAACCTGTATATTCAAACACTCTGTTATCTATTGTTTCAGACCAGAATTCTTTTCAAAATTTGAATCTTCCACTAAAACATCAATATTTGGCCTTGATGATTGAATGAAATATTTTTGTTAATGTTGAAGGTAATTTTAAAATATAGTTTTTGTAGTTTTTTTTTAGTTTGCAGATAATTTTAAAAAAGGAAAACACAGTAAACCACTAATGCATGAATATCTTTAAACTAGGAAATGGTTGACCCCTGTGGTTGTGCATGTTTGTTTGGCCATAGTTATTACTGCTCTGTTACATTCCAGATTTTAGTCCACCCAAATAAACTCACTTCTTTTTATCCAATCTACTTCAAGCTGAGTTTTTTTTTAAGGGGAAAAAGATTATACAGATGTTAGTTGATTTTTAAAATATGGTCCAGATGTTTATATTTAGGCAATACAAATTGGAACAATCAAATTCAGTAAAGATGAACCAACTTGTGAAAATTGGTCAAGCAATTCCAGTTGCCTATATCCTTGTTTCGTACGTCCCTGCCTGTGCAATTCCCTGATGCTTGAAATTTTTATCATACAACCATTACCAAGTGCCTTGTTCTTTTTCTTTTGTACAATCTAATACCCTGTTGCATTTGGTTTATTTTGTTGCACTCAATTGTAGTCTGCACCACCATATGCTTTTGTAGCCTGATCTTTGTTGAACATGTGTTTTGCTATACTCTTCACTTGAGTTTGAAACTGTTGTCTCATTTGAAACAGTGCAGTCCCTTTGTTTTTGAGATATATGCGTGTTGACTAGTTCACTTGCTCATATATGTTGATTCACTGATGCATTTCTTATGGTCTATTTCTTTGTTGTTATGAGCTTAATGAGTTGTGCTCGTTTTGGTCTGCACTCTGCAAACTTTGAGTTGTATTTGTGAATCTTTCGTTGCTTCATGTCTTTGGCATTTCTGAGCCTCTGCCTTTGATAGCCTGTTTCAACATTTGCTGTTTGTATTGCTTTGTCTGATTCCTTCTTGACTCTTTTATCTGTGCATTGGCCTTGAGTTGAACCTAGTTTTGAAACTTGGGTTTGACCTTGTTTTGATCTGATAGCTGTGCTTTTGTTTGGTGCACACGAGTTGGCGAGGCAGTGCACATGTGTATAAATATACGTGTGTACTGCAACCACACAGGATTGACAGATTTTAAAAAAATTGAAGTTGTTAATAAGAAAATCCATAATAGATTTAAATTGATTCATGTGATTCGTCATCTCTGTTACTATTTTATTCAGTTCATTACAAATTTAATTACTTAATAAAGATTAATCCTGACTCGAGTGTTTTTGTGTTTTGCATAAAACGCTCGGGTCAGACCGAGTATTTTTACAGCTTGAAGATTTTCGGGCATCGAAGTTAGAGAGAGAGGGAAATTGCTTCACTTTAGCTTTTCGAAGAATTTTTGTACTTAAAGATATATTCCGCTGTATAAAATTTAATGCATTGTACAAACTCTGATATATGTAAGAAAAAAAATTCATTTATGTGAAATATTATGATTATTGTTGTGATTCTGTGGCTGATTCTGTTTAAACTCTATATACTGAATAACAATCCGTCATTTTGAACATTTCAAGTTGGTTTAATTACCGACTGGGGGCGGTCAGAGCGGCGGGTCGTTACAGTGATGATCAATAAGATTCATGCGAGTAAAAATGCGATCGCAAGTTCTAAGCCAAGCCTGGACTTCGATAATGTTTTCAGAACCTTTGAATGGCCTCCCACCCAAGTTGGTATAATCGTTGCACAAGCGTTCAAAACCCAGATTTAGGGTGAGAAGGCTCCGGAACGGGTACGGCTACTTGAGCATTCTTTACCAGATCAAGAAGTTGTTGTGCAGACATAAATACTCCATCTTGGGGTGTAACACTAGATTGACCACCGCTGGGACGGCCAGGTCTAACCATTTCTCTTCTTTAAGAAAGAAAGAAAGAAAGAAAGAAGAAAAGTGTTATTTACAAAATGAATATCAAACAACAATGACTGATAAAACAAGGCATCACAAAAGAAAATAGGATGAGACAGCACGAAGACTCGAATTAAATCCTAAGGCACGACTCCTAAGATGGACTTAGGACGATGATCCTTGTTAAATTATTCTACATTGTTTCGAAGTTTGGCTCTGATACCAAGCTGTGACGCCCCACCTCTATACCCATGCTAGCCAAAAACACTATGGAGTAACGTCGTCAATTAGCACGGAGAATAAGGCTGTTGAGGAGCAACCATCTGTATAATTGCTTTGTGCAAATACCGTTATGCCTGATAAAAGTATAATTTTTCATCTAAAGAAATCCGACATACCGATGCAAAATCAAAGCTACTATACAGTGGCTATAATATCGTCATAAAAAATATAGAAATAAGTATGACAAAAATCAGTCACAGATATCCATATCACAAAGGCGGAAAAAGATATGAATATATAACACTTAAAAGTGTACATCATAGTAGTGGTCAAACAAGATCCACTATATCACAAAAGAATAGTTACAAGTGCTATACAAAAGAGTAAGTATACATCATGGAGTCTATATCTCAAATGTATACAACAAAATAAGCTATTAATCTAAGTAGTTAGCCAAAAGTCAGAATAATAATCCCAGATAAGGAGTCAAGCAGAAACACCTATAACATCTCGGTCTCAGCCGAGTATTATTTAATAAGAAAATAATAAACGGATCAGTCTAACTATAAATCAGATGAAATGATATAGAGTAAGAGATATGACAAAAACATATAATAACCATAAAGCCGTACTGTGATAAGTATGTAATTGAAAATCAACTAGTGGTTAATCAATATCACAAGAATCTTCTCAAAGATCAAAAAGAATGTCATACTCTTTATTTTTATTCACCAAACCATAAAAAATGACAATTATGTCAATGCCAATCACAAAAGTTAATGACATACAAATTCAACAATGCACAAATATTGATAAAACTTATCAATGTAAATTACGAAAATTGGTGAAAACACAAATTCTAGAAATCATCAACAGAAATCTAGAAATCACAAGAGGGGGAGGCCTATCACATAGCGGAAGCATGAAAACTCACCAATACGTGTATCACAAAATGGAACGCTATTCCATAGTTGCTAACCATTAATTTTTAGTCGAAGCTCCACAAAACGGCCCGAAGACCATGGGTCGCTACCCTACCGAATTGAGCTGAAGCTCCACAGAAACGGGTTTAGTCTCCCTCGCAGACAAAGAGACATCGCACATTGCTAGTCTAAATCACAAAAATGATCATCATTAATAATCAAGTAGTGTCAATTACACTAAGCTAGTAAATATATGAGCTTAGCTTCATGTCCCATAACCACTAGCTTAACTTAAATATTTACGAACAAATTGTACAATTCCACTCAAGAATTGTCATAACAGATTCAATCGAACAAGTCCAAGAATTAACCGACGAAGTAAACACAAGCGTTTCATACCACTTGTTTTACTAAGTCGTTTAATTAGATTTCTCATACGAGTGAGATAAAGGTTCGTATATACTAGTAGATTGGAAAACGGTTTAAGAAACGAGCTTTGTAATAAAATAGTGTTGAAATCGTTTTAATAAAAGAGTTTTGATATTTACTACTAGTATTGAAACCTTCGCGTTTTAAAGTGACAAAGCACAAAAATGATTGTAGAAACAATCAATCATCAAAATTCACATACGAAGACGTGAATCAAATCCGAAGAAACCGTCACGTAATCCATCAAAGTGGATATACCTAAAAATTCCTAAAATAGAAGTTATCAAAGTCGACAAAGGTGATAACTACTAATCGGAGAAGAAGATTCGATTAAAGATCGGAAAACAAAGCAAATTGAGCATAAATAGGCAAAACAGGCAAAACAGGAGCAGGTCTGTCGACTAAACTCCCTGAGTCAGTCGACTGAACACAGACCTGAAAAATTCTCGGGCTTCGGCTCAGTCAACTGAATCAGGGAGTTTAGTCGACTGAACCTGATTTCCAGCATTTTCTATCCCCTTTTAAATGAATTGCAAACTCTCTCAATTTGCAATCAGACAAGCACGAACGCTAGGGGTTTACGCCTATCGGCTATCCGGTCCTATAAGCCCTTCGAATCATCACCAAAAACATGATCAAACAACAAAGTTAGGATTTTTAAAGATTGAACTCAAAACACCTAAAATTGGAATATTCTCCAATTAAATCCAAACCAAAAGCCAATGCACATGAATAAGTGTTAGGAATTCATACGCAACAATCAAAGATAGATATAGGCATAGATGTGAGGTAAAAATCTCACCTTTAAACCCAAAACAAATGAAGAAGAAGCTATAGAGCAATGGTAAGGACAATCATTCTTCAATTCCAACCTAAAGAGCTTGAATCTAAGCTTAAAAGAGAAACAATTCCTAAATTAGGTTTAGCAATTTCTGAAATTGGTAAGAGAATGAGTTGGAGAAGAAGAGGAGGAGGCTTACCAAAGCTTCTTCTATAAATTTGGAGCTAGAACTTGATTTGCAAATGGAAACTAGGGCTTGGAGTTTTAATTTCTCATTCCTCTCTCCATTGTTGCTAAAGCTTGAGTATTAGGAGATAAAAGTAAAGTAATGAAGAGAAGAGGGGTGAAGCTTGGGTCTAATGAGCTGAAACAAAAACCAAAGCCCTAAGTGAAAAAGTAGCAAAATTCTACTATCTCCAAACATATCGAAGCTTATACTCAAAAAGATCGCAAACGTCATTTTGCACTCAATGGGGGTGGTCTTGAGTCCTAATTTGACTATTTGCAAAAAGTAGCTTTTCGGACAATAATCCGCCTAACGATGAATTATTTTAAATAAAATATTTAAATATTCAATCGTAAAATATGCGGGTTGTTATAGTGTGTGTGTGTGTATTTGAAATGATTTAAAGCAAGCAGGTGTTCAGCCCTCGAGTTTCAGATTTGTTTTGGTATAACTTTATCTATTGGAATTGATTTGCTGATTTATTGCAGATTTCCAACTCTTGGATTGAAGAAGTTGGTTTCTTCGACTATTTTTAAAGTTCGAACACTTCCAAATCAAAGTTTAAAATTTTAAAGTTGTGTAATTTTCAAAAGGTAAATTGGATCTTCCATATATGGAAATAAATAGTTTAAGAGTTTTAAAGGGATTAAACTTGGAAATCATTTTGAGTATAATTGATTTTGAGAAAATATTAGGTTTTGAAAATAGATTGGATAGTAAAATCCAGTATTTATATGATGGTTTTGGAAATGGATTTGTTTGACATAAATTTTGTTGATTTGAAAATTTGGATTATTTTCTAAATCTTTTGTTTCGAGAAACTTTGAACTGAATATATGTAATTTAGAAGAAATGATTTGGCGAAATCATATATGATTTTGAAATTGAGAACCTTGTTTTATTGAATACTTGATTTGGGAGTTATCGAACTTATATAAAATTGATTTGTATAAGTATGAAGTTGATTTGAAAATTGTTGATTTGGAAAGGTACTTAATTTGAAATTTAAATCTTATATAATCAAAGTCTATATAAGTATGATATTGATTTTGTAAAGTATTCGATTTGAAAATAAAATCTTATAAAAAATGGACTTTGTATAAGTATGATATTTTAAAGTGATTTGGAAAGGTACTATATGATACATATTTTCGAAGTAAAGATAAGGAAAGTGCCTTCTTCTTGATATCCGCTTTGTGGCCACATTGTGGATTCATTCTATCGGTATTATTCTCTTTGATTTGGGTTTTTGGATATGATACTTGAGTGTCCATCGAATTCCATGGCGATCTCCATGGTCTAATGAGCGCGACTGCATAGCATAATTCGCCTGTCCGAGATGGCTTGAAGGTACATATGTTTCCTGGGAGATCCAGGCATAACCACTGTTTATCTACGATCAACGTTGCTCGTATTTAGTAGCGAAATCCGCTGACTGAGATAGCTTAAGGGTACGGATGTTTCCTGGGGGATCTAGGCGTAACCATTGTGTATCTGCGGTCTACTAATCATCATGGCGTAATTCGCAGGGCTGAGATAGCTTACGGATACGGATGTTTCCTGGAGGATCCAGGCGTAGCCATTGTGTATCTACGATCCATGGTTAGACAATGTTCTGGTTTGGTTGTTTTGTTTGGATTGTACTTTGCATATCTGATTTTAAAGGCTTTTCCGTATTTTCACTGGGTGTTGCAACAAGTCTACTAAGTACTTGGAGAAATCTAGCTTTGCGCTTGATCAACGCACGGTCAGAGTCTACAGGAACGAGAGTAAACTTGTTAAGACATCGAGTTATAAAAGTATTTTGATAAAATATTATATAAAGGATATTTTGATCATTTATTTTACTTTTCTAAATAATTTAAAAATGTTTTAAATATTGTTTACTTCGACCTAACAAATTTGAATCAAATGACTATTCATCATATTACTAATGTTTAAAATGTTATAAATAAAATTTAATTGAAATTTATATAGTTTTAAAATAATGGTTCATCCTTTTCTTCTCAACCTATTTTCCCTTCTAGCTATTCCTATCCTCCTACCTTCTTCCTCTTCGAGGGTCCTTTCCGCATTGTGGAAAGAGTTGGTTCTTTGGCTTATCGTTTGAATTTTGCCCGAGAAGCTTTCTAGAGTGCATGTTGTATTCCATGTCTCATATCTTTGCTGGTATCTACATGACCCATTTTTTTTGTTTAGGCTTCTGCTCTTGATAGCTTGGATATTGAGCCTAATCTGACTGTCGAGAGGAAGCCACTTCGTATTGTCGACAGAGGTACGAAGCAGCTAAGAAGGAAATCGGTTAGTCTGATCAAAGTATAGTGAAGTACTGATGATCGAGATTGTACCTGGGAGACGAAGGAGTGCCTTCGTGCTTCGAATCCAAAAAAATTTTCAGGTACTATTTGCTTTGTCTATCTTTCTTTTCCTTGTTTTCCTTGTTCGTTCTTTTCGAGGATGAAACGTTTTGGGTGGGGGAGAGTGTAACAACCCTGTATTTTGTTATTTATTTTAATTGTATATTTTAATTTTTTTAATTGAATTTCTGATTTAAACTTTATTTTATCTATTAAAATGAATAAATTTTGTTATTTTAAAACATAAATTTTGATTTTCGTGTGAATTATAATTCCGAACCTGAATAAATATAATATTTTTCAAAAATCTGGATTTTGGTCAATTTGGTCAAAATTTGACTTTTAAATTTAAAATTTAAATATTTTAATTCTTGAATTTTATCTTATATTATGAAAAAATGTTAAATTTCAAGAATACTGCTTTTCGTTTCGTTGAAATCCGATTTATATTGTGAAAGTTATGTTTTTACAATATTGTATGTAAATTGATTTATCTAATAAAATTGTTTGTTTTAATTTATATAAATAATATTTTTATTTTTCATATCATGTATATGTGTTATATGACATGTTAGGTATGTATTTTTATTTTAAAACATTTTTTTAGTATAGTTGTAAATTTTAAATGTTTATTGTATATTGTTTTCAATTTTTAAATTCTAGTTTCAATTTAAGCTATTTTCTTTATTTATGTTCTATTTTTCCTTAAAATAATTATTTGTTTTCTTTTTCACTTTATTTTGTTTTCAGATTTTTCTATTTTATCTACTTACAATTGTATTTGTTTAAAATGAATAAAAGAAAAAGAAATATAAAAGGTCAAAACCTTTTCATATGCCATGACTTTACATATGCTTTTGTCTTTTCATTTTCAGGTGTCATGTACATTGAATTGCCAACCCTATTTTCTTTCCTTAGCCATGCTTATCCTTTTCATTTCACATAATAACTCTCAACTTTCGGCCATTAAGAAAATTTCTGGAAAAAAAAACTTTGGTAAGTTCATAGCTTATTTTCATATTTTCTTCTTTGTTTCATTTAATCTTTGCCTTGTTTTTTTCCTCATGTTGCTCGGCCATAAGCTCCTCCACCACCACATAACCTTCACCTCCACCATACTTGGCAGCTCCTCTTCATACTCCACTGACCATGACAGGCCGTGGCCTCCCATATGTTGAAATCTTCTCAAAAAAATACAAGCACCCACTTAGACCAAGCATAGCCGAACTCTAAAGGCCATACCCCTTCACATACCCCTCTCGGCCACCTCTAGAACCACCTCCACTAGCCACCACCTGACCTTAGGCCGCTGCTGCACCATCACCTGACCCAACCATGGCCAAGCATTAGAGCCCTTAGGCCGAGCATATGTGTGGTGAAAGCAAGGGCAAGTTGTGTTGTTCTATGTTGCTTAATATTTCAAGATTGTTCAATGTCATATTGTGTTGTAAATTCATGTTGTAATATCTTGTTTTGTTTGCTGTATACAAGATAATAACTTTGGCTCTCCCCTCACTTGAATCTGTATTCGTGCTATCGTGCTTTTTGGATCTTTGTTTGTGTGTTTGTTGTGCTATCTCCAGCTTGCATAGGTGAGTATTCACACATGACATCTGTACTTATATAATTAGTGAATTGATAGCAAGTGATTCTGTAGAATTATATTATTATGTTATACCTGCCTGTGATATGATTTATATGACGATAAACCTGTTTATAAACCTGTCATATCATATGTTACTGCTATATGATGATACACTGTTTATTTATATCAGTTTCTCACACCTTAAGTTCCCTATAGAATAGAATCACTATGGGTTGAAATCATACATACCCGAACGGACTTTAGAATAGGGAAAAATCGTTATGAGCTGAAATGATAGGCCTGAGCAATTTTTATTTATTTCATTTTACTTGGGATTGCGGGTTTGAAATGATAGAACCTGGATTTTCTTTGTAAATTACGGATTGAAGTGATATATTATCTGTATCACTTGACCTAGGTTAGAAAATATTATACAGACCCGTGGTTAATGTATATATTTTCTGGAATTTTTAAAGTATTTTAAAAAATGTTAATTTATGATAATTTAATTTGAATTTGAATTTAAAAGATTCTTATAATGTTTTAACGGTTTTTTTGTACAAGTTAAAATGTGAAATAAATAAATGGTTAAGTTGAAATTTGAAATATAACTTAAATTTGGAATTTGAAAATTTTGTTTAAAGTGAATTTTAGATTAAATAGAATGAAAAATAAGTTATATTTTGAAATGGTAATTTAAATTTAAGTGTTAAGTTAATATTTTAAAAATATAAAGAATAGAAAATTTAATGCTTGAATTTAATAAGTGGATATTTATTAAAATTTGATTTTATGTTTAAGAATTTCATTTTATAAAAATCATAAATTAAAGGGTATTTAAATGATTGTTTCTAAAGTGAAAAATATTAAATTTTATAAGTTAAAATGATTTAAATTAAATTTTAGTTATTTATGAAATTGTATTGAAAGTTTGGAATTTAATAAATAGCATTTCAGAAATGCTATCATTTCTGAAGTAAAGGATATTACAGCATTTCTAAGTGCTGTAGTTGATACAAGTGAACTATAAGGTTAAATGAACCAAGGGCTATTACGGCACTTTGTAAGTGCTGTAGTGGTAGAAACTAAACTTGAACACTATTGCGGTAGTTTTAAATGCTGTCTTTGCTTAATTGAATTATTTTCAAATGTAACTTACCGTAGCATTTTCTAAATGCTGCAAAAGCTGAAATTTCACCGTTTTAATAAATTTAAGTGAATAAATAAAGTCTGAAAAGACTAAATTTTTGGGAATTGAATATTTGATTTTTTTTAAAGTACAATAACTTCATTTTAATTGGTTTGAATGGAATATTTGATTTGAAATACAAACCATTTTGAAATGTGATTTGGAATGGTATTTAAATTAAATAAAAATGAATGAGGTTTTAGAAGGATGTGATATTTTGATATTTTAAAATGAATTTGAAATGACATTGAATTTTGAAATGATATTTGATTTACAAAGTACAAAATACCATTTTGGAATTTTAACCACGGGTACACTTCTCTGTATGCCTTGTGATTTTGGATGTACACCTTCAATTTGAGAGTGTGACTAGAGGTGAGCGATTGCTGCAGCTCTGCGCTACCTTAGCCACATTAACACTGTTATTTGCATAGTTCACTTTAATGTAGACATTTCCATGATAGCGTTCATTACCGTTAAATTGATGGTTTAACTGATCCTTAGAGGATGGGCGATCCCAAGCATTATTTAAGTTATTATGCATTACTACTACAGTTCACTTGAGTTGGTTTACATTATATAAGTATGTGTGTCCTGACTTGAGTGTTTTGTGTTTTACTTTATGCTCGGGTTAGCCTGAGTATTCACATTTTGGATTTCTCTTTCTGGAGCTAGGAATCGCTGGAGATTTTGCTTATCTAGTTTGCTATCCATTTCAATTTCAGTTGTCTATTTCAGCTTTTATATTTATAAAATTCTATGTATATGCGATTTCTATTGTATATGTTTCAGACTGGTATTATGTATTTTGTTTTGAGATTTTGTTATAGTAGCTTCATGAACTACTATGGTACTTTATTTCCGCTGCGAGTTATTTTGATATTTTGTGTCTGTGATTATATATGATTGATTTTATTTGCTCCAAAATTTTATTACAATCTGTTATTTTGAATTATTCAAATCTGACATGAGTGGATTATTGCCGATTTGAATGGTCCAAAATAGTGGGTCGTTACATGAGTATTTTAACCCACTCACAACTACTGTATTATCTTATGTTAACTGAGTTAAATTTATAATGTTATTAGAAGTTGATTGATTGTTGTTTGGTATATCTAATTTTTCATTCCAGTTAAATCAGAATTTTATCGAATTTAATTTTATTTAATTTAATATTGAATTTAAATTGCTAGTTAAACACTTGTTAATGATAATTTGTAATTATTGTTATTTATTGGTTGTTTTAAATGGTGATTGTGATGGATGTTTAACTGTTGATACTGGATGATTGGATGATATGTTTATTTCATATATTTATTCACACTACAAGTTCCCTTAGTCATTGTTAGAAAAATCACAATGCGTTGAAATGATACATACCCTAATGGACTTATAGATTAGGGATATAACGTTATGGGTTGAGATGATAGACTCGAGCGATTTTATGGATTTTGAATTTTAACTTGGGATTGCGGGTTGAAATGATAAATACCATTAAATTTTAAATTATTGCAGGTTGAAATGATATATATATATATATATATATATATATATATATATATATCTGTATCACTTGACCATATGGTAGAAAATTATATACAGACACCGGATTGGTTAAATTAAACGATTTTTAAATCCTTAATTTTTGTATTCCGTTGAATGATATTTTGAAATAAAATTTGATTTACATAAACTAAATTATTATTTGAAAATCCAAGCTTTAAATGTTGAAATTGAAACTGGTTCAAATGAATTATTTAAAAGGATTTAAATTGAAATTTCAAATCCGAATGTTGAAATATAAATGAAAGTTATCGAAATTGAGTTATCAAAAATGTTTGAATATTTGAACTTTGAAATCTACCAAATTTGAAGTAGTTTAAATTTATAGTTCAAACATGGATTTGCAGTCGACATAAATTTAAATGTTTTATTGAGAATTGAAATATAAAAAATGAGTTTGTTAATTTGAAAGCTGGATTGGTCCAGATTTGTTGAAATGAAAGAAATAGTTTAATTTGATATTATTTTCAAATTAATTACTTCAATATAAACTGTTTAAATATATTATTTTAAATTCGGATTTTCAAGCCATTTTATATTAAACTATTAAACCATATTAAACCTATTTTTAACTATTTTAAACCATTCAAACTGTTTTAAGCTATTTAATCTATTTTAAACTATTTTAATCTAACTTAATCAATTTTAAACTATTTAAAACTATTTTAAGCTATTGCAATCTATTGTAATCAATTTTGAACTATTTTAACCATTTTAATCTGCTTTATCTATGTTAAACTATTTAAATTATTTATGATTATCTAAACTATTCTCTAAATTTCATCCGTGCAAGGTTGAATTGGTTATATAATTCCTTGATTTAAAAGGGAATATGGTTAAATAATGTTATAACTTACATTGGAATTTGAAATTATATTTTCTCATGAAATGACGTATTTCGAGTAAATATGATGATTTTGAAATGAGAGTTTGACCTATTTGTGAATACGATTTGAAAAGGGATATAATTTCGAAAGTGATATGATTTCGAAAGTGGATATGATTTCGAAAGTGATATGGTTTGAATTGAATATGACATTTTGATATCAATTATGAATTGGTTTTTTAAATGTAAAAGAACCATCTAGTGTGAAATAAGCGTTTGGTTGTTAAATAGACCGGGATCGGATATTGCCATACTCTTTGCCAATACCAAAAACCACTTTAACAACTGTGTATATTATGGAGATTACATAATGAAGTAAGATGGTTTGGCGAATGATTCTGTATGAGGTATTAACGTAGCCCTAACTCTCTCGAGTCAGCTTGATGTGGCTAAAACAGGAGCTATATCGAGCCAAGTAAGGTCACTCCTCCTATCGGGAAACTTTCTTCGACACTATGTTATGACTTTGTGATTAATTTGGTGGCCATGCCTCGATTTGATTATGGAAGTGTGTTCAGAGGTGGGCGGTTGTAGTTGCTATGCGTTACCACCAGTCTGGGAGTGTATACGGTAGAATCCTACCCCAGCATTGCCTCATGTGCCTTGTCACATGCCTATCACGTCCATTACGAGTTTGGCTTGTACCGTACCTATGGAGTGCTCCTAGAGTATCCCATCGGTTTGGTGGGGCTTACAGTATCTGTATAGGCTACGGGAATATATAAAAATGTGTTAAGGGGGATATAGGTAATGCCTTAACTCTATTTTAATACTATACTTTACTATTGACACAATTATAATAGCGTATTGTACTATGTATATGGATAGTTTAATGGATCCTTAGGAGATGGAATCCCGAACATCTCTTAAGTTATTGCACTCACGTTAGACACTAAATAGAAGATGTAAACCCCGTAAATATCTCTGAAGCCGTTAAACTCATATTTATTTATTATTGATTTAACTTACATAAGATTTTTTTTAGTTCTGACTCGAGCATTTTATCTTTTCATTATGCTCTGTCAGTCTGAGCTTTTCACCATATTGAAGACTATTTTCTAGAGGATGAAGACGAAGATTCAGTATATCTTTACTAATTATTATATTTATTCCACTGTATCATGTTGTCCCGTTGCATTATTTATTTATTTTCGTTGTATGTAACTCTAATCTTTATTGTAAAGTGTAATCAAATGTTATTTGTAAAACAGCTTCATGAACTTTTATTTGATTATTATATTTTGTCATTCCGTTGTGAGATTCTGTGTTTTACTTTTATTCTTCTTTTCTTATTTACCCCATAACAATCCTCCCTTTTGAATGGTTTGAGTCCGACATGTGTAGTTTATTGTCGGTTTAAACCATCCAAAAAGGTGGGTAGTTACACTTTGTGTTCAAATGTTGTTGATAATAGTAAAAGTTAGTTCAAGGATATGTTGAAGAGAGGTTCAAAATTATCCATTTCTGATTTTGTTGGGTTTTCTTTGGAGGAGCCAATGACTTTAGGAAGTTTTGATGGCATACCAATGCAAAAGGGATATGAATTAGTGTTTTTGAAGAAATGTTCTAGAAGAATTACTATGATTTTCTCTACCTCTACGAATGCGTGTCTATCTAAAGTTCATGCTTCTTGTGATTCTGGGCAACTTAATAGGTTTTTCATTAGAAGTTTGATTAATGATCATTGTTATAGGGCTGGTCTTAAAAATTTGAATAACTTGCATCTTTCTAGTGCATTTGTTAAATCGTTGTTTGTTGATGGCGTTCGTGATTGTCCTAGTAAAAAACCTAAAGATATAATAGATGATTTTAGAAGAGAATACAATCTTGAGTTCTCTTATTCTTTGGCTTATTATGGAAAACAACTTGCTTTGATGGAATTGCGTGGTAATGATGTTATGTCATACAATTTTTTGAGTTGTTATTTAGAAGCATTGAAGAAGTATAATCTAGGTAGTTGTGTTGATATGGAATTTAATGCTAGTACTAATCAATTTGAAAGAGTATTTATTAGTTTTGTGCTAGTTTACTTGGTTTCAAGCATTTTCAACCTATGATATTTTTAGATGCTACTCATTTAAGGGGCGGCTAGAAGTTTTGATTGGTGCTACTGCAAAAAAGGGCAATCAAGGTATGTTTTTATTTTAGTGTTCTTTAATGTATAGTATCAGAATTCAGCAATCTTTTTTTAGGAATTAGTTTTTAGTTATCATTATCAATTGATAGGTATCAGTTTTTATTTAATTGTAGCAGTTATTAGGTATCAGTTTTAAGTTACGAGTTGATTGAATTTTATTTTAATATTTGTTAAAACTGTTATATGTAGGTTTTTTCCTTTAGCTATGGGTATAGTTTCTTTAGAAAATGTGGATAATTGAAAATGATTTTTGAGTCATTTAAAACAATTGCTTTAAGAAGATCGTGATTTGGTTTATATGTCGGATCGCCACCAAGGTTTAATTTTAGGCATTTATGAAGTTTTTCCTTTAGCCTTTCACAGTTATTGCTATCTTCATATAGAGCAGAATTTACTTTATGTGGTTAAGGCAAAGAATTCAAATATGTCTGTCATTGATCTGTTCAAGATGTGTTCTAGAGCTTCTAATTTGTATGAATTTGAAGAATCACGTTCTAAATTATGTGAACTTGGTGGTGTCGCTACTGTAAATTTCTTGAAGGATAAGCCTTTTGATAAATGGGCTGATTTCTTTTTCTCAGGTAAACGATATAGTGAATATAATTCAAATGTTGCCGAAATTTTTAATGGTTAGATTTTGGATAAATGGGTCTTACCTATTACTATATGCTTAGAGTAAATCTAATTAAGGTTATGGAACTAATAGGAGAGAGGAGTGTCGATTATGGAATATTACTCTTTATCCTTCCATGGAATCTCGTTTAAGTGAATTGATTAAAGAATGATTTGGATGGGTTGTATATAAGTCTTCAAAGTTTGTTTCTGAAGTGAAATCGCCGAACTCTACTTGTGATAATCTTAAAGAGTGAAGTTGTAGTTGCAAATAATGGAAAGTTACAGGATTTCCTTGTGCTCGTGTTGTTAAGTGCATGGACAAATCAAAATTGTCTGTTTATGATTTTGTTGTGTACTATTTTACCATTGATTCCTATCATTGTTCTTATGCTAATTCTATTAATCCTATTCCTAATTTTGATAAACCAATTGTTGATGCAAGTATTGAAGATGTTATTAAGCCACCAAAGGAAAGATGAGATGCTGGCAGACATTCTATAAAACGAAAAGGAGGTTCAAAATAAACAAAATAGATGTCGCATCTGCAAGCAATATGGTCAGAATAAGCGTAATTATCAAGATTTTAAGAAGATATAATTTGATTGTCAAGCTTCTAAAAAAGTTATTTTTGGTTTTATGTGTTTTTTGGCAATTTTATGTCATTGAACATTTTTGTATCACTGTATTGGTTTATCATATAATATATGTGACAGTGATTTGATATTTTTATTTGAACTTTATTATATAGTATCATTTTTAGTTTACTATTTTTTTTTGTAATTTATATGTTGCATGGGAAGTAATGTGCTATAATTTTTATATGTTGCAAATGGAAACTAGGGCTTGGAGTTTTAATTTCTCATTCCTCTCTCCATTGTTGCTAAAGCTTGAGTATTAGGAGATAAAAGTAAAGTAATGAAGAGAAGAGGGGTGAAGCTTGGGTCTAATGAGCTGAAACAAAAACCAAAGCCCTGAGTGAAAAAGTAGCAAAATTCTACTATCTCCAAACATATCGAAGCTTATACTCAAAAGGATCGCAAACGTCATTTTGAACTCAATGGGGGTGGTCTCGAGTCCTAATTTGACTATTTGCAAAAAGTAGCTTTTCGGACAATAATCCGCCTAACGATGAATTATTTTAAATAAAATATTTAAATATTCAATCGTAAAATATGCGGGTTGTTATAGTGTGTGTGTGTGTATTTGAAATGATTTAAAGTAAGCAGGTGTTCAGCCCTCGAGTTTCAGATTTGTTTTGGTATAACTTTATCTATTGGAATTGATTTGCTGATTTGTTGCTGATTTCCAACTCTTGGATTGAAGAAGTTGGTTTCTTCGACTATTTTTAAAGTTCGAACACTTCCAAATCAAAGTTTAAAATTTTAAAGTTGTGTAATTTTCAAAAGGTAAATTGGATCTTCCATATATGGAAATAAATAGTTTAAGAGTTTTAAAGGGATTAAACTTGGAAATCATTTTGAGTATAATTGATTTTGAGAAAATATTAGGTTTTGAAAATAGATTGGATAGTAAAATCCAGTATTTATATGATGGTTTTGGAAATGGATTTGTTTGACATAAATTTTGTTGATTTGAAAATTTGGATTATTTTCTAAATCTTTTGTTTCGAGAAACTTTGAACTGAATATATGTAATTTAGAAGAAATGATTTGGCGAAATCATATATGATTTTGAAATTGAAGTGATACTGAAATGGTTTGAAATTGAGAACCTTGTTTTATTGAATACTTGATTTCGGAGTTATCGAACTTATATGAAATTGATTTGTATAAGTATGAAGTTGATTTGAAAATTGTTGATTTGGAAAGGTACTTAATTTGAAATTTAAATCTTATATAATCAAAGTCTATATAAGTATGATATTGATTTTGTAAAGTATTCGATTTGAAAATAAAATCTTATAAAAAATGGACTTTGTATAAGTATGATATTTTAAAGTGATTTGGAAAGGTACTATATGATACATATTTTCGAAGTAAAGATAAGGAAAGTGCCTTCTTCTTGATATCTGCTTTGTGGCCACATTGTGGATTCATTCTATCGGTATTATTCTCTCTGATTTGGGTTTTTGGATATGATACTTGAGTGTCCATCGAATTCCATGGCGATCTCCATGGTCTAATGAGCGCGACTGCATAGCATAATTCGCCTGTCCGAGATGGCTTGAAGGTACATATGTTTCCTGGGAGATCCAGGCATAACCATTGTTTATCTACGATCAACGTTGCTCGTATTTAGTAGCGAAATCCGCTGACTGAGATAGCTTAAGGGTACGGATGTTTCCTGGGGGATCTAGGCGTAACCATTGTGTATCTGCGGTCTACTAATCATCATGGCGTAATTCGCAGGGCTGAGATAGCTTACGGATACGGATGTTTCCTGGAGGATCCAGGCGTAGCCATTGTGTATCTACGATCCATGGTTAGACAATGTTCTGGTTTGGTTGTTTTGTTTGGATTGTACTTTGCATATCTGATTTTAAAGGCTTTTCCGTATTTTCACTGGGTGTTGCAACAAGTCTACTAAGTACTTGGAGAAATCTAGCTTTGCGCTTGATCAACGCACGGTCAGAGTCTACAGGAACGAGAGTAAACTTGTTAAGACATCGAGTTATAAAAGTATTTTGATAAAATATTATATAAAGGATATTTGATCATTTATTTTACTTTTCTAAATAATTTAAAAATGTTTTAAATATTGTTTACTTCGACCTAACAAATTTGAATCAAATGACTATTCATCATATTACTAATGTTTAAAATGTTATAAATAAAATTTAATTGAAATTTATATAGTTTTAAAATAATGGTTCATCCTTTTCTTCTCAACCTATTTTCCCTTCTAGCTATTCCTATCCTCCTACCTTCTTCCTCTTCGAGGGTCCTTTCCGCATTGTGGAAAGAGTTGGTTCTTTGGCTTATCGTTTGAATTTTGCCCGAGAAGCTTTCTAGAGTGCATGTTGTATTCCACGTCTCATATCTTTGCTGGTATCTACATGACCCATTTTTTTTGTTTAGGCTTCTTCTCTTGATAGCTTGGATATTGAGCCTAATCTGACTGTCGAGAGGAAGCCACTTCGTATTGTCGACAGAGGTACGAAGCAGCTAAGAAGGAAATCGGTTAGTCTGATCAAAGTATAGTGAAGTACTGATGATCGAGATTGTACCTGGGAGACGAAGGAGTGCCTTCGTTCTTCGAATCCAAAAAAAATTTCAGGTACTATTTGCTTTGTCTATCTTTCTTTTCCTTATTTTCCTTGTTCGTTCTTTTCGAGGATGAAACGTTTTGGGTGGGGGAGAGTGTAACAACCCTGTATTTTGTTATTTATTTTAATTGTATATTTTAATTTTTTTAATTGAATTTCTGATTTAAACTTTATTTTATCTATTAAAATGAATAAATTTTGTTATTTTAAAATATAAATTTTGATTTTCGTGTGAATTATAATTCCGAACCTGAATAAATATAATATTTTTCAAAAATCTGGATTTTGGTCAATTTGGTCAAAATTTGACTTTTAAATTTAAAATTTAAATATTTTAATTCTTGAATTTTATCTTATATTATGAAAAAATGTTAAATTTCAAAAATACTGCTTTTCGTTTCGTTGAAATCCGATTTATATTGTGAAAGTTATGTTTTTACAATATTGTATGTAAATTGATTTATTTAATAAAATTGTTTGTTTTAATTTATATAAATAATATTTTTATTTTTCATATCATGTATATGTGTTATATGACATGTTAGGTATGTATTTTTATTTTAAAACATTTTTTGGTATAGTTATAAATTTTAAATGTTTATTGTATATTGTTTTCAATTTTTAAATTCTAGTTTCAATTTAAGCTATTTTCTTTATTTATTTTCTATTTTTCCTTAAAATAATTATTTGTTTTCTTTTTCACTTTATTTTGTTTTCAGATTTTTCTATTTTATCTACTTACAATTGTATTTGTTTAAAATGAATAAAAGAAAAAGAAATATAAAAGGTCAAAACCTTTTCATATGCCATGACTTTACATATGCTTTTGTCTTTTCATTTTCAGGTGTCATGTACATTGAATTGCCAACCCTATTTTCTTTCCTTAGCCATGCTTATCCTTTTCATTTCACATAATAACTCTCAACTTTCGGCCATTAAGAAAATTTCTGGAAAAAAAAACTTTGGTAAGTTCATAGCTTATTTTCATATTTTCTTCTTTGTTTCATTTAATCTTTGCCTTGTTTTTTTCCTCATGTTGCTCGGCCATAAGCTCCTCCACCACCACATAACCTTCACCTCCACCATACTTGGCAGCTCCTTTTCATACTCCACTACCCATGACAGGCCGTGGCCTCCCATATGTTGAAATCTTCTCAAAAAAATACAAGCACCCACTTAGACCAAGCATAGCCGAACTCTAAAGGCCATACCCCTTCACATACCCCTCTCGGCCACCTCTAGAACCACCTCCACTAGCCACCACCTGACCTTAGGCCGCTGCTGCACCATCACCTGACCCAACCATGGCCAAGCATTAGAGCCCCTAGGCCGAGCATATGTGTGGTGAAAGCAAGGGCAAGTTGTGTTGTTCTATGTTGCTTAATATTTCAAGATTGTTCAATGTCATATTGTGTTGTAAATTCATGTTGTAATATCTTGTTTTGTTTGCTGTATACAAGATAATAACTTTGGCTCTCCCCTCACTTGAATCTGTATTCGTGCTATCGTGCTTTTTGGATCTTTGTTTCTGTGTTTGTTGTGCTATCTCCAGCTTGTATAGGTGAGTATTCACACATGACATCTGTACTTATATAATTAGTGAATTGATAGCAAGTGATTCTGTAGAATTATATTATTATGTTATACCTGCCTGTGATATGATTTATATGACGATAACCCTGTTTATAAACCTGTCATATCATATGTTACTGCTATATGATGATACACTGTTTATTTATATCAGTTTCTCACACCGCAAGTTCCCTATAGAATAGAATCACTATGGGTTGAAATCATACATACCCGAACGGACTTTAGAATAGGGAAAAATCGTTATGAGCTGAAATGATAGGCCTGAGCAATTTTTATTTATTTCATTTTACTTGGGATTGCGGGTTTGAAATGATAGAACCCGGATTTTCTTTGTAAATTACGGATTGAAGTGATATATTATCTGTATCACTTGACCTAGGTTAGAAAATATTATGTAGACCCGTGGTTAATGTATATATTTCCTGGAATTTTTAAAGTATTTTAAAAAATGTTAATTTATGATAATTTAATTTGAATTTGAATTTAAAAGATTCTTATAATGTTTTAACGGTTTTTTTGTACAAGTTAAAATGTGAAATAAATAAATGGTTAACTTGAAATTTGAAATATAACTTAAATTTGGAATTTGAAAATTTTGTTTAAAAGTGAATTTTAGATTAAATAGAATGAAAAATAAGTTATATTTTGAAATGGTAATTTAAATTTAAGTGTTAAGTTAATATTTTAAAAATATAAAGAATAGAAAATTTAATGCTTGAATTTAATAAGTGGATATTTATTAAAATTTGATTTTATGTTTAAGAATTTCATTTTATAAAAATCATAAATTAAAGGGTATTTAAATGATTGTTTCTAAAGTGAAAAATATTAAATTTTATAAGTTAAAATGATTTAAATTAAATTTTAGTTATTTATGAAATTGTATTGAAAGTTTGGAATTTAATAAATAGCATTTCAGAAATGCTATCATTTCTGAAGTAAAGGATATTACAGCATTTCTAAGTGCTGTAGTTGATACAAGTGAACTACAAGGTTAAATGAACTAAGGGCTATTACGGCACTTTGTAAGTGCTGTAGTGGTAGAAACTAAACTTGAACACTATTACGGCAGTTTTAAATGCTGTCTTTGCTTAATTGAATTATTTTCAAATGTAACTTACCGTAGCATTTTCTAAATGCTGCAAAAGCTGAAATTTCACCGTTTTAATAAATTTAAGTGAATAAATAAAGTCTGAAAAGACTAAATTTTTGGGAATTGAATATTTGATTTTTTTTAAAGTACAATAACTTCATTTTAATTGGTTTAAATGGAATATTTGATTTGAAATACAAACCATTTTGAAATGTGATTTGGAATGGTATTTAAATTAAATAAAAATGAATGAGGTTTTAGAAGGATGTGATATTTTGATATTTTAAAATGAATTTGAAATGACATTGAATTTTGAAATGATATTTGATTTTCAAAGTATAAAATACCATTTTGGAATTTTAACCACGGGTACACTTCTCTGTATGCCTTGTGATTTTGGATGTACAACTTCAATTTGAGAGTGTGACTAGAGGTGAGCGATTGCTGCAGCTCTGCGCTACCTTAGCCACATTAACACTGTTATTTGCATAGTTCACTTTAATGTAGACATTTCCATGATAGCGTTCATTACCGTTAAATTGATGGTTTAACTGATCCTTAGAGGATGGGCGATCCCAAGCATTATTTAAGTTATTATGCATTACTACTACAGTTCACTTGAGTTGGTTTACATTATATAAGTATGTGTGTCCTGACTTGAGTGTTTTGTGTTTTACTTTACGCTCGGGTTAGCCTGAGTATTCACATTTTGGATTTCTCTTTCTGGAGCTAGGAAGCGCTGGAGATTTTGCTTATCTAGTTTGCTATCCATTTCAATTTCAGTTGTCTATTTCAGCTTTTATATTTATAAAATTCTATGTATATGCGATTTCTATTGTATATGTTTCAGACTGGTATTATGTATTTTGTTTTGAGATTTTGTTATAGTAGCTTCATGAACTACTATGGTACTTTATTTCCGCTGCGAGTTATTTTGACATTTTTGTGTCTGTGA
Source organism: Allium cepa (assembly GCA_030765085.1). Taxonomy (NCBI): domain Eukaryota; kingdom Viridiplantae; phylum Streptophyta; class Magnoliopsida; order Asparagales; family Amaryllidaceae; genus Allium; species Allium cepa. The sequence continues at coordinate 345,723,043 of CM060938.1, forward strand.
TTATGTATGATTGATTTTATTTGCTCCAAAATTTTATTACAATCTGTTATTTTGAATTATTCAAATCTGACATGAGTGGATTATTGCCGATTTTAATGGTCCAAAATAGTGGGTCGTTACATGAGTATTTTAACCCACTCACAACTACTGTATTATCTTATGTTAACTGAGTTAAATTTATAATGTGATTAGAAGTTGATTGACTGTTGTTTGGTATATCTAATTTTTCATTCCAGTTAAATCAGAATTTTATCGAATTTAATTTTATTTAATTTAATATTGAATTTAAATTGCTAGTTAAACACTTGTTAATGATAATTAGTAATTATTGTTATTTATTGGTTGTTTTAAATGGTGAATGTGATGGATGTTTAACTGTTGATACTGGATGATTGGATGATATGTTTATTTCATATATTGATTCACACTACAAGTTCCCTTAGTCATTGTTAGAAAAATCACAATGCGTTGAAATGATACATACCCTAATGGACTTATAGATTAGGGATATAACGTTATGGGTTGAGATGATAGACTCGAGCGATTTTATGGATTTTGAATTTTAACTTGGGATTGCGGGTTGAAATGATAAATACCCTTAAATTTTAAATTATTGCAGGTTGAAATGATATATATATATATATATATATATATATATATATCTGTATCACTTGACCATATGGTAGAAAATTATATACAGACACCGGATTGGTTAAATTAAACGATTTTTAAATCCTTAATTTTTGTATTCGGTTGAATGATATTTTGAAATAAAATTTGATTTACATAAACTAAATTATTATTTGAAAATCCAAGCTTTAAATGTTGAAATTGAAACTGGTTCAAATGAATTATTTAAAAGGATTTAAATTGAAATTTCAAATCCGAATGTTGAAATATAAATGAAAGTTATCGAAATTGAGTTATCAAAAATGTTTGAATATTTGAACTTTGAAATCTACCAAATTTGAAGTAGTTTAAATTTATAGTTCAAACATGGATTTGCAGTCGACATAAATTTAAATGTTTTATTGAGAATTGAAATATAAAAAATGAGTTTGTTAATTTGAAAGCTGGATTGGTCCAGATTTGTTGAAATGAAAGAAATAGTTTAATTTGATATTATTTTCAAATTAATTACTTCAATATAAACTGTTTAAATATATTATTTTAAATTCGGATTTTCAAGCCATTTTATATTAAACTATTAAACCATATTAAACCTATTTTTAACTATTTTAAACCATTCAAACTGTTTTAAGCTATTTAATCTATTTTAAACTATTTTAATCTAACTTAATCAATTTTAAACTATTTAAAACTATTTTAAGCTATTGCAATCTATTGTAATCTATTTTGAACTATTTTAACCATTTTAATCTGCTTTATCTATGTTAAACTATTTAAATTATTTATGATTATCTAAACTATTCTCTAAATTTCATCCGTGCAAGGTTGAATTGGTTATATAATTCCTTAATTTAAAAGGGAATATGGTTAAATAATGTTATAACTTACATTGGAATTTGAAATTATATTTTCTCATGAAATGACGTATTTCGAGTAAATATGATGATTTTGAAATGAGAGTTTAACCTATTTGTGAATACGATTTCAAAAGGGATATAATTTCGAAAGTGATATGATTTCGAAAGTGGATATGATTTCGAAAGTGATATGGTTTGAATTGAATATGACATTTTGATATCAATTATGAATTGGTTTTTTAAATGTAAAAGAACCATCTAGTGTGAAATAAGCGTTTGGTTGTTAAATAGACCGGGATCGGATATTGCCATACTCTTTGCCAATACCAAAAACCACTTTAACAACTGTGTATATTATGGAGATTACATAATGAAGTAAGATGGTTTGGCGAATGATTCTGTATGAGGTATTAACGTAGCCCTAACTCTCTCGAGTCAGCTTGATGTGGCTAAAACAGGAGCTATATCGAGCCAAGTAAGGTCACTCCTCCTATCGGGAAACTTTCTTCGACACTATATTATGACTTTGTGATTAATTTGGTGGCCATGCCTCGATTTGATTATGGAAGTGTGTTCAGAGGTGGGCGGTTGTAGTTGCTATGCGTTACCACCAGTCTGGGAGTGTATACGGTAGAATCCTACCCCAGCATTGCCTCATGTGCCTTGTCACATGCCTATCACGTCCATTACGAGTTTGGCTTGTACCGTACCTATGGAGTGCTCCTAGAGTATCCCATCGGTTTGGTGGGGCTTACAGTATCTGTATAGGCTACGGGAATATATAAAAATGTGTTAAGGGGGATATAGGTAATGCCTACACTCTATTTTAATACTATACTTTACTATTGACACTATTATAATAGCGTATTGTACTATGTATATGGATAGTTTAATGGATCCTTAGGAGATGGAATCCCGAACATCTCTTAAGTTATTGCACTCACGTTAGACACTAGATAGAAGATGTAAACCCCGTAAATATCTCTGAAGCCGTTAAACTCATATTTATTTATTATTGATTTAACTTACATAAGATTTTTTTTAGTTCTGACTCGAGCATTTTATCTTTTCATTATGCTCTGTCAGTCTGAGCTTTTCACCATATTGAAGACTATTTTCTAGAGGATGAAGACGAAGATTCAGTATATCTTTACTAATTATTATATTTATTCCACTGTATCATGTTGTCCCGTTGCATTATTTATTTATTTTCGTTGTATGTAACTCTAATCTTTATTGTAAAGTGTAATCAAATGTTATTTGTAAAACAGCTTCATGAACTTTTATTTGATTATTATATTTTCTCATTCCGTTGTGAGATTCTGTGTTTTACTTTTATTCTTCTTTTCTTATTTACCCCATAACAATCCTCCCTTTTGAATGGTTTGAGTCCGACATGTGTAGTTTATTGTCGGTTTAAACCATCCAAAAAGGTGGGTAGTTACACTTTGTGTTCAAATGTTGTTGATAATAGTAAAAGTTATTTCAAGGATATGTTGAAGAGAGGTTCAAAATTATCCATTTCTGATTTTGTTGGGTTTTCTTTGGAGGAGCCAATGACTTTAGGAAGTTTTGATGGCATACCAATGCAAAAGGGATATGAATTAGTGTTTTTGAAGAAATGTTCTAGAAGAATTACTATGATTTTCTCTACCTCTACGAATGCATGTCTATCTAAAGTTCATGCTTCTTGTGATTCTGGGCAACTTAATAGGTTTTTCATTAGAAGTTTGATTAATGATCATTGTTATAGGGCTGGCCTTAAAAATTTGATTAACTTGCAGCTTTCTAGTGCATTTGTTAAATCGTTGTTTGTTGATGGCATTCGTGATTGTCCTAGTAAAAAACCTAAAGATATAATAGATGATTTTAGAAGAGAATACAATCTTGAGTTCTCTTATTCTTTGGCTTATTATGGAAAACAACTTGCTTTGATGGAATTGCGTGGTAATGATGTTATGTCATACAATTTTTTGAGTTGTTATTTAGAAGCATTGAAGAAGTATAATCTAGGTAGTTGTGTTGATATGGAATTTAATGCTAGTACTAATCAATTTGAAAAAGTATTTATTAGTTTTGTGCTAGTTTACTTGGTTTCAAGCATTTTCAACCTATGATATTTTTAGATGCTACTCATTTAAGGGGCGGCTAGAAGTTTTGATTGGTGCTACTGCAAAAAAGGGCAATCAAGGTATGTTTTTATTTTAGTGTTCTTTAATGTATAGTATCAGAATTCAGCAATCTTTTTTTAGGAATTAGTTTTTAGTTATCATTATCAATTGATAGGTATCAGTTTTTAGTTAATTGTAGCAGTTATTAGGTATCAGTTTTAAGTTACGAGTTGATTGAATTTTATTTTAATATTTGTTAAAACTGTTATATGTATGTTTTTTCCTTTAGCTATGGGTATAGTTTCTTTAGAAAATGTGGATAATTGAAAATGATTTTTGAGTCATTTAAAACAATTTCTTTAAGAAGATCGTGATTTGGTTTATATGTCGGATCGCCACCAAGGTTTAATTTTAGGCATTTATGAATTTTTTCCTTTAGCCTTTCACAGTTATTGCTATCTTCATATAGAGCAGAATTTACTTTATGTGGTTAAGGCAAAGAATTCAAATATGTCTGTCATTGATCTGTTCAAGATGTGTTCTAGAGCTTCTAATTTGTATGAATTTGAAGAATCACGTTCTAAATTATGTGAACTTGGTGGTGTCGCTACTGTAAATTTCTTGAAGGATAAGCCTTTTGATAAATGGTCTGATTTCTTTTTCTCAGGTAAACGATATAGTGAATATAATTCAAATGTTGCCGAAATTTTTAATGGTTAGATTTTGGATAAATGGGTCTTACCTATTACTATATGCTTAGAGTAAATCTAATTAAGGTTATGGAACTAATAGGAGAGAGGAGTGTCGATTATGGAATATTACTCTTTATCCTTCCATGGAATCTCGTTTAAGTGAATTGATTAAAGAATGATTTGGATGGGTTGTATATAAGTCTTCAAAGTTTGTTTCTGAAGTGAAATCGCCGAACTCTACTTGTGATAATCTTAAAGAGTGAAGTTGTAGTTGCAAATAATGGAAAGTTACAGGATTTCCTTGTGCTCGTGTTGTTAAGTGCATGGACAAATCAAAATTGTCTGTTTATGATTTTGTTGTGTACTATTTTACCGTTGATTCCTATCATTGTTCTTATGCTAATTCTATTAATCCTATTCCTAATTTGATAAACCAATTGTTGATGCAAGTATTGAAGATGTTATTAAGCCACCAAAGGAAAGATGAGATGCTGGCAGACATTCTATAAAACGAAAAGGAGGTTCAAAATAAACAAAATAGATGTCGCATCTGCAAGCAATATGGTCAGAATAAGCGTAATTATCAAGCTTCTAAGAAGATATAATTTGATTGTCAAGCTTCTAAAAAAGTTATTTTTGGTTTTATGTGTTTTTTGGCAATTTTATGTCACTGAACATTTTTGTATCACTGTATTGGTTTATCATATAATATATGTGACAGTGATTTGATATTTTTATTTGAACTTTATTATATAGTATCATTTTTAGTTTACTATTTTTTTTGTAATTTATATGTTGCATGGGAAGTAATGTGCTATAATTTTTATATGTTGTTCAGTTTATTTATTTTTATTAGATGTTCAGTGTCAGTTTTTGGTTCTATTAGTTTCTATTTCAGATATGTAAAATATGTGGTATCAGTGGTTGTATGCTATCTATCTATAAAATTATAGTAAAGCAGAAGAATTTGAAGGCCTCTCATTAATTTTAGGTGCAATCTGTGTCCTCCTTAACTCTCTCCAAGTGGATATTTTATGTTCAAAACCCTATAATTTAATACAATTACTCTATAAACTTTTCACACTATTTTACATTCGAATACCTTTTATTAAAAGAATTTACAATTATTTACAAATATTTCACAGTTCTTTCCCAAATTACATTATATTCCACACATTTAAATCAATTAAATAATCTAAAATTTAAACAAATTTATAGACTTAATTAACTAATATTTATTAATAAATCCCAAAAGATGAAAATTTCAACATGTATATTATAGTTGTATAACAAGTTGGTATATAAAAAAATCATTTAGATGCGAATATTTATAAATTATATAACATAAATTATATACATTAATAACAATAATAAATTTATTTCAGAATTTATTTACTTAATGAATTTATCATACATTGCACTATAAAATTCTATTAACTTTAAATACCTAAAAATTAAATTTTTTTTTACAATTAATTAGAAACCTTTCTCAATTATCTTCTAATATTTTATATTCAAGTCTATATATTTAATTAATTGTGTAACCTAAAATTTAAACTATTGAAATAAAGATACTTAAATAATATTTATTAATTCATCTAATAAATCCTAAAATTAAGAAGATTTCAATATATACAATATTCATGTATATGAGAAAAATAATTAATTTATTTCTTCTTTCTTCGGATATATGAAGATATATAAATCACATAACATAAAATGTATGCATAAATAATAACTTTTTTATTCTAATTCATTTATCTCAAAAAAATATCATACATTACATAATATAATTTCATTTTTAACAACTTTTAAAAGATAAATTCATATTTTACAATATTATGATGTGAATGCACAGATTAAACCGACAAAAATTAGATAACATTCTCACTTTTAATATGCTATCAAACCATACCCAACTTATAACTCAACCTAATGTGCTACATAACATTATTTTGCAACTATCATATTTATAAGCATGACCCTTCCACAAGAACATGAAACCTGTGGTTAGCTATAAGGATAAAATTGTTTAAAATGAATAAAAGTTCACATTTGATTCAAAAAGAAGTTCACATGCAAATAAGCTAACCATAAGATCTATGCTCTTCTTAATTACAAATTTGTAAAAATCTCTTATTAGTTTTAACGTCTTTATATTTAACTCCTTATATTTAATTAGTTATATCGATCACTAATTCAAATTATTCGAATGAATTCAATTATTAAATGTTCATTAATCCATTTATAAATCCTTTAAGAAAGATGACATTTCAATATATATACACACAATAATCATATTTATAAATTAGTTAAGTTACTGTTAGCGCCAAAATTGGTCACTAACACCCAAATGTAAATGAAAGCACCAAATAAAAGTCACTGATAACAGATAAAGTGTGTGTAGAGGGGAATTATATGAAGAGCAGTTTAAATTAAAATTAAAGCGGTAAAGAACAACAGATTTTATAGTGGTTCGGCTAACTCCGGTCTACGTCCACTCCAGAAGTTTACTTTTTATTGTTATAATGATCAATCATAGTTACAAGATGGCAGAGTTATCTCAGCCTTAGAAAATAGAAAAATAGAGAGCAGAAAGAAGAAGATCCTCCACCTGGAGACCCACATGCTGTATTTATAGGCAAAACCAGGTTGTTGGGCCTCTTGAGTAGTTTGGGCCCACCAAGGCCATAGCCGAATCCTACTTCATTATGTCGATCGACCGTGAGCAGTTGGTATGCCGAGCGAGGTAAGGTATGCCGAGCGAGGTGAGGTACGCCGATCGAGGTGCGGTACACCGAGCGAGGTGAGGTACGCCGAGCGAGGTGAGGTACGCCGAGCGAGGTGAGGTACGCCAAACGAGGTGAGTTACACCGAGCGAGGTGAGGTACTCCGAGCGAGGTGAGGTACGCCGACCGAGGTGAGGTACGCCGATCGAGGTGAGATATGCCGAGGTATGGCGATCGAGGTGAGGTATACCGAGTGAGTTGAGGTACACCGAGCAAGGTAAGGTATGCCGAACAAGGTGAATCTTCCAGACCGAGCCGTGCAACCCCCCATTTCTTGACCAAATGACATACCCAAGTGAACTTCATTCTTTTAAACCGAATCCATCCTATTCCAGCCTCGATAATCGTGAAGTTGGTTGGGTTGAATCCGCCTGTTCATGGTCTTGACTAAAGGCGGGTTAACACTTTGCCCTCCAAAACATGCCTTACTATTGGAAGGTGTGTTTTGTAGCACAATAAGATGGATGTTCGTATCTTGTTAATGACCTGCAAAGAAATTGATAGTCTTATTTGACCGCGAATGATGATCGTTCGTGATCATATGTCATTCGGGTTAGTATGTGACCGTTCGAGGTCGGGTGTCGTTTGCGTTGAATGGTGATCGTTCGCGATTGGGTGCTGTTCGAGGCGATTTGTGATTGTTCGCGATCGGGTACCTTTCAAGGCGAATTGGGACCGTTCGCGGTCAGGTGCAGTTCGAGGCGATTTGTGATCATTTGCGATCGGGTGTCGTTCAAGGCGAGTTGGGACCGTTCGCCGTCGGGTGCCGTTTGAGGCGATTTTTGATCATTTGCAATCGGGTGTTGTACGAGACGAGTTGTGACCGTTCATGGTCGGGTGCCGTTCGAGGCGAATTGTAATCGTTCGCGATCTAGAGCCGTTCGAGGCGAGTTGTGACCGTTCGTGGTCGGGTGTCATTCAAGGCGAATTGTGATCGTTCGCGATCTGGTGCCGTTCGAGGCGAGTTGTGACTGTTTGTGGTCAGATGCCGTTCGAGGCGAATTGTGATCGTTCGCGAACTGGTTCCATTCGAGGTGAGTTGTGAGTTCCCGGGGGGAACTTAGTATCATTAATGTCAGATTTCATGTTTGAGTGAGTTTCTGAACTGTTTACTGGGGCGGTTTATCGCCATCTCAGAGCATGTCTAAGGACCCTTCGCGACCCCGTACACGTGTAAGTGACTTAGCCGTCATGGAATCACAAGTAGCATATTTTCATTCAAGATGAGTCTTTCAACGGAAATGTCAAACTAAATCAAGTCCAAACACAAGAAATAGAAAATAAAAGAAAAACAGGGATTTCCAAGCGCAAACTCCTACATTGATGCGATTTATAGTCGTATCAGAGTATGCTTGAGGATCGTTCGCGGTCCTGTACATGTGTAATTGACTTAATCGCGTTGTTGTGGAGTTTGCCACTTATTCGCCATTATTTCAATCAACTGATGACAAGCTGACGCCCCGATCCCGAGCCGTCCCCAGTAGGTGCATGTGGTGGTCATTCCTGTTCCACTGTCGTGGCCCTCCTTCTCACATATTGGGTAGCAGACCATTCCGGATATGCCCCTCAACTTCATCATTCAAGTGCCTACAATCATTTGTGCTATGACCGTTCAGTTCATGGAACAAACAATACTTGTCCGATCTTCATTCATTGCTGGTCAGATACCTTCTCATTGGCCTTCGATAGGGAATCTGCCCCTAGTGTCTTGGTAAATTTGTTCCAAAGACTCATTCAGTTCTGAATAAGAGGTGAACCTTGGTTCCTTTCGTGGCCGCATTGGTCCATCATCGTTATCCCTGGCCTTTTGTTTCCCTTTATCAGTTTCTGAATCTTTTATAGAAGGATTTTCACCCTTGACTGCATAAACATCATCTCCTTCTCCTTCCTCTCTCTTAGCATTCGCATCCCCTAACCGTAGAAATCCTTCGGCTTCGTGATAAAACTCCCATAGATCCATAGGTGGATCCTTTGTTAATGAATTTTTGAACTCTATTCCATTAGCTATACTAGATACAGCTACCATTAAGACCATGGATGGATCTGGTCGATCCACTAATGCTGCCGCTGCGTTGAATCGCGTTAGAAATCTTCTCAAAGATTCCCCGGTCGTCTGCTTTAGCGCTGCCAAACTCATCACATTCTTAGGTCTCGAAATGTGAACTCCGAACTGCCTCATAAACTTCCCTGTCAACTCGGTCCACGTTCCAACGGAACCGCTCTCCAATTGTCTAAACCATAGTGTTTTTATGTCTGTCAGATACAATGGGAAGCATCGAGCCATGACTTCCTCTGATGCCCCCAGCAATTCCATATGCCTCATATACTTTGTTAGATGAACTGTAGGATCCGTCCTTCCATTATACATCTCCAATGATGGCAGCTTAAAATCCGGTAGGTTCCTAGCTCGCTTGATAGTAGGAGTAAAGGGACTCCTATTCACATCCTCCAAGTCTTTGTTTACCAATCCACCTCTCATAGCTCGTCTAACCATCGCCGCTAGTTTTTCATTGTCGCCAAGATGTAATCCTTGTCCGTTGCCTCCGGTCTGCCCCTCGAGTTCATGGGGAAATTCAGGCAAATACTCCTCATCTCATACTCCTGCACTCCTGTTGGTGTTGGGTTGCACAGCATCATCTGGTATCCCTCCATGGATTAGTCCAGCATTTCCTGGTGGTGTGCCCCCGAGTCTAGGTCCATCTAGATTGTTAGCCGTCTGCTGATTGGGGGCTGCCCCCTGGTGGGCCATTTCCTCTGCTTGCTGGTTGAGCGCTTCTGAGCAACCCCATGGATTTGAGCTCTTGCATTTCCTGCTTATGCAAATTGTCTGAGAAGAGCCTGCATTATCTCCTCTTGTCTTTTCAACAACGCTTCCATCTCATCTCTAGTGATGTAGATGGATGCTTGACCTGCTCCAGCTCCAGAGGAAGCCTCTTGACTTCCCCCCTGATTGCTCCTTTCCGTCGCTTGCTTCCTTGTTGGTGGTCCAGCCATTTCTTTCCGAAATTCGAGTTCCTAATTTTTTCAATCCAAAATTCAAGCTCCAAAATTCCCGAGTGTTAGCGTTCTCGGTGAAAGCACCAAAATGTTAGCGCCAAAATTGGTCACTAACACCCAAATGTAAACGAAAGCACCAAATAACAGTCACTGATAACAGATAAAGTGTGTGTAGAGAGGAATAATATAAAGAACAGTTTAAATTAAAATGAAAGCAGTAAAGAACAACAGATTTTATAGTGGTTCGGCTAACTCCGGCCTACGTCCACTCCAGAAGTTTACTTTTTATTATTGTAATGATCGATTACAGCTACAAGATGGCAGAGTTACCTCGGCCTTAGAAAATAGAAAACTAGAGAGCAGAAAGAAGAAGATCCCCCATCTAGAGACCCACATGCTGTATTTATAGGCAAAACCAGGTTGTTGGGCCTCTTGAGTAGTTTGGGCCCAAACAAGGCCATAGCTGAATCCTACTTCATTATGCCGACGGACCGTAAGCAGTTGGTATGCCGAACGAGGTGAGGTGCGCCGGCCGAGGTAAGGTACGCCGAGCGAGATAAGGTACGCCGAGCGAGGTAAGGTAGCCGATCGAGGTGAGGTACACCGAGCGAGGTTAGGTATGCCGAACGAGGTGAATTTTCCAGACCGAGCCGTGCAACCCCCCATTTCTTGACCAAATGACATATTCAAGTGAACTTCATTCTTTTAAACCGAATCCATCTTATTCCAGCCTCGATAATCGTGAAGTTCGTTGGGTTGAATCCGCTCATGGCCTTGACTAAAGGCGGGTTATGTAACGACCCTAGATTTTGGCCCCATTTATTTTAATAAATATTTAATATAATTAAATAAAAGTTAATCTGATCAATTTAAAGTGAATAGGATTTTTGGAATAATTGCTATTTATTTGCAGGGATTTGTATTTTTGAAAGGAAATTGATTTGAAAATTTAGAATAAATATCTCAATAATATTTATAATAAAATTTGTCTTATATAATTGAATTAAAATACTTTGTCTTGTTAACATGTGATAAATAAATATATAGATGTGGATGATAATGTTTGAAATAAAAATCAATTTCTATCAATATAAAATATAGGTCAAACACATGAATATAACTTAATGATTGATAGTTAAAATACAAATGGAAATAAATATAAAAATAAGTATAAATGTAAGTAAATCATATTGTACATAATTTAAATATTGATAGTTAAAAATATAAAATACAAATGTAAAATAATAAAAGCAAGAATTAAGTAACTAAAGTATGCATACAACGTAAACTGAAATTTGTGAGAACAAAATATAAAATGGAATAAGACAAACATGTACATATAAACTCTTCAAGCTATAGGTTCACAAGACAAATGTTTATACACCAAATATCTTCATCTACTAGCCAAAGTATAAAATAAACATGACAAAACATCTCTAAAATAAATCTTCATGCACAAGAGTAAATATCTACCCGCAAAGGGATGTAGCTGTTTCCGTTAACGGTTGTGCTATTTGTCAGCTGGTTAAAGGAGATCAGTAGAAGTCGGCTGGTTTGTTGCAGCCTTTGGAAATCCCAGAATGGAAATTGGAGATGATTTCGATGGATTTCATCGACGATTTGCCTAGAACCAAGGAAGGAAACGATGGTATATGGATTGTTATGGATCGGTTAACTAAGAGTGCCCATTCTATACCAATTAAGGCAACCCATACTACAGTTTCTCTGGCAGAGATTTTCTTAAGGGAGATAGTCAGATTGCATGGTCTTCTTGTCAGCATAGTAAGTGAACGTGACCCTATCTTTACCAGCAAATTCTGGAAGGATCTACAATCATCTTTGGGAACGAGTTTGAGATTGAGTATAGCCTATCATCTTCAGACGGACGGATAGACGGAGAGACTGAACCGTATTCTAGAAACTTTTGCTACGAGCTTGTGTTTTAGATTTTTGTGGATCTTGGGAAGACCATCTTCATTTGGTAGAATTCTCTTATAACAACAGTTACCAAATTAGTATTAGGATAGCACCTTATGAAACTCTTTATGGAAGACTATGTAGATCCCCATCCTGTTGGATTGAGTCGAAAGATTGTCTTGTGTTTGGGTCAGATTTAATTCGTGTAGCTTCTGCTGAAGTTGAGATTATCAAAAGAATGAGAGCTGCTCAGGACTGTCATAAGGAGTACGCAGATAGGAGAAGGAGACAATTGGAATTCGAGATTGGTGATTTAGTTTTCATCAAAATTTTCCCGATTAAAGTAGCTGTTAGATTCGGAAAGATCGGAAAACTTTCCCCGAGATATATTAGACCATTTCAGATATTAGAAAAGAGTTGGTGCAGTAGCTTACAGGATTGAATTGCCAGAACGAATGTCTTGAATTCATAATGTATTCCATGTATCCCATCTAAGGAAGTTTGTTCATGATCCATCATTAGTTGTAGAACCAGTAGTCCGGGAAGATTTGAAAATTGAGCCAAATTTTACTCTGGTCAAGAATCCAATTCGGATTGTTGGTCAAGATGAGAGGCAACTCAAAAGTGAGGTAGTGAAGCTTGTTAAAGTGCATTAAAGTGAGGATCCAGAGTTTGCACCTGGGAAACTCTAGGTAGTTTTAAGAGAGCTTATCCGGATTTGTGTCCGGATAGCTAGTACTGTTAGTTAGGATAGATTGTTTGGTTTTTTGCTATATATGAATGATAAGTATGTTTGAATGGTTGGTATAACAGCTGACATAAAAGCTTTTAAATTATCTTTGTTTTAAATTTCGAGGACGAAATTCTTTTAAGGGGAGAGGAATGTAACGATCCTAGATTTTGGCCCCGTTTATTTTAATAAATATTTAATCTAATTAAATAGAAAGTAATCTGATCAATTTAAAGTGAATAGGATTTTTGGAATAATTGCCATTTATTTGTAGGGATTTGTATTTTTGAAAGGAAATTGGTTTGAAAATTTAAAATAAATATCTCAATAATATTTATAATAAAATTTGTTTTATATAATTGAATTAAAATACTTTGTCTTGTTAACATGTGATAAATAAATATATAGATGTGGATGATAATGTTTGAAATAAAAATCAATTTCTATCAATATAATATATAAGTCAAACACATGAATATAACTTAATGATTGATAGTTAAAACAAATGGAAATAAATATAAAAATAAGTATAAATGTAAGAAAATCATATTGTACATAATTTAAATATTGATAGTTAAAAATGTAAAATACAAATGTAAAATAATAAAAGCAAGAATTAAGTAATTAAAGCATGCATACAACATAAACTGAAATTTGTACGAACAAAATATAAAATGGAATAAGACAAACATGTACATATAAACTATTCAAGTTGTAAGTTCACAAGACAAATGTTTATACACCAAATATCTTCATCTACAAGCCAAAGTATAAAATAAACCTGATAAAAACATCTCTAAAACAAATCTTCATACACAAGACTAAATATCTACCTACAAAGTGATGGTTAACAAAACAAATATTCAAAAAAATATCTTTATACATAGTAAACCATAATTATAATCTGTACATTATTCAAACTGGAAGTAAATAACAAAACAAATATTTTCATTCACAAGAACATCTACCCGCAAAGTATGGAATATAATAAAAACAAAGTATAAAATGAGCTCAAGGAATATACACTAAACCAAACAAATATTTATAAATGAATGTCTTCACACACAAGCCATAAATGCTTACCTGCAAGTTGTACATTTACATACAAATATCTATATATACACAGCAAACACCATTATAATTATGTAAACAAATTAAGAAACAAAGCATTAATTTCTATCATCTCAGCCCAATATTTTGTCAGTTCATAATATTTATAAAGATCCGATCAAGCAAAGCCAAAAGAAGAAAATGTTTGTCCAGTTACTACCTTCCCATATTACATCTGTTATGTTATATATATATATATATGTGTGTGTGTGTGTGTGTGTGTGTGTGTGTGTGTGTGTGAGACCATCCTCTTTTTAGTTCCAGTTCGTTCTGTAGCTCATAAGAAGAAAAAAAGAAGTAAAATCAAATTGAATTCAAACCTAAATATATTTAACTCAAACAAGAACAGATAGGACTCTGCAGTTTTATACTCCAGGTTTGCAAAAGAAAACAAGATATGTTCTTTGTTCAGCAACCATGTCAGGTGAGTAAACATAATTTTTTAAAAGTTTTATGTTAATTTAAACAGTTCAAACTTCATTGATAATATGCTTCGGTTTGCATGTGATTTGTGATACTCTATGCTTCCCTGTAATTGATATATATTACATATTTGTGTTCAAACTCAAATTTTTTTCATCAAAATATTGTTAATTAGTAAGTTTTCAACTAAAAATATGCGTTTAAACTAAATTTAGATTTGTAAAAGCTGATTTAACCATGTTGCAAAATATAATCTCTCTAATCTTGTTTTACAGGCTTCAAGGGATAATTTGATAAAAGTTAATTGTTGTAAAATATTAATTCAAGATTATATATTGAATCCATACTGCAAATCATGATTTTTAAAACAAGAATGAAGATTTTTAGTTAGAATTCTTAGAGCAGTTTGAACTTGAATAAAGATTGCATTTTGAAAAATTACAGATGATTGATCCAATAATTATTGTTGAAGTTTTGTTTGAAGCTAATATAAACATCATGGATCTCAAGAAAATTATAAGAGGAATTTTCCGATTCATAAATTAAGGGAATGAGATCACTCTAGGGTTTTGTTCAAGGTTTTTGTTCATGTCACTAATGTGTCGAGTACAAACCCCATGCGCGATCGAGTGGCACGAATTTTTAGGGAATGGGAGATTGGTGCATTGTCGTGGTGTGGAAGAAGTTTGAGCGACCTCGGTGGCGTGAGCGGCGGTGGCGAGGTTTATTTGTCAGTGATGGTGTTTTCTGTTCTTCAATGGAACTTTTTTTTTCGATTCAAAATTTTAATAGGTGATTCGAATTTGAATTTCGCGTATTGGTGTGATTTATGACTCGCCTGTGATGTTGGAGTTCATCGGAGGTCCTCCGCGCCGCCGTGTACGGCGCGGTGAGTGGTGTCAGTGTCATCGTGGTCATCTTACTCGAGTCGTGCTCGAGTGAAAATGGTGGAAGCTTGGGGTTTGTATGTCGTATTCGAGTGAGTACCTGATTCTATTGTTAATTTAGTTTAAAACTTAAACTACAGAAAACAAGAAAAAAAGAAGAAGAAGAGGAAGGTTGTGAGAATAACAGGGGGAAATCTCAGGGAAATGCGTGTGCTACTCGATGTATTACTCGAGTCAAGGCATGGGAAGTCTCGGGTCGTTTTTCCTTTCAAACTACAATAGTATGTTTTGTTTAAAAAAAATTAAAGTTAGGCGTTTGTTTTCAATCTGTTTAAAACATTGTAAATTCAAATAAGTGTAACAATTAAGGTTAAAAATCTAACACAAGCTTTAATTACTTTAGTTAATGCTTAACCATGTTTTAACACTTTGTTAATATTTTAATTAAGTAATTACTTCAAGTTAAGTATAAATTTTATTAACACTTAAGTTAATAGTTAGCAGTAAATTGATTTTCAAAGTTTAAAGAAGAGCTTTAAAATGATAATTAAATTGAATAGTAATTAATTAATTATCTTAGGAAGCAATTACGAATAATTGTTTTTAAATTGTAATTAGGATGGATTGATTGATGATTAAGTAATAAATGAAATTGTAATTAATTACTTAAAGTTAATTAATAAACGATTAATAGTTAATTAATTAAGTAATTTAATTAAGAATAAATAAATGATTAATTAAGAAATTAGAAGTTAATAAATGGGTAATTAAGTCTTATTAATTAATAATTAAAGTTATTAATTAATGATTAAGAGTAATTAATTAAGTAATTAAGACTTAATAATTGATTAATAAATAATTTATTAATTAAATAATTTGAAATGTGATAAGTAATTAATTGATAATTAATGATTAATTAAACATGACTAAGAGATAAATTCTCAAGTAATTGTTTTAAATTGTATTAATTACAAATGAGAATTTAAGATGATTGCTATGGATTATTGTGTAGAATATCTGATTTGTGATATTTATTTGGTGATATTCTGTGATGCTCTTTGATATGCTCTTGATATATCTATGATGACTGTGTATGATTTATCTGTGATAAATGCTATGTGAATTAAATCATTGAATTAAACTGTTTAAGTTAATTAGACAACTTGGCCTTTAAAATGGCGTTTAGATTTCAATGAGACCGGGATCAGGTGTCAATTTTGATATTCCGAAAACCACATCGATCCAAATTAAATGATAGGCCCTGAATTTTCAAGTGAAGATCGAGATGGTGTTTTCAGAATGCAGGGGTTATTGTCGTTGACTCTGAGGGTGATTCCAAAATGAGTGTAACGAGATAATGCCTTCAGTTTCGTTCGAACTCGGAACGAACTTGTATGGATTGAATGCTTTCAGCACATCGTTAGGCGGACGATGAGCATTCTAAAAAATATGTTATGTGAAGGTAATCGCAGCCTCAAGTCTCATCAACCGGGAATGGCTAAAACAGGGGAGGTGCAGCAATGTTAGGTGGTTTAAGCCCAAGCAGGACGAGATATACCCCTGTCTAGATGTCCCTTTTTATTTCGGCTATGTGGGCGGTTGCTAGCAACAACCGCGGGGTTATCTTGTTCTGGACTGTTCGGTAAGGAATGGTTCCGGCCTTGTGTTGTAGGGGAGTTAGGTTGGCTCCTCTGTACAGTGATCTAGGCCACGTACTGTGACGGGTGGTACCCCAGAAGCCCTGTCATTGATGGAAATCCATTTTCCCTACGAGTCCCTACGGTTTTGATTTGTATTACCCACTTTTGTGGCTAGTTGCTGGAATTTAATCATGTAACAATTTCGGCTATTTTCTATTTACTTGAAAACCCTAGACACTATTATAATATCACTGGATTTCCTGTGAAATGTTTTGGTTAGCGTAAGGTAAAAACTTACCCGTATTTATTTGTGGGGAATCTTACGTGATACCTTTATTTTCAAAGTTTTTTCACAGTTAAACAACTTTACTATTTACTCATACCAGACCTGTGTCTGACCTGGAGTTTATATTTTGTTTTTCATAAACTCTTGGGTACTCAAATTTTTATGAGTAGCCAAGTGATAGGTTTTGGACTTTGATTTCTGGAGGAGCTTGGAGCAGGAGTTCCAGACGTGTGTGTGTGTGTGTGTGTGTAGTTTCCGCTGTGTTAGTTGATGTATGCTGTATCCCTAATGTATGTATTGACAGATGTATATATGACTGTCATGTGTATGATGTTGTATAACTCTGATGTATAAATAACTATGTAATAGTTATGTGATGTATTATATTTTGTTCCATTCCGCTGTGAGATTCTGATGTTGTTGTTCTTTCTTTCTATTCTTTTCTATTTATATTCCTTTCTTTCTTAATGATGATACGTCTTTCTGGGAGTAGAAGGGCGGGTCGTCACAGGTTAACAATTACGTATTCACTTATAATATATATAGTATATCACATAACATAAATTATTTACATATACAGTATTAACAATTTTAATTTATAATTTTTTTGAGTTAGGACATTAATTATTACAGAGATATGTAATTAACAAGTATTGAACGCTCAACCTTCTATTACTTATATCTTAAAGTAGGAACTTCCAAACGCTGATATGGACACACCTGATCATTCCATTTCAAAATAATACTCATTCGGCGGTTCTTTTTATTTTCTAACAAAATAACCATCAGCCTATGTACCCTCAAAACAGCTCCATTTTCTTCCCGACACATTTCATTACTCAACAATTTTGTGCCTCTGTTTTTTTCCCTTTGCATCAACTGTTCCCTCTCTCTTCCATCCACGCCCACTATCCACTGAATGTACCTTTCCCCCAACTTCTTTTAACCTAACGTTTACATCGCCATTTCCCATCGATTTTATATAGTATTCCTTCCCACTTTATGTCGGTAAACACAGACGATCCCAAGCTTTGTTATTTCCACAGCGTCTTCGATTCTGACCGCCTTATAACTTCTATATCGATCCATATTTTTGGACCGCCTTTTGCATTGGTGATCGGTGTACGTTTGCGAGGCGTAGGCATATTTCATCATCTCTGATGTTTTGCTTTGGTAAACCAACGCGTCTTAGACCTTTAGGACTTATCAATGGTTAATAAATACAATATAAAGGTAATCATTTTGGATTGCATTGAGTTTATTCTCCGTATATAATCTAACAGTTCAAATATTGAAAAATATCAACAGTATGTTCCTTTAACTTATTGCCTTTATTTTATGTTTAAAAACCATCTGAATCTTTTAACTTCATATTAGTTTGGTATAGCATGTTTCCATAGAAATTATGACTAAAATTTAAGTCGAGGAGAGCCAAGTTATCATGAATTTTTTGAAGTTGTACCTTTATGGCATCAGTTAATTTCAGTCCAAATAAGAGCCATCATGGTTTGTGGAAGAAAATTTTGTTCCCTCGGTTACCACTTTATAGTTTTGAAAGTTATATTATATAAACAGATATATATCCATGGCATCCATTTCATAAATTTTTGCTGTTGAATGGGAAACTAAGTTTGGTTCATTAATTACTGAATTTTACTCTTTAACTTTGTGGTTATAGCTATCTTTGTATTTAATATTGAACCTATGTATTGTCTCAAAATATGGTCCATATTTGTCATCAATGCTCACTTTGTAGTCGTTAACTAACTTTGTTTATGCTATTACTATTTAGAACCTATGCAGATTGTTATCCTTTACTATTAATGCTCCTTCAGTTTCAATTGTATTCGTTTCTCCCGTTAATATAATTTGTTCCATACATCTTTTTAAAGCAGTTATTACATGTAATAAGTGCCAACTCAAAGTTCCCCAGCCTTCTATTTGTTCAGTAAAATTACAAAAAAATAAATCACTATTCTACACTCAAAATAAGACATCGTCAAATTGGGAGGAGAATTAATTAAATCTACTTACCTCAACACTGCCAAGAACGAATTGTAAATTTTATTTCATGATATCTATTTCTTACTACATTATTTATCATAAAATATTAACCCAATACCAAAAAATAATTTATACTAATAACTCTACACATTACAGAGGTTAGAAAAACTTATAATTTTGGGCAAGGCATTCACAACAAAACTTTGTATTGGACAACAACTGAATGCATAAGTGACGTTACACCCGACGTTGATGCATGTTGTTTTATGCTTAGAAAATCAATCTCCATCTTATTTTTCTTCTCCATAGGATGGTGATAAAGAACTTGATGCAGCAGCACAAACTGATAGAAAGATTTAGGAGAAGAGGCAAAGGAACTAATATTTGAAAGCTTATTAAACCATGTTACCATTTAATTGGATCTTTTTTTCAAACCCTGATGCCAGTTTATCCTGTCACTGTATTTTTTTTCTTCCACTTTGCACTTGTGAATCCATGGTGACGGTATCAATCTAATTTCTCCTGCAGCACATATATGCTTGTTTTTTTAAAATTACAATGCATGGTTTCTATTTTAGAATTTCTTTGGAATTGTAGTATGCAGTTTCGTTGAACACATGTTCAACATTTTTTTTTGTTGTTCTGCTGCGTCAATGTTGCATATGAGTCTGT
This sequence comes from Allium cepa, assembly GCA_030765085.1. Classification (NCBI taxonomy): domain Eukaryota; kingdom Viridiplantae; phylum Streptophyta; class Magnoliopsida; order Asparagales; family Amaryllidaceae; genus Allium; species Allium cepa. Next base: position 345,742,788 of record CM060938.1, read on the forward strand.
CCTACTAAATTAATATTTTAGTGAACAAGTGTTATTTCTTATTAGAGAACCACTATAAAATCTTTTATCACTATGCATTCATGTAGGAAATACATGCGTATACTATTGATAGTGTTGTCCTCAATCACATTATTGCCGGCTGAACATTGGTCATCTTTAGTGCTAAAATTAGGATTGAAGCACGGACATGATTCATGCACTTGCTCTGTGATGCGTGACAGAAATGGGATATTGTCCTTGCAATTTTACCCTCCTTTAAAAAAATGCAATCGAATAACTGTTGAAGGAACTACAGAAGCTTGCTATTAAAATCATTATGCTGGTTATCTTACTCTTTTAAATGCTTTTGCCACTACAAAGACAATTAACTACTTTGAGAACTTTTGGTTAAGTAGAGAAAATACGGAAATATTACATACTGATGTTCATTGATATCCAACAATCTACCATCCACTAATTTACCACGCACATTTTGTTAGATAAAACTGATGTTGGGTATTCTATACAAATCCAAATGTTTATAAATCATGTCTTCGTATGCATTTTCGGCACATTGAAATTACAGGTATTGATTGAAGCTAGGTTATAAGGTTCTATTCTCATGTTTACTGTGTACTTTAAATTTATTTGCAAAAGACATAGAGGGAGGATTATGTCACACTGCATGCATGCCTACCTGAATCTTTGTATTCATTTATATACATTCGATAACTGTTGGTTTTTTCCACCTTTGTACTTGCATACTCGAACACGTTTTTATCTCGAACCATTGTACATACGGTCATTACCGTGTCGAATTTGCAAAACTCGGCTTTGCTACTCTCATTCTATTCTAAATTTTCTCCACAGGTATTGGTCCTTGTTGGATTGGATATGATTGCTGCTATTTCTACATCATAAGAAAGGAGCTATGATCTTCTGTTCATTTTCCCATAATTTCTATCATTACTTATTAGATTGGAAACACAATTGGTTCAATATAATGTGTAACAGATTTCTTAATATAACTTGGAGATCTGTATGACATTTTTATTTGTGGTAGCTTATTTGACATGTTGCATTAAGATAATTTATGGCCATGAGATGCAATCCTGTGAAATGTTTCATATTCCCTTTATGGTAAATACTTGGATCAATTCATGTACCGTCAGTATTCCATCCTTTATTTGCTGTAAAAGCTTGACTTTGTGTAAATCAATTATCAGCCAAAAATGCTAAACTATTTGGAAATGCTATTTATGCACAATTCTATACCAAACCATATTAAAAATTGCAAGTGCTAATATGTGTACACTTACTGACAATTTGGCCCAAACATAGATTTAGTTCATTTTTCATAGCACAGAATTTCATCTTTTATTTTTGGGCATTTATCTGTTCTTTATATATAAACCTACGGTAAAACTTGCATTGTGAACCAGAAGACAAATCTTCCGAAGTAACTTAACTTAAAGACAATAGAAAAGGAAAGCAGCAATAAGCAAATGAGACTGAAAACACTATTAGACAGACTTAATGTGGCGGACCTATGATCGATGTCAAGGTAGAAAATGAATATAAATCTATGGCTACTCCTAATACTACAATTTAATACTATAATATGTTTATAGACTCTGTCCGTGTGCGTAGCACGGGCCACACGCTAGTATATCCAAACGCAAATCATTTTAGTATATAATTAATATATCAGAATAGATTTATGTTAAATAGCATAATAAAAATATATTTTAGCAATAATTGAAATGTAAAAAGTATTTTTTACCAACATTACTGTCATGGACGGATGGGACGCTATCTACTTAAGAGCATTAAGGAGAAACCAGAGCATTTAGATGATGCCACGCGTCCTTGTTGGCCTGCATTTCATGGTCGACTGCACAGTTACAACTATTCCTTAACTCCTTTTCCCATCCCGTCTGTTTTTTCCCATCTCCGGTTGCTTCCCCATCTCTTCCACTTACACACTCCACACCGCTCTTTCTCACCCCTAGTCGTCTGGAAAGTTATTCGTCCACCGTGATTCCGATCTGTCCTCGAATTGGCAATTTACAAGACCATTTTTTCCACCCGCCCCAGTCGCTTTTCCTTCCCTTCCACTTTTCACGGTCCTCTCTGCAAAATCCTGTCAAACCACATACTCCCACCGTGTGATTTGGTGTTGGCGGTGGCTTCAGAATTTACACACAGAAATGTCAGTACTTTTATCCAAATTTATTTCTGTACTTTGGGGTTTTGTATACAGTCGTCCCTGATGAAAATTTTCAAAGAGAGACTTTGGGGTTTGGGTTTTTTGTATTTGAAGAGTAGAAGAAAAGAAAGAAGAGTTTAGTCCCACATTCTAGAGCTTTATACAAGAATCTTGTATAAGTATAGCTCTCTCAAGTGGATGTTAGGGCCTTGGGGCTCCCACATGTTTGCTTTGTTGTGAGGTGAGAAGTCATGCAACACCACACGCATGCCGCCGCCGTCCGTCCGTCTGACCGAACCGGGCCGGGTTGGGTCGGGTACCGGTTTCGGATTCGGATCCGAAAATATTTTTGGATCAAAATATGAACAGTAACGGGCCAGATTTCAGCCCGTTAAAGACCCAGAACCGGAATTTAGAATTTGAACAATGGCGGGAATTTGTAACGTTTTCTGAACGTTACAAATGCGAATGGACGCGACGTTTGGTTTTTGAATCCATTCGTAACTGTTGCGAACCGTTGCGAATCGTTGCTAACGGTCGCGACGTTCAACGAATGGACACCTCTTCAACGCTATAAATAGCAACGCCCAGAATTCATTTCGTAAAAGTTTTAATTCTTCTTCTTCTTCTTCCCAAACGGTTCTGCGACGCCATTAATCCGCTGCTATGTTTTGTGACGCCTCCAAGGTGTTGCAAATTCAGAAACCGTTGCAGAATTGTTCTCTTCTTCCTCTTTATTCTTTTCTACAAATTGCAGAATTGTTCTCTTCTTCCTATTCATTCTATTCGATATAAATTGCATCATCAGATACAGTTTCTGAAGTGTTCTTGGTCGGATCAAAGTCGTACAAACTTTGAATTCGATTACGCTGTTATAGGGCTTCATTGAATCCTGAAAGTCGATAGTTCGATAACCCGTTTGTACCTGGTGGGTTGAACTATTGTGTAAAAGAATCTATTCCATAGATCCTGGAAGTCGAAAGTACAACCTTGTTTTCTTTGCAAATCGCCATCAAATTCGTCTCGAACCGCAAAAATCCCCAACAAATTTTTCAAACAAATTTCTTAAACCATGGAAGGTTCGAGTGCTCTACAAGTTATGAATCAGCATCTAACTCGATTGGAGCGTTTTGATGGCGACAATTTCACTCGTTGGCAAGAGACGATGAAATTTTTCCTGGTCACCGTCAAGTTGTTCTACATCTTGGAAGATGACTTGGAAGAAATCCCAGAGGAAACTGATAAGGATGCCGCTGCTCTAAAGGCTAAACGTGCAAAGCGCAAAGAGGACGAATTCCTATGCAGAGGCCATATTTTGAATGTGCTATCTACTACAGTCTACAATGCTCATAGGACCTTGGAAACAACGAAGGCACTCTGGACTGCTCTGGAGAATAAGTACCGCATATCCGAGGCAGGTAATAAAAAGTTTCTTATTTCTAATTTTGTGGATTTCAAAATGGTCACCAATAAGTCCATAATGGGACAAGTAAGCGAAATCTTACTGTTGGTGAATCAACTTAAAGATGCTGGAATTGATCTCCCTGAATCTTTTGTTGTTGGAGTAATAATTTCTAGACTTCCGCATAGTTGGAATGATTATAAGAAAAACATGAAGCATGCGAAAACGGATTATAATTTAGACGGTTTACAGCGTCATCTTTGTATTGAAGAAGAATCTCGCAAACGCGATCTAGATGATAATCCGCAAACTGAGTCCCATTCTAAGGCAAATAATGTTGAAATTACTGATAAATTAAAGCCAAAGAATGAGACACAGTTTAAGAAAAATCATTCCAAAACTAACAACAAAAAGAAAGGTGCTTGTTATTTTTGTAACAAGCCCGGCCACTATGCCCGAGACTGCCATCTGCGGAAGAAACAACAAAAAGTGAATGTGGTCGAAGACTAGCTTGTGGCTGTAGTGCAAGAGGCAATTTCCGTTAGTGGCAATGATAACGATTAGTGGTTCGATACTGGAGCAACCATTCACATTTGCAATGACCGTAATCTGTTCAAGAGTTACGAACAAAATAAAGGAGAAGCCGACGAAGTTACTGGAGCAAATAAGGTTCCAAGCAAAGTTCTGGGAAAAGGCACTATAGAACTTCTTCTCACCTCTGGAAAAGTTCTTACATTAGTCAATGTATTCTATGTACCCGATATGTGTAAGAATTTGGTCTCTGGATACCTTCTTAACGAAGGAGGATTCAAGATGGTGTATGAGTCTGATAAGCTAGTGTTGTCTAAGAATGGTAAATTCATTGGACAGGGATACTCTTGTAACGGCATGAATAAGTTGAATCTAATAAAGAAATCTTCTGTTTTTATTGTTGATTCTATTAATTTATGGCATGGTAGATTAGGACATGTTAATTATAATTCCATTAGGAATATGGATAAATTAGGATTAATTTCTGATTGTGATTTCGATACCATCTCTAAATGTGAAATATGTGTGCAAGCAAAAGTACACCGGAAATCCTTTAAATCCATAGAAAGGAAAACTGGTTTGCTTGATTTGGTATATAGTGATGTAGGTGACTTAAAAAGTCATATCACCTATGGTGGTAACCAATACTATATAACATTCATTGATGATTATACTAGATATGCATATGTATATCTAATGAAAACTAAAGATGAGGCTTTTGATAAATTCAAAATTTACAAAGAAGAGGTCGAAACACAATTAGGAGTTAAAATTAAAATATTACATTCAGATCGTGGTGGTGAATATTTCTCAAATGAATTCACCTTATTTTGTAAACAACAAGGTATAAATCAACAATGTACTGTGTAACGACCCGATATTTTCAACCATTCGCATCCGCACATGTCGGACTTGAATTGTTCAAAATACCGCGTTGTAAATAAAATTTGGCAAATCTCAAAATATACAGTAATAATTAATCACAGAATCATAGACACAAAATCAGAATACTCGCAGCGGAATTTAAAAATACTTAGTGGTTCATGAAGCCACTATAAATAGTCTCAACAAATACAAATTACAAAGTCTTTCATCCCAAATATAGTTTAAATCATCAAATAGAAAATCCAAAAATCCAAAAGTCTTGATTTCATAAATAAGATAACGGACAGAAAGAAGCCAACAGCTTGAAAGGATCTACAGAAGTCCTAGCTCCGGGATGATGACTGAACTGCAACTCAGGCTGACCCGAGCGTAAAATAAAACATAAACACTCGAGTCAGGACATACATACTTATATAGTGTAAGCTAATTCAAGTGTACTGTAATATAAAGCAAGTAACTTAAAGGATGCTTGGGACCGCCCATCCTCTAAGGATCCGTTAAACTATTTACTATGTAGTAATACTTCGCTATTATAATAGTGTCTATTAGTAAGATAAACTTACTTTTAAATAGCGTTAAGGCTTTACATTTTCCACCTTAACACATAATATATTCCCATAGTCTATATAGTACCGTAATCTCCCCCGAAATGGGCGTCGTCAGAGGGCACTCCATAGGTATGGTACAAAACCAAAATTGTATAAGGCGCGCTAGGGTAGGTGACACGGCACAACTAGGCAATGCCAGGGTAGATATACCAATTACGCTTCCGGACCGATGGAAACGCGCAGCGCGCAGCTGCCGCCCACCTCGAACAACACTCCCAAATCAAAGGTGCGCACCAAACAATCACAAAAGTAATAGAATGGCATACGAAGAAGTGCATCCGATCAGAGGTGCTACCTCATTAATCCGTTGATCGCTCCTGTTTTAGCCACCTTATGCCAACTCACGGGAGTCGGGTCCACGTATATACCTCAAAGGAAACGTCACCACCATCCTACTTCATTCTGGAATCTCCACCACGTACACGGTTGTTAAAGTGGTTTTCGGTATCGACAGAGAGTATGCCAGATATCCGATCCCGGTCTCTTTAACAACCAAACGTTATTATAACCCGTGGTTACAACTTTTAGAAATGGTATTTATACTTTAAAAATCAAAATAAGTTTCAAATACATTTCAATACCATAATATCATTTCAACCATCATTTATTTAAACATCAGTCATTTTATTTAATATAAAATACCATTTAAATCTATTCAATTTATTTAGGAATTAACTTGCCTTTCAACTCACATTTAAAAGTTAAATTCTTCCATTTAAAACCATTTAAAGTCAATTCCTTATTTTTTATTAATTACATATTAAATTCCAAAATTTAAGTCTTTTTCCTTAAAGATTATTTCCATTTATTTTAAACAATCCGAAAATTCAGTTTCCGTAGCATTTATGAAATGCCACCTAAAGTCTGTAAGTCAAAACAGTTCATTTATAAAAGACAGCATTTAAGTGCTGTAATAAATTATTAACTTAACAATCAAATTTTAAATTCCCAAATATAACTTATTATCAATTATTTCCTTAACTAAAACTCACTTTTAACAAAATTTCAGAATTTTCCAAAATAAGTTATATTCCAAAAAATTTACTTAAACATTTACTTATTTAACATTTTGACTTATTCAAAAATCATTATAAATTTTATAAAAATCCTTTACATTTGAACCAGAATATTATAAATTCCCATTTAAAATACTTTTAAACATTTAAGAAAAATATTATATAAACCACGGGTCTGTATATAGTTTTCTAGACTAGGTCAAGTGGTACGGATTTATATCATTTCAATCCGCAATTTACAAAATCCCGGGTTCTATCATTTCAAACCCGCAATCCCAAGTTAACAAATAAATAATTAAACAATTAAATAAATGAACAAATGATTATCGTTCAGGCCTATTATTTCAGCCTATAACGATCTCAAATTTACAGGGAACTTACAGTGATGATTTAATCAGTAAATAAGCATTACATAGTATAACTGTAATAATATTACAATAGATAAACAACTGATGAGGTGTCAATTTAAAATAGGGTTTAACATCATACGTTATATCACAGGCAGATAAAATTCAATAAATAATTTACAAATACACTTGTGATAAATCACGGATATATAGGTATGTTTGTCTGGTGAGAAATACTCATCTTAAAGCTGCAGAAATTTTGATTCAAAATGAAAATCCCCTGAAAAAGAATCGCACAGCGGGTAACGATCAAATTTTCCCCAGATGTCACGCCTAGATTCAAGATCCAAATACCGAATACGTGACTTTAAAAATTACGGTCAAAGCAAAAATTTTGAGACAATTGGAACGAATAGATTAAAAGAAATTTTGGTTCAGCTTTTGCTCGACTGCCTCACCCCACCTCCCACCCCAACTTCATAGGCTTGGCAATGCTATTTATTATTATTATTATTATATATATATATATATATATATATATATATATATATTTCCAACGGCATGTCCTACTTATCTAGTTTGAAAATATGAATTTTATGCAAAACTTGCGTCTCTGCCTAGATAAACACGTCTCTGCCAAACTCCAAATCAAAACATGCACACATCATAACATCTCCATATTTTTAAAGTCCTTTCCACTATAGTCACGCCTCCCCTTCAGTTTTCAGATAACACGTCCAATATCTCCATGCATAGATGCAAACTATCCCACGCAACTATATACTTCAAAGCATTGCAGGCCTTCAACTGAAACTCTTTATATTCTTGTGCCATTTTATGAACCATGCCTTGCAAAACACATCCCATTTTGACATTCTATGTCTTCTTTCAAATTTGGAAAGCCTTCTATCAGTTCTACTCAATGATATTACAGGGTTATGCTCGTCAGTGGTCTTTCTTTTTTTTTTTCATTATGGCTATAACAACCTATATCAACTACAGGCACACACGCATGAAATCTCTACAGAATGCAACTAAGCTTGACTTCCTATATGATATGCACGGAAAACATGGCAACACTATCAGAGGGAAAAGAAAGGCATGTACTTAGTCAAAGACGGCAGAAATATGGAGTGAGAAGTAGCCGAGCAAGGTGAAAAAGAAAAGGAAAAAAAACTGAAGAAGGAAAACAAAAATATAAGGGAGGGAGAAAGAAAACAGAGAGAATACAAAAGAAGAAGAGGAATAGAAATATTACCTGATTGTATGCAAGCTCACGAGGAGAAACAGAGAGAAGATAGTGGAATTTTGTAACTGAGTATGGTTTATATATATAGATAAACAACTTGCGAAATTTAAGGAAGAGGCAAGCGAAAAAAATATGTGTGATTTCTTTCCAGTTTTCTTTAGTTTGATTTCTAGAAAAATATGCGCGATTTATATTGCCAGATTTGAATGGATAAGGCTTGCATTTTTTGATTAGCAAGGTTTAAATGCAGAGAAGAAACGGCAAGCATTGATGGAAGATAATTTATACGTGATTAATATTGCCAATTTTCTTTCATTCGAATGGATAAGTCTGAGTGATTTTAAATGCAGAGAGGAAAGAATTTGAACCATTCCAAGTTATACGAAAATTATTGATTTAATGCATTCATTCTGATGCGTGAATTAAAAATGAATACAGGGACATGCGCAAGAAATAATAGATAAGGAAGGTTAGAGGCAAATGCCAAAAATGTTAAAAGAATAAAATTTTATGTCATGCGCAAAGGAAGGCAAATTTGATTTTCTCTCAGATAATATATGCGTGATTTTTGCCAGATTTACGAAAAATTTGATTGCAACGTTATATCTCTTTTTTTTCCAATTAATAGTTGCGTGCTATTTTTATAGTCTGAGAGATTTATATACAAAGAATCAGCAAGTATTAATTTGCTTTGGATGCTACTTCAAGGACAGATTTGAATGCATGCGTTGATTTATGTCACGGAGAGAAAATGGTAAGAAATTTAATTTTCTGATTGATTGAATTTTAGACGGCAAGCAATTATATTTGATTGAGAGAAATGAATGGCAAGTGGAATAAAATTGATTTGTGAAAGTTTTTAAATCAAATCTCTATAAAGAGGAAAATGACAAAGATGTTAAAGGAAATAAATTTCACTGATATGTCACGCGCAAGGAAAGCAAGTTTGATTTCTTTCCAGATGATATTTGCGTGAAAGGGAAGCACGATTTTGAAAACAATATTGGTAGTGGGAATCTCCTTAATCAGTGCATGATTTTAGAGAAACGGATAGGCACGAAATCAATACGTTTTGGTTGGAAATCTCCTAACTGATTTTATTAATCCATATAGATATTGAAATATAATTTTTTTTAAAATACGCCAAACTGACGCATTACAATACACCCAAAAACTTATACAAAAGTAACGTTTTTAATTTATAGTTTTTACGTTACTTATATCATTACAATGCGTACCCTTTTTAAATGCGAAATTTAACAGTCTGTAAAACACTGGATTTTACAAAGTTATTACTTAACTAAAATTTTCACTTGTTTACATTCTTCGTATTTAAAATATACATAGTTCATTTTTTAAAAAATTCCAATTGGAGTTGTCTTTTAATAAATTAAAATTTTCAAAACTTCCAATTTTATATTTAGACTTTTAGGAAATGATTAAATCAAGTTAAAATTTATATTAAATTTCAAGGTTTTATAAATAAAAAGAAATAAAGAGTGAGCAATTAAAACGGCAAGCAATTAAGACAATATAACGCATACCCTTTTAGTTTCTTCCAAGCCATAAATAAAAGATATAAACAAACAATAATCCAATAAATAAACATGACTGTCTTGACAAAAATAAACATAGAGGTGGATATATGAAATAATAATAATAATAACAAATATATATAATATGTAATAAAAGTAGAAAAATTTATTGCGTGTAAAACGCTGTATTTTATCAAAAAAAAGTATAAGTTTTAAATTCCCAATAAATCCATATATTTGATTTCTCAATCATGTTATTGAATCGACTATTAACTTATCCTCTTATGGGTAATATTAAAATTGGTTTTTATACTAATACATATAAAAAAATTCCCAATTCATCCAAATTTCAATTAATTACTTTCCAATAACTACCATGCTTTAATCCTACTCCTTTATTAAATCTGTTATCACTTTATAAACCTAGTTATTATTTGTTTATCTTTCCTTACAAAAATATATATTCCAATTTTCATCTTTCTTTTGTAATAACTTGTTATTTTCAATTATATTGAAATCCCCAAATATATACATTTATCATAAATAAAACCTAAATCAATTTATTCAACTTGGTTTCATTCCTTTATTTCATCTTATGAATAAAATATAAATTTTCATTTATGTCATTTCATTTACATTCACACATTACAGTTACAGTCCTATCTCACATTAATGAACATTTACCTACATTTAAATGTAATTGACTTCCTACTCTGAATTTAGCAGCCCTAAATAAAAAGGTGACTTGCATAAATGTTGTCACTAACTTTATATTACACTCAAGTTTATTATTTCCACTAATTATCAGAATTGCTTATATAATGTTGAATTCACTCCATTATCATACGTTTATTTGCATATATTCAATTTAATACCCAAATGTAACAGTTGAAACTACATTAATAGACCAATTAAATAGTAACTTACAACCGTTACTATATCCCTATTATTTTCATTTCATTTTAAACACTCACTTCATTATAAATTATAAAGGTTTTTTTTTTCCTTCTTAAATTTAATTACAAAAATCTTATTAAATTAACCGGTTTAATTATCGAAATTTACAGGTCATTACACTCTCCCCACTCAAAACTTTTCGTCCCCGAAAAGGAAGGAGGTAGGAGAATAGAACACCCTGAAAGAAAACTAAATTGAAACTCAAAATGGAATCATTTATTTAAACCTTATAAATTCAATTTAAATTAATTAATATTCAATAATTGATTTAATTCATTTAATTTTTACTGAAGTTAAATCAATCTTAACTATTTCCAAATTAATTATCTTATTATCCAATTATTTTCTAAAATCAGAAATTTGTATAGTCATTTATAATAATCATCTTTTATTCAACAAATTTAATTCTTCTTTATTCCAGATTATTATTAAATATATTCTACTTAATATATCTTATCGCACATATTAAGTAGATTATATAACTATTCCAATATATTTCTAAATTTCCTTTAGCACCATTTGATATTGTATATTATTCAATTATTATTTTATTTCTATTTACCTCTATTTGTCTTGTTGTAACTGAAACTTTAAGTGTATAACATTTATTATAACTACTCAAATTTTATTTATAAAATCCTTTTATATTGTACATTATCCAATTACATAGTTAATTTCTGAATGATTTAGGTAAGTTATATTGGCATGCAATTATACAAGTAAAATTTTCCAATTCTGATTATTCAAGTTTAAATATTCATTCAAAATTTGACTTTATTTTATCATTAGAATCACCTTTTAACATAAATTTATGAATTAAATTTCCAATTAACTTCAAACCCTTTAGAGATAAATAAATACATACATATAGCATATGTCAAATCAAATTTAAATCATATATCTATATATATTATAAATTAAGTCATATTTAGAAATTCAAATCAATTAAATTTTTGAAGAAAAACTACAACGTGGTCTCTTTACTTCGATACTCGAAAATGAATGTCGATGATGTTGTAGTCATCACCGAAATTATTTTCCAGCGACAAAGAGAAGAGCACTAATTTTTAAAACTTTAAAATTCTTTGGAAGCAAATTTATATTCGAAAATAATTTAAATAATAATGTATCCTTTTAAGACTTTAAACACAAGGTTTGAAACTATCAGAAATTAAATTCTTAAATTCTTGTTCTAAATTCATTTCTATTTCCAAATAAATTTTTAACCATGTTTTATAGTTCAATTATTTATATAAGACAAAACCAATGATTTACAAAACCATAAATAAAATCAAACACTATTATCTCTAAACAACTAGTTAAATTAATTATAAAATTCTGAAAATTATACTTATATATAATATTAGATTTTTCCCAAATATAGGAATAAATTTTTCAAAACAAGGATAGAGATTCAAATTTGATGGATTCAAATCAAAGAGAATTTTGATTTAAAGATAAATTGGAATCAGAAGATTCGATGATTACATAACAGAACAAGGAACTAGATAAGTTTATATAAATCGCGGGCAACCTTAACCTGGTCAACCGTGACTTAAAGAGTCAGATCGAATGTAGATTTACCATTCGATCCTAAGAGATAGAGTTCGGAATAACCAAAGATACTAGCATCTAAACCGAGGTTAAATATAAATCTTTGGTGAATCAATGCTAATTGTAAAGGAGTTTCACCCCTTTATTAGAATATTGGCGAGACCGCCAATTCACTGTAAAGATCATCCGAAGTGGAGTTATGGGATACTACAGAATCGAAAGAAAATGAATAGTGAGGGACACGAATGAACTTCGGAACCATAGGGAACGTTCCAAAATTCAAAGGAAATCGAATCAAAAGGAAGAGATTCAAACTCGAATGAAAGTGATTCTGTAAATCAAATTTACCATGCATTCTAAGTTTTGCCTAGAGCCAAGGCTCTGATACCAAATCTAACGACCCAATATTTTCAACCATTCGCATCCGCACATGTCGGACTTGAATTGTTCAAAATACCACGTTGTAAATAAAATTTGGCAAATCTCAAAATATACAGTAATAATTAATCACAGAATCACAGACACAAAATCAGAATACTCTCAGCGGAATTTAAAAATACTTAGTGGTTCATGAAGCCACTATAAATAGTCTCAACAAATACAAATTACAAAGTCTTTCATCCCAAATATAGTTTAAATCATCAAATAGAAAATCCAAAAATCCCAAAGTCTTGATTTCATAAATAAGATAACGGACAGAAAGAAGCCAGCAGCTTGAAAGGATCTACAGAAGTCCTAGCTCCGGGATGATGACTGAACTGCAACTTAGGCTGACCCGAGCGTAAAATAAAACATAAACACTCGAGTCAGGACATACATACTTATATAGTGTAAGCTAATTCAAGTGTACTGTAATATAAAGCAAGTAACTTAAAGGATGCTTGGGACCGCCCATCCTCTAAGGATCCGTTAAACTATTTACTATGTAGTAATACTTCGCTATTATAATAGTGTCTATTAGTAAGATAAACTTACTTTTAAATAGCGTTAAGGCTTTACATTTTCCACCTTAACACATAATATATTCCCATACTCTATACAGTACCGTAATCTCCCCCGGAATGGGCGTCGTCAGAGGGCACTCCATAGGTATGGTACAAAACCAAAATCGTATAAGGCGCGCTAGGGTAGGTGACACGGCACAACTATGCAATGCCAGGGTAGATATACCAATTACGCTTCCGGACCGATGGAAACGCGCAGCGCGCAGCTGCCGCCCACCTCGAACAACACTCCCAAATCAAAGGTGCGCACCAAACAATCACAAAAGTAATAGAATGGCATACGAAGAAGTGCATCCGATCAGAGGTGCTACCTCATTAATCCGTCGATCGCTCCTGTTTTAGCCACCTTATGCCAACTCACGGGAGTCGGGTCCACGTATATACCTCAAAGGAAACGTCACCACCATCCTACTTCATTCTGGAATCTCCACCGCATACACGGTTGTTAAAGTGGTTTTCGGTATCGACAGAGAGTATGCCAGATATCCAATCCCGGTCTCTTTAATAACCAAACGTTATTATAACCCGTGGTTACAACTTTTAGAAATGGTATTTATACTTTAAAAATCAAAATAAGTTTCAAATACATTTCAATACCATAATATCATTTCAACCATCATTTATTTAAACATCAGTCATTTTATTTAATATAAAATACCATTTAAATCTATTCAATTTATTTAGAAATTAACTTGCCTTTCAACTCACATTTAAAAGTTAAATTCTTCAATTTAAAACTATTTAAAGTCAATTCCTTATTTTTATGAATTACATATTAAATTCCAAAATTTAAGTCTTTTTCCTTAAAGATTATTTCCATTTATTTTAAACAATCCGAAAATTCAGTTTCCGTAGCATTTATGAAATGCCACCTAAAGTCTGTAAGTCAAAACCGTTCATTTATAAAAGACAGCATTTAAGTGCTATAATAAATTATTAACTTAACAATCAAATTTTAAATTCCCAAATATAACTTATTATCAATTATTTCCTTAACTAAAACTCACTTTAAACAAAATTTCAGAATTTCCCAAAATAAGTTATATTCCAAAAAATTTACTTAAACATTTATTTATTTAACATTTTGACTTATTCAAAAATCATTATAAATTTTATAAAAATCCTTTACATTTGAACCAGAATATTATAAATTCCCATTTAAAATACTTTTAAACATTTCAGAAAAATATTATATAAACCACGGGTCTGTATATAGGTTTCTAGCCTAGGTCAAGTGATACGAATTTATATCATTTCAATCCGCAATTTACAAAATCCCGGGTTCTATCATTTCAAACCCGTAATCCCAAGTTAACAAATAAATAATTAAACAATTAAATAAATGAACAAATGATTATCGTTCAGGCCTATCATTTCATCCTATAACGATCTCAAATTTACAGGGAACTTACAGTGATGATTTAATCAGTAAATAAGCATTACATAGTATAACTGTAATAATATTACAATAGATAAACAACTGATGAGGTGTCAATTTAAAATGGGGTTTAACATCATACGTTATATCACAGGCAGATAAAATTCAATAAATAATTTACAAATACACTTGTGATAAATCACGGATATATAGGTATGTTTGTCTGGTGAGAAATACTCACCTTAAAGCTGCAGAAATTTTGATTCAAAATGAAAATCCCCCGAAAAAGAATCGCACAGCGGGCAACGATCAAATTTTCCCCGGATGTCACGCATAGATTCAAGATCCAAATACCGAATACGTGACTTTAAAAATTACGGTCAAAGCAAAAATTTTGAGACAATTGGAACGAATAGAGTAAAAGAAATTTTGGTTCAGCTTTTGCTCGACTGCCTCACCCACACCTCCCGACCCCAACTTCATAGGCTTGGCAAAGCTATTTATTATTATTATTATATATATATATATATAATTTTCCAACGGCATGTCCTACTTATCTAGTTTGAAAATATGAATTTTATGCAAAACTTGCGTCTCTGCCTAGATAAACACGTCTCTGCCAAACTCCAAATCAAAACATGCACACATCATAACATCTCCATATTTTTAAAGTCCTTTTCCCTATAGTCACGCCTCCCCTTCAGTTTTCAGATAACACGTCCAATATCTCCATGCATAGATGCAAACTATCCCACGCAACTATATGCTTCAAAGCATTGCAGGCCTTCAACTGAAACTCTTTATATTCTTTTGCCATTTTATGAACCATGCCTTGCAAAACACGTCCCATTTTGACATTCTATGTCTTCTTTCAAATTTGGAAAGCCTTCTATCAGTTCTACTCGATGATATTACAGGGTTATGCTCGTCAATGGTCTTTTTTTTTCATTATGGCTATTACAACCTATATCAACTACAGGCACACACGCATGAAATCTCTACAGAATGCAACTAAGCTTGACTTCCTATATGATATGCACGACAAAACATAGCAACACTATCAGGGGGGAAAGAAAGGCATGTACTTAGTCAAAGACGGCAGAAATATGGAGTGAGAAGTAGCCGAGCAAGGTGAAAAAGAAAAGGAAAAAAACTGAAGAAGGAAAACAAAAATATAAGGGAGGGAGAAAGAAAACAGAGAGAATACAAAAGAAGAAGAGGAATAGAAATATTACCTGATTGTATGCAAGCTCACGAGAAGAAACAGAGAGAAGATAGTGGAATTTTGTAACTGAGTATGGTGTATATATATAGATAAACAACTTGCGAAATTTAAGGAAGAGGCAAGCGAAAAAAATATGTGTGATTCTTTCCAGTTTTCTTTAGTTTGATTTCTAGAAAAATATGCGTGATTTATATTGCCAGATCTGAATGGATAAGGCTTGCATTATTTGATTAGCAAGGTTTAAATGCAGAGAAGAAACGGCAACCATTGATGGAAGATAATTTATACGTGATTAATATTGCCAATTTTCTTTCATTCGAATGGATAAGTCTGAGTGATTTTAAATGCAGAGAGGAAAGAATTTGAACCATTCCAAGTTATACGAAAATTCTTGATTTAATGCATTCATTCTGATGCGTGAATTAAAAATGAATACAGGGACATGCGCAAGAAATAATAGATAAGGAAGGTAAGAGGCAAATGCCAAAAATGTTAAAAGAATAAAATTTTATGTCATGCACAAAGGAAGGCAAATTTGATTTTCTCTCAGATAATATATGCGTGATTTTTGCCAGATTTACGAAAAATTTGATTGCAACATTATATCTCTTTTTTTTCCAATTAATAGTTGCGTGCTATTTTTATAGTCTGAGAGATTTATATACAAAGAATCAGCAAGTATTAATTTGCTTTGGATGCTACTTCAAGGACAGATTTGAATGCATGCGTTGATTTATGTCACGGAGAGAAAATGGTAAGAAATTTAATTTTCTGATTGATTGAATTTTAGAAGGCAAGCAATTATATTTGATTGAGAGGAATGAATGGCAAGTGGAATAAAATTTATTTGTAAAAGTTTTTAAATCAAATCTCTATAAAGAGGCAAATGACAAAGATGTTAAAGGAAATAAATTTCACTGATATGTCACGCGCAAGGAAAGCAAGTTTGATTTCTTTCCAGATGATATTTGCGTGAAAGGGAAGCACGATTTTGAAAACAATATTGGCAGTGGGAATCTCCTTAATCAGTGCATGATTTTAGAGAAACGGATAGGCACGAAATCAATACGTTTTGGTTGGAAATCTCCTAACTGATTTTATTAATCCATATAGATATTGAAATATAATTTTTTTTTTAAATACGCCAAACTGACGCATTACAATACACCCAAAAATTTATACAAAAGTAACGTTTTTAATTTATACGTTTTACGTTACTTATATCATTACAATGCGTACCTTTTTAAATGCGAAATTTAACAGTCTGTAAAACACTGGATTTTACAAAGTTATTACTTAACTAAAATTTTAACTTGTTTACATTCTTCGTATTTAAAATATACATAGTTCATTTTTATTAAAATTCCAATTGGAGTTGTCTTTTAATAAAGTAAAAATTTCAAAACTTCCAATTTTATATTTAGACTTATAGGAAATGATTAAATCAAGTTAAAATTTATATTAAATTTCAAGGTTTTATAAATAAAAAGAAATAAAGAGTAGGCAATTAAAACGGCAAGCAATTAAGACAATATAACGCATACCCTTTTAGTTTCTTCCAAGCCATAAATAAAAGATATAAACAAGCAATAATCCAATAAATAAACATGACTGTCTTGACAAAAATAAAAATAGAGGTGGAGATATGAAATAATAATAAGAAGAACAAATATATATAATATGTAATAAAAGTAGAAAAATTTATTGCGTGTAAAACGCTGTATTTTATCAAAAAAAAATACAAGTTTTAAATTCCCAATAAATCCATATATTTGATTTCTCAATCATGTTATTGAATCGACTATTAACTTATCCTCTTATGGGTAATATTAAAATTGGTTTTTATACTAATACATAAAAAAAATTCCCAATTCATCCGAATTTCAATTAATTACTTTCCAATAACTACCATGCTTTAATCCTACTCTTTTATTAGATCTGTTATCACTTTATAAACCTAGTTATTATTTGTTTATCTTTCCTTACAAAAATATATATTCCAATTTTCATCTTTCTTTTGTAATAACTTGTTATTTTCAATTATATTGAAATCCCCAAATATATACATTTATCATAAATAAAACCTAAATCAATTTATTCAACTTGGTTTCATTCCTTTATTTCATCTTATGAATAAAATATAAATTTCCATTTATGTCATTTCATTTACATTCACACATTACAGTTACAGTCCTATCTCACATTAATAAACATTTACCTACATTTAAATGTAATTGACTTCCTACTCTGAATTTAGCAGCTCTAAATAAAAAGGTGACTTGCATAAATGTTGTCACTAACTTTATATTACACTCAAGTTTATTATTTCCACTAATTATCAGAATCGCTTATATAATGTTGAATTCACTCCATTACCATACGTTTATTTGCATATATTCAATTTAATACCCAAATGTAACAGTTGAAACTACATTAATAGACCAATTAAATAGTAACTTACAACCGTTACTATATCCCTATTATTTTCATTTCATTTTAAACACTCACTTCATTATAAATTATAAAGGTTTTTTTTTTCTTAAATTTAATTACAAAAATCTTATTAAATTAACCAGTTTAATTATCGAAATTTACAGGTCATTACATACTTCCCCATATACACCACAACAAAATGGTGTTGCTGAAAGGAAGAATAGAACTTTAGTAGAAAAGGTTAATTCCATGCTCATAAGTTCTAATTTACCTTATAACCTATGGGGTGGTGCTATGTTATCTGCATGTTATATTTTAAATAGAGTACCACTTAAAAAGAATAATATTTCCCCTTATGAATTATGGTTTAATAGGAAACCTAACCTAACTAGATTTAAAGTTTGGGGTTGCTTAGCTTATGTTAGAAAACCAGACCCTAAACGACCAAAGTTAGGAAATAGAGCATTTAAATGTGTTTTCATAGGATATTCACTTAATAGTATAACTTATAGATTTCTTATTCTTGACACCCTAAAAGTTATCGAATCTGTAGATGTACAATTTATTGAAAATCAAACTGTTGAGATCCCATTGAGATCATCTAGTCCAGAACGTAGTATGACTAATGATATCAATAACGATGATTATGCTCCTGCTCAAAATAGTAAGGAAGTGTAAGTACCAGATAATAGTACTGAACAACGGAGAAGTAAAAGAGCGAGAAATGAGAAGGACTATGGTCCTGACTTCATTACATATCTTTTACAAGGCAGTAAGGACAAAGTCCTTAATGTGACTAAATATGTAATGTACATTGATGATGATCCCAAAACTTATTCTGAAGCTATGAGTTCCAGAGATTCAAATTTCTGGAAAGAAGCTATCAATGATGAAATGAATTCCATAATGTTAAACCAAACTTGGGTTTTAACTGATTTACCTCCTGGTGCTAAACCTATAGGATGTAAATGGATATTCAAGAAAAAGTTGAATACAAATGGATCCATTGATAAGTTTAAAGCCAGATTAGTTGCGAAGGGATATAAGCAAAGACATGGAGTAGATTATTTTGATACATATGCTCCAGTTGCTCGCATATCTTCTATACGCTGTTTAATTGCACTTGCATCAATTCATAAATTAGTCATACATCAAATGGATGTAAAGACTGCTTTTCTAAATGGAGATTTAGAAGAAGAGATATATATGGAACAACCTGAAGGTTTCAAAACCCCAGGCCAAGAAAAGAAAGTTTGCAGTAAAATCTCTTTATGGCCTGAAGAAAGCTCCCTTGCAATGGCATGAGAAGTTTGATAAAGTTGCACTGTCATATGGATTCATTGTTAATGATGCTGATAAATGTATTTATAGCAAATCGGATAACAACGGTATTGTTATAATATGTTTATACGTTGATGACATGCTAATATTTGGTTCCAATATATCCTGTGTGAATGAAACTAAAAAATTTCTGTCTTCTAAATTCGATATGAAAGATCTAGGAGAGGCTGATGTAATTCTGGGAATTAAAATTGTTAGGAAAGAGAGGGGGTTATTACTAACTCAATCACATTACGTAGAGAAATTCCTAGAAAAGTATGGTCATTACGATGACAAACCAGCACCAACTCCTTTAGATCCTAGTATTAAATTAGAAAAGAACACTGGACGTACTGTCTCTCAACTAGAGTATTCCAGTGTTATTGGGAGTCTTATGTATGCTAACATTGCACTAGACCAGACATCGCGCATGCTATAAGTATATTGTGTCGATTTACGAGTAATCCAGGTTTCGAACATTGGAAAGCCATTTCCAGAGTTTTAGCTTATTTGAAAGGAACCATTGAATATGGTTTATCTTATAAAGGATATCCTGCTGTAATAGAAGGATATAGTGATGCAACCTGGAACAATGTAGAACCCAAACCCAAGTCTATGACTTGATGGATCTTTACACTAGGAGGCGCTGCTGTGTCTTGGGCTTCCAAGAAGCAGACCTGTATTTCTGACTCAACAATGTTGTTAGAATTGATTGCATTAGCAGATGCATGCAAAGAAGCAGAATGGCTTAGGAATTTATTAATGGAAATCCCTTTGTGGAAGAAGCCATCTCCAGCAGTCTTGATTAACTGTGACAATCAAGCAACAATATACAATGTGTCTAATAAGACATATAATGGAAAGTCTAGACATGTGAGTCTAAGACATCAAATGGTGAGACAGTTACTCAAAAGAGGAGTTATAACTGTTGACTACATGGAAACAAAGAAAAACTTGGCTGACCCACTTACAAAAGGTCTTCCAAAGGCAATGGTTTCTATAAAGTCATAAGAAATGGGACTAAGGTCTGTGAATGAAGGTTGATCATTCTTAACAGAAACCCAACTTATGTCTTGAAAAGGATAGACAAAGTTCAATGGGTACCAACAAGTTAAGAGAATGATTATGAAACACTAAATTGATAATCCCATAATATTTAGTGTTGGATTATGCAAGAATAAAGGATGGATATATATCCTTAATAAGTCTAGAAACCTTAAAAGGTGTATCGCAGAAACACCTTAAGAGACTTACCTATATGCGTATGGAAATCAGGCCGTTTCCTAGGAAAGTAAGACCGCTTTCTAAGTAGACTCATGAACCATGATTTAAGCACATGGTCATTAACGTGCTGGGCAATACAGAACACTTTACCTAAGAAAATCAACATATGTGATTGTTCCGGTTTTATCATTAGGGATACTTGGTTCAAGATTCGTTCACCATAGAATCTCGATAAGGCTTTGAATGGTTTACACTATGTAAAGGTTCAAATCCAAAAGATACCTTTTATTTATGTGTTGGTTTTCACGATGATGCAAAACTGGATCTTAGAACTATATAGGCTTGATCCCACTTGGGTATGTAGGAAATCACTCTAGTGATTCAGCCGTCCTATTTATTTATTTTCTTATTTTGAAAATTAGGGGAGATTGTTGAAAAGTTTCAAAGAGAGACTTTGGGGTTTGGGTTTTTTGTATTTGAAGAGCAGAAGAAAAGAAAGAAGAAGAAAGAAGAGTTTAGTTCCACATCTAGAGCTTTATACAAGCATCTTGTATAAGTATAACTCTCTCAAGTGGATGTTGGGGCCTTGGGGCTCCCACATGTTTGCTTTGTTGTGAGAAGAGAAGCCATGCAACACCATACGCGCGCCGCCGCCGTCCGTCTGTCCGACCGAACCGGATCGGGTTTCGGGTCCGAAAATATTTTTGAATCAAAATATGAAAAGTAACGGGCCAGATTTCAGCCCGTTAAAGACCCAGAACCGAAATTCAGAATTTGGATGATGGCGGGAATTTGTAACGTTTTCTGAACGTTACAAATGCGAATGGACGCGACGTTTGGTTTTTGAATCCATTCGTAACGGTTGCGAACCATTGCTAACGGTCGCGACGTTTCGCGCATGGACACATCTTCAACACTATAAATAGCAACGCTAGAATTCATTTCGTAACAGTTTTAATTCTTCTTCTTCCCAAACGCTTCCGCGACGCCATTAATCCGCTGCTCTGTTTTGTGACGCCTCCAAAAGGTGTTGCAAATTCAGAAACCGTTGCAGAATTGTTCTCTTCTTCATCTTCATTCTTTTTCTACAAATTGCATCATCAGAAACCGTTCTAAAGTGTTCTTGGTCGGATCAAAGTTGTACAAACTTTGAATTCGATTACGCTGTTATAGGGCTTCATTGAATCCTGAAAGTCGATAGTTCGATAACCCGTTTGTACCTGGTGGGTTAAACTATTGTCTGAAAGAATCTATTCCATAGATCCTTGTAATCGGAAGTACAGCATTGTCTTCATCACTATCGTCATCAAATCCGTCTCGAATCGCAAAATTCCCAACAGTCCGTTGGACACGATATTGGTTACAGCCGTTGTGGCGGATGTACATCCCACAGCGACTGCGTTGCTGTTCATCCGCCAGTATTTACTTCCTTACAGTTGGTTTAGTCGGTCTATGTCGGTTGGGTATTTACATGCCTCATCTGCCACTTACCCTACGTTAGAGCAACCCCTTTCTCTACCATTGTATGTTCGACTGTGAGGTAATGCGCAGTGTGTATTGTAAGCTAACGAAGCTTTCTGATGGCTGCTATGTGACGTACCGACCTCTATCGTTTAGCTTTTTTTTTTTGCCACCCTGCAATAAGCGTTTATACTGTGTTAACCGAATCTTCCTCAACCAACTCCACTGCCGCATACATAGGAACAGTATTGGATTGATGTTTGTAAATTATATTTATTTGTGTTACCCTGGCTGCAACCGTACACCGTGCTGTATTAGAGTTTGACCGACAGGTAGCACAAACTGAGATGTTATGTACGGACGTTTGAAACATATGGAACCCGTAAACAACAGACAGAACAAGTGCCTTATGTAGCAGTACACAAACAGTAAGTTCTGACAAATTTCAACTCGATTCGGGCGACTGCTCAGCACTGACTCATTGTTAGCTATACCTTTTCGTCGTCTACCCCTGCCATTTGTTTCTAGTTTGACAATTCAGATTTCTGTCGCCGGTCTCTTATTTCTTTACACCGTGCAACTCTGTTTTACTTAGTTGACATGTCCATCTGCCTCTGTTAATATCCTTGTGTCTAGGATTATTTTGAGTCCAACCCCGTGTTGTTTTGTCTTGTACAGCAACAGGCTTTCAAGTCTGGCCCTTATCGTTATGGTACAAAACCAACTCAACTATCTGTCTGTCTGTGGAACATCCTTTCCTGCTACAAAGTGCAGTCTGTAACTTGCTACAACAAATGTGAGGTATATCTGCTGTTTTGGTATAGAACAGTTATGCTTACGTAATTGTACTGTATACAATTTTAGGCGATGTGTACTTCATAACAATGGTATGGAGTTGCAAAGTACACCATTTTTCGCACAACTGGGGGTTCAACTTTACGGAAGGTGGAGCACAAATATACGTCTTTCTGGTATAATAGTGAAATTCGGAGGGAGCAGTAGTTGGTAGAAAATGCAACTGTTAGACACACTGAGTGGCAACAACGGCTGGTTATCTTAACTGCACAGACAGACAAGCACTGTTTGTCACACATGTTATTTATTTTCTCTTTGAATAGCAAATGGTCGGAGGTATATGATACGGGAGACGACAAAAAATACTGTTACTTTAATATCTGGTTTGCAGTTGCTGAATATCCCAACTCAGTCGTATGTTGTTACTGTATAAACGGTTTTTTTTTTTCCGTAAGAAATACCATGTCGGCTGCAGTGAAAATTTTTAGAATGTGCATAATTTTACATGTCGTTACGGAGTATTATTCCACAGACTGAAATATCTTTTCTACTGTGCATATCCTGTTTTTCTTATCGTTTTAAATAAGCATGTCGGCTGTAGTGCAAGTTTTGTAATGTGCAAACGAATGATAGAATGTGCATTCTGTATTTAAGTAAGCATGTGTCAGTCTTTTAATTACGTCCGTCAACCATTACGCACTGTGTACTGAACTACTAACACAGTTCTGTGTAATCAGTAGGTGCTTCTAATTTTTGTGCATCCTCCTGATCGCCACCACTAGCACAACTGTAGTTGACAGTTGTAACCCTTTACTGGTCTTTTTTGGAGAACTTAAGGGCAGCAGTGATGTAGGTAGGAATGATAGAGCAGAAAGAAGAGTTACAATCAACGACAGATAAAAAAAAAAGGGCTACAGTTTTACAGCATGAGGGGAGACGGATGGAAGATTCACGATAGACACGTGCAGCAGCGTCATAGAAGCCAACGATAGCTTTGGGACGGAGTGGGCAGCAAGGTAGGTTCAGTCATTGCTCACATTTTTAATTCAGTCCCCAATTTAAGATAGTTCAGCTAATGCAGTCAGTTGAAACAGGAATGTACGATATGCGGAAACGAGTTCAGGACCACTGTGCTCGACAGAATAGGCACATGTAATGTTACCCTGTCCTTTTTTCTGTTTCTTAAGAGTTGGAAAAAAAACCGGAATCGACCCAATTAACCGGCACGCTTTACAGTTTGATCTAACAATATTTACGAATACTCCTATCCATCTCAGATATTGTACGGTGGACGAACTGAATAATAGTTTGCCGTAAATCACACTTCCAATGTTTCTACCTCATCTTTATTTTATCTTACTCGGTTTACAATATGCATACGTCTTCCTAACATTCAGTGATACAATGTTGAAATAGGAAAAGCGGTTGAGCCATGGAATTTTGATGGTTCTGCCTGTGTTTGTTCAAATTGTAATGCAACAGTTTGGTATAAAGAAAGGAACCAGAAGTCGAGAAGACTTGTGAATTCAAACTTTTCTATTTGTTGTAAGCGTGGTAAAATTCAGTTACCAAAGTATAAAAAATGCCCTGACTATTTACATAACCTGCTTGATTACAATGGTGGCCCTGATAGTTCTAATTTCAAAGAGAACATACGGACGTATAACGGGATGTTTGCATTTACCTCTATGAGTGGGCGTATTGATAATTCACATCGGTCGGCGTTCTTATGTATTTAGAATTAGTTGGCAGAATTATCATGAAATTGGCTCTATGCTACCGATCGATGGACAAGCTAAATTTGCTCAACTGTATATACAGCCAATGAAGTTACTTGTAATCAAATGGTTAGATTGTTTAGCCGTTGCTTCTTCTGGTATAGCATCTTTACTTTTACCTAGCGGAAGAACCGTCCGTTCAAAATTCAAAATTCCTCTCACCATGGATGAGAATTTAACATACAATATATCAAAACAATCTTCTTTAGGACAGTTGCTCAAAGCCACTGATTTAATTATTTGAGATGAAGCACGTATGATGCGTGGTAACGTCCTTGAAGCATTTGAGAAAATGTTTGCAGGATACAATGTAGGTTGGTAATGATGATGGACCTTCCAGACTTTTTGAAGGAAAGACGGTATTACTTGGAGGTGATTTTTGTCAAACTTTTGCCGGTAGTTCATATAGGTACAAGAGATATGGTGGTCACGGCTTCCATCATCAATTCATATTTGTGGTCAAAGTGTACGATATTCATACTGACAACAAATATGAGACTACGAAGTTCAACATGTAACTCATGTGAAATGGAGAAGGTTGAGAAGTTTGCATAATGGGCGCTTGACATTGGAGAGGGAAACATGGATGCAGTGTCAGTGGACGGTGACGATGATCCTTTTTGGATTAATATATCTTTTGATTTTTTGATTGAAGCTGGAGATTGCGGTCTAAAAAATATGGTTAACAGCATATATCACAATTTGCATAATAGGCTACTGGACAAAGAATACCTACGCAAAAGGTGCATGCTTGCTGCTACTAATGTTGAGGAAATTAATTACTACATTCTTTCTCAAATTAATGGTGAATTAAAATCATATTTAAGTGCTGATTCCATTAGTCCGTCCTCTGAATAAGTAGACGACCAACACACTATTTGTCCAAACGAATTTTTGAATTCTCTAAAAGTATCTGAATTATCCAACCATATTCTACAGTTAAAGATGGTAGTTTCAATTATTTTATTACGAAATTTGAATCAGAGGTTAATCCTTTGCAATGAAACACGGTTAATTGTAACTCAACTTGATGAAAGGGCGATGGAAGCAAAAATAATTACCGGTACTAATATCGATAGAAAGGTTCTCCTTCATCGAATCATTCTTACATTCGTGGAGATAAAATGACCATTTGTTTACGTAGATGACAATTTTCAGTAAAGATTTGCTTTTCGATGACGATAAACAAAAGCCAAAGTAAAACTTTAGAGAATGTGGGAATATATTTTCGCTGCCTTTTATTCAGCCATGCACAACTTTAGGTTGTCGTGTCAAAAACATCTTCGTATCAGAGTATTAAGCTTTTAATTGGGCAGTTGGAGGGTGGTCGTCGTGGATTGACCAAAAATATTGTATACAAAGAAGTTTTCAACGGTTTATTAGGTAACCATATGTTACAGCATTTAACGTCTGCAATTCGCTTATGACATCATCAGTCGCTGCTAATAATTTTCAAATTTTTATTCACTATCAGTTTTCCAACTGTACAGTAATAACTTATATGTAACTCTTTCTTACTGTTTCTGTGTTAACTATGACTGTGTTACTTCCTTTTTTCGCTCATTTCCTTCCGACTTACTTATCAGTAACTTAGTTGTGCGTTATATTCATTACCCCGACAGCCTGATCACATCATACACGGCGGGAACTAGAGAACTACACTGTAGTAAGTAACATAAGTTGCTGCTGCTGTCAGCTTGGTTAATGATTGTGCTGTAGTTTTGCATTGGAGTATAAAGAAATGGGCGCTCTCGGACTGCAACTTTTTTTATTTTTTTATTTGCATCTGTAAGTGACATTAGTTGCAACAATATGCCGCCACTACAAATAAGTTCTTAAATTTATGGTGTGGACGTGTCTGTTTCCACTTCTCTTCACCTCTCCTGCTATCGATGACAGGCAACGCAATGATATGGTTATTTGTAGTAACAGTTCTAGGGAAGTATGAATAATACTTCAACAGGTAAATATTTTTCTCCTTTCACTTATCCTAATTCATGTGTACTGAAGTGGATATTAATATGTTTGACAGCATTAACTAATTCATTAAATTGTATGACCTATTCAGCTGACTGTAAATCAGGTAAATGATGAACATAAGCTTGAGCCTACATTACCGTAGTACGTATTAACGTAACTGTAAGAGATCCACATATTATCACAAAACCAATTGGTTAATGTGATGGAAAGTCTTTTAGTATTTATGCAGAATTCATATTGTAAATTGTTCGATATCAGACTAATCTCAACACGCACTCGCACGTGTTGGGTTGATCATCCAAACACGTGGACATTCATTGAGGGTGACGTGTGACACAATTAAACTTGCTCTGATGTCATGAAGAATTGGTAAAACTCAGCTTGAATTCTTATTAATCATCAACATCCATATTTATAATACATACCCAAGACTCTATTTTATGTTAACTCTAGAATTGTAGAAACTGCAGAAAATCTTCCGAAGATATATCAAGATCTATGCTCTATTACATACCACTCATAACATTTAATCATACATTGTGGAAACAACAAGAAATCTTCCGAAGATATATCAAGATATATCCCCTATTACATACCACTCATTATATCTAATCATGTATTTTAAATATATCATAATATCTTAATCATATATTCTAAATATGTCATAATATCTAATCACATATTCTAAATATATCTCAATACCCCCTTCAAATTGGAGCATGAGATTCAAAAATCCACAACTTGGAGAGAAGAAAATCAAATTGAGCCTTGTCGAGAGCCTTTGTAAATATGTCCGCCAACTTTGACGATGTCGAGACATGAGTAGGAGATATCAAACCTTCATTGATCGCATCACGAACAAAGTGACAATCAACCTCGATGTGTTTCGTCCGCTCATGAAAAGCAGGATTCTTTGCTATATGTAACGCCGATTCATTATCACAAAATAATTTAATAGCTTTAGGATGATGCACATCCAAACTCAACAACAACCCTTTTACCCACTTTAATTCGCAGGTAATTGCAGCCATAGACCAATACTCGGCTTCCGCGGAAGACGGAGATACCATATGTTGTTTCTTTGTCTTCCAAGAAATAGGAGATTGACCAAAAAACCCAATCCAACCTGTTAACGAGCGACGAGTAAGTGGAGAAGCCATCCAATCCGAATCACACCATCCTTCCAAGGTCAAATCACTGTCAGCACGGAGCCAAATACCCTGATCCGGAGTCCCTTTCAAACAACGCACAACCCGGAGAGTCGCTTCCCAATGTTAAATTCGATGTGCTTGCATAAATTGAGACAAAATATGAACTGAATAAGGCGGGTCCGGTCGAATAACTGCAAGTTAAATCAAACGACCCAAAAGTCGTCGGTATGATTCAAGGTCCGCTAAAAACTCTCCAGTTGCAAGACCTAGCTTATGATTTTGTTCTATAAGGAATCTAATCGGTTTTGCCCCCAACAAGCCTGCTTCAGAAATAATATCCAAAGTATATTTGCGCTGACATAAAAATAAGCCTGATGAACTACGGACAACCTCAATCCCTAAAAACTATCGATTTCCAAAATCTTTCATTCTAAAACAGTCACTAAGATAAGCTTTGAATATGGTAAGCGCAGTGGAATCATTTTCAGAAATAATAAGATCATCAACATAAACTAAGACATTAATCTAAACACCGCCTTTACTAAATGTAAAAAGAGAATAATCTAAGTAAGACTGAAGAAAGCCATACCCTTTCAAAGCCGACACCAATTTTGTAAACCAACATCTTGGAGCTTGCTTCAAGCCATACAATGACTTACGCAACCGACACGCCAAAGTTGGATCCGAGCTCTCAAACCCGAAAGATATTTTCATGTATACCTCATCAAGGTCACCATGTAGGAACGCATTATGAACATCCATATGATGTAGTTCCCAATTCTTGGATGCCGCTATGGCTAGAAAAGCACGAACTGTAGTCATCTTGGCAACAGGAGCAACAATTTCGTTGTAGCCAATTCCTTCTTGTTGGTGATTACCCAACACTACTAATCTAGATTTGAGGCGCTTAACATTTTCATTTGACAAATATTTGGTCTTGTACACCCATTGACCTTCAAGAGCACGTTTTCCCGGAGGAAGATGCTCTAAGGTCCATGTGCCATTGTCTTCCAGAGCCCGTATTTCATCTTTCATGCAACGACGTCATTCATCAGATCTCATGGCTTCTTTAAATGATTTAGGGTCATTACCCTTAATTATAGCTGCAAGAAATCTCCGATAATATACAGAAAAATTGTCACAATTTATATAACGTGCTAGAGGATAAGGAGTACCCAAGGAGTGATTGGAGGGAGGAGAGTCAGAAGACGGACCATTAGCAAAAACCGTATGTGTCACAAAGTCTCGATATAGAACATTTGAGAACTTTTCCCGAAGACCACGACCCATTTCCTACGGACTAGTAAGCTGATCCGAAGTAGAACCATGCGCACACAGCAGACCCATCTAAAGGCTGATCATCAATATGCATAGTGGGCGCTGGTTCTGCAACAATGGCCTGTGCGTCAATTTGAACTTCGTCCATGTGATTTTGAGCATTACACCCATTATCATTAATCAAAAAATCAACATCCTCATCTTCATAAATTATTTCAGGAAAATCTTGATGAATATCATGATCATTATTCTCACTGGATATTATATTGACATCTCCAAACGAGAACACATCCTCTACAAATTTTACATCTCTAGATACGAAAAATTCCTTTGTATCAAGATCAAATAATTTCCACCCCTTCTTACCGAACGGGTAACCCAAAAAAATACACTTTCGACTCCGACTTGCAAATTTATTTCCCTTAGTCTTTCGATTACGAGCAAAGCACAAGCATCCAAAGGTTCGAATAGCACCAAAAGAGGGTGGTTTACCAAAAAGTATCTCAAAAGGTGTCTTATTTTGTAACTTGGAAGAGGGTGTACGATTAATTAAATGAGCGGCAGCAGGAACACATTCACCCAAAAAATAAATATGCAATTTTTCTTGAAAACGTAATGCCCTACCCACATTCAAAATATGTTTATGTTTACTCTCAACTCTCACATTTTGTTGTGGAGTACCCACACACGAAGTTTGACACAAAATTCCAGTTGCATTAAAATAATCAATCAAACAATTAAACTCAGTTACATTATCACTTTGAACGACCTTAATTGTTTGAGAAAATTGCCTATCAACCATAGCAACAAAGGACATAAACATTTATAATACCTCTAATTTGTCAACCAACAAATAAATCCAAACCGCTCTTGAAAAATCATCAACTATTGTTAAAAAATAGCGGACCCCACACGATGAAACGTGTCAATATGGACCCCACAAATCACAATGTATTTTCTCAAAAATTCTAAAAGCTTTATTGTCACTTAAATAAAACTTGTCTCTAGGATGTTTAGCACGCATACATACTTCGCACCCTTTATCTAAACTATCTTTATTACTTTTGACGTGAGTAATTAACTTAACTACTTTTTCGGAAGGATGCCCGAGCCGATGATGCCACAACTCCAAATTTGATGTTGCTTCAACCGTTGACACAAATTCCCGTTTTCTAAAGTAGTATAGTCCATCTCTCCTAGCTCCCGTTCCAATCAGCTCCTTCGTTTGGTCCTGTATAGCACAAATACGATAATCAAATTGGATAATAGTTCGTAAATCATCATTAAGTTGAGATATAGAAATTAAATTGCAACTCAAATTTGGAACATAAAGTACTCCACTGAGGGTAATTTTGTCCGACACATACGGATCCTACCAAAGTCGCAATCACTTTTCCACCATACGGCAAACCAACAGAACACTCAAGATTTTGAGTGTCAAATAACCATGAACGTTGCCCTGTAACATGATGGGTTGCTCCGGTATTGATAATCCATGAGGTATTATCAAACTTACCTTTTAATCGATTTTCGGGAATTTTACTATTACCAATCACGCCTGAAATAGCTTTCCACTTCTCACTTGTGAACAATTGATCTTCACCACTAGTCATGACAAATTATTCTTGAAAAAAATCGTTCTTTGGCTCCGATACTATGAAGAATTGGTAAAACTCAGCTTGGATTCTTATTAGTCACCAACATTCATATTTATAATACATACCCAAGACTCTATCTTATGGTGACTCTAGAATTGCGGAAACAGCAGAAACAGCAGAAAATCTTTCGAAGATATATCAAGATATATCTCCTATTACATATCACTCATAACATCTCATCATACATTGCGGAAAAAGCAGGAGATATATCCCTATTACATACCACTCATAACATCTAATCATGTATTCTAAATATATCATAATATCTTAATCATATATTCTAAATATATCATAATATCTAATCATATATTCTAAATATATCTCAATACAGTTAGAGAACCTCATATTATCACAAAACCAATTGGTTAATGTGATAGAAAGTCTCTTAGTATTTATGCAGAATTCATATTGTAAATTCTGACCGATGTGTGACTAATCTCAACACGCCCTCGCACGTGTTGGGTTTGATCATCCAAACACATGGACATTCATTGAGGGTGACATGATACCATGTTAGAGAACCGTATATTGTCACAAAACTAATTGGTTAATGTGATGAAAAGTCTTTTAGTATTTATGCAGAATTCATATTGTAAATTTTTCAATGTGAGACTAATCTCAACACTATGCTTTATTGGCACACTGATGATTTAAAACCTTTTACTCATACTTGCTTCATCTGCTCAGTGTCTACGGGTTAAACCAAAATCAAGTTTATTTGTCAATTATGTCAGCTGCTGTATAGGCTTCCTGCCTTACGTTTCCGACTGTAAGTTTGTATGATTTAGTATATTGTTTAAATAAACATAATTTCGCATTTTCCACCCATGCACTATACTTGACTACCATTTACCTTTCGGCTGAATTGTGCAACAGTCCCATCCTACGTAGTTTTGATTTCTATTTGTGTGAAAAATTTCATTTTCGTACCAGCCGATGCCGTGCTCTACCATACTCGATACGCTTCTTTTTCGACCCCGCTCATATTGGATTTGTTTGGTTCTCTATACACATTGTTATATCCAACTTAAAAATAGATGTCCCACCACATAGTAAATTATCCAGTTTAATGGTATCTATCATGTTTGGTCGGTTCTGTAGTTGAGCTGTTATACTTGTACCTTCTTCTACACTGTCCGTGGATGATAATGACAGTCCTTTCATTAACGGTCAGCTGTGAAAACTAATTTATCTTCTGTAATTTTTCTTTTTATACCATTAGCAACCATTCAAAGATCAGTTTAGACGGCTACCTACATGCGAGTGTGTACTGCCTCCCCTAGGCCCTACGCGAGCTTTCTAGGTGGTCAAACCCGCCTACTCGGCATCTAGGTCTTCCACGTACTGGAGAGATTACTATCACGTTAGATGATATTGCATGCTTACTTGGCATACTCACATACGGTGCTCCGTTGACCGACCCCGATCCAGTTGATTACCTCAGTTTATGCCAAGAACTCTTAGGTTTAACTCCTCCAGCAGAAGAGTGGTGGGGAAATGAAATGATACAGACTGTAACTGCTCGCAATTTTGGACCGTTCAAATCGACAATAATACTATACATGTCCGACTTGAATAATTCAAATATCGAATTGTTAATTTAAATTTGGCAAAAACATATACAGTAAATTAAATCCATCACAGAATCACAGGTACATAGTAGGACAATAATACGCAGCAGAATAAATGAATAGTAGTTCATGAAGCTACTATATAAACATCAGAGTTAGAGATAAAGTACAACAGAACATCTCAGATGCAATGAAGTCTCCAGTACGAGCAGATAACCTCTCTGGTCCAATCAACTGGATGACTGAAAGGATGGATAGCTGGATGTTCAAGCAAGCTCCAACTTCGAAGGTGAGTCTCAAATGCTGTATCACTCAGTCTGACCCGAGCGTAAAGCAAAACAAAAAACACTCGAGTCAGGATTAACATTCTTATATCTATAAACCAAACTCAAGTGAAATATCAACTGAAATATAATTAACTTAGAGGATGTTTGGGATAACCATCCTCTAAGGATCCAAGGAACCATCTACAGGGTAGAAATATACACTATAACACCGTGGTCATTTCAATTTTATTTATATTTCAAAACTAAAATATCATTTTCATTTCGAATATCTCTATTTTCCAAATTAGTATATATATCCAATAATTTATGAAGTAAAGTATTTTTATTTCCTCAAACTTCACAAATCGCTTCAAAATCAACTCGACCTTCCCGTACAAATTTAATTAAATCAAAATTTATCAATTTCCATTCGATTTAGTTTCTGGCTAAACTAATTCAAATTTTATCTATTTTAAATACGGGTTCGAACCACAAAATAAACCATTTAAATTTCAATATAATTCGAAGTTAATATATTTCGGAGCTTTAAATATTCAACATTTCAAACACTAAACATTGATAGTTGCGTTTATCTCCCAACTTGACTTTACTATTATTTAGTTTTGAAATATTCACTTAATAAATTCAATATTATTTATATGACCTTAAATTTACATTTTCTATATATTACCTTCGATTTCTTTAGACATGAAACATCCATTAAATTTCTTAAATAAAAATTCAAGTTATAGGATCATATGTTAAAGTTTCGAATTTAATAGTTTCAAATTGATTTAACTAGATAAAATCCTTAATTGATGACAAATTCAAATAAGTCCCAAATATATCTTCAAACCTTAGCTTATAAAATTTATTCCACAAATCTATTTCAGAAATACAAATTTAATAAATCCTTAAACTTATTTCATATTAATAAAATCAATCTTAATTAAATTATCTTAATATTAAATCTATATATAAAATAACCTTTATATATAATACTTTAAATCAATATTCATTAAAACCATATATTTCTTTTCAAGACCATATAAATTATTTTCAAAACATTCATATAGACCACGGCGTCGATGTAAAATTTTCTATTCTATGGACAAGGGATACAGATATTTATCATTTCAATCCGTAAGTTAAATATATACGGGTGGATATCATTTCAACCCGTAATCCCAAATTCAATTCAAATGAAAATCGCTTGGGTTTATCATTTCAACCCATAACGAAATTCTCCTATTCTAAAGTCCGTTTGGGTATGTATCATTTCAACCCATAGTGATTTCTATACTAAGTGGGAACTTGCAGAGTGATAACAGATATGAAAATAATAATAACAACAGGCATATATCATCAAAAAGAAATATAAACAGTAGGATATGGTGTCATATCCCATAAGTGAACAGTTACAGATAATAACATATATAACAATTTAAATAACTACACCATCATATTTTAATTGTCGTTTCAATTTAATCAAATTTAGCAAATAAAAGAATGTTAATCGTGAGTGATTGCTCACCTTTCGAGGCTAGAGAATATAGAAGATGACATGGATACGCACACTGATACGGACATTGAAATTTGAATTATAAATCCGAGCACGAATTTCAAAGCAAAATAGGATTGGCACGAATTGGACGAACGAGGCTGATAATCAAGAATTTATGAATTGAACCAGAATCAGTCTGAAATATACAGAAATTTTTTCTATTTTAATAAAAACCAAAATTGCATCCCTAAGAAAAATTTAAAGTCGATCACATATATGTATATATATATATATAATTTACCTTTTTTTTTCATACATAAACCAATAGTTTTAACATTTGAAATAAAACATATATGTTAAATAACAATCCTTATAATTTTTCCAAACCATTTTAATTTTTACACATAGATCAAAATTTCTATTTACAAATATAAGACCCAAACCATCCCATACGACCTATGTATATAATATCATTAAGATTTATATTTTAAAATAAGATTAATATATAAAACTTCAACAAATTACACTGTTCAAATCTCATTTATAAACTACTATATACATATGGTACAAAATCCACTTCACAATACAATTATAAATTTTAAACACTTTACATATATATAAACTAATATATAACTACCCATACATAAACAGTAAAGCCTATACGCAGACTTATATAAAATTTTAGACAATGGATGTACGAATTACTTATATAACTTATATTATAACTTATTTATAAATATATATAATACTGTAACTTGTGCAGACCGAAAGTATAAGTTAGAATGCAAACTTTATACAATATATATAAATAGCAACTAATATAAACTTTAAAATATATACATTTTTTTTTGCGAAAGCAACTGGTCTACACTAAAACACATATACACCTGCCTGCTCCAAATATAAAACAAACCATATATATTAACAATATATATATAATGCAGACACTACTATCCTTTACGTACTTATATAGAAACAAATAAACAATGTATAAATATAAGTTATAATAACACGTACACAAACACGAATTCACTTACGCAATAGCCACTAGAACCTATTTTGTTGTTTTCAGTACATTGCATTAAGAAAGAGTAATATATAACAAAACCAACAAACCCCAAAAAGATTGAAAAACAGAAAAAAAGTATATATATTTTTAAATCACCTTATATTATTTCATTTTATAACATGATACGAAAAGCTTCACTTAAATCAAATTCACGTTTAAAATATTATAAAAAAACAAAATACTAAGCTTAAACAAATTAGAACAAAAAGAATCTTTACATACAGCAGCCGAAAAAGGAAAATTTTATTTTATAAACAAATATAACAGCATATATACATATATATACACACACAAATACATTTATATATATAAAAGAATAACTTTGACATATATATATAAACCATATAATAGACGCTGTAAAATTTGTATAATATATTATTAAACTGGAAACAGGGAAACCCAAGATAATATAACCCATGTAACAAAATTCACAGATATATATATATATATATATATATATATATATATATATATATGCTAACATACAGAAGTACTATACCTTATATATGCGAACGTATGCAAGCTAGTGGTGACGAGTGTTTGATGGGTGATGGCGATAGGGGTATCGGCTGTTATGGCCTTGAAGAGGCGCTGTAACAACTTGGGAAAGAAAGAAAATAGGCTTCTGGGAGGAAGAGGAAGCAACAATAGGTATAAACCCAAAGTTATAAAGGCAAAGGAAAAACGCTTTGCACAATTTAAGGTGAGTTTTAAATTTTTTATAAATACAAAAAGTATCTAAGTTTATACGTTTATAACTTTCCAGCTGTAGTGTATATATATAATGAACGGTCATAATGAAAAAAGTGGAAATAGGGAGCGTAGGAAAGGAAAGGTTAGAAAAATAAATTTTTCACCCTTAAATTCCGGAGATTAATAAGGCCACGTACCTTTTTAATGAAATGTACAGCAACGGCCACAAGCTAAAATTTAGCTGAAAGTTTAAAGAAATGAGGGGAAGATGAGTTTTTAAATTAATCACTTTCCAGAATTAATATGTCAATGAAAAAGGAAAGGAGATGAATCAGGGAAACGTATTATAACTTATATATAACTATTAAATGGATAGATGGAAGGAAAGGTGAACAGGTGAGTAAAAGTGGAAACTGATTTATAAGCGAAATGGAATGTGAGCTGTTGCCTGGGAAGAAAATGGAACAGTTTAAAAATTAAAGGCAACGGACTGCTGAAATTAAATGAGTATAAAACGTGTAAAAGTAATATAATGAAGAGGAAATTATTGTCAAGGACAAAATTTTACAGCTTTTTAGCCTCAAGGACAGACCTTCGATATTTTATCCTGAAGGACAACTTTCTGTAGGTATCAGTTTTTAGCTATTGATAGCAGTTTTTAGGTATCAGTTTGTAGTTATTGGTAGCAGTTTTTAGGTATCAGTTTTTAGCTCGGTATCAGTTTTGTTGTCCTTATGAATAATTTTGAAAAATGTTTGTCCTTATGAATAAATTTTAGAAGAATTTTTGTCCTTGTGGTAAAAATATCGAGGTCGTGTCCTTGAGGCAAAAAATATAGAAATTTTTGTCCTTTAAATTAATTCCCCCTATAATGAAACGGCTATAAATTTCAATTATTATTATAAAACGGGGAATAACGAAAGGCAAGGACGATGATTTCAAAGTTTATTAATGGCTACGAATGGGGAAGTCTATCTGTGAATTAGAAAAATTATTAAGCAATTGAAATTTTAACGGTAGAAAAAGTAACAGCTACACACTGTTTTAGAAACAATCAAAGCAATTAATAGCTTGATTGGACAACAAGAATAAATGTGGAAGGACACATTATAAAGGCAAAATGAACCGTTTGAAAATAAATAAAAGAAATGATGGAAAATAAAACAGTTGTGCCTTGAATTTCCCAAAATAAATTATTTTATGAACATCAATTATTACTGACTTAAATTGAACAGAATCACACCCTAAAATATGCTTTCTTAATTTTTGATGAAAATTTATCACTTGCCACATTTAACTATACGTAATCCAAATGTAAGATTTTATTTCAAAATATTATTATTTAAAATTTCTCAAAAATCAAATTAAATACGCTAAATAAAACCATTAAAAATTATCAAAATTTTACGGGTCGTTACACTCTCCCCTACTCAAAACTTTTCGTCCCCGAAAAGGAAGAAGGTAGGAGAATAGAAACAACCAGAAAGATAAATAGATTGAAAGACAAGGATAAACAATTAATTTAAGACCATATAAATTTTTCTAGAAATATTCATTTGAAAACTTCATTTGCAGTTCAATTATCTTTAATACTTTAAAACTTTCCGAAACCCATTTGTAAAATTTCCTGTTTCCCTTATAAATAACATTTATATGCTTAAATGACACCTTTATAAATATATATATGAAAACTATTTGGAAACAGTTATTCACATCCTTGGTTATATTTTCAAGGAAGTTATTTGACAACATTAAATCCATAGTTTATGAATTTACTAATTTATCTTAAGACACTTCCGACATTATAGATAAATTAATACTCATTTCTTAAATATGTTATATTAAATTAATAACTTCTGAAATATTAATGACACTAATGATTTACTATTAAACCATGTAGTATATAAATAAACAATATTTTAAATATTATATTTAAAAAGGAAAGGAGGGTAGATTCGAAAAAATACAATATAGGTGAATAAATAATGCTGAGCAGATAAGGTAGGTTCAAAGGGATAGTATCGGGCTCGAATAATTAAATCAAACCATAAAATTTTAATCTCAAATATTAATATAAAATTTCTTTGTTGGAAATACCTTTATAATAAAATGCTTTCATATCGAAACGAAAATTTCCTTTCAAAATACTTTTATAACTCGATGTTTCAACAAGTTTATCCTTGTTCTTGCAGACTCTGGCCATGCGTTGATCAAGCGCAAAGCTAGAATTCTTCAAGTACTTAGTAGACCTGTTTCAACACCCAGTGAAAATACTTGAAAAACCTTAAAAAACAGATATGGAATGTACAATCCAAACAAAACAATCAAAGCAAAACCTTTGTCCGACCATGGTTCGCAGATACACAATGGTTACGCATGTATCCCCCAGCAAACAATCTGTATCCGTAAGCTTTCTAAGCCCTGCGAGTTACGCCATGATGACTAGTAGGGTTCAGGATACACAATGGTTACGCCTGGGTCCCCCAGAAAACAATCTGTACACCTAGGTCGTCTCAGCCAGGCAGTTTCGCTACTAATGCGACCTACACAGATTGCAGGATACACAATGGTTATGCCTGGATCTCCTAGGAAACAATCCGTACCCCTATGCCAGACTCAGCCAGGCAGTTGCGCTATGCAGTCGCGAGAGAAGAAAAAAAATCATGGATTACGCCACGGTGGGAACACTCGAGTATCACATCCGGAAA
Source organism: Allium cepa (assembly GCA_030765085.1). NCBI lineage: Eukaryota > Viridiplantae > Streptophyta > Magnoliopsida > Asparagales > Amaryllidaceae > Allium > Allium cepa. Next base: position 345,781,556 of record CM060938.1, read on the forward strand.
ACCCAAATTCAGAGAGAATAATATCGATAGGATGAATCCACAATGTGGCCACAAAGAGGATATCAAGCAGAAGGTACTTTACATATCTTTACTTCGAAAATATATATCATATAGTACCTTTTCAAATCACTTTCAAATATCGTACTTATATAAAGTCCATATATATAAGATTTCATTTCAAAATTGATTACTTTCCAAAATCAAAAGTATATCAAATCACACTTATATAGTCTTCGATAATATAATATTTCACTTTCCAAATTGAGTACCTTTCAAGTCAATAGGTTTCAAATCAATTTCGTACTATACAAATCAGTTTTATATAAGTTCGATAACTCCCAAATCAAGTATTTAGTAAATAAAGGTTCTCAAATTTTTCTCGTTTCAATAACATTTTAGTTTCAAGATCATATATGATTTCACAAAATTTTCTTTTAAATTAAACATATTCAGTTTGAAAGTTTCTTAAACAATAGGTTTGGAAAATAATCCAAATTTCCAAATCAACAAAATTTAGGTCAAACAAATTCATTTCCAAAATTACCATATAAGTACTGGTTTTAATTCCAATCTAATTTCAAAACCAAATATTCTTCTCAAAATCAATTATACTCAAAATGGTTTCTAAATTTATAATTATCCCTTTAAAACCTTTAAACTATTTATTTTTATATGAAAAATCCAATTTTCCTTTTTCAAATTATTTATTTAACAAAAGTTTCAAATTTACTTAAGTCATACTCTTCGTACTTTAAACATACAAAACTAAACTTATATTCTTTATCAAATATTTTATACTCTTCGAAATTTCATAGTTTTAAAATTTTAAACCTTGATTTGGAAGTGGTCGAACCTTCAAAATAGTCGGTGAAATCAAATTTCAAATCCAAGCATTGGAAATCAGCAACAAATCAGTAAATCAATTTTTTTTTATAAATAGAGTTATACTAAATCAAATCGAAAACTCGAGGACTGAACACCGGTTCACTTCAAATCATTTCAAATATAAATAGATATATCTTTCGAATATCAAATCGTACTTCGGCCTTGAAATCAAAATTTTGTTTCACAAAATCACTCGCATAGAAAAGCTATTAGAGTGGCCTCTCCCCCACTCTGAAACTCGAAAATCAATGTCGATGATGCGTGCACTCATCACCGAAATTATTCTCCAACGACATAAGTGAGTTCTAGACTTCTATTTTCTTGAAAACTTCTTTGAATTTTTTTTCAAAATCCTTGGAACTCATTTGAAACATTTCTTATTCGAAAAATACTTTTAAATCGTATTATTATTATAATTTCAAAAATCTTAAAACCAATTTCAAAATACCGGAGTTCAATTCCTCGAAATTAAGATTCAAAATCCCTCAGTTATAAATCCTTTATATAATCGAATTCCTTATAAATTTCCAAAATTTCAAATCCTTTCAAAATTTCAGACTTTCATTTATAAAAGATATATAATCCTTATCGAAAATATTTCACTTTTATATATAGGATAAAATCATACTTATCAAAATAATAATTCCAATATATAAAACAATTTCAAAAATGCAAACATACCCATTTTCAAAGGGTGATTCACGGATGGATTTCAAAACAAAGCTAGAGATTCAAATTAGAGGGACTGTAATCAAATAGAATTCTGATTCGAAGATAGGCTCGATCGACGATTAGAGAATACAGAAATAGTAGATGGATATACTTGTATAAATCGTGGGCGACCTTAACCGGGTCAACCGTGACTTCAGGATTATGATCGACGTGGAATTCCAAAACAAATCGATATTTGATCGCTAGAGATAGAATTCGGCATGTCAAGATATAGCAGCATCGTAAACCGAGGATACAGATATCTTCGGTGAATCAATGCCAATTGTAAAGGAGTTTTCACCCCATTTACAAAACATTCAGTGGAGTTATGGGATACTCCAGAATCAAATGAATATAAATAGAAAGAGACAAGAATGAATTTCAGAACCGAGGGACATTCCAAAATTTAAAGGAAATCGAGTCAAAAAGGAAGAGATTCAACTCGAACGAAAGTGATTCTGTAAATAAACTTACCATATATGCTAAGTTTTGCCTAGAGCCAAAGCTCTGATACCAACTGTAACGACTCGCTATTTTGGACGATTCAAATCGACAATAGTACTATACATGTCCGACTTGAATAATTCAAAATACCGAATTGTTAATTTAAATTTGGCAAAAACAAATACAGTAAATTAAATCCATCACAGAATCACAGATAAAGAGTAGTACAATAATACGTAGCGGAATAAATGAATAGTAATTCATGAAGCTACTATATAAACATCAGAGTTAGAGATAAAGTACAACAGAGCATCTCAGATGTAGTGAAGTCTCCAGTACGAGCAGATGACTTCTCTGGTCCAATCAACTAGATGACTGAAAGGATAGATAGCTGGATCTTCAAGCAAGCTCCAACTTTGAAGGTGAGTCTCAAATGATGTATCACTCAGTCTGACCTGAGCGTAAAACAAAACACAAAACACTCGAGTCAGGATTAACATTCTTATATATGTAAATCCAACTCAAGTGAAATATCAACTGAAATATAATTAACTTAGAGGATGTTTGGGATAACCATCGTCTAAGGATCGAAGGAACTATCTACAGGGTAGAAATATACACTATAACACCGTAGTCATTTCAATTTTATTTATATTTCAAAACTAAAATATCATTTTCATTTCAAATATCTCTATTTTCCAAATTAGTATATATATCCAATAATTTATGAAGTAAAGTATTTTTATTTCCTCAAACTTCACAAATCGCTTCAAAATCAACTCGACCTTCCCGTTCAAATTTAATTAAATCAAAATTTATCAATTTCCATTCAATTTAATTTCTGACTAAACTAATTCAAATTTTATCTATTTTAAATGCGGATTTGAACCACAAAATAAACCATTTAAATTTTAATATAATTTGAAGTTAATATATTTCGGAGCTCTAAATATTCAACATTTCAAAGACTAAACTTTGTTAGTTGTGTTTATCTCCCAGCTTGACTTCACTATTATTTAGTTTTGAAATATTCACTTAATAAATTCAATATTATTTATATGACCTTAAATTTACATTTTCTATATATTACCTTCGATTTCTTTAGACATGAAACATCCATTAAATTTCTTAAATAAAAATTCAAGTTATAGGATCATATGTTAAAGTCTCGAATTTAATAGTTTCAAATTGATTTAACTAAATAAAATCTTTAATTAATGACAAATTCAAATAAGTCCCAAATATATCTTCAAACCTTAGCTTATAAAATTTATTCCACAAATCTATTTCAGAAATACAAATTTAATAAATCCTTAAACATATTTCATATTAATAAAATCAATCTTAATTAAATTATCTTAATATTAAATCTATATATAAAATAACCTTTATATATAATACTTTAAATCAATATTCATTAGAACCATATATTTCTTTTCAAGACCATATAAATTATTTTCAAAACATCCATATAGACCACGACGTCGATGTAAAATTTTCTATTCTATGGATAAGGGATACAAATATTTATCCGTAAGTTAGATATATACGGGTGGATATCATTTCAACCCGTAATCCCAAATTCAATTCAAATGAAAATCGCTTGGGTTTATCATTTCAACCCATAACGAAATTCTCCTATTCTAAAGTCCGTTCGGGTATGTATCATTTCAATCCATAGTGATTTCTATACTAACAGGGAACTTGCAGAGTGATAACAGATATGAAAATAATAATAAAAACAGGCATATATCATCAAAAATAAATATAAACAGTAGGATATGGTGTCATATCCCATAAGTGAACGGTTACAGATAATAGCATATATAACAATTTAAATAACTACAGCATCATATTTCAATTGTCGTTCCAATGTAATCAAATTTAACAAATAAAAGAATGTTAATCGTGAGTGATTGCTCACCTTTCGAGGCTAGAGAATACAGAAGATGACATCGATACGCACACTGATACGGACACTGAAATTTGAATTATAAATCCGAGCACGAATTTCAAAGCAAAATAGAATTGGCACGAATTGGACGAACGAGGCTGATAATCAAGGATTTATAAATTGAATCAGAATCAGTCTGATATATACAGAAGTTTTTGCTATTTTAATAAAAATCAAAATTGCATCCCTAAGAAAAATTTAAAGTCGAATCATATATATATAAAATTTACCTTTTTTTCATACATAAACCAATAGTTTTAACATTTGAAATGAAAAATATATGTTAAATAAAAGTCCTTATAATTTTTCCAAACCATTTTAATTTTTACACATAGATCAAAATTTCTATTTACAAATCTAAGACCCAAACCACCCCATACGACCTATGTATATAATATCATTAATATTTATATTTTAAAATAAGATTAATATATAAAACTTCAACAAATTACACTATTCAAATCTCATTTATAAACTACTATATACATATGGTACAAAATCCACTACACAGTACAATTATAAATTTTAAACACTTTACTTATATATAAACTAATATATAACTACCCATACATAAACAGTAAAGCCTATACATAGACTTATATAAAATTTTAGACAACGGATGTACGAATTACTTATATAACTTATATTATAACTTATTTTATAAATATATATAATACTGTAACCTGTGTAGACCGAAAGTATAAGTTAGAATGTAAACTTTGTACAATATATATAAATAACAACTAATATAAACTTTAAATTATACACATTATTTTTTGCGAAAGCAACTGGTCTACACTAAAACACATATACACCTGCCTACTCCAAATATAAAAAAGACCATATATATTAACAATATATATATATATATATATATATATAATGCAGACACTACTATCCTTTACGTAATTATTTAGAAACAAATAAACAATGTATAAATATAAGTTATAATAACACGTACACAAACACGAATTCACTTACGCAATAGCCATAGAACCTATTTTGTTGTGACGACCCTTCTTTCATTCCACAGAAAAACGTATCATCAATAAGAAAAGAAAGAGATAGAAATAGCAAGATAGAAAGAAAAGAAACAACAATCATCAGAATCTCACAGCGGAAACGAACAAAATATAATATTTCATATATCCCTTACATAATTTACATATCAGAGTTCACAAAATAATACTATTCCATTACATCAGCCATTCATAAGAGTTTCCCAACCCATACAACTCAAAACATAACACCAAAATGCCACTACATCGAATATAGATAGATAGATAGTACGTCTGGACTCCAGCTCTAGCTTCCAAAACATATGCTAATCCAAACCTAATCACTTGGCTACTCATAAAAATTTGAGTACCTAAGAGTTTATGAAAAACAAATAAACTTCGGGTCAGACATGGGTCTGGTGTGAGTAAATCAGTTAAAGTTGTTTAACTTTAAAAATCATTTTGAAACAAAAGGTATCACGTAAGACTTCCCACAAATAAACACGAGTAAGTTTTTACCTTACGCTAACCAAAACATTTGATAGGAAATTCAGTAATATTATAATAGGGTCTAGGGTTTTCAAGTAAATAGAAAATAGCTGAAATTGTTACATGATTAAATTCCAGCTACTAGCCACGAAAGTGGGTAATACAATCAAAACCGTAGGGTCTCGTAAGGAAAGTGGGTTTCCATCAATGGCAGGGCTACTGGGGTACCGCCCGTCACAGTACGGGGCCTAGATCACCGTACCGAGGATCACTCCCGATCCCCTGCAACACAAGACCGGACCCACCCCTTACTGGATAGTTTCGAACAAGACAACCCCGCAGTTGTGGCCAACAACTGCCCACACAGCCGAATATAAAATAAGGGACTTTTAGACAGGGGTAAATCTCACTCTCAAGTGGGGGCTACCCACGAAGCCTTGCTGCACCTCCCCTGTTTTAGCCATTCCCGGTTGATGAGGCTTGAGGTTACGATTACCTTAATAAAGAACTCATCTCTTAGAATGCTCATCGTCCACCTGACGATGATATGAAAGCATTCAATCCATACAAGTTCATTCCGGGTTCGAACGAAACCGAAGGCATTATCTCGTTACACTCATTTTGGAATCACCCTCAGAGTTAACGACGATAACCCTTGCACTCTGATTCTCCATCTCGAATCTATAAGTACTATTCCGTCAACTCATTACGGAATCACCCACAGAGTCATACTGACGTATGGCCCTTACACCTCGAGTCTTCACTCCTCACATAACATTCACGACCTAACGTTATTTGGAATCAATGTGGTTTTCAGATATCCAAATATGGAAACCCAATCCCGGCCTCATCGAAATCCAAAGCGTGTCTTTTAGGTCCAAGTTGTTTTAAATGTTTAAACAATTCAATTCAGAATTTAAACATAGCATCACATAACATTATCAACAGATAATAACCAATATCTATCACAGATATACAACATCTTATCACAGAATATCACTCAACTATTATTCAACAGATATCAACCATATACAGATATCAATACAAACTATCATTCACAAGCAAGCACTACTTAATTCATATCATAATTAATTTAATTAATTTAAATTAATTTAATTACTTAAGAATTTATCAATTAATCTTGCTTAACCAAACATTAATTAATTAATCCCAATTATTTAATTAATTAATCACCTCTTAATCATCTTATTGTTAATTAATTACTACTTAATTAATTAATAATCTTTATTTAACTATCAATTAATTACTATAATTATTTATTAATTAAACTTTGATTAAAAATTAATCATTCCTTAATTGGATATTAATTAATCCTTAATTTATAATTAATTAACCTTAATTACTTCTTAATTACCTTAATTAATTCTTAATTACCTTAATTAATTCTTAATTAACTACAAATTAATTTGTCTTAATTACTTGATTAACTATTCCTTAATTAACCTTAATTATTTAATTAATTAAGAATTAATCATTAATTAATTTACTATTAGTTATAAATTAATTAATACTTAATTACTTAATTAATTTACTCTTAATCCATTAATTAATTAACTTCTTAATCACTAAATCATTAATCATTAATCAATTTATTAATCAATTATTAATTACTTAAGAATTAACCTTAAATTAATTAATTAATTAATTAATTGTTACTAAATTTAATTCTTAATTATCCATTAAATAATTCATAAGTGATTAATTTAATCTTAACAATTAATTAACCAAAATTAACTAATTAATTCCATCACTAATTACTAATAATGTAAGTAAACTTAAATTTCAAAATCTATTTAACTTCAAACAAATCAATGTTCATTCCTCTTAAAACCCTTACCTATTTTAGTATTCAAAATAAACTTAAACTTAAAACAAAATTAAAGTTTTAAAAACAAGTTTAAACTTGTCTTCATAAATTAGCTTAAAGCCCGGCCCAACATCCAACTACCCAGACTTAACTCCATTTTCCCTTACTTCTCTTCAACCTGAACCCACACTCGAACAAGCAACAGCACACAACCATACGCCCACTCGAGCACAAACGCGATCCACCCGAGTCCATCACGAGCGCGACTTCGAGCTTCATCTCACGCACACTGAAAAACACACAGACACACACACATGGCCTCGACGTGCACCTGCACAGTGCCACCGCACCACCATCGCCACCGCTGGCCATATGCGCAAACCACACTTCGTCCCCTGTTCCAGAATCTCACCCCAAAAATCAACAACTCGAACTCAAACGAAAATCGAGTGCTCGAACCAAAATTCGAAACTGCAGACGCAAAGAGAAAACCCAACAACCACGACCATATCACCCCATTCCGGCACCAAACTCCGGCCACGCGTGCACAACAACCACACGTCACTCCTCCTCAAACCATATGAAGCTCGGTCAATCCAAATCTTCATACGACCGAAGATCACAAACCCCAAATAAACAGAACCCATAACCCTAAAAATCCAAATTTCGAATTCTATGTTGTATAATAAATTCGATTTGTATTTTTCTAGTGTTATACAACATCTAACAAAGCTTCAATTTAAATTTCAAAAGCTAAAATCAATCCAGGCTCAAAATTTTTACAAAAGCCCCAAATACAGTAATCTTCAAAATTTGAATTCAATTGCAAGTTATAAATTCTTATTTCAATTTGAAAATTCTTAACATGCATTATATATTCAACATATACATTTGATTCATCAAAAATTAACATAATTTACATGCTATGATTTTCTTTTGTTTTACTGCATATGCTTACCTTCTGCAGTTTACAGTATTATCAAAATATATATTTAATACTTATATCATATTGACTCTAACTTATATATATGAAGATATGTATCCAACATCACCATACCATATTTTAATTTAAAGTTAGCTAAGATAATTTGCTTTGATCTTGAAGCAACAGAGGTCACAGTTTCATTAACATGCACAGTCAAATATTTTAAACTGTAAACAACATTTCACAAATCAATTAACATGCAAGCATTCATCACTAACATTCAACATACAACTTTTATACTTAAGGTTTAATTTAAAGATTTGCTCACCTTATTTTTTTCTAATGAAGATTCAAATTTGCAGGGACAAATTATGTAAGAACTGCAGGCTTCTAAAAACTGAGATGACTTGATTGTTGGTGCTTTAAATCTTGAATAAGTTGATGCTAAAACTTGTGATTGTTGTAGAAATTTTGTTGAAGATGTGAAGATTGAAAAGGTTCAGATTTTTGGAGAGAAGAAATGAAAATTTTCTTTTTAGTAAAATGAGAGAGTATGCATGAAAAATTTGTTTTATAAAAATTTAAAGGAAAGAAAATTTATATTATGGCACTTGTCAAATTAATGGTTAAATTCCTAACACATGTTTTATTAATAAGCTTAGATGTTAACATGTGTTTTATTTCATGCAAAAATGAAATTTAAATATTTACTTAATTGATTTTCTTATATATGTTTATATTTAAATCCTTAGAAAAAAAAATCAATTTCCTTTTTAAATAATGAATACAAAACCAATGTTATAACATAATTAAAATTATGAGAATATTCTTCAAAATTCAAAGTAAAATTTAGAATAAAATTTAATATAGTTTAAATCCTTCAATATATCAATTCAAACACAAATTGAATTCTAAAAATCCAATTCAAAATCAAATTTGGTATGAATAAAATCTTATCACATTCAATTCCTTATATTAGTTTTTAATTGAAATAAATTTATATTTACAATTCATTTATTAGTTGTTGAATAAAATATCAAATTTATCAATTTAAATTAATTTATTATATAGATTATCATATTTAAATTCGGTGTGAAATTCCGGGATATTACAATCCTCCCCCCTTAAAAGAATTTCGTCCCCGAAATTTAAACAAAAGATAATCCAAAATTTCATTTTATTCAACACTTCAAACATACATAACATCCATACATAAGCAACCATCAAACAAACATCCAAACAAACATACATCCAATACAAACACCATTTACTATCCGGACACATATCCGGATAAGCCTTCCTAATACTATCTAGAGTCTCCCAGGTACAATCTCTGGGATCCTCACTCCACTGGACTTTAACAAGCTTCACAATATTGCTTCTGAGTTGCCTCTCATCTTGATCAATAATTCGAACAGGATGTCGGACAACTGACAAGTCCGGCTCAACCTCCAATTTCTCCTACACAGCTGGCTCCATAATAAGAGATGGATCATGCACATATTTCCGTAGATGAGATACATGGAAAACATTGTGAATTCCAGCCATCCGGACTGGCAATTCAATCTTGTATGCTACAGCACCAATCCTCTCGAGAACTCTGAATGGACCAATGAATCTCAGAGCGAGTTTCCCTGTCTTCCCGAACCTTACAGCTCCTTTAATAGGGGAAACTTTGACAAAGACTAGATCACCAATCTCGAACTCCAATTGTCTTCGTCTTTTATCAGCATAATTCTTTTGTCGATCCTGAGAAGCTCGACTTTAGCAGATGCTTCTCGGATCAGATCTGGTCCAAGCACAATACGATCCTTCGATTCTATCCAACAAGCTGGAGATCTACACGATCTTCCATACAATGCTTCATAAGGAGCCATCATGATACTTGCTCGGTAAGTGTTATTATACGAGAACTCCACTAGATGTAGATGATCCTCCCACGATCCTCCAAAATCTAATACACAGGCTCTTAGCATATCTTCTAGAATTCGGTTAAGCCTTTCTGTTTGTCCATCTGTTTGTGGATGATATGCTGTGCTCAATCTCAAATTAGTTCCCAAAGCTGATTACAATGCTTCCCAAAATTTGCTAGTGAAAATCGGATCTCGATCACTTACAATGCTGACTGGAACGCCATGCAATCTCACAATCTCTTTCAAGAAAATTTCTGCCAAAGAAACTGCAGTTCGGGTTGCTTTAACTGGTATAAAATGGGTGCTCTTGGTTAGACGATCCACAATCACCCATATTCCTTCATTACCCTTCTTAGTTCTAGGCAGACCGTCGATGAAGTCCATCGCAATCATCTCCCATTTCCATGTCGGGACCTCCAAAGGCTGTAACAAACCGGCTTGCTTCTGTTGATCTCCTTTCACTTGCTGGCAGATTGCACAATTATTGACAAATCTGATTACATCCCTCTTCATGCCCAGCCACCAGAAAACTCTCTTCATATCCTTGTACATCTTCGAGATTCCTGGATGAATATTCAATCTGGAACGATGACTTTCTGATAATACCTCCTGACGCAGATCTCTATCATACGGAACACAGATCTTTCCGTTAATCCTTAGCGTTCCTTGATCATCAATCTCAAAACTAGGACACTGCCCCTTCCTAAATCTTCTGATAATTCTCTCCAACATTAAATCAGATTCCTGCTTGCTTGAAATCCTTTCCAGAAGAGATGGAACCACTTCCAAAAGAGAAAGAACCGCATTTCTGCTAAGAGCGTCTGCCACGACGTTCGCCTTCCCCGGAGTATATAGAATATCCAAATCGTATGATGCCAAGAATTCAACCCATCGCTGCTGTCTTAGATTAAGATCTTTCTGAGAGAAAAGATATTTCAACAGTTTGTGATCCGTGAATAACTCAAACTTTTCTCCTAAAAGATAGTGTCTCCATATCTTAAGAGCAAAAACAACAGCCAACGGCTCTAGATCATGCATAGCATAGTTTCTTTCATGTGGCTTCAACTGCCGACTCGTATACGCAATAACCCTACCATTCTGCATGAGAACAGCTCCCAATCCAACAATACAGGCGTCAATATACACTTCAAACTTGCTTTTACCATCAGGAATAGCCAATACAGGAGCACTTGTCAACTTTGCCTTCAGTTTCTGGAAAGCTTCCTCACACTCCAGTGTCCACTTAAATTTAGCTCCCTTCCTTTTCAGCTTCGTTAGATGAGAAGAGATCTTTGAATAATCCTTAATAAACTTCCTGTAGTAACCGGCCAATCCAAGAAAACTGCGAACTTCTGTAGGAGTCCGAGGCTGCTTCCATTCCAGAATAGTCTCAACTTTAGCAGGATCTACAGAGATTCCCTCACCAGAAACAATGTGGCCCAAAAATTTTACTTCAGATTTCCAAAAATGACACTTAGAAAATTTCGCCTTCAGCACATGCCTTCTCAGAGTTTCCAAAACTATTCTCAAGTGCTGCTTGTGCTCTTCTTCCGATTTAGAATAAACCAAAATATCATCGATGAAGACCAAAACAAACTTATTTAGAACATCTTTAAAGACTCGGTTCATCAGATCCACAAAATAAGCAGGAGCGTTGGTTAAACCAAAAGGCATGACCAACCACTAATAGAAACAATTAGGTCCCCTAAATGCGGTTAAGCGAATACTGTCTTCAGCTACCCTTAACTGATGGAAACCTGATGCTAGATCTAACTGATAAAAGACAGATGCACCATGAAGCTGGTCGAAGAGATCATCAATGCGAGGAAGAGGATACTTATTCCGAATGGTCACCTTGTTCAATTCACGGTAGTCTACACAGAACCTTAGCGACCCATCCGACTTAGTGACAAAAACTGCAGCAAAGCCCCAACAGGAAAAACTTGGTCTAATCAAACCCTTCTCCAACAAATCTTGAGTTTGCTTCACTAATTCCTCCCTCTCTCTTGGAGCCATCCTTCTACTAGGTTGAATTACAGGTACTGCTCCAGGAACCAAATCAATATGAAACTCTATTTCCCGATGCGGAGGCAAACATTTAACTTCCTCAAATACATCTGAGAAATCCAGGACTACTTCAATATCTACAACCTCTTCTTGAGAAGTCTCCACTCCATGTAAAAGACTACTCAAGTGGATTCCAGAGTTATCACACATTACTCTGGCAATCCTACCTAGATCAGTTTCCAACGAAACTGTTCTTTCATCACAATTTAAGATAGCCTTATATTTGTCAAGCCAATCCATTCCCAATATAAGGTCGAAACCTTGAAAATCCAATACATAAGGATCACAGGTAAAGCTATGAGATAGATAGGAGATTCTCAAATCTTTACAAATCCTATCCAATTTGGTTACCCCTCCTATAGGATTTGATACACAATTGGGATTATCTACGATACTAGGGATAAGTAAGAAATTCTCTACAGTTCCTAGGGAAATAAAACTTAAAGAAGCACCAGAATCAAATAAGACTTTAATATACTTTCCATTTAAAAGTAAAGTACCTTCTAAAACTCCCTTGCCCTTCAATGAGTTCGATGGTACGCCTTCTAAAGAAAATACTTTGTTCTGTTGAACCTTATGAAGGAGCGGACAGTCTCTAATCATGTGTCCCGGTTGGTGACAGTTAAAGCAAAGAGACTTCTGAACTAAGGCTGACCCTGGTCCACTATACTGCTGCCGCCGCTGCTGAGATCCTTTGCTGGGACACTTGTTTGCCAGATGACCTTCTTGATGACAAATATAACACTTCCGGGGTTCATTATTGTTCCCAGACTTCTTCTTGTTTTGCTTCTTCCAGTTAGGATTGAATTTCCTCTTATTCTGGTTAGAAGAATTGCCTCCTGATGCAGCAACTTGAGCCACTGACCTCTTCTTCATCAAGTCTTCATTCCTTAACGCCATATCAATAAGCTCCACAAAAGACCCTTTCAGATGTGTAGTCATTCTCTCATGATACTCAGGCCTCAACCCCTGGACAAACATCTCGTTCTTCTTAAGAGGTGTGTCTATAAGTCCTGGTCCGTAGCAAGATAACTCGTTGAACTTTGTCTCGTATTCAGCTATGGTCATATTCCCTTGTTTCAGATTCAAAAAATCTTGATAAAGCCGAGTTCTTCCTGCAGCAGGCATATACTTTTCCTCAAACATCTCCCTAAATTCTCCCCAAGACATACCATCCTCCGAGATATTAGCAGTCACTGAATTCCACCATACTGCAGCACCTCCTTGTAATAGCCACGCAGCCATTATTCTCTTCTGCTCATCTGATAACCTCATGCTCTTAAAAATCTTCTCACACGAGCGAATCCATGCTTGAACTTCTATTATAGTTTCTGATCCTTGAAATGGTTTCCCTTCTAGGTGAACAAAGTCCTTGCATAATGCAGCAAAACTGGCTGAAGACGTAACTGGATTAACAGTCTCATCATCAGTCTGCTCTCTTCTGTTACCAGTTGATCCACTACCAACAACTCTTCCCCTTCGGCCTCTTGAACTCATATTGGCTACCTGAACAGGTAATCCAATCAATTTAGACAGGGATATAGTTATATAAGAAAATTACAAATACGCACTCTCAAGATAGATACTACTTCAGAGCCTAGGTGTTTCTCAACCATTGCTCTGATACCAACTGTGACAACCCGTCTTTCATTCCACAGAAAAACGTATCATCAATAAGAAAAGAAAGATATAGAAATAGCAAGATAGAAAGAAAATAAACAACAATCATCAGAATCTCACAGCGGAAACGAACAAAATATAATATTGCATATATCCCTTACATAATTTACATATCAGAGTTCACAAAATAATACTATTCCATTACATTAGCCATTCATAAGAGTTTCCCAACCCATACAACTCAAAACATAACACCAAAATGCCACTACAGCGAATATAGATAGATAGATAGTACGTCTGGACTCCAGCTTCAGCTTCCAAAACATATGCTAATCCAAACCTAATCACTTGGCTACTCATAAAAATTTGAGTACCCAAGAGTTTATGAAAAACAAATAAACATCGGGTCAGACATAGGTCTGGTGTGAGTAAATCAGTTAAAGTTGTTTAACTTTAAAAATCATTTTGAAACAAAAGGTATCACGTAAGACTTCCCACAAATAAACACGGGTAAGTTTTTACCTTACGCTAACCAAAACATTTGATAGGAAATTCAGTGATATTATAATAGGGTCTAGGGTTTTCAAGTAAATAGAAAATAGCTGAAATTGTTACATGATTAAATTCCAGCTACTAGCCACGAAAGTGGGTAATACAATCAAAACCGTAGGGTCTCGTAAGGAAAGTGGGTTTCCATCAATGGCAGGGCTACAGGGGTACCGCCCGTCACAGTACGGGGCCTAGATCACCGTACCGAGGATCACTCCCGATCCCCTGCAACACAAGACCGGACCCATCCCTTATTTGATAGTTCCGAACAAGACAACCCCGCAGTTGTGGCCAACAACTGCCCACACAGCCGAATATAAAATAAGGGACTTCTAGACAGGGGTAAATCTCACTCTCAAGTGGGGGCTACCCACGAAGCCTTGCTGCACCTCCCCTATTTTAGCCATTCCCGGTTGATGAGGCTTGAGGTTACGATTACCTTAATAAAGAACTCATCTCTTAGAATGCCCATCGTCCACCTGACGATGATCTGAAAGCATTCAATCCATACAAGTTCATTACGGGTTCGAACGAAACCGAAGGCATTATCTCGTTACACTCATTTTGGAATCACCCTTAGAGTTAACGACGATAACCCTTGCACTCTGATTCTCCATCTCGAATCTATAAGTACTATTCCGTCAACTCATTACGGAATCACCCACAGAGTCATACTGACATATAGCCCTTATACCTCGAGTCTTTACTCTTCACATAACATTCACGACCTAACGTTATTTGGAATCAATGTGGTTTTCGGATATCCAAATATGGAAACCCGATCCCGGTCTCATCGAAATCCAAAGCGTGTCTTTTAGGTCCAAGTTGTTTTAAATGTTTAAACAATTTAATTCAGATTTTAAACATAGCATCACATAACATTATCAACAGATAATAACCACTATCTATCACAGATATACAACATCTTATCACAGAATATCACTCAACTATTATTCAACAGATATCAACCATATACAGATATCAATACAAACTATCATTCACAAGCAAGCACTACTTAATTCATATCATAATTAATTTAATTAATCTAAATTAAATTAATTACTTAAGAATTTATCAATTAATCTTGCTTAACCAAACATTAATTAATTAATCCCAATTATTTAATTAATTAATCACCTCTTAATCATCTTATTGTTAATTAATCACTACTTAATTAATTAATAATCTTTATTTAATTATCAATTAGTTACTATAATTATTTATTAATTAAACTTTGATTAAAAATTAATCATTCCTTAATTGGATATTAATTAATCCTTAATTTATAATTAATTAACCTTAATTACTTCTTAATTACCTTAATTAATTCTTAATTACCTTAATTAATTCTTAATTACCTTAATTAATTCTTAATTAACCACAAATTAATTTGTCTTAATTACTTGATTAACTATTCCTTAATTAACCTTAATTATTTAATTAATTAAGACTTAATCATTAATTAATTTACTATTAGTTATAAATTAATTAATACTTAATTACTTAATTAATTTACTCTTAATCCATTAATTAATTAACTTCTTAATCACTAAATCATTAATCATTAATCAATTTATTAATCACTTATTAATTACTTAAGAATTAACCTTAAATTAATTAATAAATTAATTAATCGTTATTAAATTTAATTCTTAATTATCCATTAAATAATTCATAAGTGATTAATTTAATCTTAATAATTAATTAACCAAAAGTAACTAATTAATTCCATCACTAATTACTAATAATTTAAGTAAACTTAAATTTCAAAATCTATTTAACTTCAAACAAATCAATGTTCATTCCTCTTAAAACCCTTACCTATTTTAGTATTCAAAATAAACTTAAACTTAAAACAAAATTAAAGTTTTAAAAACAAGTTTAAACTTGTCTTCATAAATTAGCTTAAAGCCCGGCCCAACATCCAACTACCCAGACTTAACTCCATCTTCCCTTACTTCTCTTCAACCTGAACCCACACTCGAACAAGCAACAACACACAACCATACGCCCACTCGAGCACAAACGCGATCCACCCGAGTCCATCACGAGCGCGACTTCGAGCTTCAACTCACGCACACTCGAACACACAGACACACACATACGGCCTCGACGTGCGCCTGCACAGTGCCACCGCACCACCATCGCCACCGCAGGCCCTGTAACGATCTCGATTTTTGAATCAAATTTAAATTAATAATCAATGTAAATTTTGGAATAAATTTTGAAGTTATTTAAAATTTACCTTAAAATTTGAATTTGAAGATTGTATTTGTATTTAATAAATAAATGATATACAAAATTTTGATATATAAAAACTTTAAAACAAAATATGCAATTGTGTTAGAAATAGAATTAAATACTTAAATTTAAAATTTATAACAATAACCATAATAACTTTATATATATGTACACTTAAACAATACTAAGAAAAAAAAATAGAACAAAGTAAAATATAAACATCTTCTATGTAAATGTGTAGGCAAGACAAATATAAAACAATACATACAAATAATAAATATATTTAAGTATAAACAAATCAAACATAATAAATGCAAACATCTCAGCCGAGCTAAAAGATGTAGGCTGTAAAAAAAGAATAGGAAGTAGGACAAAGTACATATGCATAACATGTTTCCATCTCTAACAACATACCTCTAATACACCTCAGCCATGACCGGATATAGTGCAAAGTAACATTACCTTATTATAAACAAAGATATCACCTGTACAAATATATTATCCTCTAGCTTCTCTTATACATCAACTTTCTTATCTTTGTTCGTTCAAAACTTAACTCAGCAAGCCTGAGAAAAAGGAAAATAAAAACATCTTCAAACTTGAGAAAATGCAATGCAAAGTAGTTCAAACATTAAGTATCAAACAAAAATCAAAACAGAACAAATCTGGGTAGTCAAGCCTGGAGATTGTTTCAGGCAAATCAAAAGATTAAGCAAATGAAATGCTAGTTCCAAAGCAACTCAACAAAACAAAATTAAAAAGCAAGTGTTCAAGCTTTCGAACTGGAACATCAAAATGGAACTAGAATTTTCAGATGAAAACTCAAATACAGGCTCTGTTCTCCCTCTGAAAATAAGTGAGTAACTTCTTTTTTGTTTAAATGGAGCGGTTGCAAGTTAAAGTTTAGATAAGTATGTTTATGTGCATTTACATTTAAACTCTCTGGGTACTCTTGAATACTGGAAGTAAGTATACAGGTTGTTGATCATATGCTATCTGTTCTGTGATTTTTTACATAAGCTATGATCTTATAAAAAAAAAAATCATTTCCACTGATTGACTCAGTGTTTAGATTTGGTATTTAAACAAATATTGATTGTTTTGATATAAGCTTTAATCCAAAAATTTATTTAGGTCAAAATAACTCAGTATTGTGTCTGGAAATCAAGATATATGAACCAAACTTCAAATAAGTCAAAATTTAAATTTCTTAATTTACCAATTCAGGTACGTGATTTGAATTCGTATACTTAAACAAGAATTCTAAAGTTGAAATCAAATTTTTTAGATCAAAGAATAAAGAACAGTTTGGGGTTGAATTGGAAGCAGATTCGTGGAAAATTTCGGCGTCGTGGTGAACTGGGGTAGTCGAGGTTGGTCGAGGAGGTGGAGGAGCTTACTACGGTGGTAGGAAAAATAATGGGAGGTGGTCACGACTTCGGAGGTGACGGCGGCAATAGAAATTAGTTATTAAACCTAATTTTTCCTGTAGCTAAATTTTTGATCGACGCGTTCACGGTGGAGCATCGAGTGATGCGGGGTTTTGGGAAAAGGAGGCATGGTGGGTGACGATGCCGTGGCCGGCGGCGCTGAGCCTCTGATGGCCGAAGGTGCGATCGTGAGGTGTTTTGGGTTGATGGTCTGAGTGGAGGGTACTTGAGTTATGCTCGATTTTGATTCGATGATTTTTCTCATGCGTTTGGGTGGTCGCGGGCTTCAAGGCGTCGACGTTGACTTGTTGATGATCGAAACGGTGGCCGGAGATGGCCGTGTCGATCGTGCACGTGCACGTGCACGTTTGGGATTGGGTTTGGCTGTGGTTGCATCGTTGGGAAAGGAGAGGGAGGCTCGAGACGTTGCTCGAGATTTTCGTAAATTAACTCGAAGCAACCTGGGTGTGTTGTTAAGTAAATCTTAAGCTAAGTAAGAAAAAAAATAGATGGAGAAGAAAGAAGTTGGGGCACGAGAGTTGACTCAAGTGAAAAAGATGGGTTGCTCGGTTTGCTTTAAAATGGGTTTAAGCCCAAAACAAATTTCAAGTTGTAATATTAAAGAAGTGAATTAGTACTTTAATGTGAGTTATGGGTTAAGATCAATTAACATTGAATGAAAGTTAGTAAATTTGTTTGGCTTAAGATTGTAAGTAAAATTATTTTTAAAACTTTATTTTAAAATAATTAAGTGATTTAGTTTGAAAATTTTCATTATATAAGTTTATTACATAAGAAACGAATGTTCTTTATAATTATTTAAAACTTATAAAGTAATGAAAAAAAAAATTTGAATTAATGTTTAAATGGTTAAACATTTTGAATCTTAAATTCACAATAGAATTTGAATTTAAAATTAGAAGTGTAATGTGTAAATACACTTGAATGTTAATGAAGTCATTAATAAAGTAAATGAATTATCTCAGAAATAATTAAGATAATAAAAGAATTTAAGTAATAAGATAATTAAGAATGACTTATTTATTTAATTTATAAATTAATAATTCAGATTAATTTAGAACTAGAGATTTATTAAGAAGTAAGTTGAGAAATGTTATTTGTTAATGAAGATAATTAACTAAGGATTTTTAAGCATTTATTAAGGCGATTAATTGTAATAATAAATCAGATTAATTACATTTAGATAATCAATTATAAATTGTTAAAAGTAATTACTTAATAAAGGTAATTAAGGATTAATCACTTATTGTAATTAATTTTGGATATTTTGATTTAATTAAAGTTAATTAATTTAGTTTAATTAATTTAAGAAAATCATTAGATAAATTGGTAATAAGTGATTTGTAATTAATAAATCAGAATTGGATAATAAATTCATAAGTAATTAATTAAATTGGAAATAACTTGAATAAATTAGGATTAAATGATTTATTAATCCTGTTTATAAATGATTATTAGATACTTGACTTTACTTATGAATGATTGTATTGAATGAGTTGCCTTGAATTGAATGTCCTACCTGATCTGTGATATTTTGTTCCGTGATTTGTGTCGTGTATGATTTATTCATTTATTTCTGATACATCTGTATATTATCTGCGAATCTGTGAATGGACGATAAGCGTTATAGCTTATATCGCTTATCAACTATACTTTTGTGTTTTAATCTGTGATGATTGAATAATGTTGCACTATTGTGTTTAACCCTTGGACCACACTTATACACACACCAATATGGATTCCATGATGAAATCGGTTAAGTCACGGATTTTGAAACAATTTTCAAAGAGAAATAATTGAATTTAAATATTTTGGAAATGGATTGGATTTAAAGTGAAAAGCTTTTGAAATGGAATTTCAAAGATGATATTTATTTTGAATAACTTGATAAAATTCGGAATTTAAATAATTGATTTAAATTTAAATTCAATATTTGAAATTGAATTCTATAATTTGAAAACTAGGGATTAACGATATTATACTAGTTTTATATAATATAAACCATTTTTAAAGTATTGTTCTTTTGGGAATTTGAATTAACCCAAAAATTGTAACTTGTATAAATGAAATAGAGTTTTTCCAAAATAAGACTGTTGTTTCTAAATAATAAAAAGCTTTCATGGGAGAAATGAATTTCAAATTGTATTAAAGGGATTTCAAGTTTAAACTGAAATAGTCTTCCAAGTTATAATAAATATGTGGAAATGAATTTTGAAAGAGAATATCTAGAAATGAATTTTGAAAGAGAATATTTGGGAACGAACTTTGAAAGATATAAGTTAAATCTTAATTTAAAGATTTAATGAATTAAATCAAATTGAATTGGAATTGTTTTGAAATCCAGGAATGAATCTTTGAGAAACTTGGCGATCTTCATGAAATAAATACTTTATTTAAAAGATTTGAAATGGTAATTGATTTAAACCATTTGAAAGAAAGTTTGAATTATTAAGTTGTGACTTAATTGAAATCCCATATCCATATGTTTTAAATATTTTTTGTTCACTATTCGGGTTAGCCGGGAAAGGACCTTTGGGTCGTATAACCCATTCCGAATATGTGATTCGACGTTATGGATAGCATTTGAAGACCGGTGGTGAAGACCGGGTATTTGCGAGAGCGATAGGATGACCTATCGATTGTCTCTGCACTGAGTCGCGCCGGTATAGAGACTCCCTAAGTGTTGGGAAATCCGATCGAGATTGTGAATATCCGGATTGCAAGGACTTCTTTGTAAGTGCCTTCGGTTCTGTTCGATCCCGGAACAGACTTGTATGGATAGTATGTCTGACATTACAAATTGAGATATAAAGCTGATTTCTTTCAAATATATTTCTGTTGGTGGCGGAGAATTTATTCTCTTAGCTTAACACCCTTCTCTAAGACGTACGAGCTCAGAAGTTATGTAGTTGAAGGTTATTAGCGATATATTCCCAATTTGGTAATGTGACATGCTGAGTGTTGCTGTGAAATGATCATTGTTTGATCATTTGTGATATGATCATTTGTTTGATCATTTATCTTTGTGATCATTTCTATGATCATTTGTTGACCCAAAGCACAGCTTTTGTATAAAGCGTGGCTTTGTGGACGAGACTTCGTCGAGCCTCACACCTCGGAATGGTCAAAACAGGAAAGATGCAGCAAGGTTATGAGGGGTAGCTCCCTTTAGGGTATGTGCATTTCCTTCTGGAAAAGGGTGGTATCATGGTCTGGAGCCCAGATACTTACTCATGTTGAAACACTTATTATTATGGTGTGATGTTGATTACGAGCGCTCGGTTAAAGGTCCCAAAGGACCGGGGGATGTCATACTCGTGTTAGTTGTTACCTAGTTTGAAAGGTAACTCGGCCTTATGTTGGCAGAGATCCGGTTAGGTTCTCGGGGACGTCCTTCCAGAGGCGTTCTCATGTGGCAATGGGAAGTTCCTTGGCCTGACCATTCTTTGGAAATCCAATTCCCAATACGAAACCCTGTACGATTTTAGTTGTAAAACCTGCCATTTACTTATGGTGGTCACCACTGTTTAGATGGTAGCTATAGTAGGCATAGTTCGAAATGTCTATGCTGGCTAAGATTTATATCTTTATTTTCGAAATAAATTTTTCCTACACTATGCACTAGTAATAATATCAAATGTTCTTTTTAAATGCGTATCAAGCATCTTTGACTATCATAAGGAGAAATCTCCTCCGATTCTGCGTTTGCATTGTGTGTGTGTGCGGGAGGCCTTATGGTAGTCTCATTTTTAAAAAGCATTGCGAATTGACTTTAAAAATCTTTTGTTGAATGTTTTAAAAGATAAACTGTTTTTGTTGCTCACACCAGTCCCACGACTGATTCGGAGTTTATTGTTTCTTTCCTAAACTCTGGGTGCTCATTATTTTCTACACGAGCAGTCTAGAGTTGGGTTTTTCAGATAGTCAGATTAGTAGGTTATCTGGAGCTAGTTCAATCTTTGGATATGGACTATACTTGCTCAGCTTGGTGCATCGTTATTGTGAGTTCGAGCTATTACTGGATTGGTTCTTGGAAATGGAGTTGCAATTCTCGGAGTTCTCTTTTGAAGACTATCTTAGAGTTATATTGTTCCGCTGCTAGATGTCAACTATTTTCTTTTCTGCTGCTATTTTATTGTATTATATCTCTGATGTATACTGATATCTATTGGATCATCTGTTGTATCAGATATTGTATCAAAGCTGTATATCAATGTATTATTCTTTTATTCCGCTGTGTTATTTACTTAATGTTGTTATAAGCTCCGGCGAATCGGATTTGAACGGTCGAATCTATGGCATTCAAATATAATATGAAGTATGGATGTCGATTTTTGAGCGGGCAAAATCCGAGTCGTTACAGGCCATATGCGCAAACCACACTTCGTCCCCTGTTCCAGAATCTCACCCCAAAAATCAACAACTCGAACTCAAAGGAAAATCGAGTGCTCGAACCAAAATTCGAAACTGCAGACGCAAAGAGAAAACCCAACAACCACGACCATCTCACCCCACTCCGGCACCAAACTCCGGCCACGCGTGCACAACAACCACACGTCACTCCTCCTCAAACCATATGAAGCTCGGTCAATCCAAATCTTCATACGACCGAAGATCACAAACCCCAAATAAACAGAACCCATAACCCTAAAAATCCAAATTTTGATTCTATGTTCTATAATAAATTTGATTTGTATTTTTCTAGTGTTATACAACATCTAATAAAGCTTCAATTTAAATTTCAAAAGCTAAAATCAATCCAGGCTCGAAGATTTTACAAAAGCCCCAAATACAGTAATCTTCAAAATTTGAATTCAATTGCAAGTTATAAACTCTATTTCAATTTGAAAATTCATAACATGCATTATATATTCAACATATATATTTGATTCATCAAAAATTAACATAATTTACATGCTATGATTTTCTTTTGTTTTACTGCATATGCTTACTTTCTGTAGTTTACAGTATTATCAATATATATATTTAATACTTATATCATATTGACTCTAACTTATATATATATATATGAAGATATGTATCCAACATCACCATACCATATTTTAATTTAAAGTTAGCTAAGATAATTTGCTTTGATCTTGAAGCAACAGAGGTCACAGTTTCATTAACATGCACAACCAAATATTTTAAACTGTAAACAATATTTCACAAATCAATTAACATGCAAGCATTCATCACTAACATTCAACATACAACTTTTATACTTAAGGTTTAATTTAAAGATTTACTCACCTTATTTTTTCTGATGAAGATTCAAATTTGCAGGGACAAATTATGTAAGAACTGCAGGCTTCTAAAAACTGAGATGACTTGATTGTTGGTGCTTTTAATCTTGAATAAGTTGATGCTAAAACTTATGATTGTTGCAGAAATTTTGTTGAAGATTTGAAGATTGAGAAGGTTTAGATTTTTGGAGAGAAGAAATGAAAATTTTCATTTTAGTAAAATGAGAGAGTATGCATGAAAAATTTGTTTTACAAAAATTTAAAGGAAAGAAAATTTACATTATGACACTTGTCAAATTAATGGTTAAATTCCTAACACATGTTTTATTAATAAGCTTAGATGTTAACATGTGTTTTATTTCATGCAAAAATGAAATTTAAATATTTACTTAATTGATTTTCTTATATATGTTTATATTTAAATCCTTAGAAAATAAATCAATTTCCTTTTTAAATAATGAATAAAAAACCAATGTTATAACATAATTAAAATTATGAGAAAATTCTTCAAAATTCAAAGTAAAATTTAGAATAAAATTTAATATAGTTTAAATCCTTCAATATATCAATTCAAACACAAATTGAATTCTCAAAATCCAATTCAAAATCAAATTTGGTATGAATAAAATCTTATCACATTCAATTCCTTATATTAGTTTTTAATTGAAATAAATTTATATTTACAATTCATTTATTAGTTATTGAATAAAATAACAAATTTATCAATTTAAATTAATTTATTATATAGATTATCATATTTAAATTCGATGTGAAATTCCGGGATATTACATTTGTTGTTTCCAGTACATTGCATCAAGAAAGAGTTATATATAACGAAACCAACAACACCCTAAAAAGATTCAAAAATAAAAAATAAGTATATATATATTTTTAAATCACCTTATATTATTTCATTTAATAACATGATACGAAAAGCTTCACTTAAATCAAATTCACGTTTAAAATATTTTAAAAAAAACAAAATACTAAGCTTAAATAAATTAGAACAAAAAGCATCTTTACATACAGCAGCCAAAAAGGAAAATTTTATTTTATAAACTAATATAATAGCATATATACATATATATATATATACACAAATACATTTATATACATAAAAGAATAACTTTGACATATATATATATATATATATATATATATATATAAACCATATAATAGACGCTGCAAAATTTGTGTAATATATTATTAAACTGGAAACAGGGAAACCCAAGATAATATAACCCATGTAACAAATTCACTGATATATATATATGCTAACAGACAGAAGTACTATACCTTATATATGCGAACGTATGCAAGCTAGTGGTGACGAGTGTCTGATGGGTGATGGCGATAGGGGTATCGGCTGTTATGGCCTTGAAGAAGCGCTGTAACAACTTGGGAAAGAAAGAAAATAAGCTTCGGGGAGGAAGAGGAAGCAAAAGTAGGTATAAACCCAAAGTTATAAAGGCAGAGGAAAAACGCTTTGCACAATTAAGGTGAGTTCTAAATTTTTTATAAATACAAAACGTATCTAAGTTTATACGTTTATAACTTTCCAGCTGTAGTGTATATATATAATGAATGGTCATAATGAAAGAAGTAGAAACAGGGAGCGTAGGAAAGGAAAGGTTAGAAAAATAAAATTTTCACCCTTAAATTCCGGAGATTAATAAGGTAACGTAGCTCTTTTTTGAAATGTACAACAACGGTCACAAGCTAAAATTTAGCTGAAAGTTCAAAGAAATGAGGGGAAGATGGGTTTTTAAATTAATCACTTCCCAGAATTAATATGTTAATGAAAAAGGAAAGGAGATGAATCAGGGAAACATATTATAACTATTAAACGGATAGATGGAAGAAAAGGTGAGCAGGTGAGTAAAAGTGGAAACTGATTTATAAGCGAAATGGAATGTGAGCTGTTGCCTAGGAAGAAAATGAAACGGTTTAAAAATTAAAGGCAATAGACTGCTGAAATTAAATGAGTATAAAACATGTAAAAGTTATATACTGAAACGGCAATAAATTTCAATTATTATTATAAAATGGGAAATAACGAAAGGCAAGGACGATGATTTCAAAGTTTATTAATGGCTAGGAATGGGGAAGTCTATCTGTGAATTGGAAAAATTATTAAGCAATTGAAATTTTAACGGCAGAAAAAGTACACACTGTTTTAGACACAATCAAAGCAATTAATAGCTTGATTGGACATCAAGAATAAATATGGAAGGACACGTTATAAAGGCAAAATGAACCGTTTGAAAATAAATAAAAGAAATGATGGCAAATAAAACATCCGTGCCTTGAATTTCTCAAAATAAATTATTTTATGAACATCAATTATTACCGACTTAGATTGAACAGAATCACACCCTAAAATATACTTTCTTAATTTTTGATGAAAATTTATCATTTGCCACATTTAACTATACGTAATCCAAATGTAAGATTTTATTTCAAAATATTATGATTTAAAATTTCTCAAAAATCAAATTAAATACGCTAAATAAAACCATTAAAAATTATCAAAATTTTACTGGTCGTTACACATACAAGATGGTTTTGGCAACAATTTGCAGACGACATAGCAGTAGACTTCATGGAGATTCAGATTCAGCAACGAGCCAGAGCCGTTATATTGCATATTATTTGCTCGAGGTTGATATGCGATCATTCGAAGACACGAATATGGCTTAGATGATTCCATTTGTTTGACGCGAGTATTCTTGGGCAATGTAGTTCTAGCGTATGCGTACTGCGAGTTGACGAGACTTGCTTTGCAAGCAAGTATTGGTGGTTGTGTGAGTTTAATACTGGTATTTCCATTTTTAATTTCGCCGATAGTTATTTCATATTCTCTTATCCAACTGAAATCATGTGTTTAATATTATTTGCAGCTTTAGTGTTGGACTTATCTACTTGTGGGTAGATAACCATGAGGAGGAGGACGGTGATTGATTTATAATTGTCGTACGGTGCCAGGTATAATTGATTCTGTAGTATAGTACGTATAATTGTTCGGATTTGATAAGTTACAATTTTATATTTCTACATGTGGGTAGGAGCTAAAAGCACCATTTTATCACCGAGGCATCATGTCGCCTTCTACCGTAAAAAGTTCGATGCGTTAGACTATCATTCTGTGACTCGGACCCCATACACAGATGTGCTTGGAGATCTGCCAAACTTATGTACCACTTCCATTCAGCTGTGGACTGCTCGTGTTCCTCTCATTTGCTTTAATGATGTCGCCTATCATCTTTCTGACCGAATGATGAGGCGGTTTGGTATGGTCCAGCATTTACCGAAACAACCACCGCATTACAGGATTGATATTGAAGCTGGGGAGTATGCTATGGCGATTGAGACATGGACCGAGTGCTACATGCACACACAATAGAAACTCGAGTTCACATTGTTCGCAGAAGAATGTCTGTCTTGGTATTGGAACATCACACGTCGATATGTTACTCGTGCCATCGAGCCACCTACAGTGCATTCCGTTGCCGCAAACCCTTACACTCCTAGAGTACTCCTGGAAAGGAATGTGGTACGTAGTACATATAATTTTTATTCAAATATTTGAAATTTATACTTTTCCATATACTTTATTTTATGGCAGGCGGAAAGTGCAATCGAGATTGTAGACGAGCTTGCACAAGAGGTTTCTGAAAGGTCACAGGGGAAATGCTTTAGTGTAAAACACAACTTAGAATCTATTTTGGGGAGGAACAAATTAACAAGACCAAGAACGCCTCCATCGCCTCCTCCACCATAAGCGCTCATCGAACATGCCATAGAAGCCCACGGCGTTCCTCCTACTACTCGTACATATCAGCGATGGAGACATCGAAAAGGTTCTTCTTCATCTCAAAAAACACAATTTGAAGTTGTTCCGGCCCTTCATAGCCTATAGATTCTACGCAAGCAAGTGAAGAGTAGGATTCGCCGGATGAAATTCCACTGTCTATGAGAAAATCAAGACGAACTCTACTACAATTTTGTAGGCTGAAGTAGTGAGGATGGTATAAGCTGTTGATATGCTTTGTCCGGTTTTGTTTTGTTTAATGAATTGTTGAAATATTGGGATTAGTTGTTTTGTTGAATTATTGAATGTTGGAATTGGAACATAATTCTTGAATTATAGGATGTTGGATTTTGAATTCAGTTGTTGAATTAGTGGATGTTGTAATTTGAGTTGTTGGATGTTTGAATTTGATTGAAATGTTTAATTTTGATTGTAGTGAAGTTTAGTGTATTGTTGAAAATGGTGACGTAGAGTTTCTGTTTTAAAACCTTGCATACTTATGGATCGACTTTTCAAAAGCCGCCAGTGGGCGACTTTTCAAAAGTCACTCCAGTTGTGTGTGCAGGGTTTCAAACAAGAAACTTTTCCCTTCAACTTTCCTCATATTTCACTTTACCAAATACCAAAGAAAGAATCCAAAACATAAGCCATATCTCTCATCCACAATTTCAATATTTTCGATGAAAACGAATATCTTTTAGAGGTTTGGAGACACAATAAAAAGGTAAGTTCCATAAGTACTATTAAATTTGTTTAATCTTTTGCAATTAAGGCTAATTTCAATATTGATATTTTCAAGAGAAAGGAGGTTGAAAATGGACGATTGGGAGCTTGACGACGAGACGATGATAAAAATGTATGATGAATTTGAACAACAACGAGGCTTTGTGCCGGTTAATGAAGAAAATGTTGAGGTTGATTTTGTCCCCGAGACGTAGGTTGAAAACTTGCCCCACTCTAGGAGCGGCGTGCATCAACATTGACCGTGGTTAGCGGTGAATCAATACAACAATCACTCATGGAAAATTAATGGATGTGCTCACTTGTCATAAGCCTAACAATGCTAGTTCAAGCCGAAAACCGCCTCGGGTACTTTGTTATTGCAGAGATGAATGTGAAGTGGTTGTGTGTTGGAATGAAAGGAATGCGGGCCGTCGCTTTTACCGTTGTGAATTGTACAACGATAATAAGTTACGGCCCAACGATGTTGAATTTTGTAGCTTTTTTAAATGGAAAGATCCGAAAATGTGTCTGAGGGGAGCCGCGTATGCTCTTGAGACATAAAATGCCCATTTGGGCAAATTGAACCTAAAATATCGCAACGCACTATTGAATAAGGGCGTACCATTCAATAAGTTGAGTCCTCGTAGATCGTGGGAGGAGAAGTAAATAGAAATTTGGGTGTTCATTTTTATGTAATTAAATTATGCATCTTTGAACATGTATTATGACGATTTATTTAACACTAGCTTACATTTGCAGCTGTTTACGTATCACTTAGTAGTTATTATTTCTCAACTTACTTTCGGTGGAGTAATCCAATTCCAACATAACATTCATCCTCTCAAACGAACATAGCACATGAAATACAAACACGAACTATTCTTACATAAAAAACATACGTCTTACAAACATCGAACCAACAATAACACGCATATGAAAACTAAGTAATTGGATTACAACGACTCCTTTTATGACCGCGCATACCACATTTACTGCATCTATTCGGTCTTGGAGGCTGCATCTCGTCTATGGTGCCTTTAATTCTAGTAGATTTAGGCCTTCTTGGAGCTCGCCTTGCGGGGGGTGGACCATTTGACCTTCATGTGAAGACCAATACCTTTTTATCGCGTATGGGATGAAATTATACAGAGTATGCCGCTAGATAATTCTGAAAGGAGTACCAATGTGATGCAAAATCATGATAAGCTTTGTTTTCACCATTGGCCACTGACGAACAAGCAGCCATCACGTGGGAACAGAGGAGATGCTGTAGTAATGAGATGTTGCATGTACATGTACAAGTGTCACCATCGATTATAGCTTTGAATTCATCTCCAAAGTAATGAATCTCATGCCGTTCAGTTCGACTGAAACAGACAATTTGACAACGTCATGCTTCGCTTGCTTTCTCCCCTATTTTTGCTTCCCATTTTTGCATGACACGTAGTGTGGAATTCTTAGCTAAATCTCTTCTTTGGAAAAAGTAATCAACGGATCGATAGAAGGTACGTGCAACAAGTGCTCTAATAGGCAAATATCTTGCACCCTTAAGTACACCATTAAAACATTTTGATGCATTAGTCGTCATAACATGAAAACAATCACCATCATCTTTACATAGTGCCTAATTTTCCCACTTTCCACCCAAACTTCTCTCTATCCAGCTGTGTGCTCTTATACTGGTGGTTTTAATTTCTTCACGTATTTTTAAATACTATGTAACATCCTGATATTTTCCACCATTCGCATCCACATATGCCGGATTTGAATTGCTCAAAATACCAGATTGTTAATTTATATTTGGCAAAACTCAGCATATACAGTAAATAAGTACACCACAGAATCACAGACACAGAGTAGTATACAATATGCAACGCAAATAAAAGAATTATAGTTCATGAAGCTACTATATATATAACGGAGTTAAATAAGATACAATAGAAGCCTCAGATAAAATAGTCAAATACAAGATCATAATACATCACTGAAATCAACTGAATAACTGCAAGCTGAAAGATGTAGATGGATCTCCAAACGAACCTCTAACTCTAAAAGTGAGTCTCAAAAGCTGTATCCCTCGGTCTGACCCGAGCGTAAAGCAAAACACAAAACACTCAAGTTAGGATTAACATTCTTATATCAATAAATCCAACCCAAGTGAAATAACAACCGAAATACAAGTAATTCAAAGGATGTTTGGGATAACCATCCTCTAAGGATCCGGTAAACTATCTACTATGTAGTAATATACGCTATTATAGTAGTAATGTATAAAGCAAAGTATAATATGTTTTAAAATAGCGTTAATGCTTTACATTTTCCACCTTAACACATTTTATAGTGCTAATAGTCTATACAATACTATCGTACCTCCAGATCGGAGGCTGCCATAAATAATCCATAGGTATGACAAAAATCAAACCCGTAGAAAGTACGATAGGGTTGGTGACACGGCACAACTAGGCAATGCCAGGGTAGATATACCAATTACGCATCCGGCTGGTGGTAATGCATAACAACAACTACCGCCCACCTTGAGCCACCCTCCCAAAAATCAACAATCAAAAGTGGCCACCAAATCAATCACAAAGTCAGAATATGGTGTCGAAGGAGTGTGTCCGATCAGAGGAGCTACCTCATTGGCCCGAGAATCGCTTGTGTTTTAGCCATCTTATGCCAATTCATGGGAGTCGGGTCCATGTATATACCTCAATAGGATCGTCGCCACCATCCTACTTCATTCTGGAATCTCCACTACGTATACAGTTGTTAAAGTGGTTTCGGAGTTGGCAGAGAGTATGACAACTTCTGATCCCGGTCTCTTTAACAACCAAACGTTATTATAACACTGCGGTCATTTCAAAATAGTTTATACTTCAAAACCAAAATATCATTGCCATTTCAGAACCATATCAATCGATATCATTTCCATTATATCATTTTCCAAAATCATATCACTTTCAAAGTTATAACACTTTCGAAACCAAACACTTGAAATTATATCACTTTCAAAACATAATACTTTGAAATTCATAACTTTGAAAACATAACTTCCATCACTTAAACAGTTTGGATATTAAAATAATATATATAATAAAATAGTTTATAAAGTAAAATAGTTTGTATAAAAAAGTTATAAGTTACAATAGTTTATATTAAAATGATTTATATTGAAATAGTTTGTATGAAACTAATTTACAAAGTAAAATATATAAATAGGCTTAAATATAATTTAAAAATTCTTTATATGATAAAATAGTTTCCTCAAATCAACTCCAAATCAACTCGAATTCAAAAATTCAAGTTTAATCAATTCTCTAATTATCAATTTTCGATTTATATCGGTTTCACAATAACTATTTCAAATTATATCGATTTCAAATACAGATTTTTAACCACAAAATAAACCATTTCAATTTCAATATTTCCAAAGCTTTAAATATTCAAACATTTCAAAACTAAATTTGATAATTTCATATATATCTAAATTTAACTTCATTATTATTCAGTTTTGAAATATCAACTTAATAAATCCAATATCACTTAAATAAACCTCGAATAATCCTAACTACATATTCCCTCAATTTAATCAAACTTGAAATATTCATTTAAATCACCTTAACTAAAGTCAAGTTATAAAACCATATCCTTTAAAATCTCAAATTCGATAAGTTCCAAATCGATTTTTAATTAAATAGAATTCTTAATTGAGTAAAATTTCAAATCAATTTCAAATCCATCTTCTCAATAATTTATCAAAATCATTATAAACTCTGTATAAAAAAAATATGATTTAAATAAATACTTAACCATATTATATTTTAATAAAACCAAAATTTATTATTAAACTTATTTTATATTAAAACAAATTTATACATAGCTTGAAATCAAGAATTTAACTATATATAAAATAACCTTTATATAATATCTAAAATCAATATTCATATAAAACCATATATTTATCCAAAAGCAAAGAAATCATTTTCAAAATATTTATATATAGACCAACGGTGTCTGTATAAAATAATCTATCCTATGGTCAGGTGACACAAATATTTATCATTTCAATCCGCAATTTTAAAAATATACGGGTATATATCATTTCAACCCGCAATCCCAAATTCAATTCAAAAATCGCTTGGGCCTATCATTTCAACCATAACGATTTTCTTCTATTCTACAGATCGTTCGGGTATGTATCATTTCTAGCCATAGTGAATTCTATACTAACTGGGAACTTGCAGAGTGATAACAGATATGATAATAATATAACATACATCATCAATACAAATAACAAATAATGGTGTCAGATGTCACAGGTGAACAGATAGCATATATATATAGCAATGTAAATAACTAACAATAGCATATTTCAATTGTCATTTCGATTGAAATCAAATTTAATAGATAAAAGAACATTAACCGTGAGTGATTGCTCACTTTTCGAGGCTTGATAAATTTGATAACGAAGTGAGTAATGAATCCAGGCGTGAATTCAAAAGCAAAGTGAGATGGGCACGAATTTGATGACAAAGCTGATAACATGAATCGATGAAAACAAATTAAATCAACTTTGATATAAACTGAAGATATATACATTATTATATATATATATATATATATATAGTTTCAATATTTTAGCTTAAAAAACTTCAAATCATTATTCTTAAACAAAATAAAAAAATCAGAATATATATAAATTACATCTTAATTCAATACCCGAAATCAAAAATTTAAAAATAGCGTGAACTCCTACTGTATATAAACCACAACAGTTCTTATATGACTTGCACTAATCTGAAGCTTATATAAAACAATATAGCCAGAATATGTAAATGTTTTCATATACATATGCATACTCAAAACCAATGTCTAGTTTAAACTTTGAATCAAAATATTTTTTTTAGCACAAATATAGTTTCTAAACTTCCGTATATGTAACGACCCGTAAATTCCGTTAATTAAATTTGTCATATTTATTAGATTTGGAATTAAAAAGGAAATATAATTGTTATAATTGGTAACGAAGTAAATGTTAATAATTAACCTATGAAATATTACATTGGTTGTAATAGACTTGATTATAAAGATTGAATTTAATAAACCCTATTTATTTGGAACCTTGTTTATTGTTATGCAAGAGTATAATAAATGTGTTATTACAAGAGATTGAAATGTAAATAGAATTCTAATGAATGAATGGTGGAAAGGATTATACATGTGTATAATTTAATATGAGAGAGGAAAGTATTTAATTGATTATGTAATAAAAACATTGTTAACGGTAATTGGAATAAATTAAGGAATATGTTAGTATAAGTTAATTATTAATAACTTGAAAGGAAATCCAACCAATTCATGTTAAAGGTTACACTTGGTTATAAATGGAATATGAGAGAACTAATAAATATTGCATAAAATTTTGGAATAGTTTGTAATAAATGTTAATAGAGTAAAACCAGGGTTATGTAAGTAATTACAATATTGGTGTGTAAATAATGAACATCTAAAAGTGTAATTAAGAGTAGTGACAATATTTACTGTATGTTACTTATTTTATTGGGTTGTTAAGTTAATTTGTAATCAGTTTTAATTAATTCACTAAATTATGGCAGTTAATGTGGAATAAATTGGTAAGTGAAGAATGTCGGATTCAATAAGATGTAACTAGGTTTATTAAGAAATAACGGACCTAGTAAAGAGGACAATTGATTCAATTCAAATGTTGGAATAAACTTTTATTTAATGGTAATGAAATCAAACCATGATCATAAATGCATGTACATGCTAGCTAAAGTCCCAACATATATACAAGGTAAAGACAAGGCTGCTATTTTAAAAAAAAAGTAAGGACCTTAAAATAAGCATGTATAAGTATTTGACAGTAAGCTAAATAATATACAAACATGTACAACACACGTTCCTATTTCATTCACATAGCAAAGTTTCTTTATACCAAAGCATGAACAGGTTACATATAAATTTTGTCCAGGTTGTGAAATACCAACTTATAGTATTATACTAAGCTAAGCTATTTATATATCCACATACAAATCTTCTTATCATTTACAGTTTAATTTATAAACATTGGTATCAACGTTACAAACTTAAACTGCTATAGAGATTTTAAGAAGTTTTGATTCTTAAAATATCAAGTATAAAAATGTAATTTTCTATTCAGGTTCATTAAGAACAAATGGTCTGCAAAACATGTAGATTGTTAAATCAAAAGGTCACTTTTATGCACTAGTTGATAGGTAGTTGTTTAAATTCAGTAACAAAATTATAAACTATATCCCTAGAAAAGCATGTTTATAATTGTGCATGGCTGCAAAACATGTTTGACGTTACTTTAAAATGAGCTAACAAATAAAGAATATATATATAAACAAATTTCATAAAAGGGGCCATTTTTCAAGGCAATGGGTCAATATAACATGTGCATGACCATATTATCTAGTGATAGAGCAATTTAACTGCATAACAGAGTCAATTGCGACAAACATCATAGTATCAGTATAATGAAATGTAAACAAATGTAAAAATAGCCATTTTTCCCACTGACTCGAATTTCGACGAAACCAGTTTCATCGGATCCGTAACGGTGAATTATAGTAAGGTCGCAAGTTTCGTAGCGATCGGACTTGTCGTTTGATCGTACGGACTCGAAACGCCTTGAAATTTATGCATTTGAAATCAATTGAAATCAATTTGAAAAATATTGATTTTTGCATAACTTCTTCATACGATGCAATTTGAACCTGAAACCTTTTCCATTGCGTTTAAAATATTTTAAAACACCTATTTTGATATATGGGTTTACCCAAATTTCGTCCCGGAGTCGAAACGGGCTTTTGGGCCAATTATCGTGTAGCACGTTTGTTTATCGGATCCATCTATTCTTTTTCTAACCTGCCTATGCAAACCTAGTTATAAACCCTAGCCTCCATCTATTCTAATTTGTTTGTGCGTTCATTTCCGCTCCTCCTCTTCCAAATGTCTGCAAACCCTAGATCCAATTCAAAAATACAATTAAAATTCAAAGTCCTCAGAAAAATTCAGATAAAATATATGTTAAAGATCTCGAAATGCATAATCTGCTGGTGCAATTCGTTTTTCAATTTAAGTTATCGTTTGCTCTGAAATTAAAGATTTATCCTTGGCCGTTCATATCGCCGCATCAAATTCGTAGGATCGAGAAACCCTTTCTGGGTTTTGGAAAGGAGGCTGAGGGGAGTCGATCTATGTGGTTAGTATGGCAATTCGACGGTTGGATTTGGCAGAATTTTCGATTTAGGTTTCGAATTCTATGGGTTTTTGTGGCGGCTGCTCAAAGTTTTGGGGCGCGGGAGGCCGTGCATGGGTGCGAGGCACTGACGTGGTGGCTGGGTCGTGGTCTCTCGGCGGCGTGTACGTGGGCAGTGTGCGTGGCGGCTCGTCAATGTTTCAAGCACGTTGTGATTAGGGTTACTGGGAAACGTGGTCCTCAAATTGAAAAGGAGCAGGTACGTATGCAAATGATGATGATGTGGCCAAGAG
The DNA here is from genome assembly GCA_030765085.1 of Allium cepa. Lineage (NCBI taxonomy): Eukaryota > Viridiplantae > Streptophyta > Magnoliopsida > Asparagales > Amaryllidaceae > Allium > Allium cepa. The sequence continues at coordinate 345,816,950 of CM060938.1, forward strand.
GTTTAATATGTTTTCTTTTCATTTTATTTTATTTTTAAAAATTCAATCGTAATTTTCCCTACATATTTCACATACAACTCCGTTTTACGCGCAGTTTCTTTCGTTAGGATCGTATTGAAATTCCGGACTAGATGACGCTGGTTTGGACAAATTATGAGACCGTCGAATTTTTGGGCTTAAATTGGATTTAAATTCAATTTAAATCCAAAAGGTGAGTGTTTTAACCCACTCACAACTTCTAAAATTTCTCATGTTTGTTAAATTGATTTTAGATATGAGTAGAAATTTATTTATGACTGTTTGGAATGTTTTATTCATTATCTCAGTTAAATCACATTTATTTAAATTAACTGTGAATTAATTTTATTATTGCATAAAAAAATTTGATAGTTAAAATTTATTTATTTGCATATAAACTGCTAGTTAAACAGTTATTAAATTTATTATTGAATATAAACTGTTAGTTAATACCTGTATTTATTACCTGTTATATTTTATATGCTCTATATTGATGTTTGTTTAAATTGGATGAAGATTTGTAATAAATGGTTGATGATTGATATTTGGATGAATGGATGTTCATTTATATTAACTACAAGTTGTTATGCATTTCATTTCATTCGGGATTGTGGTTTGAAATGATATACAACCGCATTTTATTATTAAATTGCGCATTGAAATGATAAATATCTGTATCACTTGACCATAGGGTAGAAAATTATATACAGGCACCGCGGTATATATATAAAATTATTTTTGAAAGGATTTTATGGTTTTGGATATGATACGGTTTAATAAATATTAATTTTTGACCTTATATAAAATCTTATTTTTATGTACATATATTGTTAAATTTTTGAATTTAAGCTATGTATAAATTTGTTAAATAAACTAAATAAGTTGAATAATGGAGTTCTAATGATTTAAATCAATCTAGATTGGAAGGTAAATTAAAAATTAAATTGGAATTGAGCGTTTTTAAGAATTAAACTCTATAAGTGATGTAACTAATTTAAACTTGGAAATTTTAAGGGTATGATATTTATAAGTGGATTTTTATTCAAGGTAAATTAAATGAATATTTCTAGTATAAATAATTTGAAGGAAATATTTAATTGTTAGAAATTTTGAGTTTTAGTTATGGATTTATTTTATGAATATTTCAAAACAAAATAATAGGACAATAAAGTGTTAAATAGAATTTCCAACCTTAAGTTTTGAAATTGTTAAATACTCAAAGTTAGGAATATATTGAAATTGAAGTGGTTTATTTAACTGAAAGTGAATTTAAATTTTATGGATTAGACTAAATTTTAAATGAATAAATTTGTACAGCCGTGAAGATTTTTACTTTATAAAGTAATATGAAATCAACTATTTTATTCTATATACTGCTGAATATCCAAAACCATTCAAGTTTTAGAAGTTATGGTTTTAAAGCTATGAATTTCGAAGTATTATGTTTTGAAAGTTATAATCCAAATATTTGGTTTCTAGATATTATAAATTTTAAGCAGTATGATTTTGGAAAAGAAATATATTTGAAATAAAAATGATATTATTGATTTGGGTTTCTAAAAATAATATCAAAATGAGTTGTTTTGGAAATGGAAATGATATAGTATTTATGGGTTTTTAAATGGATAATTATTTTCTGGTTTCAAAGTATATACTTTTTAAATGACCGCGGTGTTATAATAACGTTTGGTTGTTGAAGAGACCGAGATCATAAGTTGTCATACTCTCTACCAACTCCGAAAACCACTTTAACAACCGTGTACGCGGTGGATATTCCAGAATGAAGTAGGATGGTGGTGGCGGTTCCTTTAAGGTAAATACGTGGACCCGACTCCCGTGAGTTGGCATAAGGTGTCTAAAACAGGAGCGATCGGCGGGTTAATAAGGTAGCACCTTTGATCTGACACATCCCTTCGATATTGTACATTGACTTTGGATTGATTCGGTGGCCACTTTTGATTTTCTTTGGAGGTGTGGCTCGAGGTAGGTGGTAGCTGCGCGCTACGCGTTACCACCGACCCGGAAGCATAATTGGTATATCTACCCTGGCATTGCCTAGTTGTGCCGTGTCACCTACCCTATCGCACCTTGTACGAGTTTGGTTTTCTCCCGTAGCCCGTGTGGTATCCTCTGGTGGCTTCCCGATCAGGAGGGACTATGATATTGGATGGACTACTGGGACTATTACATGTTAAGGGCTATATGGGTAACCCTATAATGCTAAGAAAAAGTAAGTTTATTTTGTAAATAGACACTATTATAATAGCGAAATATACTACATAGTAAATAGTTTAAATATACTACATAGTAAATAGTTTAACGGATCCTTGAGAGATGTGAATCTCGAGCATCTTTTGAGTTACTGCACTCATATTTATTCCTGTTGATTTAACTTACATAAGATGTTTTAGTTCTGACTCGAGTGTTTTGTCTTTTCAATTTGCTTGGGTCAGTCCGAGCGTTTCAGGATCGAAGACTTTAGATCTGGAGGACGAAGATGGAGATTTCTACTATTATTATTAATTATATTCCACTACACTATTTAATTCCGCTGCATTGATTATGATTGGTATGTGAACTCTGATATTTATTGTATAAATAAGAATCAAATGTTTGTAAACATTTTATGAACTGTATATTTATTATTATATTTTATCCTTCCGCTACGAGATTCTATTTTGTTTTTTTCTTTCCCTGGTGTTCCTTATTTACCCCATAATAATCCGCCCTTCCGTATGGTTTGAATTGGCACGTGTGTCGATTTAAAGCATGCGAAAAGGCGGGACGTTACAGTTGGTATCAGAGCTTTGGTTTAGCGATAAACCTTAGCTTTGTGGGGCTTGACTCTTTACTAATAGGGAAATAATACCCTATGGGAGTCGTTGAGTGTGTATATATGAGAGCGTATTTGTTAGCGTTATAAAATTATTTTAATATTGTGTTAATCTGTTCCGTTTTGTATTTATAAATTCTGATTGATGCATGGGACGCTATGACATCAATAAGGATTTCTATACAATTAATAGGACAGACCGACATAATATTTGTTTTTAATATAGGTGAATGAAATAATTTTGCCTATTATATTTTCTATATATAAAATAAAAAATTTCAAATGATATTTATATTTGGCTGCAATAGATTGGTTGTTAGGTAATAAAGTGTATAAATAATAATAGAAACAAGATTGAAAAATAAAATAAATGAAATTTGGAAATTTAGAACTTAAGTTCCAAGGTTTTGAAATTTCTTTCGAATAAATTTTGGAATATAATAATATTATTTATAAGTATTTTCTGATATAAATATTTCAATATAATTTGGAAGAATTGTTTTAAAGAAGATTTTGAAGAAAATAAGTTTTGTATTTTCCTCTCTATCGTTGGAAAGTAATTTCGATGATGGCGGCCGCATCGTCGACGTTCATTTTCGAGTTTCGAAGGGGAAGACCACTGTAGTAGTTTTACTACAGATTCATTTTTGAAAAAAATATATTAACTTTGAATTGTTTTAAATATAATTAGAGATATATAAGTTGAAAGAATATATTTATATATTATTTTAAAATAAATTGAAAATTTAACCCGGTATTGAATTCTTAAATTTCCATTAATTAATTTGTTTCAATTAGTGTAGTGAAATGAAAAGTAAGTAATTAATAATTGAAACCTCTAATTTAGGTAAGAGATTTAATGCTAAGTTATAAAGGAAATAAAAAGGAAGTTGAAATGGTAACTTACAAGACAAAAGGTAAAGATTTATTGAACAATGAATGAATTAAAAGAATTGAGAAAAACTTGTATAACTTTCAATTACATTCTTTAAGAGCATATATATAACTTACCAAATATTAAAAGTTTAAATGTTTAATAAGAGATTGTAATAGAATATTATACAAGTAGAAATTTGAAATAATGAAAGTATTCAATGAAATCGCTATTAAATGAGAATTTAATGTTATAAACTTAAGTTATAATTGAAAATTTACCAAGTAAATTTAATTAAAGGTAAGTATGACAATAGATGATTATAAACTTAAGTAATTAAAGTGTAAATAGATGAGGTCATGCAATTATAAATGAATGTAATATAATAAAGAGAAATTGTAAACTTAAGTAAAAGGGTTGCAGTTATTTCTAAATAAAATTGAAAGGAATAAAATGAAAATAAATCAAAAGAAATAAATGAAAATAAAAAGATAAACCGTTATATGAATGAAGGAATCACTGAATGAATGAAAGAAAGGAAATCAGACAACTAATGCATGAAATAAAATTAATAATAAGTAAATTTGATTTGAATTGTTGTTGTTTGGTTATGATTGTTTGGGTAAGATACTTTAAAATTTGGGTTTGGGTGAATGAATAATCTATTTAGTTTTATCTAAGACCATTGAGTAAATGATGTGCTAGTAGTTTATTCTTCATTCCGTACAATTTAAAAGTTTTCGAACCCAAACAACTATTTGTTTGTTTGATTGAATGGTTGTTTTGTAGTTGTTGTGTATGCTGTTTGTTGAAATTGGTGGTTGTATTGATTTGTTTTTAGTGATTGAAACCACTTAAATATTTCACTTTATATAAATTGTTAACCCTTTGGATTTTATAAGTGAAATGCAGGTTATGGAAGCAATTGCTACTGCTTTTGGTTCCATAAATTAGGCGAAATTTGCTCGACAAATAGGTATGTTTCGGATTTCGGTTTTTAGCGCTATTTTATATATTTTCCCGTGTTGGGATATAATATTTTGGGTATTATATGTGATATTTTGTTATATTTAATATTATATTTCCTCCCGAGCCTCTCCGTACAAAGGAGACTCTGCCAAAAAATTTTGAAAATTTTGGACTTAGAAAAATTTGAAAGTGTTTTACAAACTTTAATAATTTTGTATAAAGGATTTAAATGGGTATAAATTGGTATATTTTATTTTAAATTATTTTATTTTGAAAACTTATTCGTTTATAAATTTAATATTTAAGAAAGATATATTGATTTCTTATTTCTTCTTTTCCCTTCTTTTCCTTTTCGGGGACGAAAAGTTTTGAGTGAGGGAGATTGTAACGACTCGTAAATTCCGTTAATTAAATTTGTCATATTTATTAGATTTGGAATTAACAAGGGAATATAATTGTTATAACTGGTAACGAAGTTAATGTTAATAATTAACCTATGAAATATTACATTGGCTGTAATAGACTTGATTATAAAGATTGAATTTAATAAACCCTATTTATTTGGAACCTTGTTTATTGTTATGCAAGAGTATAATAAATGAGTTATTACAAGAGATTGAAATGTAAATAGAATTCTAATGAATGAATAGTGGAAAGGATTATACAGGTGTATAATTTAATGTGAGAGAGGAAAGTATTTAATTGATTATGTAATAAAAACATTGTTAACGGTAATTGGAATAAATTAAGGAATATGTTAGTATAAGTTAATTATTAATAACTTGAAAGGAAATCCAACCAATTAATGTTAAAGGTTACACTTAATTATAAATGGAATATGAGAGAACTAATAAATATTGCATAAAATTTTGGAATAGTTTGTAATAAATGTCAATGGAGTAAAACCAGGGTTATGCAAGTAATTATAATATTGGGGTGTAAATAATGAACCTCTAAAAGTGTAATTAAGTGTAGTGACAATATTTATTGTACGTTACTTATTTTATTGGGTTGTTAAGTTAATTTGTAATCAATATCAATTAATTCACTAAATTATGGCAGTTAATGTGGAATAAATTGGTAAGTGAAGAATGTCAGATTCAATAAGATGTAACTAGGTTTATTAAGAAATAATGGACCTAGTAAAGAGGACAATTGATTCAAATCAAATGTTGGAATAAACTTTTATTTAATGGTAATGAAATCAAACCATGATCATAAATGCATGTACATACTAGCTAAAGTCCTAACATATATACAAGGTAAAGACAAGGCTGCTATTTTAAATAAAAAAAATGTCAGGACATTAAAATAAGCATGTATAAGTATTTGACAGTAAGCTAAATAATATACAAACATGTACAGCACACGTCCCTATTTCATTCACATAGCAAAGTTACTTTATACCAAAGCATGAACAGGTTACATATAAATTTTGTCCGGATGGTGAAATACCAACTTATAGTATTATACTAAGCTAAGCTATTTATATATCCACATACAAATCTTCTTATCATTTACAGTTTAATTTATAAACATTGGTATCAACGTTACAAATTTAAACTGCTATAGAGATTTTAAGAAGTTTTGATTCTTAAAATATCAAGTATAAAAATGTAATTTTCTATTCAGGTTCATTAAGAACAAATGGTCTGCAAAACATGTAGATAGTTAAATCAAAAGGTCACTTTTATGCACTAGTTGACAGGTAGTTGTTTAAATTCAGTAACAAAATTATAAACTATATCCCTAGAAAAGCATGTTTATAATTGTGCATGGCTGCAAAACATGTTTGACGTTACTTTAAAATGCGCTAACAAACAAAGAACATATATATAAACAAATTTCATAACAGGGGCCTTTTTTCAAGGCAATGGGTCAATATAACATGTGCATGACCATATTCTCTAGTGACAGAGCAATTTAACTGCATAACAGAGTCAATTGCGACAAACATCATAGTATCAGTATAATGAAATGTAAACAAATGTAAAAATAGCCATTTTGGCCACTGACTCGGATTTCGACGAAACCAGTTTCAATGGATCCGTAACGGTGAATTATAATAAGATTGCAAGTTTCGTAGCGATCGGACTTGTCGTTTGATCGTACGGACTCGAAACGCCTTGAAATTTATGCATTTGAAATCAATTGAAATCAATTTGAAAAATATTGATTTTTGCATAACTTCTTCATACGATGCAATTTGAACATGAAACCTTTTCCATTGCGTTTAAAATATTTTAAAACACCTATTTTGATATATGGGTTTACCCAAATTTCGTCCCGGAGTCGAAACGGGCTTTTGGGCCAATTATCGTGCAGCACAGTTGTTTATCGGGTCCATCTATTCTTTTTCTAACCTACCTATATAAACCCAGTTATAAACCCTAGCCTCCATCTATTCTCATTTGTTTGTGCGTTCATTTCCACTCCTCCTCTTCCAAATGTCTGCAAACCCTAGATCCAATTCAAAAATACAATAAAAATTCAAAGTCCTCAGAAAAATTCAGATAAAATATATGTTGAAGCTCTCGAAATGCTTAATATGCTGGTGCAATTCGTTTTCCAATTCGAGTTATCGTTTGCTCTGAAATTAAAGATTTATCCTTGACCGTTCATCATCGTCGCGATCAAATTCGTAGGCTTTCTGGGTTTTGGAAAGGAGGCCGAGGGGAGTCGATCTATGTGGTTAGTATGGCGATTCGACGGTTGGATTTGGCAGAATTTTTGATTTAGGTTTCGAATTCTATGGTTTTTGAGGTGGCTGCTCAAAGTTTTGGTGCACGGGAGGCCGAGCATGGGTGCGAGGCACTGATGTGGTGGCTGGGTCGTGGTCTCTCGGCGGCGTGTACGTGGGCATTGTGCGTGGCGGCTCGTCAATGTTTCAAGCGCGCTGGGATTAGGGTTACTGGGAAACGCGGTCCTCAAATTGAAAAGGAGCAGGTACGTATGCAAATGATGATGACGTGGCCAAGAGGTTTAATATGTTCTCTTTTCATATTTTTTTTAAAATTCAATCGCAATTTTCACTACATATTTCACATACAACTCCGTTCTACGCGCGGTTTCTTTTGTTAGGATCATATTGAAATTCCGAACTTGATGACGATGGTTTGGACAAATTCTGAGACCGTCGAGTTTTTGAGTTTAAATTGGATTTAAATTCAATTTAAATCCAAAAGGTGAGTGTTTTAACCCACTCACAACTTCTAAATTTCTTATGTTTGTTAAATTCGTTTTAGATATGAGTAGAAATTTATTTATGACTGTTTGGAATGTTTTATTCATTATCTCAGTTAAATCGCACTTATTTAAATTAACTGTGAATTAATTTTATTATTGCATAAAAAAAATTTGACAGTTAAAATTTATTTATTTGCATATAAACTGCTAGTTAAATAGTTATTAAATTTATTATTGAATATAAACTGTTAGTTAATACCTGTATTTATTACCTGTTATATTTTATATGCTATATATTGATGTTTGTTTAAATTGGATGATGATTTGTAATAAATGTTTGATGATTGATATTTGGATGAATGTATGTTCATTTATATTAACTGCAAGTTGTTATGTATTTCATTTCATTCGGGATTGCGGTTTAAAATTATATACAACCGCATTTTATTATTAAATTGCGGATTGTAATGATAAATATCCGTATCACTTGACCATTGGATAGAAAATTACATACAGGCACCGCGGTATATATATAAAATTATTTTTGAAAGGATTTTATGGTTTTGTATATGATACGGTTTAATAAATATTAATTTTTGACCTTATATAAAATCTTATTTTTATGTACATATATTGTTAAATTTTTGAATTTAAGCTATGTATAAATTTGTTAAATAAACTAAATAAGTTGAATAATGGAGTTCTAATGATTTAAATCAATCTAGAGTGGAAGGTAAATTAAAAATTAAATTGGAATTGAGTGTATTTAAGAATTAAACTCTATAAGTGATGTAACTTATTTAAACTTGGAAATTTTAAGAGTATGATATTTATAACTGGATTTTTATTCAAGATAAATTAAATGAATATTTCTAGTATAAATAATTTGAAGGAAATATTTAATTGTTAGAAAATTTGAGTTTTATTTTATGGATTTATTTTATGAATATTTCAAAACTAAATAATAGGACAATATAGTGTTGAATAGAATTTCCAACCTTAAGTTTTGAAATTGTTAAATACTCAAAGTTAGGAATATATTGAAATTGAAGTGGTTTATTTAACTGAAAGTCAATTTAAATTTTATGGATTAGACTAAATTTTAAATGAATAAATTTGTACAGCCGTGAAGATTTTTACTTTATAAAGTAATATGAAATCAACTATTTTATTCTATATACTGTTGAATATCCAAAACCATTCAAGTTTTAGAAGTTATGGTTTTAAAGCTATGAATTTCGAAGTATTATGTTTTGAAAGTTATAATATAAATATTTGGTTTCCAGATATTATAAATTTTAAGCAGTATGATTTTGGAAAAGAAATATATTTGAAATAAAAATGATATTATTGATTTGGGTTTTTAAAAATAATATCAAAATGAGTTGTTTTGGAAATAGAAATGATATAGTATTTATGGGTTTTGAAATGGATAATTATTTTCTGATTTCAAAGTATAAACTTTTTAAATGACCGCGGTGTTATAATAACGTTTGGTTGTTGAAGAGACCGGGATCAGAAGTTGTCATACTCTCTGCAATCCCAAAAACCACTTTAACAACCGTGTACGCGGTGGAGATTCCAGAATGAAGTAGGATGGTGGTGGCGGTTCCTTTAAGGTAAATACGTGGACCCGACTCCCGTGAGTTGGCATAAGGTGACTAAAACAGGAGCGATCGACGGGTTAATAAGGTAGCACCTTTGATCAGACACATCCCTTCGATATTATACTTTGACTTTGGATTTATTCGATGGCCACTTTTGATTTTATTTTGGGGTATGGCTCGAGGTGGGCGGTAGCTGCGCGCTACGCGTTACCATCGACCCGGAAGCGTAATTGGTATATCTACCCTGGCATTGCCCAGTTGTGCCGTGTCACCTACCCTATCGCGCTTTGTACGAATTTGGTTTTCTCCTGTAGCCCATGTGGTATCCTCTAGTGGCTTCCCGATCAGGAGGGACTATGATATTGGATGGACTACTGGGACTATTACGTATTAAGGGCTATATGGGTAACCCCTTCATGCTAAGAAAAAGTAAGTTTATTTTATAAATAGACACTATTATAATAGCGAAATATACTACATAGTAAATAGTTTAACGGATCCTTAAGAGATGTGAATCCCGAGCATCTTTTGAGTTACTGCACTCGTGTTTATTCCTGTTGATTTAACTTACATAAGATCTTTTAGTTCTGACTTGAGTGTTTTGTCTTTTCAATTCGCTCGAGTCAGTCCGAGCGTTTCAGGATCGAAGACTTTAGATCTGGAGGACGAAGACGGAGATTTCTACTATTATTATTAATTATATTCCACTACACTATTTAATTCCGCTGCATTGATTATGATTGGTATGTGAACTCTGATATTTATTGTATAAAGAAGAATCAAATGTTTGTAAACAGTTTATGAACTGTATATTTATTATTATATTTTATCCTTCCGCTGTGAGATTCTATTTTGTTTTTTCTTTCCCTGGTTTTTCCTTATTTACCCCATAACAATCCGCCCTTCCGTATGGTTTGAATTGGCACGTGTGTTGATTTAAAGCGTGCGAAAAGGCGGGACGTTACAGTATATATAGCACCTATATATATATATATATATTTATAAAAACTGTATAAAAATGAACTAACATAAAACAGAGCTTGTAAAAAAAATGTTGCAACTAATATATATAGTACTGTAACACTTATAAACTACTGTCTGATGATAAAAATCTACATACTATAAGGTACTAAATAAGCTAACATGTTTATATATGAAAGCTTGTTATATAAAAATAAATTGTACAACTTTTATAACTGACAGTTGATAAAATCTATAAACTTTATAACTTATATAAATTCAATACGTAGATAACTACATATAAACAATATATACCAACAATTATGTATATAAATTATCCTTTAAGAAAATATAATATCAAGGTTTTAAATCTCGGATTTCGGTCACGTCTCATCTCGAAGAATTTAGGGAGCTTATGTAACGACCCATGAATTTAGTTAATTTAATTTGTTATATCAATAAGATTATGGAATTAAATTTCTAAAGATATAATTGTTATAATTTGTAATGCAGTAAATGTTAAGAATTAACCTATGAAATATTATATTGATTAAAATAGACTTAATTAAAAAAGTTAAATTTAATGAATCCTATTTATGGGAACTTTATCTATTGGTATGCAAATTTATAATAAATGAGGTCTGCAAGAAATTGAAATTTGAATAAAATTCTAATGAATGAAAGTACCGAAAAGCGTATACCCGGATGTAATTGTATATGAGAAATAAAGGAACGTATTAAATTGATTTATGTAATAAAACATTGTTAACGGTATTTGATTTTTAATTTAAGAAAACGTGTTAATGCAAGTTAATATTTAATGAACGTTACAATTTAATTAAGATTCAAATATTTTGACTTAGCTATAAAAAGAATATAATAAAAACAAATACAATCAATGTTAGAAACAAAATTTTAATGTTTCTTGTTGATAATAAACCTTACTTTAATGATTATTAGTATAGTAACGGAAGTGTAAATGAAAATTAATAGAAACATAAGTTTATTTTAAGGTAGTAATTGATAAATTGGGAAGATAGTTCATAGTATGTTAATTGATGAATTAATACGCAATGTATGTAGAGTAATAAGTTGGTTTAAGGATGAAATTAAGGAAAATTCATTTATTGGTTTTAAAACCTTAATTAATGCATTTAATTGATAGAAGTACATTTAGGAATATAATATTTATTCAAATTAAGTGGTACATAGGCGTATATTAATGTCATGAAATAAAAATTTAGCGTATATGAAATTATAAATCCGGATCGATAAGTAACGAACTTATGAATGCAATTAAAAGCAAATAGGTGGCAATTAATATAGGTTGCTTGTTTATTTAATGTGTCAAATAAATTTTTGGTAATCGATTTCAGTAAATATTAATTTAACATTTGGTTACTGTAAATTAAAGTAACAATTGATGTAATAAAGAATGAAAAGCCTATTAAATGGGATTATTGAAAATAAAATTGGTAATTTCTGAATTAGTGAAATTGGAAGTAAGGATAGTAATTATTGTAATAATTATAATGGGAGTCAATTAGAATTTAATGAACCTTAATGTATATTAATGAGAATTTAAGGCAATAGTCACCAAATATGAAGGAAATAGGATGAATTGAAATGTAGTTTATTTGTAAAACAATAAGTTATGTAATATAGGAATGAAATCAAAATAGATAAGTTTAACTAAGACTTTAGTTTCAAATAAAGGATGAAATTGACCAAAATATAGTAAATGGAAATATGATAGTCAATAAATAAAGGATGAAATGAGAGCATTAATGTAATGAATGTAAAATAGATATTAACTATGATTATAGAAAGGTTTAATAGAAAATGGAAGGATTGAAATCAGGTGTAAAGCAATGTATTTTAGGTAATTATAAATAACTGGATTTATTTAAATTGAAAATAAATGAAATTAAACATTTAAATATTACGTTAATAGAGATTTAACTGAAATCTAAGAATATTAAAATAATAGATTTTGAACCCAATATTAAATCTATCTACTTTAAATTTGTGAATGGAATAATCGTTGATTTATTTGATTTAAGGGGGAATCTGTAATGATCCCGGTTTAAAGACGAATTTAAGTTTGTAATTATATTTAATTTTGGGTTAAACTATGGATTTGTTTGAAATTTTCAAATTTAATATGGTATATATGCTTATTTGTTTTTGAATTTGGATTTGAAACTCAAAATAAATATTTTTAAATTGAATTGGATTATAAATAAAATTTTGATTTGGAAATTCAAAATGTTTAAAATAAAAATTTATCCTACCAATATTGAATATAAGTGTAAAATATAAAATAAAATATACATTATAAATTTAATGTTTGACAATTAAACTATAAATAGAAACAAAAGTCAAGAACTATGTTAATAATAAATATATAGGGTAACTCATATGGATATATGAGATTATTTTAGTAAAAATAAAATATAAATACTTAAGCAAACATAAGATAAATATATACCATAACAATTTTCATATGAAGTACATGTATATTGTATGTGAATTAGGCAAGCAAGTTTAAAAGTCATTTCAGTAAAAATGCAAAAAAAATATCTATGTAATAAAACTTACAAAAGAAGATAATGAAACAAAACAAATAGCATAAGTTGTTGACAAAATAGGACGCATGCATTTAATAACACCCTCTCAAGCACAAATAAAAATATTTTCAGCCGAAATTATGTTAAAATCATATCAGTAAAAAAAGATAAAAATCTTTAGTCAAAGCAACAAAAATCTGACCAAAACAAAGATAAGCTCAAACCAGTAAAACCTTCCCCTTATACGAACTATTTTTCTATATATATGTGTAACTTTTATTCCAGTTCGTTCAGTAAAGAAATTAAGCAAAACCAGAGAAAAAAATAGGAAACATCATTCAAGTTTAACAAAAGCAAAACAGGATTCAAGAAAAATAAAACTGCAGTTTCAAAACAACAATTTCTCTCTGCTTTTCAATTTGAGGCAAGTAAACCTTTGAACTAAAATTTAAGTAACAAATAGGAGTTGCATATGAATTACTGCGATAGATGATGGATCTGCATGAATGTACATATGAGTGCTTCTGTGTGTTTATAGGGTGTGTTTATCTGTTGATTTAAAAGCATCTCTGTTCTTATTTTAAGCCTTTGCTTTTTAATATGTAAAATGAATCACCTTTAAATTTGATGCATATGTTAAATGGTTGAAGTAAAACTTGTGATCTATGTTAGAAAATGGGTGTGCATGATGGTATTAGGATTCTAAATCATGTTTATATGTATGTAGTTGCTGTGTATGTCTGAAAATCAGACATAGGAATTTTTTTCCAAACTTATAGGTTTTGATTTGTTCAAAAAAAATCATTTCTCAATTCTCTAATTCATTTCGGACAATAGAATCTAAGCAAAAGATGTTAGTTTAAACAAGATTCAAATTTTAAAAATAGTTCAAAGATAAACAAACCAAAATCTCTGGAATTTTTTTTAATTGCAGTCAAAGTCTAAAATATGTTAAAATTCAAACATTAATATTTATTGTTTCCAGATTATAACTTGAAGCTATTTAGGAAGTTATGATTTTTAAAACTAAAATCAATTTTTTAATAAAGCATTGAGGTTGCATTTTGGGTTTAACTGGAAATCTTATTTGAGGAAACCTCTGGCGATAGAGGGGTAGGGAGGACTCGGGGTTTTGTCTAAAGCTAGTTTGAGGATCATGGATGTTGGGAAAAAAGGTGGAAGTGGTGCACGACCACTGTGGCGTCGGCGAAAGGGCGATTGAGTTTTAAACCTTAATTTTGGACGAGGTCGAAGATGAGGCATTTTCGCACCCTCTGGTTGATCGAGCTGCGTGGTATTTAAGGGGATGGCAGTGTGGAGGTTGGCGAGGTCGTGGTCAGAGTCTTGAGACTTCCGGTGGTCGGTGACGTGGTTGCGAGGTGATTTTGGTTCAGGTTTTTGAACGATATGCGTAATTTTGATTCAGTATGTTTGGCTTCGAATTGAACTTCGGTTTGGAGTGTTAGGATGATTTGCGACTTGCCGAGGATTTTGGAGCTCGCCGGAATGGCGGCACAACGCCGTGCACGTGCACGTGGTTTCTGACATGTTTTGGGTTGCGTCTCTGTATTGGGGAAGAAAGGGGTGAACTCGTGTTTTCGCTCGGGGAAGATGATGTGTTGCTCGGGTGCATAAATGCGCTCGCGTGATACTGTAGTTTTTAATTAAACTTAGCTGAAAGGAAAAAAACGTAGAAGAGAAGTACGAGGAGATGAGAGAGCGACAAAACTCGAGCAACACTCGAGTAAAACCTCTAACATTTCGTATTTGTTTTCAAATTGGGTTAAGCCCAATAAATTTCAAGTTATAATGTTAAACAAACTTTAGTAATTATGAAGTAATTATTGTTTGACTATTTTGGGTTAAGAACTAATTTCAAGTTTTAATTAACCAAGTGAATACATAACAATGTTCCTAAAACCTTGATTAAAATTTTATAATTAGTAGTTAATATAAGTAAGTTTTAATTTTAGTTAAATTTAGAGTCTTCTAAGTTAATAATAATCGATTTCAAAGTTTAGAGAAGATGTTTAAAATGTTAATCAAGACTAATAATGATTATTATCAATTGTTTGAAAAAAGGGGTAATTAAGAATGGTTAATTAATTTAAATTTGTAATTAACTAAGTGTTAGAGATTGATTAATTTGAAATTAAAGATTGGGTTAATTAACAATTAAGCGTTTAATTTATCTGTAATTAAGAATTGTTAATTAGATAATTTAAAGTTGACTAATTTATAATTAGTAGTTAATTAAGATAATTAATTAAGGAATAATTAATTAAAGATTTAATTAATTTATCATAAAGAATAGTTGATCATTGGTTTAAATAAATCAATAAAAATAGTTATGTGGTTAATTCTTTTAAATCACCTTCACTTTAAATTGAAGATGATTGATTAATCATCAAATATTGTGTATTGGATTGATATTTCTGTTTGTGATTGTGATACTGTGTGACGTGAATTGCTCTATGTTGAACTGCGATTTGTGATTTGTTTCTACATTCATGTGAAAACCCTTTTTGACCCGTAAATCGGCATTTGAATTTCGATGCGACAGGGAGTCGGATTCCGATTGGTTATCCAAAACCCACATCGAATTATAATGATAAATCCTTGTGATTGATAAATTTACTTTATCTATGAATCTTTGAGTGAAGATAAGCGTTATCGGTTATACCGCTTATCGATGTTGATATATCTGTGATGATTGATGTGTGCACTATTGGGTAAAACCCCTGGACCACGCTTATACACACTCAAATATGGATTGCACGCGGAAATCGGTTAAGTCACAGATATTTGAACTTTTAAAATAGTTTTGAATTTGAATTTTAAATTCAAATAGTTTGGAAATGGAATTGAGTTAAAATAAAAAGCTTTTGAAAAGGAATTCCAAAAATAAAAGTTATTCTCAATTACTAGGTTAAGATTTGAAATTTGAATGATTTGATTTAAATTGGAATTCAATATCTGAGATTGAATTCTATATTTGGTATTTATGATATAAAACGGTATACAAGCTTATACGGATTTTAAACCATTTTTAAAGTGTTGTTCTGGGAATTTGAATTGACCCAAAGATTTTAACTTGTATAAATGAGATCGGATGTTACGAAATAAAACTGTTTGTTTTCAAATGATAAAAGCTTTCATATGAGAAACGAATTTCCAATTTGTATTAAAGGGATTTCAAGTTTGAATTGAAATAGTTTTCCAAGTTATGGATGAATCTTTGGAAACGAATTTTGAAAGCTATAAGTCAAATCTTGATTTAAAGGTTTAATTGAATTTATCCATTTGAAATGGAAATTGTTTTGAAACCCGTGAATGAATCTTTGTGAAACTGAGTGTACTTTGTGAAATGAATCTTTTTGTTTAAAATATTTGAAATGGTAATTGGTTTAAACCATTTGAACTAGTTTTGAATTTTAAAGTTGTGACTTAATTGAAATCCCATATCCATATGTTTTTAAATATTGCGCTCATTATAGGGTTTAGCCGGGAGAGGACTTTGTGTCATATAACCCATTCCGAATAATGATACGACGTTATGGATAATATTTGAGGACCGATGGTGAAGACCGGATATTTGCGAGAACGATAGGAAGTTCCTTAGCCTGACCATTTGTTGGAAATCCAAAGAAAACCGGCCTTGTGTTGGTAGAGAGCCGGGTAGGTTCTCCGGGCATCCCTCCAGAGGCGTTCCCATGTGGAAATAGGAAGTTCCTTAGCCTGACCATTTGTTGGAAATCCAAAAAAACAGTACGCGCGCTGTACGTTTTTAGTTGTATAACCTGCCATGGAATGTGGAGGTAACATGCTATTGAACATGGTAGCTATAGTAGGCATAAGTGTGAAATGCCTAAGCTGGCTAAGATTAATATTATACTTTCGAAATGTTTTCCACTATGCGCTAATAATAATAATATCAAAATGGTTTTCGCATACTAAGCATTCTTGACTATCATAAGGAGAAATCTCCTCCAATTCTGTGTTTGCATGGTGTGTGTGGCAGGAGGCCTTATGGTAGTTTTATTTTGCAAAAAGCATTGCGGATTTCAAATTTAAATCTTTTGATTATTTTTAAAGGCAAACCGTTTTTGTTTGCTCACATCAGTCCCATGACTTACTCGGAGTTTACTGTTCCCTTCCTAAACTCTGGGTGCCCATAATTTTCCACACGGGCAGTCTAGAGTTTGGTTTTTCAGATAGTCAGGTCTAGTATATTATTTGGAGCTAGTTCAGTCCTTGGACGATTGACCTTGCTTGCTTATCTTGGTGAAACGTGATGGGGGATTCTTGCTTTTTGTTTGGTGGCGAGCAGGAGACTCTTATCCCTACACGTCCTCTTTAAGTGGTTGGTTAGCCTAAGGTGTGACAGTCGAAAGGCTAGCCGTAAAAGCAAGTTTGGGGTACCAGTGTATGCCATGGCAGGGCTGGGATGGTTGAAAAGCCTACCAGTCGAGATTGGAGTTTTGGAGCTTTGTCTTTGGAGCTTTTGGAACAGAGTTGCAGTATTGGATTCTGTGAAGATTCATCTTATATTGTATCGTGTTCCACTGTATTTTGTGTTGTATATTCTCTGATGTTGATGATTATCATTGTATCAAACTGATGTATTGGATGTTGTATTCATGTTGTATCAGTGATAACATCTTTTATTTCCGCTGTGTTATTTAACATCTAATGGTGTTGCAAGCTCCGACGATACGAATTTGATGTTGTTTGTCGGACATCGAGTTCGGGTCGTCACAATATTATACTCTGACTTTTGGATTTATTCGGTGGCCACTTTTGATTTCTTTGATTTGGGGGTGTTGCTCGAGGTGGGCAGTAGCTACGGCTATGCGTTACCATCAACCTAGAAGCGTAATTGGTATATCTACCCTGACATTGCCTAGTTGTGCTGTGTCACCTACCCTAGCGCGCCTTGTACGATTTTGTTTTGTACCATACCTATGGAGTGCCCTCTGACGATTCCCAGTACGGGGGAGATTACAGTACTGTATAGACTATGAGAATATAAAAGTGTGTTAAGGTGGAAAGTGTAAAGCCTTAACGCTATTTAAAAGTAAGTTTATTTTACTAATAGGCACTATATTAATAGCGAATTATTACTACATAGTAAATAGTTTAACGGGTCCTTAGGATATGTGAATCCCGAGCATCTCTTGAGTTACTGCACTCACGTTAGACACTGGATAGGAGATGTCAAATCCCATAAACATCTTCGACGCCGTTTCACTCATATTATTTATTGTTGGTTTAATTTACATAAGATCTTTTAGTTCAGACTCGAGTGTTTTGTCTTTTCAATTCGCTCGGGTCAGCCTGGGCATTTCAGGAATTGAAGGCCTTATTTCTGAAGGATGAAGACGAAGATTTCATTATTATTATTATTATATATTATATTGTTCCACTACACAATGTATTCCACTGCATCGATTATTATTCACTGGTGTGTGCAACTCTGATATGTATTGTATAAATAAAATCAAATGTTTTGTAAAACAGCTTTATGAATTGTATATTTGATTATTATATTTTATCGTTCTGCTGCAAGATTGATTTTTTTTTCTTTCTCTACTTTTTCTTCTTTACCCCATAACAATACGCCCTTCTGTATGGTTTAAGTCTGACGTGTGTGGTTTATCGTCCATTTAAAGCGTACAAAAAGGCTGGACGTTACATCTGGTATCAGAGCTTTGGTTTAGTGAAACCTTAGCTTTGTGGGGTTTGACTCTTTACTAATAGGGTAGTAATACCCTATGGCGAGTCGCTGAGTGTATATATATGAGAGAGCATATTTGTTAGTGTTATCAAAATATTTAATATTTTGTTAATCTGTTTCGTTTTGTATTTATAAATTCTGGTTGGTGCATGGGACGCTATGACATCAATAGGGATTTCTAAACACCTAATAGGACAGACCGACATAATATTTGTTTTTAATATAGGTGAATGGAATAATTTTGCCTATTATATTTTCGATATATAAAACAAATTTTATAAATGATATATATACTTGGTTGTATTATATTGGTTGTTAGGTAAAGAAATTTATAAATAATAGTTGAAATGAGATTGAAAACAAAATAAATGAAAATTGGGAATTTAGAACTTAAGTCACTGGGTTTTGAAAATTTCTTTCAATTGATTTTGGAATATTATAATAATATTATTTAGAAGTATTTTTTGATATAAATAATTCAATATAATTTGAAAGAAATGTTTTAAAAGAAATTTTGGAAAGAAATTAGTTCTGTACTCCCCTCTCTGTCATTGGAAAATAATTTCGGTGATGGCGGCCGCATCATCGACTGTAACAACCCGCATATTTATCGATTTAATATTTAAATATTTTATTTAAATATTAGGTCGTTAATCGGATATTGGTCCGAAAAGCTACTTTTTGCAAACGGTCAAATTAGGACTTGAGACCACTTCCATTGAGTTTGAAATGCCGTTTACAAATTTTTAAGTATAAACATCGATAGGTTTGGAGTTAGCGAAATTTCACTAACTTTTCCCGCTTTGGACTTTGAGTTAGTTTAGCCTATTAAGCCCAAGTTCCAACCCCCTTCTCCTCACTCTTCATAAATTTCCTAACTAACTCAAGCTTGGGCATTAATGGTGAAAAGAATGGGAAATTAAAACTCCAAGCACAAATTCAATTGCAAATCCAAAATTCAACTCCAAATTCAATTAGAAGATATTGGATTCAAGCTTTGGATTGCTTCTCCTTGCTTTCAAGCTTCATCTTCATAAACTTTAGTGCAAAGGTGAGATTTTTATCTCACAATTCTAGTCTATAACTATATTGGACTGTTGGGAATGATTCCCTATCACTTTTGCATGCACATTTGCATTTGGTTTGAATCGAATTGGCGAAAAACTCCAATTTTTAGTGTTTTTGGTTAAATTCTGCACTTAGGTCGTTCTGCCTATGCTAGGTCGTTCGCGTGGAAAAGTCTCGGCCTCAAAATAGCTCGTTTCCGACCTTAAAATGGCTTACAACGTTAGGTCGCTTGGCACTCGGAATTAGGTCGTAGGTCGTATGGCTCTTAGGTCGTAGGTCGCGGGCTTTTAGGTCGTTAGGTCGCAAACACTTAGGTCGTTTCTGGCCTTAAGTCCCCTATACAGCCTTAGGTCGCTCGCTCTGGCTCCTTAGGTTGTAAGTCGTGGGCCTTTAGGTCGTAGGTCGTCAGGCCGTTAGGCCTTAACTCGTGTGGCCTTGGTTCTTTAAGTCGCTCGGCCTTGCCTTCCATTTTTAGGTCGCATGACCTTCTAACCCGCTAGGTCGTTGGACCTATAACCCGTTAGGTCATTGGGCCTATAACCCTTAGGTCGTTAGGCCATTAACCCACTAGGTCGCATGACCTATAACCTGTTAGGTCGCTTGACCTGTGCTATTGTTAGGTCGCGAGTTCCTTAGGTCGCTCGTCTCCCTTAGGTCGCTTGACCTGTGCTATTGTTAGGTCGCGAGTTCCTTAGGTCGCTCGTCTCCCTTAGGTCGCTTACCTGGTTGAGTCGCACCTCACCTTAGCTCGGCCATGATTAGGTCGCGAGTTTCCTTAGGGTCGCTTACTCCTTTAGGTCGTGACCCTTTAGGTCGAAACCCTTTAAGTCGCTCGATCCTATCCTTCCTTTGGTCTTCACTAGGTCGTACCGTTTTGGTCGGGGCGCTGCCCCGCACCCCGCCGGGGGCGCTGCCCCTTGGACCCCCGCGACCTGACCGGGCAGGTCGAACCCCGTAAGCGGTGGCGTTGCCCCCGCACCCCCACCTTGGGGGGTTGCCACCCCCCTGGACCCCCCCTCCGTAGGGGATCTTATCTGAAAAACATTGAGCTGATTTCCTTGGATTTTATTCGCATCTCCGTATGCGATCTTTGTGACTGATTGTTTCTACACTTGCTTATGTGTTTTGTCACTTTATAATATAAAGGTTTCAATACTAGTAGTAAATATCAAAACTCTTTTAACAAACAATTTCAACTCTATTTTTTAATAACAAAGCTCTTTTCTTAAACCGTTTTCCAACCTATTAGTATATACAAGCCTTTACCTCACTCGGATGAGAAATCTAATTAAACGACTTAGTAAAACAAGTGGTATGAAACGCTTGCGTTCACTTCGTCGGTTAATTCTTGGACTTGTTCGATTGAACCTCTTGTGATAATTTTATTAGTGAAGATTTACAGTTTGTTCGTAAATATTTAAGTTAAGCAAGTGGTTATGGGACATGAAGCTAAACTTCTATATTTACTAGCTTAGTGTAATTGACACTTCTCGTTGATCTTGATGATCGCTTTATGAATTAGACTAGCAATTGCGCGATGTCTCTTTCATTGCAAGGTTAGACTAGACACCACTTGTGTGATTCTATTCACACATACCTTTCTGCTTTTTGGTTAGTCTCGACCTCAATCTGTGTGATTCCATTCACACATGTGGGGTAGCTCCCCATGGTCTTCGGACCGTCATGTGATAGGCCTCTTTCCCTTTTTATGATTTCTGGATTTCTTGTGTTGATTTCTGGAATTTATCTCTTTGACTTGTCATGAGTACAAGTTTAGGGTATGATGCCCTCTTTGGATCTTTGAGAAGATTCTTGTGATATTGATTTATCTCTTATCGGTTGATCTCCTGTTGATCATTAATTGCATACTTATAGTAGTATGTCAGTATGGATATTTTATGTTTATGCCATATCTTTTATTTTATATCATGTCATATGATATTTATAGCTAGACTGATCCGTTTATTATTTTCTTATAAATAATACTCGGGTCAGGCCGAGATGTTACAGGTGCTACTGCTTGACTCTTCCCCCAGTGATTCACTACTCAGACTTTTGGCTACTTGTTTAGATTAGCAGCTTTTGTTGTTTACACTTGAGATATAGACTCATAGTTGTATTCTTTTGTATAGCATGCGTTGCTATTCTTTTGTATTATCGTGGATCTTTTTAGACCACTACTCTGATGTACACTTTTATGTGATATATATTCATATCTCTTTCCGCCTTTGTGATATGGATATCTGTGATTGATTCGCATGTTATGCTTACTTCTATATTTGTTTCCGAAGATCATTTTATAGCCACCGTGTGATAAGAAATTACACGGATGGTCGCTCCTCAACAGCCTTATTCTCCGCGCTAGTTGACAGCACTACACCGTAGTGTTCTTGGCTAGTGTGGGTATAGAGGTGGGGCGTCACATCGACATTCATTTTCGAGTTTCGAAGTGGGAAGGCCACTGTAGTAGTTTTACTGCAGATTCATTTTTGATAAACAGATATAAATTTTAAATTGTTTTAAATATAATTAAATATATAAGTTGTAAGGATATACATTTGTCTATTATTTTAAATGTTTTTAATAAACACCCGGTATTTAAATTCTTAAGTTTCCGATAATTCATAGTTCAAGTATAGTAGTGAAACAGAATAAAACTAATAGATAATTGGAGACGTTAATTAAAATAAGAAATTTAATGCTAGGTTATGAATGAAATTAAAGGAAGGTTGAAACTGTAACCTATGAAATAAAGAATAATATTATTAAACATTTAGTAATTTTAAAGAAATAAAAATTAACTTATGTAACTTCTATTACATCCTTAAAAGCATGTATATAACTTACCAACTATAAAAAGTTAGAATATTAAAAGAAATTGTAATGGATATTATACAAGCAATAAAATTAAGGAAATAGGAAGTAAGTATTGAAAGCATAAGATTGTACACTTAAGTAAATGAATTAATATGCAAAGAAGTTAAATTAAAGATGGATACTATAAATAAATGAAAATTATAAGAAAATATAAGTAAGTAATTCTAAACTTAAGTAATGAAAAAATATATGAAGGTAAATATTAATTGAATAAAAAGGAAATCAAATAATAAATGCTATGAAATGAAATCTAAAAGAATAAACTTGATCGGTTGTTTGAAATTGTTGTTTGTTTTGGTTTTCTGTTGTTTGGGTAAGGATACTTTAAAATTGTTTGGATGAATGAATAATCTCTTTAGTTTCACCTCAGACTGTTGAGTGATGGGTACACTTAGTAGTTTATTTTTTCATTCCGTACAATTCAAAGTTTGAATCCGAGCAACTATTTGTTTTGTTTGATATAAATGAATGATTGATTTGTGTTGATTCTATGTGATGCTCGTATGCCGTGTTGCAAGTGATTGATGTTTGTATTGATTTGTTGTTTATGGTCGAGACCACTTAAATATTTCATTTTATATAATTATTAATTCTTCTAGATTATATAAGTGAAATACAGGTTATGGAAGCAATTGCTACTGCTTTTGGTTTCATAAATAAGCATAAATTGCCCGACAAATAGGTACGTTCTCGGATTACGGTTTTATAGCGCTATTATATTATTTTTCCCGGGTTGGGATATATTATTTTGAGATATTGTGTTGTATATTGTTATATTTTATATTATATTTTCTCCCGAGCCACTCCGTACAAAGGAGACTCTGCCGAAATTTTCCGTAAATCTTGGACTTAGAAAATATTTTGAAATGTTTCCAAACTTTGTTAATTTGAATATAAAAGATTTAATTGTTCATAAATCTACATTTTATTTAATTTATCCAATTCTGTAAACATATTGTTACGAATATAATGTTTTGAATAATAGATATTAATTTATAAATTCTTATTTTCCCTCTTTTTCCTTTTCGGGGATGAAAAGTTTTGAGTGGGGGAGAGTATAACGACTCGTAAATTTTGATAAATAAATTGGTTAGTTTAATTTAATTTTGCAATTAAATTTAGGAAGAAATAAAAAATTTACAAGTTATAATGAATTGAAATTAGTGAATTGGGAAATGAATTCAAAGTTGTATTAACCGAGGAAGCAATACGTAATAAATTTAAAATTTGTACAATCAAGGTTAGATAAGTAATTTTAATGTTTGTTGATTAAAAACATTACTTTAACGGTAATTAATATAATAACGGAACCGTGGATGTAAATTTAATAGAAACATAGATTTATTTATAAGGTAGGAATTGATGTAAAGAAAAGTTGAAACCAAGTAAATAATTTATTGAGAATATTTAACCATAATTAATGTATATATTTGACAAAGATATAATAAATGAAAATAGGATAGTTAATAACAAAGAAGTCAGAAAATTTGAATAGATTTAATGTAACATTTATACAACTTTAAGATGTAAATGGCGTATAATAGTTTAATAGAGAAGTACCCGTGTTGACATCACCTTTAAGATGGTAAATTTATAATTGATTCATAATAAGGAAATCAAATGAATGGATTTATTTGAATGGTAATTGACAATTAATGAATGTATTAAAATTGTAAAGGTCAAAATTGATTACATTAAATAAATTAGGAATTTAATTTCATTAAAGGTAATTAAATATTATCTTAATGTAAAATTTAGATAATTTTTGAAATTAATGCTAACTCCATTCAAAATATGACAATTTGTGTAACATTTGGCTTGTAAGCATATATTATAAGTTACCTGTTTAATTAGTGGATGGAATTAGAATTTGAAATAAATGTTAATAAAATAAATAAAAGTTACATTAATGTGAGAAGTAATACAATGTTTAGAAGTTGTTAAACTAGAGTATATATGGAAATAAAGATTCATTAATGTAAAACTTAATAAATGGATAAATTGAAATGAAAGGTCAGGTGAGATATGGAAATTTGGTATAACTGGGTTATGAGATTTGAATTGTAAGAAACAAATGTAAATACTAAATTTCCAATGAAATAATAATAATATAGTTGATGTAATTAAATAATAGCAGAAGTATTTAAGAACTGTAACGGGGGCTTGATAATAAGGAACGCATGAGTGTAATTAAAGGCATGGTAATACTTGTTATAATTTACTTGTTTATTTGGTTTAATAATAAAATTGGAAATCAATTAGAGTTAAATGAACATTAATGTTATATTTATGAGAATTAATGCAATAACTAATTTAGTGCAAATAAATTTATAGAACCAATGGTAAGATCGTAGCTGATTGCAATTAATAATTTGAAATAATGACTATTGGTTGAATAAAGGGATGGAAATAAAGTTTTATCAATATATTGGAATTTAATATACGATAATAGGATTAATTGCAATTCAATGAAAAGTAAATACTTAGAAGATTGCATAAATGGAAATTTAGATAAAATTTAAGAATATAATATAAACAATCGTGAACCAATGTAAATTGCATCATTTTGATAACGATAAATTAAATAATAGAATGAAAGGTGAATTTAATAGAATTATTGAAAACTAAATTTATAATTTAATGAAATTGAGGTTAATATTGAAATTTATAAATTATTCACCTCTAAGTTGACATTAATTTTTTTTAATCATTGTAATGATTGAGAAATCATAAGTGATGAATTTTGGCAAATTTTCGAATTGAAATTGAAAAGTTGATTTAATTAATTAATTTTAATTTATTTAATTAACTGGAAAAAATAGCCATTTTGGCCACTGATTCGGATTTCGATGAAACCAGTTTCATCGGATCCGTAACAGTGAATTATTGTAGGATTTCAAGTTTCGTAGCGATCGGACTTGTTGTTTGATCGTACAGACTCGAAACGTCTTGAAATAAATGAAATTGAAATCAATTTGAAAAATATTGATTTGAGCATAACTTCTTCATATGATGGAATTTGGACTTGAAACTTGTTCCATCGCGTTTAAAATATTTAAAAACATCTATTTTGATATATGGATTGACCCAATTTCATTCCGGAGTCGAAATGGGCTTTTTGGTCCACTTTGGCGTTAGCGCGTAAATCTATCTTATCCATCCATTCAAATGTCAACCCTGCCTATATATATCCCGATATAAACCCTATCGGCCTCTGTTCCTCATTTCTATACGTTCTATTCACCTTCTCACTTCAATGGCAAACAAACCCTAATTCCGATTGCAATCCCAAATCAAATCCAAAGCTGAAATTTCAAACTCCACAATATGTGCCAAATTTCACATCAATTCGAAGCTCTCGAAGAACGTAACTCAGATCTGCAACTCATTTTTCGATTCGATGTATTGTTTGTCCAGAAATCAAAGAACAATTTTTGGCCGTTCATCACGTCGAAATCAAACTAGTTCGATCGTCAAACCAATTCTGGGTATTGTAGAGTGGACTGAGTGGATCGCATCGGCATAGTTTGTTCATCGTTTGGACGGTTAGATCGTCGATGAAAATTCAAATAGGGTTAAACCCTAGTGGTGGCTGCTGGCATATTTTTGAACCGGAGGTGTCGCATGAGGGCGTGAAGCTGGGGAGAGAGGGTCGCGCGATTGAGGAGACGGTCGGCCTGACCGAAGCGTAGTCGCGGTGGCTGGAAATTCGCATTGAGGTGGCGGCGTTTGCTGGCGTGCTCGAATTTTAGGGTTGAGTACAGTAGAGCATGCATTTCTGGGAGATGAATTTGGATGACGTGGCACTAGAATGAAGTAGGTAAATTTGTTCTTTTTATTTTATTTTTATAATTGAAATTAAAACGCATTTATCGCTATATCTTTCACATACGAATACCAATTCACGCACGGTTTTTTGTTAGGATCATATTGAAATTCCAAACATTTTGGTGCTGGTTTGGACGAATTCTGAGACTGTCAAATTTTGGGTTTAAATTGAATTTAAATTCAATTTAAATTCAAAAGGTGAGTGTTTTAACCTACTCACAACTTCTAAAATTTCTTATGTTTGTTAAATTAAATTTTTGTTGTGATTATACATTTATTTATATCTTTTCATATATTTTAATCATCATCTCAATTATTGCATTTATTTAAATTAAATCGTTATTTAATTTATTATTGAATATAACTGCCAGTTAATTACCTATTATATATTATCAGTTGTATGTTGATATTGATTGATTGTTTTGTATGATGATTGTGATGGATGTATGATTTTATGATGGATGAATGAATGTTTTATTTATATCATCATAATCTCCAAGTTGTTATGCATTTATTATGATTCGGGATTGCTGTCACAACCCGAATTCAATGTCCAACAAACAACATCAAATTCGTTTCGCGGGAGCTTGCAACACCATTAAATGATAAATAACACAGCGGAAATAAAAGATGATATCACTGATATAACATGAATACAATATCTGATACATCAATTTGATACAATGATAATCATCAACATCAGAGAATATACAACACAAAATACAGCGGAACACGATACAATATGAAATAAGTCTTCTCAGAATACAATACTGCAACTCTGATCCAAAAAGCTCCAAAGACAAAGCTCCAAAACTAGTATCTCGATCAACTCGAGATTGCACCAAGCTAAGCAAGTCTCGTCCATATCCAAAGAAAACTGAACTAGCTCCAGATAATCCACTGAATCTAATTATCTGAAAAACCAAACTCTAGACTGCCCGTGTTGAAAAATTTTGAGCACCCAGAGTTTAGGAAATAAACAATAAACTCTGGATCAGTCATGGGACTGGTGTGAGCAAACAAAAACAGTTTATCTTTAAAAACAAACAACGAAATATTTTTAAAATAGATTCGCAATGCTTTTAAGAAATGAGACTACCATAAGGCCTCCCGCACACACACACAATGAAAGCGCAGAATCGGCGGAGATTTCTCCTTATGATAGTTAAAGATGCTTGATACGCATTAAAAAGAACATTTGATATTATTACTAGTGCATAGTGTAGAGAAAATTCATTTCGAAAGTAAAGATATAAATCTTAGCCAGCATAGACATTTCGAACTATGCCTACTATAGCTACCATGTTCAATAACGGGTTACCGCCAGATTCCATGGCAGGTTATACAACTAAAACCGTACAAGGCTCGTATTTGAAGAATGGATTTTCCAACAAATGGTCAGGCCAAGGAACTTCCCATTGCCACATGGAAACGCCTCTGGAAGGACGCCCCGAGAACCAACCGTTCTCCGCTAAACAAAGCCGAGAACCCCTTTTCCCAAGGGATATTACAAACCCTCAGAAATGCCACCCCCGGTCCTTTGGGACCTTTAAACGAGAGCTCTCTAACCAACATCACACCATAATAATAAGTGTTTCAGCATGAGTAAATATCTGGGCTCCATACCATGATACTACCCTTTTCCAGAAGGAATGGTCATACCCTAGGGACGCTATCCCTGAAAACCTTGCCGCACAATTCCTGTTTCGACCATTACCGGTTTGTGAGGCTCGACGAAGTCTCGTCCACAAAAACACACTTTATACAAAAGCCGTGCTTTGGGTCAACAAATGATCATAGAAATGATCACCAAGATAGACGATCAAACAAATGATCCTATCACAAATAATCAACACAATGATCATTTCACAGCAACACTCAGCATGTCACATTACCAAATTGGGAATACATCGCTGATAAATTCAACTATATAACCTCTGAGCTCGTACGTCTCAGAGAAGGGTGTTAAGCTAAAAGAATAAATTCTCCGCCACCAACAGAAATATATTTGAAAGAAATCAGCTTTATATCTCAACTTGTAATGTCAGACACACAATCCATACAAGTCTGTTCTGGGTTCGAACAGAACCGAAGGCACTTACGAAGAAGTCCTCGAAATCCGGATATCCACAATCCTGATCGGATTCCCCATCACATATGGAGAACTCTATACCGGAGCAACTCGGTGCAGAGTCAATCGACAGGTCATCCTATCGCTCTCGCAAATACCGGGTCTTCAACACCGGTCTTCACATGCTATCCATAACGACATATCACATATTTGGAATGGGTTATACGACCCAAAGGTCCTTTCCCGGCTAACCCGAATAGTGAGCGCAAAATTTAAACATATGGATATGAGATTTCGATTAAGTCACAACTTAATAATTCCAAAGTTTCTTTCAAATGGTTTAAACCAATTACCATTTCAAATCTTTTAAACAAAAAGATTTATTTCACAAAGTTCACTCAGTTTCACAAAGATTCATTTACGGATTTTCAAAACAATTTCCGTTCAATTGAATTTACTCATTTAAATCTTTAAATCAAAGATTTATCTCATAACTTTCAAAACTTATTTCCAAAGATTCATTCATAACTTGGAAAATCATTTTCGATTCAAACTTGAAATCTCTTTAATATAAATTGGAAGTTCATTACTCAAATGAAATCTTTTTATCACTTAGAAACAATAGTTTTATTTAGAAAAACCCTGATTCCATTTATACAAGTTACAATCTTTAATTTGAATTTTCAAATCAATGCTTAAAAGTGGTTTTACCCGTATAACTTGTAAAAATCCTTTTAAATCATAAGTATTGAATATAGAATTCAATTTTAGATATTGAATTCAAATTATTCAGATTTCAAACCTTTATTAAGTTATTCAAAAATAACTTTTATTCTTAAAACATCTTTTCAAAAGCTTTTCATATTAAACTTAATTTATTTCGAAAACTATTTGAATTAAAAATTCAAATTCAAACTTATTCAAAAATCTGTGACTTAACCGATTTCCTTGTGAAATCCATATTTGTGTGTGTATAAGTGCGGTCCAGGGGTTTAACACAATAGTGCACGACAATCATCACAAATATATCAATATCGATAAGCGGTATAACCAATAACGCTTATCTTCATTCACAGTTTCACAGATAAAATATATTTATCAATCACGAAGATTCATCATTACAATTCGATGTGGGTTTCGGATAACCAACTGGAATCCGATTCCCTGTCGCATCGAAATTCAAATGTCATATACAGGTCAAGGGTTTACAGAATAAAATCACCAATCACAATCCAGCACAGGGTAAATCAAATCTCACACATCACAATTTCAAAATAGAAATATCAATTCATTTTACAACAAATCAGATACCCTACATAATCCATAAGTAATCATCTTTAATTCTTATTGTGATAAATTCAATTAAAAATAATTCCTTGGGAATTAATTACTTAGCCCTGTATAATCAATCGTTAATTCATTATCAATGAATTACATACTTCATTTCAAATTTGTTAATTAACCAATAAATTCTTAATCAATCATTGAGTCTAAATTACTTAATTCCTTTATTCACTCTATTAAATTAATTACTTCATAATCAATTTATTTAACCTTGATTGACTATTCTTTAACCATAAATTAATAACTTTAATTATTAATTTATTTGCCATTAACTGCTTAGTTAATCAATTATTAATTCTCAATTAAATTCCTTAATCGATTAACAATTAATTATTCATTAATTAACTTTAGTAGTTAATTACTATTTACTTATCACTTAAACATTAATTAATTCAAACTCTAATTATAATTAAAATGAAATTATTCTTAATTAATTTCTAAATAATCAATTGAATAATTACCCATTCTTAATTGCTTTTCCAAAAATATTTAATTGATATTAATTATTCAACTTAATTAACATTTAAGAAAAGTCTTCTTTAAATTTTAAAACTAATTATATTACTAACTACAAACTCAATTGTTAATTATCTTTATGCTTAACCAAAATCATTAGTTAATAAAAATAATTTATTAAGAGTTAAAAACATCGTTAAACATTAACTGAGATAATTAAACCTGTATTTAATTTTTTATTTAAAACTATTAAACACTTATTAAGTTTACAGTATTTACAACTTGATGAAAATCTTTTTCTTTTCTTTTCTTTAAAAATATGATACTGCAGTTGAAGAAAATTACCCGAGTAAATGCTTGTTTCACCCGTGCTTGACCCAGGGCTTTTCACATTATCTTCTGCTTCGAGTCTATTCGTCGTTCTCACGCACTCGACCCCGAGTCCCCTTCTTCTTCCCCGCGTTCTCTTCTTCTTCCAGTTTTTCCTTTTTTTTTTCTTTTTTTTTTCTTCTATTAAGTTTGAATTTTAAACTTATACTGGGTAACATAATCACGCTCCCAAACCCACTCGCACCAATCAATTTCATATACCCGAGATTACCATGGTCTTCCCCACTTTCACAACTCACACTGATACGCAGGCGACGTGTGCACGTGTACGTGAACCGCCGCCACCTCCGGTGACCATCGCGATTCTCAACAACTCGCGAATGACCACGGCCACCCAACATCATGAGTCGACGGCGCGCTCGAAAATCGAACCATCAGCAGCCTCCAGGAATCACCCTGTTCACCAATTTTCGCTCCGTGTGGCCACCTCCGGTGACCGAAGAACTTGCGATCGCCCCCCACAGCTGCTACACCTCCCCACGCGTCTCCTCTCCAAGTCCGGTCTACTCCGGTGAAATGATGACGACGCAACAGGCCGAGTTTCAATAGTGACAAAATCCTGGTTCTAACCCTAGTTCACCGATGCCAGACCACCACAGCCATTGATAAATTCAATTTCTATTTTTCTGATGATCTTCCTCATGTCTACTCCGTCCAGGAACAACCACGACTCACCCATCGTTGTCGATCAATGGAAATTGACAATAAACCCAAATATGAACAAATCTGATTATCTCAACACTTTCACATCTAAAAATCAGAATCTTTACATCAAAATTCACCATTCTGCTCATCATTTCCAAATATGTAATCAAAGATTAGAATTAGCTTGATCTATTTTAACTCATGTCCTTATTTTCACTGTAGTTTATAAATTTTGAGATAAATGCTCAACCATTTTACTTGAAATCATTTTCATAAATGATATCTTCTTGTTTCAATTGTTTACTCTTCAAGAATCAAAGTTTGATATAGTTTTGATCGAGAGGTATAAATTTTGTTTGTTGTTTTTGAACTGTAATAATAACAGAGACAACATATTCATTCATATATGCCCTTACACAGAGCTATTCAATCATATTTCCATAAAAAAAAATCATGCAAACCTATCATACAACTTCATTTTACAGCCTCATTAAAATGCAAACAGATTCAAGTTTTTAGGATTAAAAGTCTGCTCACCTGAGTTCCTTTTGAACAGAGGTCTCTAGCCTAAAGTTGAAGACTGCAACTGATTTGTTGGAGAGAAGGAATTTTGAGTTGTTAATGCTGAAGATGAATCTTGTTTGCTTTGAATCGAAGGATGTCTCTATATTTTCTTTTGCTTGCTATTTGCTTTTACAGTTTTCTTTCAGTTAGGTTACTAAGTTTGGTTTGAATAAAAAAAAGAAATGAAGTAGATGTATATTAAAAGAGACAGTGTTGTACAAGGTATAGGCTTACTTCTTTTATTAACTGCATATATTATTTTATAAAGCAAATCTCGGCTGAGAAGATATCAATGTGCCGTGGAGATATGGCATTTAATGCATGTGCTATTGGGTTTACAGCTTCACACTATTTGAATCATGTATGTACAGTTCTTTGCTTCTTGTTTACTTTATTATTGGCTTTCGGTTTTGTTTTTAAGTGTACATGCATATTTTGTTTTGTTTCTTTATACCTGCATATTGTATACTTGGTGGCTGCAGTGATTTACATTTTTGGGTACAAGAGATGGAAACATTTAATGCCAATGTCCTCTATGCTTTCGAGTCTATACTTATTTAATTTTGCTTTAAAATCGTGGCTGATAGATATGTATACTTCGGCTGAGATGAAATGTTATAGTGTACTTGTATTGTATAAAAATAACTCATTTGATTTTTATATTCTTGTTTTGTATAGTGGATGTTTTCCCAGGTTTACATACTTGTTCATAGGTATTATATGTTTACTTGTTTCACGTTTCTTTTCCAAGTCTCATTACTTATGTGTACATATGTTCTTAAATTCCTTTGTACATAGATATTATTCTTCTATGCATAGATGTATATAGATACTCAGATTTTGGTTTTGCATATGCATGTACAGTTTGTACTTTTGTTTATCTTCTTTTTTGCAAGCCACTTTGTTTAGTAGATATTTCTTTTGTTTGCATTTGTTAATTATTTTACTTAAACTTACTAATATCATGCTGATACTATTTGTTCATGTATGTATACTTGTTTGTTTTGAATAAATTCGTCTATTTGCCTTGCATACATTTTTTTTTAATTTCAATATCTTGCATTTCTCCCATACACTTTTATTTGTATTCCCGTTGTTATTATTTTATAGTTTTTATAACCTTAAAATCTTACCACTAACATAAACCTTGAAATTTTATTTTATACTCTACACTTATTTTTGATATTGGTACGTAGTTTTTTTATTTCATTTTATTTTAAACACTTTATTTACAATTCAATTCAATTGAAAATATTCATTCTTGAGTTTCAAATCAATTTCAAAACCAAATAAGTAAATACACCTTATTAAATTTGAAAAATTCAACCAAATCCATAATTTAATCTAAAATTCAATCAAATTATAAATATAAATTCGTCTTTAAAACTGGGATCGTTACAATTGCGGTTTGAAATGATATACAACCGCATTTTTATTTTAAATTGCGGATTGAAATGAAAAATTCTGTATCACTTGACCATAGGATAGAAAATTATATACATGCACCACGGTATATATATATATAATTATTTTGAAATGATTTTCCATGGTTTTGGAAAGAAATATACGTTTTGATAAATATTAATTTTTGATGTTATATAAATATTATTATATATATATAGTCAAATTCTTGAATTTAAGCTATGTATAAAATTGATTAATAAAAATGAGTTTAATAATAAAGTTTGATTTCTTTTATATAAAATGGTTAAGTATCTATTTAAATTTTATTGTATATAGAGTTTATAATGACTCAAATAAAATTAAGGTTGGAAGATAAATGTGAATTTGATTTGAAATTAAAGTATTTGTAACGACCCAGAATTTTAGGCAATATCAATTTAATAATCTGAGTTAATAACTAAATTGGTTTGATAATTTTCTTTATAATTTTAATTTAAATTGATAAATTTATTCTTTTAAAAGCTAGTAAATATTTAATCTGGCAATATTGATAAGAATAGTTTTTCAAAGCTAATAAATTTTATTCTATTTATAATATATATATATATATATATATATATATATATATATTTGATATACATTGTGAATAGGATATCTTTTGTTTTAAATAAAGATGAGTTTTCAAATTGTAATATATATGTATGTATATGTTATAATTCGAGTTGTTTTGAAATTTAATTTAATCTACTGATAATTTATATATGTATAAATTGTAATTTAAAGCTTTGTTTTAATTTAAATTTTCAAAAGTTAATTTAGATTAATCAAATTGTTTTTAATTATAAGATAATTATTTGTTTGTAAAATATAAGATTGTTTATTTTAAATATGATAGTTAAATAAGGATTTAATCAAAGTTTAATTTGTCTTTCTTTTAAAATGTTTAAAATAAAATGGTTATAAATGTATATATATAGATGTTTTAGATTTTTAAATCCATGTATAAGAGATTTATTTATATTTTAATTAGTTTTAGAATAATTTCTTTTAAAAGTAAATTTATATATACATATGTAAAATATATTTATTAAGAGAACTAAATTAAGTAAGTTATATTTACATTTTATGTAATGCCCCACCTCTATACCTACGCCAGTCAAGGACATTACAGGGTAATGCCGTCAACTAACACGGAGAATAAGGCTGGTTGGGAGCAACCATCTATAGCCTTGCTCTAATTATTTGTTGAATACATCGACAAGAGTCATACCAAGCAGGTCGACATACCCAATGAATATTTAAAACAAAACCATAGGTGGTTGGATCTATCAGAACAGAATATAACAACTCAAATGTAATATACATCACAGAACAGCAGATCATCATATACACATATACTGATACATAACAGAGTATACAAAATAATACAAGTCAAGTGGTATAGCAAACCACAATATACAGACAAGTTCACAAGAATACATATCAGAGTTACAAATAACAGGGACTACACAAAAAGCTATGACAAAAAGAAGCTAGCGGAGTAGTCCATGCGGAAGGAAAATAAGCTAAGTCCAAAAGTACCTAACCTGAAACATCTCGGTCTGACCCGAGTATAAAATACACGGGTCAGTCTAGCTAA
Source organism: Allium cepa (assembly GCA_030765085.1). Classification (NCBI taxonomy): domain Eukaryota; kingdom Viridiplantae; phylum Streptophyta; class Magnoliopsida; order Asparagales; family Amaryllidaceae; genus Allium; species Allium cepa. The sequence goes on from CM060938.1 coordinate 345,851,990, forward strand.
ACAAATCAGTTAGATAAACTGAACAATAATAAACCTGCAAGGTTACAAAGTATAACAAATATCTCTAAAAGAGATAACACAATCATCTAACAAAAGATGAATCATATAGAACAAGCCTCATATCATCGGCAACATATAGAAACAAAGGATAAGAATATCCCAAAGCAAGCCATAAGGCAATAACAAATACCAATAAGGTATACAAGTTCCGCAAGGTAAACGCTACGCATCATGCGGCTCATAATGACCAACACCGAAGGGCGATACCAAGGGAATATACATATGAATGAAACATCAGAAAATTTTCTTGAGCTCAGTACTGTACAAACAAGGATCCATGAGCCCGAAGACTCCAAACCCAATATCACCCATGCGGCTCATAGGAGGTAAGAAACTCGAGCCAACGTTGTTGTCTCATATTGAGTTCTTTCTGAGTCAACAAATAATTCAAAGATTTATGATCGGTATAGAGAATGAAGCGCTCGCCTAATAAGTAGTGTCGCCAAATCTTCAAGGCGAAGACAATGGCGGCAAGCTCAAGATCATGAGTGGCATAGAGAACTTCATTCGGACGCAGTTGCCTAGAAGCATAAGCAACTACCCGATCCTTCTGCATAAGAACAGCACCGAGACCACTACCATAAGCATCGGTGTAGACAACAAGATCATGATTCCCTTCGGGAACCACAAGAATAGGAGCATTAGTGAGAAGTTCCTTTAATGTCAAAAAGGAAGCTTCACACTTGTCAGACCAAATAAAATGAATGCCTTTACGAGTAAGGCAGGTGAGAGGAAGCACAATACGGGAAAAGTTCTTAATGAACCGACGGTAATAACCCGCCAATCCAAGGAAACTACGAATCTCATGAACATTTTCAGGCCTCTTCCAATTCTGAATGGCTTCGATCTTTGAGGGATCGACAGAAATGCCATCGGAAGATACAACATGGCCTAAGAACTTAACCTTATTCTCCCAAAAGTGGCATTTGGAGAATTTGGCTCTAAGCTGATGATGACGGAGAGTACTCAAGACAATTCTTAAGTGATTAGCATGCTCGGCTTCAGACTTAGAATAAATAAGGATATCATCAATGAACACAAGGACGAACTTATCGAGATATTCCTGAAATATTCGATTCATGAGATCGACAAAGAAAGCAGAAGCGTTCGTCAAAGCGAACGGCATAACGAGCCACTCAAAAGAACCATATCGAGTGCGGAAAGCTGTAAGAGGTATGCCATCCTCCGCGACTCGTAACTGATGAAAACCCATGGCAAGGTTGAGCTGAGAAAAGACCTTAGCACCACTCAATAGATCGAACATATCATCGATCCTAGGCAATGGATACCTATTCCTAATGGTCAACTCGTTAAGCTTGCGATAATCAATGCAAATCCTAAGAGTTCCATCAGACTTCTTCACAAAGACAACCGTGGATCCTCACGGAGAAAAACTGAACTGAATCAACTGCTTGGACTCAAGCTCCAAAAGCTACTTCTTGAGTTCCTCATTTTCCTTTGTAGACATCCTCGTAGGAGGACGACTAACTGGCTGCACGCCTAGAATGAGATCAATGCGGAACTCAATTGCCCGCTTGGGTGGCAAACCCGATACAGGCTCAAAAACATCAGAAAAGTCACAAGCAACAGGAATACGAGATATATCATCATCATCTCGCGAGTCAACAGAATATAAAGCCATCTCGAAATTATCCACATTCCGAAGAACAAGAGATAGCTGAGTAGGCGAATCCGAATGTTGAAGATATATAGTTCTCTCCAAACAAATATTCCTGGCATCATATCTCACTAGCCAGTCCATACCCAAAATCATATCAAATCCCAGACATGAAATAACGTGCAGATTCGCACGGAAAGGAAAGCCACATAAAACAGTCTCAACATCGTCACAAAACAAACTAAGGGTCGCGGATCCCCCAATAGGATTCGCAATCCTTATAGAAGTAACCAAACAAGAAACATCCAAAGATGAATCATCAACGAGCTTTTTCGATACGAAAGAATGTGATGCACCCGTATCGAAAAGAACTCGAATAATATGATCATGAAATAAAATAGAACCTTCCAAAATAGATGAAGATATACCTTTGGGCTGAGAAGGACCTTCAGAAGCCTTGGCAGCATAAAGCCTGCTAGACTTGGCACCAACCGGAACAGTAGGGCATGCTGAAGCATGTTGACCTTCCTTCTTACAATAACGGCAGAAGAGAGGCGTAGGACAAGCTCGAATAATATGATTAGGAGAACCACAATTGAAACACTTTCGAACGAAAGGTGTTCCAGGAGACTGAGGCTGAGAACTAGAACCACCAGTCTTCTTCTTCTTAGAAGGAAAAGGCTTCTTCTGAATTGGAAACGGCCTCTTGTTGGGGTTCTTGGAAACCTCAACATCAACATCACTATCACACTCCTTCTCGACGGTCTCGAGATGAAGTGTCGAATCAACCAACTCCTCAAAAGAAAGTTTAAGCTGGAGCAACAAAGACTTCTTAAGATATTTCTTAAGACCAGAAACAAACTTCAAATTCTTCTTGTAAGAAGTGCTGATGAATTCAAGACCATACTGAGATAAAGCCTCGAATGATGCAACATACTCAGAAACAGAAGATTTCCCTTGCTTCAACTCAAGGAAGCGACGGGTCAATAATTTTTTTTCAGATTCAGTAACGAACTTGAGTTCGAATCGTCCCCGAAACTGAGTCCAAGAAAGAGTAGGCTCATCAATCTCGGCTACAAGAAGCTCATACCAATCAAGAGCACGCTCTTGTAATAAACTAGAAGTCACAAGAACTCTATCATGGTCGGAAAGATCCATGCGAGAGAAGATACGCTCGCACGTGCGAAGCCAAGCTTGGACTTCAAGAACGGACTCGGAGCCCTTAAACGGCTTCCCTGCAAGATGAGAAAAATCACTGCACTGACGTGCAAAAGCAGACTTGCGAGATGGAGATACTCGAGGAGGAACTGGAGGCTGAGTGCTCCTAAACAATTCCAAAAACTGATCGGCAGACATATAAACGCCATCCGGATGTGAGCCGCTGGATTGCCCAGCATCCGAACGTTGTCCTCTGCCTCTTCCAGCCATACGCTAAAATTTAAGATAAGAATAAGAATATTCACAAGGTGGATAATTCAATATGGAATACTACGGAATAAAATGCATTCCTAGACGTATTACCAAATTCTATCTAACCTTGATGGAATAGAGAGACACGATGATTCAAAGATCTGTATCACTTGTACACTTGATGTATCGTAATGTGTTCTATTCTGTGTTTATCATACTTTGTTCTGAACTCAGCTCTGATACCACGCTGTAACGCCCCACCTCTATACCCACGCCAGTCAAGGACATTACAGGGTAATGCCGTCAACTAACACGGAGAATAAGGCTGGTTGGGAAAGACCATCTATAGCCTTGCTCTAATTATCTATTGAATACATCGACAAGAGTCATACCAAGTAGGTCGACATACCCAATGAATATTTAAAACAAAACCATAGGTGGTTGGATCTATCAGAACAGAATATAACAACTCAAATATAATATACATCACAGAACAGCAGATCATCATATACACATATACTGATACATAACAGAGTATACAAAATAATACAAGTCAAGTGGTATAGCAAACCACAATATACAGACAAGTTCACAAGAATACATATCAGAGTTACAAATAATAGGGACTACACAAAATGCTATGACAAAAAGAAGCTAGCGGAGTAGTCCATGCGGAAGAAAAATAGGCTAAGTCCAAAAATACCTAACCTGAAACATCTTGGTTTGACCCGAGTATAAAATACACGGGTCAGTCTAGCTAAACAAATCAGTTAGATAAACTGAACAATAATAAACCTGCAAGGTTACAAAGTATAACAAATATCTCTAAAAGAGATAACACAATCATCTAACAAAAGATGAATCATATAGAACAAGCCTCATATCATCGGCAACATACAGAAACAAAGGATAAGAATATCCCAAAGCAAGCCATAAGGCAATAACAAATACCAACAAGGTATACAAGTTCCGCAAGGTAAACACTACACATCATGTGGCTCATAATGACCAACACCGAAGGGCGATACCAAGGGAATATACATATGAATGAAACATCAGAAAATTTGCTCGAGCTCAGTACTGTACAAACAAGGATCCATGAGCCCGAAGACTCCAAACCCAATATCACCCATGCGGCTCATAACAACCAACATCGGAAGCGATACTAAAGGGCAACCCAATATCACTCATGCGGCTCATAACGACCAACATCGGAAGTGATACTAAAGGGCAACAAACCCGAAGGCACAAACCCGAAGGCACAAACCCGAAGGCAACATACCCGAAGGCAACAAACCGTAGTGGTGAAGGTCAGAGACCCAGTACTGGACACCACTAACTGGCGGAATGTGTCATAACTCTCAAAAAGGAATCTGAAAAGTGGTAACGCGAGTCCCATAACCACTCGTTCGCACTAAACGGTTTACTATCCATTAGTTAATTTCACACTCAAATCAGTACAAAGTTCACCTCATCTCATCGATAAACCAGACACAAAGGTCCAATCAATCAATCGAATAGGTCGGGGACTAATCGGAAAGATAAACGCAGGGATTCATGGTCCGTGTTTTACCTAACCATTTAATCTTCCTTCCACTTCGCTCGAAGTGCGAAATTGTGTGTTTTAAATAGAATTTATAAATTGGAGAAACGAACTTTTAAATGTGATTTTAGAAGATTACTTTATAAAAACCCATGGATGAAGTCAAAAAGGAATCATCATGGTCAAATATGCATAAACAACTAATTGGAATCAATTTAAATCGATAAAAGTGGGAATTACAAACAAATAGGCACATTAGGAAAAATGAGGCAGGTCAGTCGACTGATTCACTGCGGTCAGTCGACTGATCCAGAGACATAAAAATCCCATTTCCTGCATTCAGTCGACTGAGTAAAATGGCTAGTCGACTGGTTCCAGGAAACAGAGACTTCTTGTCTCTGTTTACGGCCTTGATATGCCAATTGGCTACAGCCAGTCGACTGACTGCAGAAGTTCAGTCGACTGACTGAGCCTTAAGGCTGTATCTCAGCCTTTCTAATGAAGGAAACACTCCTTCAAAATGCAATCGACGAGCAACGACGCTAGGGAATTATGCCCAACGACAACCCAGCGCTATTGGCTCTCTTACCCAACTCCAAACACATGATCAAACCTCAAACTATGATTCTAGAGTTTTATACTTCCAAAACACCAAAATTTGCAATTTTCATAAAACCAATCCGAATCATAAGCAATTGCACATGAATAATTGTTGGGAATTCATACCTAACAACCCAACATAGTTGTAAACATAGATGTGAGATAAAAATCTCACCTTCTATTTCAAAAACAAAGAAGAAGGAGTTCAATTTGCAAGGAGAAGACCAACAAATCTCCACTTCAACTCTACTAGCTTCAATCTAAGAATAATACAAGTATTTTCCTAAATTAGGTTTAGGAAATTTCTGAGATTGAAGAGAGAAAGAGATAGGGAAGATGAAGAGGAGCTTACCAATGGCTTCTCTATGATTTTGGAGCAAGAATTTGGATTTGCAAGAGGATCTAGGGCTAGGAGTTTCTAATTTCCTTTCTCTTCCCCCATTTCAGTTTTAGCCTAAGCTTTTATGAAATGAATAAGTGAATGGAAGGAGAGAAGGGCTGAGTTGGTTTATAGAACAGTTTGGGTGAACCCCAAACCCAAAGCCCACTTAGCAAATAGAAAAATTCGACTTACTCCAAACATATCAAAGCTTACACTCAAAAAGATCGCAAACGCCATTTTGGAATCAATGGAAATGGTTTCGAGCCCCAATTCGGCCGTTTGCAAAAAGTAACATTTCGGACCCAAAATCCGACTAACGATGCTACATTTAAATTAAACATTTAAATATAAAATCGTTAAATATGCGGGTTGTTACATTTTAAATTAAATAAAAATTTAATAAAATACTAATAAACATGTGTAAACATGTTAATCCTCTCATTAACACTTGTAAAACAATTAAACAATTAAGATAACAAATGTAAGTTTATCAACATGTGGCAACGTATTCATTTTTTTAAAATAAATGTTTTAAGAAGAAATTTAGTTTTCACAAACACTTTTTCCTTGTCTTCATCTCTTAACTCAATTTAATGGAAACCAGAATTACTCTTCAAAAACTTGAAAATTGAATTCAAAAATCAAAAGCAAATCTGAAACTAAAATCTGCAAGCAAAATGAAAACTGCAAATTTTATCACATGCAAATTCAAAGTGATGTTCAACTGCAAATGTGCAAACCTTTTCAAAAGCAAAATGAAACCTGCAATTCAAATAAAGTTCAACCTCGAACTAAACCTGTTGTTCAAATGAAGTTCACCTGCATTTTAAAGGAGTGTTCAACAGCATGCAAAGGGAAATCAACAGCTGTTTCCACTTTTAAAATCAATTGAAGCATGCATGCATTCATTTTCATCAGCAAAGCAAATGCATTTTTCAAGATTATATTTCAAAGCCTGGAAGAAAAAGAAAACCTGCTTTGCATATTTTAAATTGAGGCGAGTAAATTTCTTTTAAAAACAGTTGATTTGAATTTTACTCCCATGCATGTATTGATATTGTCTTGAATTAACATTCTATAGCTTAAATTTATATGAATTGGTATGTATATGATGGGTGAGCTTGTCTGTTTATATACATGCAAGAGTTTTCTCTGTTAATTTACTGTGAAGGTTCTGTTAAAAGAAAATATTCAATACCAATAAATCAAATCAATATTTGATTTCGAAATTAAAATAAAATTTGTTTGTTTAAGGAAGATGATGGCTTTTAAAATAAGTTTAGGATCTTAACTTTAGCAAATAAGTTTAAAAATAGGAAAAACAGTAAAATACTGTTATACATGACAAATCAACAATCTTGATTTATGATTTGGATTACTTGAATAAATTAGTGGGTAAAAATCATGATTTTCAATACACATTTCATGATTTTTAGTTTGATGAATCAAGAGAATTTTGAGTTTGAACGTTTTGGGAATTTTTGTGAACTGCCGACGATATACTCAATATTTTGATTTGATACTTTGGTCGAAGCTTGTTTTAGGGTTGTAGATGTTAGGAAAATTGCAAGTGAATTTTTCAATTGATCGTGGTGTTAGAATTTGGATGAACTAGGGTTTAAGTTGTTTGTTTTGTTCGGCCTGGATATCGAAGCATTGCGTCATGTAGGTTGGGCCGGAGGTGATCGCTTCTAGGGAGGACGAAGCTCGGGGATGTGGCGTCTCGATTGTAGAGTCGGCGAGGTGAACGACGTTGGATGGTCTGTGACGATGGTGGTTTTATGGAGGAGGGTTCTGCTGTATTTTCGAGCTAGGGGTCGAATTTGCGTTCGCGTTCATTTTCTTGGATCTGGATTTAGTTTTGGGGTCGCGAGTGATGTTGTGACCAACGTCGACGATCGCGATGAATTTTGGCAGCCGGAGTCTTAGGTACACGTGCACCGTGGTTTGATGTGTGCACGGCTTTTGGTTCTGGAAATTTTGATTGGGGAAGATGAGTTGATCCAGGGTCGCTCTCGTGTTTTCATCGTATACGACTCGAAGTTAGTATGTGCTGGGTTGCTTCGGGGCAAGCTCGTGTGTTTTGGGTTTCGTACTCGAGTGTTTTTAGGTCGTTTGCTTTCTGGTTTTTCTGTAATGTTAAGTACTGTAAAAGTATATTGATTTAGTTGCGAAGTAAACAGTGTAGTTGAAATAAAGTGAAATCAAGCTTCAAAAATTATAAACAAGTTTTATAAAGAAATATACTTACAAGTTTATAAAAGAAAATAAGTTTATAAATTAAAAGTTTGATGTTTTGAAATAAAGTTAAACTTTTAAAAAGGGGTGTTAAGTGAATTTATTTTAAATTCAAATTTTTTTAAAAATGATTTCTTTTTGAAGTAATTAACTTCATTAAAGTTTGAATGTCAATTTAAAACGGAAATGTTTGAATTTAAATATTAATCAAAGTTTTAAGTAAATTGTTAAGTAATGTTTTCAAATTTATTTTGAAAATTTATAAGTTTTGATAATTAAAGTTTTTTAAATCTTAAATTTGATTTCTAAATGCCTTATTTTCAAATAAGGATATTGTTATGATTTTGGAAACCAAATAAGATAATTTGTTTAAGTTATTAAAATTTGATTTATTCAAATAATTTAATTATAAAGATAAATAGGGTTAATTTATCTTTGTTATTAACTTAAGAATACTTATTTAATATGATTTGTTAATAAGTAAGGTTTAATTAAGATTAATGATTTTCTTAATTAATTAAAGATTTAAAATATAAGGGGATTAGTTAACTAATTATTAGTTAATTGTTATTTAATTTTAAATAATCACTTAATTATGAATTAATTAAGTGTAATTACTTAATGAAGTAATTAATGATTAATTGTTGAATGTAATTAAGAATGATAATTACTTATGGAAGTAATTAGTGGGAAATTACTCATGAGAGTAATTAATTGAAGTGATTAAACGGATGATCACTTAATGTTAACAATTAAGGAATTGAATTAATATAATTGTTTTGAGTTAATTAATTATGGTGTAGTTAATTAATTAAAGAATCAATGATCATTTAATGATGGAATTAATTATTTGTTAAGTAATTAATGAAAGTAATTTTAAGATAATTACTTATGTAAGTAATTAAGGGTTAATTACTTAATTATTTTAGTTAATTAATAAATGTGATTAATTTATTAATGAATGAGGTTAATTTAAGATTAATTATTAAGTGTAATTAATTGAAAATGTAATTAATTGTTGATGTAATTAATTAAGGATTTATTTATTAATTTAATTGATTAATAATTACTTAATGAAGTAATTAAAGATTAATTAATTGGATTAATTAATCAAGGATTAATATAATTAATTAAGAAGTTAATTCATTAAGATAAGTAATTACAAGTTGTTAATTACTGTTTATGATTAATGAGATGTTTAATTATTATTTAATTATTTAATTAATTATTTAATTTTATTCAAAGTAATTATTAATTAATAAGGATCATTCGAGATACAATTAATGATATTAATCAAGGTTGATTAATAAAAGTAATTGATTTAAGTGTGATTAATTAATTGTATTTAATTGAGGTTTAATATAATTAATTATAATTAATTAATAAATGAAGTAAATGAAGGATCATTAATTATTATAATTAATGATAGTAATTAAAGGTTAATTACTGTATATGGTTAAGGATAATTACTTAAATGTAATTAAGGATGATTAATCAAGGAAGATTAATTAAAAAAGATCATTAAGAGATGATTAATTTATTTATTTGGGATAAATAAAGGAAGAAGGATTAAGATTAATCCAATTGATTAAGAGTTAATCAATTCTGTGTATGGATGATTGATTGATATTTGGTGATTGATATTGGATAATCAATTTATATTGGAAGATTGATATTGGCGATTGGTTGATACTGGATGATTTGCATATCTATGACATGAGATATACTGCTTTGTGAGATGAATGTTTGATATGAATTATCTGTTGTGATAATGTGATTCATCTATCTGTTTATATCATCCTGAATATAAGTTAATTGTTTAAACCCTTAAGAACAACTTGGACATTAAAATTGTGTTTGGCTTCGGTAAGACCGGGATCAGGTTTCCATATTTTGGATTCGAAAACCACATCGATTCCAATTAAACATTAGGTCGTGAATCCAAGTGGAGCAAGTGAAGACTCGAGGTGTGAGAACTATATGTCAGTATAACTCTGTGGGTAATTCCGTGATGAGTTTGACGGAATAGTACTTATAGATTCGAGATGGTGATTTAGAGTGCAAGGGCTATGGTCGTTGACTTTGAGGGTGATTCCAAAATGAGTGCAACGAGATAGTGCCTTCGGTTTCGTTCGAACCCGGAATGAACTTGTATGGATTGAATGCTTTCAGAACATCGTCAGGTGAACGATGAGCATTCTAAGATAGATGTGTTCTATAAAGGTAATCACAGCCTCAAGCCTCATCAACCCGGGAATGGCTAAAACAGGGGAGGTGCAGCAAGGCTAGGTGGGTAGCGCCCATTTCAGGACAAGATTTTCCCCTGTCTAGAAGTCCCTTTTTATTCGGCTGTGTGGGCAGTTGGGTCGCAGCCAACTGCAGGGTGGTCTTGTTCAGGACAGTCAAGTAAGGGATGGTCCTGGCCTTGTGTTACAGGGGAGCGGGCGTACTCCTCGGTACGTTGATCTAGGCCACATACTGTGACGAGCGGTACCCCAGTAGCCCTGCCATTGATGGAATCCAAAATCCAATAAGTGCCTGTACGGTTTTGATTGTGCCCAGCTATGTTGGAACGTGAGATGTAAGCATTCCAACTATTTCGGTATTTTATTTTGAAAACCCTAGACACTATTATAATATCACTGGATTTACTATCAAATGTTTTGGTTAGTGTAAGGTAAAAACTTTTCAATGTTTATGTGCGGGAAGTCTTACGTGATACCTTTTCTTTTCAAAGGTTTTTCTAAAGTTAAGCAATTTTAACCCGTTTACTCACACCAGACCCCTGTCTGACCCAAGTGTTTATTTTCTGTTTTATTAAACTCTTGGGTACTCATATTATGTATGAGTAGTCAAGTGATTCAGGCTAGCTTGACGAATTCTGGAGGAGATATGGAGCAGGAGGTTTCCACGTGTAGATATATTATGGTTCCGCTGTGTTTGTTGTATCTATATCTTGTGTATTTGAGTTGTATGGTTAGACAGATGTTTATAACTGTCTAATATCTATTATATAAGTTGTGTACTCTGATGTAATATTATATTGTGTATATTTTATGTGATATATTATATTTCATTCGTTCTGCTGTGAGTTCTCTGATGTTGTTATGTTTCTTCTTTCTCTTTCTTTTCTTCTTCTATCCCTTTATTTCTTCATTAGTGACGCGACTTTCTGGAGATAGGAAGTCAGGTCGTTACAGTTGGTATCAGAGCATTAGGTTGAGTGAATAACTAGGCTCTGGAGTGGCATCTTCCTTGAGAGAGCGTACTTGTAATTTTTTTATATATCTATATATCTATATCTATCTGATCTGTTGGGTTATCTGTTCGGATTTTCCAACATAAGTTTTAGAGGTAGATGGGGTAGTGGTGTGTGTGTGTGTAACACGACTACCACTGATGGAAGAGGTCCATATGTTGAGGTTGGAAGTATATTTGTCGAGACTGTAGACCTAATACCGTCTCGAGTAAGTTTTGAAGTTTGGAGTAAGGATTTTTCTGATATCCGAAGGAAATCTTTTTAAAAGATTCGGAGTTTATCTTTGAAGTGTAAGTTTGGATCTGTCGGAAGTGCAAAAGTAAGTGATGATTTCTTGATAACTGCGTGATGAGATGCAATACCCATAGATATTTACGAAGATGTTTTCTTTTGAAGCAGTTTTTGAAGTGGTTGACGAGCAGTTTTACCTACTACAGGGAAGATTCGTTTGTGTAGAAGTTGTCTGGATCTTTAGCAAGGAGGTTGTCTGTTTTGGATTATGAGTGTTAACCCGCCTTTTTACAAGGCCACGGACAGGAGGATTTAACCAAATCAACTATTCATTTGTCGAAACTGGAATACAATTGACTGGAACCGGTTGGATGGATAGACGGTTGGTCAGGAATGGGTTCGATGTGCATAGTTCGGCACTGAGGAGGGTAGGTTGGATCGGCCTCGGTGGATCGTTCGGCATTGATTGCCGCTCGGCATTGGACATCGTTCGACATTGGATGGGTCATTCGGAATTGATTGCCGCTCGGCATTGGACATGGTTCGGCATTGGATGGGTCATTCGGCATTGGATGGGCCGCTCGGCGTCAGGGATCGTTCGGCACCAGGGATTTTTCGGCATTGGATGGGTCAATCGACATTGGATGGATCGCTCGGCATCAGGGATCGTTCGACATCAGGGATCGTTCGGCATTGAATGGGACGCTCGGCATCCAAGAAGCACTCGGCATTCGAGAGCGCTTGACATCCAGGAAGAGCTCGACATCCAAGTCCGTTCGGCATCTATGGAACGGTCGGTACGGCATAACGTTCGACATGTATGAACGTTCGGCGTGGCAGAATGGTCCGGCATCAACTATCATTCGGCCTAACTATTGTTCGGCCTAAGTGTCGTTCGGCCAAGACGTGGTTCGTCCTGGGTAGCGTTCAGCCAAAGTATCGTTCGGCCTAAATCTTGTTCAGCATCTCGAGACCATTCGGCACAAAGATGATAGTTCGGCATTTAGTCGTTCGGCACAAATACACTGGTTCGGCTTCCAGTATCGTTTGGCAAGAATAATTCCCACGGCATTCAGAGTGTTCGGCCTCACTACGATCGACATAAGGAGATCGTTCGGCACTCATGCCCTGTTCGGCATTCAACTGTTCGGCATCTATGGTCGGCACACAGAGATCACCCCATTTAGGCTAAGGTATTCAGCTACCAGGCCGACCAGGGAAGTCCAACCCATATTCGTCTATAAATAGAGAGGCAGGGGCACAGTGAAAAGGATCTTCTCTTCTGCTCTATGACTTTCTACTTTCTAAAACTAAGGATAGTCTACCACTTTGTAACTGTAATCAATTGTTACATCAATAAAAAGAAAACTTCTAGAGTGGACGTAGGCCGGAGTTAGCCGAACCACTAAAAAACCTGTTGTTCTTTGCTGCTTAATTTCTATTCTGATTGTTCTTCATATTATTACTCTTTACACTCACTTTATCTATTATCAGCGACTGTTCGTTGGTGCTTTCATTTACATTTGGGTGTTAGTGACCTATTTTGGCGCTGACATTTTGGTGTTTTCACTGAGAACTGAAGCACTTAGGAATTTTGGAGTTAGAAAATTGGATTCTAAAGAGCAATGGCTAGACCATCAGCAAGGAAGCAAGTGATAGAGAGGAACAATATGGAGGGAAGTCAAGAGGCTTCCTCTGGAAATGGAGTAGGAGGGGCATCCATCTACATCAGCAGAGAGGAAATGGAAGCCATGATGAAAAGACAAGAGGAGATGATGCAGGCTCTTCTCAGACAATTTACGCAAGCAGGAAATGTAGGAGCTCAGATCCATGGAGCCAGATCAGAAGCGCTCAACCAGCAAGCAGAGGGAATGGTTCAGCAGGGGGCAACCCCCAACCAGAAAACAACTAACAATCTGGACGGACCTGGGCTCGAGGGCGCACCACCAGATAATGTTGAACCGATTCATGGAGGGGTTCCAGCTAACACCACGCAACAGGATGCTGGCAGGAATGTAAGAGCAAGAGATGAAGAGTATGTACCAGAATTCCCTCGGGAACTCGGGGGGCAACTCTTGACGTACAATGCTGGATTAGCAAAAATTATTATGCGAACCATGCGCGGAGGTTTGACCAATAGAGATCTGGAAAGAGTAAACAAGAGTCCATTCACTCGTGAATTCAGGATAGCTCGGAATCCGCCAGATTTCAAGCTACCTAACGTGGAAATGTACAATGGTAAGGCCGATCCAACAGATCACTTGATGAGATATACAAGACATATGGAGGTGTTGGGGGCATCGGAAGAAGTTATGGCTCGATGTTTCCCTTTATTCTTAACGGACATAGCCACTATGTGGTTCAGGCAGCTGGAAGAAGGATCTATCGGGACATGGACAGAGTTGGTGGACAGGTTTCTGAAGCAGTTTCGGGTACATATCTAAAGACCAAAGAATGTAATGACACTGACATCGGTAAAACAGAGGACAGACGAATCACTTAGAGCTTTCTTAACTCGATTCAATGCAGAGATTGCTTCGGTAGATCGGCCAGATCCATCGATGGTTTTAACGGCGGCAGTGTCAGGAGTTAGAGAGAATTCAGATTTCAAAGTGTCACTGGTACGAGACCCTCCAATGGATCTAGGGGAATTCTTTCACGAAGCTGAGAGGTTCCTTCGGTAGGAAGATGCGTGCTTAGATATGAAGTTAAAGGAGGTGAACACGGCTGAGGATGGAGGGCCATCCAACGGAGGCTTGGAAAGAGATAAAGGCAAAGGAAAAAGGAAGCTGGATGATGAATTAGGAAAAGCTAGGAAACGATGGAGAGAGCCAAAATTCTCCACCTACACAGGATTGAACGAGACGTTGGAACAGATTTATTTGGAGACTCGGAATCGCCTTCCCTACCGAAGGCCGGCTAGGAGAGAACCCTCCGAACATGAGAGGGCATCGGGAAAACACTACCTCTTCCATGATTTGGACAGGCACGATACCAACAGCTGCAGGCACTTAAAGGACATAATTGAGGAGCATGTAAGGAATGGACAGTTGCGACAATACGTCGAAGCTCGGAATGCAGCGGTGGGGCAGAAGCAACCACCGTCTACCTCACGCAGTGATGGTACGAGGCACAGGAATGATGGTCGATTGGTTATCAATTGATTGGAATATTATGAAATAAGTAGCAAACTACGGGCAAACGGCCAAGTCACTTACTCATGCACGGGGATGGAGATAACCCCTAGGCATGCTCCGAGATGATGATAAACCACAACACTTTAGTCTGTGAAATATGCTTTCTCTTTTTTGGCTTGGGCATTTGCTTTTTCCTGGTTTGGTTTGGACTTCTGGTTTTGTTTGTTTCTTGGTTTGAACTTTTATTTGGATGATTGTTTTCTGGTTTGGATATTGGTTTGGATTTTCGATATGGATTTTTTTTATGATTTGATCTAGATTTTGGATTGGCTTTCTATTGGATTTTTTATCTGGTTTTGGGTAATCGGTCGTCAGGTATGGATTATGCCTAGCAAGGGGTAAGTCGTTTTGTCCAAGCACGACAAATTGACTTATTCAGGTCGTCGAGTATGGACTATGCTCGGCAAGGGTCCGGAGAGACCAGGATTCGGCCTAGGACTTAGGCCCTGTATTATCAGGTCGTCGAGTATGGACTATGCTCGGCAAGGGTCCGGAGAGACCAAGATTCGGCCTAGGACTTAGGCCCTGTATTATAAGGTCGTCGAGTATGGACTATGCTCGACAAGGGTTCAGAGAGACCAGGATTCGGCCTAGGACTTAGGACCTATGTTATTAATTATTATTTCAGGTCGTCGGGTACAGACTATACTCAACAAGGGTCCAGAGTGACCAGGATTCGGCTTAGGACTTAAGCCATGGCATTACTTAACGTCCAAGGACACTGAACCACTGTCGTCAGATGTGGATTGCATTTGGCAAGATCCCGGAGAGGTGATGGATATGAACATCGGCTATGAACGGTGAAGGATTTGGATATTGACCCGGAGAGGTCCTGGATTCGGTTATTGAATATGAATGAAACATGGACTTTGGATATTGAATTTGAGACTATTCAAAACACACCTTCCAATGGCAAGACATGTTTTGGGGGGCAAGTGTTAACCCGCCTTTTTACAAGGCCACGAACAGGCGGATTTAACAAAATTGACTATTCATTTGTCGAAACTAGAATACATTTGACTGGAACCGGTTGGATGGATAGACGGTTGGTCAGGAATGGGTTCGACGTCCATAGTTCGGCACTGAGGAGGGTAGGTTGGATCGGCCTCGGTGGATCGTTCGGCATTGATTGCCGCTCGGCATTGGACATGGTTCGGCATTGGATGGGTCATTCGGCATTGATTGCCTCTCGGCATTGGACATGGTTCGGCATTGGATGGGTCATTCGGCATTGGGATGGGCCGCTCGGCATCAGTGACCTTCGGCACCAGGGATTGTTCGGCATTGGATGGGTCGGTCGACATTGGATGGATCGCTCGGCATCAGGGATCGTTCAGCATCAGGGATCGATCGACATTGAATGGGACGCTCGACATCCAAGAAGCGCTCGGCATCCAGGAAGCGCTCGACATCCAAGTCCGTTCGACATATATGGAACGGTCGGTATGGTATAACGTTCGACATGTATGAACGTTCGGCATGGCAGAATGGTTCGGCATCAACTATCGTTCGGCCTAACTATTGTTCGGCCTAAGTGTCGTTCGGCCAAGACATGGTTCGGCCTGGGTAGCGTTCGGCCAAAGTATTGTTCGGCCTAAATCTTGTTCGGCATCTCGAGACCGTTCGGCACAAAGATGATAGTTCGGCATTTAGTCGTTCCACACAAATACACTGGTTCGGCTTCCAGTATCGTTCGGCACGAATACTTCCCACGGCATTCAGAGTGTTCGGCCTCACTACGATCGGCATAAGGAGATCGTTCGACATTCATGCCCTGTTCGGCATTCAGCTGTTCGGCATCTATGGTCGGCACACAGAGATCACCCCATTTGGGCTAAGGTATTCTGCTACCAGGCCCACCAGGGAAGTCCAACCCATATTCATCTATAAATAGAGAGGCAGGGGCACAGTGAAAAGGATCTTCTCTTCTGCTCTCTGACTTTCTACTTTCTAAAATTAAGGCTAGTCTGCCACTTTGTAACTGTAATCAATTGTTACAACAATAAAAAGAAAACTTCTAGAGTGGACGTAGGCCGGAGTTAGCCGAACCACTATAAAAACCTGTTGTTCTTTGCTGCTTAATTTCTATTCTGATTGTTCTTCATATTATTACTCTCTACACACACTTTATCTATTATCAGTGACTGTTAGTTGGTGCTTTCATTTACATTTGGGTGTTAGTGACATATTTTGGCGCTGACAATGTGACTAAGCTCTATGAGTTGCTTCGCTTCGGCATGGTCTCATTTGTCATTTCTTAAGAGAGTGAGATGTTGATGCTTGGTTTGGAGCCCGAATTTTTTTGAGAGGTTTTCTGCCATCTCAAAGAACTCTTATGTGGTTTTGTTGTTTGTTTTGGGTTTGTGGAAGCTTTGGATTAGAAGTCTTTGTTTAGCTGTGGTAGCAGTGCAACTCGAAGTGTTTGGTGTGCTGACCAGAAGGTCTTTTAGCTTTGCAGTATCATCAAGTAGAGTTTGGAAGCAGCAGCGTGACTCGTTTCTCCGATGGTTCAGGAATCTTGGTGGTTCTTCTTCAGCAGTCCGGGCAGATGGTGAAAGTTTTATTAAAGGGTTAACCTTATTTGGAAAAGCTTAAGGCTGTTCCAAATTGGTAAAGAGAGGACAGTTTCTTTGGAATCCGAACTAGGTTGGATCGCAAAAGTGACTTGCGATTAGTTTGGGAATTTTTCTTGAGCAATCTTTTGTTGAGACTGAGGGTTCTCATGTAGAAGTAGGAGTTACTGATGTAATCAGAAGTTCGTCTGCATCTGGAGTTGAGTTCCATATTGTTTTGGTTCCAGAAGCGATTTCGGAAGTCAGTCTGGTAGTAGTTTGGTTTTTGGAAAGAGGAAGAGTTGGTGTAGCAGCTCAGAAATTTTAAATTTGGATTGATCAGATCTAGTTTGTGAGTTGGATTCTGTTATAAGGATGTGTGACCGAGTCAGATGGACCACTCAGATTTTATGGATTTGATGAACAAATTTTTCTGGATATATTGGATAAGTTTGTATTCGTGTTCATCAACAGCATTCTCATCTATTTCAGAATCAGAGTTGTGTAGCGGAAGCGAGGTAGCAGCTGTGCAAGGAAGGAAGCAAGTTCAGTTTTCTATTGCTTGGGGAATAGAGCTTGTGTTTTGGATTTCGACGGATTTTGGAAGGCTTTTCTATTGGATAGGATTCAGAAACTGGTTTGTTTTGGTCTAGTTGCTTTTGGAAGCATCAGCATAAGTTGAGCTGATCAGGGAGAAGATGGGCAGTCCAAGATTGTCTGTTGTGTTATGCAGATATGAGATAAGAAGTTTGGAATTCGAAGTTGGAGACTTCCTTGTGTTAAGATTTCTTTGGTTAAGAGAGCAGTAATTGGGTAAGATTGGATGGCTAGTTCTGAGGCATTTGGGATTTCTTATCTGTGTTTTGACAAGATAAGATTGAATTGCCAGTTTGGATAGCTGGAATTCATTGTATTTCACGTATCTCTAAAGGAGTACGTGTATGATTCATCGTTGGTTGTTGAATCTGTAGTTCTGTTGACTTTGGAAGTTGAGCTAGACTTGAGTATAGTCTAATGTTCTGCTCAGATTGAGGATCTAGAGATGAGAGGAGCTCTGGATTTTGGTTGTGTTGTTTGTTTAGCTTCTGTAGAGCGAGTCTCCCGGTGATTTATACTTGGGAAACTCGAGATAGTGTTAGTAAGTCTTATTCTGGTTTGTGTCACAATAATTAGTCAGGTTTGTTTGTGTGTTTGATTGCTATGGTTATTAGTAACTGATTGATAAGTATGCTTTGTTGATTCAAAATTTGAATCTTTGATGGGTTATTAAATTACCTTTGCTTTTAATTTCGAGGACGAAATTCTTTTAAAGGGGGAGGATTGCAACGACCCGGAATTTTAGGCAATATCAATTTAATAATCCGAGTTAATAATTAAATTGGTTTGATAATTTTCTTTATAATTTTAATTTAAATTGATAAGTTTATTCTTTTAAATGCTAATAAATATTTAATCTGGCAATATTGATAAGAATTGTTTTTCAAAGCTAATAAATTTTATTCTATTTGTAATATATATATATATATATTTGGTATATATTGTGAATAGGATATCTTATGTTTTAAATAAAGATGAATTTTCAAATTGTAATATATATGTATGTATATGTTATAATTTGAGTTGTTTTGAAATTTAATTTAATCTATTGATAATTTATATATGTATAAATTGTAATTTAAAGCTTTGTTTTAATTTATATTTTCAAAAGTTAATTTAGATTAATCAAATTGTTTCCAATTATAAAATAATTGTTGGTTTTTAAAATATAAGATTGTTTATTTTAAATATGATAGTTAAATAAGGATTTAATCAAAGTTTATTTTGCCTTTCTTTTAAAATGTTTAAAATAAAATGGTTATAAACGTGTATATATATATATATAGATGCTTTAGATTTTTAAATCCATGTATAAGAGATTTATTTATATTTTAATTAGTTTTAGAATAATTTCTTTTAAAAGTAAATTTATATATACATATGTAAATTATATTTATTAAGAGAACTAAATTAAGTAAGTTATATTTACATTTTAAATTAAATAAAAATTAAATAAAATACTAATAAACATGTGTAAACATGTTAATCCTCTTATAAACACTTGTAAAGCAATTAAACAATTAAGATGACAAATGTAAGTTTACCAACATGTGGCAACATATTCATTTTTTTTAAAATAAACGTTTTACGAAGAAATTTAGTTTTCACAAACACTTTTTCCTTGTCTTCATCTCTTAACTTAATTTAATGGCAACCAGAATTACTCTTCAAAAACCTGAAAATTGAATTGAAAAATCAAAAGCAAATCTGAAACTAAAATCTACAAGCAAAACGAAAACTGCAAAATTTATCACCTGCAAATTCAAAGTGATGTTCAACTGCAAATGTGCAAACCTGTTCCAAAGCAAAATGAAATCGGCAATTCAAATAAAGTTCAACCTGGAACTAAACCTGTTATTCAAATGAAGTTCACCTGCATTTCTAAGGAGTGTTCAACAGCATGCAAAGGGAAATCAACAGCTTTTTCAACTTTTAAAATCAATTGAAGCATGCATGCATTCATTTTCATCGGCAAAGCAAATGCATTTTTCGAGATTAATATTCAATGCTTGGAAGAAAAAGAAAACCTGCTCTACATATTTTAAATTGAGGTGAATAAATTTCTTTTAAATATAGTTGATCCGAATTTTACTGCCATGCATGTGTTGATATTGTCTTGAATTAACATTCTATAGCTTAAATTTATATGAATTGGTATATATATGATGGGTGAGCTTGTCTGTTTACATACATGCAAGAGTTTTCTCTGTTAATTTACTGTGAAGGTTCTGTTAAAAGAAAATATTCAATACCAATAAATCAAATCAATATTTGATTTCGAAATTTAAATAAAAGTCGTTTGTTTAAGGAAGATGATGGCTTTCAAAATAATTTTAGAATCTTAAATTTAGCAAATAAGTTTAAAAATAGGAAAAACAGTAAAATACTATTATACATGATAAATCAACAATCTTGATTTATGATTTGGATTACATGAATAAATTAGTGAGTAAATATCATGATTTTTAATGCACATTTCATGATTTTTAGTTTGATGAATCAAGAGAATTTTGAGTTTGAACGTTTTAGGAATTTTTGTGAACTGCCGATTATATACTCAATAATTTGATTTGATACTTTGGTCGAAGCTTGTTTTAGGGTTGTAGATGTTGGGAAAATTGCAACTGAATTTTTCTATTGATCGTGGTGTTCGAATTTGGATGAACTAGGGTTTAAGTTGTTTTTTTTGTTCGGCCTAGATATCAAAGCATTGCATCGTGTAGGTTGGGCCGGAGGTGATCGCTTCTGGGGAGGACGAAGCTCGGGGATGTGGCGTCTTGATGGTAGGGTCGGCGAGGTGAACGACGTTGGATGGTCGGTGATGATAGTGGTTTTGTGGAGGAGGGTTCTGCTGTATTTTCGAGCTAGGGGTCGAATTTGCATTCGCGTTCATTTTCTTGGATCAGGGTTTAGTTTTGGGGTCGCAAGTGATGTTGTGACCGACGTCGACGATCACGACGAACGTTGGCGGCCGGAGTCTCAGGTACACGTGCACTGTGGTTTGATGTGTGCATGGCTTTTGGTTCTGGAAATTTTGATAGGGGAAGATGAGTTGATCCAGGGTTGCTCTCGTGTTTTCATCGTATACGACTCGAAGTTAGTATGTGCTGGGTTGCTTCGGTGCTAGCTCGTGTGTTTTGGGTTTCGTACTCGAGTGTTTTTAGGTCGTTTGCTTTCTGGCTTTTCTGTAATGTTAAGTACTGTAAAAGTATATTGATTTAGTTGCAAAGTAAACCGTGTAGTTGAAATAAAGTGAAATCAAGCTTTAAAAATTATGAACAAGTTTTATAAAGAAATAAACTTACAAGTTTATAAAAGAAAATAAGTTTATAAATTAAAAGTTTGATGTTTTGAAATAAAGTTAAACTTTTAAAAAGGGGTGTTAATTGAATTTATTTTAAATTCAAATTTGTTTAAAAATGATTTCTTTTTGAAGTAATTAACTTCATTAATGTTTGAATGTTAATTTAAAAAGGAAATGTTTGAATTTAAATATTAATCAAAATTTTAAGTAAATTGTTAAGTAATGTTTTCAAATTTATTTTGAAAATTTATAAGTTTGATAATTAAAGTGTTTTAAATCTTAAATTTGATTTCTAAATGCCTTATTTTCAAATAAGGATATTGTTATGATTTTGGAAACCAAATAAGATAATTTGTTTAAGTTATTTAAATTTGATTTATTCAAATAATTTAATTATAAAGATAAATAGGGTTAATTTATCTTTGTTATTTACTTAAGAATACTTATTTAATATGATTTGTTAATAAGTAAGGTTTAATTAAGATTAATGATTTTCTTAATTAAAGATTAAAAATATAAGGAGATTAGTTAATTAGTTATTAGTTAATTGTTATTTAATTTTAAATAATCACTTAATTGTAACACCCCAAGATTTTTAACTAGATTTTTCTTCTTCACTTTATTAATTACTTTGGGGTAAATTTTAAATTGATTTAATCATCTAATTTTATCTTTCAAGCTCAAATTTCAATTTCTTTTAATTCAACTAAATTATTGCGACAACATTTATACTTTACTTTTGTCCTTTTCAAAAAAATTGTATTATATACCTTTTAAAGTAAAGTAATATTTTGAATAATACATTTCTTTGTCAATGGTAAATAGATCAGAAAAAAAAATGTAAACACATTTTATTCTATTTAAATAATAAATTTTAAATTTTCATAACGTATAAAGAAACTGTTTAATTAAGCGTTTAAGGGCGCGTTATCAGATGAAATAAATAACGTATATATACATATAAGAAAACGCATAGAATTTTAATCCATTATTTTGTTATATTTTGGGCATAAAATATTACGGCTATGGTACACATTCTTAAAAATATGACCTTAGTTGTAAATGAGTAAATTTATCAGTGACATGTGTTTTTAGAGGGAAGGATTTGTATAACGTTCAAATCAAGTATGTTGCCTCTAATTCAACTCATTGCTTTAAAAATTTGATTACCATAGATTTTTTCCATTCAACAAAATTTATTGCTTGCATTTTTCAGAACACAATTTTCTCCTAAATCTCAGTCATGCGCAGTATCCATTCTCCTATCTACTTGCCTATTTTATATGCGCCTTTCTCTTTACCCATATTTCTTACGTTTATTTTTCTCTTTAAAGTAAAATTTACTTCCCTATTCCTATATATATACACACACATATGTATCTATTAATTTTGAATGAAAGCATTTACTCCCTCTTGTAATTTGTTTCTGAAAAAAATCAAAATTTATTTTCCTTGCCAAATTTATCATTTGTTTACGCACCTATAATTAAGCACAACATAAGTGGAAAAAAAATTATTCCTTACTGGCCAAAAAAAAATCGCATGTATAATTGCACACATTTTTTTTTCACGCATGCAAAGTAATGTGAAATTCTTCTTATAAATACAAACCTCGTATCACTTTTCTTCCCATCTCATTTTGGCTTCTTCTTTCTTGTGCAAAGCTTCTTCAGGTAAAGATGTTAAACTTTTCTTTTCTTTTATATTTTTTTTTGGTTCCTCCTTATTTCAATTTTCACTGGTCCACCGGAAGACTCGGCCACTCACCGCTTTCACGACCAACTCCTACACCTGAACTGAAGTATTGTTGCATCTCAATTCCTTTTCAATGCCTCTTTGCTCTGAGAGCATGTGTGCATGCCACCGTGAAGTGGTATAGGTGATACATCTTTGATGTATTTAACCAAACCCATGCAACAGTCGTGCACTGCACGACCATGCCACCTTTTTGTTCTAGCTAGAGTGAAGAAAAAAAGGAGAGAGTTTTGAATGCGCCTGTATATAATAGGCTAGACGAGCATGCTGCAAAGTGTCAGGCGTGCTTGTTCTTTGATTTGTGGCACCTGTGTTTTAAAAGAGAAGAAGTTAGTGTGAGTGTTTTAGCCTTATAGCCGAGTCTTGCTATTTTGAGTCAATCTTTTGCATAAGCATGGCGAGAAGGGTAGGTGGGTTAGGCTGGATTTCGTGGATTGCAACGTGAATAAGGTTGCGGAAAAAAAAACATAGACAAAAATTTGCATTCTGCTGTGAAGTATAGGCCAGGACGCAAATTTTTTTGCATACGTGCATGCTTTCGAATTGGATATAGGCTAAGGCCATGCCATTGTATAATATATATATATATATATATATATATATATAATAATCATAAACGTGCATGTATGGGCAGAGAAACAAGTAGGCAGTGTTTATGATTGAGTCGAGTTAGGTGGTGGAGTGGTCGAGCCTATGGGTCAAATTGATTCCATTCTTTCCTGTTTGTTTCGAAGACTTCGTGTTAATTTTTTTACTTAGTTTTGTTTTTAATTTATTTGTTTCCTTTTCAAGAATTAAATCTGGTCGCCGCCTCCGCAACAATTTGATCGTGCTTTTGTACGTTTTCCTTTCACCTGACAAACGTACTTATATATCTGTAAATTGATAACAAGTGTGATTGTAGAATAATTATTATTTTTATTTGACTGTGATATAAATTGATGATGTTAAAAATCCCGTTATTAAACCTAAACATCATCAGTTATATTATATAATGTTTATTTATGCTGTTACATTATTTATTTATTATTTACAGTTAATCACACTGCAAGTTTCCTGTAGAATAGAAATCATCACAGGCTGAAATGATAGGCCCGAACGATATTTATTTATTCATTTATTTATTTCGTTTATTTTAATTCTTAGGATTGCGGGTTCGAAATGATAGGACCCGGATTTATTTTGTAAATTACGGATTGAAATGATATATTATCCGTATCACTTGATGTAACAACCCGTAAATTTAACCGGTTTTAATAACGTTACTAATTGAATTTTATGGAATTTTAAACGATAAAATTTTGAAATATAAATTTGATATTTGAAATGTGTCTAGTTAAACATAGCAACTGGTAAATTTTCGTCCAAAAATATGAAAGTTTATTTCGTGCGTAAATATATTTCAATTTAATTAGTTAAAAAGCGATGAAAATAAAACGTTTTCAAAACCAAAATATTTTTACATAGAAAAATTCTAAATCATCTTCTGAGCTAGATGTCAGTTTGTCGTTTTTTCAAATTCGGACATCTTTGGCTCCGTCGATCTTATTTTTCTACGTTTTTCATGCATTTTCCGCTAGTTGAAAATTCGGATTTTTATAATTCAATATAATCACTGATATTTTTATGCCGTTATAATCGTCTCATTGTGCTGATCTCTGCGGTATATTCATATTTTTATTTTGACGTCTGGAATATAGCGGAATCCGTAAAACGGCTTACTGTACGGTACGTTTCGAGCCTTTTCTTTTCTGTCTTCGTTTAAATTTCGAACGGTCATTACATTTATTAGTCTCCGAAGTTCATGCACTGACTTTATCATTCCAACTATTCATATTTATTTCTTGCGTTTCGTTTACATTACAACTTTACGCTACTTCGTATTTTATGGCCTTCTATTTCTGCTTATTCCTTCAAAGAAAAATAATATGTAATAGTTGTTTGCTTCTCGTTCCTTTTGGGAAACTCCTTCTCCTCGCCCACCATCTGAAGAAAGCTCAGCCGCGACCCCTTCTTCTTCCACCACCTTTCGAAGTCGCCGTGCCTTCTCTATTCGAACCCAAAGCCGACTATTCCAGTTTTTTTTTTCTTTTGCTTTCCACCAAGCGGATCTAGTCTTCCACGACCTCACTAATTCCGCCTTCAGGTAGCAAGAGCCAACCCTTGCGTACCTCCACCTATGCCACTGGCACCTCGGGCCGCCTGCCAACGGCCGCCTGCATCAGCATCCCTCATCCTTTGAGTTGCCTAGATCCCTTACCTCATTGCTACCTCCGCAGACCATGTTCATTGCTACATCTTTTCTTAAGTAAAGGTATTTATATTATTGATGTTAGTTTATATATTGTTTACAACGTTATATTGTACATAGCATACAGGTTAGCGCATATATATAATTTTTTTAAGTAAGTTATACAAGTCTATAACAGTTGAAGATCTATTTGCCATATATATATTGTTTATATTTAACAGTATACGATAGTGTATATATTACATGGGTGGTTTTAATTTACATATTGGTTTTACTGTAGCTATATGTATACTAATGTATACGTGTGTTTTGCTTTCTAAAATAAAATTTAGTGTTTGTATGAATTAGCAGTGAATTATATAAGTGAAATATATATTAGCCTATACCCGTAGACCATTTGTGAGTGGTTTATATGTGTCAGCTAGGCCTATGTGTTTATGTGAGTCTATTTACTGTATGTGGATTATTGTGTTCATCAGTGATATGTTAAACTAGAAGCTATGCTAGGGAATAGTCTTTCTAATAATATTATAACTTTATATTTATACATTAGTTTATAAAAGTATAGTTTATAAAGGTTACAATATATATGGGTTTACAGAGATTAATATAAATAGTGTGCGTTAGTTTATATAAGTAGGTTATTTTGGTACAGTATTATATACGTACGCAAGTTACACGCCCATATGAATTGCTTATTTGATAACAATCTGTTGTTTATATATATATAAAAATTCATATTAGATATGTATATACTTGTTTTAAAATGTGAAGTATTTTGCATTTATACGTATGCATTCTAAACTATAATGTATGTATATGTTGATTTTATGTATATTTTAATTCGGAACAAAGGATTGAAATACGTATGTATATTTAAATTTAAAAATGTGTTGAGTTATAAAAGTTGATTTTTATATAGTTATATATCTGTTCACTTATACCAATTTTCTTCGTCGATCTCGCTCTAATGTGTTCCATCGTTTCTGTTTATTAGCTTTGATCGTTGAATTCGTGCCGATTTGCTCTGCTTGGATTTGTAATCTAATTTTGGGTGTTCGTATCAGTGGGCGTATCCGTGTCATCACCTGTATTCTCTAGCCTCGTAAGGTGAGCAATCGCTCACGATTAATGTTCTTTTATTTATTAAATTTGATTTCAATTGAAACGACAATTGAAATATGCTGCTGCTAGTTATTTACACTATTAAATATATGCAATTACTTGTATCAGTTCACCTATGACACCTGACACCATTATCTGTTAATTATACGATAATAATCTCGTTTGATTGATAATTGATTGATTGGTTGTTGTTTATATTGGATGTTAAATTGTAATGAATAAGTGATAAATATTATGCAATTGAATCTGACGTAGGATAGTCAAAATTTGAATCGACATATGTGTTGAACGTGATTGGTTAATTTGAATAATACGACCCCTTAATGTTTAATTAATTGACACGTATGATTTTGTTAATTACACCTTGAATCATTGAATGTATGTTGTTTAAACTGATGATGTGTGAAATTTTAAATGGATGACAAGTGAAGAACCGTAATGTAATAATCTTTAATCTATATGAAATGATAGTGTAGATTCTAGAAATAATTATATTAATTTGCACAAACAACAATGTGAATTAATACGATTATTTCGGGATTATTTGAATTAATTATTGAATTGTTATTGATTGTTGTTATTGCTTGTTTATTTACATTAACACCATCCATGTTATCACACTGCAAGTTCCCTCTACTATTCTTTGATTTTGAATTGGAATTTGGAATCGGATTGAAATGATATATACCCAAATGAATTTGACCTAGGATAGAGAATTAAATAAATCCGATTGGTCAATAATTTGATTTAAAAATAAAATAATGATTTTATTCGAGCAAAGAATTAGCTTTGAAATGAAGTTGGAATTTGAATTTTTGAAAGGAAAATGTAAAAAATGAAATCTGAAGCAAATATTAACGTAGTAATGGATGAAAGAACGTTGTTTGAAATTTAATAATTAAATTTGGAATTATTAATAAATAATTTGGAATTAGTAATAATTGAGTTTTGAAATTATTAAGTTTGAAATCATTTAATAATAAAATTTGAAATTATAATTAAGTTTGAAATTATAATTAAGTTTGAATTATTAAGTTGAATTTATAATTAAGTTGAAATGATTTGATGACTAAGTTTGAATTCATAATTAAGTGGAAATGATTTAATAATTAAGTTTGAATTTATAATCAATTTTGTAATTATTAAGTTTTGAAATTATTAATAATTAAGATTGAAATTATTTAACAATTGAATAAGATATAATTATTTGATAATCGAATAAAAATTGAATTCTTTAATAAGAGAAATTGAACTCTTGAATAAGTGGATTTGAACTTCGTTAATAAATGAAATCGAGTTTCCTTATTTATTAAAGTTTGGAAAATTATTTAAGTAAGTTAATAAGTGAAACTGAACTTTTTAAATATGTGAAATTTAGTTTCTTTATTAATTGAGTTTCGAAATTTGTAACTAAGTAACTAAATAAGTGAAACTGAATTTCTTTAACAAGAAATAAAACGTGATTTATTGGAATTTATATAAGACTTGAAATTTAAAGAATTTGATTTGACGAATCTAATTGAATTCAATTTGAAGTTTTTGATATAATGAAGTTGAACTTAAATAATTGATTTGGTAAACTGGAAATTAAATAGAAGTTGTCTTGAATGTTAAATTTAATTAACGAATGTTGAATGAAATCAATCAATGAATTCAGATTGGTTTGAATGTTAAATTAAATTAATTTAAAAGATTTCGGAATGAAGTTTATATATGAACTTGAATCAATATTTGTATTGTTTAAATAAAAGATGAAATCGAATTTTAAGATTTTGGAATGATAATTTGGAAGTTTTGAAACGTAGACTTTGGAAATTGATTTAGAAAGACAAATGAAATGTTGATTTATAAATTCTAATTGGAATTGAATTTGATTTGGTTTGAAATTTACTAAACGACCAATCAGTGTAATAATTACGGAAGTTATTAAAGAGACCGGAATCGGTTATGGATATACTCTCTATCTAAACCAAAAAAAATTTAATAACTATACGGGGAGTGATGATCCAGAATGAAGTGGTTGGAATGATGTACGTGATGATTGAAGAAAGAGAACGAAAATGGATAGCCTTGACACTTGTGCCAAATTGGAAATGACTAAAATCAGGAGCCGTGCCGGGCCAAATGAGGTTAGCCACTTCGAGCGAACACACTTCTTCGTAACTACTCATTACTTGTCATTGATTGGTGCACCCTTGGAATTTCAGGAGTGTTGTTTCGCGGTGTTGCGATCGTTGCGGCGATGCGTTTTCACCAGTCCGGATCAGGCAAACGGTAGTTTCACTACCTTGGGTATTGCCTCATGTGCCTTGTCATACTTGTATCCCTTTATGCGCAACCACTACGAATTTGTTCTGTGTTATACCTATAGAGTACTCCCTGATATCCCACTAGTTTACGGTGGAGTTTACAGTGCTGTATAGTGTAACGACCCAGAATTTTTATTAATTAAAATTAATTAAATACTCAAATTTCCGTAATGTGATATTATTGTAAGGTTTCAAATTTCAAGTCAATTGGATTTACCGTTTGTCCGGTACAAATTAAAACGCCTAGAAATCGATTTAAATCGGTTTAATTCAAAATGAGCGTTTACAGCCATAACTCGCACATACTTCCGAATTAGCTTCCGAAACCTGTTCCATTGTGTCCGGAACGCGGGATAAACCCTAGGTACGCTGGTTACGGCGTCTAAATCGGAGTTCGGAATTCCCGGGATGAATAGTGTTTACGCTAGCTTTTTCTATAAAAGGAGACACACACCCTTCATTAAAAAAAAAAAAAAAATAACAACTCAAAACCCTAACCGCCACCCATGGGTTCAATGGCCAGAAAACACCCAACTCTCCTCCTCGATATCTTCCAATCCGTCGACAATTAGCATGAATGTTCAACACGAAAGATGTAGAGGACGTCAAGCTCTACAAGATCAACGGTGGAGATGTGATTTGGAGCTGTATTTTGGGATATAGGGGCCGCGTTCTCTTGGAGGTTGCGCACGAAATTCTAGACACTACAGGGGGCCGAGCTTCACCTAGGGGGGGCCGAGCATGGTGGTGGAGAGAGGCATTCGAATGGAACTTCCTGATCGAGATTTCGTCGAGTATAGGTGGGGTAATGTTTAACCCTAGTTTGTAAAAGTGGGTTCGGCCTCCATTGAGATGCCTGGAAGTATTGCGTGATGATGAGGGAGAAGGTGTTAACGGCCATGATGGAGTTGCAGTTGGATCCAAGGGCTATGGTCAGTTAGGGGTTAAAAATTATAATTAAAATGTTGTAATTTGTATATATAAATTGTGCACAATCTTGTAAAATTCATAACTTTTTCATACGAGGTCGAAAAAATGCAAACTCAGTTGCGTTGGAATCGTATGGACGAGCACTACGCGATGGAGTTGGTTTGGAGTCGTTTGGAGTTAGTGAGAATTTCGGGTAAAATTAAACGCGCGTTTAATTTTATTCGAAATAAAAGCTGAAACGAAATTAAAACCAAGGTGAGAACTTCTCACTCAATCGAATAGATTTCGATTTTATTTTGAATAGTTAGATTTAAAATATTTGAATGCATGTTTGAATGATGACTGTAAAATATTGATTGTTAAAATAGACATTATACGCCGTTATTAAGCGGATGTTATTTATTAAAAACATATACCGCGAATATTTCATAAACAGTGAAATTGGTATTATATATAATATCAATATATATATATTGGCATATGTATATATTGCAGTTGTTGATTTCCCGTATTTTTTAGCGGATGAGACCCTATTACGCCGTTAGTAAGCGGATAATATTTATTAAGAACATATACCGCGATAATTTCGTACTGGAGCGAAATTGGTATTGTGCTAATGTTTTTGGATGCAGGAAACAGGTTGGAGGGATCCAACTGGATTCCTCAACAGTTTTTATTGATTTCAGATATTTTGATATTTGATGGATTATCATATCGATATATGATATCGTTGTTAGTCGTGATTGACTATTTGGTGTGTAGCATCATTGGACCCAAATTTTGGGATTTTAAAATGATTTTAAAAGTGATTTTGAAAATATACTTTATTTTTGGAATTGATCCATATTAAGTAAATAAACGTTATAATTTTTAAAGTTATAGAAATTATGATTTTTGTGTAATGCTGTTAAAAGGTGATTTTTGAGAAATAGGAATTAATGACTTTATAAAATAGTTTAAACTGGATTTTTGAATTTATTATCAAAAGTTTAAATATGGGATTTATAAAATTTGATTATTTTATAAATCAAAAATGGTGAAATTATAAAGGGAATTAAGGACGTTTCAGAATAATAATATAAACTGATTTATATTAAGAGATTTATAAATGGATATTTATAAATTGAAATATAGACATTATAAAACGAGTTTTTATAAGTGTTTGAATTAAGTGAAAATGAATTTCATTAAAGAATGAAATTTATAGAATTATAAACCGTGAAGTTATAAATGAAATTTATAAATAGTAAGATTTATAAATTTGGTGAAATTATTTGAAGAATAGATTGGATAAATCATTAAATCTTATAAGTTATAAGATTTATAAATTGGAAAGTCTTTAAAGGAACGATCTTATAAAATAATCGTTTTATAAGTATTTAACTTATAATATGAACGTTTAGTTTATAATTTAGTTATAAACTGGAATAGGTTAATAAAGGAATTTATTAAAGGAAGTTTTTATAAATAAATAGAAGAGGAATTTATAAACGTTGTTTTATAAATTCGCAAACGACTTATTTTGATAAGTTAATTGTTATAACCTATTAATGGAGTTATATTCACATTTTTGAATAGTGAATAATCCTTTAAAATAAATTGAATAAAAGGATGAAATTTGTTAACGAAGTATGTTCACGATTTTTTTGAATAGTGAATAAGATGTTAAAGAAATTGTTTTGAATGTGATATTTCAAATAGAATTAAAACGATCGAACAATGTTTTAAAGGTGTTGAGATTCGAAACCATAGATTTCAACATTCATTGTTGAAATAGACGTTTTCGAGAAATAAAAGGAAATGGGGACTATAACACTGTTG
This sequence comes from Allium cepa, assembly GCA_030765085.1. Taxonomy (NCBI): domain Eukaryota; kingdom Viridiplantae; phylum Streptophyta; class Magnoliopsida; order Asparagales; family Amaryllidaceae; genus Allium; species Allium cepa. The sequence goes on from CM060938.1 coordinate 345,883,172, forward strand.
TTATAGTAAATGATTTCCGAAAGGAAATGTTTTGAATAGTATTGGGATTTATATATCTATTTAATTTCGAATCCCTATACTAGTGATTTTGGGTTGTCGTAACGATGTTTTACGCAACATTCGTTTTGACCCAAATAAATATGTTTAAGTGAATGATTTCCTTAATAGAATGAAATGTATACTTAATTCGATTTAAGTATATTAAATATTTTCTAAGTGTTGAAAATAAAAAGATTTGTGAATTACTTATGAATAAATAAGTATGGAAATGTTTTCCAATATAAAATGAATATTTAGAATTTATCTTTTTGAAGATAAATTGAAAATGGATAATTGAAATCGTATATGCATGAATATTTTGGAATATAAATTCATTATGGAATTTATAAATGAAAAGTAGAATTTGTTTGAAAATAAATATTGATTTATTTTTGAAGTGTGAAAAATATATATCTTGTAAAGATATTTTGGAAAATAAATAATTTGGGAAAATTATTTGGAATCTGGTGATGTGTGCATATTCAGTGATAGTTCAATAACCGACTATCAATATTTCCCTTTGAATGGGTAATTGATGTGATTTGTTTGAATGTGAATGCCACACTTATTTTTGAATAAGCGCTCACTATTCGGGTTAACCGGGAAAGGACCATGGGGTCGTATAACCCACTCCGAATATGTGATACGTCGTTGTGAATTGCATTTGAAGATCGGTGTTGAAGACCGGTATTTGCAAGAGTGATAGGATGAACTATCGATTGACTCTGCACCGAGTAGCTACGGTATTGAGTTCTCCATATGTGATGGTGAATCCGATCAGGATTGTGAATATCCGGATTGCAAGGACTTCTTTGTAAGTGCCTTCGGTTCTGTTCGAGCCCGGAACAGACTTGTATGGATTGTATGTCTGACATTACAAGTTGAGATATAAAGCCGATTTCTTTCAAATATATTTCTGTTGGTGGCGGAGAATTTATTCTTTTTGCTTAACACCCTTCTCTGAGACGTATGTGCTCAGAGGTTATATAGTTGAAGTTATCAGCGATATATTCCCAATTTGGTAATGTGACATGCTGAGTGATGCTGAAATGATCATTGTGTTGATTATTTGTGATAGGATCATTTATTTGATCGTCTATCTTAGTGATCATTGTGTTGATCATTTGTTGACCCAAAGCATGGCTTTTGTATAAAGTATGTTTTTGTGGACGTGAATTCGTCGAGCCTCACATCCCGGAAATGGTCAAAACAGGAAAGATGCGGCAAGGTTATGAGGGGTAGCGCCCTTTAGGATATGTGCATTTCCTTCTGGAAAAGGGTGGTATCATGGTATGGAGCCCAGATACTTACTCATGTTGAAACACTTTGTTTTTATGATTGTGTGAATTGATTAGAGAGCTCTCGGATAAAGGTCCCAAAGGACCGGGGGATGGCATATTCGGTCAGTTGTTACTCAGTTAGGAGTAACCCGGCCTTGTGTTGGTAGAGATCCGGTTTGGTTCTCGGGGATGTCCATCCAGAGGCATTCTCATGTGGCAATGGGAAGTTCCTTGGCCTGACCATTTGTTGGAAATCCAATTCCCAATACGAAACCTGTACGGTATTAGTTGTAGAACCTGCCATTCACTTATGGTGGTCACCACTGTTTGGATGGTAGCTATAGTAGGCATAGTTCGAAATGTCTATGTTGGCTAAGATCTATATTCTACTTTCGAAATGAATTTTTCCTACACTATACACTAATAATAATATCAAATATTATTTTAAATGCGTATCAAGCATCTTTGACTATCATAAGGAGAAATCTCCTCCGATTCTGCGTTTGCATTGTGTGTGTGTGCGGGAGGCCTTATGGTAGTCTCATTTTTAAAAAGCATTGCGAATTGATTAAAAATATTCCTCTATTTTGATTTTAAAGATAAATAAACTGTTTTGAGTTCTCGCACCAGTCACATGACTGACTCGGAGTTTATTGTTTTCTTTCCTAAACTCTGGGTGCCCACCAATTTTCCACACGGGCAGTTACGAGTTAGGTTTATCAGGATATTCTGGATATTCAGGAGTTGCTGGAGGCAAGCTGGATGGCATGGCGTATTACTAGTTATATAGTATTTCTTTTTCCGCTGCACTGTTTGATGTTGTATGTTGTTGTACACTCTGATGATATGATGTAATGAAATATGATGAAATGTAATAACTGTAGTTCTTTGTTTAAAGATTATTCATTTATTATTATATGTTGTTCCGCTGCGAATTGTGAGATTCTGATGTTGTTCTGTTGTTTTCTTCTGTCCCGTTCTATTTTTAAAATGCTTCTATCTTCTATTTTCAAATTCTCTATTTTCTTTTCTTTCTCTGTTTTCTAAAAAATTGTCTATCTTCTTTCCTCTCTATTTCCCATCTCTTCTCTCTTCTTTCTTTCTTTTTCTTAAATTCTTTTTAAAACCCATAACATTCCGTGTTTTCGGCCTTCGGTTTCTCGGCAGTTTATAAAGTGAGTATCGATGTTGAATTTTCGAAAGTCGAAAATTTTCGGGGCGTTACATATAGACTATAACGCTTATATAAAATGTGTTAAGGGGGATAATGGTAACGTCTTAACACTATTTTGATATTTATATTACTGATAGATATTATCTATTTAGCGTATATTACTACGTAGTAGATAGTGTAACGGATCCTTAGAGGACGGTTATTCCGACGTCCTTTGAGTTATTTGTATTTCAATTGTTATTTCACTTGAGTTTGATTTATTGATATAAGAATGTTAATCCTGACTCAAGTGTTTTGTGTTTTGCTTACACTCGGGTCAGACTGAGTGGTTCAGCTTTTGAGGCTCACCTTTGGAGTTGGAGCTTTGCTTGAAGATCCGGCCATCTATTCTGCTTTCAGTATTCGATGATTCCAGTGATGTATTCTGATTTGTACTTGATGTATCGTATTTCACTTTTATTGTAAACTCTGATGTATCTTATATATTTATATAGTAGCTTCATGAACTACTATCTCTTTTGCTACCGCTGCATATTATTACTCTGTGTCTGTGATTCTGTGATTATTTATTTACTGTATATCTGAGTTTTGCCAAATTTTAAATTAACAATTCGGTATTTTGAATTATTCAAGTCCGACGTGTGCGGATGCGAATAGTCCAAAATAGCGGGTCGTTATAGTTGGTATCAGAGCTTTTGGTAGCCCAGGCAAAACTCAGCATATAGGGTAAATGTATTTACAGAATCACTCTCATTCGAGTTTCAATCTCTTCCTTTTGACTCAATTCCTTTGAATTTTGGAACGATCCCTACGGTTCCGAAATTCATTCTTGTCCCTCAATATTCGTATTCCTTTGGATTCCGGAGTATCCATAACTCCACTTCGAATGACCTTTATAGTGAATCGGCGGTCTCGCCAATCTTCGAATTATTTGTAAATGGGTGAAGCTCCTTTACAATATTCATTGATTTACCGGAGATTTCTGTATCCTCGGTTTACGATACTATCTATCTTTCGCTATGCCTGAATTCCCTCTTGAGATCGAATGTAGATTCGCCTCGAAATTCTACATTGATCTTATTTTTGAAACCACGATCGACTCGGTAAAGGTTGCCCGTGAATCAATATAAGCTTATTCATCTTCCGATTCTGTAAATTGAATCATCTTACCTTTTCTTTCGAACTTTTCTTCAAATCAGAATTCTCTTAATTTGAGTCCATCAAATTCGAATCTCTATTCTTATTTTGAAATCCATCCTTGTATCGTCTAGCGAGGAAGTGTATTTGTAAATTAATATTAAAAATGTTTTATATATATTGTGTTGTTTGAGTTGTTGATGTTGATTTGGGTTTCCGATCGATTCGTCTGATCAACACTATCGATAGAATTTCTAAAATAGTTGAGCAGAGCAAATTGACACAATGTTGCTTCGAGTTTAGTAAAAAAAAAATATAGAATGATTTTATCATATATACGTATAAATTTTTCTGAAATTAAGTTGTTAATGAATTTGTTGTCAGAAATGATAATATTTGATTTTCATTTATCGTTTTGTAAACTATTGACTATTGCATAATATAAATAAATGAATTTATAAAACTTAGTTAGTATTTGATTTGGAATTTGAAGTGAATATAAATTAGAATTTGTGAATTTAATTTTCGATAATTTCGAACTATGGTTTTAAAGTTTAAGATGTATATTATTTTAAAGTATTTTCGAATAGAAATCGTTTTCAAAGAATTTAAAATGATTAAATCAGTGCTCTTCTCTTTGTCGTTGGAAAATAATTTCGATGACGACGACCGCATCATCGACGTTCATTTTCGGGTTTCGAAGTGGAGAGACTATTCTGTAGCCCTTCTACACTTTTGCTTTGAAAAAAATAAATTGATTTGAATTTGTAAACATGACTCGATTATTAATATATATTGGAGATTTTGAATTGATTTGATATTATGTATATATATTTATTTTGGTTATAAAATGGTTGAAATTAATCGAAAATTAATTCTTAAAATTTTATTTAAGGAGGATTTTAAATGAAGCCAAATTTTTTTTTGACTAAATACTTAACTTGAAATAAGCGAATTATAAAATTTCATTTGGATAATACTCAAATTGCATTATATATAACTTACCTAAATTTTCAAAAGTTAATTATGTAATTGAATATTATACAGTAGAAAATGATATCAAAGGAATTTTTTTAAAATAAATTTAAGTTGTTAGAATAAGAGTAAATATACTTAATATATATGTAATATGATATATCAAGTAGAATAAATTTAATAATAATTTGGAACAAAGAAGAATTAAATTTGTCGAACAAAATATGATTATAATAAATGACTATTCAAATTTATGATCTTTGAAATTGTTCATTTAAGAAAATTTGATAATCTGCAATATAAATTGTCTTCATAAATAAAACTTGAGTGCGTATAAAAAGGTTATACACTTAAAGTTTAATAATAAAATGGTTAATAGAGATAAATAGAATACTAGGTTAGTTGAATAATAAATGGATTAATAAAATAAATTGTTGTTTGAAATAAATTTTGTAATAAACAATGATAGATTGAAAATAAACCAAGTTAAGGAAATTCATTGAGCTTAAAGTCAATTGTTGAATATAAATTAATTTAAATTGAAATTTATATGGTTTAAATAAATTGTTTATTATGTAATTCAAGTCTATTTTCTTATGTTGTTTCTATTCTCCTACTTCCTTCATTTTCGAGGATGAAAAGTTTTGAGTGGGGGAGAGTGTAACAACCCGTAAATTTAACCGATTTTAATAGCGTTACTAATTTAATTTTATGGAATTTTAAACGATAAAATTTTGAAATATAAATTTGATATTTGGAATGCGTCTACTTAAACATAGCAACTGGCAAATTTTCGTCCAAAAATATGAAAGTTTATTTCGTGCGTAAATTTACTTCAATTTAATTAGTTAAAAAGCGATGAAAATAAAACGTTTTCAAAACCAAAATATTTTTACATAAAAAAATTCTAAACCATCTTCTGAGAAGATGTCAGTTTGTCGTTTTTTCAAATTCAAACATCTTTGGCCCCGTCAATCTTATTTTTCTACGTTTTTCATGCATTTTCCGCTAGTTGAAAATTCGGATTTCTATAATTCAATCTAATCACTGATATTTGTATGCCGTTTTAATCGTCTCGTTGTGCTGATCTCTGCGGTATATTCATATTTGTATTTTGACGTCTGGTATATAGCGGAATCCGTAAAACGGTTTACTATACGGTACGTTTCGAGCATTTTCTTTTCTGTCTTCGTTTAAATTTCGAACGGTCATTACATTTATTAGTCTCTGAAGTTCGTGCACTGACTTTATCATTCCAACTATCCTATTTATTTCTTGCGTTTTGTTTACATTACAACTTTATGCTACTTCGTATTTTATGGCCTTCCATTTCTGCTCATTCCTTCAAAGAAAAATAATATGTAATAGTTGTTTGCTTCTCGTTCCTTTTGGGAAACTCCTTCTACTCACCCACCATTCGACGAAAGCTCAGCCGCGACCCCTTCTTCTTCCACCACCTTTCGAAGTCGTCGTGACTTCTCTATTTGAACCCAAAGCCGACTATTCCAGTTTTTTTTTCCTTTGCTTTCCACCAAGCGGATCTAGTCTTCTACCTCCTCACTGATTCCGCCTTCAGGTAGCAAGAGCCAACCCTTGCGTACCTCCAACTGTGCCACTGGCACCTCGGGCTGCCTGCCAATGGCCGCCTGCATCAGCATCCCTCCTCCTTTGAGTTTCCTAGATCCCTTACCTCATTGCTACTTCCGCAGACCACGTTCATTGCTACATCTTCTTAAGTAAAGGTATTTATATTATTGATGTTAGTATATATATTTTTTACAATGTTATATTGTACATAGCATACAGGTTAGCGCATATATATAAATTTTTGAGTAAGTTATACAAGTCTATAACAGTTGAAGATCTATTTGCCATAGATATATTGTTTATATCTGACAGTATACGATAGTGTATATATTACATGGGTGGTTTTAATTTACATATTGGTTTTACTGTAGCTATATGTATACTAATGTATACGTGTGTTTAGCTTTCCAAAATAAAATTTAGTGTTTGTATGAATTAGCAGTGAATTATATAAGTGAAATATATATTAGCCTATACCCGTAGACCATTTTGCAACGACCCGGAATTTTGACAGCATATTTTAATGAATATTTAATCTAATTTAAATTAAATACAAGCTTTTAAATTTTTAAAGTGATGAGATCTTGGATATTTCACAGTTATATATGTATTGAAAATTTAAATAGAATGCTTCAAACCCATTAAAACAAAATCTGTCTTATTCAATAAAATAAAATCAAAGATTGAATATTTTATTATTTGATAATCTATATGAATACAATTTTAGTTTTTAAGATGATAAGTTTAAAAATAAACAAACGTATATTAACGTAAACATGGAAATCTAACACATAAGTTTAAAACAATATAATTGATTATAAACATAAACATGAAAAACAAGTATGAATCATAATTATAAACATAAGTATAAACCATAAATTATAAAATATAAAATATAACTAAGATATAAATTTACGAATATAAGTTATAACTTGAACTATATTAATACAAGTGTATGAACATGAGAACACTATAATATTAATATCAGTGTAAATGAACAAATAAATGGAGTATGGAATAATAAAAGTAATTATAGTTATGCATAAGAAAACAAAGTCAAATATAAGAATCTTTATGCATTGCCTAATACACATACAAGTTTGTACAGCAATTAAGTGTTTGTCCAGAGAAAAATTTCATAAACTAAAAATAAATGTAAACCAGTAATAAACATATTTGTGCTTTTGTACAATTTATAGGTATAAGAAAACCAAGTTTTCACTTCAAAGATAATAAAAACAAAACCAATATCTTACAAAGTCAGGCTGAACAAACCTGTAAGAAAGAAAGGAAAAAAACATATAGTACAGGTGTGATAATATAAACAAGACAAATTAGATATAAAACTTATGCACTGCTATACAGTTTTATGCATCAGGAAACCAAAGTTTTACTCTAATATCATAAAACAAACCCCGTGTCTCACAAAACAGGCTTGGCCAAAAATAACATAAATATCTTTGTACTACACAAAGTATGTATCAGTCACCATTAATTTCTTGCTATCATAATTAAGAGCATGAACATTTAATAGCATAACTTCTTGTTAAACTAGTACATGCAGCCGAAATTCTTGTCATGATGTTCTTTCTGCAGTGTATAAATCTTGGCCAATTAAAGAAAAATGACAAATAAATACTAACTGGCCAGCTACAACCTAATTAGTAGCTTCTATATAAATCTACCTATATATCATCAGTTCATGGATAAAAACTTAAACTTAAAGACATACCTGAGAATCAAATAAGGGGAGAGGATAACCATTTGTTGCTTGGCAAACTTAAAATTAAAACAAAAACAAAGAAAAGCAACAGAGGAAAGAAAAGAGAGTTTCAGGAATTGGGTGCAGGTGAGTAAACATCAAGAATTAAATTTTTTAGTGCATTCAATTTCAATAAAGATGATTCATTTATTCATGGCATGGAATCAGTTTAACTTTTGAGTATGAATCTGCAAATATTTGTGTTGTGCTCTATTGTTCTCTGTAGTTGATGCAGATTTCATGGCTGATCCAACACTAAGTTATTCCTATTTAAATTTGTGTTAGACTTGTTTTCTCAAAATAACAAATGCTAAAAAAACATCAAACAAGATTCTCGAAATAAATTAAGTATGATTAGTAAAAGAAAAAAAGTTACTGGAAGCTTGAGTAACAGGAAATCAGGAAAGACATTGATAAATTTGGTTTTTATAGAATACCAATTCAAATTGATAACTTGAAATCTTACTGTAAATGATGATTTTTAATACGAACATGAGTATTTATAGATGGGTAACATAGAAGCAGTTAGTAAGTGATGAAAATCTGCATTTTTACAAGTTTAAGATTAAGGAATCAATAACAAATGTTAAGATTTGAAGTGAAGCTAGTATAAGTGATTATGATTTCAAGAAAAATGTTCAATAATTTTTCTATTGTGTAAGTTTAGCATACGAGATCATAATAGGGTTTCAGATAACAGTTTTTGGGTCGTGTCAGATAGGTGTTGAGTTCGTCACCACCACGTGACCGAGTTGCATGAGGTTCCATGGGTGGATGGTTTGGTGTACCATTGTCGTGTGGGTAAAGTCTCGACAACTCTGGAAGCTTGTTTGATGATCACCAGGGGAGTTCGGCCGTAGGTTCTGTTTACAGTTTTTTCATGAAACTGTCAATTTTTGTTTCGAATTTCTATCGATGAAGTTGAGCTTAAATTTCGTGTTTCTGGATGATTTCTGAGTTGTGGGCATTAATGGTGATGGCCAGAGATCGACCATGCCGCCGTGCACGTGTACGGCGACGTGTCGTGTCAACGTGACTGTCGAGTTTCAACAGACGCGAGGCGTACTCGAGCGAAAGGGGAGAAAGCTTCGAGTTACTTTGCCATGTTCGAGTGTAATTTCCTGATGTTCATGTTTATGTAAACGTTTAACTTACTGAAAAAAAAGAAATAAGAATGGGGGAGGAAGAAGGATGCGAACAGGGGAGGGGCTCGGCGATTTCGGGGAGTAACTCGAAGTAGCATACGCGTCTTGATGGGGGAGAACTCGGGTTTTTGATTTCTGCAGATCTGTTCTTTAAGTTAGTTAACAGTTTATTTTACAAACTACAACATTTGAATCTTAATAACGTTTACCAGTTTCAAGCTTTTAAAAACTTAAATATAAGTTATTTATTTAATCAAATTCTTGAAAATGTTAAGCTCTTAATTAAGTAATCGATTTAATTAAGTATAAAGTTAATTAATGTTTGGGTTGTTCTTAGTAATATGATTGAACTTCAAATTTAATAAACCCTTTAAATGTTAATTGAAAAATCATCATCTTCAGGAAATATTAAGAATAATCACTTTTAATTGTAATTAGTGATAAATTATAAGTAATTATAAGATTTAATTACTAAGGTTAAATAAATGATTAATTAAGTAATTAGAAGTTAACAAATAAGTAATCAAGTTATTAAATAGCAATTTAGATAGTAATTAATGATTAAAAGAATAGTAATTAAAGTCAAATAATTTAGTTAAGAATTAATTAATTAAATAGTGGAAAATAAAATAAGTTATTAAGTAATTAAGATTTAGTAATTAATTATGAATGATCTATTGATTCAAATAGCTTGAAAGGAAATAAGAAATAAACTGTTAATCAATAAAACAGGGTTGAGTAATTATTTCTGATGTAATTGATTTAAATCAAAATTTATTACAAATGAGAATTTAAGATGATTGCTTATAAATTGTTGTGTATGTAGAATATCTAATTGTGATATTTATTTGATGATATTCTGTGATGCTCTCTATGCTGTGATATACCTATGATGCTTGTATATGTTTTATCTGTGTTAAATGCTATGTTAATTCTCAATTGTTGAATTTAAATTATTTAAACTGTTAAGTTAATTAGACAACTTGGCCCTTAAAATGGCGTTTGGATTCGATGAGACCGGGATCGGAAAAATCAATTTTGATTCTCCGAAAACCACATCGATCCAATTTAAACGTTAGGTCGTGAACCCTGAAATGAAGATCGAGATGGTGTTTTCAGAAATGCAATGGTTATCGTCATTGACTCTGAGGGAGATTCCAAAATGAGTGTAACGAGATAATGCCTTCGGTTTCGTTCGAACCCGGAACGAACTTGTATGGATTGAATGCTTTCAGCACATCGTCAAGCGGACGATGAGCATTCTAAGTGATATGTTCTTTAAAGGTAATCGTAGCCTCAAGCCTCATCAACCGGGAATGGCTAAAACAGGGGAGATGCAGTAAGGTTAGGTGGGTCATGCCCAAGCAGGACAAGATATTTCCCCTGTCTAGATGTCCCTTATATATTTCGGCTTAGTGAGCGGTTGGTCGCGCCAACTGTGGGGTATATCTTGTTCGGGACTGTTCAGTAAGGAATGGTTCCGGCCTTGTGTTGCAGGGGATCGGGAGTGATCCTCGGTACGGTGATTTAGGCCCCGTACTGTGACGGTCGGTACCCAGTGGCCCTGCCATTGTTGAAAATCCATTTACCCTACGAGACCCTACGGTTTTGTTTTGTATTACCCAATTTTGTGGCTAGTAGCTGGAATTTAATCATGAAACAATTTTGGTTATTTTCTATTTACTTGAAAACCCTAGACACTATTATAATATCACTGGATTTCCTATGAAATGTTTTGGTTAGCGTAAGGTAAAAACTTACCCGTATTTATTTGTGGGGAGTCTTACGTGATACCTTTATTTTCAAATGATTTTCAAAGATAAACAACTTAAACCGTTTACTCATACCAGACCCATGTCTAACCCCGAGTTTATATTTTGTTTTTTTCATAAACTCTTGGGTACTCAAATTTTTATGAGTAGCCAAGTGATAGGTTTTGAACTTTGATTTCTGGAGAGCTTGAAGCAGGAGATTCCAGACGTATGTAGCTATATATCTAGTTCCGCTGTGTTAGTTGATGTGTATTGTACTTCTGATGTATGTAGTGATAGTGATAGATGTATGTATGATTGACATATGTATTGATATTGTATAACTCTGATATATGTAAAAACTATGAAATATTTATGTGATATATTATATTTTGTTCCGTTCCGTTGTGAGATTCTGATGTTATTGTTCTTTCTTTCTCTTTCTTTTCTATTTCCTACCCCTTTCTTTCTTGATGATGATACGTCTTTGTGGTAGTAGAAGGGCGGGTCGTCACAGTTGGTATCAGAGCATAGGTTGGTGATAACCTTGGCTCTGGTAGGAATTACTCATAGAATAGAGTTTGTAGAACTCTAGAATGAGTTTGAGAGTATTTATAGACATGAGCGCGTATTTGTTAGTGATTATAAAAAAATTGTTTTTATATTGTGTTGATTTATCTGTTGAGTGTTTATGGATTCTGGTCGATGTGTGGGACGCCATTTCATCGATAGGGATTCCTAAACTCTTAAACAAGATAGACCGACACAGTATTATTTTTAAAGTAGGGTAAATGGAATAATTTTACCCAAAATTATATTTTGATATAAAAGAAAATTTTTTCTGAAATTATTATATATGTTTGGATGATTGGCTGTTAATACTACAATTTAAAATTTGAGTGGTTTATAACCAAATAAAATTATTAAATAAAAAGGAATATAACTAAAATTTGATTAAACTAGAATTTAAGTCCCGGAAATTTGAAAGGTTTTTAAATGAATTTAAACAAGGGATTTGGGAATTTAAAAATCTTGGGAATGTTTGAAATGTTTTTCCAAAGATTTGAAGGAAATAATGGAATCTTGTTTTGGAAAAAAATGTGGTTGAATGGAAATTGTTTTGGGCAGAAATTGTGAAAGTAAGAAAGCACTGAACTCACTTCAGTCACTGGAAAATAATCCTGATGGTGATGGCCACATCATCAGTATTCATTTTCGAGTTTCTTAAGTGATGGATTGCTACCAGTATATTGGTCATGATAAATTATTTGGGCTTGTTGGGTATACAAGTTGTTTTAGAAATTTCAAAAAGGAGAAAATTGTTTTGGTGAAAACAAGTGTTTGGAATTTGAAAATTTGATTTGATATACTAGGTAGGTATGTGTAGTTATCATTTCAAAATGGTTTTGGAAATGAAAACCGGGCAATTGAATTTTGAGAAAATTCTATTTAATAATGTGAAAGGTTTGAATAAATTAACTATTGAACTTATAAAGTAAAGTTGATAAAGTTGATATTGATAAAAAGAAATTGGGAATTTTAATCCAGGAATTAAAATTTAACTTAAGAAAATGAAGATAAGAAAATATACTGGAGTTTAACCTGAGATAAGTTAAATGGAATTGAAGTTCAAAATGAACTTAATTGGATATAATATTTGAAGGTAATATGATTGTAATTGTGAGGTGGAAATTTATACTTTAAGACAGTAAGTGCTATATATAAATAATCTGAAATTATGATTATAAGAGGAAATGACCAAATAAGTAATATAAGTTGTTAAGTAGATAAATAAGTTTTGAGCTTATATATTGAGAAATAAAATTTAAAGATCTGTAAGTAGCTAAACTTTAACTGAAGTTGAGTTAGAATAAAACTAAATTTGAATGAATTCAATCGAGTTATAAATAATATTGGATGAAATAAAATTCCTATGTAAATAAGTAATGTAAACCAAAGTAAGTATTGAATTGGATTAAAGTAGAATTGGTGAGAGTGTAAATAAATCTAATTCAAGTATAAATTGAATAACCTTATCATGAATAAATTCAATAATGAATTGTTAATGTAAATTAAAAATTTAAAAAGGGATAAAAGAATAAACTAATCAGTAAATAGTTGGGATTTGATTAAAGAAAAATCAAATCAGAGATTTGAATAGAAATGGGTGAAATAGAATAAACTTATGTCATTGGGTGGAACAGTTTGAAGAAAATAAATGACTTAAGTAAATTGTGAAATGATTATTTAAAATATTGGTTGTCAAGTTTGATAAAATGATTTGGAATCAAACCTGATTGAAATGAAAGGAAATGCAATGAAAGGATTGTGAATAAATTAAATGTGGTGGAGTCAAGTGTAAAATTGAGATGGAATCAATTTAAAATGGTCATAAAGATTAAATGACTATTTATTCACAATGATATTGTTAAATTGCATAAGAAAATGGGATGTTTGAAGTAAACAAGATTAGATAAAATTCTATGAACTATTGGAAGCAAAATAGGATGATTTTGAATATGAGTTGTTTTGCTCAAATGGATTATATGTCTAAGCAAGCAAGTGTAAATCACTTTAATTAAAAGGGAATGGTTTCAGAATTGATTGAAATTAATTGCGTTGAGGATTGGAACCTTATATTTGTGCTTATGGACATATGTAATGTTAAACAAATGGAGAATATGTCAAAGCTTTTTAGAATTTGAAAACTATATATAAAAAAATAATAATTATTAGCAACAAAACAACTTCAAATTGAAAATTTAAAGTAGACTAAGGAATGAAAGTAATTTAAAAATAATAATAGGAATCAGTTATAAATGGAGATAGTCAATAAAAGTTCAATATTCAGAGTTAAGAAAATTGAATTCATATGGAATTGGTAATTCAGATTTAAAATGGAAAAAAATATAATAATAAGAGGATGTAAAGGCCTAAATGGGAATATATAATGCTTATATTAAAAACTTAAGAAATGAATGGAGACATTCTTAAGTAAAATTTGATATGGAGAAAATTATTCCTAGTAGATAGAAATCTAAAATATGCGAATAAAAGAAAATTGATATGGTTGATAATCAATGGATATAAATACGTAGGATGTACGTATATTATTTTATTCGCATAACAATTCGATCCAGATTCGAGCACAGAATTTCGAGACAGTTATATCGATCCGAGTTAGGATTTTTCACTCGATTTTCGACGGCGAACCATGGATAGGGATTTTGATTGATCCTGGAAATTCTCTATCATAGCTGTGACTATGCAAGGAGAACAACAGTTTCCGATCAAGAAACCAGTTCTGAGTCCGCACTAGGAAGTCGGGTGGACGATACTAGTTCGGAAATGAAATTGTGTGATCGAGCGAGCGATCGGATTTGATATTGCGTACGAATGATATGTGTACATCGTACGGGCTTGATTAAATAGATACTGAAATTCTGTAAAGAAGTCAAGGAAATTGGGAAAGAATTAATACTGTAGATTTTAGAATTGAATTGCCAGAGTGGAAATCTGGAATTTATTGTGCATTCCGTATATCCCATCTTAGGAATTTGTTCATGATTCATCATTAGTTGTTAAACCAGTAATTCAGGAATTAGAAAATTGAACCAAATTTAACCGTAGTCAGAAAACCAGTTCAGATTGTGGATCGAGACGAGAAGCAACTCAGGAACAAAGTGGTGAAACTCGTCAAGGTGCAATGGAGTGAGGATCCCAAGGATTGTACCTGGGAAACTCTCGATAGTTTTAAGAATGCTTATCCGGATTTATGTTCGGATAACTAGTGATGTTTGTTAGAGTAGACTATTTGTTTGTTTGCTATTGTATGAATGATATGTATGTTTGGATTGTTAATATAAAAGTTTTTGAATTAACTGTTGTTTAAATTTCGGGGACGAAATTCTTTTAAGGGGGGAGGAATGTAACGACCCGGAATTTTGACAGCATATTTTAATGAATATTTAATCTAATTTAAATTAAATACAAGCTTTTAAAATTTTAAAATGATGAGATCTTGGATATTTCACAGTTATATATGTATTGAAAATTTAAATAGAATGCTTCAAACCCATTAAAACAAAATCCGTCTTGTTCAATAAAATCAAAACAAAGATTCAATATTTTATTATTTGATAATCTATATGAATACAATTTTAGTTTTTAAGATGATAAGTTTAAAAATAAACAAACGTAGTGATATTAACGTAAACATGGAAATCTAACACATAAGTTTAAAACAATATAATTGATTATAAACATAAACATGAAAAACAAGTATGAATCATAATTATAAACATAAGTATAAACCATAAATTATAAAATATAGAATATAACTAAGATATAAATTTACGAATATAAGTTATAACTTGAACTATATTAATACAAGTGTATGAACATGAGAACACTATAATATTAATATCAGTGTAAATGAACAAATAAATGGAGTATGGAATAATAAAGGTAATTATAGTTATGCATAAGAAAACAAAGTCAAATATAAGAATCTTTATGCATTGCCTAATACACATAGTTTGTACAGCAATTAAGTGTTTGTCTAGAGAAAAATTTCATAAACTAAAAATAAATGTAAACCAGTAATAAACAAATTTTTGCTTTTGTACAATTTATAGGTATAAGAAAACCAAGTTTTCACTTCAAAGATAATAAAAACAAAACCTGTATCTTACAAAGTCAGGCTAAACAAACCTGTAAGAAAGAAAGGAAAAAAACATATAGTACAGGTGTGATAAAATAAACTAGACAAATTAGATATAAAACTTATGCACTGTTATACAGTTTTATGCATCAGGAAACAAAAGTTTTACTTTAATATCATAAAACAAACCCTGTGTCTCACAAAACAGGCTTGGCCGAAAATAACATAAATATCTTTGTACTACACAAAGTAAGTATCAGTCACCATTAATTTCTTGCTATCATAATTAAGAGCATGAACATTTAATAGCATAACTTCTTGTTAAACTAGTACATGCAGCCGAAATTCTTGTCATGATGTTCTTTCTGCAATGTATAAATCTTGACCAATTAAAGAAAAATGACAAATAAATACTAACTGGCCAGCTACAACCTGATTAGTAGCTTCTATATAAATCTACCTATATATCATCAGTTCATGGATAAAAACTTAAACTTAAAGACATACCTGAGAATCAAATAAGGGGAGAGGATAACCATTTGTTGCTTGGCAAACTTAAAATTAATTCAAAAACAAAGAAAAGCAACAGAGGAAAGAAAAGAGAGTTTCAGGAATTGGGTGCAGGTGAGTAAACATCAAGATTTAAAATTTTTAGTTTATTCAATTTCAATAAGGATGATTAATTTATTCATGGCATGGAATCAGTTTAACTTTTGAGTATGAATCTGCAAATATTTGTGTTGTGCTCTGTTGTTCTCTGTAGTTGATGCAGATTTCATGGCTGATCCAACACTAAGTTATTCCTATTTAAATTTTTGTTAGACTTGTTTTCTCAAAATAACAAATGCTAAAAAAACATCAAACAAGGTTCTCGAAATAAATTAAGTATGATTAGTAAAAGAAAAAAAAAAGTTACTGGAAGCTTGAGTAACAGGAAATCAGGAAAGACATTGATAAATTTGGTTGTTATAGAATACCAATTCAAATTGATAACTTGAAAGCTTACTGTAAATGATGATTTTTAATACGAACATGAGTATTTATAGATGGGTAACTTAGGAGCAGTTAGTAAGTGATGAAAATCTACATTTTTACAAGTTTAAGATTAAGGAATCAATAATAAATGTTAAGATTTGAAGTGAAGCTAGTATAAGTGATTATGATTTCAATAAAAATGTTCAATAATTTTTCTATTGTGTAAGTTTAGCATACGAGATCATAATAGGGTTTCAGACAACAGTTTTTGGGTCGTGTCAGATAGGTGTTGAGTTCATCACCACCACGTGACCGAGTTGCATAAGGTTCCATGGGTGGATGGTTTGGTGTACCGTTGTCGTGTGGGTAAAGTCTCGACAACTCTGGAGGCTTGTTTGATGATCACCAGGGGAGTTCGGCTGTAGGTTCTGTTTACAGTTTTTTCATGAAACTGTCAATTTTTGTTTCGAATTTCTATCGATGAAGTTGAGCTTAAATTTCGTGTTTCTGGATGATTTCTGAGTTGTGGGCATTAATAGTGATGGCCGGAGATCGACCATGCCGCCGTGCACGTGTACGGCGGCGTGTCGTGTCAACGTGGCTGTCGAGTTTCAACAGACGCGAGGCGTACTCGAGCGAAAGGGGAGAAAGCTTCGAGTTACTTTGCCGTGTTCGAGTGTAATTTCCTGATGTTCATGTTTATGTAAACGTTTAACTTACAGAAAAAAAAGAAATAAGAATGGGGGAGGAAGAAGGATGCGAACAGGGGAGGGGCTCGGTGATTTCGGGGAGTAACTCGAAGTAGCATACGCGTCTTGATGGGGGAGAACTCGGGTTTTTGATTTCTGCAGATTTGTTCTTTAAGTTAGTTAACAGTTTATTTTACAAACTACAAACATTTGAATCTTAATAACATTTACCAGTTTCAAGCTTTTAAAGACATAAATATAAGTTATTTATTTTAATCAAATTCTTGAAAATGTTAAGCTCTTAATTAAGTAATCGGTTTAATTAAGTATAAAGTTAATTAATGTTTGGGTTGTTCTTAGTAATATGATTGAACTTCAAATTAAATAAACCCTTTAAATGTTAATTGAAAAATCATCATCTTCAGGAAATATTAAGAATAATCACTTTTAATTGTAATTAGTGATAAATTATAAGTAATTATAAGATTTAATTACTGAGGTTAAATAAATGATTAATTAAGTAATTAGAAGTTAACAAATAAGTAATCAAGTTATTAAATAGCAATTTAGATAGTAATTAATGATTAAAAGAATAGTAATTAAAGTCAAATAATTTAGTTAAGAATTAATCAATTAAATAGTGGAAAACAAAATAAATTATTAAGTAATTAAGATTTAGTAATTAATTATGAATGATCTATTGATTCAAATAGCTTGAAAGGAAATAAGAAATAAACTGTTAATCAATAAAACAGGGTTGAGTAATTATTTCTGATGTAATTGATTTAAATCAAAATTTATTACAAATGAGAATTTAAGATGATTTCTTATAAATTGTTGTGTATGTAGAATATCTAATTGTGATATTTATTTGATGATATTCTGTGATACTCTCTATGCTGTGATATATTTATGATGCTTGTATATGTTTTATCCGTGATAAATGCTATGTTAATTCTCAATTGTTGAATTTAAATTATTTAAACTGTTAAGTTAATTAGACAACTTGGCCCTCAAAATGGCGTTTGGATTCGATGAGACCGGGATCGGAAGAATCAATTTTGATTCTCCGAAAACCACATCGATCCAATTTAAACGTTAGGTCGTGAACCCTGAAATGAAGATCGAGATGGTGTTTTCAGAAATGCAAGGGTTATCGTCGTTGACTCTGAGGGTGATTCCAAAATGAGTGTAACGAGATAATGCCTTCGGTTTCGTTCGAACCCGGAACGAACTTGTATGGATTGAATGCTTTTAGCACATCGTCAGGCGGACGATGAGCATTCTAAGTGATATGTTCTTTAAAGGTAATCGTAGCCTCAAGCCTCATCAACCGGGAATGGCTAAAACAGGGGAGATGCAGCAAGGTTAGGTGGGTCATGCCCAAGCAGGACAAGATATTTCCCCTGTCTAGATGTCCCTTATATATTTCGGCTTAGTGAGCGGTTGGTCGCGCCAACTGCGGGGTATATCTTGTTCGGGACTGTTCAGTAAGGAATGGTTCCGGCCTTGTGTTGCAGGGGATCGGGAGTGATCCTCGGTACGGTGATCTAGGCCCCGTACTGTGACGGGCGGTACCCCAGTAGCCCTGCCATTGTTGGAAATCCATTTACCCTACGAGACCCTACGGTTTTGTTTTGTATTACCCACTTTTGTGGCTAGTAGCCGGAATTTAATCATGTAACAATTTCGGCTATTTTCTATTTACTTGAAAACCCTAGACACTATTATAATATCACTGGATTTCCTATGAAATGTTTTGGTTAGCATAAGGTAAAAACTTACCCGTATTTATTTGTGGGGAGTCTTACGTGATACCTTTATTTTCAAATGATTTTCAAAGTTAAACAACTTAAACCGTTTACTCATACCAGACCCATGTCTGACCCGGAGTTTATATTTTGTTTTTTTCATAAACTCTTGGGTACTCAAATTTTTATGAGTAGCCATGTGATAGGTTTTGGACTTTGATTTCTGGAGAGCTTGAAGCAGGAGATTCCAGACGTATGTAGCTATATATCTAGTTCCGCTGTGTTAGTTGATGTGTATTGTACTTCTGATGTATGTAGTGATAGTGATAGATGTATGTATGATTGACATATGTATTGATATTGTATAACTCTGATATATGTAAAAACTATGAAATATTTATGTGATATATTATATTTTGTTCCGTTCCGTTGTGAGATTCTGATGTTATTGTTCTTTCTTTCTCTTTCTTTTCTATTTCCTACCCCTTTCTTTCTTAATGATGATACGTCTTTCTGGTAGTAGAAGTGCGGGTCGTCACAATTTATGTAATTGCGAGTGGTTTATATGTGTCAGTTAGGCCTATGTGTTTATGTGAGTCTATTTACCGTATGTGAATTATTGTGTTCATCAGTGATATGTTAAACTAGAAGCTATGGTAGGGAACAGTCTTTCTAATAATATTATAACGTTATATTTATATATTAGTTTATAAAAGCATAGTTTATAAAGGTTACAATATATATGGGTTTACAGAGATTAATATAAATAGTGTGCGTTTTGGTACAGTATTATATACGTACACAAGTTGCACGCCTATATGAATTGCTTATTTGATAACAATCTGTTGTTTATATATATATATATATATATATATATATATATATATATTCATATTAGATATGTATATACTTGTTTTAAAATGTGAAGTATTTTGCATTTATATGTATGCATTCCAAATTATAATGTATGTATATGTTGATTTTTTTGTATATTTTAATTCGGAACAAAGGATTTGAAATACGTATGTATATTTAAATTTAAAAATGTGTTGAGTTATAAAAGATGATTTTTATATAGTTATATATCTGTTCACTTATACCAATTTTCTTCATGGATCTCGCTCTAATGTGTTCCATCGTTTTCTGTTTATCAGCTTTAATTGTTGAATTCGTGCCGATTTGCTCTGCTTGGATTTGTAATCTAATTTTGGGTGTTCGTATCAGTGTGCGTATCCGTTTCATCGCCTGTATTCTCTAGCCTCGTAACATGAGCAACCACTCACGATTAATGTTCTTTAATTTATTAAATTTGATTTCAATTGAAACGACAATTGAAATATGCTACTGCTAGTTATTTACACTGTTAAATATATGCTATTACTTGTATCAGTTCACCTATGACACATGACACCATTATCTGTTAATTATACGATAATAATCTCGTTTGATTGATAATTGATTGATTGGTTGTTGTTTATATTAGATGTTAAATTGTAATGAATAAGTGATAAATATTATGCAATTGAATCTGACGTAGGATAGTCAAAATTTGAATCGACATATGTGTTGAACGTGATTGGTTAATTTGAATAATACGACCCCTTAATGTTTAATTGATTGACACGTAGGATTTGGTTAATTACTGTAACGACCCAGGATTTTTAAGTAATTAAAATTCGAATATTTAATTAATTTTAAATATTAATAAATGAATTTATAAGTCGATAAATTTTATTTCGAATAATTGGATTTAATTGGATAATTAAATCGATAATTTAATATGTTAAATTATGGAAATAATTGAAAATTGAGTCAAATATGATTGAAAATGATTTGTAAAATTTTATTTTATCATATTGGAGTTAGAATGATATTTTAGAACTTTTAAAATCGAATTAAGAGTTAATTTGTGAAAATTGAATATTTTAATATTTAATCGACTAGTGAAATTAGTCAATTTTTGAACAATCTCAGAATTGGACGAAACTAGTTCCATTGGATCCGTAATAGTTAGTTATCACCGGATTTCAATTTTCGTAGTAAACGGAGTTATCGTTTGATCGTGGC
Organism: Allium cepa; assembly: GCA_030765085.1. Classification (NCBI taxonomy): domain Eukaryota; kingdom Viridiplantae; phylum Streptophyta; class Magnoliopsida; order Asparagales; family Amaryllidaceae; genus Allium; species Allium cepa. The sequence continues at coordinate 345,904,167 of CM060938.1, forward strand.
AGCTCGAAACGCATCGGAATTGTTTTAATATTAATTTGGCGAGTTAAAATAGCCATTTTTCAAAAAGTCTCGGATTTCGACGAAACTAGTTTCATCGGATCCGTTATGTGATATTATTGTAATGTTTCAAATTTCGTGTCAATTGGATTTACCGTTTGTCCGGTACAAATTAAAACGCATAGAAAATCGTTTAAATCGGTTTAATTCAAATTGAACGTTTATTGCCATATATCGCACAGATGACCGAATTAGCTTTCGAAACCTATTCCATTGTGTCCGGAATACGGGGTAAACCCTAGAAACGCTGGTTACGGCACGTGAATCGGAGTTCGGAATTTCCGGAATGAATAGTGTCGTTCGTTCTTCTATAAATAGCCCCCTCTCTCTCACAAGAAATAAAAAAAAAATATTTAAACTAAACCCTAAACCTAATATGCAGCCGCCGCCTCCTATATTATGAACGGCCAGAAAATCGCGTTCTTCCTCCCTCAAAATCTTCAAATCCAAGCGATATCGAGCCTCGTCTTCAACTAGAGAATTCAAGAGCATATGAAGATCTACAACCTCAACGGTTGTGATCGAAATTGGAGTCATGGATCATCGTCAATTGGTGTTTGAAGTGCTGCCGTTCTTCACGTTTTTTGAGATGGTGGTGGGGCCGAGCTCTGTGCCCCTCTGGCCGAGCGTCGTGCACGAGTAGGGCTACACGATGGCGCATCCTGATCGCCTTCAACTCGCGTGTGGTGGTTGCAAAGTCGAGCCCTAGTTGGGTTTTCTATGGGTTGCGCGACCTGGGTGAGTACGTGAACGAGGAAGAAGTATGCATGCAAGGGCTCTGATTGTTTTGCTGAGATGAACGGCTACGATGGCTAGGGTATTAAGAAAATTATATAATTAAGTTGTAAATTGTTTATATTAAATTCGTGTAACTTCATAAATGCATAACTTTTTCATACGAGGTCGAAAACGCACGAAACCAGCTGCGTTGGAATCGTATGGACGAGCATTACGCTATGGAATTGGATTGGAGTCGTTTGGAGTTAGTGAGAATTTCGTGTAAAATTAAACGTCCGTTTAATTTTATTCGAAATAAATCGCTAAAACGAAATTGAAATCAAGGTGAGAACTTCTCACTCAATCGAATCAGTTTCGATTTTATTTTAAATAGTTAGATTTAAAATACCCGAATGCATGTTTGAATGATGATTGTTATCTATTGATTGTTAAAATAGACATTATGCGCCGTTAGTAAGCGGATGTTATTTATTAAAAACATATACCGCGAATATTTCATAAACAGTGAAATTGGTATTATATATAATAGCAATACATATATATTGGCATATGTATATATTGGAGTTATTGATTTCCCGCATTTGTATAGCGGATGAGACCCTATTGCGCCGTCTATTAAGCGGATAATATTTTAAATCCCATATACCGCGATAATTCCGTACTGGAGCGGAATTGGTATTGTGCTAATGTTTGTGGATGCAGGAAAACAGGTTGGAGGGATCCAACTGGATTCCTCAACAGTATTTATTTGATTTCAGATATTTTGATATTTGATTGATTATCATATCGATATATGATATCGTTGTTGTCATGATTGACTATTTGGTATGTAGCATCATTAGACCAAATTTTGGAATTTTAAAGTGATTTTTAAAGAGATTTTTGAAGAGTATACGTTTATAAAATAGTTTTAGAATTGATCCATTTTAAATAAATAAACGATATAATTTTAATGTTATAAAATTATGATTTTTGAGAAAAATAGTTAAAAGTTGATTTTTGAAAATATGAGGCTGATGATTTTATAAAATAGTAAAATTGGGTTTTCTGAATTTATTATAAAAAGTTTAAATATAGGATTTATAAAATTTGATTATTTTATAAATCAAAATGGTGAAATTATAAAGGAGTTTAAAGACGTTTTAAAATATTAATATAAATTGATTTATATAGAAGATTTATAAATTGATAATTTGTAAATTTAAATATTTGAATTATAAAATGAGTTTTTATAAGTGTTATAATGAATTGTGAATGAATTTCATAAATGAATGAAATCTATAGGATTATAACGGTGAAGTTATAAATGGAATTTTATAAGCAGTAGGTTTATAAAATTTATAAAGTTATTAAAAGAATGGTTTTGGATAAATAATTGAATCTTATAAGTTATAAGATTTATAATTAAGAAGTTCGAAGGAACGATTTTTGGTAAACAAATAAATTATAAGTGTTTAACTTATAATATGAATTTTAGTATATAATTGAGTTATAAATTGAATAGGTTAATAAAGGAATTTATAAAAGGAAGTTGTTATAAAATAAATAGAAAAGGAATTTATAAACGTTGTTTTATAAATTCGCAAACGACTTATTTTAATAAGTAAATTGTTGAAACCTATTAATGGAGTTATATTCACATTTTTGACTGTGAATAATCCTTTGAAATAAAATGAATAGAAGTAATGAAAGTTGTTAACGTAGTATATTCACGTTTTTAAATAGTGAAAAATATGTTAAAGAAATTGTTTTGAATATGATGTTTTGAATTGAATTAAAACGATCTAACGATGTTTTAAAATGTGTTGAGATTCGAAACCATAGATTTCAACATTTATTGTTGAAATAGACGTTTTCGAGAAATAAAAGGGAATGGTGGACTATAAAACTGTTGTTATAGTAAATGATTTCCGAAAGGAAATGTTTTGTATAGTATTGGGATTTATATATCTATTTTAATTTAGAATCCCTATACTAGTGATTTTGGGTTGTCGTAACGATGTTTTACGTAACATTCGTTTTGGCCCAAATAAATATGTTTAAGAGAATGATTTCCTTAAAGAATGAAATATATACTTAATCTCGATTTAAGTATATTGAATATTTTTCAAGTGTTGAAAATAAATAAAATTTGTGAATTACTTATGAATAAATAAGTATGGAAATGTTTTCCAATATAAAGTGAATATTAGAGAATTTATCTTTTTGAAGATAAATTGAAATGAATAATTGAAATCGTATATGCATGGACATTGTGAAATATAAATTCACTATGGAATTTATGAGTGAAAAGGGAAGTTGTTTTAAAAAATTAAATATTGATTTATTTTTGAAGTGTGAAAATTATATATCTTGTAAAGATATTTTTGGGAAATAAATAATTTGGAAAATTATTTGGAATCTGGTGATGTTGTGCATATCCATTGATAGTTCAATAACCGACTATCAATATTTATCTTTGAAAGGTATTTGTTGTGATTTGCTGAATTTGAATGCTACACTTATTTTTAAATTATTGCGCTCGTTATTCGGATTACCCATTCCGAATAGTGATACTACGTAATGGATAGCATTGATGACCGGTGTTGAAGACCGGATATTAGTGAGAGCGATAGGATGACCTATCGATTGTCTCTGCACTGAGTTGCAATGTTATAGAGACTCCCTAAGTGATGGGAAATCCGATCAGGATTGTGGATATCCGGATTGCAAGGACTTCTTTGTAAGTGCCTTCGGTTCTGTTCGAGCCCGGAACAGACTTGTATGGATTGTATGTCTGACATTACAAATTGAGATATAAAGCAGATTTCTTTCAAATATATTTCTGTTGGTGGCGGAGAATTTATTCTTTTAGCTTAACACCCTTCTCTGAGACGTACGAGCTCAGAGGTTATGTAGTTGAAGGTTATCAGCAATATACTCCTAATTTGGTAATGTGACATGCTGAGTGTTGCTGTGAAATGATCATTGTGTTGATTATTTGTGATAGGATCATTTGTTTGATCGTCTATCTTGGTGATCATTTCTATGATCGTTTGTTGACCTAAAGCATGGCCTTTGTATAAAGTATGTTTTTGTGGACGTGACTTCGTCGAGCCTCACACCCCGGAATGGTTAAAACAGGAAAGATGCGGCAAAGATATGAGGGGTAGCGCCCTTTAGGGTATGTGCATTTCCTTCTGGAAAAGGGTGGTATCATGGTATGGAGCCCAGATACTTACTCATGTTGAAAACACTTTATGATTGTGTGAATTGATTACGAGCGCTCGGATAAAGCTCCCAAAGGACCGCGGGATGGCATACTCGGTCAGTTGTTACTCAGTTAGGGGTAACCCAGCCTTGTGTTGGCAGAGATCCGGTTTGGTTCTAGGGGATGTCCTTCCAGAGGCATTCTCATGTGGCAATGTGAAGTTCCTTGGCCTGACCATTCGTTGGAAATCCAAAGAAACAATACGATCTTGTACGGTATTAGTTGTATAACCTGCCATGGAATGTGTCGGTAACCTGCTATTGAACATGGTAGCTATAGAAGGCATAAGTGCGGAATGTCTATGCTGGCTAAGATTTATATCTTTATTTTCGAAATGAATTTTTCCTACACTATGCACTAGTAATAATATCAAATGTTCTTTTTAATGCGTATCAAGCATCTTTGACTATCATAAAGAGAAATCTCCTCTGATTCTGCGTTTGCATTGTGTGTGTGTGCGGTAGGCCTTATGGTAGTCTCATTTTTAAAAGCATTTCGAATTGACTTTAAAAATATTCTTCTATTTTGTTTTCAAAGATAAATAAACTGTTTTGAGTTCTCACACCAGTCACATGACTGACTCGGAGTTTATTGTTTTCCTTCCTAAACTCTGGGTGCCCATCAATTTCCACACGGGCAGTCAAGAGTTAAGGTTTATCAGGATATTCTGGAGTTGCTGGAGGCAAGCTGGATGGCATGGCGTATTACTAGTATATAGTATTTCTTTTTCCGCTGTTTGATGTTGTTGTTGTTGTAACACTCTGATGTAATGATGATATGATGTGATGTAATGTAATAACTGACATAGTTCTTTGTTTAAAGATTATTCATTTATCTATTATATGTTGTTCAGCTGCGATTGTGAGATTCTGTTAATGTTTTGCTGTTTTCTATTCCGTTCTATTTTCTATTTTCTTTTCTCTCTATTTTCCGCTCTTCTCTCTCTTCTTCTACCCCTTTCTTCTTTTTAAAACCCTAACTATTCAGTTTTTCGGCAACGAAAAATCTCTATCGTTACATTTGGTATCAGAGCATATGGTTAAGCGACAACCATGGTTCTGTTGGGTATTACTCATTAGAGATAGAGTCAGTAGTACTCTAGAATGAGTTTGAGTGTAATAATAGCTATGAGAGCGTATTTGTTAGGGAATATATAAAATTGTTTTATATTGTGATGATTGGTTTATTGAGTGCATATGAACCTTCGTCAGCACGGTCTCGACAACTATGCCAAAGGGGTTTGTAAACATTTGAATAGAACAATTCGACACAGTATTGTTTTAAACTGGGTAAATGAAATAATTTTACCTTGATTATATTTTATATATAAAGAAAATAATTTTTCAGAATTATTAAAGTGTATGTAAGTTGATTGTTTAGATGTTTGAATAATCTAAATTGAAGAATAATTGTATAAGCAAAAGAATTATAAGAATTGAATTATAACTAAGTGATTTACAATTGTGAAATAAACTTATATATATGAGAAGTGAAACTATATGAATATATTTATGAATATGAGTTATAAATAAAAATGAATTTAAAGTTAAATGGAAATTTACTTTAGAATTGGAATCTGAATTGATTTATAAAATGGAATAATGAATGTAGGTGTTAATTCATTAAAATTTAATGTTATTAGAAGTTGAATAATTGAATGAAAATCAATTTAATTAAACCAATTAAAAGTGATGGTGTTAAACCAAATTGAATGAATATAAGCAAAGGAATTTGGTTGTAATTATATATACATTGGTTATTATATGATTGTTAGTTGATTGTATATGAATTCATTAAGAGTTAATGAAATTGAAAGCTAAAGTAATTGAAATTCAATTGGAAGTTAAGTGAATCTTAAATAGAATTGAATTTTATTTGGAAGTGAACCAACTTGAATATGAATTAGTGAATATAAACTAATTGAAAATAAATGTTAGTAAAATCATCCACTGTTAATGAATCAAATGTGATTAAATTGAAAACCTAATTCATTTAATATTAATGAGAATATGAATGAATATTTATTGATTATGAATACTAGTTGGTTGATGGTTGAATTTATTGTTGAGTCACAAGTTTTATGAAGTTTTTGATTTCTGACAAATAATAAAGGCGGTCGACAAAACGAATACATCATGGCTACATATGGTACTCTAGATTATAGGTTGATTATTTGATATTGTATTAGTGATAAACTTGTTAAAATCTATCCTCAAATAACCATGCATTTCAATATAATCAATATATATACATTTGAAATTGCATTGCACATTCACTATGCAAATTATCAGAGACCGGTCGACCGGTAGTAAAAAAGGCGGTCGACCGTTTCTGCATAATATGCACAATGAACGTGCACACATGCACATAACGTATATATATTTGAATTCCTGTCTACTGGTCACTTTTTAACCCGTCGACCGTTTTTAAACAGAAAGCAATTTTTCCAAAAGACACTTCTCTTCTCCAAAGGTTGCATCTCTTACCTTTCACCAAAGATCATATCTCTTAATGGCAACTACTCACAAAGAGTTACAACCATTCTTATCTATATAAACTCATCTAATTCGTTGATTAAAAATAACATGATTATATATGCTTTTTAATCTAATCTCTGATCTTACTTTCTACATACTCCTGCATTCTAAAAGCTCTCGATTATTTATTGAATCATTGAAACTATTTAATATCTTTTGATTCAATAAGTAATATACTTTCCTTAATCTTTTCAAAACATCATTCGCATACTTTGAGGATAAGGTTATAGGAAGGGTGTACTACTAGTGACAAATCCATGTTTTCAAGAGCACAAGTTGTCAACAACAATTGTATTTGTTCTTGTGTTGAAGTCCTCTGTGTTGTAAGAGGCAAGTGTTGAAGTCCTCAGTGTATTAGAGGTGTGAAATCCCGTTCGGTTGCTCGGGTGTTGTAAACCTGTTCCTCCGGGTGAAGCGAGGTTGTTAATAGTGAAAATCCAGATAGAAATCTGGGACTGGACGTAGGACGGTGCTCCGAACCAGTATAAAAATCTCTGGTGTGATTTTTCTATTTTTTATTTACTATGCTATTATCATCTATTTCCGCATTTATATTGTAGTCCATATTACACGATCCGTGTGTACTATATTAGCACTTATAATTGTATACACATCGCACTTTCATTTGGTATCAGAGCACGGTCATCATATAACCGTAACACAGTTATTTGATATATTATAGTAATATGGCAAATAACGTAAGTATTAGCACTCAAAACACCACTTACACGGAGGGTCAATCGACACAAAGACCTCCATTTTTCAATGGTCTTAACTATAGTTATTGGGCAACACGTATGTCATTCTTTATGCAATCAAATAGCTATGATGCTTGGAATGCCACTCAAAGAGAAATAGTGAATCCAACAACTGATTATTCAGAATGGACTGCAGCTGAGAAAACGGCAGCAGCCGTAAATGCAAGAGCAATAAATATGTTGTTCTGTGCATTAGACCAAAATGAATATAACCATGTTAGTATCTGTACTACTGCATATCAAATTTGGCAAACACTAAAAATCACTCATGAAGGTACTAACAAGGTTAAACAAGCCAAAATAGCCATGCTGAAAAGTCAATTTCAAAATTTCAAAATGAAACCAAATGAGACAATAAATGACATGTATTCACGGTTTCAAACTATTCACCATGCACTTATTGGCTTAGGACAAAAGTATTCTGATTTCGATGTTGTTTCAACAGTCCTACATTCTCTGACTAGTGAATGGGAAGGAAAAGTATTAGCAATTGAAGAAGCTAATGACCTTTCCGTCATGAAGCCAGATGAATTGATAGGAAATTTAATGTCCTATGAAGCAAATTTGCAGGCTAGAAAAGAACAGAAAGAAGAAAAGAAAATTGTAGCATTTCATGTTGAGAAAGATGAAAATGAATCAGATTCTGAAGACGAAGATTTGGCATTCATTGCGAAAGGATTCAAAAAATTCCTAAAATATCGAAAAGCCAGTCGTTACAATAAAAGGAAACCTGGATCAAACAAACCATCTTCATCTGCTATAGAATGTTTCAACTGCCACAAAAAGGGACACATGCAGAAAGATTGTCCAGAACAAAAGAAGAAGTCAGAAAATGACAAATTCAAATATAAGAAGGACAAATCTAAGAAACGAGCTTTCTCAGTAACATGGGATGATTCAGAGTCATCTTCATCAGAAAGTGAAAGTGATTCAGAGAATGAACAAGCTAATGTTTGTTTTATGGCAACAGAAGATGAGGTACAAATTCCTACATTTGTTGAATTACTTGATATTAATGCTGAATTGATAGTCAAATATAAAGACATAAAACGTCAATTAAAAGTAGTCAAAGCAGATTTAAGTAGAGCAGAGTTTGAACGAGATATGTTAAAAGATGAGAAGAAAATATTAGAAGAGGAACTTGAAAATATTCAAGAATCATCATCTAATGTTGACTCTCAAATATCTCTTTTGAGTCAAGAAATAGAAGCTCAAAAAGAGAAAAATAATGTTCTCACTACTGAAAATCATGAGCTTAAAGCAAAAGTCAAAATTCTAGACCTAGAAAAAGCTAGCTTACAAACAAAGTTTGATGACATTACTCAAAATGTTTCTAACTTTAACAAAGGTCGAGAAAATTTGACAAAAATAATTGAAAGTTCACAATCTATTTCAAACAAACAAGGATTGGGATATAACAAACAAGAAACCAAGAAACATCTTGGAAATAAAAGGAAGAAGAAAGTACAAAAAACTGAAGCTAAGAAAAATCTTAGTTTATTATATTCCAAACCAAAACCAGTTGTGAAATTTCAAAAGAAAAATGTCCAGACTATCAAAATATGGGTTCCTAAAACAAATAACAATTTGATTAGGAAAAAATACATTCAGCAATTCATGAATACTGTGCATTTTAATAAAAATTATATATATAAAGGGGATACCGGACCCATATGGGTTTGGACTCCTAAGACCTAACTCTTAGGACCCTATAAAAAGTGGGTACCATGGACTTAATTCTATTTTTTGCAGGTCCCACTTAAGAAAAGAGGAAAGTGGATATTGGACAGTGGTTGCTCAAAGCACATGACAGGAGACAAGAGTCTATTAACAAATATTACATATTCAGATGGTGGCTCCGTCACTTTTGGAGACAATTCAAAAGGCTATATCATCGGAAAAGGCGATGTGAGCAATTGCGGTACATCTAACTTACCTCTTATTACTAATGTCATGCTAGTTAGAAATTTAAAACACAATTTGCTTAGTATTAGTCAGTTATGTGACAAGGGATTTATAATTTCATTTTCAAATAATAAGTGTAGTATTTTAGATAAAGACCATAATTTGGTTTTCGAAGGCTATAGAGACAGAAATATATATATTCTGAATATGAATATTAATCATAATTCAGATATGTGTCTTGTGGCTAATGACAATGATCCATGTGTGACGGCTCGGATTTTGCCCGCTCAAAAATCGACATCCATACTTCATATCGTATTCGAATGCCATAGATTCGACCGTTCAAATCCGATTCGCCGGAGCTTATAACAATCATTAAGTAAATAACACAGCGGAATTAAAAGAATAATACATTGATATACAGCTTTGATACAATATCTGATACAACAGATAATCCAATAGATATCAATATACATCAGAGATATGATATAATAAAATAGCAGCGGAAAGAAAATAGATAACATTTAACAGCGGAACAAATATAACTCTAAGATAGTCTTCAAAAGAGAACTCCGAGAAACTGCAACTCCATTTCCAAGAATCAATCCAGCAATAGCTCGAACTCTCAATAACATAGCCCCAAGCTCAGCAAGACTGGTGCGATCCAAAGACTGAACTAACTCTAGATAATCTACTAAACCTGACTATCTGAAAAACCCAACTCTAGACTGCTCGTGTAGAAAATAATGAGCACCCAGAGTTTAGGAGAGAAAACAATAAACTCCGGATCAGTCGTGGGACTGGTGTGAGCAACAAAAACAGTTTATCTTTAAAAAAAAACATTCAATAAAAGATTTTTAAAGTCAATTCGCAATGTTTTTTTAAAAATGAGACTACCATAAGGCCTCCCGCACACACACACAATGCAAACGCAGAATCGGAGGAGATTTCTCCTTATGATAGTCAAAGATGCTTGATACGCATTAAAAAGAAACACTTGATATTATTACTAGTGCATAGTGTAGGAAAAATTCATTTCGAAAGTAGAATATAAATCTTAGCCAACATACGACCATTATCGTATGCCTACTATAGCTAACCATGTTCAATAGCAGGTTACCGCCACATTCCATGGCAGGTTATACAACTAATACTGTACAAGTCTCGTATTGTTTCTTTGGATTTCCAACAAATGGTCAGGCCAAGGAACTTCCCATTGCCACATGAGAATGCCTCTGGAAAGACATCCCCGAGAACCAAACCGGAACTCTGGCAACACAAGGCCGGGTTACCCCTAACTGGGTAACTACTGACACGAGCACGCCATTTCCCGATCGTAAACGACCTTTCTCACGGGATCCCGAAAACCAACAACCACAAAGTAATAAATTCGTAGTAACCACATAGGTTAAATATCTGGGCTCCATACCATGATACCACCTCTATCCAGAAGGAAATGTACATACCCTAAAGGGTGCTACCCCTCATAACCTTGCCGCATCTTTCCTGTTTTGACCATTTCCGGGGTGTGAGGCTCGACGAAGTCACGTCCACAAAAACATACTTTATACAAAAGCCATGCTTTGGGTCAACAAATGATCAACACAATGATCACTAAGATAGACGATCAAATAAACGATCCTATCACAATAATCAACACAATGATCATTTCAGCATCACTCAGCATATCACATTACCAAGTTGGGAATATATCGCTAATAACTTCAACTATATAACCTCTAAGCTCGTACGTCTCAGAGAAGGGTGTTAAGCTAAAAGAATAAATTCTCCGCCACCAACAGAAATATATTTGAAAGAAATCTGCTTTATATCTCAATTTGTAATGTCAGACATACAATCCATACAAGTCTGTTCTGGGTTCGAAAAGAACCGAAGGCACTTACAAAGAAGTCCTTGCAACCCGGATATTCACAATCCTGATCGGATTTTCCCATCACTTAGGGAGTTTCTATACCGGCGCGACTCGGTGCAGAAACAATCGATAGGTCATCCTATCGCTTTCGCAAATACCCGGTCTTCATCACCGGTCTTCAAATGCTATCCATAACGACGTATCACATATTCGGAATGGGTTATACGACACAAAGGTCCTTTCCCGGTTAAACCGAATAGTGAGCGAAATAGTTCAAAAACATATGGATATTGGAATTTCAATTAAGTCACAACTTAATAATTCAAACTTTCTTTCAAATGGTTTAACAAATTACCATTTTCAATCTTTAAACAAAAAGATTCATTTTCACAACCTTTAACGGTTTAAACTATTTTCACATTTAAATCTTTTAAACAAAAGATTCATTCACATATTTTCCAAATCAATTTTCATTTCAATTTGATTTAACTCGTTAAATCTTTAAATCAAAGATTTAACTTATAGCCTTCAAAACAATTTCATTTCAATTTGATTTAAACAAATCATCAATTTAAATCTATTAAAAATAACCAGATTTAATTCATAGCTTTCAAAAAGAATTCATTCATAACTTGGAAAATCATTTCTCTATTCAATCTTGCAATTCCCCTAATTAACTGAAATCTCAGTTCTTATCTAAAAGTGTTTATCATTTGAAAACTACAGTTTTCATTTTGGAAATCTGATTCATTTATACGAGTTGAAATCCTTGAGTTAAATTCAAATTTCCAAAAATAATACTTTAAAAATGGTTTAACTCATTGTAACGACCCGCTATTTTGGACCATTCAAATCGACAATAAAACCATACATGCCCGATTTGAATAATTCAAAATACCGAATTGTTAATTTAATTTGGCAAAACGTAACATATACAATAAATAAATCAATCACAGATCACAGACACAGAGTAATATGATGCAGCGGAATAGATAAAAATAGTAGTTCATGAAGCTACTATATACATTAAAGTTAGAAATAAAATACAACCGAATAGTTCAAATGCAGTGAAGTCTCCAATGCAACAGATGACTTCTCTGAACCAATCAACTGGAAAGGCTGGAATCCGAGTCGATAGTTGGATCTCCAAATGAAACTCTGAACTCTAAAGGTGAATCTCTAATGCTGTATCACTCGGTCTGACCCGAGCGTAAAGCAAAACACAAAACACTCGAGTCAGGATTAACATTCTTATATAAATAAATCCAACTCAAGTGAAATATCAACTGAAATACAAATAACTTAAATGATGTTGGGATAACCATCCTCTAAGGGTCCATGGAACTATCTACAAGGTAGAAATATACACTATAACACCGAGGTCATTTCAAATTTATATTTCAAAACCAAATATCATTTTCACTTCAAATATCTCTATATTTCCCAAAATATTATATAGATTAAATAATTTATAAAGTAAAGTATTTTCAATTCCCTCAACTTCACAAATCGTTTCAACCCAACCTTCCCATTCAAATTAAATTTAATCTCAAATTTATCAAATTTAAATTCAACTCAATCCCTAAATTAACCACTTAAATTTTATCGATCTCAAATTCGGATTTGAAATCACAAAATACCCTTTTATATTTCAATATATTTCAAACTTTAAGTGATCATCGTTTCAAACTAAACTTTATTCAATTTAGTTTTCTAAATAATAAATTTAACTTATATCGATTCAAATACAGATCTGAAACACCAATTAAATTCTAGTATAGTTCAAAGATTTAATATTCTACATTCCCAAAGTTCAATTTTACAGTTTCATAAAATCTTGATTTAATCAATTTATTATTTAGCCTTGAAATATTTCCTCCTTAGATTCAACATCATTTAAGTAACCTGAAATTACCCTTTCTCTCAATATTTCTTTAATTTATTTAAATGTGAAACATTCATTAAATCACTTAAAACAAAAATCCAGTTACAAAAATCATACCCTTAAATTTCCCATTCAATAAATTCAAATTGATTTAATTAAATAAATCTTCATTTAAATACCATTTTTAATAAACCCAATTTATCTCCTAATCTTAATTATTCAAATTCTTTACACGGTAAAATTTGAAATATAAATCTTAAATAATACTTAAACATATTATATGGATTAAATCAGTCCCAAAATATTATTAAATTTATATATAAAGTTTCCATTTTATATATAATATTTTAAGAACCAATATTTATTAATTCACATATGTTTCTTTTCAAACTGTAGAGATTATCTTTAAATTATTTATATGGACCAACGGTGTCGGTATATATTTCCTATCATATAGTCAAATGCTACGGATATTTATCATTTCAATCCGTACACTAAATATATATATACGGGTGGATATCATTTCAACCCGTAATCCCAAATTCAATTTAAATGAAAATCGCTTCGGTTTATCATTTCAACCCATAACGATTTTCTCCTATTCTAAAGTCCGTTCGGGTATGTATCATTTCAACCCATGGTGAATTCTAAACTACAGGGAACTTGCAGAGTGATAACATATAATAATAATATAACAGGCATATATCATCAATAACAGTAATATAAACAACAGGATATGGTATCATATCCCACAGGTGAACAGTTACAAATAATAGCATATAAACAATTTAAATAACTAATAACATCATATTTCAATTGCCGTTTCAATTGAAAGCAAAAATAAATATAAGAATGTTAAATCGTGAGTGATTGCTCACCTCGAGGCTAGAGAAGTTTGACGATAGAATAAGCTACAAATTCCGTAGTAAAGCTAGATGGACGCGATGACGGAGAAAATAGACACGACGGACAAAGCTGATAGATAAGGAGTTGATACAACGAATCAGAAGTGGGTCGATTAAGAAAATCGGTATAAGTGTACATATATGACTATATACAACTATATACATATCCTCTATTCAAAAATATATTAAATTTTAAATATATTTTTATTTCAAAACACATTGTTTGAGCTAAAACACACATATAAGAAATCAGCCTATTATATATTATATTAGGCAACAGAAGCTACAGGTTTTTTTTTTTTTCCCTTTTTTTTTTTTCTTTTTTTTTTTTTTATGCGAAAACTGCTTTTACATAGATATTCCTTAGTACAAGATAAAATACAAAATATAACACTCAAATTCATTTCTAAACTTCCTCTATCCCAGTTATTTCTACCCTGTGAATCTCAACTACAACTGTGAAGTTTTGTTTTTACCGAAAGGTAGAATTTAGAGTTAATTTTTTTCATCAAAATAATATGACCAACCTTTCCTCTCTGATTGACGTGAAGAAACAGAGGACATTCATCACAAAATAAAGCAACTTCTAAAAAAAAAGTATAAACGCATCTATATAACTCTTCTAGCAAAGCTTGCATACACACCCTATTATACAAATCAATATATAGCCAAATAGATTTTTGATATATAACCAATATAAGGAACAAAATTTTATCTCTTCAATTCTACCAAATAATAACCGAACAAATATAATAATAACTAGACTCACGTAAACCAACTAACTCATCCTCGCCTATGAATATATGCTTTCATATGTCTCACAGATTGAAACATATTTCCCTTAACAAACTGTAAAACACATTGTGGCTCGCGTAAATGAACTTGTGAAAATAAAAAGAGATAACCCAACTTATCCAAACCAACGCTTAACAACTATATACGTATAAATCTCTTCCATAAACCTGAACTAATTTATACATATATACATACTTTGTAAATTTATAAGTTCCAAAACTGTATCCAATCTGTTATGAACTAATATATTTAAAACTTTGTATACCCAGGAACTTATATATTTATAAACAAATATACTAATATATATCTATCAGCTAACACATATATGAACTATATGTATTTATATAAATATAAACTTAAGTATTCTAGAACACTCTACTATAAACGAAATATAATTTCATATATATAAAACCTAAATCTTATTATACTAATATATATACAATTTGATAGAATTTAACGGAGAAGAGGAGTCTAGCCGCTCACCGTCGAGGAGGAAGCACCAATGGCCGATCTCGGTGAAGTGATGTTGCGGCAAAGAGAAGAGGCAAGGAGTGGGTTGCACGCAAGGCCTGAGGTGGCAGAGGCCGTGCAGAGGTGAGGTGAATGCGAGCTAGATGGGTATGGCAGAGGAGCTTCTGTACGGTGGTGGGTGGTTTCACGGGCTGGGGCGATAAAGGAGGCGGAGCAGCAAGGAGGAGGGGACACGGGGAAAAGAAGCTGTCGCAGGCTGATGGTGACGTGGGGACAGGGTGTTGGGATTGAGGGGTGGAGCACGGTTGAGGGGCTGAGGCTATGATGGTGCGGGTAGCTTTGGAATGGAGGGGAGGATCTTGGAATCGCGAGGTGGTGCTTCAAGGTGGCGGGTCAGGTTGGGCGACGAGCAGAATTGGTGCGGTAGGGGTTTGGTGGGCACGGCAAGAAGAAAGGAGAAAAATATGAAAGAGAAGAGAGAAGGTGGAGGAAAAGTTGAAGGGGGAAAAGATGTTGTTTCTGCAGTTTCATGCAAAGGAGACAAGAAAAGATGAACTGTTGGGGTTTTATATAAATTCGTCTCTGACGTTTCAAAAAGGTAGAAGGAAAGAAATCATGATTTATTATTTTAAAACGGAAAGAAGGCAAACGTCAAACCCGAGGATTCAGTAAAAGATGAAGATGAAAGAAGCTAAAAGAAATATAACGTTAAACACGGTAATATATAAAAGAAAAGGACCGTTAAAATGCTGAAGGTAACGTGTGCAAATAAATGAAACAAAACGGACAGAAATAGTCGAAACCGATGAAATTAAAAAGGCAAGTATAAAAATCAAAAGAGGAACGTACACGTTTTCAGGAATGAATACAAGTTCAGGAATAATAACGTTATAATAAATTTATTTTATAACGCTAGAATATCGTGGAACGAAGGAACAAATTAAATGTACCGAGATAACGTATGGCATTTTATACGTTTTCAAACTTTTGAAATGGCATGGGATGGTAACAGCTGTACACTGATTGAGAAGCTTTTAAATAAATTTATTTTATTGATTGGGATCCACGTTGAAGTTTTGAAAAGCAAAGCAAAGCTAACGGTCAACATTTAAAGGTACCGTTACAACGAATATTTTATTGATTCCGTCGTGTACCAGACCTCAAAATACAGAAATAAATATACTATTGAGATCAGCACGACGAGACGATCACAACGATATACAGATATCAGTAGTATGATCATCCGATCAAAAGTCGATGATCGGTACCAAAAATGCTGCTAATTTGACAGAAATAAAGTAAACGGAGCAGTAGACGTCCGAATTTGGAAAAACGAAGGATGACGTCTCACTCAGAAGAGGATTTAGAAATTTTCTATAGAAAAATTATTCAGGCTTGAAAATAAATTTATTATCAGCAATTACTAACTAGCTTGAATTTTATAGAATTACAAAATAAATAAACTTTCATAAAATTAATTGAAAATTTACCATTTGCTCTATTTAATTATACGTAATTAAATATTAACTTTTTATTTGCAAATTATTTTACTTAAAATTTCACCAAAATCCAATTAAATACGTAAATAAAACCATTAAAATTTATTGAAATCTTACAGGTCATTACACTCTCCCCCACTCAAAACTTTTCGTCCCCGAAAAGGAAGGAGGTAGGAGAATAGAACAACCAGGAATAAAGTAAGCTGAAAGTCAAGGGTAAATAATTAATTTAAAACTATATAAATTTACTTGAAATATTCATTTGAAACTTCATTTGCGATTAAATTTTCTTTAATATTTAATACCTTTCAAATATTATCAATAAATTAATAATCGTTTTCTTTAAAGATGTTTCATTTAATTTATAACTTCAAAAATATTTATAACACTAAAATTTTATATAAAACTATGTAGTATACAAATAAGCAATATTTAAAAGATTTATTCAAAAAGGAAGGGAAGGTAGATTCCGAAAACGGAATATAGGTGAAAAATGAAGCTGAGCAGATGAGGTAGATTCAAAAGAATAGAATCGGGCACGAATAATTTATTACAAACCATAAGAATTTAAATTTCAAATATTAATACAAAATTTCTTTGTTGAAAATACTTTTATAATAAAATAAAATACTTTTATATCGAAACCAATTTTTCTTTCGAAAATACTTTTATAACTCGATGTTTTAATAAGTTTATCCTCGTTCTTGCAGACTCTGGCCATGCGTTGATCAGGCGCAAAGCTAGAATTCTTCAAGTACTTAGTAGACTTATTTCAACACCCAGTGAAAATACTTGAAAACCTTTAAAAACAGATATGGAAAGTACAATCCAAACAAATCAATCAAACCAAAAACCTTTGTCCGATCATGGTTCGCAGATACACAATGGTTACGCCTGGTTCCCCCAGGAAACAATCCATATCCGTAAGCTTTCACAGCCCTGCGAGTTACGCCATGATGACTAGTAGGGTGCAGGATACACAATGGTTACGCCTGGTTCCCCCAGGAAACAATCCGTACCCCTAGGCAAGACTCAGCCAGGCACTTGCGCTACTATTCGCGACCTACACAGATTGCAGGATACACAATGGTTACGCCTGGTTCCCCCAGGAAACAATCCGTACCCCTAAGCTAGACTCAGCCAGGCAATTTCGCTGTGCATTCACGAGAGAAAAAGAAAAACCATGGGTTACGCCACGGTGGGAACACTCGAGTATTACATCCGGAAAACCAAAAATCAGAGAGAATAATATCAATAGAATGAATCCACGCTGTGGCCACAAAGCGGATATCAAGCAGAAGGCACTTTCCATATCTTTACTTGGAAAATATATATCATATAGTACCCTTTTAAATCCTTTTCAAATATCGTACTTATATAAAGTCCATTATATATAGGATTCCTTTTCCAAATCGAATACTTTCCAAATCAATAGTATATCAAAACAAACTTATATGGACTTTGATTATATAAAATTCTCTTTCCGAATTGAGTACCTTTCAAATCAATAGGTTTCAGACAACTTAATAATTATACAAATCTATTTTATATAAGTTCGACTACTCCCAAATCAAGTGCTCAATAATATATGGTTCTCAATTTCAAATTATTTCAAAAATCAATTAAATTTCACAATCATACATGATTTCGCCAATTTCCTTCTAAATCAAATATCTAGATTTCAAAGTTCCAAAATAATAGGCTTAGAAAATTATCCCAGTTTCAAAATTCAAGTCAAACAAATTCATTTCCAAAACCATCATATAAGTACTGGTTTTAATTTTCAATTAAATTTCAAAACCCAACATTTTCTCAAAATCCATTTATATGTGAAATATCCAATTTACCTTTCCGAAAACCATTATTTAAAACTAATAATTTTCCAAATATTTCAAAACTAAATTCCATATTAGTATAATTCAAAATAGTGATATTCATTTACTTAACAAAAGGTTTCAAACTTAAACATACAAAACTCAACTTATACGCTTTATCAGATATTTTATACCTTCCGAAATTTCTTAGTTTTTAAATCTTTAAACCTTGATTTGGAAGTCCTTGAACCTTCAAAATAGTTGGTGAGATCAAATTTAAGATTCCAAAGTTGGAAATCAATTCTTATAAATAGGGTAGATCTAAGTCAAAGCAAAACTCGAGGATCGAACACCGGTATACTTTAAATCATTTCAAATATATACATATTTCTTTCGAAAATATCGAATTACTTCGGAATTTGAAATCAAAAATGGTTTTACAAAATCACTCGCATAGCGAAGCTATTTAAGTGGCCTCTCCCCCACTTTGAAACTCAAAAATCAATGTCGATGATGCGTGCACTCATCACCGAAATTATTTTCCAACGACATAAGTGAGTTCTGGACTTCTATTTTCTTGAAAACTCTTTGAACTCATTTGAACTCATTTGAAATTTATTCGAAACATTTCTTATTTGGGAAGAATACTTTTAAATCGTATTATTTATATATTTCTCAAAATCTGAAAACCAATTTCAAAATACCGGAATTCAATTCTCGAATTTCAAATTTAACCCTTCGGTTATAAATCAATTTCTTATAAATTTTCAAAATTTCAAATCCTTTCAAAACCTTTTTATATAGAATAACATATCTTATTTGCTTTATACATATAGGTATATAATCCTTATTGAAAACAATTTCTTTTTATATATAGGATATAATTTTGATATATAAAGCAATTTCAAAATACAAACATACCCGATTTTCAAAGGATAATTTAAGAATGGGTTTCAAACAAAGATGGAGATTTAAATTAGAGGAACTCTAACCAATAGAATCCTGATACGAAGATAGACTCAACAAAGTTGAGAAAATCAAAATACAAAATAGAAGATGGATATACTTCAATAAATCGCGGGCGACCTTAACCGGGTCAACCGTGACTTCAGGGGATATGATCGATGCGGAATTCTAAAACAAATCGGTATTCGGTTGCCAAATATAGAATTTGGCACATCAAGATATATCAGCATCGTAAACCGAGGGTACAGAAATCTTCGGTGAATCAATGCCAATTTGTAAAGGAGTTTTCATCCCTTTTACAAAACATTCAGTGGAGTGGTGGGATACTCCAGAATCAATTGAATATAAATATGGAGAGACATAATGAATTTCGGAACCGAGGGACATTCCAAAATTCAAAGGAAATCGAGTCAAAAGGAAGAGATTCAACTCGAGAGAAAGTGATTCTGTAAATAAATTTACCATATATGTTAAGTTTTGCCTAGAGCCAAAGCTCTGATACCAGCTGTAACGACCCGCTATTTTGGACCATTCAAATCGACAATAAAACCATACATGCCCGATTTGAATAATTCAAAATACCGAATTGTTAATTTAATTTGGCAAAACGTAACATATACAATAAATAAATCAATCACAGATCACAGACACAGAGTAATATGATGCAGCGGAATAGATAAAAATAGTAGTTCATGAAGCTACTATATACATTAAAGTTAGAAATAAAATACAACCGAATAGTTCAAATGCAGTGAAGTCTCCAATGCAACAGATGACTTCTCTGAACCAATCAACTGGAAAGGCTGGAATCCGAGTCGATAGTTGGATCTCCAAATGAAACTCTGAACTCTAAAGGTGAATCTCTAATGCTGTATCACTCGGTCTGACCCGAGCGTAAAGCAAAACACAAAACACTCGAGTCAGGATTAACATTCTTATATAAATAAATCCAACTCAAGTGAAATATCAACTGAAATACAAATAACTTAAATGATGTTGGGATAACCATCCTCTAAGGGTCCATGGAACTATCTACAAGGTAGAAATATACACTATAACACCGAGGTCATTTCAAATTTATATTTCAAAACCAAATATCATTTTCACTTCAAATATCTCTATATTTCCCAAAATATTATATAGATTAAATAATTTATAAAGTAAAGTATTTTCAATTCCCTCAACTTCACAAATCGTTTCAACCCAACCTTCCCATTCAAATTAAATTTAATCTCAAATTTATCAAATTTAAATTCAACTCAATCCCTAAATTAACCACTTAAATTTTATCGATCTCAAATTCGGATTTGAAATCACAAAATACCCTTTTATATTTCAATATATTTCAAACTTTAAGTGATCATCGTTTCAAACTAAACTTTATTCAATTTAGTTTTCTAAATAATAAATTTAACTTATATCGATTCAAATACAGATCTGAAACACCAATTAAATTCTAGTATAGTTCAAAGATTTAATATTCTACATTCCCAAAGTTCAATTTTACAGTTTCATAAAATCTTGATTTAATCAATTTATTATTTAGCCTTGAAATATTTCCTCCTTAGATTCAACATCATTTAAGTAACCTGAAATTACCCTTTCTCTCAATATTTCTTTAATTTATTTAAATGTGAAACATTCATTAAATCACTTAAAACAAAAATCCAGTTACAAAAATCATACCCTTAAATTTCCCATTCAATAAATTCAAATTGATTTAATTAAATAAATCTTCATTTAAATACCATTTTTAATAAACCCAATTTATCTCCTAATCTTAATTATTCAAATTCTTTACACGGTAAAATTTGAAATATAAATCTTAAATAATACTTAAACATATTATATGGATTAAATCAGTCCCAAAATATTATTAAATTTATATATAAAGTTTCCATTTTATATATAATATTTTAAGAACCAATATTTATTAATTCACATATGTTTCTTTTCAAACTGTAGAGATTATCTTTAAATTATTTATATGGACCAACGGTGTCGGTATATATTTCCTATCATATAGTCAAATGCTACGGATATTTATCATTTCAATCCGTACACTAAATATATATATACGGGTGGATATCATTTCAACCCGTAATCCCAAATTCAATTTAAATGAAAATCGCTTCGGTTTATCATTTCAACCCATAACGATTTTCTCCTATTCTAAAGTCCGTTCGGGTATGTATCATTTCAACCCATGGTGAATTCTAAACTACAGGGAACTTGCAGAGTGATAACATATAATAATAATATAACAGGCATATATCATCAATAACAGTAATATAAACAACAGGATATGGTATCATATCCCACAGGTGAACAGTTACAAATAATAGCATATAAACAATTTAAATAACTAATAACATCATATTTCAATTGCCGTTTCAATTGAAAGCAAAAATAAATATAAGAATGTTAAATCGTGAGTGATTGCTCACCTCGAGGCTAGAGAAGTTTGACGATAGAATAAGCTACAAATTCCGTAGTAAAGCTAGATGGACGCGATGACGGAGAAAATAGACACGACGGACAAAGCTGATAGATAAGGAGTTGATACAACGAATCAGAAGTGGGTCGATTAAGAAAATCGGTATAAGTGTACATATATGACTATATACAACTATATACATATCCTCTATTCAAAAATATATTAAATTTTAAATATATTTTTATTTCAAAACACATTGTTTGAGCTAAAACACACATATAAGAAATCAGCCTATTATATATTATATTAGGCAACAGAAGCTACAGGTTTTTTTTTTTTTTCCCTTTTTTTTTTTTCTTTTTTTTTTTTTTATGCGAAAACTGCTTTTACATAGATATTCCTTAGTACAAGATAAAATACAAAATATAACACTCAAATTCATTTCTAAACTTCCTCTATCCCAGTTATTTCTACCCTGTGAATCTCAACTACAACTTTGAAGTTTTGTTTTTACCGAAAGGTAGAATTTAGAGTTAATTTTTTTCATCAAAATAATATGACCAACCTTTCCTCTCTGATTGACGTGAAGAAACAGAGGACATTCATCACAAAATAAAGCAACTTCTAAAAAAAAAGTATAAACGCATCTATATAACTCTTCTAGCAAAGCTTGCATACACACCCTATTATACAAATCAATATATAGCCAAATAGATTTTTGATATATAACCAATATAAGGAACAAAATTTTATCTCTTCAATTCTACCAAATAATAACCGAACAAATATAATAATAACTAGACTCACGTAAACCAACTAACTCATCCTCGCCTATGAATATATGCTTTCATATGTCTCACAGATTGAAACATATTTCCCTTAACAAACTGTAAAACACATTGTGGCTCGCGTAAATGAACTTGTGAAAATAAAAAGAGATAACCCAACTTATCCAAACCAACGCTTAACAACTATATACGTATAAATCTCTTCCATAAACCTGAACTAATTTATACATATATACATACTTTGTAAATTTATAAGTTCCAAAACTGTATCCAATCTGTTATGAACTAATATATTTAAAACTTTGTATACCCAGGAACTTATATATTTATAAACAAATATACTAATATATATCTATCAGCTAACACATATATGAACTATATGTATTTATATAAATATAAACTTAAGTATTCTAGAACACTCTACTATAAACGAAATATAATTTCATATATATAAAACCTAAATCTTATTATACTAATATATATACAATTTGATAGAATTTAACGGAGAAGAGGAGTCTAGCCGCTCACCGTCGAGGAGGAAGCACCAATGGCCGATCTCGGTGAAGTGATGTTGCGGCAAAGAGAAGAGGCAAGGAGTGGGTTGCACGCAAGGCCTGAGGTGGCAGAGGCCGTGCAGAGGTGAGGTGAATGCGAGCTAGATGGGTATGGCAGAGGAGCTTCTGTACGGTGGTGGGTGGTTTCACGGGCTGGGGCGATAAAGGAGGCGGAGCAGCAAGGAGGAGGGGACACGGGGAAAAGAAGCTGTCGCAGGCTGATGGTGACGTGGGGACAGGGTGTTGGGATTGAGGGGTGGAGCACGGTTGAGGGGCTGAGGCTATGATGGTGCGGGTAGCTTTGGAATGGAGGGGAGGATCTTGGAATCGCGAGGTGGTGCTTCAAGGTGGCGGGTCAGGTTGGGCGACGAGCAGAATTGGTGCGGTAGGGGTTTGGTGGGCACGGCAAGAAGAAAGGAGAAAAATATGAAAGAGAAGAGAGAAGGTGGAGGAAAAGTTGAAGGGGGAAAAGATGTTGTTTCTGCAGTTTCATGCAAAGGAGACAAGAAAAGATGAACTGTTGGGGTTTTATATAAATTCGTCTCTGACGTTTCAAAAAGGTAGAAGGAAAGAAATCATGATTTATTATTTTAAAACGGAAAGAAGGCAAACGTCAAACCCGAGGATTCAGTAAAAGATGAAGATGAAAGAAGCTAAAAGAAATATAACGTTAAACACGGTAATATATAAAAGAAAAGGACCGTTAAAATGCTGAAGGTAACGTGTGCAAATAAATGAAACAAAACGGACAGAAATAGTCGAAACCGATGAAATTAAAAAGGCAAGTATAAAAATCAAAAGAGGAACGTACACGTTTTCAGGAATGAATACAAGTTCAGGAATAATAACGTTATAATAAATTTAATTTATAACGCTAGAATATCGTGGAACGAAGGAACAAATTAAATGTACCGAGATAACGTATGGCATTTTATACGTTTTCAAACTTTTGAAATGGCATGGGATGGTAACAGCTGTACACTGATTGAGAAGCTTTTAAATAAATTTATTTTATTGATTGGGATCCACGTTGAAGTTTTGAAAAGCAAAGCAAAGCTAACGGTCAACATTTAAAGGTACCGTTACAACGAATATTTTATTGATTCCGTCGTGTACCAGACCTCAAAATACAGAAATAAATATACTATTGAGATCAGCACGACGAGACGATCACAACGATATACAGATATCAGTAGTATGATCATCCGATCAAAAGTCGATGATCGGTACCAAAAATGCTGCTAATTTGACAGAAATAAAGTAAACGGAGCAGTAGACGTCCGAATTTGGAAAAACGAAGGATGACGTCTCACTCAGAAGAGGATTTAGAAATTTTCTATAGAAAAATTATTCAGGCTTGAAAATAAATTTATTATCAGCAATTACTAACTAGCTTGAATTTTATAGAATTACAAAATAAATAAACTTTCATAAAATTAATTGAAAATTTACCATTTGCTCTATTTAATTATACGTAATTAAATATTAACTTTTTATTTGCAAATTATTTTACTTAAAATTTCACCAAAATCCAATTAAATACGTAAATAAAACCATTAAAATTTATTGAAATCTTACAGGTCATTACACTCATAATGACTAGAATAATATCATTAATCCCTAATTTCAAATTACAGAATTCAATTTCAAGTATTGAATTTAAATTTAAATCAAATTATTTAAATTCCAAAACTTAATCAAGTAATTTAAAAATAAATTTTTATTTTGAAATACCTTCCAAAAGCTTTTCACATTTATTCCGATTCCATTTCCAAAACATTTGAATTTAAAAATTCAAATTTAACTATTTCAAAAATCTGCGACTTAATCGATTTCCTCGTGAAATCCATATTTGTGTGTGTATGGTGTGGTCCAGGGGTTTTACTCAATAGTGCAACATCATTTCAATCATCACAGATTCAAATACAACAATATATTCGATAAGCGATATAACTATAACGCTTATCTTTCATACACAGATTCGCAGATATATATATCACAAACAATAAACTATATCGCAGATCACAACACAAATCAGGATAATCATAAAGCATCCTATAACAGGGATATCAAACAGTTTACCATCCAATATAATCCAAGCATTCATAGGTAGGGTTAATTTAATTATCTGATTAATTTAATTCAGATTAAATTTCTATGAATAATTCTTTTCACATTTATTATCAAATAAATTTCAAGTAAATGATTCTCATTAACTATTCATAATTATTTAAAGAAATTTAACCTTTAATTACTTACCATAAAGCAATCATCTCATAACAATTCATCATTAATTCCCAATATATCTAATGATCTTCTTAAATTAATTAATCAATTTATCCAAAATTAATTTCAATAAGTGATAAATCTTCAATTACTTTCATTAAGTAATTGCATTTTGCAATTTATAATTTTAATTACCTGGATTAATAAATCCAATTAACTATTAAAATTAATCACCTTAATTAATATTTGACAATCCTTAGTAAATCGTCTTTATTAACTAATAACACTTCTTTAATTACTTACTTAAGGAAATTTCATAGATTAAAATCATTATTAATCATTGCTAATTCATTAATTTATAAATAAAATAAATCATTCTTTTATTACCTTATTAATTAAATTATTTTCACTACCTTAATTATCTCTAAGATAATTAATTTCTTTATTAATGACTTCATTAATATTTAAGTGTATTTCTATCATTGCACTTTAAATTTTAAATTCAATTTAATTTGAAAATACACTTAATCATTCATGTTATTCAGAACAATTTAAAATTCAAAAACTTCTTTTATTACAAAACTAAAATTCAAATTTAGATTTGAATTCCAGATTTAAACTTTGATTAAACCTTTATTAGAATTCATTTCCTTAAAATTTCCAAATTCCATTTTAAATTCAAATTCTTTAAAACATACTTTAATTGCTTAAACTCTTTTATTTAAAACAAATTTAAATTTTTAAACTAAGTTTCAAACCTGAACTTGAGTTATGTTAAGCTTTGATTTTTTTTTTTCTACATAGATAAACTTTTGCTTTTGAACTTTAAAATTCAGTTTATATTCAAATAAAAAGAGAAACAGGTTCTGTTAAAACCTGTACAGCATTTTCGACCCGAGACACCCCTTTTCTTGCTTCGAGACCAACCTGCAAAAATCTCGAGCACGTCTCGAGTTCCCCCCTGCTCCTTTCCTTTCGCGTTTCCTTCTTCTTCTTCTTTTTTTTTTCTTTCTGCTCTTCAGATCCAAGTGTGCACGGTGCACGTGCACCGTTGCCTCAACCTCCTCCGGCCATCCACACGAACCTCAACATGACGCCTTCCATCACCAGATGCCATCACGATCAACCAAAAACCATCACCACGCCCAAACCAAAATCTAGCAGTGAAAACCGAAACCTGGAAACACAAGAACCCAAACCTTCCCAACCTGTCAACGAGTCGTTCTCCCCACCTCGGCCACTTGAACTCGCCAAACTCCAGCCATGAACTCGCCTCCGACCATGCTACCACCTTCCCAAAACTCGTGCAACTCGATGCACAGTTGAAGACGCGGTGGTCAAAAGTTCAATCACCTCAAAAATTAGGGCTACCAACTTCAAATCACTGCCCCCATCGCCACCGCCACCGTTGGCACCTCCAACCATTTTTCCCACACTTCCCGTTCGCTCCTCCACCTCCAAGAAGCGCCACAAACTCCCAGGTCAACTGGATTGCCGAGGGCAACCCAAAATCCCCAAAACCATCAAACCAGAAATGCCTAATCAATACTTAGCTATAAAATGTGATTTTACTTTTAAAAATCCTAATTTTAGATAAGAATTCAAGTTGTAAACCTGAATTAATAATTTAAGATGTTTGAAACTTCACTCCTATTAAGCATTTAACTGTTTTTAAGGTTTTCAAAGCAATTCCACCTTGTTTAACTTGAATTCAGATTTTTAAAATTTACTTTATGATCAAACAAAAATATTTTGTGTAGATACTAAGTCCTATCAATCAATAGATTAAGCAAAGATGATCTTTGTTTTAAATCTGAGCTTCAAATCTTATAACAGAGATGTTTTCAGACTATTTAACAGACAGGCATCATATATTCATAGAATTGCATCAATATATAGACACACAAACATACTTATTCCACGCATAAGAAACATAACTGAATATACTTAAGCAAATTTAAATTTAAGTTACTCACAGATTTTTGCAGAGAAATGAACAGAGCCTGTATTTGAACCAGGCTTTTGAAATTGCCAGCTGAAATCACCTTCTTTGATTTCTCTGGTTGTAGTTTGTTTGAGTTTTGAAGTGATGCCACTTTATTTTTGTTCACGATGGACTAAACTGATGAAATAAAGAAGTGGATACATATAAAAGGAAGGTGTACAGGTGATGATATGGTTTGTACAAAATAGTATGGCTGAGGTGTAATGTATTTAATTGCTTTAGTACATATTGCTTTGTACATGCTAAGAAGATGGCACTACATGCTTGTTCTGTTTGATTTATAGCCTATGCTATTTGTTAATAGATGATACTTTGTACTTGCTGTTTCTATACTTTATTTGTTTGCAGTTTTATATTGAGCTGAGTTTGTTTACATACCTTTTCTTCTGTGTATTTCTTCTTTTGTTTTTAGTTTACTAGTTTAATACTTACTTGTATTCGAGCTTTGTTTATTCTTGCATTTTTGTTTTGTGGCTGCAACTTCATTTTGTTTTGCAAAAGGATATGGTTGTAGAAATTTTGTATTACTTTACTTTTGTTTTTATATTTTCTTGTCTTGCATACTTGTATTTATTTTATTTTTAGTTTACTATGGATACTTACTTTCCTTATCTTATACTTTAATAAATATGTTTCTATGTTAAATTTTTAAACATTTATTTTAACTTGGTAAGTGCATTTGTTTCTTATTTTTATTCATAACTTAAAATTATTATTACTTTACTATTTAATTATGAGTTACTATATATATATATATATATATTTTTCTTAATTTATTTTATAACTCAAATATTTATTAAACCATTCATCTAAGATTTAAATTCAAATCAAATACATATATATTCACATATATACATATATACATAATATTTAAAAATTTAAATGATTTATATAGAATATATTTGAACTCGGGGAAACTCACATCACTATTTATAATTAATTTTATAAATTTTATTCAGAAATTCATTTAATTATCAATTTAAATTAAATTAAAATCTAGGGTCGTTACAAACTTCCCCACTTAAAAGAATTTCGTCCTCGAAATTCGCAGGCACGAAAACAACACAGAGATAGACTCAAAGATAGAAGAAATATCTTTTCAGATCAAACTGGATATCGATTCTGGATTTGGCTCATCAAATCAGAATATCAACAATAGATACAAGAAATTATAATAGAATTTCAAATTCGGTTTTAAACGAAATCATTTTATCGATACAATTCAAATTATCCTTCATATTCTATTAATCAATTTTAACTCAATTTAAAATTTCAATTTATTTAAAATTTTCAATTCCAAATTTCCAATTCATATTCATTAAGGTTTTAAAATCAAAAACCGATAAAAACCGATGAAGAAACGAAGTAAAATTTCTTACAACGATTCATAGAGCATCACCGCACCGAAA
Organism: Allium cepa; assembly: GCA_030765085.1. Classification (NCBI taxonomy): domain Eukaryota; kingdom Viridiplantae; phylum Streptophyta; class Magnoliopsida; order Asparagales; family Amaryllidaceae; genus Allium; species Allium cepa. The sequence continues at coordinate 345,933,039 of CM060938.1, forward strand.
CTTCTTCTTGTAGCTGGTACGAAGAAATCAAAAGAATTTAGAAACAAATCAAAGAAAATTGATAGAGAAAGTTGTGTCCACTATTGTTACAGAGTATCGACCATTTATAGTCGTATTTCCCTGTCCTCTATCTCGTTCTCTTCTTGCACTCATACTCACTATCAGTGGATAGTAAGAAAATTTACTGAGGCATTCAAACGGATATCTTAAGGATTACTCATTCTAGGATTTACTTCATCCTATCTCTAATGAGCTACTTAACGTGTTACACTCCTGAGCTAAAGTTCAACCCTTAGCTCTGATACCAAATGTGACGGCTCGGATTTTGCCCGCTCAAAAATCGACATCCATACTTCATATCGTATTCGAATGCCATAGATTTGACCTTTCAAATCCGATTCGCCGGAGCTTATAACAATCATTAAGTAAATAACACAGCGGAATAAAAAGAATAATACATTGATATACAGCTTTGATACAATATCTGATACAACAGATAATCCAATAGATATCAATATACATCAGAGATATGATACAATAAAATAGCAGCGGAAAGAAAATAGATAACATTTAACAGCGGAACAAATATAACTCTAAGATAGTCTTCAAAAGAGAACTCCGAGAAACTGCAACTCCATTTCCAAGAATCAATCCAGCAATAGCTCGAACTCTCAATAACATAGCCCCAAGCTCAGCAAGACTGGTGCGATCCAAAGACTGAACTAACTCTAGATAATCTACTAAACCTGACTATCTGAAAAACCCAACTCTAGACTGCTCGTGTAGAAAATAATGAGCACCCAGAGTTTAGGAGAGAAAACAATAAACTCCGGATCAGTCGTGGGACTGGTGTGAGCAACAAAAACAGTTTATCTTTAAAAAAAAACATTCAATAAAAGATTTTTAAAGTCAATTCGCAATGTTTTTTTAAAAATGAGACTACCATAAGGCCTCCCGCACACACACACAATGCAAACGCAGAATCGGAGGAGATTTCTCCTTATGATAGTCAAAGATGCTTGATACGCATTAAAAAGAAACACTTGATATTATTACTAGTGCATAGTGTAGGAAAAATTCATTTCGAAAGTAGAATATAAATCTTAGCCAACATACGACCATTATCGTATGCCTACTATAGCTAACCATGTTCAATAGCAGGTTACCGCCACATTCCATGGCAGGTTATACAACTAATACTGTACAAGTCTCGTATTGTTTCTTTGGATTTCCAACAAATGGTCAGGCCAAGGAACTTCCCATTGCCACATGAGAATGCCTCTGGAAAGACATCCCCGAGAACCAAACCGGAACTCTGGCAACACAAGGCCGGGTTACCCCTAACTGGGTAACTACTGACACGAGCATGCCATTTCCCGATCGTAAACGACCTTTCTCACGGGATCCCGAAAACCAACAACCACAAAGTAATAAATTCGTAGTAACCACATAGGTTAAATATCTGGGCTCCATACCATGATACCACCTCTATCCAGAAGGAAATGTACATACCCTAAAGGGTGCTACCCCTCATAACCTTGCCGCATCTTTCCTGTTTTGACCATTTCCGGGGTGTGAGGCTCGACGAAGTCACGTCCACAAAAACATACTTTATACAAAAGCCATGCTTTGGGTCAACAAATGATCAACACAATGATCACTAAGATAGACGATCAAATAAACGATCCTATCACAATAATCAACACAATGATCATTTCAGCATCACTCAGCATATCACATTACCAAGTTGGGAATATATCGCTGATAACTTCAACTATATAACCTCTAAGCTCGTACGTCTCAGAGAAGGGTGTTAAGCTAAAAGAATAAATTCTCCGCCACCAACAGAAATATATTTGAAAGAAATCTGCTTTATATCTCAATTTGTAATGTCAGACATACAATCCATACAAGTCTGTTCTGGGTTCGAAAAGAACCGAAGGCACTTACAAAGAAGTCCTTGCAACCCGGATATTCACAATCCTGATCGGATTTTCCCATCACTTAGGGAGTTTCTATACCGGCGCGACTCGGTGCAGAAACAATCGATAGGTCATCCTATCGCTTTCGCAAATACCCGGTCTTCATCACCGGTCTTCAAATGCTATCCATAACGACGTATCACATATTCGGAATGGGTTATACGACACAAAGGTCCTTTCCTGGTTAAACCGAATAGTGAGCGAAATAGTTCAAAAACATATGGATATTGGAATTTCAATTAAGTCACAACTTAATAATTCAAACTTTCTTTCAAATGGTTTAACAAATTACCATTTTCAATCTTTAAACAAAAAGATTCATTTTCACAACCTTTAACGGTTTAAACTATTTTCACATTTAAATCTTTTAAACAAAAGATTCATTCACATATTTTCCAAATCAATTTTCATTTCAATTTGATTTAACTCGTTAAATCTTTAAATCAAAGATTTAACTTATAGCCTTCAAAACAATTTCATTTCAATTTGATTTAAACAAATCATCAATTTAAATCTGTTAAAAATAACCAGATTTAATTCATAGCTTTCAAAAAGAATTCATTCATAACTTGGAAAATCATTTCTCTATTCAATCTTGCAATTCCCCTAATTAACTGAAATCTCAGTTCTTATCTAAAAGTGTTTATCATTTGAAAACTACAGTTTTCATTTTGGAAATCTGATTCATTTATACGAGTTGAAATCCTTGAGTTAAATTCAAATTTCCAAAAATAATACTTTAAAAATGGTTTAACTCATAATGACTAGCATAATATCATTAATCCCTAATTTCAAATTACAGAATTCAATTTCAAGTATTGAATTTAAATTTAAATCAAATTATTTAAATTCCAAAACTTAATCAAGTAATTTAAAAATAAATTTTTATTTTGAAATACCTTCCAAAAGCTTTTCACATTTATTCCGATTCCATTTCCAAAACATTTGAATTTAAAAATTCAAATTTACTTATTTCAAAAATCTGCGACTTGATCGATTTCCTCGTGAAATCCATATTTGTGTGTGTATGGTGTGGTCCAGGGGTTTTACTCAATAGTGCAACATCATTTCAATCATCACAGATTCAAATACAACAATATATTCGATAAGCGATATAACTATAACGCTTATCTTTCATACACAGATTCGCAGATATATATATCACAAACAATAAACTATATCGCAGATCACAACACAAATCAGGATAATCATAAAGCATCCTATAACAGGGATATCAAACAGTTTACCATCCAATATAATCCAAGCATTCATAGGTAGGGTTAATTTAATTATCTGATTAATTTAATTCAGATTAAATTTCTATGAATAATTCTTTTCACATTTATTATCAAATAAATTTCAAGTAAATGATTCTCATTAACTATTCATAATTATTTAAAGAAATTTAACCTTTAATTACTTACCATAAAGCAATCATCTCATAACAATTCATCATTAATTCCCAATATATCTAATGATCTTCTTAAATTAATTAAACTAAATAAATTAACTTTAATTAATCAATTTATCCAAAATTAATTTCAATAAGTGATAAATCTTCAATTACTTTCATTAAGTAATTGCATTTTGCAATTTATAATTTTAATTCTCTGGATTAATAAATCCAATTAACTATTAAAATTAATCACCTTAATTAATATTTGACAATCCTTAGTAAATCGTCTTTATTAACTAATAACACTTCTTTAATTACTTACTTAAGGAAATTTCATAGATTAAAATCATTATTAATCATTGCTAATTCATTAATTTATAAATAAAATAAATCATTCTTTTATTACCTTATTAATTAAATTATTTTCACTACCTTAATTATCTCTAAGATAATTAATTTCTTTATTAATGACTTCATTAATATTTAAGTGTATTTCTATCATTGCACTTTAAATTTTAAATTCAATTTAATTTGAAAATACACTTAATCATTCATGTTATTCAGAACAATTTAAAATTCAAAAACTTCTTTTATTACAAAACTAAAATTCAAATTTAGATTTGAATTCCAGATTTAAACTTTGATTAAACCTTTATTAGAATTCATTTCCTTAAAATTTCCAAATTCCATTTTAAATTCAAATTCTTTAAAACATACTTTAATTGCTTAAACTCTTTTATTTAAAACAAATTTAAATTTTTAAACTAAGTTTCAAACCTGAACTTGAGTTATGTTAAGCTTTGATTTTTTTTTTTCTACATAGATAAACTTTTGCTTTTGAACTTTAAAATTCAGTTTATATTCAAATAAAAAGAGAAACAGGTTCTGTTAAAACCTGTGCAGCATTTTCGACCCGAGACACCCCTGTTCTTGCTTCGAGACCAACCTGCAAAAATCTCGAGCACGTCTTGAGTTCCCCCCTGCTCCTTTCCTTTCGCGTTTCCTTCTTCTTCTTTTTTTTTTTCTTTCTGCTCTTCAGATCCAAGTGTGCACGGTGCACGTGCACCGTTGCCTCAACCTCCTCCGGCCATCCACACGAACCTCAACATGACGCCTTCCATCACCAGATGCCATCACGATCAACCAAAAACCATCACCACGCCCAAACCAAAATCTAGCAGTGAAAACCGAAACCTGGAAAGACAAGAACCCAAACCTTCCCAACCTGTCAACGAGTCGTTCTCCCCACCTCGGCCACTTGAACTCGCCAAACTCCAGCCATGAACTCGCCTCCGACCATGCTACCACCTTCCCAAACCTCGTGCAACTCGATGCACAGTTGAAGAAGCGGTGGTCAAAAGTTCAATCACCTCAAAAATTAGGGCTACCAACTTCAAATGACTGCCCCCATCGCCACCGCCACCGTTGGCACCTCCAACCATTTTTCCCACACTTCCCGTTCGCTCCTCCACCTCCAAGAAGCGCCACAAACTCCCAGGTCAACTGGATTGCCGAGGGCAACCCAAAATCCCCAAAACCATCAAACCAGAAATGCCTAATCAATACTTAGCTATAAAATGTGATTTTACTTTTAAAAATCCTAATTTTAGATAAGAATTCAAGTTGTAAACCTGAATTAATAATTTAAGATGTTTGAAACTTCACTCCTATTAAGCATTTAACTGTTTTTAAGGTTTTCAAAGCAATTCCACCTTGTTTAACTTGAATTCAGATTTTTAAAATTTACTTTATGATCAAACAAAAATATTTTGTGTAGATACTAAGTCCTATCAATCAATAGATTAAGCAAAGATGATCTTTGTTTTAAATCTGAGCTTCAAATCTTATAACAGAGATGTTTTCAGACTATTTAACAGACAGGCATCATATATTCATAGAATTGCATCAATATATAGACACACAAACATACTTATTCCACGCATAAGAAACATAACTGAATATACTTAAGCAAATTTAAATTTAAGTTACTCACAGATTTTTGCAGAGAAATGAACAGAGCCTGTATTTGAACTAGGCTTTTGAAATTGCCAGCTGAAATCACCTTCTTTGATTTCTCTGGTTGTAGTTTGTTTGAGTTTTGAAATGATGCCACTTTATTTTTGTTCATGATGGACTAAACTGATGAAATGAAGAAGTGGATACATATAAAAGGAAGGTGTACAGGTGATGATATGGTTTGTACAAAATAGTATGGCTGAGGTGTAATGTATTTAATTGCTTTAGTACATATTGCTTTGTACATGCTAAGAAGATGGCACTACATGCTTGTTCTGTTTGATTTATAGCCTATGCTATTTGTTAATAGATGATACTTTGTACTTGCTGTTTCTATACTTTATTTGTTTGCAGTTTTATATTGAGCTGAGTTTGTTTACATACCTTTTCTTCTGTGTATTTCTTCTTTTGTTTTTAGTTTACTAGTTTAATACTTACTTGTATTCGAGCTTTGTTTATTCTTGCATTTTTGTTTTGTGGCTGCAACTTCATTTTGTTTTGCAAAAGGATATGGTTGTAGAAATTTTGTATTACTTTACTTTTGTTTTTATATTTTCTTGTCTTGCATACTTGTATTTATTTTATTTTTAGTTTACTATGGATACTTACTTTCCTTATCTTATACTTTAATAAATATGTTTCTATGTTAAATTTTTAAACATTTATTTTAACTTGGTAAGTGCATTTGTTTCTTATTTTTATTCATAACTTAAAATTATTATTACTTTACTATTTAATTATGAGTTACTATATATATATATATATATATATATTTCTTAATTTATTTTATAACTCAAATATTTATTAAACCATTCATCTAAGATTTAAATTCAAATCAAATACATATATATTCACATATATACATATATACATAATATTTAAAAATTTAAATGATTTATATAGAATATATTTGAACTCGGGGAAACTCACATCACTATTTATAATTAATTTTATAAATTTTATTCAGAAATTCATTTAATTATCAATTTAAATTAAATTAAAATCTAGGGCCGTTACACCATGGCTATGGCACAAATGTTTCTGTCATATAAACTTCAGAACTATTGACAAGCTAGCCAAAAACAATCTAGTTAGAGGACTACCCAAAATGAGTTTTAAAGTTAACAACATTTGTGATGCATGTCAATTAGGAAAATTGACCAAATCATCTTTTAAATCCAAGAAAGTCATATCAACATTACAACCACTTGAGTTACTACACATGGATTTATTTGGACCTACTAGCGTTCAATCAATAAATCACAGTCAATATGTGCTTGTAATTGTTGATGATTTCTCTCGTTATACATGGACAATTTTCTTAAAAAATAAAAGTGACACTTTCGATCATTTCAAATCTTTCGTCAAAAGAATTCAAAAATCAAAAGGGATTAAAGTTAAAAATATAAGAAATGATCATGGCGGAGAGTTTGAAAATAATGAATTTGAACATTTTTGTACAAAGAAAGGTATATATCATAATTTTTCGTTTCCCAGAACTCCACAACAGAACGGAGTTGTAGAACGGAAGAACCGAACTTTACAAGAATGTGCAAGAACATTATTGAATGGAACCACCTTACCAAAACATTTTTGGGCGGAAGCTGTGGCAACTGCCTGTTATGTTTTAAATCGTGTATCCATAAGACCTCTTACCAAGAATACTCCTTATGAATTATTTAACAAAAGGAAGCCTAAAATCTCATACTTTAAAGTTTTTGGTTCCAAGTGCTTTATTTTAAATACGAAAGACCAGCTTGGCAAATTCGATCCAAAAGCCGATGAAGGAATATTTGTCGGTTATTCGGAACGAAGTAAGGCCTATCAGATATTTAATAAACGAACCAAAACTATTGAAGAATCACTTCATGTCTCTTTTGATGAAATCTATCAGCATCCTCACACTATATCAGATGATGACGAATCAATAGTCACTGACAATCAAATCATCACAAATATTGATTCTGACTCGGAAATAATTATTGAGATTATTCCTCAAATATGTGAGTTACAATCACCACCAAGAATATTAAGAGACCATCCGGCTCAAAATATAATCGGTGAAATAACATCATATGTCAGAACAAGGAGTCAACTCAATCAAATGGGTCATGTCGCTTTTCTCTCAAATATCGAACCTAAGAATCCAAAAGAAGCTGCTACAGATGATTACTGGATCATTGCCATGCAGGAAGAACTAAATAAGTTTGAGCGCAATGACGTTTGGGAACTTGTTCCACGACCAACTGATCAGTCAGTAATTGGTACTAAATGGGTCTATAAAAATAAAGCAAGATTAGTAGCACAAGGATATAATCAGGAAGAAGGTATCGATTATGAAGAAACTTTTGCACCAGTTGCTCGACTAGAAGCTATTAGAATCCTATTATCTTTTGCTTGTCACCATAATTTCAAACTTTATCAGATGGATGTCAAAAGTGCTTTTCTCAATGGATTTATCAAAGAGAATGTCTATGTCGAACAACCTCCTTTGTTCGTACATGAAAAATATCCTGACCATGTGTTCAAACTCAAGAAAGCTCTGTATGGTTTGAAACAAGCACCTCGTGCTTGGTATGAACGACTACGTAGCTATCTTATTAACTCAGGATTTCAAATAGGCAAAGTCGATCAAACCTTGTTTATTAAACATTCTCAAAAAGATATTCTAGTTATCCAGATATATGTAGACGATATCATCTTCGGTTCAACAAATGATAAACTTTGCAAAGAATTTGCAAGTATTATGACCAAAGAATTCGAAATGTCTCATATGGGAGAACTATCTTATTTTCTTGGACTTCAAATAAAGCAACTGTCAAACGGTATTTTTATCAATCAAGAAAAATACTGTGAAAACCTTATCAAACGCTTCGGATTACAAAATACATTTGGTAAACCAACTCCTATGAGTACAACTACACATCTTGAAAAAGATGAAAGTGGTAAGAATGTTGACCAGAAATTATATCGAAGCATGATTGGTTCTCTTCTTTATCTTACAGCTAGTCGTCCGGATATAATAATGAGTGTTTGTTTATGTGCTCGTTTTCAAGCCGATCCAAAGGAATCACATCTACGAGCAGTGAAACGTATAATTCGTTATCTTAATAATACCAAAGATTTCGGTCTTTTTTATCCAAAAGAATGTCCATTTGAATTAGTATCATATAGTGATGCTGATTTCGGTGGCTCACGAACGGATAGAAAAAGTACAAGTGGTACGTGCCATTTTATTGGAAAATCACTTGTCTCCTGGTTCAGTAAGAAACAGAATTGTGTTTCACTATCAACATGTGAAGCTGAATATATATCAGCAGCTCTCGCTTGTACTCAAGTACTATATATGCAACAAACACTTCAAGATTTTGATATTCATTTATCAAATTCTATTATATACTGTGATAACACCAGTGCTATAAATCTCTCTAAAAATCCAGTAAATCACTCTAGAACCAAACACATTGATATCCGTCATCATTTCCTTCGAGATAATATTGACAAAGGAAATATGTGTCTTGAATATGTCCATACTGACAATCAATTAGCGGACATTTTTACTAAGCCTCTGCTCGAATCTAATTTTATTAGATTACGAAGAGAGCTTGGTTTAATTTCAAGAAAGAATCTTGACTAAGTAATTTCTAAAGAACGTCTTCTTTTTAGTTATTCTTTAACCATAACTTTTGCATAAACTATTTTTTTACATTAAATATAAGCCACTGCTTGATTTAATGGTTAATTCTCTTTACTCATTTTTTCATTCTTTTCTTTTAGTGATCGTCCTTTCCTTTCTTATTTTATAATTTCAGTTTTAAAAGGAAAGCTATTTTTAGAGTTAAAATAAAATTTCTGTTTATGTTTTCTTGGTTAAAATTTTCCATTAACTCACATCCATAGATTTATACATAAGAAACTTGTATATAAGCTTGCAAAAATTTCATATTTTGTTCATCTTTTTTATCTAACCATAATATTCTATACAACATTCCCTATGGCTCACATTTGTGATAAATGTGCTCAAGAATCATACATTTCTATTACGAGTTCTGAGTCGGAGGAATATTATTCTCCTACTACACCAAAACAAAAACCAAGTTGTCATCATCAATGCTCTTGTATGTCTGATAAAACTCCAAATTCAAAACGAGTGAAGAGGACACTGTTCTATTCTCCTCGTACCAAAGCACAAATCGATGAGATACACCACTACCAGAAACATCATATAGACCTTCAAAGACAGCTCCATTATGGGCAAAGTCAACTTTATCACGAGCAACAACGGACATCGGCACGATTATCCGTTTTAGAAAAGTTGGCAACATTTTTCTGCGGTTCCAACAAGCATGACGTGCATGAACCAATGCCGTCTAGGCCATCAACATCTAAAAGTCCTAACTCGTGGGATCGGAACTATGAGAAGAATGAAGGAGCTCAGAAACAATGGAGTCCATGGTCAAAACGTATTGAAGGAAACAACGATAATTCTAATGACGAACCTTCTCATTAGATTTATATATGGTTATTATATTTTTATCTATCACTTGTGTAATAACGGTTATATTTTGTATTAAGAATGAAATATAATATATATAGGTTGATATATGATAAAAACTTGCAAAATAACATATTATTACTCAGCAGACCAGAACCGGTCGACCACCCCATATATAGCCGGTCGACTGTTTGCTCCCTGGTTGAAAACGGTCGACCGGCCATATTTCATAGGTCGACCGGTTGACGTATTTTCAGTTTTTATATATACCTATGCGTCATTTTTCCTTCTACCCTCTTTCTCTTTTGACTCAAGCTGTTCTTTTTCCCAAAATCACAAACCCTAGGTTCCTATTTTCAATTCCCAAATCTCAAATCTTTCAACAATGGCTCCTCCTCAAAAGAAATCTAAGAAAGGAACAACCTCTGAAACTTCATCTCTGAGCATCTCCGCCAAAAAGTGGCTTCAAAGTCCAATTGCTGTAACAAGATGGAATCAGATGACAAATTACAAGTTTCATCCAGGCTCTTTCATCAAATTTGATGATTTCACGGCTTATGGCGTTCGGAGGTTAGCCAACAATTCCAACATTACTCCATTGATAGATTTTTCAGAAAATAATGTGGAGATAAATCATTTGATGATCAAATTGTTTTACGCCAACATGAATCTCGATGAATATCAACCTGATAATCCAAACGGAGTCATCTGGTCTGTGGTCTGTGGTAAGCAAATTTTTTTTTACTCATGCTAGAATTGCCTCTATACTTGGTATACCAAATCGAGGCGATGAGTTTTCATCTACCTTCTGTGAAGTCTTCACTCGAAATAGTACCAGTCATCAGTTCATAGAAGACAATAGTGATGGCACAAAGTCTATTGGACTTCGACCGACAGCCAGACTACTTCATCGTGTTTTGATGCATTCTCTTTTTCCTAGACTTGGAAATTATGATGCAGTATATAAAGAAAACTTCAAATCACTCTATGCTATTTATGGTGAAATCCAAATCAATTGGGTACACATGCTTTTTGATGAAATTCTCAAGGTAAATAACTCTACACGGCCTCATTTCTTCTACAATGAATATATCATGCGACTTTTGTTAGCTTGTGGAGTAAATCCTCCTGATTCTGCAACCTCAAAACCAAAATGCATTGATTCAATAACCATCAAACGAATGAAGCTTCCTCCACCTTATCTTGAGATTATGTCTTTTGAAGAATGGAAACAAAGAGGACCAAGAAAACAAAGAGCAACTTCCTCTCGTCCTCGTTCCGATGAAGTGAAACTATTAAAATCAAAATCGTCCACAAAAGAATCACTTGAAACAATTGCGCGTAACCAATTTTTGCTTGAATCACGTCTCAAGCGCATGGACTCTAAAATTGATAAGCGCTTCAATAAGGTCAAGTCATTCTTTGGTATGCTATGGGATGCTATATCATGTTCCACATCCACCTCTGTTCAAGCACAAGACCCAGGAAAACGTCCTGCTGCTCCTGTTTTCACCTGGACATTGTAACAAACTCGAATTTTTGTTCTTCGAAAATTCAACATCGACACTCACTTTATCGACTGCCGAGAAATCGAAGGCCGAAAACCGAGATGTTATGGGTTTTAAAAAGAAAAGAGAAGAAAGAAGAGAGAAAAAGAAGAAAGAAAAAGAAAAATAGAGAGAAAAGAAGATAGACAATTTTTATGAAAACAGAGAATTAGAAAAACAGAAGATAGAAGAATTTTAAAAATAGAACGGACAGAAAGGAAACAACAGAACAACAACAGAATCTCACAATTCGCAGCGGAACAACATATAATAATAAATGAATAATCTTTAAACAAAGAACTATATCAGTTATTACATTACATCAAATCATCAGAGTGTACAACAACATACAACAATAAACAGTGCAGCGGAAAAAGAAATACTATATAAACTAGTAATACGCCATGCCATCCAGCTTGCCTCCAGCAACTCCAGAATATCCAGAATATCCTGATAAACCTAACTCTTAACTGCCCGTGTGGAAAATTGGTGGGCACCCAGAGTTTAGGAAGGAAAACAATAAACTCCAAGTCAGTCATGTGACTGGTGTGAGAACTCAAAACAGTTTATTTATCTTTAAAATCAAAATAGAGGAATATTTTTAATCAATTCACAATGCTTTTAAAAATGAGACTACCATAAGGCCTCCCGCACACACACACAATGCAAACGCAGAATCGGAGGAGATTTCTCCTTATGATAGCCAAAGATGCTTGATACGCATTTAAAATAATATTTGATATTATTATTAGTGTATAGTGTAGGAAAAATTCATTTCGAAAGTAGAATATAAATCTTAGCCAACATACGACCATTATCGTATGCCTACTATAGCTAACTATGTTCAATAGCAGGTTACCGCCACATTCCATAGCAGGTTATACAACTAAAACCGTACAAGTCACGTATTGTTTCTTTGGATTTCCAACGAATGATCAGGCCAAGGAACTTCCCATTGCCACATGAGAATGCCTCTGGATGGACATCCTCGAGAACCAAACCGGATCTCTACCAACACAAGGCCGGGTTACTCCTAACTGAGTAACAACTGACCGAATATGCCATCCCCCGGTCCTTTGGGACCTTTATCACCGAGCGCTCGTAATCAATTCACACAATCATAACAAAGTGTTTTCAACATGAGTAAGTATCTGGGCTCCATACCATGATACCACCCTTTTCCAGAAGGAAATGGACACATCCTAAAGGGTGCTACCCCTCATAACCTTGCCGCATCTTTCCTGTTTTGACCATTCACGGGGTGTGAGGATCGACGAATTCACGTCCACAAAAACATACTTTATACAAAAGCCATGCTTTGGGTCAACAAATGATCAACACAATGATCACAAGGATAGACGATCAAATAAACGATCCTATCACAAATAATCAACACAATGATCATTTCAGCATCACTCAGCATGTCACATTACCAAATTGGGAATATATCGCTGATAACATTCAACTACATAACCTCTGAGCTCGTACGTCTCAGAGAAGGGTGTTAAGCTAAAAGAATAAATTCTTCGCCACCAACAGAAATATATTTGAAAGAAATCGGCTTTATATCTCAACTTGTAATGTCAGACATACAATCCATACAAGTCTGTTCCGGGCTCGAACAAAACCGAAGGCACTTCTTACGAAGCCCTTGCAATGCGGGTATTCACAATCCCGATCGAATTTCCCATCACTTAGGAGATCTCTATACCAGGAGCTACCCAGTGCAGAGACAATCGATAGGTCATCCTATCGTTTTCACAAATACTCGGTCTTCAACACCGATCTTCAAATGCAATTCATAACGACGTATCACATATTCGGAATGGGTTATACGACCCCATGGTCCTTTCCCGGTTAACCCGAATAGTGAGCGCTTATTCAAAAATAAGTGTGCATTCAAATTCAATCCATTCACATCAAATACCCATTCAAAGGGAAATACTGATAGTCGGTTATTGAACTATCAATTGATATGCATACATCACCAGATTCCAAATAATTTTTCCCAAATTATTTATTTTCCAAAATATCTTTACAAGATATATAATTTTCAACACTTCAAAAATAAATCAATATTTATTTTTAACAAGTTCCACTTTCACATATAAATTCCATAATGAATTTATATTTCAAAATATCATGCATATACAATTTCAATAATTCATTTCAATTTATCTTCAGAAAAAGATAAATTCTAATTATTCACTTCATATTGGAAAACATTTCCATACTTATTTATTCATAAGTAATTCACAAATTCCTTTATTTTCAACACTTAGAAAATATTCAATATACTTAAATCGAATTAAGTATATAATTCATTCTTTAAGGAAATCATTCTCTTAAACATATTTATTTGGGCCAAAACGAATGTTACGTAAAACATCGTTACGACAACCCAAAATCACTAGTATAGGGATTCGAAATTAAATAGATATATAAATCCCAATACTATACAAAACACTTCCTTTCGGAAATCATTTACTATAACAATAGTGTTATAGTCCACCATTCCCTCTTATTTCTCGAAAACGTCTATTTCAACAATAAATGTTGAAATCTATGATTTCGAATCTCAACACAATTAAAACATCGTTAAATCGTTTTAATTCTATTTAAAACATTCACATTCAATACATTTTCTTTAACGTATTATTCACTATTCAAAAACGTGAATATACTTCATTAACAAATTTCATCCTTTCTATTCATTTTATTTTAAAGGATTATTCACTGTCTAAAAACGTGAATATAACTCCATTTATAAGTTATAACAATTAACTTATCAAAATAAGTCGTTTGCGAATTTATAAAACAACGTTTATAAATTCCATTTCCATTTATTTCATAACAACTTCCTTTATAAATCTTCTTTATTTACCCATTCGATTTATAATCTTAATTATAAACCAAAAGTCCAAATTTTAAGTCAAACACTTATAATTTATTTATTTGCAAAAATCGTTCCTTTGAACTTTACAAATTTTATAAACCTATTGTTTATAAAATTCCATTTATAACTTCACCGTTATATAATTCTATAAATTTCATTCATAAATGAAATTCATTTTCACTACATTCAAACACTTATAAAAACTCGTTTTATAATGTCCATAATTCAATTTATAAATATCCATTTATAAATCTCTTAATATAAATCAGTTTATATTATTATTCTAAAACGTCTTTAAATTCCTTTATAATTTCATCATTTCGATTTATAAAATAATCAAATTTTATAAATCCTATATTTAAACTTTTATCATATATTCAAAAATCCAATCTAAATTATTTTATAAAATCATTAGTTCATATTTCTCAAAAATCGACTTTTAATCGTATTTCTAAAAATCATCTTTTTAACTATATTTCACAAAAATCATAATTTTTATAACTTTAAAAATTATAACGTTTATTTACTTAATAATGGATCAATTCCAAAAATATAGTATATTTTCAAAATCACTTTTAAAATCATTTTAAAATCCCAAAATCTGGGTCCAATGATGCTACACACCAAATAGTCAATCACGACTACAACAATATCATATATCGATATGATAATCCATCAAATATCAAAATATCTGAAATTAAATAGAAACTGTTGAGGAATCCAGTTGGATCCCTCCAACCTGTTTCCTGCATCCATAAACATTAGCACAATACCAATTTCGCTCCAGTACGAAATTATCGCGGTATATGTTCTTAATAAATATTATCCGCTTACTAACGGCGTAATAGGGTCTCATCCGCTAAACAAAAAATGCGGGAAATCAACAACTGCAATATATACATATGCCAATATATATATATTGATATTATATATAATACCAATTTCACTGATTATGAAATATTCGCGGTATATGTTTATATTAAATAACATCCGCTTACTAACGGCGTATAATGTCTATTTTAACAATCAATAAATTTACAGTCATCATTCAAACATGCATTCAAATATTTTAAATCTAACTATTTAAAATAAAATCGAAATCTATTCGATTGAGTGAGAAATTCTCACCTTGGTTTTAATTTCCGTTTAAGCTTTTATTTCGAATAAAATTAAACGCGCGTTTAATTTTATCCGAAATTCTCACTAACTCCAAACGACTCCAAACCAACTCCATCGCGTAGTGCTCGTCCATACGATTCCAACGCAACTGAGTTTGCATTTTTTCGACCTCGTATGAAAAAGTTATGATTTTTACAAGTTTGAACGTGATTTATATAAACAATTTCAACATAACTTTAAAAATTAAAACCCACAAACATTTGCAGCCGCATGATCTCACCCAAACACATCTGGGCCGCTCCCCCTAATCATCTTCCCTCATGTTTACAAGCTACAGACATTGCCGTTCAACTTGAACCCATTCATTAGCTTTTAGGGTTTGACTTTGTCACCTCCTCGCTCGACAAAACCCCATCAAACCACTGCCAAAACGAAGCCAACGACCCAAGCTAGGTTCGGCCCAACCCCTGTGGCACTCGGCCCTAAGATGCGCCTCGTATGGCGTGCGTTTCCTGATGTGAACGGCCCATTCTTGCTCCCTCTACGCAACTCCAAACTCGATCATATCCGTATGGATTTCAAGCTCTCTCCATGCTCTACCTTTTTCGTGTTGAACACTTCTTCTAATTCCTTGTAGATTGGGAGAGATTGAGAGATGAAGGAGAATGATTTTCAGCCTTACATTATAATGGTGGCGGCTGCAAATATAATTAGGGTTTAAATTTTTTTTTTTTATTTTAAATGAAGGGTAGAGGCTTATTTATAAGGAACGAGCAAGCGTAAACACTATTCATCCCGGGAATTCCGAACTCCGATTTAGGCGCCGTAACCAGCGTACCTAGGGTTCACCCCGCGTTCCGGACACAATGGAACAGGTTTCGGAAGCTAATTCGGAAGTATGTGCGAGTTATGGCTATAAACGCTCAATTTAAATTAAACCGATTTAAATCGATTTCTAGGCGTTTTAATTTGTACCGGACAAACGGTAAATCCAATTGACTTGAAATTTGAAACCTTACAATAATATCACATTACGGATCCGATGAAACTGGTTTCGTCGAAATCCGAGACTTTTTGAAAAATGGCTATTTTGACTCGCCAAATTTAAATTAAAAACAATTCGATGCGTTTCGAGCTGCCACGATCAAACGATAACTCCGATTTGACACGAAAATTGAAATCCGGTAATAACTAACTATTACGGATCCAATGAAACTGGTTTCGTTCAATTCTGAGACTGTTCAAAAATTGGCTATTTTATAGTCGATTATTTAATATTAAAATATTCAATTTTCACAAATTAACTTTTAATTCGATTTTAAAAGTTCTAAAATATCATTCTAACTTCAACATGATAAAATAAAATTTTACAAATTATTTTCAATCATATTTAACTCAATTTTCAATTATTTCCATAAATTAACATATTAAATTATCGATTTAATTATCCAATTAAATCCAAAAATTCAAATAAAAATTTATTTGACTTATAAATTCACTTATAAATATTTAAAATTAATTAAATATCCAAATTTTAATTTATAAAAATTCTGGGTCGTTACAATCTTTCCCCCTTAAAAGAATTTCGTCCTCGAAATTACAAGTAAGAAAAGTTATAGAATCTATTAACTTTCCAAAATTTATAATTAAACTTCTTTCAAATCTTTACTAAGTTTTCAAATCATACTTAGTTATGTTTTTAAAAGCAACTACTATTGTTTAACTTTCAATTCCAAAATAAAGTTTAAAGTTTTCAAAATTTTCCAATTTTTCTCAAATTTTTTCTAACGCCTTAAGTTTTCGAAAAAATTCGCCATAGTCTCCTTTGCGCGGCTCGATCCGAAAAAAAATGACAGTATATATATCACAAATATACATCTCATCAAGTAATGAGGCATCCCGCAGGGAAAAAAGTGTAAAAGTACGATATTTAATCCGAGATATGTACCTTATATTTTTATTAGCAAGCATATACGGCTAATATAGCGCAAAAGCGATCTCCAAACGCGAAGCAAACGCGATCCGCACCTACTAAACACTTAACAAACAACATGAGAATCATGCATATATGAAAATAGTATCAATATACAACATATAGCAACTTAATAACTATACATGTTAACATAGCAAATGTAAACAACAAATGCAACATATTCATTTACATTGGATGTTCTTACTAACATTCATTCTCAATTCAATTAGTTTACATTTACTAATTTAAATCCAATTCACCTTCAATTCTATTCAAATTTATTTACTTTCAATTTGAATTCAATTACATAGCTTTCAATTTCATTAACACTTAATGAATTACATATAATCAATCAACAATCATATAACAACCAACGTTTATATAATACAATCAAATTCCTTTGCTTATATTCATTTTGGTTTAACATCTTTACTTTCAATTGGTTCAATTAAATTGATTTTCATTCAACCATTCAACTTCTAATAAAATTAGATTTTAATGAATTAACATTTATATTCATTATTCCATATCAACTTAATTTACATTCAATTGGTTTAACATTCAATCCATTAATTCAATTCAATTACTAAAGTCGAATTTCATTTATATAACTCAAGTTCATATTCTTTTAAATCCACTTGATTATTTACTTCGATACCAATATCAATTCCATTCAACAACACTTAAGTTATACTTCCATTTAACCTTATATTCATTTTTATTTACAACTCATATTCATATAATTTTACTTCTTATATATATATAAGTTTATTTCACAATTGTAAATCACTTTAATTATAATTCATACTTATAATTCTTTTGCTTATACAATTATTCTTTTATTTAGATTATTCAAACAACCTAACAATCACTTATATACAATTTAATAATTTTGAAAAATTATTCCTTTATATATAAAATATAATCAAGGTAAAATTATTTCATTTACCCAATTCAAAACAATACTATGTCGAATTGTTCTATTCAAGTGTTTAGAAACCCCTTCGGCTCAGTTTCGAGGCTGTGCTGACGAAAGTTCATATGCCACTCAACAAACCAATCATCACAATATAAAACAATTTCATATTCACTAACAAATACGCTCTCATAGCTATTATTACACTCAAACTCATTCTAGAGTACTACTGACTCTATCTCTAATGAGTAATACCCTACAGAACCATGGTTGTCGCTTAACCATCAGAGCTCTGATACCAAATGTAACAAACTCGAATTTTTGTTCTTCGAAAATTCAACATCGACACTCACTTTATCGACTGCCGAGAAATCGAAGGCCGAAAACCGAGATGTTATGGGTTTTAAAAAGAAAAGAGAAGAAAGAAGAGAGAAAAAGAAGAAAGAAAAAGAAAAATAGAGGGAAAAGAAGATAGACAATTTTTATGAAAACAGAGAATTAGAAAAACAGAAGATAGAAGAATTTTAAAAATAGAACGGACAGAAAGGAAACAACAGAACAACAACAGAATCTCACAATTCGCAGCGGAACAACATATAATAATAAATGAATAATCTTTAAACAAAGAACTATATCAGTTATTACATTACATTATATTACATTACATCAAATCATCAGAGTGTACAACAACATACAACAATAAACAGTGCAGCGGAAAAAGAAATACTATATAAACTAGTAATACGCCATGCCATCCAGCTTGCCTCCAGCAACTCCAGAATATCCAGAATATCCTGATAAACCTAACTCTTAACTGCCCGTGTGGAAAATTGGTGGGCACCCAGAGTTTAGGAAGGAAAACAATAAACTCCAAGTCAGTCATGTGACTGGTGTGAGAACTCAAAACAGTTTATTTATCTTTAAAATCAAAATAGAGGAATATTTTTAATCAATTCACAATGCTTTTAAAAATGAGACTACCATAAGGCCTCCCGCACACACACACAATGCAAACGCAGAATCGGAGGAGATTTCTCCTTATGATAGCCAAAGATGCTTGATACGCATTTAAAATAATATTTGATATTATTATTAGTGTATAGTGTAGGAAAAATTCATTTCGAAAGTAGAATATAAATCTTAGCCAACATACGACCATTATCGTATGCCTACTATAGCTAACTATGTTCAATAGCAGGTTACCGCCACATTCCATAGCAGGTTATACAACTAAAACCGTACAAGTCACGTATTGTTTCTTTGGATTTCCAATGAATGATCAGGCCAAGGAACTTCCCATTGCCACATGAGAATGCCTTTGGATGGACATCCCCGAGAACCAAACCGGATCTCTACCAACACAAGGCCGGGTTACTCCTAACTGAGTAACAACTGACCGAATATGCCATCCCCCGGTCCTTTGGGACCTTTATCACCGAGCGCTCGTAATCAATTCACACAATCATAACAAAGTGTTTTCAACATGAGTAAGTATCTGGGCTCCATACCATGATACCACCCTTTTCCAGAAGGAAATGGACACATCCTAAAGGGTGCTACCCCTCATAACCTTGCCGCATCTTTCCTGTTTTGACCATTCACGGGGTGTGAGGATCGACGAATTCACGTCCACAAAAACATACTTTATACAAAAGCCATGCTTTGGGTCAACAAATGATCAACACAATGATCACAAGGATAGACGATCAAATAAACGATCCTATCACAAATAATCAACACAATGATCATTTCAGCATCACTCAGCATGTCACATTACCAAATTGGGAATATATCGCTGATAACATTCAACTACATAACCTTTGAGCTCGTACGTCTCAGAGAAGGGTGTTAAGCTAAAAGAATAAATTCTTCGCCACCAACAGAAATATATTTGAAAGAAATCGGCTTTATATCTCAACTTGTAATGTCAGACATACAATCCATACAAGTCTGTTCCGGGCTCGAACAAAACCGAAGGCACTTCTTACGAAGCCCTTGCAATGCGG
This sequence comes from Allium cepa, assembly GCA_030765085.1. Taxonomy (NCBI): domain Eukaryota; kingdom Viridiplantae; phylum Streptophyta; class Magnoliopsida; order Asparagales; family Amaryllidaceae; genus Allium; species Allium cepa. Next base: position 345,953,384 of record CM060938.1, read on the forward strand.
GTATTCACAATCCCGATCGAATTTGCCATCACTTAGGAGATCTCTATACCAGGAGCTACCCAGTGCAGAGACAATCGATAGGTCATCCTATCGTTTTCACAAATACTCGGTCTTCAACACCGATCTTCAAATGCAATTCATAACGACGTATCACATATTCGGAATGGGTTATACGACCCCATGGTCCTTTCCCGGTTAACCCGAATAGTGAGCGCTTATTCAAAAATAAGTGTGCATTCAAATTCAATCCATTCACATCAAATACCCATTCAAAGGGAAATACTGATAGTCGGTTATTGAACTATCAATTGATATGCATACATCACCAGATTCCAAATAATTTTTCCCAAATTATTTATTTTCCAAAATATCTTTACAAGATATATAATTTTCAACACTTCAAAAATAAATCAATATTTATTTTTAACAAGTTCCACTTTCACATATAAATTCCATAATGAATTTATATTTCAAAATATCATGCATATACAATTTCAATAATTCATTTCAATTTATCTTCAGAAAAAGATAAATTCTAATTATTCACTTCATATTGGAAAACATTTCCATACTTATTTATTCATAAGTAATTCACAAATTCCTTTATTTTCAACACTTAGAAAATATTCAATATACTTAAATCGAATTAAGTATATAATTCATTCTTTAAGGAAATCATTCTCTTAAACATATTTATTTGGGCCAAAACGAATGTTACGTAAAACATCGTTTCGACAACCCAAAATCACTAGTATAGGGATTCGAAATTAAATAGATATATAAATCCCAATACTATACAAAACACTTCCTTTCGGAAATCATTTACTATAACAATAGTGTTATAGTCCACCATTCCCTCTTATTTCTCGAAAACGTCTATTTCAACAATAAATGTTGAAATCTATGATTTCGAATCTCAACACAATTAAAACATCGTTAAATCGTTTTAATTCTATTTAAAACATTCACATTCAATACATTTTCTTTAACGTATTATTCACTATTCAAAAACGTGAATATACTTCATTAACAAATTTCATCCTTTCTATTCATTTTATTTTAAAGGATTATTCACTGTCTAAAAACGTGAATATAACTCCATTTATAAGTTATAACAATTAACTTATCAAAATAAGTCGTTTGCGAATTTATAAAACAACGTTTATAAATTCCATTTCCATTTATTTCATAACAACTTCCTTTATAAATCTTCTTTATTTACCCATTCGATTTATAATCTTAATTATAAACCAAAAGTCCAAATTTTAAGTCAAACACTTATAATTTATTTATTTGCAAAAATCGTTCCTTTGAACTTTACAAATTTTATAAACCTATTGTTTATAAAATTCCATTTATAACTTCACCGTTATATAATTCTATAAATTTCATTCATAAATGAAATTCATTTTCACTACATTCAAACACTTATAAAAACTCGTTTTATAATGTCCATAATTCAATTTATAAATATCCATTTATAAATCTCTTAATATAAATCAGTTTATATTATTATTCTAAAACGTCTTTAAATTCCTTTATAATTTCATCATTTCGATTTATAAAATAATCAAATTTTATAAATCCTATATTTAAACTTTTATCATATATTCAAAAATCCAATCTAAATTATTTTATAAAATCATTAGTTCATATTTCTCAAAAATCGACTTTTAATCGTATTTCTAAAAATCAGCTTTTTAACTATATTTCACAAAAATCATAATTTTTATAACTTTAAAAATTATAACGTTTATTTACTTAATAATGGATCAATTCCAAAAATATAGTATATTTTCAAAATCACTTTTAAAATCATTTTAAAATCCCAAAATCTGGGTCCAATGATGCTACACACCAAATAGTCAATCACGACTACAACAATATCATATATCGATATGATAATCCATCAAATATCAAAATATCTGAAATTAAATAAAAACTGTTGAGGAATCCAGTTGGATCCCTCCAACCTGTTTCCTGCATCCACAAACATTAGCACAATACCAATTTCGCTCCAGTACGAAATTATCGCGGTATATGTTCTTAATAAATATTATCCGCTTACTAACGGCGTAATAGGGTCTCATCCGCTAAACAAAAAATGCGGGAAATCAACAACTGCAATATATACATATGCCAATATATATATATTGATATTATATATAATACCAATTTCACTGATTATGAAATATTCGCGGTATATGTTTATATTAAATAACATCCGCTTACTAACGGCGTATAATGTCTATTTTAACAATCAATAAATTTACAGTCATCATTCAAACATGCATTCAAATATTTTAAATCTAACTATTTAAAATAAAATCGAAATCTATTCGATTGAGTGAGAAATTCTCACCTTGGTTTTAATTTCCGTTTAAGCTTTTATTTCGAATAAAATTAAACGCGCGTTTAATTTTATCCAAAATTCTCACTAACTCCAAACGACTCCAAACCAACTCCATCGCGTAGTGCTCGTCCATACGATTCCAACGCAACTGAGTTTGCATTTTTTCGACCTCGTATGAAAAAGTTATGATTTTTACAAGTTTGAACGTGATTTATATAAACAATTTCAACATAACTTTAAAAATTAAAACCCACAAACATTTGCAGCCGCATGATCTCACCCAAACACATCTGGGCCGCTCCCCCTAATCATCTTCCCTCATGTTTACAAGCTACAGACATTGCCGTTCAACTTGAACCCATTCATTAGCTTTTAGGGTTTGACTTTGTCACCTCCTCGCTCGACAAAACCCCATCAAACCACTGCCAAAACGAAGCCAACGACCCAAGCTAGGTTCGGCCCAACCCCTGTGGCACTCGGCCCTAAGATGCGCCTCGTATGGCGTGCGTTTCCTGATGTGAACGGCCCATTCTTGCTCCCTCTACGCAACTCCAAACTCGATCATATCCGTATGGATTTCAAGCTCTCTCCATGCTCTACCTTTTTCGTGTTGAACACTTCTTCTAATTCCTTGTAGATTGGGAGAGATTGAGAGATGAAGGAGAATGATTTTCAGCCTTACATTATAATGGTGGCGGCTGCAAATATAATTAGGGTTTAAAATTTTTTTTTTTTTATTTTAAATGAAGGGTAGAGGCTTATTTATAAGGAACGAGCAAGCGTAAACACTATTCATCCCGGGAATTCCGAACTCCGATTTAGGCGCCGTAACCAGCGTACCTAGGGTTTACCCCGCGTTCCGGACACAATGGAACAGGTTTCGGAAGCTAATTCGGAAGTATGTGCGAGTTATGGCTATAAACGCTCAATTTAAATTAAACCGATTTAAATCGATTTCTAGGCGTTTTAATTTGTACCGGACAAACGGTAAATCCAATTGACTTGAAATTTAAAACCTTACAATAATATCACATTACGGATCCGATGAAACTGGTTTCGTCGAAATCCGAGACTTTTTGAAAAATGGCTATTTTGACTCGCCAAATTTAAATTAAAAACAATTCGATGCGTTTCGAGCTGCCACGATCAAACGATAACTCCGATTGACACGAAAATTGAAATCCGGTAATAACTAACTATTACGGATCCAATGAAACTGGTTTCGTTCAATTCTGAGACTGTTCAAAAATTGGCTATTTTACTGTCGATTATTTAATATTAAAATATTCAATTTTCACAAATTAACTTTTAATTCGATTTTAAAAGTTCTAAAATATCATTCTAACTTCAACATGATAAAATAAAATTTTACAAATTATTTTCAATCATATTTAACTCAATTTTCAATTATTTCCATAAATTAACATATTAAATTATCGATTTAATTATCCAATTAAATCCAAAAATTCAAATAAAAATTTATTTGACTTATAAATTCACTTATAAATATTTAAAATTAATTAAATATCCAAATTTTAATTTATAAAAATTCTGGGTCGTTACAGACATCATCTGACGAGTCTACTGGTATGAGTGGTCATGGACATGGAGAATCATCTAGAGGGAACAATGATGAGGAAGAAGAAGATGATGATGATGATGATGACGACGACGACGATGATGAAGAGGAGATACGATCTGCTTCATCTTAGATTCTATTATGGTTTAGCACTTTAAAAACATTCATCGACACTTGTACTAAATAGTGTCGTTATTCTTATTTTTCGTTTGACATTATGATCTGTAGAATACTCTGTTATGTTTTGGATGTTTTAATGATTTATTTTGCTATGCATATCATATTCATTCTACTATTCTAGTGTCTGTTACTCCTTTTTGTCGATGACAAAAGGGGAGAAAGGGCTAACAATTGTTTGCAGGAACGTACATATATAAGAATTCAAAGAGAGAGATCACATATTCAGGGGGAGATTCAGATTTGCATATATATATATTGTCATCAATCAAAAAGGGGGAGAATGTTGAGTCACAAGTTTTATGAAGGTTTTGATTTCTGACAAATAATAAAGGCGATCGACAAAACAAATACATCATGGCTACATATGGTACTCTAGATTATAGGTTGATTATTTGATATTGTATTAGTGATAAACTTGTTAAAATCTATCCTCAAATAATCATGCATTTCAATATAATCAATATATATACATTTGAAATTGCATTGCACATTCACTATGCAAATTATCAGAGACCGGTCGACCGGTCGACCGGTAGTAAAAAAGGCGGTCGACCGTTTCTGCATAATATGCACAGTGAACGTGCACACATGCACATAACGTATATATATTTGAATTTCTGTCTACTGGTCACTTTTTAACCTGTCGACCGTTTTTAAACAGAAAGCAATTTTTCCAAAAGACACTTCTCTTCTCCAAAGGTTGCATCTCTTACCTTTCACCAAAGATCATATCTCTTAATGGAAACTACTCACAAAGAGTTACAACCATTCTTATCTATATAAACTCATCTAATTCGTTGATTAAAAATAACATGATTATATATGCTTTTTAATCTAATCTCTGATCTTACTTTCTACATACTCCTGCATTCTAAAAGCTCTCGATTATTTATTGAATCATTGTAACTATTTCATATCTTTTGATTCAATAAGTAATATACTTTCCTTAATCTTTTCAAAACATCATTCGCATACTTTGAGGATAAGATTATAGGAAGGGTGTACTACTAGTGACAAATCCATGTTTTCAAGAGCACAAGTTGTCAACAACAATTGTATTTGTTCTTGTGTTGAAGTCCTCTGTGTTGTAAGAGGCAAGTGTTGAAGTCCTCAGTGTATTAGAGGTGTGAAATCCCGTTCGGTTGCTGGGGTGTTGTAAACCTGTTCCTCCGGGTGAAGCGAGGTTGTTAATAGTGAAAATCCAGATAGAAATCTGGGACTGGACGTAAGACGGTGCTCCGAACCAGTATAAAAATCTCTGGTGTGATTTTTCTATTTTTTATTTACTATGCTATTATCATCTATTTCCGCATTTATATTGTAGTCCATATTACACGATCCGTGTGTACTATATTAGCACTTATAATTGTATACACACCGCACTTTCATTTATTGCTTTTAATGCATTGCTATGTTGGCATATATAGTTATTGTGTTGCTATATGTTGTATGATGATGCTATTTTCATATATGCATGATTCTCATGTTGTTTGTTGAGTGTTTAGTAGGTGCAGATCGCGTTTGCTTGCATTTGGAGCTCGCTTTCGCGTTATATTAGCCGTATATGCTTGCTAATAAAATATAAGGTACATATCTCGGATTAAATATCGTACTTTTATACTTTTTTCCCTTCGAGATGCCTCATTACTTGATGAGATGTATATTTTTGATATATATACTGTCATTTTTTTTCGGATCGAGCCGCGCAAAGGAGACTATGGCGAATTTTTTTGAAAATTTAAGGCGTTAGAAAATTTTTGAGAAAATTGGAAAGCTTTGAAAACTATAACTTTGATTTGGAATTGAAAGTTAAACAATAGTAGTTGTTTTTGAAAAAATAACTAAGTATGATTTGAAAAACTTAGTAAAGTTATTGTATGAAGTTTAACTATGGATTTTGGGAAAGTTAATGGATTCTGTAACTTTTCTTACTTGATAATTTCGAGGACGAAATTCTTTTAAGGGGGGAAGATTGTAACGACCCAGGATTTTTAAGTAATTAAAATTCGAATATTTAATTAATTTTAAATATTAATAAGTGAATTTATAAGTCGAATAAATTTTATTTCGAATAATTGGATTTAATTGGATAATTAAATCGATAATTTAATATGTTAAATTATGGAAATAATTGAAAATTGAGTTAAATATGATTGAAAATGATTTGTAAAATTTTATTTTATCATATTGGAGTTAGAATGATATTTTAGAACTTTTAAAATCGAATTAAGAGTTAATTTGTGAAAATTGAATATTTTAATATTTAATCGACTAGTGAAATTAGTCAATTTTTGAACAGTCTCAGAATTGGACGAAACTAGTTCCATTGGATCCGTAATAGTTAGTTATTACCGGATTTCAATTTTCGTAGTAATCGGAGTTATCGTTTGATCGTGGCAGCTCGAAACGCATCGGAATTGTTTTAATATTAATCTGGCGAGTTAAAATAGCCATTTTTTAAAAAGTCTCGGATTTCGACGAAACCAGTTTCATCGGATCCGTTATGTGATATTATTGTAATGTTTCAAATTTCGTGTCAATTGGATTTACCGTTTGTCCGGTACAAATTAAAACGCATAGAAAATCGTTTAAATCGGTTTAATTCAAATTGAACGTTTATTGCCATAACTCGCACAGATGACCGAATTAGCTTTCGAAACCTATTCCATTGTGTCCGGAATGCGGGGTAAACCCTAGAAACGCTGGTTACGGCGCGTGAATCGGAGTTCGGAATTTCCGGAATGAATAGTGTCGTTCGTTCTTCTATAAATAGCCCCCTCTCTCTCACAAGAAATAAAAAAAAAAATTAAACTAAACCCTAAACCTAATATGCAGCCGCCGCCTCCTATATTATGAACGGCCAGAAAATCGCGTTCTTCCTCCCTCAAAATCTTCAAATCCAAGCGATATCGAGCCTCGTCTTCAACTAGAGAATTCAAGAGCATATGAAGATCTACAACCTCAACGGTTGTGATCGAAATTGGAGTCATGGATCATCGGCAATTGGTGTTTGAAGTGCTGCCGTTCTTCACGTTTTTCGAGATGGTGGTGGGGCCGAGCTCTGTGCCCCTCTGGCCGAGCGTCGTGCACGAGTAGGGCTACACGATGGCGCATCATGATCGCCTTCAACTCGGGTGTGGTGGTTGCAAAGTCGAGCCCTAGTTGGGTTTTCTATGGGTTGCGCGCCCTGGGTGAGTACGTGAACGAGGAAGAAGTATGCGTGAAAGGGCTCTGATTGTTTTGCTGAGATGAACGGCTACGATGGCTAGGGTATTAAGAAAATTATATAATTAAGTTGTAAATTGTTTATATTAAATTCGTGTAACTTCATAAATGCATAACTTTTTCATACGAGGTCGAAAACGCACGAAACCAGTTGCGTTGGAATCGTATGGACGAGCACTACGCTATGGAATTGGATTGGAGTCGTTTGGAGTTAGTGAGAATTTCGTGTAAAATTAAACTTCCGTTTAATTTTATTCGAAATAAATCGCTAAAACGAAATTGAAATCAAGGTGAGAACTTCTCACTCAATCGAATCAGTTTTGATTTTATTTTAAATGATTTAAAATACCTGAATGCATGTTTGAATGATGATTGTTATCTATTGATTGTTAAAATAGACATTATGCGCCGTTAGTAAGCGGATGTTATTTATTAAAAACATATACCGCGAATATTTCATAAACAGTGAAATTGGTATTATATATAATAGCAATATATATATATATATATATCTTGGCATATGTATATATTGGAGTTATTGATTTCCCGCATTTGTATAGCGGATGAGACCCTATTGCGTCGTCTATTAAGCGGATAATATTTTAAATCCCATATACCGCGATAATTCCGTACTGGAGCGGAATTGGTATTGTGCTAATGTTTGTGGATGCAGGAAAACAGGTTGGAGGGATCCAACTGGATTCCTCAACAGTATTTATTTGACTTCAGATATTTTGATATTTGATTGATTATCATATCGATATATGATATCGTTGTTGTCATGATTGACTATTTGGTATGTAGCATCATTGGACCAAATTTTGGAATTTTAAAGTGATTTTTAAAGAGATTTTTGAAGAGTATACGTTTATAAAATAGTTTTAGAATTGATCCATTTTAAATAAATAAACGATATAATTTTAATATTATAAAATTATGATTTTTGAGAAAAATAGTTAAAAGTTGATTTTTGAAAATATGAGGCTGATGATTTTATAAAATAGTAAAATTGGGTTTTCTGAATTTATTATAAAAAGTTTAAATATAGGATTTATAAAATTTGATTATTTTATAAATCAAAATGGTGAAATTATAAAGGAGTTTAAAGACGTTTTAAAATATTAATATAAATTGATTTATATAAAAGATTTATAAATTGATAATTTGTAAATTTAAATATTTGAATTATAAAATGAGTTTTTATAAGTGTTAGAATGAATTGTGAATGAATTTCATAAATGAATGAAATCTATAGGATTAAAACGGTGAAGTTATAAACGGAATTTTATAAGCAGTAGGTTTATAAAATTTATAAAGTTATTAAAAGAATGGTTTTGGATAAATAATTGAATCTTATAAGTTATAAGATTTATAATTATGAAGTTCAAAGGAACGATTTTTGGTAAACAAATAAATTATAAGTGTTTAACATATGATATGAATTTTAGTATATAATTGAGTTATAAATTGAATAGGTTAATAAAGGAATTTATAAAAGGAAGTTGTTATAAAATAAATAGAAAAGGAATTTATAAACGTTGTTTTATAAATTCGCAAACGACTTATTTTAAAAAGTAAATTGTTGAAACCTATTAATGGAGTTATATTCACATTTTTGACTGTGAATAATCCTTTGAAATAAAATGAATAGAAGTGATGAAAGTTGTTAACGTAGTATATTCACGTTTTTGAATAGTGAAAAATATGTTAAAGAAATTATTTTGAATATGATGTTTTGAATTGAATTAAAACAATCTAACGATGTTTTAAAATGTGTTGAGATTCGAAATCATAGATTTCAACATTTATTGTTGAAATAGACGTTTTCGAGAAATAAAAGGGAATGGTGGACTATAACACTGTTGTTATAGTAAATGATTTCCGAAAGGAAATATTTTGTATAGTATTGGGATTTATATATCTATTTTAATTTAGAATCCCTATACTAGTGATTTTGGGTTGTCGTAACGATGTTTTACGTAACATTCGTTTTGGCCCAAATAAATATGTTTAAGAGAATGATTTCCTTAAAGAATGAAATATATACTTAATCTCGATTTAAGTATATTGAATATTTTCCAAGTGTTGCAAATAAATAAAATTTGTGAATTACTTATGAATAAATAAGTATGGAAATGTTTTCCAATATAAAGTGAATATTAGCGAATTTATCTTTTTGAAGATAAATTGAAATGAATAATTGAAATCGTATATGCATGGACATTGTGAAATATAAATTCACTATGGAATTTATGAATGAAAAGGGAAGTTGTTTTAAAAAATTACATATTGATTTATTTTTGAAGTGTGAAAATTATATATCTTGTAAAGATATTTTTGGGAAATAAATAATACGAAAAATTATTTGGAATCTAGTGATGTTGTGCATATCCATTGATAGTTCAATAACTGACTATCAATATTTACCTTTGAAAGGTATTTGTTGCGCTCGTTATTCGGATTACCCATTCCCAATAGTGATACGACGTAATGGATAGCATTGATGACCGGTGTTGAAGACCGGTTATTTGTGAGAGCGATAGGATGACCTATCGATTGTCTCTGCACTGAGTTGCAACGGTATAGAGACTCCCTAAGTGATGGGAAATCCGATCAGGATTGTGGATATCCGGATTGCAAGGACTTCTTTGTAAGTGCCTTCGGTTCTGTTCGAGCCCGGAACAGACTTGTATGGATTGTATGTCTGACATTACAAATTGAGATATAAAGCAGATTTCTTTCAAATATATTTCTGTTTGTGGCGGAGAATTTATTCTTTTAGCTTAACACCCTTCTCTGAGACGTACGAGCTCAGAGGTTATGTAGTTGAAGGTTATCAGCAATATACTCCCAATTTGGTAATGTGACATGCTGAGTGTTGCTGTGAAATGATCATTGTGTTGATTATTTGTGATAGGATCATTTGTTTGATCGTCTATCTTGGTGATCATTTCTATGATCATTTGTTGACCCAAAGCATGGCTTTTGTATAAACTATGTTTTTGTGGACGTGACTTCGTCGAGCCTCACACCCCGGAATGGTCAAAACATGAAAGATGCGGCAAGGTTATGAGGGGTAGCGCCCTTTAGGGTATGTGCATTTCCTTCTGGAAAAGGGTGGTATCATGGTATGGAGCCCAGATACTTACTCATGTTGAAAACACTTTATGATTGTGTGAATTGATTACGAGCGCTCGGATAAAGGTCCCAAAGGGCCGGGGGATGGCATACTCGGTCAGTTGTTACTCAGTTAGGGGTAACCCGGCCTTGTGTTGGCAGAGATCCGGTTTGGTTCTCGGGGATGCCCTTCCAGAGGCATTCTCAAGTGGCAATGGGAAGTTCCTTGGCCTGACCATTCTTTGGAAATCCAAAGAAACAATACGATCTTGTACGGTATTAGTTGTATAACCTGCCATGGAATGTGGCGGTAACCTGCTATTGAACATGGTAGCTATAGTAGGCATAAATGCGGAATGTCTATGCTGGCTAAGATTTATATCTTTATTTTCGAAATGAATTTTTCCTACACTATGCACTAGTAATAATATCAAATGTTCTTTTTAATGCGTATCAAGCATCTTTGACTATCATAAGGAGAAATCTCCTCCGATTCTGCGTTTGCATTGTGTGTGTGTGCGGGAGGCCTTATGGTAGTCTCATTTTTAAAAGCATTTCGAATTGACTTTAAAAATATTCCTCTATTTTGTTTTCAAAGATAAATAAACTGTTTTGAGTTCTCACACCAGTCACATGACTGACTCGGAGTTTATTGTTTTCCTTCCTAAACTCTGGGTGCCCATCAATTTCCACACGGGCAGTCAAGAGTTAAGGTTTATCAGGATATTCTGGAGTTGCTGGAGGCAAGCTGGATGGCATGGCGTATTACTAGTATATAGTATTTCTTTTTCCGCTGTTTGATGTTGTTGTTGTTGTAACTCTCTGATGTAATGATGATATGATGTGATGTAATGTAATAACTGACATAGTTCTTTGTTTAAAGATTATTCATTTATCTATTATATGTTGTTCCGCTGCGATTGTGAGATTCTGTTATTGTTTTTCTGTTTTCTATTCCGTTCTATTTTCTATTTTCTTTTCTCTCTATTTTCCGCTCTTCTCTCTCTTCTTCTACCCCTTTCTTCTTTTTAAAACCCAAACTATTCGGTTTTTCGGCAACGAAAAATCTCTATCGTTACAATTACACCTTGAACCATTGAATGTATGTTGTTTAAATTGATGATGTGTGAAATTGTAAATATATAACAAGTGAAGAACCGTAATGTAATAATCTTTAATCTACATGAAATGATAGTGTAGATTCTAGAAATAATTATATTAATTTACACAAACAACAATGTAAGTTAATACGATTATTTTGGGATTATTTGAATTAATTATTGAATTGTTATTGATTGTTGTTATTGCTTGTTTATTTACCTTGACACCATCCCTGTTATCACACTGCAAGTTTCCTCTACTATGCTTTGATTTTGAATTGGAAATTGGAATCGGGTTGAAATGATATATACCCAAATGAATTTGACCTAGGATAGAGAATTAAATAAATCCGACTGGTCAATAATTTGATTTAAAAATAAAATAATGATTTTATTTGAGAAAAGAATTAGTTTTGAAATGAAGTTGGAATATGAATTTTTGAAAGGAAAATGTAAAAATTAAAATCTGAAGCAAATATTAACGTAGTAATGGATGAAAGAAAGTTGTTTGAAATTTAATAATTAAATTTGGAATTATTAATAAATAATTTGGAATTAGTAATAATTGAGTTTTGAAATTATTAAGTTTGAAATCATTTAATAATAAAATTTGAAATCATAATTAAGTTTGAAATTATAATTAAGTTTGAAATTATTAAGTTGAATTTATAATTAAGTTGAAATGATTTGATGATTAAGTTTGAATTCATAATTAAGTGGAAATGATTTAATAATTAAGTTTGAATTTATAATCAATTTTGTAATTATTAAGTTTTGAAATTATTAATAATTAAGATTGAAATTATTTAATAAATGAATAAGATATAATTATTTGATAATTGAATAAAAATTGAATTCTTTGATAAGAGAAATTGAACTCTTGAATAAGTGGATTTGAACTTCGTTAATAAATGAAATTGAGTTTCTTTATTTATTAAAGTTTGGAAAATTATTTAAGTAAGTTAATAAGTGAAACTGAACTTTTTGAATATGTGAAATTTAGTTTCTTTATTAATTGAGTTTCGAAATTTGTAACTAAGTAACTAAATAAGTGAAACTGAATTTCTTTAACAAGAAATAAAACATGATTTATTGGAATAAATATAAGACTTGAAATTTAAAGAATTTGATTTGACGAATCTAATTGAATTCAATTTGAAGTTTTTGATATAATGAAGTTGAACTTAAATAATTGATTTCATAAACTGGAAGTTAAATAGAAGTTGTCTTGAATGATAAATTTAATTAACGAATATTGAATGAAATCAATCAATGAATTCAGATTGGTTTGAATGTTAAATTAAATTAATTTAAAAGATTTCAGAATGAAGTTTATATACGAACTTGAATCAATATTTGTATTGTTTAAATAAAAGATGAAATCGAATTTTAAGATTTTGGAATGGTAATTTGGAAGGTTTGAAACGTAGACTTTGGAAATTTATTTAGAAAGACAAATGAAATGTTGATTTATAAATTCTAATTGGAATTGAATTTGATTTGGTTTGAAATTTCCTAAACGACCAATCAGTGTAATAATTACGGAAGTTATTAAAGAGACCGGAATCGGTTATGGATATACTCTCTATCTAAACCGAAAACCGCTTTAATAACTATACGCCGAGCGATGATCCAGAATGAAGTGGTTGGAATGATGTACGTGATGATTGAAGAAAGAGAACGAAAATGGATAGCCTTGACACTTGTTTCAAATTGGAAATGACTAAAATCAGGAGCCCTGACTGGCCAAATGGGGTTAGCCACTTCGAGCGAACACACTTCTTTGTAACTCCTACTCATTACTTGTTATTGATTGGTGCACCCTCGGAATTTCAGGAGTGTTGTTTCACGGTGTTGTGATCGTTGCGGCGATGCGTTTTCACCAGTTCGGATTAGGCAAACAGTAGTTTCACTATCTTGGGTATTGCCTCATGTGCCTTGTCATACTTGTATCCCTATATACGCTACCACTACGAATTTGTTTTGTGTTATACCTATGGAGTACTCCCTGATATCCCACTAGTTTACGGTGGAGTTTACAGTGCTGTATAGACTATAACGCTTATATAAAATGTGTTAAGGGGGATAATGGTAACGTCTTAACACTATTTTGATATTTATATTACTGATAGACATTATCTATTTAGCGTATATTACTACATAGTAGATAGTGTAACGGATCCTTAGAGGACGGTTATTCCAACGTCCTTTGAGTTATTTGTATTTCAATTGTTATTTCACTTGAGTTGGATTTATTGATATAAGAATGTTAATCCTGACTCGAGTGTTTTGTGTTTTGCTTACGCTCGGGTCAGACTGAGTGGTTCAGCTTTCGAGGCTTACCTTTGGAGTTGGAGCTTTGCTTGAAGATCTAGCCATCTATTCTGCTTTCAGTATTCGATGATTCCAGTGATGTATTCTGATTTGTAATTGATGTATCGTATTTCACTTTTGTTGTAAACTCTGATGTATCATATATATTTATATAGTAGCTTCATGAACTACTATCTCTTTTACTACCGCTGCATATTATTACTCTGTGTCTGTGATTCTGTGATTATTTATTTACTGTATATATCTGAGTTTTACCAAATTCTAAATTAACAATTCGGTATTTTGAATTATTCAAGTCCGACGTGTGCGGATGCGAATAGTCCAAAATAGCGAGTCGTTAGTGTAACGACCCGTGTAAATTCGATGTTTAAAATGAAATAAATTAATAGGATTTTATTTTAAATTTAGAAAGAAATAAAAATCTTATTAATTTATATGAAAGCAAATATTGAAATTTGATGTATCAAGGGTAATTAAAATTTACAAATTAAATTATATATTGCAATTAATAGTAATAGTGGAAATTGTTGCAAATATTGAATTTGTCAATGGAATAAAATATTGATTTACGGAAATTGAATATAAACGGAGGTAATAAAGTAATGCAAGAAAATAAATAATGTAATTAGTACAATCCCTTTTATTTGTAAACTATTGTAAGGTGTTAATTAATTGAAATATGAAAATTTGGAAATAGATTCAAAATTTATGTTAGATAAATAAATTGCAATAATTAAAGTTAGTAATTAATAAGTTAAAGGGAATACCAATTTATTCATATAGTGAATATAAGTGAATGTAACAAAATAAACTGGAAACGCTAATTATTCATAAGTGATGGTTGATGATATAAACGTTACTAATTATTAATGTAGTAACGTAAGATGTAAATGTATTTTCAACGGTAATGTAACCTTATTTCTAGGTAGAAATTGCAGGTAGATTTATGAAATGGAGTTTATGCGATAAATAGAATAGAATGTTTCGTTAGTATGAATTTAAGGAAATATGGGGTAAATTGATTAAATCAATAAAAGACAATAAATGCAATGATGATGGGTTAGTAATAAAAGTGAATAGGGAAATGATTGTATAGTAAAAATGGAATTCCAACTTGTTGGAATGGAGTAAATACACTTAGTAATAAATTTAGGATAGGAAAACGAAATGGAAATATTGAATTAGTTAATTCGTATATATATATAGAATGGCGACTATTGGATTGTAAATAATAAACTTATTAATGGTGATCAAGAGTTGTGACCACAAGTTATTATGAGTGATACATATATATTTAATTCAATTCAATTGATTTGGAAATCATTGCAATAAATATAAATTAAATGTTACGTTGAATAAGTTAAGGTAATAAATGGAGAATAACGTAAATGTTCTTCATAGATATGATAATTTGAATCTATTGAAATTTATGGAATTTGAATATCACATTTTACGTTAATTGGAGATAAAGATGGAAATAGGTAATAATTGCATTATTTTGTAAGTAGAAATAAATCGTTAATGAGAACAAGTATTTAAGATTAACCACCTATTTAGTATATTAAGTTATAGCGGAAAATCAATTGCAATAATTAAAAATATATTTATTTCATTAATGATAATGACGTAATATTTGAAATATTAAATAGGATGGAATTCAAATGTATATAACGATAGAAATGTGAAATTTGGGGAATAGATTCAAAGTTATAAATGAGTTGTTAAAATAATACATAATAAGTGAAAATTGAATGAATCAATGGGAGCATAGATTTATGTTTAGAAAACGATATTTTAGTTTAATTAAAGTATTGCAAAATAAATGAAATTAACGTTTAAATATTTCATTTATAGAGATTAAACTAAAATTCAAGTATATTAAAATAATAGATTTTAAACCCAACATGGAATCCTTCTACTTAAAATTTTTAGATGGAATAAACATTTGATTATTTAATTGAATAGAGAAAAAGATTTATTTAGTATGTAATTTAATGCTTGTTGGAAACTGTAATTTTATAAACATGTTTGCTTGAATATAAATAAGGATTACAATGTTCACGTATTTATTTAATTGATTTCATCAATTAGGGTCTGTTTTAAAGTGGAAGATTAAAATTAATTGGAAATGAATTTATTAAAATCTTTCAATTGAAAAAGGAAAAGAAACAAAGTGCAATTAATAAAATTTATGTAAGAATGTTTTCATTATGAATGTACATTATTTGGAAATATAAGAATGGATTTAATATTGTATAAGTTGATCATTTTAGAATATAAGAATGTTTACATTTATGAATTGCAAGTAACGAATAAGCATTTTGTGGAAAATAAAAGAATGTTGAGGAAATACAGTGAACGTTTCCATTCTGAATATAAATATAACGTGTAAAAAGAGAAAATTGAATTTTTAAAACAACATTTTTCGGTAGTTAAATACCAGACATAGGTTACACGGAAGTGATTTTATTACTAACCTTGAAATTTAAAATAAATTAAATAATTGAGTTCATAATTATGTGTCGAGAAAAATGTTATTTTTAAATTTGAATTTTTAAATCATGGTTCATATTTTATTTATGTATCCGCTGTCCCCGTTATGTAAATTGGTCTTTTTAAATTTAGTTATGTTGTGGTAATTAAATCTTTAATGACTGTCAAATTTGGTATGTTTGGGGTTAAAAAAATTAATTGGGTGAACAAATGTTTTGAAATTTGAATTCTAAAAGTTTGTTTATAGAGTAGAGTTGGTCCATTCATTCCCTTAATAATTGTCACACGTTTTTTTTTATTGTTTCCTTATTTGTTCCATTACTCATTTCCATTTACATGGTCTAAAGCCTTTTCATTTCATGAACGTTACATACTTTTCATATTTTTATTTCTTTCTTTCACCTCTTTTAATATCTACCATTTTTATTGGGTTGTTCATATTTTTGCTTTATTTCAATTCCTACTTTGTTTATATTTAGCTTTTCACTAGTTTCATTCCTCATTCTTGTAGCTTCATTTCAATTTTTTTTTAAAATTTCATCTTCTATAGCTTCATTTTTTGTCACTCTTCACCTTCCTTCTTCCTTTTTCCACGTTTCTTCTTCAAATCTCCTTTCTCTTTTTTTTTCCAAAGCTTTTTTTCTCCTCTTTCTTCTTATTCTTCAAATCTTCTTCTTTATCAAAGTTTCCTTTTCTTTTTTTGTTGTTGTTCTTCTTCTTTAAATTTTTTTCTCTTTTAAACCTTATCTTCTTTCCATGTCTTTTTCTTCAAATCCATATTTATATAATCTTCTCTTCAAAACTTTCTATAATAATAAAATAATAAAATATTAAGATAGCAAGGAAACAAAACAAAATGAGAAAGTAGTTCCAGATCCAAATCTAGCTAAGCAAAAAGGTACGCAATATTAAAAATTCCATTGCAAGTTAAATAAAATATATGATGTGATATATAATTTCTTTTTTCTTTTTCTTTTGAAATTTCAATCACCATTAATGCATATAACTTTCTCATACGACCTCCGATTTACGCGAATTTTTTTGTGCTAGGATCGTAATAAATTTCCAGATCTGTTGACTTTAGTTTGGAAAGATTTGGAGACCATCGATTTTTTGAGTTTAAATTGGATTTAAATCCAATTTAAATTCAAAAGGTGAGTGTTTTAACCCACTCACAATTTCTAAAATTTCTTATGTTTGTTAATTTGATTTTAGATAAGAGTAGAAATTAATTTATGACTGTTTGGCATGTTTTATTCATTATTTCTGTTCAAACGCATTTATTTAATATAACTGTTAATAAATTTGATTATTGGATATAAATTGACAGTAAAAATTTATTTATTTGCATATAAACTGATAGATAAACAGTTAATAAATTTATTTTGAATATAAACTGTTAGTTAATAACTGTCTTTTATTTCCTGTTATATTGTATATGTCATATATTGATGTTTGTTAAATTGATGATGATTGAAATAAATTGGTTGACGTTTGATATTGGTTGAATGGATGATGTGTTCTATCTTATGTAAACTGTAAGTTATCATGCATTTTCATTTCATTTGGGATTGCGGTTTGAAATGATATACAACCACATTTTATTTTAAATTGCGGATTGAAATGATAAATATCCGTATCACTTAACCATAGGATAGAAAATTATATACAGGCACCGCGGTATATATATATATATATATATATATATATATATATTGAAATGATTTTCTATGGTTTTGCAAAGCTATATATATGGTTCATGGGATATTGATTTGGTTCTTGATAAAGGTTATTTATATATATAGTAATTTCCGGTTTTTAAACTTTGTATAAATTTGATTTGAAGTTTAAAATAAAGTTTGATTTTTTTTAGATCAAATACGATTAAGCATTTATTTAAAATTTAATTTCTGGAAGTTCTATTGACTTAAATGAGAATAAGGTTGGAAGATGAATATTAAGTTAAATTGGAATTAAATAAAAAGTTAGAATTTCTAAAGGATATGATTTTTATAACTTGATTTTGTGTAGAGTGATTTAAATGAATATCAGGTTGATTTAAATGAATATATAATAAATTGAAAGATTTTCCAGTTATGTGAAGTTAAAGGTTTTCTTAAATTATATTGAATTCATTAAGTAAACATTTCAAGTCTAAATAATAAGTAATTGAATTTGATATATACGGGTTTGTCAAATGAGTTTGTTTTTGAAATGGTGAAATATTTAAAGCTTTGAAACATAAGAATTAAGAATGGTATTTGGAAGTTTAAATCGATATTTGGAATTGATTTGTGAAATGTAAAGAAGCTATTTTGTTTTATAAAAGTAATTTAATATTTAACCATTTAAGGGATGGAAACTTGTTTCAAGGTTATGATTTTCAAGGTAGTATAATTTGAAAATATTATATTCAAGAGTTTGATTTCTAAATAATTTACTGTGAAGACCCTATGATTTTGGAAAAGAATGTATATTGGAAAATAAAAATGACATTATATTGGTTTGGGTCTAAATGATGTCGTATTGATTTGGGGTTTTAAACATATAAATGATATCGTATTTATATGATTTTGAAATAGATGTTTTATTATGGTTTTTAAAGTATAAATTATTTTAAAGGACCGCAGTGTTATAATAACGTTTGTTTGTTGAAGAGACCGGGATCGGAAGTTGTCATACTCTCTGCCAACTCCGAAAACCACTTTAACAACCGTGTACGCGGTGGAGATTCCAGAATGAAGTAGGTTGGTGGAGGCGTTTCCTGCAAGGTAAATATGCGGACCCGACTCCCGTGAGTTGGCATAAGGTGGCTAAAACATGAGCGATTCTCGGACCATTGAGGTCATTCCTCTTATCGAACGCACTCCTTCGATACTATACTTTGACTTTGGATTGATTCGGTGGCCACTATTGATTTCTTTGATTTTGGGGGTGTTTGTTCGAGGTGGGCGGTAGCTGCGCGCTGCGCGTTTCCATCAGCCCGGATAGCAATTGGTATATCTACCCTGGCATTGCCTAGTTGTGCCGTGTCACCTACCCTAGCACGCCTTCTACGAGTTTCTATTTGTGTCGTACCTATGGAGTATCCTCTGGTAGCTTTCCGATCAGGAGGTATTACGGTACTGTATAGACTATTGGCATTATTTGTGTTAAAGGCTATATGGGTAACCCCTTAACACTATTAAAAAGTAAGTTTATTTTACAAATAGAAACTATTATAATAGCGCAATATACTATATAGTAAATAGTTTAACGGTTCCTTAGGAGATGTAAATCCCGAGCATCTCTTGAGTAACCGCACTCATATTTATTTATGTTAATTTGACTCACATAAGATCTTTTAGTTCTGACTCGAGTGTTTTTGTCTTTTCAAATTTGCTCGGTTCAGTCCGAGCGTTTCAGGATTTGGAGATTTAGCTCTGGAGGATGAAGACGAAGATTTGTATTACTATTATCTATTTTATTCCACTGCACTGTATTCCGCTGCATTGATATTTTTGGTATGTGAACTCTGATATTTAATTGTATATAGAAGAATCAAATGTTTTGTAAATAGTTTTATAAACTATATATTTTATTATTATATTTTATCCTTCCGCTGTGAGATTCTATTTTGTTTTATTTCTTCTCTGTTTTTCTTGTTTACCCCATAACAATCCGCCCTTCTGTATGGTTTGAATCGACATGTGTGTCGATTTGAAGTGTGCGAAAAGGCGGGACGTTACATCTGGTATCAGAGCTTTGGTTTAGCGATAAACCTTACCTTTGTGGGGTTTGACTCTTTACTAATAGGGTAGTAATACCCTATGGGAGTCGCTGAGTGTATATATATGAGAAAGCGTATTTGTTAGTGATATAAAAAGATTTTAATATTGGGTTAATCTGTTCCGTTTTGTATTTTTAAATTCTAGTTGGTGCATGGGACGCTGTGACATCAATAGGGATTTCTAAACACTTAATAGGACATACCGACATAATATTTGTTTTTAATATAGGTGAATGAAATAACTTTGCCTATTATATTTTCTATATATAAAAATATTTTATAATGACATATATTTGGTTGCTATAGATTGGGTATTAGGTAATGAAAATATAAATAATGGTTGATACTAAGTTGAAAGTAAAATAAATGAAATCTGGAAATTTATGGCTTAAGTTCCGGGGTTTTGAAATTTCTTTCGAAATTTTTTTTGGAATATAATAATATTGTGTATAATTATTTTCTGATATAAATATTTTAATATAATTCGGAAGAATTGTTTTAAAGAAGATTTGTGGAGAAAATAAGTTTTGTACTTTCCTCTTTGTCGCTGGAAAATAATTTCGGTGATGGCGGCCGCATCATCGACTTTCATTTTCGAGTTTCGAAGGGGAAAGGCCGCTGTAGTAGTTTTACTGCAGATTCATTTTCGAAAAATATATAAGTTTTGAATTGTTTAAATATAATTAGAGATATATAAGTTGCAAGAATATATTTATTTATTATTTTAAAATAATTTGAAATTTAACCCGGTATTTAATTCTTAAATTTCCATTAATTAATTGTTTCAATTATTGTAGTAAAAATAAAAGGTAAGTAATTAATAATTGAAACCTCTAATTTAGGTAAGAGATTTAATGCTAAGTTATTAATGGATTTAAAGAAAATTTGAAATTTGTAACATATGAAACAAAGTTGAACATTAAATTTAATTAAAGGATGAGATAAAACTTGTAAAAGTTCATTTGCATTTTCTTTAACAAAATAACTTACCAATATAAAAAGTTGAAATGTTAAATAGGAAATGTAATGAAAATTGTACAAGTAAAAGTAGGAAATGAAGTACTCAATGAATTTTCTATTATAAATGAGAATTTAATGTATAAACTTAAGTTACAATTGAAATTTTACTATAAGTGAATATAATTAAAGGTAAGTAATTCAAATGGATGAATATCAACTTAAGTAAATAAAATGGAAATGCTAACAAATTAAATGGGACATGAATACTATTGATAAACAAATGTAAATAAATGAGGGCATGCAATAAATGAACGAAAAATTATAATGAAATAAAAAGAACTGGCATGACCTGAGATAATGGAAATGAAAAATTGTAAGTAATAAGTAAAAAAAAAAATAACCGAAACAAACATTGAATGAGTAAATGAAATTAAAAGTTTGTTAGAAATAAATGTAAACTATAAAAGGAAAATTTATGTGGTATGAATAAAAAGAGAAATTAAACAACAAAGGTATGAAATTAATAAAAGGTTAAGTTGATTGTTGTTTGAATTGTTGTTGTTTGATTATGGTTGTTTGGGTAAAATACTTTGAAAATTGGATTTGGAGTGAATGAATAATCTATTTAGTTTATCTTAGACTGTTGAGTAAATGACGCACTTGATGGTTATTCTTCATTCCGTATGATTTAAAGGTTTTGAACCCGAACGACTATTTATTTGTTTGGTTGAATGGTTGCTTTAAATTTGCTGTGTATGCTGCTGTTAAAATTGATGGTTGTTGTATTGTTTTGTATTAGTGATGGAAACCACTTAAATATTTTTACTTTATATAAATTGTAGACCTTTTAGATTTTATAGGTGTAATGCAGCTTATGGAAGCAATTGCTACTGCTTTTGGTTCCATAAATTAAGCATAAATTTCCCAACAAATAGGTACGTTTCGGATTACGGTTTATTTAAGGTAATAAATTTAGTAAATTATTATTTATAAGTTAAATATTTTGAATAAGATTTATTGTTATTTAATTCTTCTTTTCCCTTTTTTTTTCCTTTTCGGGGACGAAAAGTTTTGAGTGGGGGAGAGTGTAACGACCCGTGTAAATTCGATGTTTAAAATGAATTAAATTAATAGGATTTTATTTTAAATTTAGAAAGAAATAAAAATCTTATTAATTTATATGAAAGCAAATATTGAAATTTGATGTATCAAGGGTAATTAAAATTTTACAAATTAAATTATATATTGCAATTAATAGTAATAGTGGAAATTGTTGCAAATATTGAATTTGTCAATGGAATAAAATATTGATTTACGGAAATTGAATATAAACGGAGGTAATAAAGTAATGCAAGAAAATAAATAATGTAATTAGTACAATCCCTTTTATTTGTTAACTATTGTAAGGTGTTAATTAATTGAAATATGAAAATTTGGAAATAGATTCAAAATTTATGTTAGATAAATGAATTGCAATAATTAAAGTTAGTAATTAATAAGTTAAAGGGAATACCAATTTATTCATAAAGTGAATATAAGTGAATGTAACAAAATAAATAGGAAACGCTAATTATTCATAAGTGATGGTTGATGATTTAAGCGTTACTAATTATTAATGTAGTAACGTAAGATGTAAATGTATTTTCAACGGAAATGTAACCTTATTTCTAGGTAGAAATTGCAGGTAGATTTATGAAATGGAGTTTATGCGATAAATAGAATTGAATGTTTCGTTAGTATGAATTTAAGGAAATATGGGGTAAACTGATTAAATCAATAAAAGACAATAAATGCAATGATGATGGGCTAGTAATAAAAGTGAATAGGGAAATGATTGTATAGTAAAAATGGAATTCCAACTTGTTGGAATGGAGTAAATACACTTAGTAATAAATTTAGGATAGGAAAACGAAATGGAAATATTAAATTAGTTAATTAGTATATATATATATATATAGAATGGCGATTATTGGATTGTAAATAATAAACTTATTAATGGTGATCAAGAGTTGTGACCACAAGTTATTATGAGTGATACATATATATTTAATTCAATTCAATTGATTTGGAAATCATTGCAATAATATAAATTAAATGTTACGTTGAATAAGTTAAGTTAATAAATGGAGAATAACGTAAATGTTCTTCATAGATATGATAATTTGAATCTATTGAAATTTATGGAATTTGAATATCACATTTTACGTTAATTGGAGATAAAGATGGAAATAGGTAATAATTGCATTATTTTGTAAGTAGAAATAAATCGTTAATGAGAACAAGTATTTAAGATTAACCACCTATTTAGTATATTAAGTTATAACGGAAAATCAATTGCAATAATTAAAAATATATTTATTTCATTAATGATAATGACGTAATATTTGAAATATTAAATAGGATGGAATTCAAATGTATATAACGATAGAAATGTGAAATTTGGGGAATAGATTCAAAGTTATAAATGAGTTGTTAAAATAATAGATAATAAGTGAAAATTAAATGAATCAATGGGAGCATAGATTTAAGTTTAGAAAACGATATTTTAGTTTAATTAAAGTATTGCAAAATAAATGAAATTAACGTTTAAATATTTCGTTTATAGAGATTAAACTAAAATTCAAGGATATTAAAATAATAGATTTTGAACCCAACATGGAATCCTTCTACTTAAAATTTTTAGAGGGAATAAACATTTGATTATTTAATTGAATAGAGAAAAAAATTTATTTAGTATGTAATTTAATGCTTGTTGGAAACTGTAATTTTATAAACTTGTTTGCTTGACTATAATTGAGGATTACAATGTTCACGTATTTATTTAATTGATTTCATCAATTTGGGTCTGTTTTGAAGTGGAAGATTAAAATTAATTGGAAATAAATTTATTAAAATCTTTCAATTGAAAAAGGAAAAGAAACAAAGTGCAATTAATAAAATTTATGTAAGAATGTTTTCCTTATGAATGTACATTATTTGGAAATATAAGAATGGATTTAATATTGTATAAGTTGATCATTTTAGAATATAAGAATGTTTACATTTATGAATTGCAAGTAACGAATAATGATTTTAAGGAAAATAAAAGAATATTGAGGAAATAAAGTGAACGTTTCCATTCTGAATATAAATATAACGTGTAAAAAGAGAAAATTGAATTTTTAAAACAACATTTTTCGGTAGATAAATAGCAGACATAGGTTACACGAAAGTGATTTTATTACTAACCTTGAAATTTAAAATAAATTAAATAATTGAGTTCATAATTACGTGTCGAGAAAAATGTTATTTTTAAATTTGAGTTTTTAAATCATGGTTCATATTTTATTTATGTATCCATTGTCCCCGTTATGTAAATTGGTCTTTTTAAATTTAGTTATGTTGTGGTAATTAAATCTTTAATGAGTGTCAAATTTGGTATGTTTGGGGTTAAAAAAAATTAATTGGGTGAACAAATGTTTTGAAATTTGAATTCTAAAAGTTTGTTTATAGAGTAGAGTTAGTCCATTCATTCACTTTCTAATTAATAATTGTCACACGTTTTTTTAATTGTTTCCTCATTTGTTCCATTACTCATTTCCATTTACATGGTCTAAAGCCTTTTCATTTCATGAACGTTACATACTTTTCATATTTTTATTTCTTTCTCTCACCTCTTTTAATATCTACCATTTTTATTGGGTTGTTCATATTTTTGCTTTATTTCAATTCCTACTTTGTTTATATTTAGCTTTTCACTAGTTTCATTCCTCATTCTTGTAGCTTCATTTCATTTTTTTAAAAATTTCATCTTCTATAGCTTCATTTTTTGTCACTCTGCACCTTCCTTCTTCCTTTTTTCATGTTTCTTCTTCAAATCTCCTTTCTCTTTTTTTTTTCCAAAGCTTTTTTTTCCTCTTTCTTCTTATTCTTCAAATCTTCTTCTTTATCAAAGTTTCCTTTTCTTTTTTTGTTGTTGTTCTTCTTCTTCTTTAAATTATTTTTCTCTTTTAAACCTTATCTTCTTTCCATGTCTTTTTCTTCAAATCCATATTTATATAATCTTCTCTTCAAAACTTTCTATAAAAATAAAATAAAAAAATACTAAGATAGCAAGGAAACAAAACAAAATGAGAATGTAGTTCCAGATGCAAATCTAGCTAAGCAAAAAGGTACGCAATACTAAAAATTCCATTGAAAGTTAAATAAAATATATGATGTGATATATAATTTCTTTTTTCTTTCTTTTTTTGAAATTTCAATCACCATTAATGTATATAACTTTCTCATACGACCTCCGATTTACGCGAAATTATTTTTGCTAGGATCGTATTAAATTTCCAGATCTGTTGACTTTAGTTTGGAAAGATTTGGAGACCATCGAATTTTTGAGTTTAAATTGGATTTAAATCCAATTTAAATTCAAAAGGTGAGTGTTTTAACCCACTCACAATTTCTAATATTTCTTATGTTTGTTAATTTGACTTTAGATAAGAGTAGAAATTTATTTATGACTGTTTGGCATGTTTTATTCATTATTTCTGTTCAAACGCATTTATTTAATATAACTGTTAATAAATTTGATTATTGCATATAAATTGACAGTAAAAATTTATTTATTTGCATATAAACTGATAGTTAAACAGTTAATAAATTTATTTTGAATATAAACTGTTAGTTAATAACTGTCTTTTATTTCCTGTTATATTGTATATGTCATATATTGATGTTTGTTAAATTGATGATGATTGAAATAAATTGATGATGATTGAAATAAATTGGTTGATGTTTGATATTGGTTGAATGGATGATGTGTTCTATCTTATGTAAACTGCAAGTTATCATGCATTTTCATTTCATTCGGGATTGCGGTTTGAAATGATATACAACCGCATTTTATTTTAAATTGCAGATTGAAATGATAAATATCCGTATCACTTGACCATAGGATAGAAAATTATATACAGGCACCGCGGTATATATATATAAAAATATTTTGAAATGATTTTCTATGGTTTTGCAAAGCTATATATATGGTTTATGGGATATTGATTTGGTTCTTGATAAAGGTTATTTATATATATAGTAATTTCCTGTTTTTAAACTTTGTATAAATTTGATTTGAAGTATAAAATAAAGTTTGATTTTTTTTAGATCAAATACGATTAAGCATTTATTTAAAATTTAATTTCTGGAAGTTCTATTGACTTAAATGAGAATAAGGTTGGAAGATGAATATTAAGTTAAATTGGAATTAAATAAAAAGTTAGAATTTCTAAAGGATATGATTTTTATAACTTGATTTTGTGTAGAGTGATTTAAATGAATATCAGGTTGATTTAAATGAATATATAATAAATTGAAAGATTTTCCAGTTATGTGAAGTTAAAGGTTTTCTTAAATTATATTGAATTCATTAAGTAAACATTTCAAGTCTAAATAATAAGTAATTGAATTTGATATATACGGGTTTGTCAAATGAGTTTGTTTTTGAAATGGTGAAATATTTAAAGCTTTGAAACATAAGAATTAAGAATGTTATTTGGAAGTTTAAATCGATATTTGGAATTGATTTGTGAAATGTAAAGAAGCTATTTTGTTTTATAAAAGTAATTTAATATTTAACCATTTAAGGGATGGAAACTTGTTTTAAGGTTATGATTTTCAAGGTAGTATAATTTGAAAATATTATATTCAAGAGTTTGATTTCTAAATAATTTACTGTGAAAACCCTATGATTTTGGAAAAGAATGTATATTGGAAAATAAAAATGACATTATATTGGTTTGGGTCTAAATGATGTCGTATTGATTTGGGGTTTTAAACATATAAATGATATCGTATTTATATGATTTTGAAATAGATGTTTTATTCTGGTTTTTAAAGTATAAATTATTTTAAAGGACCGCGGTGTTATAATAACGTTTGGTTGTTGAAGAGACCGGGATCGGAAGTTGTCATACTCTCTGCCAACTCCGAAAACCACTTTAACAACCGTGTACGCGGTGGAGATTCCAGAATGAAGTAGGTTGGTGGAGGCGTTTCCTGCAAGGTAAATACGTGGACCCGACTCCCGTGAGTTGGCATAAGGTGGCTAAAACAGGAGCGATTCTCGGGCCAATGAGGTCATTCCTCTGATCGAACGCATTCCTTCGATACTATACTCTGACATTGGATTGATTCGGTGGCCACTATTAATTTCTTTGATTTTGGGGGTGTTTGTTTGAGGTGGGCGGTAGCTGCGCGCTGCGCGTTTCCATCAGCCCGGATAGCAATTGGTATATCTACCCTGGCATTGCCTAGTTGTGCCGTGTCACCTACCCTAGCGCCCCTTCTAAGAGTTTCTATTTGTGTCGTACCTATGGAGTATCCTCTGGTAGCTTCCCGATCAGGAGGTATTACGGTATTGTATAGACTATTGGCATTATTTGTGTTAAGGGCTATATGGGTAACCCATTAACGCTATTAAAAAGTAAGTTTATTTTACAAATAGACACTATTATAATAGTGCAATATACTATATAGTAAATAGTTTAACGGATCCTTAGGAGATGTAAATCCCGAGCATCTCTTGATTTACCGCACTCATATTTATTTATGTTAATTTGACTCACATAAGATCTTTTAGTTCTGAATCGAGTGTTTTTGTCTTTTCAAATTCGCTCGGGTCAGTCCGAGCGTTTCAGGATTTGGAGATTTAGCTCTGGAGGGCGAAGACGAAGATTTGTATTACTGTTATCTATTTTATTCCACTGCACTGTATTCCGCTGCATTGATATTTTTGGTATGTGAACTCTGATATTTAATTGTATATAGAAGAATCAAATGTTTTGTAGACAGTTTTATAAACTGTATATTTTATTATTATATTTTATCCTTCCGCTGTGAGATTCTATTTTGTTTTATTTCTTCTCTGTTTTTCTTGTTTACCCCATAACAATCTGCCCTTCCGTATGGTTTGAATCGACATGTGTGTCGATTTGAAGTGTGTGAAAAGGCGGGACGTTACAGTTATAGTTGACCTAGGTTAGAAAATATTATACAGACCCGTGGTTATATATATATATATATTTTCTGGAAATATTAAATATTTTTTTTATAAAAATACTTTGTTTAAAGTGGATTAAAATGATTATTATAACTATAGTGATATTTTACAAGTTAAATATGTAATAAATGAATGTTAAAATTTAAAGTACAAATTTATCTTGTAAATTTTGATCGTAAAATAAATAGAATTTAAGTTAAGAAAATATAGGAATATTTGGTATAACTTGAATATAAAGCGAAATAATTAAGGTTAAGTTTTCTATGAGGAAATAGGTAAACTTGGGAAAATATGGAAGTTAAATTATAACTTGATTTAAAATTTGGAGGATGGTTTTAAAAATAAAGGTAGGTTCAGAAATAAATTGGAAATTTAGTTTATCCTTGAAACGGTGATTAAACTAAATTGTTAAGAAAAATTCATAGAAATTTTACATTGGAAAGAAAGTATAAAGAAGTTAGATATATATTTGCAAATTTGACTTTATAAAAATCGTAAAATATTGAGAAATTTAAATGACTATTTAAAGGTGGAAATTTTGATTTTATAAGTAAATTTATTTAAATAGAGGTTAAATTTTTGCTGAAATTTTCTTGAAGTCTATAATTTAATTTACTCAAATTGTTAAAAGGACATTACCGCATTTAGCAAAGTGTTGAATGATGATGTGGATAAACTAATGCTAAACCTTTGAAATTTATATTGGTTTGAAAGAATAATTATTTCACCTTTAAACATTTTAAAATAAAGTATTTTGATTGAAATATAAACTATTTTTAAAGGTTTATAACCACGGGTAATAATAACGCTGGTTGTTAAGGAGACGGGGATCAGATATGGGCATACTCTCTGTGGATACCGAAAACCACTTTGACAACCGTGTACGCGGTGGAGATTCAAGAATGAAGTAGGATGGTGGTGACGTTCCTTTGAGGTAAATACGTGGACACGACTCCCATGAGTTGGCATAACGTGGCTAAAACAGGAGCGATCGACGGATTAATGAGGTAGCACCTCTGATCGGACGCACTTCTTCGTATGCCATTCTATTACTTTTGTGATTGTTTGGTGCGCACCTTTGATTTGGAGTGCCATTCTAATGTGTTATACTCCGTAGCTAAAGTTCATACTCAACCTTTAGCTCTGATACCACATGTCACGACCCGAAATTCAACGTTCGAAAATTGACATCAAATACCTCACTTGTACTCGACCGTCAATGATTCAAACATCGAACTCCAGTCGGATGGAGCTTATACCAACATTAGATGAATATATAACAGCGGAAATAAAATGAATAACATGCATCACCTCACAGATACAACACCACAATAATATCTGTTACAACATCAGAGTACATAATACATGAATCACATCTCCAAATAGAATGTCATAATAGAACAACTACATATCATATGCCAAAGTCTTCAAAAAGATAGAGAATGATAATGAACGCCAAACTAAGCACCTCGAGATCCAAAAGCTTCCAAAATGTCTCTAAGGTATGAGCCTCCAAAAACCACAAATCTCGAAACCAAAATACTCCAAAATGTAGCTAGAGCCAAAATACAGAAAACCTGCTACTAGGCTGCCCGTGTAGAAATGGTGGGCACCCAGAGTTTAGAAAGGAAATAATAAACTCCGGGTCAGTCATGGGACTGGTATGAGTAAACAAAGATAATTGCTTTCAAGTAAAACAGATATATACAAGGAAAACCGGTATGCTTTTGGAAAATGAAACTACCATAAGACCTCCAGCCACACACACAATGCAATCGCAGAATTGGAGGAGATTTCTTCTTATGATAGTCAAATATGCTTAATACGGGAAAATTCTTTGATATTATTACTAGTGCATAGTGTAGAAAGCCATTTCGAAAGTATAATATCAATCCTAGCCAGCATAGACATTCCGAACTATGCCTACTATAACTACCATCTAAACAGTGGTGACCACCATAAGTAAATGGCAGGTAATACAACTAAAACCGTACGGGGTTCGTATTGATAATTGGATTTCCAACAAATGGTCAGGCTAAAGAACTTCCTTTGCCACATGGGTACGCCTCTGGCGGTACGTCCCGAGAACTAACGTTACGGTTAGATCTCTGCCAACACAAGGCCGGGTTACCTCTGTAACTAGGTAACTACTACACGAATATGCCACTCCCCGGTCCTTCGGGACCTTTATCCGAGGGCCCTCCATCATAAAGCAACAACCACACAGAATAATGAGATTGAAGCAACCACATAGGTAAGCATCTGGGCTCCATACCATGACACTACCTTTTTCCAGAAGGAAATGACATACCCTAAAGGGCGCGACCCTCATAACCTTGCCGCATCTTTCCTGTTTTGACCATTTCCGGGGTGTGAGGTCCGATGAGGTCTCGTCCACAAAGCTACGCTTTACACGAAAGCCATGCTTTGATCACAAATGATCAAAAAATGATCATCACTATACAACAGCACTTAGTATGCCACACTACCGAATTGGGAGTATATTGCTGATAACCTTCAACTACATAACCTCTGAGCTCGTACGTCTCAGAGAAGGGTGTTAAGCTAAGAGAATAAATTCTCCGCCACCAATCAGATATGTATTTGAAAGAAATCGGCTTTATATCTCAAAGCGTAGTGTCAGACACACGACCATACAAGTCTATTCCGGGTTCGAACAGAACCGAAGGCACTTCGTCCAATAGGGAAGAAGCCCTTGTAAATCCGGGCGTCCACAATCCCGATCGAACTTCCCATCACTTAGGGAATCCCTATACCGGAGCAACTCGGTGCAGAGACAATCGATAGGTTATCCTATCGTTTTCGAAGACACCCGGTCTTCGTCGTCGGTCTTCAAATGCAATCCATTCGTCGAATCACTATTCGGAATGGGTTATATGACACAAAGGTCCTCTCCCGGCTAATCCGAATAGTGAGCGCTCAAATTAAAACATGTGGGTATATCAATCGCAAAGGTTCACATTCAGGGTTCGATGTGGGTTTCGGATAACAAACTGAAAATCCGACTCCCTGTCGCATCGAAGTTAAAATGCCGTTTTACGGGCAAAAAGGGTTTCACATACATATAGGAGCAAATCACAAATCAAAGCTCATCACAAAGCAATCACACCACCACAACAAAAGTGTCAATCCAGTATGGGGTATTTAATGATGATCAATCATCGTTGATACAAGTAATTGTGATTAAAGCGAATTAGCCACATGATTGTCTTTGTTAATCATTTCAAATTAATGTTGAATTTTACTTGATTTTGAATTATTTTAATTGGCTAAGTTAATAAATTATTCTTTAGTTTATTATTTCATTTATAAATTCTTAATCGTTAACTTATTAAGTTTAATTAATTTTATAAATTTCCTATTCTTTAATTTATTAATTTTTTTTCCTTTTAATTTTAGAAATCGTTACAAAACATCAATTGTTAATTACTACTTCATTATTGTAAACTTGGTTTGAAATTTGTACTTGTATAATTAGTTTATATTTAAACTTCTTATAAAGTTAAACTTTTTAAAACAACTTTTATAAATTTTAAAACATTTTGAACTTCATAAAATTTTAAATACTATTAGTTTCACATTCTATTAACAACTATCATTATTAATTTATCCAGAAAATAAATAAAATTGTGTTTTCAATTTATTGTTAAACCTGGGTTTGCTGTTCATTTGCAAACCCCAGGCTTACTTCGGGTTGTACTCGAGAGAAACGCTTGCCTACTTCGAGTTATCCCCAGATTTGACCCGTGTTGCTATCCCTCTGCAAAAATTTGTTAAAGTTTTTTTTTTCTTTTTTTCTTTTCTCTTCTACACGATACAACTACAAAACGCACAGCCCTAGCCCTGAGTTTCTTCCCAGTTCTCTCGTGCATTGCTTCGAGTTATTACTCGTTCCCCCCAAACCCATCACACTGATACACGCCCCATCCAGTGTGCACATGCACGGCCACCGGAGGCGACTCCGACCTCAGGCGAACATCGCCACATGTCCACCACCGTCCCAGTAACCATTCCCAGCCACCGAAGTGTCCCATCTCCTCTCGAATCAAAATCGAGTTATCGGCCCAAAACCACCATCAGGAACACCAACCAATAACCACCACGCGCCGTCACCTCTGGCCGTTATCGGCCACCAATTTTGGCCCAAAGCTTCGTCACTACGCGACACATCCATTCGCCCCCCCTGACACTCATCGCGATCACTCGTGGGTGGTGCGGCAACCTAATTTCGACCGTGCGCAGAAAAATGGGTATTAAACCCTATTTTAAACTCGAATTGAAAATCAAAAGATTAAAAAAAATTCCAGTATTTTTCTAGAAATCACGAACCCTCAATCCATCTACGACAGTGAATTTGAAGCCTATCACTTCTTCGATCGTCAGGTTTTGCCAAAAACTCACTTTCCGATCAACTCCTAATTTCTTGAGTAATATGCAATGAAATTTTTTTATTTTTGTTTCTAAAATCATTAATTTTGATGGTGATTCAAATGGTGTTACTAAATTTCAAATCCATGAGGTTCGAATTTTCACCTGTTTTGGGTTGTGACTGTATTTACATTTTCCAGTGAAGTTAAAACCTGTTTTTATTGGCTTTAATTAACTTTTTAGATGAATAACAGTTTAAAACAATCATTTTATCTAAATTTCCAACATGATTCAGGAGCAAGGAGGAGAAAGGAATATGGTATTTGGATGTGTTTCACTCTATAACCAGAGTTTAAGCTTAAAAAAAAAAATTTCTTTTCTTCCAAAGTTTCCAGTAAGACTACAGCCTGTTTTGATTAGTTTTCTGAAACATGGTGCAAGCTCAACATAATTTCAACTTGTTATAAATTTATTTCAGAAGGAATAAAGTAGAGAAAAATTGAACTGGGTTTTAATATGTTTTATTCTTGCAAAACAAAGAAGGCTGTATGAAATTTGAGTTTCACAGTTTCCAGGAAATCAATTTTGCTTTGATTTATTTCTAAAGAAAATGTTGGTGAAAGTTTGAACAAAATCTATCTTGTTTATTGAAACAAGAATGCATGGCTAACCTTAGTTAATCATTCAAATCAAATAAAAACAGGGGGGAAGAAGATGGATTTTACAGGTTTTCATTTGTTTGTTTTTTTTTTCTGAACTAAAACAGTGACTAACATCTTGTACAGTCAACATGATAAACTAAGCATTCAATCATACATTCAAATTCCTTGCATGCAAACAAAATTTAATTTTCCTATATCATCCAAACGTACACATAGCAACCATGATAAAAGAAAACAAGGTTTACTCACCTGATTCTAGAAGTTGTTGACAGTCCTACCAAACAGAGAGATGAAGCTCGACAATATTCCCTTTTCCTACTTTAATTCTCTTGGGGTTTTAGATCTGAAATTTGATGGGTATAATTCTCTGATTAATTGTGGTTGTATTCATGCATTTAAATTATCAAAAACAGGGATCTCTATTTTACTTACTTTTGAAATTTATAGCAGAGAAGACACTTCTTATTTCTGAAACTTGAAACCAAAATAGATTAAAACTCTAACCTTAATTCTTCCTGCAGAAAAAATTAGATATTGTTGTATTAAACCCAAGTTGTATTCATTTACTTAATTATTAATGACAAAACCCTCTAGATTACTTACAGCTTTGAAGGAAAAATAAAAATCAGGGGTGCTTCTTCTTTCCTGCAGTTTTTGAAAAAACAGAACTTGAAAACCAAAACCAAAAAGATAGCTTTTAATCCTTAATTTTTCCTGCAAAAAAATTTGATTGAATATTATTGAGTTAAACTCTTTCTTCATTGGAAATTACAACTTCAAGTTTAAATTGTAAAAGGAAAAATCACTTGCCCCATTAATTTATTTCCAGAAATCACTGCATAAGCCAACCTGAAGCTTTCCTCCTTTCGAGCTAACCTGCAGTTTAAGTTTTGAATTGGTTTTTTGAAACTAGATTTTTTTTTTAAAAAAAAATCATCATTTTCATGAACAATAAAGTTTAAAACAAACTTACCTGAAGATTAACATATCACTATAGTTAAAAACACTTCAGTTTTATTTCTTTGAATTGAAGAAGACAGTTTGTTTTCTTTTGAACTTATTTTTTTCTTTGAATGTTTGAAGTAACACTTGCAAATATCTTTTGATTACTGAGTATCAGGTGCTGGGGATTCAAAAATTCGAATTTTAGAAGGTGGAGAGTTTTCTGAATTTTTTCATTTGATTTTTTATTGAGGAGATGATGGTTTGTGCCATTTGTAAGAAGATATCTTAAAACATTGATCTTGTTAATCATTAAATTTTATTGAGAAGGTAAGTTTCAGCTTTTTATGTAACAAAGCAAAAGAAATTTATAGATTTCATTTCCTATATTATATGCATATACTTTTATAAACCAATATACATACATTATATTCTTTTGTATGTATATATGCATATGTACTATGTTTAAAAGAAAAGCTGTCTTGACCATTGTGTACTTTACTTCTCAATGATTTTCAATGCTACTTAATTTTTTTAAAATATTTATTCCAAATTTAAATTCAAATCTCAAATTTTTAAATTTGAAATATAAACATTTCAAATCCAAATGACTTCTAAAAAAAACATTTATCATCTCAATATTTTTTTTAAACATAGAACAAAATCAGAATTCATTTCATACAATATTTTCACTTATTTTATTTGTTTTAGATTTTTTTCAAATTTATTCTCAAATCAAACCCCAAGAGTTTAAATATATATTATTTATTTTAATTGATAATTTTTGGGATGTTACAAATACCCCCTCCTTAAGAAAATTTCGTCCTCGAAATTGAAAGAGAGAGAAAAATAGACAAAGAATATATGAATTCATAAAGAACAAGGAAATGGCTTACCGGCTAAGCCGAGATATCCACTCTGCATTTGGGATAGGATTTCTGCATATTATCTTCAGTTTCCCAAGTGCAGTCCTTTGGATCGCCACTCCACTGAACTTTAACAAGCTTTACAACTTTGTTCCTTAATTGCTTCTCTTCACGGTCCACAATCTTTATCGGTTCTCTTTTGACTGTCAAGTTGGGAGTGATGTCGAGATCCTGTTGGGCAGCTTCTTCAATAATGCTGTCCGGATCGTGCACATACTTCCGAAGGCTAGATATGTGGAATACATCATGCACACCAAATAACCAGCTAGGCAACTGCACACGGTAGGCTAGAGAACCAATCATTTCTAGAATAGGAAAAGGACCATTATATCGTGGTGCTAGCTTACCAATCTTCCCAAATCTCAACACACCTCTCATAGGAGATACTTTAAGAAAAACAGAGCCCCCAACCTGGAATTCCAAATCTCGTCTTCTACGATCATAGTAGCTCTTTTGACGACTCTGAGCTGTCTTCAGTTTCTTCCGAATAAAATCAACCTTTTCGGTGGCTTCTTTAATCATATCCGGACCAAGAATGAGTCTATCACCTGCCTCAATCCAACATGCCGGTGATCGACACGGTCGGCCATATAAAGCTTCAAAAGGAGCTATCTCAATACTGGCCTGATAGCTGTTGTTATAAGAGAATTCGACCAGATGCAAATGGTCCTCCCAAGAACCACCAAAATCAAGTATACAAGCTCGTAGTAGGTCCTCCAAGATTCGATTGATCCTTTCTGTCTGCCCATCGGACTGTGGGTGATAAGCAGTACTGAAATGCAGCTTAGTTCCCAATGCGCCTTGAAACGCCTCCCAAAATCTACTAGTGAAGATCGGATCACGATCACTCACTATGCTGCTAG
Organism: Allium cepa; assembly: GCA_030765085.1. Taxonomy (NCBI): domain Eukaryota; kingdom Viridiplantae; phylum Streptophyta; class Magnoliopsida; order Asparagales; family Amaryllidaceae; genus Allium; species Allium cepa. Next base: position 345,989,303 of record CM060938.1, read on the forward strand.
GAATGCCATGGAGTCGGACAATTTCTTTCACATATAAATTAGCTAGACTTGCAGCTGTGCGGGTAGCTTTTACTGTAAAGAAGTGGGCGGACTTAGTCAAATGATCTACAATGACCCAAATCGCTTCATTGCCCTTTCGAGTGCGAGGCAAACCGTCGATGAAATCCATCGACACTTGGTCCCATTTCCACTTGGGCACCTCTAAAGGCTGAAGCAAACCTGCCATCTTCTTTTGGTCGCTCTTGATTTGTTGGCAAGTGGCACAGCGACTCACATAAATAGATATATCTCTCTTCATCGTCTTCCACCAGAAAGTTCTTTTGATATCTCTATACATCTTGTTAACTCCTGGATGGATGCAAAGCTCAGATTTGTGACATTCGTCTAAAACTTCACGTTTCAGATCAGGGAAGTCTGGAACACATATTCTTCCTTTCAGCCTTATAACTCCGCTACTATCCATCTCAAAACTAGTGTCTTCTCCTTGGCATATTCTTTTATAAATTCCCCGAAGAAACTCATCTTCATACTGCTTGCTCGCAATCCTCTTAAGAAGAGTAGGAGCGATAACAAGGTGAGCAAGAATAGCATGCTTTCGTCTTAAGGCGTCCGCAACCACATTGGCGTTTCCTGGCGTATATAGAATGTCTAAGTCATAAGATGCCAGAAATTCCAGCCAACGCTGTTGTCGCAAATTCAGATCTTTCTGGGTGAAGAGGTATTTCAAAGATTTATGGTCGGTGAATAATTCGAATTTTTCACCCAGAATTAAAGAGAATTCGATGAGTAAATTAGTTAAGTTAAACGAAATTTGTAGATTGTTAAGATAGCTGAAGCGATACTTACCCAGAAGATAATGTCGCCATATTTTTAATGCGAAGATAACAGCTAGAAGCTCCAAATCATGGGTCGGATAATTTCTTTCATGAGGACGTAATTGTCTACTCGCATAGGCAATCACCTTCCCGTTTTGCATCAATACTGCACCCAAGCCTTCACCGCAAGCATCAGTATAAACAGATAATCCCTGGTTCCCGTTGATAATAGCGAGAACAGGAGCGGTGGTTAATCTCTTCTTCAATTCCTCAAAAGCTTCTTCACATTTTGGAGTCCAAATAAACTTTGCATTCTTCATTGTTAGCTTGGTCAAAGGACTAGCTAACTTCGAGAAGTTCTGAACAAACTTCCGATAATAACCTGCTAGACCCAAAAAGCTTCGAACTTCCTTTGGGGTAGTAGGTCTCCTCCAATCAAGAATGGCGGAAATTTTGCTAGGATCTACAGAAATCCCTTCTTCATTAACAATATGGACAAGAAATTTGACTTCTTTGACCCAAAAGTGGCATTTGGAAAATTTAGCATATAGAATATTTCTCCTCAATATCTCCAAGACGATTCTAAGGTGTTCAGCATGCTCCTCTTCGGTCTTAGAATAGACCAAAATATCATCAATGAATACAAGCACAAATTTATTCAATACATCCCGAAACACACGAGTCATAAGGTCCACAAAGTATGCTGGGGCATTGGTTAGCCCAAAAGGCATGACTAACCATTCATAGAACATATTGGGACCCCTAAAAGCTGTCAAATGAACACAGTCTTCGGCGATTCGTAATTGATGGAATCCTTGGGCTAGATCCATCTTCGAGAAGAAACAAGCGCCGTGCAACTGATCAAATAAATCATCAATCCTGGGCAGTGGGAATTTATTCTTGAGAGTCTGCTTATTGAGATCGCGGTAATCCACGCACAATCTCAAGGATCCGTCTGATTTAGCAACAAATACGACGGCTGAGCCCCATTCAGAAACACTGGGTCGAATCAACCCTTTTTCTAGTAAATCTCTAGTTTGCTCGACTAATTCAACCCTTTCTCTAGGTGCCATCCTGCGACTTGGATGAACAACAGGACGGGCATTGGGCACAAGGTCGATTCTGAATTCTATTTCTCGGTGAGGAGGTAGAGATTTCACTTCATCAAACACATCTGGGAAATCTCTAACAATAGGAATAGACTGCAAGCTGGGTTCAGGATAACCCAAATTATAAATCAACCCTTCCCTTTTAGGACTAGGGTCCTCACAAGAAATTTCGATGAAATCCCCAAATTCGGTTTTGATTGAAATCAACCGATTATTGCAATCCAATTTGGCTTCATATTTTGCTAGCCAATCCATCCCGAGTAAGACTTCAAATTCGTTGAAGTCAAGAACAAAAGGACTAATAGGAAATTGATGGCAAGAATATGAGATAGGAACATCTCTACATCAAAGACAGAGGTTTGCGGGACCTCCAACTTGATTCCTTACACATATAGGCTCATCAACAAAATCAGGTTCAATATTCAATTCATTAATAGCTTGTTGAGATATAAAACTGTGTGTAGCGCCAGTATCAAAAAGAACTCTAACAATGCTATCATAAATGGTAAGATTACCTTCCAGAATCCCTTTCCCTTTTCTGCTTTAGAAGATGTGGGCTTGTCTTTGACTGAGTATACTTTAGCTGTCTGGGCTTGCTTCATAATTGGACAATTCTTAACTTCATGTCCTTCTTTTTGACAATAATAGCACTTCCTAGGCTTTCCTTGAGCGGGTTGATCTCTCTTGGGCTTTTTGCAGCTGGTAGAATAGTGGCCTTTCTCCAAGCAATTATAGTAAGTGACATTCTCCATAGTGCTCCCTTGATTGCTTTTCTTTTTCTCCTTGCCGTGCCAAGGTTTCTTGCCTCCAAATTTTCTCTTCTTACAGTTCGGATTGCTTGAGTTTCCTTGCTCCCTTGGTGCTTCTTGCATGTCTAGTGTAGCATAACGGTATCCCATATCAACCAAATCTGAGAATGGTTCTTTGACATGGCCAGTCATCCTTTCGTGGAACTTTTTATTCATCCCACGAATGAATCTCTCATTCTTCTTCAATGGTGTGTTCCCTAATTCTGGACCAAAGCGTGACAATTCATTGAATTTATTAAGATACTCCTCGAACGACAGACTTCCTTGCTTCATGTCCATGAATTCTTGGTACATACGAGAAATCCCGGATGATGGCAAGTAGCGCTTCTCAAATGCTTCTTTCAATCTGCCCCAAGTGAACTCGTCCTCAGGCTCATCAATAGTGACCGTCTCCCACCAAGCTAAGGCTTCACCTTATAGTTGCCAATTAGCTATGAGATGCATCTGATCATCCTGTAGCTTGAGCCCCTTAAAGATTTCCTCACAAGACCTAATCCATGCCTGGGCCTCAATAATCGTCTCTTTGCCAGTGAAGGGCTTACCACCAAGCCTTGAGAAGTTCTTATATAAGTCAGCCAGATTCGGCTGATTCTGAATAGGTAAGGATGCATCGGTGGTAGGGGGAACTTGGCTAGGTGCTGTGGCATTTCCTCGCCCCCAAACTCTGCCTCTTCGCCCACTCATCCCAACTATCTGTAATTAGTAAGAAAAAGTGGCTTAGACATTTGGACGAGATATCTTAAGAAATTTCAGCAATTAAAGGAAATAGACTAAGAAAAATTTGAGGTGTTAATCAATTATCTCACTCTAGGGTATACTTCACCCTATCTCTAATGAGCCATCTAATGTGTTATACTCCGTAGCTAAAGTTCATACTCAACCTTTAGCTCTGATACCACATGTCACGACCCGAAATTCAACGTTCGAAAATTGACATCAAATACCTCACTTGTACTCGACCGTCAATGATTCAAACATCGAACTCCAGTCAGATGGAGCTTATACCAACATTAGATGAATATATAACAGCGGAAATAAAATGAATAACATGCATCACCTCACAGATACAACACCACAATAATATCTGTTACAACATCAGAGTACATAATACATGAATCACATCTCCAAATAGAATGTCATAATAGAACAACTACATATCATATGCCAAAGTCTTCAAAAAGATAGAGAATGATAATGAACGCCAAACTAAGCACCTCGAGATCCAAAAGCTTCCAAAATGTCTCTAAGGTATGAGCCTCCAAAAACCACAAATCTCGAAACCAAAATACTCCAAAATGTAGCTAGAGCCAAAATACAGAAAACCTGCTACTAGGCTGCCCGTGTAGAAATGGTGGGCACCCAGAGTTTAGAAAGGAAATAATAAACTCCGGGTCAGTCATGGGACTGGTATGAGTAAACAAAGATAATTGCTTTCAAGTAAAACAGATATATACAAGGAAAACCGGTATGCTTTTGGAAAATGAAACTACCATAAGACCTCCCGCCACACACACAATGCAATCGCAGAATTGGAGGAGATTTCTTCTTATGATAGTCAAATATGCTTAATACGGGAAAATTCTTTGATATTATTACTAGTGCATAGTGTAGAAAGCCATTTCGAAAGTATAATATCAATCCTAGCCAGCATAGACATTCCGAACTATGCCTACTATAGCTACCATCTAAACAGTGGTGACCACCATAAGTAAATGGCAGGTAATACAACTAAAACCGTACGGGGTTCGTATTGATAATTGGATTTCCAACAAATGGTCAGGCTAAAGAACTTCCTATGCCACATGGGTACGCCTCTGGCGGGACGTCCCGAGAACTAACGTTACGGTTAGATCTCTGCCAACACAAGGCCGGGTTACCTCTGTAACTAGGTAACTACTACACGAATATGCCACTCCCCGGTCCTTCGGGACCTTTATCCGAGGGCCCTCCATCATAAAGCAACAACCACACAGAATAATGAGATTGAAGCAACCACATAGGTAAGCATCTGGGCTCCATACCATGACACTACCTTTTTCCAGAAGGAAATGACATACCCTAAAGGGCGCGACCCTCATAACCTTGCCGCATCTTTCCTGTTTTGACCATTTCCGGGGTGTGAGGTCCGATGAGGTCTCATCCACAAAGCTACGCTTTACACGAAAGCCATGCTTTGATAACAAATGATCAACAAATGATCATCACTATACAACAGCACTTAGTATGCCACACTACCGAATTGGGAGTATATTGCTGATAACCTTCAACTACATAACCTCTGAGCTCGTACGTCTCAGAGAAGGGTGTTAAGCTAAGAGAATAAATTCTCCGCCACCAATCAGATATGTATTTGAAAGAAATCGGCTTTATATCTCAAAGCGTAGTGTCAGACACACGACCATACAAGTCTATTCCGGGTCCGAACAGAACCGAAGGCACTTCGTCCAATAGGGAAGAAGCCCTTGTAAATCCGGGCGTCCACAATCCCGATCGAACTTCCCATCACTTAGGGAATCCCTATACCGGAGCAACTCGGTGCAGAGACAATCGATAGGTTATCCTATCGTTTTCGAAGACACCCGGTCTTCGCCGTCGGTCTTCAAATGCAATCCATTCGTCGAATCACTATTCGGAATGGGTTATATGACACAAAGGTCCTCTCCCGGCTAATCCGAATAGTGAGCGCTCAAATTAAAACATGTGGGTATATCAATCGCAAAGGTTCACATTCAGGGTTCGATGTGGGTTTCGGATAACAAACTGAAAATCCGACTCCCTGTCGCATCGAAGTTAAAATGCCGTTTTACGGGCAAAAAGGGTTTCACATACATATAGGAGCAAATCACAAATCAAAGCTCATCACAAAGCAATCACACCACCACAACAAAAGTGTCAATCCAGTATGGGGTATTTAATGATGATCAATCATCGTTGATACAAGTAATTGTGATTAAAGTGAATTAGCCACATGATTGTCTTTGTTAATCATTTCAAATTAATGTTGAATTTTACTTGATTTTGAATTATTTTAATTGGCTAAGTTAATAAATTATCCTTTAGTTTATTATTTCATTTATAAATTCTTAATCGTTAACTTATTAAGTTTAATTAATTTTATAAATTTCCTATTCTTTAATTTATTAATTTTTTTTTCTTTTAATTTTAGAAATCGTTACAAAACATCAATTGTTAATTACTACTTCATTATTGTAAACTTGGTTTGAAATTTGTACTTGTATAATTAGTTTATATTTAAACTTCTTTCAAAGTTAAACTTTTTAGAACAACTTTTATAAATTTTAAAACATTTTGAACTTCATAAAATTTTAAATACTATTAGTTTCACATTCTATTAACAACTATCATTATTAATTATCCAGAAAATAAATAAAATTGTGTTTTCAATTTATTGTTAAACCTGAGTTTGCTGTTCATTTGCAAACCCCAGGCTTACTTCGGGTCGTACCCGAGAGAAACGGTTGCCTACTTCGAGTTATCCCCAGATTTGACCCGTGTTGCCATCCCTCTGCAAAAATTTGTTAAAGTTTTTTTTTTCTTTTCTCTTCTACACGATACAACTACAAAACGCACGGCCCTAGCCCCGAGTTTGTTCCCAGTTCTCTCGTGCATTGCTTCGAGTTGTTACTCGTTCCCCCCAAACCTATCACACTGATACACGCCCCATCCAGTGTGCACATGCACGGCCACCGGAGGCGACTCCGACCTCAGGCGAACATCGCCACATGTCCACCACCGTCCGAGTAACCATTCCCAGCCACCGAAGTGTCCCATCTCCTCTCGAATCAAAATCGAGTTATCAGCCCAAAACCACCATCAGGAACGCCAACCAATAACCACCACGCGCCATCACATCTGGCCGTTATCGGCCACCAATTTTGGCCCAAAGCTTCGTCACCACGCGACGCATCCATTCGCCCCCCCCGACACTCATCGCAATCACTCGTGGGTGGTGCGGCAACCTAATTTCGACCGTGCGTAGAAAAATGGGTATTAAACCCTATTTTAAACTCGAATTGAAAATCAAAAGATTAAAAAAAAATTCCAGTATTTTTCTAGAAATCTCGAACCCTCAATCCATCTACGACAGTGAATTTGAAGCCTATCACTTCTTCGATCGTCAGGTTTTGCCAAAAACTCACTTTCCGATCAACTCCTAATTTCTTGAGTAATATGCAATGAATTTTTTTTATTTTTGTTTCTAAAATCATTAATTTTGATGGTGATTCAAATGGTGTTACTAAATTTCAAATCCATGAGGTTCGAATTTTCACCTGTTTTGGGTTGTGACTGTATTTACATTTTCCAGTGAAGTTAAAACCTGTTTTTATTGGCTTTAATTAACTGTTTAGATGAATAACAGTTTAAAACAATCATTTTATCTAAATTTCCAACATGATTCAGGAGCAAGGAGGAGAAAGGAATATGGTATTTGGATGTGTTTCACTCTGTAACCAGAGTTTAAGCTTAACAACAAAAATTTCTTTTCTTCCAAAGTTTCCAGTAAGACTACAGCCTGTTTTGATTAGTTTTCTGAAACATGGTGCAAGTTCAACACAATTTCAACTTGTTATAAATTTATTTCAGAAGGAATAAAGTAGAGAAAAATTGAACTGGGTTTTAATATGTTTTATTCTTGCAAAACCAAAGAAGGCTGTATGAAATTTGAGTTTCACAGTTTCCAGGAAATCAATTTTGCTTTGATTTATTTCTAAAGAAAATGTTGGCGAAAGTTTGAACAAAATCTATCTTGTTTACTGAAACAAGAATGCATGGCTAACCTTAGTTAATCATTCAAATCAAATAAAGACAGGGGGGAAGAAGATGGATTTTACAGGTTTTCATTTGTTTGTTTTTTTTCTGAACTAAAACAGTGACTAACATCTTGTACAGTCAACATGACAAACTAAGCATTCAATCATACATTCAAATTCCTTGCATGCAAACAAAATTTACTTTTCCTATATCATCCAAAAATACACATAGCAACCATGATAAAAGAAAACATTACTCACCTGATTCTAGAAGTTGTTGACAGTCCTACCAAACAGAGAGATGAAGCTCGGCAATATTCCCTTTTCCTACTTTAATTCTCTTGGGGTTTTAGATCTGAAATTTGATGGGTATAATTCTCTGATTAATTGTGGTTGTATTCATGCATTTAAATTATCAAAAATAGGGATTTCTATTTTACTTACTTTTGAAATTTATAGCAGAGAAGACACTTCTTATTTCTGAAACTTGAAACCAAAATAGATTAAAACTCTAACCTTAATTCTTCCTGCAGAAAAAATTAGATATTGTTGTATTAAACCCAAGTTGTATTCATTTACTTAATTATTAATGACAAAACCCTCTAAATTACTTACAGCTTTGAAGGAAAAATAAAAATCAGGGGAGCTTCTTCTTTCCTGTAGTTTTTGAAAAAACAGAACTTGAAAACCAAAACCCAAAAGGTAGCTTTTAATCCTTAATTCTTCCTGCAAAAAAATTTGATTGAATATTATCGAGTTAAACTCTTTCTTCATTGGAAATTAAAACTTCAAGTTTAAACTGTAAAAGGAAAAATCACTTGCCCTATTAATTTATTTCCAGAAATTACTGCATAAGCCAACCTGAAGCTTTCCTCCTTTCAAGCTAACCTGGAGTTTAAGTTTTGAATTGGTTTTTTGAAACTAGATTTTTTTTTTAAAAAAAATAATCATAATTTTCATGAACAATAAAGTTTAAAACAAACTTACCTGAAGATTAACATATCACTACAGTTTAAAAACACTTCAGTTTTATTTCTTTGAATTGAAGAAGACAGTTTGTTTTCTTTTGAACTTTTTTTTTTCTTTGAATGTTTGAAGTAACACTTGCAAATATCTTTTGATTAATGAGTATCAGGTGTTGGGGATTTAAAAATTCGAATTTTAGAAGGTGGAGAGTTTTCTGAATTTTTTTATTTGATTTTTTATTGAGGAGATGATGGTTTGTGCCATTTGTAAGAAGATATCTTAAAACATAGATCTTGTTAATCATTAAATTTTATTGAGAAGGTAAGTTTCAGCTTTTGATGTAACAAAGCAAAAGAAATTTATAGATTTCATTTCCTATATTATATGCATATACTTTTATAAACCAATATACATACATTATATTCATTTGTATGTATATATGCATATGTACTATGTTTAAAAGAAAAGCTGTCTTGACCATTGTGTACTTTACTTCTCAATGATTTTCAATGCTACTTAATTTTTTTAAAATATTTATTCCAAATTTAAATTCAAATCTTAAATTTTTAAATTTGAAATATAAACATTTCAAATCCAAATGACTTCTAAAAAAAACATTTATCATCTCAATATTTTTTTTAAACATAGAATAAAATCAGAATTCATTTCGTACAATATTTTCACTTATTTTATTTGTTTTAGATTTTTTTCAAATTTATTCTCAAATCAAACCCCAAGAGTTTAAATATATATTATTTATTTTAATTGATAATTTTTGGGATGTTACACGTTACCACCGGTTCGGAAGCGTAATTGGTATATCTACCCTGGCATTGCCTAGTTATGCCGTGTCACCTACCGTAGCGAGCCTTGTACGAGTTTTTTTTCTCCCGTAGCCCGTGTGGTATCCTCTAGTGGCTTCCCGATCAGGAGGGACTATGATATTGGATGGACTGCTGGGACTATTATTGTGTTAAGGGGGAGATTGGATAACTCCTTAACGCTATTTAAAAGTAAGTTTATTTTAACATAGACACTATTATAATAGCGAAATTATTACTACATAGTGAACAGTTTAACGGATCCTTAGAGGATGGGCGGTCACAAGCATCCTTTAAGTTACTTGCTCTATATTACAGTACACTTGAATTAGCTTACACTGTATAAGTATGTACGTCCTGACTCGAGTGTTGTGTTTATTTCTTACGCTCGGGTCAGCCTGAGTTGCAGTTCAGTTGTCATCCCGGAGCTAGGACTTATATAGATCACTTTCAAGCTGCTGGCAAATTTTCCTTTCAGTTCCTTATCTAAATTTATGAAATCAATACTATGGAATATTGAGATTTTCTATTGTTGTTTCAAACTGTATTTGGGTTTAAAGATTACGTAAATTTTATTGTTTAAGACTTTTAATAGTGGCTTCATGAACCACTAAGTTATTTTAAATTCCGCTACGAGTATTCTGAATTTCTATGCTGTGATTCGGTGATTTGATTTCATTTGCTCCTACTTTATTTACAATCTATTGTTTTGAACTATTCAAGCTTGACATGTTTTAACTTATTATCGAATTTGAATAGTGCAAAATAGTGGGCTGTCGCAGTTGGTATCAGAGCTTTGGTTTAACCATAGCCTGGGAGCAAAAACTAATTAGAGATAGGGAAAAATACCCTAAAATGAGTAAAGTCAGATCTAGAATCCTTTCCTTGTGAGAGAACGTATTTTAAAGTATAAAATAAATTTTCAAAGGTTTTTCAAAGAAGTATTTTGATATTAAGCTTTCTTATTTTAAAGTATAAATTATAAAATAAATTTTTCCAACCACTTTCTCTTTTTCTCCACCTTATATAAATTAGGTCCTTTGTTGAATACCATTCTAGTGAACTTTATCTTATCTAATCTATATATGCCTCTATATTTTCCTTTGTCCTTAAATTCATTCTTGATTTCTCAGGATGAATCGAGGAAATACCAGAGGGAGGGGACGAGCTGATTCCCCAGCTCCTCCACCCGCTGCCCCTGTTAGATTTACTAAGCTTTGCAAAGATTATACCGAGCTTGGCGGCACCAAGTTCACGGGGTCTGAATCCATAATAGAAGCTCAACAATGGCTGAGAGACTTGGAGAGAATCTTCTCCTGTCTCGAAATCACAAATGCCCAGCTGAGGCAATTGACGGCCTGGCAGACGAAGGGAGCCGCATTAAATTGGTGGCTATCGGTTACTGCTCACACTAATGAGGCTGACATCACCTGGGAGCAATTAAGGGAGGCCTTTCTTGTCAAATGGATGCACGAAGCGGGTAAGTCTCGGCTATATCGAGACTTTATGGATTTGAAGCAGGGCGACATGTCCTTTACCGAATACGAGAGGAAATTTAATGAGCTCTCGCAATATGGCCTGAATTTGATAGACACCCCGCTGAAGAAGAACGAGAAATTTATTGCTGGAGCACGCCCCGAGTTCTACGATCGACTTATTACCCACGTGCACGGGACGTTCACCGCTCTGATGGACATGGCTCTCCGGTATGAGAACCATACCTCTAGGGCCACTCCAGCTGCCCAGTCTGCACCATCTCAGTCTTCTGGAAGTTCTAAGAAAAGGAAGTCCAACTTCTACCGTCATAAGAGGAATAGGACTCCTGGGCTAGGATCATCATCTTCTGCATCTCAGAGGCCGACTATAGATCTTTCTACCATCACCTGCCATAGATGCCACCAGAAGGGACACTACGCAAATAGCTGTCCTACTTTAGGTACTGCTATTCCACCTCCTTCTCAGTTGGCCAGACGAGACCTCTGCCACATCTGCCTTCAGCCGGGACACTTCAAGAGAGACTGCCCTACCTAGACGAAGGGCACGACATCAGGGATCTTTGCGGTGACTTCTGAATCCTCCCCAGCCCCACAGTCTACACCTGCACCTGCTCCAGCTCCTAGCGATTCTCAAGGTACACTTCAGGGTTCTTTTACTTTGTTTAAATTTCCTTTTTGTGTTTTATTTGATACCGGAGCTTCCCATAGCTTCATCTCATCGGATCTCTGTAATAAATTTGAGCATCTCCTTTCTCCCAAGTTTTCTTTTGTACCTTTATGTGTTTCAAACCCCATTGGTGGCCCTGCGAACCTTAGTAAGGTTTGTAGGGATGTGAAACTCTTCCTCGGTAATTATCGATTCACCGGTGAATTTTATGTTCTGGGTTTTGACGCTTTTGATCTTCTACTTGGAGGAGACTGGTTGGATAAGCATGATGCCCACATCTCTTGTAGTTCCCGTACTGTCTCTCTGGTTGGTGATAAGGGCGATTATTTGGAGATCCAGTGTAGTTTGCCTCAGGATTTCGCTGGTAGCTTCATTTATTCTCTCGATACTTTCCCTGATGATATCCATTCGACTCCTGTAGTCAAGCTTTTTCCCGACGTATTTGGTGAAGTCATCTCTCTACCTTCGAAGCGGGAAATTGATTTCTGTATCGATCTCATTCCTGGAGCACGACCTGTAGTTCTCCCACCAAGAAGAATGGCTCTGCGAGAGAAGATTGAATTAAGGAAACAGATTCAAGACTTGTCCTCCAAAGGTCTGATCAGACCTAGCTTCTCGGAATGGGGAGCAGTTGTAGTTTTCATTACAAAATCGGATGGTTCTCTCCGGATGTGTGTTGATTATATGGACCTGAACAAGCTCACTATGAAAAACAGATATCCTATGCCCCGCATCAATGATATGTTCGATTAACTCTATGGAGCGACTGTTTTCTCTTAGCTTGATTTAGCCACAGGTTTCCACCAGCTTAGGGTTGCTGAGGAGAGCATTCCCAAAACTACTTTCCGCACTGAGAACAGGTTCTTTGAATGGCTTTTTATGCCTTTTGGCCTGACCAACGCTCCTGCCTTCTTCGTCGACTTGATGAATCGTGTCTTTCGCGACGTGCTAAATAATTTTGTTTCTGTCTTTGTTGATGATAACCTTGTTTTCTCCAAGACGAAGAAGGAGCGCGAGTCACATTTGAGGTATGTTTTAGAGACTCTCCGAAATCACCAATTAAAGGAAAAATTCTCGAAATGTCATTTTTGGGAAGAGGAAGTCCGATTCCTCGGACATATTGTCTCTAGTGAAGGAGTTTCTGTTGATCCAGTCAAGATCGCTGCAATCAAAGATTGGGAAGAACCTAAGACTCCAACGGATATTCGTAGTTTTCTGGGCCTTGCCGGTTACTATCGGAGGTGCATTGAGAACTTTGCTCGGATTTCTTCACCTTTGACTGCTATGACTCGAAAGAATGCAAAATTTATGTGAAGACCCAAATTATTGAGATAAGAATAATTTTAATAAAATCAGTGAAAGGAGAATTTTCAAAAATAATAATAATAATATAGTTTGAAAATAAACATTGAGGATGAGTTAAATATATATTGAAGGGGATAGTTATTTTCAGTAAAATAATAATGAGAAGAATATAACAAAGTATGAGTAAATCTTATATCATATATATATTGAATATAAATAGTCAGAAAGGAATAAATTGATTAAAGTAGACTTTTATAGTAATTAAAAATAAATAATAAGAAGGAAATGGTATTTTAGAGAGAAGGAACGAGGAAAGGTGACTGAGTGTACATATGGATTATACATTACCATATGTTATATTTTTACAACCAGGAAAAATAAAAAGTAATAAGGGAAAACACTATGGTAATTAAATATATGAATACATTTATATATCAAGAGAAAACAAATAGCTTGAAACATTAACAAGGAATTAATTGATAAAAGGATATACATGTATACATTACAGATTAGTCTTAAGAAAATAAAAAATGTAAGAAAGTCATATGAAAATAAGGTGTGTGTATGGAACATGCAAATAGCATGCAAACGAGAAAAAGAAAGGAAAAAAAAAGAGAAGGGGGCCAAAGCAACTGAAAATACCAGAAAAGGAAAAAAAAGAAAATGGCATTTCTAGCCATAACATCATATGTAAAATTTTCTCAATTGTGTAGGGATAAGATGGGTTTTTCCACCCTACTAAAACCCTAAACAATGTTTTAAAAATCAAAGAGGTAGCAGCAGTCTTATTTCAAAAAAACAGAAAATACTAAGAAAAAAAAGAAGAGCAAACCAAAGCCATTTTCAAGCTAAAGTATTCTCGGGGAAAAGAGGAAGGAAGGTGAGTGATTAATCAACCTTATGAGGTTTAAGGCACTAAGACCCAAGTTAAGGGCAGCCATATTATTTTATAAAAAAAACCATATCATGTTTGTGCTTGATCTATTTTTCTGAATAAGTGAATGCTGAGAATGGTTGGTGTTTTGATAAATCTTTGGTTGATGCTTTGATTTGTTTTGACTGATTGTTTGATAAGAAAAATACCCTGATCGCTGATATGGATCCAGTACCTTAAAACATCAGTTTATAAATATGTCAGTAAGATAAATACATTTCAATGAGAAGTGGGGCATTACTGGGAAATAAACTAGGCAGTGTGAATAAAGGAGATTCATGCCTATGTCTAGATCGTTTTAAAAATGAGATGAACAATGCAATAAATTATTTATATGCTGATTTGTTCAGATCTTAAGCTAAAATGTTTATGGGTTTTTTTCTCAAAAACCTTACCCTATGTTCATAGTAGAATTGAGTATAAGGATTTTATATGATTTCACTAGATTTGTTTAAGTGATCAAGATATTCCTGAATATAGGAGACATGCAAATGTTGAAACATATTTTGAATAAAATAACCGAAAAATGAGATATGTTATTCTTTTCATGAATGTTTAGTATGGTTGGCTGAAATCCCTGAGTGATCTCTTTGATTTATGGAAAAGAATATAAAAGCATTTCAAGAGTTAATAAATTTTTCTGAAAGAAAATGAGAATGGTCACTAGATTATAAAGCTAATCTAGGAGTAGAGCCTTGATCTATTCATCATAAGGGGGATGATGGGTATGTGCATGACTTGTTTAAGTCCTGTAGGCCTCTGTGCAGGGGTTAACAGAATTGAGTCCCTTGCAATGCACACATGATGTTCAATGGCAAAGAGTTAAGACCAAATTAAATTGATAAATTGAGATTGAGAGTTGAGCTATGGTATTAAAATGAGTTAATCCATAGGAGCATGTATCATGTGTTCTGAATTGAATGGGTGAATGGATGCTTGTGTGTATGGGTGTTAGTAGGGGCTTATATAAATATATACCCAGTTTACATTATAAATCCAAATAAGTATCAAGTATATGAATTCTCTGCACAATAATTAGAAAATGACAAGTTATTATGTTTTGATTTCACTCATACCAGAATTTATTTCTAACCGTATTTGTTGCCTTTGCAAACTATGGGGGTGTCTCATTATCATTGAGGCAGTTCCAGGTATTGCTACAGGGAAAGAGGTATAGTAGCTCTGCTTGCATGGGTGTTTGAAGAGCTTGCTGTTTTGAAATACTGTAGAGAAGGAGAAGTTTTTATTTGTAATAAATAAAATGGACAAAAACATTCTTAAGGATTATGTGTGTCCAGAATTCTTAGTGCTTTGTTTCCTTGTAATGAATATATAAGACTTATGCATTTATAGGTGCTTGTGGTTGGTTGATCAAAGTAATATGCCCTGGAATTAAATCCAGCAAGCTATGATGAATGAGAAGTATACCATATAACCTGATATATGGACATATTCTCCTTGCTATTATTGATTAAGTTTCAGATAGGATTATGGGTTGTTTTTGAATGAATGATTAGTTAAAATAATGAGTTGATGGGTTTAAATTTGGTCTTGGATAGCCAACAAGATTTTTACATGTCTTGTAACTAATACAAGTTTATGTGTAAGATTGAAATCACTGAAACAAACAAGATCATAGTACAAGTTAATTTGAATTGCAACTAAACCTTGTATTAGTAGTTAAGTTGTGTTAAAAGAGAGTGTACAAGTGTTACAGTAGATGAGTTTGAGCTTGACCATGGCTCACCAAAAGGGCCTATAAATGGCTTGTAATTTATACAAGTGCATGCATATGCCACATGCTTCAACTTTCTGAAGCAAGTAAACCTGTAGTGTAATGCTAATTTGAAAAGAAATCAAGTCATAAGTTGAATCCAGAATAAAACTAAGAATATGATGATATAAAACCTGAAAAACATAGGTAGCTAAGGTTTTAGGATTTGAATTTTGTTCAAATCTAGAAATGACATCAAACATATGATTGGAGTAGCAATTTAGTAAAAGAAGCAGATCAAAAGATTCAATGTTTCAAGTAATAAAATAGAGTAATTTGGTTAAGTATTTAGAAGTCCAGAACATTACTTTTGCTCACTTATCATTTAGACTATGCAAAGATCTTTCAAAACCAAGCTCAATATGTTTTCCAGTTTTATTAGCAAAGTGTGTATGAATTCTAAATTAGCACACAACCCTATCATTTACATGATCATTACATGTTTTATAAAACTTGAATATATGTATTTTGATTGAATTGAATTGCTTGTGTGTGTTTTGAGCATGTTTGTGTATAAACCCTGAATCTGGGCTAGATAAACCCTTGAACCATTAATCAAATTATGTTTTGACATCTTCTATCATTTCTAAATAACAGGTATGAATTACTGAAACCCCAGAATCAAACCTATGGGATATTAGACCACAAATCAAATAATTTGGTTTAATGATAACTATGGAAAACAATACAAATGAAAATATGAGGAACTAATACTTTATTTTTGTATTAGTCAATCTTGAGTCATTACAAAAGAAGATAAAATCTGAATTATGCATTGGTCAATCTTGAGTCTTATTAAGGTGATAATATTTATATTTAGTATTAGTCAGTCTTGAGTCAGTGAAGAGATATAAGTGTAGAAACAAGCTATGTGACACAAGACATTTCAACTATGAAAAATATTGTGTGAATTAAAATACTTTGCTACTTTAAACACTCTGACTTGCAGAGAAACATTTATATATCTTCATATATATAAATGATAGGAATTGATTTAAATACTGATATAATTATATTAGTAAAATTCAGGATCTTGGGTAATTAATTAAAAGAAATAAATGGAGCAAGAAGAGATGTGATCCCTTAAAAAAAATTCCTAACTAAAAACTCACTAAAAATTATAGGAGAAGAAAAGTGGGTCATTTCAGTTGGTATCAGAGCTATGTTGTTAGAACATAGCATAAATATATTTGTGATGACCCGGCATTTTTGCGGTATTATTTTAATGAATATTTAGTTCAATTTAATGAAATGTAAACTGATCATTTTTAAATGAATATGACATTTGGAATAATTGTCATTTATTTGTATAAATTTGTATATTTAAGAAAGGAAATTTGATTTTGGAAATTTAAAATAAATCTCTTAATAATAATGTTTAAAATAACACAATTCTATCTATATTAAATATAAATATAAAATATACTAATGCAAATATAAGTCATAAATCAAATATTTGAAGATTAAACTCTAATAAAACTGAGAAGTTACTCTAACAACAACTTATATGATTAAAAGAAAATGAATCTTATAAATATTGAACATAAGTATAACATAAAAATATAGTTATAAACATAAGTGTATAGACATAAGGAAACGATAATATTAATATAAGTATAAATAGACAAGTGGAAGAAGTACCTCATAGTTTGAGTTTAGATCAGAAGTTAATATATATAAAGTAATACATGACACAAATATGAATAAAGTGTTGTTCAAGCTAGATGAAAATTAAACAAAAGTCTGTAAACAAAAGTTTTTTGTACAGATACATATCAGCAAAGGTAGGTAATCACTGATATAAAAGATATATGCATTATTTAAGCTAGAAGTCAACAAAGACAAATATTTATAAACCAGATATCTGTATATATAAGCTAAGTGTTTGCCTGCAAATGGATACTTTCAAACATAATATCTTCATACAACAAATTGCAAATATGCATATGTATACCAAGGCAAACACAATTATGATATGTAAATAAATAAGAAACAAAAGTACTTACTAATATCTCCTCAGCTGAAATAGCCTCCATTCATAAAAATATCTTTAGTCAAAAATTGTAGGCTAGAAAATAAAATTTGATCAATCAAAAGAAGAAGAACATTGACCAGATAATACCTCCCTCAAACATACTATTATCTTATATATATGTATACAATTCTCATTTTAGTTCGTTCTGTAAACCATAGGAAACCAGAGAAATAAGAACAAATATATATAATAAACATCTTCATTTCTTAAAGCTTAAACTCAAATTTAATGCAAACTAAAAAAAAGAACAAACTGGGCAGATTCATACTACAGATTGTCAAAACATCAAAGTGGGCTTTGTCAGCAACTCTTGCAGGTGAGTGAACCTAAAATTTAAAGCTTTAAGTTTAATTTAAAAACATGTCATGATTTATTGATATATGGTGGTATATGCTTTGACCTTGAAAAAAATCCTGTGTTGCTATATCTTCTCTGTTAAATTGTTACAGGGTGAATATGTTTTTTTTCAAAATTCAAATTTTATTTTCTGTTAATCATTGTAAAGTTTTAATTTTTCAATCAAACAAGATATTAAACTTAGATTAAGATTTTTTTTTAAAGCTGATTAAACCATCTTGGTATACTATACCTCTGTATATTGTTTTATAGGAAAGCAAGTAGAAAGTTGGTAAATTTGGTTGTTGTAGAATACTAATTCAAGTTTATAACTTGAATTCTTGCTGCAAGTTAAGATTTTTAAATCAAAGACGAAGGTTTTTAGTTCAGTATGCTCAGAGCAGTTTGATTTTGAATAAAACTTGCATTTTTACCATTTTCTAACAATCGAGCCCATTTAAAATGTTGAAAATTTGTTTGGAGCTTGTATAAACATGGTTAATTTCAAGAAAATTATCAGAGAAAATTTTCATTGCATAAATTAAAGAAATAAGGCCAAATTAGGGTTTTTTGTTCAAGCTTTCGGTCATGTCTGAAATGTGATGAGTTCGACGTCTTTACGTGTTCGAGCTTCGCACAGTTTTGGGAAATGGTTGCATGGCGTGTTGTCGAGGTGGGGTCGAAATTTGGGGAACTTCGGTGGCCTGTGCAGCGGTGGTGAGACATTTTGATGGGGGTAGTTGGTGACATCCGTTCGAGCCAATACCTAAATTTCGATTTGAAATTTTCGAAGGCGTTCTGAGTTTGGATTTTGAATCTATGGGGGATTGGTGACTGGCCGAGGGTCGTATGGTTCGTCGGAGCTTGGTCGCGACGTCGTGCACGTGCACGGCGTGAGGAATGGTGTCAGTGGGATGTTGGTGAACGACCCCGAGTCGTTGCTCGAGTATTGTGGTCGCTTTTTCGCGTTGGTATTCGAGGATGTGAGCATGTTTTGTTTTTCTGTTGCCTAATTTTTAGTTGAGTTTAAAATCTGAACTAACTGAAAAAAAGAGAGAAGAAGAAGATGAGCACGGGTCTTGGGGCAAGGAGGGTAAGTAACTCGAAGATCCCTCGGGTAAGCAAGGGGGAGTGCTCGGGTTTTCCAACTGTAGAATACTAAAAAAAAACAAAGTTAAGTAGACTGATTCAACCAGTTTAAATCTCTGTAAACTAAATAAAGGTTTAACAGTTTAAGTTGAAAATTTAATTCAAGTTTTAATTATTAGTTAATGTTTAACAATGTTTTTAAAACTCTTAATTAATTATTCTAATTAATAATTAACTTAAGTTAATATAAAATTGAGTTAACATTTAAGTTTTGTAGTTAATAATAAATTGATTTTCAAATTGTAAGGAAGCCTGTAAAATGTTAATTAAGTAGAATAGTTAATATCAATTTATTAGTTTAAGAGACAATTAAGAATGATGACTGTTAAATAGTGCTTAGAGTCTGGTTAATTATTAATAAATTGATAAATAAAGTTGTAATTAACCACTTAAGGTTAATTAACAAATGATTAGTAGTTAAGTAATCAAGTAATTTAATTAACTATTGACTAATGATTAATTAACTGGTAACTAAGAAATACTTAATTGGTAATTAAGTTGTGTTAATCAATAATTAAGGTTTATTACTCAATGGTTAAAGATTAAATAATCTGCAATTAAGATTTATTAATTGGGTATTAGGGTAATTAAGGGATGGATTACCAGATTGAAATTTATTTGTAAATAAATTAAAGGTAAACTCTTGGAGATTTAATTAAATATAAATACTTGATGAGATTTAAGTGAAGCAATGCATAATCACAGGATGTAATAATATAAAAGGAATTATTTAATGGGAAGAAATAAAAGGGTAATTTCTTAGTAGAAGTAATTAAGAATAAATCACTTGGAGTAATTAATCAAAAGGGATTAATAAATTAAGTAAGAGGTTAATTACTTAAGTAAGTAATTACAGAGAGGTAATTACTGTTTATGAGTAATTGGGGTTGATTAATGAATGCAATTAATTAAGGATAATCATCCTTGAAATGTGATTCAATATAATTACTTAATGAAAGTAATTAGATAATGATGATAATCTTAATGTAATTAAAGGTGAATGATTATGGGATGGTAAATCAATTAGGTTGTAATTAATTAATAAGCACGACTTAGGGGTAATTGATTTAATTCAATTATGGTTAATTGGATTTATTCGAGCTGGTGTGATTGATAATCTTGCTTATGTATGATAAGTGATTGTTTAAATGCCCTGAATCGATTGATACCCCTGATATGAAGGTTTGTGATATAATGTTATGGGTGGGCAATGATAATGTGGTTATGTAATAATGATGAATTACTGAGTAAAGGGTCATCTTTGTTTAAAATTGAATTTCATTTCACTTAAATGACAGGTGTTAAGATGAACTGAATTCAAAGAGACCGGTGTCGGGCATTGGTTAATACCCGAAACCACTTCGATTTGTTATAGATTGATTCGTGAAATCAATAGACTGGAGTGAAATGATTTAAATGAATTGGATTATTTTATCTAAGTTTGGTACTTAGAAATTGATATGTGAAATAAGTGTTGCATATAGCAAATTGTGAATTGGTTAAACTGATATAAGTTTACCCGTGTTTATATAAGTTGTAACAACCCTAGATTTTGACTATATATTTAAATTTGACTTTATTTCATTTTGAAATTTATTTAAATTTGTTTATTTGTGTGATATCATTTCTAAACATTCTTAAAATGAAAATGTAATTTTTTCAAAATTTACTGTATTTATTTCCTATTTTTAAAGGCTGTTTTCTAATTTTCTGCCATTTTCTTCATTTTAAATTTCTTTATTTTATTTTAAATTTGTTTTATTTGTGAAATTTCATATCTAAATATTTTAAAAATAATAATAGAATTTTTCCAAAATTTACTGTATTGATTTCCTATTTTTAAGGGCTGTTTTCCCATTTTTTGCTATTTTCTACATTAAAAATTATATTTAAATTAAATTTTAAATATTTACTTTGTGAATAATTTTTTTTTATGTTATTATTTATGTTTAAAAATACTTTACAAGCTCATATTAATTTTCTACAAATTATTTCATTTAATTTCAAATTTTCTAGTCTAGTTCACCGTTTTAACTATTTTTCCTTAATTTTAATCTATATAATTGATAAATGGTATATATATTTTTATATTTTTTTAAAGTTTCGAAATTTTATCTGATTATATTGTTATTTCAGAATATATAAACTTTTATAAATGATTACAGGTAAATTGAAAGGGTTTGTGACCTTTTATTTCTCATGGCTTTTGATTTTCCTGCCTTTTCACATTTTTAACTTACTTTTGCCATCAATTAGCCATAATAACTCACATACTTCAGCTTCCTACCTCCATTATTCATTCACGTACATCATTTCTCATCTCATTAAAAAAAAATTCGGCCATCACTTGTTGAGAAGTTGGTAAAATTCTATTTTTCTTTTATCTCCTTTTGTTCACTTATGCTGATTTTTCGTTTGATTTGCACTTGATCTTATTTATCATAGGATCGGCCATGCCCCTCTCCAGCCCCTGCCACCACCACCACCACCTGAGCATGCCACCAGCACCTCCTCCTCACTGACCATCCCCATCCGTACCACCCTTGGTGGTAGTTCCTTCACCAAATCACCAAACTCCAACATCTTGACCTAGCCAAGCACAAGCCTTCACATCCACCACTTCCACCACCCATGGCCGCCACCTACATGACTACCACCACCTCCAGCACCTCCAACACCCTCTGCCACGTCACCACAGTGGACCCCACTCCTCTGGCGGTGACCACAGCAGCCTTGGCCGAGCTTTGTTTGCTTGAAACTTGTGATGTTGTTAGTAGTTACGCCTTGTTGTGTTGTTGTTCCATCTCCATAACTTTTGCCATCAACAAACTCATGTTAGGCCGACCTTAGCAACCCAGACCTGACCCAGAACCATTGCCTTAGACCTGTACTCCACCTCTGGCCGAGCCTATGGGATGTCGGAAGCAAGTACAAAGCATTTCAGCTTTGTTTTATGAAGTTATTTCTAGCATAGTTTATCGTATTTTTGGTCTGAAACCTTATAATTGTTATATTGTTTTGTTTGATAGGTATTCAAGGGAATTAATCCTTGGCTCCTCCATTCGTATCTGTGTCCTGCTTTTGTGCTTGTGTAGATCCTGTTTGTGCAATTCGTCGTTGTGTCATCAGCTCAAAACAGTGAGTTATTCTCACCAGACAGTTTTATACTTATATGAATAGTAAATTGATCACTTGTGAATATGTAAACTGCATCACTATATTATTATTTTCTATGTCACTATTATATGATGTTCACCCATGCTTAAACACCTATTATGACATTTATTACTGTTATATTATGCTGTTCTATTATTTTTATCCGTTTATCACACTGCAAGTTCCCTTTAGATTAAAATCACTATGGGTTGAAATGATACATACCCGAACAGACTTTAGAATAAGGGAAAATCATTATGGGCTGAAATGATAGGCCTGAATGATTTTCAAATTTATTTCATTTACTTGGGACTGCGGGTTTGAAATGATAAAACCCGGATTTTTCTTTGTAAATTACGGGTTGAAATGATATATTACCCGTATCACTTTTCCTAGTGTAGAAAATTATATACAGACCCGTAGTTAAAATATTTTTCTAAAAATTTTAAAATTATTTTAGAAATGTAAATATTAAAATATTTTGATTTAAACCTAATTAAAAATGATTTTTGGTAAAAATATTATTGATTTTCTGAATAATTACAAATGAAATAAATTAACGAAAAAGTTAGAAAATTTTGAATGTAAGCTATTTTGGGAAATTTGATTTAATTATAATTTGAAATTAAATAGAATATGAAAGCATGATAAATTTATGATAATTTGAATTTAAAGGAATTTAAAGTGATTTTATATCATATTAATGATTTTAATAAAGTTGAAATGTGAAATGAATGAATATTTAAGTTGAAATTTTAAATTGTAACTAAAATTGGAACTTTTGGAATTGACTTAAAAGTGAATTTTTGATTAAGTAAATAAAAATATAAACTAAGTTATATTTCAGAATTTTAACTTAAGTGTTAGGTTGAAATTTAAATGTAATGAATTTAAAATTGGACACTGCAAATTAATAAGTGAATTAGTGTTAAATATGAATTTTTGAATGGAAATTTAACTTTATGAAATCATGAAATTAAAGAAAATTAAATGATGGTTATAAAAGTAAAATTATGTGACTTTATAATTTAAAAGTGAATTATAGAAAATATAATTGTTGGATTAAACTAAGTTTTTTTTTCTTTGAAACTAATGTAACACTATTACAGCATTTTAAACGCCGTCTTTGTTAAATTTAACTGTTTTGAATATAACTTTCTGTAGCAATTTCCAAATGCTGCGAAAGTTGAATTTTCACTGTTTTGATAAAATTAAGTGAATGAATGAACTTTGAAAGTTGAAAATTTTGGAAGTTTAATAATTTAATTATTAAATGTAATAACTTCACTTTTAAAGGATTTAAACGAAGTAATTTGCTGGAATTGAACTATTTTGAAATGCGAATGGTATTTTTAAATTGAATAAAAAAAATGAATATGTTTTTACCATTTTTGAAATTATAACTACGGGTTATAATAACGATTGGTTGTTAAAGAGACCGGGATCGGATATGGACATACTCTCTGTCGATACCGAAAACCACTTTAACAACTGTGTGCGCGGTGGAGATTCCAGAATGAAGTAGGATGGTGACGACGTTCCTAAGGTACATTTCGTGAACCTAACTCCCGTAAGTTAGCATAAGGTGGCTAAAACAGGAGCGATCTCGGGCCAAAGGAGGTAGCACCTCTGGCTGAACACACTTCTTCGATACCATTCTATTACTGTTGTGATCGATTGGGTGCACCCCTTGATTTTTGGAGTGTTGTTCGGGGTGGGCATATGTGGTTGCTGCGTTACCACCAGCCCGTGTGCGTAATTGGTATATCTACCCTGGCATTGCCTTGTGTGCCGTGTCACCTACCATACCGAGCCTTTACTACGAGTTTGTCTTTCTCCCGTAGCCCGTGTGGTATCCTCTGACAGTCACCCGGAGTGGAGATGGCATGATATTGGATGGACTGCTGGGACTATTATGTGTGAAGGGTGATATGGGTAGCCCGGAACGCTATTTAAAAGTATGTTTATTTTACTGTAGACATTAGTATAATAGGGAAATATTACTATATAGTAAATAGTTTAACGGATCCTTAGTGGATGGGCGGTCCCAGGCATCCTTTAAGTTACTTGTATCTTTATTACAGTTCACTTGAGTTGGTTTACATTATATAAGTATATATTGTCCTGACTCGAGTGTTTTGTGTTTTGCTTTACGCTCGGGTCAGCCTGAGTATTCACAGCTTTGGATTCTCTTCCTGGAGCTGGTCTTTCACTGGAGTTTCTACTTATCTACATATTTATCTACTTCTGTTTCAGCTGTATTAGTTTATCTCATGTATTAGTGAACTTCTATGTATTTGGGATTTCTATTATGTTGTTTTTTCAGACTATATTATGTATTTGGTTTGAGACTCTGTTATAGTAGCTTCATGAACTACTATGTTATTTTATATTCCGCTGCGAGTTATTCTGTTTGTTCTGTGTCTGTGATTCAGTATATTTGATTTCATTTGCTCCAAATTTATTCACAATCGGTTATTTCGCATCATTCAAGTCTGACATGTGTGGATTATTGTCGATTTGAATGGTACGAAATTGGGGGTTGTTACAGTTGGTATCAGAGCTTTGGTTTTGGCAACCATTGCCTCTGCGGAGCAAAAACTCATTAGAGATAGGGTATTTCCACCCTAGAATGAGTGAAATCAATCTCAGAATCATATCTTTGTGAGAGACGTATTTTCAAAGTATAAAATGATTTTTCAAAATGTTTTCAAAGGATTTTCAAAGATTATTTTGATATATATATTTTTCTTGCTTTTAAAGGATTTTCAAATGTTTTCTAACTTTCCTTTCTTTCGTATCTATCTTGTTAGGATCTTTTCTTTCTTTATGATATTCATCCAAGTGTATTATCTTGCCTTATCTTAATTTGTCTTTGGCTTGTCTTTATTCTTATCCTAAATTCATTCTTGGTATTTTTCAGGATGAATCGGGGAAATGCCAGAGTTAGGGGTCGCGGTATTGCCCCAGCTCCTCAACCTGTTGCTCCAGTCAGGTTCACTGTTCTTTGTAAGGAATTCTCTCAACTTGGTGGAACCCCATTCACCGGTTCAGAGACTATCATTGGGGCTCAGCAGTGGTTGAGGAGTCTTGAGAGGATATTTACTAGTCTTGACATTACTGATGCTCAGAAGCGTCAGCTTGCAGCCTGGCAATTGCATGATTCTGCTTTAGATTGGTGGGAGTCCGTTACGGCTAACACCGTCGAGGCTGATCTCACTTGGGAGCAGTTTAGGTATCCTTTGGGTTATCTTAATTTTGTTCCTATTTTTCCTTTCTTTGAATCTATCTTAAGCTTGTTTTCTGTATCTCTTTTCCAGGGAGGCTTTTGTGGCAAAATGGATGCCAGAAGCCGGGAAATCTTAGGTTTATCGTGAGTTTATGGATCTGAAGCAGGGTACCATGTCTTTTTCTGAGTATGAGAGGAAATTCAATGAACTTTCCAAGTTCGGTCCTGGCCTTATTGATACTCATCTTAAGAAGAATGAGAAATTTATTGCTGGTGCTCGGCCAGAGTATTATTGTCGCCTTATTTCTCATGTTCATGGTTCTTTCACCCAGCTTATGGATATGGCTATTCGCTCTGAGAATCCCACATCCAAAAGTCCTGCTGTTTCTGGTGCTCAGTCTTCCTCTGCAGTTTCCAAGAAGCGTAAGCCAAATTTCCAGCAGCAGAAGAAGAATTGGCAGAAGCGTCCTGGTTTGGGATCTTCATCATCTGCCCCTGCTCAGAGGCAACCAGTTGATCACTCCTCCATCACTTGTTTTAGGTGTGATCAGAGAGGGCACTATGCCAATAGCTGTCCCACATTATCAGGTGTTGCAGTTCCTCCACCTGCTCAGTCGGTTAGACGTGCTCTCTGCCATATCTGTCTCCAGCCCGGTCATTTTAAGAAGGATTAACCTACCCAGCAGAGGGGTACTCCTTCTGGAATATTTATTGTCACTTCTGCCTCATCTCCAGTTCCTCCACCTGCCCCTGCTCCTAGTGATGACCAAGGTACACTCCAGGGTTCATTTACTTTATTTCATCATCCTGTTCGTGTGTTGTTTGATACTGGTGCTTCACACAGTTTTATTTCTGTTGATTTG
This sequence comes from Allium cepa, assembly GCA_030765085.1. Lineage (NCBI taxonomy): Eukaryota > Viridiplantae > Streptophyta > Magnoliopsida > Asparagales > Amaryllidaceae > Allium > Allium cepa. Next base: position 346,015,539 of record CM060938.1, read on the forward strand.
TGTGATAAGTTTGAACATCTCCTTTCTCCTGAGTATACTTCTGTTCCATTATGTGTTTCAAATCCTATTGGGGGTCCTGCTAACCTTAATCGGATTTGTCGAGAGGTGAAACTTCTCCATTCTGATCATCGCTTTAGTGGTGATTTTTATATTCTGGGCTTCGATGCTCTTGATTTATTGCTTGGTCAGGATTGGTTAGTGAATCATAATGCTCATATCTCTTGTAAAGCCCGGTCTGTTCAGCTTGTTGATGATCTAGGGAATTCCTTGATTATTCAGTGCCGCATGCCTCAGGATTTTGCTGGCAACTTTATTTATTCTTTGGATTCTTCTTCTAGTGACCTTGATTCAACCCCTGTGGTTAGATTATATCCCGATGTATTTGGAGAAGTCATTTCTTTACCTCCGAAGCGGGAAATTGATTTTCGGATTGATCTTATTCCTGGTGCTCGACCTATTGTTCTTCCTCCTAGAAGCATGGCACCCCGCAAGAAGGTTGAGATGGGAAAGCAAATTGAAGACTTATCTTCCAAAGGGCTGATTAGGCCCAGTTTTTCTGAATGGGGAGCTGCGGTAGTTTTTGTCACCAAATCTGATGGTTCACTTCGGATGTGTGTTGAATATAGGGAGCTGAACAAGCTCACTATAAAAACAGATATCCTATGCCTTGTATCAATGTTATGTTTGATCAGCTTCATGGTGCCACTATTTTCTCTCAGCTTGACCTTGCCACAGGTTTTCATCAGCTCAGGGTTGCTGATGATAGCATTCCCAAGACTGCTTTCCGCACTGAGAATGGATTTTATGAATTGTTAGTCATGCCTTTTGGTTTGACTAATGCTCCTGCTTTCTTTGTTGATTTGATGAATCGTGTTTTTCGTGATGTGCTTAATAAATTTGTGCTAGTCTTTGTTGATGATATCCTTGTCTTCTCTAAGACTAAGGATGAGCATAAGTCGCATTTGAAATATGTTCTTAAGACTCTCAGAAATCATCAGTTAAAGGCTAAATTTTCTAAATGCCATTTCTGGAAGGATGAAGTCCGTTATCTCGGGCATATTGTTTCTAGTAATGGAGTCTCTATTGATCTAGTTAAGATTGCTGCGATCAATGTAAGTCTTTCTTTTTTCTCTTTCTCTATCATTTTAATAATTCTATTTTTTTTCCTATTGCTTTATTTTTCCCCGATTTTTTCCAGGATTGGGAAACTCCAAAGACTCCATCTGATATTTGTAGTTTTCTGGGCCTTGCCGGTTACTACCGAAGATTCATTGAGAATTTTGCTCGGATTAATGCACCTCTCACAGCTTTAACTCGGAAGAATGCCAGATTTATCTGGAGTGATAAGTGCAAGGCTGCATTCAGTGAGTTGAAGAGCAAGATAACTTCCGCACCAGTTTTTACTGTTCCGAATGGGAGTGAGGGATTTACAGTTTATACTGATGCTAGTCGTGAGGGTTTGGGTGCTGTTCTCATGCAGGATGGTAGGGTTATTGCCTATGCCAGCCGTCAGTTGAAGACCCACGAAGCAAATTATGCTGCTCATGATTTAGAGTTACTTGATGTTGTCTTTGCTTTGAAACTTTGGAGGCATCATCTTCTTGGAACCAAGTTTGAGCTTTTCACAGATCATCAGTCCCTGAGATATATCTTCACCCAGAAGGATCTGAATCAGAGGCAAGTTCGTTGGCTTGAGTTTCTGGCTTCTTACGACCTCGACATTAACTATACTCCCGGTAAAGCTAATGTTGTGGCCGATGCTCTGAGTCGGAAGAAGGCTTTGTTGTGTCAGCTTGTTGTTTCTTCTTCTCCTCTTCTGGATCAGATTATGGCTAAGCAGGATGAGGATGAGATGCTTAGATTGATGAAGGAGAGTGTTCGTAGCAGAGTTGGTGGTAGTAGAGGTAGTAGTGGAGCTCAGATTGATGACAAAGGGATTTTGCGGATTAATGGCAGGATTTGTGTTCCGAAGGTTGATAGTTTGAGACAGGAGTTGCTTCAGGAAAATCATAGATCCAGACTTTCTATTCATCCTGGTGTGTCGAAGATGTATCAGGATATGAAGAGGCTTTATTGGTGGAAGGGGATGACGAGGGATATCTCTATCTTTGTTAGTCGGTGTGCGACTTGTCAGCAAGTCAAAGCCGATCACCAGAAGACCCCTGGTTTGTTGCAACCCCTCGAGATTCCTAATTGGAAGTGGGAACAGGTTTCCATGGATTTCATCGATGGTTTACCGAGGACTCGGAAAGGCAATGAGAGTATCTGGGTTATCGTTGATAGACTGACCAAGTCCGCTCATTTTATTCCGGTCAAGTCTACTCGTTCTGCTTCTAGTTTATCTGAGATTTACATGAGAGAGATCGTTCGTCTCCATGGTGTTCCTCTCAGTATTGTTTATGATCGTGACCCTATCTTTACTAGTCAGTTCTGGAAGGCTTTTCAGGAATCTTTGGGTACTCGTTTGAATCTGAGCACTGCTTATCATCCTCAGACCGACGGTCAGACGGAAAGAGTAAATCAGATTTTCGAGGATCTTCTTCGTGCTTGTGTGCTTGATTATGGAGGATCTTGGGAAGATTATCTCCATCTTGTCGAATTTACCTACAATAATAGCTATCAGGTATTACCTTATCTTCTGTTTTCAGTCTATTCTTGATCTTTTTATCTATCTCATTCCATCTTTGCATTCAGGCCAGTCTCAAAATGTCTCCGTTTGCTGCTTTATACGGGCGACCTTGTAGATCTCCTTCTTGCTGGATTGAATCCGGTAATCGTTTGGTTCTTGGTCCTGAAGTGATTTTGTAAGCTTCTGAGAAAGTTGAGGAGATTAAGAAGAGGCTGAGATTCGCTTAGGATAGACAGAAGAAATATGCTGATAGGCGTAGGCGAAATTTGGAATTTGCTGTTGGTGATCAGGTGTTCCTTAAAGTTTCTCCCTTGAGGAATGTCATTCGCTTTGGTCATAGAGGGAAGCTTTCTCCGAGGTTCATTGGTCCTTTCCGCATCATGGAAAGAGTTGGTTCTTTGGCTTATCGTCTGGATTTGCCTGAGAAGCTTTCTGGAGTGCATGATGTATTCCATGTCTCACATCTTCGCCGTCATCTCCATGATCCATCTCTTATTGTCCAGCCTTCTGCTCTTGATAGTTTGGATATTGAGCCTAACCTGACTATTGAGAGGAAGCCACTTCGTATTGTCGATAGAGATACGAAGCAGCTCAGAAGGAAATCTGTTAATCTGGTCAAACTACAGTGGAGTACTGATGATCGAGATTGTACTTGGGAAACGGTGGAGAGCATTCGTGCTTCGAATCCGTAACTATTCGTTTCAGGTACTATTTTGTTTCTCTATCTTGTTTCTCTTTATTTTTCCTTTCCGTTCTTTTCGAGGACGAAAATATTTGAGTGGGGGAGAGTGTAACAACCCTAGATTTTGACTATATATTTAAATTTGACTTTATTTCATTTTGAAATTTATTTAAATTTGTTTATTTGTGTGATATCATTTCTAAACATTCTTAAAATGAAAATGTAATTTTTCCAAAATTTACTGTATTTATTTCCTATTTTTAAAGGCTGTTTTCTAATTTTCTGCCATTTTCTTCATTTTAAATTTCTTTATTTTATTTTAAATTTGTTTTATTTGTGAAATATCATCTCTAAATATTTTAAAAATAATAATAGAATTTTTCCAAAATTTACTGTATTGATTTCCTATTTTTAAGGGCTGTTTTCCCATTTTTTGCTATTTTCTACATTAAAAATTATATTTAAATTAAATTTTAAATATTTATTTTGTGAATAAATTTTTTTTATGTTATTATTTATGTTTAAAAATACTTTACAAGCTCATATTAATTTTCTACAAATTATTTCATTTAATTTCAAATTTTCTAGTCTAGTTCACTGTTTTAACTATTTTTCCTTAATTTTAATCTATATAATTGATAAATGGTATATATATTTTTATATTTTTTTTAAAGTTTCGAAATTTTATCTGATTTTATTGTTATTTCAGAATATATAAACTTTTATAAATAATTATAGGTAAATTGAAAGGGTTTGCGACCTTTTATTTCTAATGGCTTTTGATTTTCCTGCCTTTTCACATTTTTAACTTACTTTTGCCATCAATTAGCCATAATAACTCACATACTTCAGCTGCCTACCTCCATTATTCATTCACGTACATCATTTCTCATCTCATTAAAAAAAATCGGCCATCACTTGTTGAGAAGTTGGTAAAATTCTATTTTTCTTTTATCTCCCTTTGTTCACTTATGCTGATTTTTCGTTTGATTTGCACTTGATCTTCTTTATCATAGGATCGGCCATGCCCCTCTCCAGCCCCTGCCACCACCACCACCACCTGAGCACGCCACCAGCACCTCCTCCTCACTGACCATCCCCATCCGTACCACCCTTGGTGGTAGTTCCTTCACCAAATCACCAAACTCCAACATCTTGACCTAGCCAAGCACAAGCCTTCACATCCACCACTTCCGCCACCCATGGCCGCCACCTACATGACCACCACCACCTCCAGCACCTCCAGCACCCTCTGCCACGTCACCACAGTGGACCCCACTCCTCTGGCCATGACCACAGCAGCCTTGGCCGAGCTTTGTTTGCTTGAAACTTGTGATGTTCTTAGTAGTTACGCCTTGTTGTGTTGTTGTTCCATCTCCATAACTTTTGCCATCAACAAACTCATGTTAGGACGACCTTAGCAACCCAGACCTGACCCAAAACCATTGCCTTAGACCTGTACTCCACCTCTGGCCGAGCCTATGGGATGTCGGAAGCAAGTGCAAAGCATTTCAGCTTTGTTTTATGAAGTTATTTCTAGCATAGTTTATCGTATTTTTGGTCTGAAACCTTATAATTGTTATATTGTTTTGTTTGATAGGTATTCAAGGGAATTAATCCTTGGCTCCTCAATTCGTATCTGTGTCCTGCTTTTGTGCTTGTGTAGATCCCGTTTGTGCAATTCGTCGTTGTGTCATCAGCTCAAAACAGTGAGTTATTCTCACCAGACAGTTTTATACTTATATGAATAGTAAATTGATCACTTGTGAATATGTAAACTGCATCACTATATTATTATTTGCTATGTCACTATTATATGATGTTCACCCATGCTTAAACACCTATTATGACATTTATTACTGTTATATTATGCTGTTCTATTATTTTTATCCGTTTATCACACTGCAAGTTCCCTTTAGATTAAAATCACTATGGGTTGAAATGATACATACCCGAACGGACTTTAGAATAAGGGAAAATCATTATGGGCTGAAATGATAGGCCTGAATGATTTTCAAATTTATTTCATTTACTTGGGACTGCGGGTTTGAAATGATAAAACCCGGATTTTTCTTTGTAAATTACGGGTTGAAATGATATATTACCAGTATCACTTTTCCTAGTGTAGAAAATTATATACAGACCCGTGGTTAAAATATTTTTCTAAAAATTTTAAAATTATTTGAGAAATGTAAATATTAAAATATTTTGATTTAAACCTAATTAAAAATGATTTTTGGTAAAAATATTATTGATTTTCTGAATAATTACAAATGAAATAAATTAACGAAAAAGTTAGAAAATTTTGAATGTAAGCTATTTTGGGAAATTTGATTTAATTATAATTTGAAATTAAATAGAATATGAAAGCATGATAAATTTATGATAATTTGAATTTAAAGGAATTTAAAGTGATTTTATATCATATTAATGATTTTAATAAAGTTGAAATGTGAAATGAATGAATATTTAAGTTGAAATTTTAAATTGTAACTAAAATTGGAACTTTTGGAATTGACTTAAAAGTGAATTTTTAATTAAGTAAATAAAAATATAAACTAAGTTATATTTGAGAATTTTAACTTTAGTGTTAGGTTGAAATTTAAATGTAATGAATTTAAAATTGGACACTGCAAATTAATAAGTGAATTAGTGTTAAATATGAATTTTTGAATGGAAATTTAACTTTATGAAATCATGAAATTAAAGAAAATTAAATGATGGTTATAAAAGTAAAATTATGTGATTTTATAATTTAAAAGTGAATTATAGAAAATATAATTGTTGGATTAAACTAAGTTTTTTTTCTTCTTTGAAACTAATGTAACACTATTACAGCATTTTAAACGCCGTCTTTGTTAAATTTAACTGTTTTAAATTTAACTTTCTGTAGCAATTTCCAAATGCTGTGAAAGTTGAATTTTCACTGTTTTGATAAAATTAAGTGAATGAATGAACTTTGAAAGTTGAAAATTTTGGAAGTTTAATAATTTAATTATTAAATGTAATAACTTCACTTTTAAAGGATTTGAACGAAGTAATTTGCTGGAATTGAACTATTTTGAAATGCGAATGGTATTTTTAAATTGAATAAAAAAAATGAATATGTTTTTACCATTTTTGAAATTATAACTACGGGTTATAATAATGATTGGTTGTTAAAGAGACCGGGATCGGATATGGACATACTCTCTGTCGATACCGAAAACCACTTTAACAACTGTGTGTGCGGTGGAGATTCCAGAATGAAGTAGGATGGTGACGACGTTCCTAAGGTACATTTCGTGAACCTAACTCCCGTGAGTTAGTATAAGGTGGCTAAAACAGGAGCGATCTCGGGCCAAAGGAGGTAGCACCTCTGGCTGAACACACTTCTTCGATACCATTCTATTACTGTTGTGATCGATTGGGTGCACCCCTTGATTTTTGGAGTGTTGTTCGGGGTGGGCGTATGTGGCTGCTGCGTTACCACCAGCCCGTGTGCGTAATTGGTATATTTACCCTGGCATTGCCTTGTGTGCCGTGTCACCTACCATACCGAGCCTTTACTACGAGTTTGTCTTTCTCCCGTAGCCCGTGTGGTATCCTCTGACAGTCACCCGGAGTGGAGATGGCATGATATTGGATGGACTACTGGGACTATTATGTGTGAAGGGTGATATGGGTAGCCCGGAACGCTATTTAAAAGTATGTTTATTTTACTGTAGACATTAGTATAATAGCGAAATATTACTATATAGTAAATAGTTTAACGGATCCTTAGAGGATGGGCGGTCCCAGGCATCCTTTAAGTTACTTGTATCTTTATTACAGTTCACTTGAGTTGGTTTACATTATATAAGTATATATTATCCTGACTCGAGTGTTTTGTGTTTTGCTTTACGCTCGGGTCAGCCTGAGTATTCACAGCTTTGGATTCTCTTCCTGGAGCTGGTCTTTCACTGGAGTTTCTACTTATCTACATATTTATCTACTTCTGTTTCAGCCGTATTAGTTTATCTCATGTATTAGTGAACTTCTATGTATTTGGGATTTCTATTCTGTTGTTTTTTCAGACTATATTATGTATTTGGTTTGAGACTCTGTTATAGTAGCTTCATGAACTACTATGTTATTTTATATTCCGCTGCGAGTTATTCTGTTTGTTCTGTGTCTGTGATTCTGTATATTTGATTTCATTTGCTCCAAATTTATTCACAATCTGTTATTTCGCATCATTCAAGTCTGACATGTGTGGATTATTGTCGATTTGAATGGTACGAAATTGGGGGTTGTTACATAAGTTGTTTGCTTTGGTATTCCTTGTTAGATGGGTTTACTCACGCTGGTTTCCAGCCTGACCCGGGTGTTACTTTGATGTAATGCTCGGGTCAGACCGAATATTACTGATTTTCAGGTCAGAGCGTTCTGGAGCTCAGGAGGCGAGCTGGATGGCAATATCGTATAGAATATTTCCGTTGTGTTTATATTATTATTAATCTGAGACATGTTAATTGTATATATTCAGTGACTGTATAGATATGTGAAATTCTGATGTATATTAAATGTAATCGATAAATATTGTATTCTTTTGTAAACTTTTATTTCTTATTATATTTTATCCGCTGCGAATGTGAGTTGTTGATGTTTTTGTTCTTCTTCTTCTTCTATCTCTTTCTTTTTTTCATAACTATCTGGAATTTTCGGATTTGAAAATTTCGGGTCGTTACATTTGGTATCAGAGCTGAAAGGTTAAGCGAGAACCTTGGCTCTGGTGGGATTTACTCATTTAATAGAGTCTGTAGTACTCTAAAAACGAGTTGAGTATATATATATGAGCGCGTACTTGTTATTTTCTTATAAAAGGTTTTAAATGATTTTATATAAAAATATATTTTGATATATATTAAGCAATATTTCCTTCTAACTAATATAAAGGTGATTGGTTGTTAATTATTGAAATTAAAATTAAGAAGTAATATAATACAACCAAATTGAAGTCTTGAATTAGAATTAAATGAAGTAGAAACAAAAATACAACCAAATCGAAATTTAATTAATTGAAAATGAAATTCTAAAATTAGGATTCAGGAATTAAATTATTAAAAGCTTTAAATAAATGGAAGTTTGAAATGGTATTCAAACTGAAATTTAATCTTGAATTTATAGAAATAAGAATAATATAAAAAGGAAATGGGACTTGTTGCAAACAACGGGTTGTTTGAGATTTGATTTGGATTCAAAACCAAGGGTGGTTTAAATTTATAAAACATGGCTGAGAGGGATAAGAAATAAATATGTATATATGTATGGATATACATGATATCAATAATAATTTGAAATAAACATTAAGAGATTGAGTTTTGATTTTTTTTCCTGAAGTGTGATGTAAAAACCCAAAGTAATATAAGTTTTGAACTTATAAGAGGGAAGGAATTTTGAAATTTGAAGTGCGAATTCGACTTGAGTAAGGTTGATTGGATTAAGTAAATTGAAATTTAACTTTGGGAAAAGTTAAATAAGTTAACAAGCAACCCGCATTTGAAATTTCAAGATGAAATTGGAATTGAATTTGGAAAGTAAAATGGTTGATTTGAACTGGGAATTTGTGTGATCTCAAAACGGGTTTGAGATTTAAAAAAAATTGAAAATAAATGGACGTTTTAAAATAAATTGGACGATTTCATCCTTTTGTTAATAAAAATCTATAAATTGAGAATTGTATTGTATAAATAATATAAATTTGAATAATTGAATTGTAAAATAAACTTATTTAAGAACTGGGTTCAAACTGAAAGATAAAATTGAGTAATAAATTAAAAATTTTAAAATGAAATTGTGTTGAATTGTTATTTGAATTTTGAGATACATAAGTAAAGATAATATAAAATGGAATTTTGAGAATTGGGATCAAAATAAAATTTGTTTTAAAAAAAAACTTTAAATACAAGTCAATTTGGTTAAGAAGGTAAACCAACCTTTGAGAGTTTAACTCGAATTTATATAACTAGAGATAGTTTAAACTCAAGATTGAAATTGAATCAGTTCAAGCTTGAATTGGGATTAAATAAATTTTAAGAGAAATTGGAGATATTCAAATTGGAGTTGGATCAATTTAAGTGGAAATTAGTTGGGGGAGTGAACAGTTTGACTCTTGATTATTTTTAATATAAATCGTTTTAATATAAACTTATTTTCTAGGCTATTTAATATATACAACTTTTCTTTCTTAAAGCCAAATTATTTTATACTTGGTTTACAATTATTTTGGAGCTATTTAATCATTTTTCAACTGTTTTCTAAACTAATTACTATTTTTCAACTATTTTACAAATAAATTATTGTTTTTCAATTACCTAAAATTTCTGGAACTATTTAACTATTTTTCAACTATTTTACAATTAGTTAACTATTTTAAAGCTATTTTGCAAACTATTAATTATTTTTCAACTACTTATCTATTTTTAAAATTTTCAAGCTATTTTCTAAATATAAACTGGACGGAGTTCAAACTGTTATTGATTTAAATACCCAACTGAGATAAGAATTGAAGTAATAATTCAATTAGAATTAAGGCAATTGTAAATAAGTGAAAGGGAATTAATGGAAATGTGAATAGAAAGGAAATTGATTTGGTTAATAATCAATAAAGATAAATACGTAGGATGTACGTATACTATTCTATTCGCACAGTGATTTGATCCAGATTCGGGCATTGAATTTCGAGATAGTTTATCGATCCGGGTTGTGATTTTTCACTCGATTTTCGACGACGAACCTGGATATGGATTGTTGATTGGTTCTAGGTATTCTCTATCATAGTTATGGCTATGCAAGAAGAATGACGGTTTCTAATCAAGAAACCAGATCTGAGTCCGCACAAGGAAGTCGGGTGGATGATACTAGTTCGGAAGTGAAATTGTGTGATCGAGTGAGTGATCGGATTGGTATAGCTTACTGATGATATGTGTACATCGTACGGATTTGAATGAAATTGATATTTGAAAGAGAAGTCAAATCTGAATATTTGATTTTGAATAAATGAAGCTATATATCTTTGTTATATGAGATAAAACTCCCCTTGATAAATCTATAACCAGAGGAAAATATTTTTGAAGGTGTTTGAAGTATAAAAAGGAGTTTTATACAAGTTTGAAAAGATCCAAGTTTTTAAATTTTATATATTTGAATATATATATAAAGGATCTTATGAGGATTTTGGAAAAAGGTTTTGGGAACCTTTGGATTTGGAAAGGCTTTTGATTTTTGGGTAAAATCAATAATGAAATTTGAAAAAAGCCTAGTTTGAGAAATATCGATTTGGGATAATCGATTTTGTGTAAAGGAGCCTTGTATGAGATCATACTAGGTGTATGATTTGAAGATACTATATGTGTATAGTATAAAATATTTTGATAATGGCTCTGGGGTAAAAGGCGCTCCCTTGAAATGAACTTCTCAGGAGTGCCACCGGGTGGTGCTGCCTTGAGCCCAAGGGGGTTCTAAAGTTGATCCTGTGAGGAGTCCGGACAAAACTAGTTCCTGGGGATTATGAGTAGTGTATACCATAGCGGAAGTCAAGTGTGCCGCTGAGAGCCAACAGTCTGCGTTTGATTTTATATCGGTAGACTGCGACCTATGGTATAACATAGCGAAAGTAGTGTGTGCCGCTGAGAGCCAACAATCTGCGTTTGATTTTATATCGGCAGACTGCGATCTATGTAGGAATGGAGAGGTTTCATTTCGACAGCGAAAATCAGTGGCCGCGGAGAGCCTGCAGTTACATGGACTTTTGTTGTGACAGCAACGTAACCCTGGATGTGACGGTGATCTGTAGTGTGGGATCCGTGGCGTAATTGAGAGGCCGCGGAGAGCCTGCAGTTGCATGGAATTTTGCTGCGACAGCAACGTAACCCTGGGATGTAACTGTGACCATGGATGGGGGTGATGATTTCCAGAGCATTCTCACCAAAGACATATCCTCTATTTTCAAAAACTGTTTCTATATTTTCAATAAAATTATTTTTCAAAACTATTTTCACTGGATGTTGGAAACGGGTTTGCCAAGTACTTATAGATTTTCAGTCGTACGCCTGATCAACGTATGACCGAATTTCGGTGGAAACGAGGATGGACCTGTCAAAACATCGAGTTATAAAAGTATTTTTATAAATACTGTTTTAGAAATATTATATAGATTTTTAAGGTAGTTTAAAAATAATCAAGTGAAATTTATCTGATCTAAGCATTCTAATAAATCTGGCTTCATTCCTTTTCGAGGACGAAAAGATTCAAAGGGGGAGGAATGTGACGACCCGGCATTTTTGCAGTATTATTTTAATGAATATTTAATTCAATTCAATGAAATGTAAACTGATCATTTTTAAATGAATATGACTTTTGGAATAATTGTCATTTATTTGTATAAATTTTTATATTTAAAAAATGAAATTTGATTTTGGAAATTTAAAAAAAATCTCTTAATAATAATGTTTAAAATAACACAATTCTATCTATATTAAATATAAATATAAAATATACTAATGCAAATATAAGTCATAAATCAAATATTTGAAGATTAAACTCTAATAAAACTGAGAAGTTACTCTAACAACAACTTATATGATTAAATGAAAATGAATCTTATAAATATTGAACATAAGTATAACATAAAAATATAGTTATAAACATAAGTTTATAGACATAAGGAAACTATAATATTAGTATAAGTATAAATAGACAAGTGGAAGAAGTACCTCACGGTTTGAGTTTAGATCAGAAGTTAATATATATAAAGTAATACATGACACAAATATGAATAAAGTGTTGTTCAAGCTAGATGAAAATTAAACAAAAGTCTGTAAACAAAACTTTTTTGTACAGATACATATCAGCAAAGGTAGGTAATCCCTGATATAAAAGATATATGCATTATTTAAGCTAGAAGTCAACAAAGACAAATATTTATAAACAAGATATCTGTATATATAAGCTAAGTGTTTGCCTGCAAATGGATACTTTCAAACATAATATCTTCATACAGCAAATTGCAAATATACATATGTATACCCAGGCAAACACAATTATGATATGTAAACTAAATAAGAAACAAAAGTACTTACTAATATCTCCTCAGCCGAAATAGCCTCCATTCATTAAAATATCTTTAGTCAAAAATTGTAGGCTAGAAAATAAAATTTGATCAATCAAAAGAAGAAGAACATTGACCAGATAATACCTCCCTCAAACATACTATTATCTTATATATATGTATACAATTCTCATTTTAGTTCGTTCTATAAACCATAGGAAACCAGAGAAATAAGAACAAATATATATAATAAACATCTTCATTTCTTAAAGCTTAAACTCAAATTTAATGCAAACTAAAAAAAAAGAACAAACTGGGCAGATTCATACTGCAGATTGTCAAAACATCAAAGTGGGCTTTGTCGGCAACTCTTGCAGGCGAGTGAACCTAAAATTTAAAGCTTTAAGTTTAATTTAAAAACATGTCATGATTTATTGATATATGGTGGTATATGCTTTGACCTTGAAAAAATCTTGTGTTGCTATATCTTCTCTGTTAAATTGTTACAGGGTGAATATGTTTTTTTCAAAATTCAAATTTTATTTTCTGCTAATCATTGAAAAGTTTTAATTTTTCAATCAAACAAGATATTAAACTTAGATTAAGATTTTTTTTTTAAAGCTGATTAAACCATCTTGGTATAGTATACCTCTGTATATTGTTTTACAGGAAAGCAAGTAGAAAGTTGGTAAATTTGGTTGTTGTAGAATACTAATTCAAGTTTATAACTTGAATTCTTGCTGCAAGTTAAGATTTTTAAATCAAAGACGAAGGTTTTTAGTTCAGTATGCTAAAAGCAGTTTGATTTTGAATAAAACTTGCATTTTTACCATTTTCTAACAATCGAACCCATTTAAAATGTGGAAAATTTATTTGAAGCTTGTACAAACATGGTTAATTTTGAGAAAACTATCACAGAAAGTTTTCATTGCATAAATTAAATAAATAAGGCCGAATTAGGGTTTTTTGTTCAAGCTTTCGGTCATGTCTGAAATGTGATGAGTTCGACGTCTTTACGTGTTCAAGCTTCGTGCAATTTTGGGAAATGGTTGCGTGGCGTGTTGTCGAGGTGGGGTCGAAATTTAGGGAATGTGACGACCCCACTTCCTACGCCCAGGAAGAAGCATCGTTAATAAGAAAGAAAGAGGTGAGAAAATAGAAAAGATAGAGAAGAAAGAACAACAACATCAGAATCTCACAGCGGAACGAATGAAATATAATAATCACATAAGTATTTACATAGTATATAACATCAATCAGAGTGATACATATAGTACATCACATACTAGACAGTTATAAACACCTGTCTAGTTATACAACTCAATACACAATACATCACAGAGATACCACACAGCGGAACTAAATATATATCTAAAACGCTGAAGCCTCCTGCTCCATTGCTTCTCCAAATTCGTCAAAGCTAAACCTGAATCCCTTGGCTACCCGTAAAAATTTGGGTACCCGAGAGTTTATGAAAAACAAAATAAACTTCGGGTCAGACATGGGTCTGGTATGAGTAACAGGTTAATGTTGCTTAATTTTGAAAAATCCTTTGAAAACAAAAGGTATCACGTAAGACTTCCCACACATAAACATGGAAAAGTTTTTACCTTACGCTAACCAAAACATTTGATAGGAAATCCAGTGATATTATAATAGGTCTAGGGTTTTCAAGTAAATAGAAAATAGACGAAATTGTTACATGATTAAGTTCTAGCTACTAGCCACAAAAGTGGGTAATAAAATCAAAACCGTAGGCACTTATTGGATTATGGATTCCATACAATGGCAGGGCTACTGGGGTACCGCCCGTCACAGTACGTGGCCAAGATCAACGTACCGAGGATTACTCCCTTCATCCCCTGCAACACAAGGCCGGAACCATTCCTTACTGAACAGTCCCGAACAAGGTAAACCCCGCAGTTGGCTGCAGACCAACCGCCCACTAAGCCGAATAAAAAGGGACATATAGACAGGGGAATATCCTTGTCCTGCTTGGGAATGACCCACCTAACCTTGCTGCACCTCCCCTGTTTTAGCCATTCCCGGTTGATGAGGCTTGAGGTTACGATTACCTTTATAGAACATATCTCTTAGAATGCTCATCGTCCGCCTGACGATGTGTTGAAAGCATTCAATCCATACAAGTTCGTTCCGGGTTCGAACGAAACCGAAGGCAGCATCTCGTTACACTCATTTTGGAATCACCCTCAGAGTTAACGACGATAATCCTTGCATTCTGAATTTTCATCTTCACTTCAGATTCACGACCTATCGTTAATTTGGAAACGATGTGGTTTTCAGATATTCCTAATGCGGAAAACCGATCCCGGTCTCATCGAAATCCAAAGCGTGTCTTTTAAGGCCAAGTTGTCTATTTAGTCTTAACAGTGAATTCAATATTATCAATATACACAGATAGACAATTCACATCTCATAATAGATAATCACATCATCATCATAAACAGATAATTAATATCATCATTCAAACAGATAATTAAATATTATCATCCTTAAATCATACATCCATAACACATAGATATTATTCATCCACATCTGAGATCACAATCAATCAACGAAATATCAATATCATCCATAAGCATGATTTATGAATCACAATCTACAATTAATTTAAAATGAATTAAATTAACTACTTCTATTTTTAATTAATTTAAAATAAATTAAATTAATTACTCATTCCATAAATCCTGCTCTCCCAATCAATAATTGATTATCAATCACATTAATTAATCATTCTCTAATTACAAGAAGAGATTTAGTCTTCAATTAATTTCTCAAATGAATTATTCTAAATTATTCATAGCAAATTAACAATTCTTAAGTTACATCATTAATTATATTAATTAATGATCTTCCATTTATATTAAATTGTTTTATTTAATCCAATTATATTATGTGATTACTCTTTAATTAAACACAATTATTAATCACACTTGATTAATAACAAACCAGTAATTAACTAGCCTTAATTACTTATTAATCATCCCATGATTAATTTATTCCATAAATTAATCCCTTGATTAATTACAAAAGAAATTCCCAAATTACTTCACTTACAAATCATCTTGTATTAATTTCATCAAGTAATTATCATCTAATTACTATTCTAAGTAATTATATCCCATTAATTACACTAAGTAATTACACATACCAAATCATCAAATGATTTCTTAAAATTAATTAATTAACTTAATTTAAATCTTATTATCAATTACTTCTAAATTCAAATTAATCATCTTTGATTTAAATATCCTTTTGCTGCATTCCAGTAGTTTTCCTTGATTTATTTACAGAAATTAATTTTGAATAAATCCATTAATTAATTACATTTATATAGATTTATTACCATTTAATAATCTTGTTGATTTATTATTTCCAAATAAACCAATTTCTTAATTACATTTCATCATTAATTATATTAATTAATGATTTCTATTTACATCTTCATTTGTTAACTTTATTAAGAATACACATCTTCAAATTACAAATATTAATCCTCTAGATTAATTCATACAGTAATTAATCATTCATAATTAATTACTTCTTAATAACACTCTTCATTAATCCCTTGATTAATTTCAAGTAATTATATTCTAATTACTTCCATTAACAACATCATCCAGAAATTTACTTCCAGTAATTATCCACCAATTACTTCTCTAAGTAATTTAATTCCAAAATATCAGTTAATTTAAACTAAATTAATTAACTCAAATCAATTTTCACAATTAATAAGTAATTAATTTCTAATTAATTTTCAAATAAATAATTTACATTTAAACTATTGAATTAATTAATCTAATTAATTTATTACAAAATCAATCACATTAATTAATTATGAAATAATCTAGTTAAGGATCTTCATTAATACTTATTTAATTATTTTCTTCTGAAATAATTAACTTAGTTTTATCATTATTAATTATAATTTTGATTAACCATTAAAATTTAATAATTTAAATAAAAATCTAATTTATGATCCTCAATCACACATTAGTTAATTAATTCATGAATTAACTTTAATTACTACTTTTAAACTCATACTTACTAAATTAATTAATATTCATCATTAATTATCCTTATCTAATTAACTTAAAGATTAATGTATATAAAATTCTAAAACTTCATGAATTAAAGTAAATCATTCTTATTATTGATTATGTTTTCAATTCCAATATGTTTAAAACATTTATTTCAATTTACTTTCTAATTAAAAACCAATTTATCATTAATAAAGTTTTAAAACAATTTTTTTTTTTCAAAACTCTTTGTAAACTTACATGTTCAATTGCACTTAAAACTTATTTGAATAAATTTAAATTATAAAACTTTAATTTAGTTTCAAATCTAGAAATCAAGTCCAAGTCCTGATCTCAAATTTCGAGTTAACTTGATTCAATTTTCCTTAACAGTTTAAATTTTCATTTGAACTCAATTCTAGTCTTGAAAATACTTTAGTTTTTAAGCACTTTTAAATTATTCAAATAATTTAAATTTTGAAAACTTTATTATTTCTAACTCTCTTTCAAACTAACTTATATTCACTATTTAAACTTGAGTTAGAGCTAGTTTCAACTTTGATTACATTTTACAACCAAGTTTTCAAAACTGTAAAAAAACAGCTACAGGTTTAAAAACCTGAATACCAAAAACCCGTCCCCTTCACTTGTTACTTCGAGTAACATACGAGCTTCCCCAGATAAAACAACATAATCGCTTCGAGTTTCCCAGCGCACGCGCGAAAATGAAACGAGAAACAAAACCTAGAAAAACAACAAACTCAACACACCCCAATACCTGTCAACGCCACGCGCACAGTGCCCCCACCACCGGAGGCCACCAAACACCGGTTACGTCATCAACCACCTTCCCTCAACCTCCCTGCAAAACCACATGTCACTCGCACGCCTACGCTAGTCGCGGTGATCACAACTTCCAGACGCAGTAAAAATTAGGTTTAGAAACTTTAAATCCATGCCGACGCTTCCACAACCCAATTTGCCGCCATCACCTATTTTTCCTAGCTCCACGGCAACCTTCTCTACCCCTTGTCAGAGTCTCGACCCCCCATATCCACTTGATCACCCACGGCCACTCAAAATGCCTGAAATGGTTACACTCGAGCTATACCTCACCCCCTCCACTAAAAATCACCATATTCATTTTAAAAATCATAATTTGATTCAACTATTCGATATATGTACCTGAATTGATAAAACAAGATATTCAAATTTTTGATGTTATTGAGATGCTCAGTTCTATTTTTTTCCTTTTTCTGTTTCCAGAGTCATATTATTATCACTTTGGTTTAAGTGAAATCTTAAACTAATATAGAAATAAAACTTACAGATTTCCTTTAAATCTTAGAGCTAAACAAGGATTTATTTAAAGAGTTTGAATTTAAAAGAACAAAACTGGAAACAGAGAATATACCAAGTTTAATTACCTGCACACAAACATACTTCAGGAATTCAGAAACATAAACACACAACCATACTCTATAATACAATATTTATCACTGCAATAACTTCAAAACTAAGTTATACTTTTAACTCCTTAAAAAAAAAGAGTTACTCACAGCAAATAGAAAACACAGTATGCAGGCTTGAGATACGCAGAACATCATCTCACAAATATCCAGAGAAAAATGAGTATATAAATGTTCACACAATTTATTTAAGCATTCAAATATTGGCATGCATCAGAATATAAAACTTAAGTAAATCGTAAAAGTGTTACTCACCAATATATGAAAGAACAGAGGCACTGTTGTTGAAGCATGCTTTGAAATTTACAGGCTTCACTTTCCTTGATTCTCAGTTGTATTATTCTTGGTTGATGTTCAAGAAGAAGCTTTGTTGAGTTTGAAATGGGTTTTTAATGAAGTTATTTTAGTTTTCACTTAGTTCGAACTGAATATGCAGTTTTATAGAATAGGAAAAGAGATAGGGTTATAATTATGTTTCATGAAATTATGACAATATAGCATACAATCTTGTTTGCAGATTTTAAACCAGAGATATTTTATAAATGTAGGCTGATATGTATTACAATTGTGTACTAAAAGATCTTTCATTAATTACTTTTGTTTGTTTTGTTTGCTTAAGAATGTATTTCTGTCTTCTAGAGCAAGCTTTATACATACATTAGTTTTTGTTTTTATCTTGCTTTCCAAATAACACTTGAACTGATATGAAGGTAAGTTAATAGATACTTACATTTGCAGTTTATAACATCATGGTGTTTGTACAACAAAACAGATATATTTGTTGTATGCTAGAAAGATTTTTCATTGATTACTTTGTTTTATTTAATTTGGCCTGCACCTATATTTGATTTGCTTGTACTTAGCTATTTATGTGTTATGCATAAATATGTTACTTATCTTATATTTTATTTCCTTTTGAAAACTCAGCCTGCACATATTCAACCGAATTTGTATAATCATATAATGGCCTTGGTGCTTTAAACATATACATATGTGTTGCAGTTTACTTATATTGGTTTACAAATTTGAAAATTCTTTTGTTTCAAGTTTCATTGTTGTCTAGTTATTGTATTTTTTTGGAATGTATGTGACTTGTTATTATTTTTGAAATGTATGTAAATGTTATCATTTTATTTTGTTTGCTGTTTGAAATTTATTGAACTTTATAGTTATTATGTTACTCAACCCAATTTTATCTTATATGTCTTGTATTTTTATTTATTTATATTATTTAAAAGTAACTCATTTAACAATTTGAAATAATGAATAAATTAAATCATTTTTTTATTATAAACTACATATTTATTAGTGTATGTTAATGAATTTATTGACAAAATTATATTAAAGACTCATATATATTGTTTAAATCCATGTTTTAATCAAACTATACTAAAAAGAAAAGTAAACAAATCCTTTGTTAATAAATTTTAAATTTAAACTTAAGTTAAAATGAGTTTTGAACTATTTAAACATTTACTTATATATTTAAAACTCTATATTTATTTATTTAGCCTTTGAAAAGTTTACATTAAATAAAACATAATTTCTAATTCACTAAAATATATACATTAGTATTTAAACATATTTTATTAATTAAATTTTAAAACAAATTCATCTATTTACAATGTATACAAATATATACATATATAAATAGAAAACAAACAATTAATTTCTAACAGATAAAATTTATCAATTGAATATTTATTAAAAGAAAAGTATCAATTCAGATTTAATTAATAAAAATATATCAAATCAATTTAATATTTAATGCAGATTATTAAATTGATATTGCTATAAAATTCCGGGTCGTCACAGGGAACTTCGATGGCCTGTGCGGCGGTGGCGAGACATTTTGATGGGGGGTAGTTGGTGACATCCATTCGAGCCAATACCTAAATTTCGATTTGAAATTTTCGAAGGCATTCTGAGTTTGGATTTCGAATCTATGGGGGATTGGTGACTATCCGAGGGTCGTATGGTTCGTCGGAGCTTGGTCGCGACGCCGTGCACGTGCACGGCGTGAGGAATGGTCTCAATGGGATGTTGGTGAACGACCTCGAGTCGTTGCTCGAGTATTGTGGTCGCTTCTTCGCGTTGGTATTCGAGGATGTGAGCATGCTTTGTTTTTCTGTTGCCAAATTTTTAGTTGAGTTTAAAATCTGAACTAACTAAAAAAAAGAGAGAAGAAGAAGATGAGCACGGGTGTCGGGGCAAGGAGGGTAAGTAGCTCGAAGATCCCTTGGGTTAGGAAGGGGGAGTGCTCGGGTTTTCCTACTGTAGAATACTAAAAAAAAATAAAAAAAATAACAAAGTTAAGCAGACTGATTCAACCAGTTTAAATCTCTGTAAACTAAATAAAGGTTTAAAAGTTTAAGTTGAAAATTTAATTCAAGTTTTAATTATTAGTTAATGTTTAACAATGTTTTCAAAACTCTTAATTAATTATTCTAATTAAGTAATTAACTTAAGTTAATATAAAATTGAGTTAACATTTAAGTTTTGTAGTTAATAATAAATTGATTTTCAAATTGTAAGGAAGCCTGTAAAATGTTAATTAAGTAGAATAGTTAATATTAATTTATTAGTTTAGGAGACAAATAAGAATGATGACTATTAAATAGTGCTTAGAGTCTGGTTAATTATTAATAAATTGATAAATAAAGTTGTAATTAACAACTTAAGGTTAATTAACAAATGATTAGTAGTTAAGTAATCAAGTAATTTAATTAACTAATGACTAATGATTAATTAACTAGTAACTAATAAATACTTAATTGGTAATTAGGTTGTGTTAATCAATAATTAAGGTTTATTACTTAATGGTTAAAGATTAAATAATCTGCAATTAAGATTTATTAATTGGGTATTAGGGTAATTAAGGGATGGATTACCAGATTGAAATTTATTTGTAAATAAATTAAAGGTAAACTCTTGGAGATTTAGTTAAATATAAATACTTGATGAGATTTAAGTGAAGCAATGCATAATTACAGGATGTAATAATATAAAAGGAATTATTTAATGGGAAGAAATAAAAGGTGTAACGATCCAGAATTTTTGATAATTAAAATATGAATATTTAATTAATTTTAAATATTAATAAGTGAATTTATAAGTCGAATAAATTTTATTTTGAATTATTGGATTTAATTGGATTTTTAAATCGATAATTTAATATGTTAAATTATGAAAATAATTGAAAATTGAGTTAAATATGATTGAAAATGATTTGTAAAATTTTATTTTATCATATTGAAGTTAGAATGATATTTTAGAATTTTTAAAATTGAACTAAAAGTTTATTTGTGAAAATTGAATATTTTAATATTAAATCGACTAGTGAAAATAGTCAATTTTTGAACAGTCTCAGAATTGAACGAAACCAGTTCCATTGGATCCGTAATAGTTAGTTATTACTGGATTTCAATTTTCGTGTCAATCGGAGTTATCGTTTGATCGTGGCAGCTCGAAACGCATCGAATTATTTTTAATTTTAATTTAGCGAGTTAAAATAGCCATTTTTCAAAAATTCTCGGATTTCGACGAAACCAGTTTCATCGGATCCGTAATGTGATATTATTGTAAGGTTTCAAATTTCAAGTCAATTGGATTTACCGTTTGTCCGGTACAAATTAAAACGCCTAGAAAATCGTTTAAATCGGTTTAATTTAAATTGAGCGTTTATAGCCATAACTCGCACAGATGTCCGAATTAGCTTCCGAAACCTGTTCCATTGTGTCCGAAACGCAGGGTAAACCCTAGAAACACTGGTTACGGTGCGTAAATCGGAGTTCGGAATTTCCGGATGAATAGTGTTCGATTTTTTCCTATAAATATACCACAAATTCTCAAAAAATTAAAAAAAATAACTAAACCCTAATTCAACTGCACAGCTGCCCCCTCCTTTTCAACGGCCAGAAACTCATGATCGTTCTCCTCCAATTTCTCAAAATCCATGCATCGATTCGTGAAAGTATCAACTACAATATCGTTAAGCACGATGAGAGCTTCGATGTGAACGGCTGTGATGGGTTTTCGTTGAGTAGATAGACGGCAAAATGGGGTTAAAAGTCGCGCGTTCGGCCTAGAACTGCGCGCAACATGGGGGGCCGAGCCTGGCCGTGCTAGGGGTGGTGGTGGAGTAGAGCGTTGGCTTCACAATGGCGCTTCCTGATCGGCTTCACGTTGCTCGAGTGGGTCGCGATTTGTAACCCTAATTACGTGTAAATGGGTTCTTTGTTCGGCCTCTATCTGTAGCCGTGCGCACGAAGAAGGAAGAGGGGGGGGGGTGCGTTCTACGATCAGGATGATGGAATGCAGGATCCAAGGGCTAGGATTAAATATAGGTTTATATATATAAAATTTAAGTTGTAAATTAATTATCTTTTAATTCGTGTAAACTTCATAATAGCATATCTTTTTCATACGAGGTCGAAAACACGCGAAACCAGTTGCGTTGGAATCGTATGGACGAGCACTACGCGATGAAATTGGATTGGAGTCGTTTGGAGTTAGTGAAAATTTTGGGTAAAATTAAACGTCTGTTTAATTTTATTCGAAATAAATCGCTAAAACGGAAATAAAATCAAGGTGAGAACTTCTCACTCAATCGAATCAGTTTCGATTTTATTTTAAATAGTTAGATTTAAAATATTTGAATGCATGTTTGAATGATGATTGTTATCTATTGATTGTTAAATAGACATTATACGCCGTTAGTAAGCGGATGTTATTTATTAA
Organism: Allium cepa; assembly: GCA_030765085.1. Taxonomy (NCBI): domain Eukaryota; kingdom Viridiplantae; phylum Streptophyta; class Magnoliopsida; order Asparagales; family Amaryllidaceae; genus Allium; species Allium cepa. The sequence continues at coordinate 346,038,169 of CM060938.1, forward strand.
AAACATATACCGCGAATATTTCATAAACAGTGAAATTGGTATTATATATAATAGCAATATATATATATTGGCATATGTATATATTGGAGTTATTGATTTCCCGCATTTTTTGTTTAGCGGATGAGACCCTATTGCGCCGTCTATTAAGCGGATAATATTTTAAATCCCATATACCGCGATAATTTCGTACTGGAGCGAAATTGGTATTGTGCTAATGTTTGTGGATGCAGGAAAACAGGTTGGAGGGATCCAACTGGATTCCTCAACAGTATTTATTTGATTTCAGATATTTTTATATTTGATGGATTATCATATCGATATATGATATCGTTGTTGTCGTGATTGACTATTTGGTGTGTAGCATCATTGGACCAAATTTTGAAACTTTAAAATGATTTTTAAAGTGATTTTTGAGAAGTATACGTTTTATAACATAATTTTGGAATTGATCCATTTTATATAAATAAACGTTATAATTTTTTTTTAGTTATAAAAAATTATGATTTTTGAGAAATATAGTAAAAACTGATTTTTGAGAATACGATGCTAATGATTTTATAAAATAGTTTAATTTGGGAAATTTGAAATTATTGTGAAAAGTTTAAATATAGGATTTATAAAATATAATTATTTTATAAATCAAGAGAACGGTGAAATAATAAAGGAGATTAAAGACATTTTAAAAGAATAATATAAATTGATTTATATTAAGAGATTTATGAATGGATATTTATAAATTGAAATATTGATATTATAAAACGAGTTTTTATAAGTGTTTGAATGAAGTGAAAATGAATTTTTGTGAATGAATGGAATTTATAGAATTATAAATGGAGAAGTTATAAATGAGATTTATAAATGGATATTTATAAATTGAAATATTGATATTATAAAACGAGTTTTTATAAGTGTTTGAATGAAGTGAAAATGAATTTTTGTGAATGAATGGAATTTATAGAATTATAAATGGAGAAGTTATAAATGAGATTTATAAATAGTAAGATTTATAAATTTGTGAAGTTATTAAAAGAATAGTTTTGAATAAATCATTGAATCTTATAAGTTATAAGATTTATAATTATGAAGTTTAAAAGGAACGATTTTGTAAATAATCGTTTTATAAACATTTAACTTATAATGTGAACCTTTGGTATATAATTGAGTTATAAATCGAATAGGTTAATAAAGGAAATTTATAAAAGGAAGTAGTTATAAAATAAATAGAAATGGAATTTATAAACGTTGTTTTATAAATTCGCAAACGACTTATTTTGATAAGTAAATTGTTGAAACTTAGTAATGGAGTTATATTCACGTTTTTGAACTGTGAATGATCCTTTGAAATAAAATGAATAAAAGGATGAAATTTGTTAAACATAGTATATTCACGTTTTTGAATAGTGAATAATATGTTAAAGAAAATGTTTAGAATGTGATATTTTAAATAGAATAAAAACGAACTAACGATGTTTTAAAATGTGTTGAGATTCGAAACCATAGATTTCAACATTTATTGTTGAAATAGACGTTTTCGAGAAATAGAAGGAAATGGTGGACTATAACACTGTTGTTATAGTAAATGATTTCCGAAAGGAAATGTTTTGTATAGTATTGGGATTTATATATCTATTTTAATTCCGAATCCCTATACTAGTGATTTTGGGTTGTCGTAACGATGTTTTACGCAACATTCGTTTTGGCCCAAATAAATATGTTAAGAGAATGATTTCCTTAAAGAATGAAATATATACTTAATCTCGATTTAAGTATATTGAATATTTTCTAAGTGTTGAAAATAAATAAAATTTGTGAATTACTTATGAATAAATAAGTATGGAAATGTTTTTCCAATATAAAGTGAATATTAGAGAATTTATCTTTTTGAAGATAAATTGAAATGAATAATTGAAATCGTATATTCATAGATATTTTGAAATATAAATTCACTATGGAATTTATAAAAGAAAGGGGAACTTGTTTAAAAATAAATATTGATTTATTTTTGACATATTAAAATTATATATCTTGTAAAGATATTTTGGAAAATAAATAATTTGGAAAATTATTTGGAATCTGGTGATGTGTGCATATCCATTGATAGTTCAATAACCGACTATCAATATTTCCCTTTGAATGGGTAATTAATGTGATTTGTTTGAATGTGAATGCCACACTTATTTTTGAATAAGCGCTCACTATTCGGGTTAACCGGGAAAGGACCATGGGGTCGTATAACCCATTCCGAATATGTGATACGTCGTTGTGAATTGCATTTGAAGATCGGTGTTGAAGACCGGATATTTGCGAGAGCGATAGGATGACCTGTCGATTGACTCTGCACCGAGTTGCTCCGGTATTGAGTTCTCCATATGTGATGGTGAATCCGATCAGGATTGTGAATATCCGGATTGCAAGGACTTCTTTGTAAGTGCCTTCGGTTCTGTTCGAGCCCGGAACAGACTTGTATGGATTGTGTGTCTGACATTACAAATTGAGATATAAAGCCGATTTCTTTCAAATATATTTCTGTTGGTGGCGGAGAATTTATTCTCTTAGCTTAACACCCTTCTCTGAGACGTACGAGCTCAAAGGTTATATAGTTGAAGTTATCAGCGATATATTCCCAATTTGGTAATGTGACATGCTGAGTGTTGCTGTGAATGATCATTGTGTTGATTATTTGTGATAGGATCTTTTATTGGATCGTCTATCCTAGTGATCATTTCTATGATCATTTGTTTGACCCAAAGCATGGCTTTTGTATAAAGTATGTTTTGTGGACGTGACTTCGTCGAGCCTCACACCCCGGAATGGTCAAAACAGGAAAGATGCGGCAAGGTTATGAGGGGTAGCTCCCTTTAGGGTGTGTGCATTTCCTTCTGGAAAAGGGTGGTGTCATGGTATGGAGCCCAGATGCTTACTCGTGTTGAAACACTTTTTATTATGGTGTGATGTTGATTTGAGAGCTCTCGGATAAAGGTCCCAAAGGACCGGGGGATGGCATGCTCGTGTCAGTAGTTACCCAGTTAGGGGTAACCCGGCCTTGTGTTGGCAGAGATCCGGTTTGGTTCTCGGGGATGTCCATCCAGAGGCATTCTCATGTGGCAATGGGAAGTTCCTTGGCCTGATCATTCGTTGGAAATCCAAAGAAACAATACGTGACTTGTACGGTTTTAGTTGTAGAACCTGCCATCTAATATGGTAGCTATTAGTAGGCATAATATAATGGTACCTATGCTGGCTAAGATTTATATTCTACTTTCGAAAAGATTTTTTTCTACACTATGCACTAATAATAATATCAAAAGTTTCTTTTTAATGCGTATCAAGCATCTTTGACTATCATAAGGAGAAATCTCCTCCAAGTCTGCGTTTGCATTGTGTGTGTGGCGGGAGGTCTTATGGTAGTCTCATTTTTAAAAGCATTGCGAATTGAATTTAAAAATATTCTTCTATTTTGATTTTTAAAGATAAATAAACTGTTTTGAGTTCTCACACCAGTCACATGACTGACTCGGAGTTTATTGTTTTCCTTCCTAAACTCTGGGTGCCCACCAATTTCCACACGGGCAGTCAGGAGTTAGGTTTATCAGGATATTCTGGAGTTGCTGGAGGCAAGATGGATGACATGGCGTATTACTAGTTATATAGTATTTCTTTTTCCGCTGCACTGTTTGTTGTTGTATGTTGTTATACACTCTGATGATATGATGTAATGAAATGTATAAAATGTAATAACTGATATAGTTCTTTGTTTAAAGATTATTCATTTATTATTATATGTTGTTCCGCTGCGAATTGTGAGATTCTGTTGTTTTCTGTTCCGTTCTATTTTCTATCTGTTCTGTGTTTTCTCTATTTTCTTTCTGTTCTGTTCTCTGTTCTATTTTCCTTTCTCTCTATTTCCTATCTTCCTTCTCTCTTCTTCTCTCTTTTCTTTTTCTTAAACCATAACATTTCGGGTTTCCGGCCTTCGATTTCTCGGCAGTCGATAAAGTGAGTGTCGATGTTGAATTTTCGAAAGTCGAAAATTTTCGGGACGTTACATTTGGTATCAGAGCTTATGGTTAAGCGACAACCATGGTTCTGTTGGGTATTACTCGTTAGAGATAGAGTCAGTAGTACTCTAGAATGAGTTTGAGTGTAATAATAGCTATGAGAGCGTATTTGTTAGTGAATATAAAATTGTTTTGTATTGTGATGATTGGTTTGTTGAGTGGCATATGAACCTTCGTCAGCACGGTCTGTACAACTATGCTGAAGGGGTTTATAAACACTTGAATAGAACAATTCGACACAATATTGATTTTAAAATTGGGTAAATGAAATAATTTTACCTTGAGTATATTTTATATATAAAGAAATAATTTTTCAGAATTATTAAAGTATAAATACGTTTGATTGTTTAGTTGTTTGAATAATCTAAATTAAAGAATAATTGTATAAGCAAAATAATTATAAGAATTGAATTATAATTAAAGTGATTTACAATTGTGAAATAAACTTATATATATAAGAAGTGAAACTATATGAATATATTTATGAATATGAGTTGTAAATGAAATTCAACTGTAGAAATTGAATTGAATTAATGGATTGAATATTAATCAATTAAATGTGAATTAAGTTGATATGAAATAATGAATGTAAGTGTTAATTCATTAAAATCTTATGTTATTGGAAGTTGAAAGATTGAATGGAAATCAATTTAATTGAACCAATTGAAAGTGATGGTGTTAAAACCAAATTGAATGAATATAAGCAAAGGAATTTGGTTGTAATGAATATACATTGATTGTTATATGGTTGTTAGTTGATTGATTGTATATAATTCATTAAGTGTTAATGAAATTGAATTAGCAAAATTTGAAGCTAAAGGAATTGAATTCAAATTAGAAGTAAATAAATTTGAATAGAATTGAATTTGATTTGGAAGTGAACCAACTTGAATATGAATTAGTGAATATAAACTAATTGAAAATGAATGTTAGTAAACATCCACTGTTAATGAATCGAATATGATTAAATGGAAAACCTATTTCATTGAATATTAATGAGAATATAAATGAATGTTTATTGGTTATGAATGCTAGTTGGTTGATGGTCGCATCTGTTGTTTGTTTGCATTTGCTATGTTGGCATATATAGTTATTATGTTGCTATATGATGTATATCAATACTATTGTCATACATGCATGTTCTCATGTTGTTTGTTGAGTGATTAGTAGGTGCGGATTGCGTTTGCTTCGCATTTGGAGCTCGCTTTCGCGCTATATTAGCCGTATATGCTCGCTAATAAAATATAAGGTACATATCTCGGATTACATACCGTACTTTTATATTTTTTTCCCTTCGGGATGCCTCATTACTTGATGAGATGTATATTTGTGATATATATACTGTCATTTTTTTTTCGGATCGAGCCGCGCAAAGGAGACTATGGCGAATTTATCCGGAAATTTAAGGCGTTAGAAAAATTTGAGAAAATTTGGAAAATTTTGAAAACTTTAACTTTGATTTGGAATCGAAAATTAAACAATAGTAATTGTTTTTGAAAAGATAACTAAGTATGATTTGAAAACTTAGTAAAGTTATTGTAAGAAGTTTAACTATGGATTTTATGGAAAGTTAATAAATTCTGTAACTTTTCTTACTTAATAATTTCGAGGACGAAATTCTTTTAAGTGCGGAAGATTGTAACGATCCAGAATTTTTGATAATTAAAATATGAATATTTAATTAATTTTAAATATTAATAAGTGAATTTATAAGTCGAATAAATTTTATTTTGAATTATTGGATTTAATTGGATTTTTAAATCGATAATTTAATATGTTAAATTATGAAAATAATTGAAAATTGAGTTAAATATGATTGAAAATGATTTGTAAAATTTTATTTTATCATATTGAAGTTAGAATGATATTTTAGAATTTTTAAAATTGAATTAAAAGTTTATTTGTGAAAATTGAATATTTTAATATTAAATCGACTAGTGAAAATAGTCAATTTTTGAACAGTCTCAGAATTGAACGAAACCAGTTCCATTGGATCCGTAATAGTTAGTTATTACGGGGTTTCAATTTTCGTGTCAATCGGAGTTATCGTTTGATCGTGGCAGCTCGAAACGCATCGAATTATTTTTAATTTTAATTTAGCGAGTTAAAATAATCATTTTTCAAAAAGTCTCGGATTTTGACGAAACCAGTTTCATCGGATCCGTAATGTGATATTATTGTAAGGTTTCAAATTTCAAGTCAATTGGATTTACCGTTTGTCCGGTACAAATTAAAACGCCTAGAAAATCGTTTAAATCGGTTTAATTTAAATTGAGCGTTTATAGCCATAACTCGCACAGATGTCTGAATTAGCTTCCGAAACCTATTCCATTGTGTCCGGAACGCGGGGTAAACCCTAGAAACGCTGGTTACGGCGCGTAAATCGGAGTTCGGAATTTCCGGATGAATAGTGTTCGATTTTTTCCTATAAATATACCACAAATTCTCAAAAAATTAAAAAAAAAATAACTAAACCCTAATTCAACTGCACAGCCGCCCCCTCCTTTTCAACGGCCAAAAACTCATGATCGTTCTCCTCCAATTTCTCAAAATCCATGCATCGATTCGTGAAAGTATCAACTACAATATCGTTAAGCACGATGAGAGCTTCGATGTGAACGGCTGTGATGGGTTTTCGTTGAGTAGATGGACGGCAAAATGGGGTTAAAGGTCGCGCGTTCGGCCTAGAACTGCGTGCAACATGGGGGGCCGAGCCTGGCCGTGCTAGGGGCGGTGGTGGAGTAGAGCGTTGGCTTCACAATGGCGCTTCCTGATCGGCTTCACGTTGCTCGAGTGGGTCGCGATTTGTAACCCTAATTACGTGTAAATGGGTTCTTTGTTGGCCTCTATCTGTAGCCGTGCGCACGAAGAAGGAAGAGGGGGGGTGCGTTCTACGGTCAGGATGATGGAATGCAGGATCCAAGGGCTAGGATTAAATATAGGTTTATATATATAAAATTTAAGTTGTAAATTAATTATCTTTTAATTCGTGTAAACTTCATAATAGCATATCCTTTTCATACGAGGTCAAAAACGCGCGAAACCAGTTGCGTTGGAATCGTATGGACGAGCACTATGCGATGAAATTGGATTGGATTCGTTTGGAGTTAGTGAAAATTTTGGGTAAAATTAAACGTCCGTTTAATTTTATTCGAAATAAATCGCTAAAACGGAAATAAAATCAAGGTGAGAACTTCTCACTCAATCGAATCAGTTTCGATTTTATTTTAAATAGTTAGATTTAAAATATTTGAATGCATGTTTGAATGATGATTGTTATCTATTGATTGTTAAATAGACATTATACGCCGTTAGTAAGCGGATGTTATTTATTAAAAACATATACCGCGAATATTTCATAAACAGTGAAATTGGTATTATATATAATAGCAATATATATATATTGGCATATGTATATATTGGAGTTATTGATTTTCCGCATTTTTTGTTTAGCGGATGAGACCCTATTGCGCCGTCTATTAAGCGGATAATATTTTAAATCCCATATACCGCGATAATTTCGTACTGGAGCGAAATTGGTATTGTGCTAATGTTTGTGGATGCAGGAAAACAGGTTGGAGGGATCCAACTGGATTCCTCAACAGTATTTATTTGATTTAAGATATTTTGATATTTGATGGATTATCATATCGATATATGATATCGTTGTTGTCGTGATTGACTATTTGGTGTGTAGCATCATTGGACCAAATTTTGAAACTTTAAAATGATTTTTAAAGTGATTTTTGAGAAGTATACGTTTTATAACATAATTTTGGAATTGATCCATTTTAAATAAATAAACGTTATAATTTTTTTTTAGTTATAAAAAATTATGATTTTTGAGAAATATAGTTAAAAACTGATTTTTGAGAATACGATGCTAATGATTTTATAAAATAGTTTAATTTGGGAAATTTGAAATTATTGTGAAAAGTTTAAATATAGGATTTATAAAATATAATTATTTTATAAATCAAGAGAACGGTGAAATAATAAAGGAGATTAAAGACGTTTTAAAAGAATAATATAAATTGATTTATATTAAGAGATTTATAAATGGATATTTATAAATTGAAATATTGATATTATAAAACGAGTTTTTATAAGTGTTTGAATGAAGTGAAAATGAATTTTTGTGAATGAATGGAATTTATAGAATTATAAATGAAGAAGTTATAAATGAGATTTATAAATGGATATTTATAAATTGAAATATTGATATTATAAAACGAGTTTTTATAAGTGTTTGAATGAAGTGAAAATGAATTTTTGTGAATGAATGGAATTTAGAGAATTATAAATGGAGAAGTTATAAATGAGATTTATAAATAGTAAGATTTATAAATTTGTGAAGTTATTAAAAGAATAGTTTTGAATAAATCATTGAATCTTATAAGTTATAAGATTTATAATTATGAAGTTTAAAAGGAACGATTTTGTAAATAATCGTTTTATAAACATTTAACTTATAATGTGAACCTTTGGTATATAATTGAGTTATAAATCGAATAGGTTAATAAAGGAAATTTATAAAAGGAAGTAGTTATAAAATAAATAGAAATGGAATTTATAAACATTGTTTTATAAATTCGCAAACGACTTATTTTGATAAGTAAATTGTTGAAACTTAGTAATGGAGTTATATTCACGTTTTTGAACTGTGAATGATCCTTTGAAATAAAATGAATAAAAGGATGAAATTTGTTAAACATAGTATATTCACGTTTTTGAATAGTGAATAATATGTTAAAGAAAATGTTTAGAATGTGATATTTTAAATAGAATAAAAACGATCTAACGATGTTTTAAAATGTGTTGAGATTCGAAACCATAGATTTCAACATTTATTGTTGAAATAGACGTTTTCGAGAAATAGAAGGAAATGGTGGACTATAACACTGTTGTTATAGTAAATGATTTCCGAAAGGAAATGTTTTGTATAGTATTGGGATTTATATATCTATTTTAATTCCGAATCCCTATACTAGTGATTTTGGGTTGTCGTAACGATGTTTTACGCAACATTCGTTTTGGCCCAAATAAATATGTTAAGAGAGTGATTTCCTTAAAGAATGAAATATATACTTAATCTCGATTTAAGTATATTGAATATTTTCTAAGTGTTGAAAATAAATATAATTTGTGAATTACTTATGAATAAATAAGTATGGAAATGTTTTTCCAATATAAAGTGAATATTAGAGAATTTATCTTTTTGAAGATAAATTGAAATGAATAATTGAAATCGTATATTCATAGATATTTTGAAATATAAATTCACTATGGAATTTATAAAAGAAAGGGGAACTTGTTTAAAAATAAATATTGATTTATTTTTGACATATTAAAATTATATATCTTGTAAAGATATTTTGGAAAATAAATAATTTGGAAAATTATTTGGAATCTGGTGATGTGTGCATATCCATTGATAGTTCAATAACCGACTATCAATATTTCCCTTTGAATGGGTAATTAATGTGATTTGTTTGAATGTGAATGCCACACTTATTTTTGAATAAGCGCTCACTATTCGAGTTAACCGGGAAAGGACCATGGGGTCGTATAACCCATTCCGAATATGTGATACGTCGTTGTGAATTGCATTTGAAGATCGGTGTTGAAGACCGGATATTTGCGAGAGCGATAGGATGACCTGTCGATTGACTCTGCACCGAGTTGCTCCGGTATTGAGTTCTCCATGTGTGATGGTGAATCCGATCAGGATTGTGAATATCCGGATTGCAAGGACTTCTTTGTAAGTGCCTTCGGTTCTGTTCGAGCCCGGAACAGACTTGTATGGATTGTGTGTCTGACATTACAAATTGAGATATAAAGCCGATTTCTTTCAAATATATTTCTGTTGGTGGCGGGGAATTCATTCTCTTAGCTTAACACCCTTCTCTGAGACGTACGAGCTCAGAGGTTATATAGTTGAAGTTATCAGCGATATATTCCCAATTTGGTAATGTGACATGCTGAGTGTTGCTGTGAAATGATCATTGTGTTGATTATTTGTGATAGGATCTTTTATTGGATCGTCTATCCTAGTGATCATTTCTATGATCATTTGTTTGACCCAAAGCATGGATTTTGTATAAAGTATGTTTTGTGGACGTGACTTCGTCAAGCCTCACACCCCGGAATGGTCAAAACAGGAAAGATGCGGCAAGGTTATGAGGGGTAGCTCCCTTTAGGGTGTGTGCATTTCCTTCTGGAAAAGGGTGGTGTCATGGTATGGAGCCTAGATGCTTACTCATGTTGAAACACTTTTTATTATGGTGTGATGTTGATTTGAGAGCTCTCGGATAAAGGTCCCAAAGGACCGGGGGATGGCATGCTCGTGTTAGTAGTTACCCAGTTAGGGGTAACCCGACCTTGTGTTGGCAGAGATCCGGTTTGGTTCTCGGGGATGTCCATCCAGAGGCATTCTCATGTGGCAATGGGAAGTTCCTTGGCCTGATCATTCGTTAGAAATCCAAAGAAACAATACGTGACTTGTACGGTTTTAGTTGTAGAACCTGCCATCTAATATGGTAGCTATTAGTAGGCATAATATAATGGTACCTATGCTGGCTAAGATTTATATTCTACTTTCGAAATGATTTTTTTCTACACTATGCACTAATAATAATATCAAAAGTTTCTTTTTAATGCGTATCAAGCATCTTTGACTATCATAAGGAGAAATCTCCTCCAAGTCTGCGTTTGCATTGTGTGTGTGGCGGGAGGTCTTATGGTAGTCTCATTTTTAAAAGCATTGCGAATTGAATTTAAAAATATTCTTCTATTTTGATTTTTAAAGATAAATAAACTGTTTTGAGTTCTCACACCAGTCACATGACTGACTCGGAGTTTATTGTTTTCCTTCCTAAACTCTGGGTGCCCACCAATTTCCACACGGGCAGTCAAGAGTTAGGTTTATCAGGATATTCTGGAGTTGCTGGAGGCAAGATGGATGGCATGGCGTATTACTAGTTATATAGTATTTCTTTTTCCGCTGCACTGTTTGTTGTTGTATGTTGTTATACACTCTGATGATATGATGTAATGAAATGTATAAAATGTAATAACTGATATAGTTCTTTTTTTAAAGATTATTCATTTATTATTATATGTTGTTCCGCTGCGAATTGTGAGATTCTGTTGTTTTCTGTTCTGTTCTATTTTCTATCTGTTCTATGTTTTCTCTATTTTCTTTCTGTTCTGTTCTCTGTTCTATTTTCCTTTCTCTCTATTTCCTATCTTCCTTCTCTCTTCTTCTCTCTTTTCTTTTTCTTAAACCATAACATTTCGGATTTCCGGCCTTCGATTTCTCGGCAGTCGATAAAGTGAGTGTCGATGTTGAATTTTCGAAAGTCGAAAATTTTCGGGACGTTACAAAAGGGTAATTTTTTAGTAGAAGTAATTAAGAATAAATCACTTGGAGTAATTAATCAAAAGGGATTAATAAATTAAGTAAGAGGTTAATTACTTAATTAAGTAATTGCAGAGAGGTAATTACTGTTTATGAGTGATTGGGGTTGATTAATGAATGCAATTAATTAAGGATAATCATCCTCGAAATGTGATTCAGTATAATTACTTAATGGAAGTAATTAGATAATGATGATAATCTTAATGTAATTAAAGGTGAATGATTATGGGATGGTAAATCAATTGGGTTGTAATTAATTAATAAGCACGACTTAGGGTTAATTGATTTAATTCAATTATGGTTAATTGGATTTATTCGAGCTGGTGTGATTGATTATCTTGCTTATGTATGATAAGTGATTGTTTAAATGCCTTGAATCGATTGATACCCCTGATATGAAGGTTTGTGATATAATGTGTTGGGTGGGCAATGATAATGTGGTTACGTAATAATGATGAATTACTGAGTAAAGGGTCATCTTTGTTTAAAATTGAATTTCATTTCACTTAAATGATAGGTGTTAAGATGAACTGAATTCAAAGAGACAAGTGTCGGGCATTGGTTAATACCTGAAACCACTTCGATTCGTTATAGATTGATTCATGAAATCAATAGGCAGGAATGAAATGATTTAAGTGAATTGGATTATTTTATCTAAGTTTGGTACTTAGAAATGATATGTGAAATAAGTGTTGCCTATAGCAAATTGTGAATTGGTTAAATTGATATAAGTTTACCCGTGTTTATATAAGTTGTTTGCTTTGGTATTCCTTGTTATATGGGTTTACTCACGCTGGTTTCCAGCCTGACTCGGGTGTTTGATGTAATGCTCGGGTCAGACCGAGTATTACTGATTTTCAGGTTAGAACGTTCTGGAGTTCAGGAGGCGAGCTGGATGGCAATATCGTATAGAATATTTCCACTGTGTTTATATTATTGTTAATCTGAGACATGTTAATTGTATATATTCAGTGACTGTATATATATGTGAAACTCTGATGTATATTAAATGTAATCGATAAATATTGTATTCTTTTGTAAACTTTTATTTCTTATTATATTTTATCTGCTGCGAATGTGAGTTGTTGATGTTTCTGTTCTTCTTCTTCTTCTATCTCTTTCTTCTTTTCATAACTATCTGGAATTTTTGGATTTGAAAATTTCGGGTCATTACAATATTATCCAATCATTTTGTATGGATAAATATCCACAGTAGAAATAAATTGCAGAAAACAATTAACTTAGAAATATGACTAAATAGCTATGCAATTGAATAGTGAATCATGGTAGGAAGACCACCAAGCACTGGATCAGGACCCTCAAATGTTGCACCATTAGTTAACTTGCAAGATTTGGTGAGGGCATATGGAGAAGGAGCAGTGCAGAGGGTGGAAAACCCTCATGAGGAATTAGCTAAGCTCTTGAAGACATTCTCAAATTTAGGAGGACGGGACTTTGAAGGCACTGAGGCGGTTAAGGGAGTGCAAACATGGTTGAGAACATTGGAAAGAATATTTGCAGATATGCAAGTAAATGACCAAAGAAAAAGGCAGATAGCTTCAAGGAGGCTCAAAGGAGCAGCATTAGATTGGTGGGAGGTGATCATCACCGGAAGGCCAGAAAATGAAATAACATGGGATCAATTCAAGGAGATGCTTGAGGCAAGATTTGTCCCAGCAACAGCTAAGGCAACACTACTTGAAGAATTCATAAGGCTGAGGCAAGGATCAATGAGTGTGACTGAGTACACTCAGAAATTTGAGAGTTTTTCTAAGTATGGAACCATGCTCATAGGGAATGAAGAATCAAAGAATTCAAGGGTCATTCAAGGACTTAATGCTGGACTGAGTAGTGCAATGTTACCATACAAAGACAAAACATTTGATCAAGTCATAGACCTCACTCTGTCTTTTGACAACATGTTAATGCCAGAGAAAAGTTTAGGAACATGAAAGCTAATAATCAAAAGAAAGGGAAGAACAGAGCACATCCTTATGACAAGAAGAATGTAGACAAGAAGGTTGAAGGAGCAACCAGTGGAGAAGTCAAGAAGAAGATCATTTGCTACAATTGTGGTAAGGAAGGACACATGAGTAATAGGTGCCAAGCAGCCAAGAAAACCCCATTCAGTTGCTACAACTGTGGGAAAGAAGGTCATATTAAAAAGAATTGTCCTGAATTCAAAAAGGGAGCAAAGGTAGGAGCACTTGAGGGCAAAGCAAAAGAAAATGCAGTGGGAAATTCTGGACAATTGGAAGGTATACTTCAAATTAAAGATCACCCCATCTCAGTTATATATGACACTGGAGCAACACATTCACTAATATCCCAAGACATAGTGAATAAATTGACTCTTACATGCTATTTAGTTGATAATCCCTTGTTTATTCATAGCCCACTAGGTAGTTCTTGCATGTTAGGGATTAAATGTTTGGGAGTAGAATTAAACATAGGTGGAAATATGTTTAATTCTGATTTGTTTGTGCTAAAATATCCTGGAATAGGAATTATTCTAGGAGTAGATTGGCTAAGAAAATACAAAGCAATTTTAAACATAGAAAATTTTACTATTTCTCTGAGAACAGAAAATGGTAAAAATATTATAGTTATGAGTGAAATTGCTAAAATCAATTACCTTAACCAAATATGTAGCATGACTGAGAAAGAACTAACACTAGAAGACATAAAAGTTATAAATGAATACCCAGATGTCTTTGGTGAAGTCATAGGTGTTCCAGAAAATAGGCAAGTAGAATTTCAATTAAGGCTAATCCCAAGAGAAAGCCCAATCATCAAGAAGCCTACTAGAATGGGTCCTAAAGAATTAGTGGAGTTGAAACATCAGTTGGAGGAATTGGAGCAGAAAGGCTTCATAAGGCCAAGTAGTTCAAACTGGGGTTCTCCAGTTGTATTTGTGAAGAAGAAAGATGGTACTTTGAGAATGTGCATTGATTATAGAGAATTAAACAAAGTCACCATTAAAAATAAATATCCGCTTCCCAGAATTGATGATTTATTTGATCAATTTAATGGAGCAAGATTTTTCTCAAGGCTAGACCTAGCCTCTGGATTTCACCAAATGAAGGTTGAAGAGGAGAGTATTAAATACACAGCATTCAACGCAAGGTATGGGTTATATGAATATTTAGTAATGCCTTTTGGGTTGACAAATGCACCATCTTATTTTGTAGATCTAATGAATAGGACATTCAGAGATTATTTAGACAAATTTGTAGTAGTTTTCATTGATGACATATTAGTGTATTCAAAATCAGAGGAAGAACATACAAAACATTTACATCTGGTTTTGTTTAGAATGAGGGCACATGATTTGAAGACCAAATTTTCTAAATGCACATTTTGGCAGAATTAAGTAAAAATTTTAGGACACATTATATCACAACAAGGAGTTAGTGTAGACCTAACTAAGGTGATGGCAGTGCAATCTTGGAGCAGGCGAAAATCAGTGACTGAAGTAAGATATTTTTAGGTATGGCAGGCTACTACAGAAGGTTTATAAAAGACTTTGCAAGAATAGCCATTCCATTGACCCAGTTAACAAGGAAGGAACAGCCATATCTATGGACAGAGAAGTGTGAACAAGCCTTTGCATTATTTAAGAGAGCATTGATGGAAGCTCTAGTATTGCAAGTGCCAGAGGGAAATGAAGGCTTAGTGGCGTACACTGATGCTAGTGGGACTGGTTTGGGGGCAGTGCTAATGCAACATGGGAAGGTTATAGCCTATGCATCAAGGCAACTTAAGCCAAATGAAACCAGATATGCCACACATGATTTAGAGTTAGCTGCCATATTTTATGCATTGAAGCTATGGAGACACTACTTATTGGGTACTAAATTTGAATTGTTTACAGACCATAAATCACTCAAGTATTTGTTTAGCCAAAAAGACATGAATATGAGACAACATAGGTCGGTGGAAT
Source organism: Allium cepa (assembly GCA_030765085.1). Lineage (NCBI taxonomy): Eukaryota > Viridiplantae > Streptophyta > Magnoliopsida > Asparagales > Amaryllidaceae > Allium > Allium cepa. The sequence continues at coordinate 346,053,590 of CM060938.1, forward strand.
TTTTAGCTGCCTATGATTTAGATATATTATATACTCCTGGAAAGGCTAATAGAGTGGCAGATGCATTAAGTAGACATCAAGCAAGATTAGCAAGCTTAATGATGATTGAGTTTAAAGATTTAGCAATCCTTAGTGAGGTGGAGATGAAGGAAGAAACTAGTGCACCAGAAAATGTGCATAATGATATGATTTATTATAGAAGATTGAGTCTTATCTCCTTAAGGTCAACACTGGTTGATAAAATAGGAAATGTGCAAGATCAAGACTCAAATTTAAAGGAGAAGAAAGACACGATTTCACAAGGAATATCGGTGGAAAATTATGAAGTAGATGATAGAGGCTACCTAAGGAAGAAAGGGAGACTCTGTGTACCCAGTGTAGAAGAACTGAAGCAAGAAGTTATGAATGAGCATCATAAGACAAAATACACTATACATCCAGGTGGAACTAAAATGTATCATGATTTCAGAAGAAGCTATTGGTGGCGTGGCCAGGAATAAAAGGGGAAGTGGCAAGATATGTGGCAAAGTGTTTAACATGCCAACAGGTCAAGGCAGATTATCAAAAACCTTCAGGCCTACTACAATCTTTGGAAGTGCCTACCTGGAAATGGGAAAGCATTTCAATGGATTTTGTGGATGGTTTGCCAAGAACAAGAAGAGGCAATGATAGTATTTGGGTAGTAGTTGATAGACTCACAAAGTCAGCCCACTTTATTCCAGTGAACTCAAACAGAAATGCTCACAAATTAGCACAACTATTTATGAAGGAGATAGTAAAGTTACATGGAATCCCCAAGACTATCATTAGTGATAGAGATACCTTGTTTACCTCAAGGTTCTGGGGAAGCTTTCAAGAGGCAATGGGGGCAACATTGTGCCTAAGCACAGCATACCACCCCCAAATAGATGGTCAAACAGAGATTGTTAACAAGATTTTGGAGGATTTGCTTAGAGCATGCATACTTGATTTTGGTGGCGACTGGGAAGATCATCTTCATTTAGTCGAGTTTGCTTACAACAATAGTTACCAATCCACTATAGGTATGGCTCCATATGAGGCTTTATACGGAAGGCCTTGTTTGTCTCCTGCATGTTGGATGGAGGCAGGTGAAAGAGTGTTGCTAGGACCAGATCACATCAAAGAAACCTCTGCAAAAATTGAACTGGTGAGGCAGAGAATGAAGGCAGCACAAGAAAGGCAAAAGGCATATGCAGACAGAGGAAGGAGGCCAGTGGAGTATGAAGTGGGAAATTATGTATTTCTCAAAGTGTCACCAATGAGAAAAATATTAAGGTTTGGCAAGGCAGGAAAATTGTCTCCAAGATTTATAGGGCCATATGAGGTAATTCAAAGAGTAGGAAATTTGGCTTATAAGATGAGGTTGCCAGAGGAATTGAGTAATATCCATGATGTATTTCATGCATCTCAATTGAGAAAATGGGTACATGATAAGGAAGCAATTCTGGAATCACCTACACAAGTTGAAATTCAAAAAAATCTAGTTTATAAAAAGGAACCAGTAGGCATTGTGGCTAGAGAAGAAAAGAAATTAAGAAATAAAATAATTAAATTAGTTAAAATTCAGTGGAGTTTAGATAGTAATGACTGCACATGGGAGGTTGAAGATAGGATGAAGGATAAATATCCTAATATATTTTCTGCTTAAAGGTATGTTTAAAAATTATGATGAAACCTTAATATTATTTATGTGTGTTTGATTGATTTTGAATGAATGAGTTTGTGGAATCTCATTCAATTGAAACTATGCTTTGTATACACTTGGATGGAAATGTATGAGAGAATAATTGTGTGACACAATTCCTTTTTGGAGGAGAGTATGTGAATACCCAAATTATTGAGATAAGAATAATTTTAATAAAATAAGTGAAAGGAGAATTTTCAAAAATAATAATAATAATATAGTTTGAAAATAAACATTGAGAATGAGTTAAATATATATTGAAGGGGATAGTTATTTTCAGTAAAATAATAATGAGAAGAAAATAACTAAGTATGAGTAAGTCTTATATTCATATATATATATATATATATATATATATTGAACATAAATAGTCAAAAAGGAATAAATTGATAAAAGTAGACTTTTATAGTAATTAAAAATAAATAATAAGAAGGAAATGGTATTTCAGAGAGAAGGAATGAGGAAAGGTGACTGAGTGTATATATGGATTATACATTACCATATGTTATATTTTTACAACCAGGAAAAATAAAAAGTAATAAGGGAAAACATAGTGGTAATTAAATATATGAATACATTTATATATCAAGAGAAAACAAATAGCTTGAAACATTAACAAGGAATTAATTGATAAAAGGATATACATGTATACATTACAGATTAGTCTTAAGAAAATAAATAATATAAGAAAGTCACATGAAAATAAGGTGTGTGTATGGAACATGCAAATAGCATGCAAACCAGAAAAAGAAAGGAAAAAAAAGAGGAAGGGGGGCCAAAGCAACTGAAAATACCAGAAAACGAAAAAAGAAAAGAAAATGGCATTTCTAGCCATAACATCATATGCAAAATTTTCTCAACTGTGTGGGGATAAGATGGGTTTTTCCACCCGACTAAAACCCTGAACAATGTTTTAAAAATCAAAGAGGTAGCAGCAGTCTCATTTCAGAAAAACAGAAAATACTAGGAAAAAAAGAAGAAGTGCAAACCAAAGCCATTTTCAAGCTAAAGTATTCTCGGGGAAAAGAGGAAGGAAGGTGAGTGATTAATCAACCTTATGAGATTAAGGCACTAAGACCCAAGTTAAGGGCAGCCATGTTATTTTGTAAAAAAAACCATATCATGTTTGTGCTTGATCTATTTTTCTGAATAAGTGAATGCTGATAATGGTTGGTGTTTTGATAAATCTTTGGTTGATTCTTTGATTTGTTTTGACTGATTGTTTGATAAGAAAAATACCCTGATCACTGATATGGATCCAGTACCTTAAAACATCAGTTTATAAATATGTTAGTAACATAAATACATTTTATTGAGAAGTAGGGTATTACTGGGAAATAAACTAGGCAGTGTGAATAAAGGAGATTCATGCTTATGTCTAGATCGTTTTAAAAATGAGATGAACAATGCAATAAATTATTTATGTGCTGATTTGTTCAGATCTTAAGCTAAAATGTTTATGGGTTTTTTTCTCAAAAACCTTACCCTATGTTCACAGTAGAATTGAGTATAAGGATTTTATATGATTTCACTAGATTTGTTTAAGTGATCACGATATTCCGCAATATAGGAGACATGCAAATGTTAAAACATATTTTGAATAAAATAACTGAAAAATGAGATATGGTATTCTTTTCATGAATGTTTAGTATGGTTGGCTGAAATCCCTGAGTGAGTTTAACTCTTTTTGATTTATGGAAAAGAAGAAAAGAATATCAAAGCATTTCAAGAGTTAATAAATTTTTATGAAAGAAAATGAGGATGGTCACTAGATTATAAAGCTAATCCAGGAGTAGAGCCTTGATCTATTCATCATAAGGGGGATGATGGGTATGTGCATGACTTGTTTAAGTCCTGTAGGCCTCTATGCAGGGGTTAACAGAATTGAGTCCCTTGCAATGCACACATGATGTTCAATGGCAAAGAGGTAAGACCAAATTAAATTGATAAATTGAGAGTTGAGCTATGGTATTAAAATGAGTTAATCCATAGGAGTATGTATCATGTGTTATGAATTGAATGGGTGAATGGATGCTTGTGTGTGTGAGTGTTAGTAGGGGCTTATATAAATATATATACCCAGTTTACATTATAAATCCAAATAAGTATCAAGTATATGAATTCTCTGCACAATAATTAGAAAATGACAAGTTATTATGTTTTGATTTCACTCATACCAGAATTTATTTCTGACCCTATTTGTTGCCTTTGCAAACTATGTGGGTGTCTCATTAGCATTGAGGGAGTTCCAGGTATTGCTGCAGGGAAAGAGGCGTAGTAGCTCTGCTTGCATGGGTGTTTGAAGAGCTTGCTGTTTTAAAATACTCTAGAGAAGTAGAAGTTTTTATGTGTAATAAATAATCTGGACAAAAACATTCTTAAGGATTACGTGTGTCCAGAATTCTTAGTGCTTTGTTTCCTTGTAATGAATATGTAAGACTTATGCATTTATATGTGATTGTGGGTGGTTGATCAAAGTAATATGCCCTGGAATTAAATCCAGCAAGCTATGATGAATGAGAAGTATACCATATAACCTAATATATGGACATATTCTCCTTGCTATTATTGATTAAGTTTCAGATAGGATTATGGGTTGTTTTTGAATGAATGATTAGTCAAAGTAATGAGTTGATGGGTTTAAATTTGGTCTTGGCTAGCTAGCAAGATTTTTACATGTCTTGTAACTAATACAAGTTTATGTGTAAGCTTGAAATCACTGAAACAAACAAGATCATAGTACAAGTTAATTTGAATTGCAACTAAACCTTGTATTAGTAGTTAAGTTGTGTTAAAAGAGAGTGTACAAGAGTTACAGTAGATGAGTTTGAGCTTGACCATGGCTAACCAGAAGGGCCTATACATGGCTTGTAATTGATACAAGTGCATGCATATGTCTGAAGCCACATGCTTCAACTTTCTGAAGCAAGTAAACCTGTAGTGTAATGCTAATTTGAAAAGAAATCAAGTCATAAGTTGAATCCAGAATAAAACTAAGAATATGATGATATAAAACCTGAAAATCGTAGGTAGCTAAGGTTTTAGGATTTGAATTTTGCTAAAATCTAGAAATGACATCAAACATATGATTGGAGTAGCAATTTAGTAAAAGAAGCAGATCGAAAGATTCAATGCTTCAAGTAATAAAATAGAGTAATTTGGTTAAATATTTTGTAACAACCCTGGTTTGGAGATTACCTGATGTGCACGTAATTGTGCATATATTTACATCCATATTTTATCTTTTTTTTTAAATAATCATCATATTTGGGCATTTTAACATGTTTAAAACCAAAATTCAATTATTTCCAAACCATCATATTTTCATCATCATTCAGGGGCAAAACGGTCATTTTTGTGCATGTGTCAATGTAAGAATTTTTACTTGGACATTTTTTGATTATTTTTATAGGAATTTGGATGCATATGGAAGAGGCTTATATGAAGATACATGCATGCACAAGGAAATACAAAGGAATGAAGAGGAAATTCAAGATCATGGAGGACCCCACCCACTTACCTAACTTCCAATTAGAAGCTAAGCACATGCTAAAAGGACTTAAAGCTTCATGTACATATTAAGTGGGGGATTAGTGAATGTTAATGATTACTTGGAGGCTACACCACCTCAAGCGTATTTTGGGAAGCTCCCTAAAAAGAGAATTAGGGTTTTATGCATGTATAAATAGCCCTCTTATGTACATGAAGATCATCTTCTACTCTTTCATTTACTTAGGAAATTAAGAAATCAAGTGTAAGAACAATGTTCTATGAAATAAAAATGGCTTCCAAGCCTCTTTCTTCTCTCTTTTCTACATGCTTTTCTTTGTTTTATTGTTAATGCTTATTTCTTTGCTCTCTTTCTCCTTATGTTCATAGCTTTGATTTATTTTTCATGCAAGTAGAATAGTTTAGTTTCTTTGCTTTGCTTTCTTTTTCTTTTACTTTTTCTTTAATGTTGCAAACTACATTTGTTGTTTTGATAACAAATATGAGAGGCTAATCCCTTCAATTTAGGGGTAATGAAGCCTCTAATCATGTAGCTTCAACATTTTGATGTTTTATACTCTCTTTTTGTGCTTTAATGAGAATGTATGAAGTGGTTAACTTGTTGTTTTTGCTTTGAATTTGATAGTCTATTTTGTTCATAACAAATAGGCTATGCTTAAACAAACATAACACAAATTGCCTCTTCATCTAAATATAATTACGGCAAAGAAGTGAATGTTGAAATTGAAATATGATAGCCTATATTTCTTAACAATAGTTAATGGGCTATGCTTAAAATAGATTTTTATTTCAACTTTGTTGTCATTTTCATGAGAGTTATTAAGTGATTTAAAGGTTGTGTTATAATTTGATGGCTTATGTTGAGCTAATTAATAGCACAAATGAGTCATACTTAAGATAAACACATCATTTAAATTCACTTATGACCCAAAAAAGAGAGATCATAATTTCATAATTGTTGAACTATATGATCTAGAGAGTGGAATTATCTCTAAATTGTCATTTAACTCTCATATTTTTATCACTTTCTTTTTGAAATTTTTCTCATTTTCTAGCTAATCACACCCTTCAACTTTGGTTTAATTTGATTGAAAAGAATTTTAAAATCATCAATTCCCTGCGGATCGACCCGTATTCGCCACGTGCTACATTCGTACACCGTGCGCTTGCGGTTATTTTCTAATTTTAATTCGTTCGACGGTTTTCTAAACCGATAGAATTTCCGTCGACGAACATTACCTTTCAATATTAAATTATAAACTGAAAGGTAATCTCCAAACCGGGGTTGTTACATATTTAGAAGTCCAGAACATTACTTTTGCTCACTTATCATTCAGACTATGCAAAGATCTTTCAAAACCATGCTCAATATGTTTTCCAGTTTTATTAGCAAAGTGTGCATGAATTCTAAATCAGCACACAACCCTATCATTTACATGATCATTACATGTTTTATAAAACTTGAATATATGCATTTTGATTGAACTGAATTGCTTGTGTGTGTTTTGTGCATGTTTGTGTATAAACCCTGAATCTGGGCTAGATAAACCCTTGAATCATTAATCAAATTATGTTTTGACATCTTCTATCATTTCTAAATAACAGGTATGAATTACTGAAACCCCAGAATCAAACCTATGGGATATTAGACCACAAATCAAATAATTTGGTTTAATGATAACTATGGAAAACAATACAAATGAAAATATGAGGAACTAATACTTTATTTTTGTATTAGTCAATCTTGAGTCATTATAAAGAAGATGATTTGAATTATGCATTGGTCAATCTTGAATCTTATTAAGGTGATAATATTTATATTCAATATTAGTCAATGTTGAGTCAGTGAAGAGATATAAGTGTAGAAACAAGCTATGTGACACATGACATTTCAACTATGAAAAATATTGTGTGAATTAAAATTCTTTGCTACTTTAAACACTCTGACTTGCAAAGAAACATTTGTATATCTTCATATATATATATATATATATATGATAGGAATTGATTTAAATACTTATATATTTATATTAGTAAAATTCAGGATCTTGGGTAATTAATTAAAAGAAATAAATGGAGCAAGAAGAGAGGTGATCCCTTAAAAAAAATTTCCTAGATAAAAACTCACTAAAAATTATAGGAGAAGAAAAGTGGGTCATTTCAGTTTATATGGAGCGATAAGTGTAAAGCGGCATTCCAAGAGTTAAAGGATAAGCCTACTTCTGCACCAGTGCTTACAGTTCCGAATGGAAATGAGAGATTAACGGTATTTACCGATGCTTGTCGCGAGGGTTTGGGAGCAGTATTGATGCAAGATGGGAAGGTGATTGCCTATGCTAGTCGTCAGTTGAAGACGCATGAAGCCAACTATGCGGCCCATGATTTAGAATTGCTGGTTGTTGTCTTTGCATTGAAGCTTTGGAGACATCATCTCTTTGGGGCTAAGTTCGACCTCTTCACCGATCATCAGTCTTTGAAATATATCTTTACCCAGAAAGATTTGAATCAGAGACAAGTACGGTAGCTCGAGTATCTTGCTTGTTATGATCTTGACATCAACTATACGCCAGGGAAAGCTAATGTTGTGGCAGATGCATTGAGTTGAAAGAAGTCCTTGCTATGCCAGCTTATTGTTTCTTCTCCTCTTTTGGATCGAATAGTGGTTAAGCTGGATGATGATGAGATGCTTAGGCATATGAAGGAGACTGTTCCTAGTAAGGTAGGTGGCAGTAGTTCAGATGGTAGCGGAGCCCAGATTGATGATAAGGGGATTTTGAAGATTAACAATCGGATTTGTGTCCCGAATGTTGATGGTTTGAGGCAGGAGTTACTTCGGGAACATCATCAATCCCGACTTTCCATTCACCCTGGGATAGCAAAGATGTATCAGGATTTGAAGAAGCTTTATTGGTGGAGGGGTATGAAGCGTGATGTCTCTACTTTTAAATTTCCTCTCCAAAAAAAAAAATCAAAAAAAAAAAAAAACAAGTTCAAGTTTGTTTAATTTTCATTTTTCGTTTACTTTATTTTCAATTGTTTTTTTTCGCTTATTTTGTTTTTCATCTTTGATAAACATACAAAAATATAATAACAATAAAAATTGTTGAATATATCTTGTTTTTCATTTCAGGTTGTCAAAGCAGAAAATTACAAGGAATTGCTTGCCAAAGGGAAAAATAATTGCTTGTCTTTGCTAAAATCGCCGCTAAAAAAAAAAAAAAAAAAATTTGCTAATAATCTGCACGCTCTGGTATTGTGCTTTCATCTCTAGTGCATTGTTGGTTGCTTGCATTTGTACTTATATATAACAAAAAAAAATTCAAAAAAATCCAAAAACAAAAACAAAAACAAACTTCATTTTACTTGCATTGTAATTTCACGTTTAATTTCTGCTTTGCATTCATCTCATCTTGTTTTTCTTTTCTAAGGGCAATACCCCAATTCACATAAGGTGAGGGATTTCATCACCCTTTCCTTAGCCCACAAACGCATTTCATCGTAGAATTTGACTAATAATAAAGGTTAGACGTTGGACCTAAGGGTGTCACGAGCTCACTTAGGGCTTAATTGTATCTTCACAATTGTTTTACTTAAACGATTTTATTTCTTGGTGTCTAGGCTACGGCAGAGTAATAACCAGTTATAAAAATTACGGTGATTCGTAAATATTATACTGGTTGTTCCTCTGAAGGTACTTAAACCTTCGGTTGCATTGCTACGGTGATTCGTGGTGCACCGATAACCCCTGTCTGTTACCTGGCTGAGAAATATTTTTGTTGATTTAAGACAAAGTGTGATTATACAATTTTGGGTTAGGAGCTACTAAGGACAGAAAACTGTAATTAAGTCCTTTGCATTCATTTAGTTGCATTAGTTCATGCATATTTAAAAAAAAACTCAAAAACAAAAATCTAAAAAAATTTGTAAAATCATTTCAAAAAAAAATGAAAATTCAAAAACAAAACAAAAATCAAACTTTTCTTTTGAAATAAATTTCACTTGGTAAATAGTTTTTTTTCCCTTTAAAAAAAACAAACATTTTCAAATCTTCTTTCATTCTCCAAACTCGTTTCTAATTTCTTTCTCCTCTCGACTTTCACTTGTGCATGAGTACTTGGACTCGTGACACAACAACGAATACTTGGATTCGTGACCCTTCTACAAACCGTTTAACTCGAACAGACAATCCTCCCGAAATGGCGAACGAAAACGCCCCTCGAACTCTTATGGATATAATCTTTCCCGATAGAGTTTCTATTCCATCTTGCATCACATTACCCGCCCCTACGGGTAACCATTTCGAAATCCATTTGAACCATATTGCCACGCTACCAAAATTTGGCAATTTCGAACACGATGACCCATACATCTTTTTGACTAAATTCGAACAAGTTTGCGCAACCATTACACTTCAACAACTTTCTGATGACGGAATCAAACTTCGATTAATCCCATTTGCTCTTACGGATTACACTGAAAAATGGTTGTACAGCTTACCTTCGAACTCAATTAAAACGTGGGAAGAATTTGTAAAAGCTTTCTTAAAAAAGTTTCTACCCCTTAGAAAAAACAAGTAGAATTCGAAACGAAATTGTAAATTTTCATCAATTCAAGGGTGAACCATTTGGAAAATATTTTGAAAGATTCAAAGAGCTTTTGATAAAATGTCCACACCATAACTTTAAAAAATGGACGATTTGCCAAATCTTATATGATGGACTCGAAAACAGCTCACGAACCATGCTCGAATCAATGTGCCAAGGCAATTTTCTTGCCCAACATCATGACGATGCTTGGCAATTTCTTGAAAACCTCGCTGAAAAGTCGTCCCAATGGGAACGCTCGAACGAAAAATCAATCTACTCACGATCGAGTGCACACTCGACGGGATCTTCTTTTGCTTTGGAAGCTAAGATCGACACAATGATTAAAAAATTCGATAACGTTTTCTCATCGAATCAAATGAACCAAGCTTCCCAACCAATGTGTTATAAATGCAACGATCCTAATCATATAGCCGATCAGTGTCCCAATTCCGTCGAACAAATCAATGCTTTCAATAAAACCAAAAACGACCCTTTTTCTCCAACGTACAACCCTGTATGGAGAAATCATCCGAATTTTGCGTGGAACCAAAACAATCCCAACACAAATACGATTTGCCCCAATTTTCAAGCATTTCCGAATAATGCTTCGAATCCTCCCTTTCAGCCCAATAATTTTCAACCAAACTTTGCGGGCCCGTCTCATAATCAACCACAACAACCAAATTTTCCACCAAATTCTACTCATCCTCCACAAGACGATAAACGTTTAACTTCGCTTGAGAAAGCTCTTGAAACGTTGGCTAAGGCAACTACTCAAAGCCTTCAATCAAACAGCAATTTGCAAAATTTATTGACTTCATATATGCAAAACACAAACCAATCGATTGCGAAACTCGAAATGCAAATGAGTCAATTAGCCATGTCTGTAAGTGAACGTGAACGAGGAACATTCCCAATCCAGCCCCTTTCAAATCCCAGAAATCAAAACGCAAATTCAAATCAAGCCCATGTTGTTCAAGATAGCAACGTCACCCAGTTGAATGCTATCACAACTCTCCGTTCTGGTAAACAAATCGATAATCAAGTCGTTAATCCAAATGATTCACTGGGAACTTTTCTCGATACTTCTAAAACAACGAACGACTCAGAACAGAACGTGGAGCCAAATGTCGAATCGAACGACAATCAAAATTCTTCTTCTTCTACTCGAGTAGACCCGCCTACCAAGTATCATGTTCCATTTCCACATCGTCTTCGACCAAAGAAACACTCGGACCAAATGGAAAAGATGTTGGAAATTTTTAAACAAGTAAAAGTGAACATCCCGCTTCTTGACATCGTTCAGCAAGTCCTCACTTACGCGAAATTTCTTAAGGACTTGTGCACCCAAAAGAGACACACTCAAGTGCCCAAAAAAGTCTTCTTAGCCGCTAGTTTGAGTGAAGTGTTGTCCCAATCCATGCCCATTAAATACAAAGATCATGGTTGCCCTACGATTTCGTGTACAATTGGAGACAAGACAATTAACAAATGTTTGATAGACTTAGGCGCGAGTGTCAACTTGATTCCATACTCCGTGTACGAACAATTAGGCTTAGGTGAGCTCAAACCCACAAAAGTTACGCTTCAATTTGCCGACCGTTCCATTAAGAAGCCCGTGGGGGCAATCGAAGACGTGCTCATTCGAGTAGGGCAATTCATATTCCCCGTTGACTTTATAGTTCTCGAAACACAACCCGTGATAAATCCCTCGAGTCAAATTCCATTGATTTTAGGCCGACCATTCTTAGCCACCTCAAACGCCTTAATCAATTGTCGTAACGGTTCGATGAAAATCTCTTTTGGAAACATGACTTTGGATCTTAACATTTTCAATCTTGAAAGCCACTCGAACGGACTTCGTGACCAAACATTAGAAGTTAGTGCCATTCACGAAAACTTTGAAAACGAAACACTTGATCTTAACGATGAACGCGAGGCCGAGTACGAAAAATTGTTTCATGAAGTTCCCAACGAGATCGAATACACTCTTCCCTTTGAATCGCTTCCAGTTGAGTCCGAATCTCAGCCCAATTCTGCAATCGAAAAACTCCAGAAGTTGGACCTCAAACCACTTCCCGCTCACCTTAAGTATGCATACTTAGGTGAAAACGAAACTTGTCCTGTCATCATTTTTAACAATCTTTCTCTTGACCAAGAAGCTTCTCTTCTCTCTATTCTTTTGAAAAATAGAGAAGCAATTGGGTGGTCCATTACCGATATTAAGGGAATTAGCCCTGCTATTGTCCAACATCGCATTCATTTGATTGACGAAGCCAAACCCACTCGTGATGCACAACGAAGGCTTAACCCAAAAATGAAAGATGTGGTTCGTGATGAAATTCTTAAGCTCCTCGATAATGGTATCATATACCCCATCTCTGATAGCCCATGGGTTAGCCCAATTCATGTCGTGCCTAAAAAGTCCGGACTTACTGTTATAAAAAACAACGCTAACGAACTTATTCCAACTCGTACTCAAACGGGTTGGCGTGTTTGCATTGACTATCGAAAACTGAATGCTGCAACACGTAAGGATCATTTCCCTCTTCCATTTATCGACCAAATGCTCGAACGTTTAGCCGGCCACGAATTCTATTGCTTCCTTGATGGTTATTCCGGCTATAACCAAATTTCAATCGCTCCCAAAGATCAGGAGAAAACGACTTTCACGTGTCCATTCAGTACCTTCGCTTATCGACGTATCCATTCGGACTTTGTAACGCTCCTGCGACTTTCCAACAATGCATGGTTGGAATCTTTTCTGACATGATTGAGCGCTTTCTAGAAGTCTTTATGGACGATTTCTCAATCTTTGGCGATTCTTTTTCTCAATGTTTACATCATCTCGAGTTGGTTTTGAATCGATGTAAAGAAAAACACTTGACTTTGAATTGGGAAAAATGCCACTTTATGGTCAAACAAGGCATTGTCCTTGGACATATCATCTAAAATAAAGGCATTGAGGTAGACAAAGCGAAAATCGATGTCATTGCAAATCTACCCATTCCCAAATCTGTTAAGGACATTCGATCATTTCTAGGACACGCTGGCTTTTATCGACGATTTGTGAAAGACTTTAGCAAGATCGCTCGTCCTTTGACGACTCTTCTTGGAAAAGACGTTCCTTTCGATTTTAACTCCGAGTGTATCTCTTCTTTTGAACGTCTCAAAAACGAACTCATTTCTGCTCCAATCATTTGCGCGCCCAATTGGGATCTTTCTTTCGAAATCATGTGTGACGCTTCTAATTTTGCGGTTGGTGCTGTCTTAGGACAACGCATCAACAAAATCCTTCATGTCATTTACTACGCGAGTATGACTTTGAACGACACTCAACTCAACTACACAATAACTGAAAAAGAACTTCTAGCTGTCGTTTTTGCGCTTGAAAAGTTTCGACCTTACTTGATAGGGTCACACATTACTGTGTACACGGATCATTCTGCACTTCGATATCTCTTCGCTAAAAAGGATGCTAAATCCCGTTTGATTCGTTGGATCCTTTTACTTCAAGAATTTGACCTTACAATTAAAGACAAAAAAGGATCTGATAATGTCATAGCCGATCACTTATCTCGTCTTTCGAACGCACCATCTTCCTTGCCGATCAATGAAAACTTCCCCGATGAACAACTTCTTTCGATTTCTATCGATCCATGGTACGCTGATATAGTGAACTACTTAGTCACTAAAGAAACTCCCTCATCTTGGTCCAAACAGGACAAATGCAAATTCATGTCCCAAGTGAAATATTTCTATTGGGACGATCCATACTTGTTCAAATATTGTCCCGACCAAATCATCCGACGTTGCATTCCGGATAATGAAATAAGGAGTGTTCTTTCGTTTTGCCACGATCAAGCGTGCGGTGGACATTTCGGTCCTCGAAAAAGTGCTTCAATGTGGTTTCTATTGGCCTTCTCTTTTCAAAGACTCGTTTGAATTTTGTAAAACTTGTGATCGATGTCAAATGCTTGGACGAATTTCTCGACGAGATATGATGCCTTTAAACCCCATTCTTACAATCGAAATCTTTGATGTATAGGGTATCGAATTTATGGGACCTTTTCCCAATTCCTTTGGAAACTTGTATATCCTTCTCGCTGCCGATTACGTTTCAAAATGGGTCGAAGCCGTTCCTTGCAAAACCAATGACCACAGAATTGTTGTGAAATTTCTTGAAGAAAACATCTTTTCGAGGTTCGGCACACCTCGCAAAATAATCAGTGATAACGGAACCCATTTTTGCAACCATTCTTTTGAAACTTTAATAAAAAAAATACTCGATAACCCACAAGTTATCCACTCCATATCATCCTCAGACTTGTGGCCAAGTTGAAGTTTCAAATCGACAAATAAAACAAATCTTGGAGAAAACTGTCAATAAAAATCGAAAAGATTGGCCTCGGAAATTGACGGACGCGCTTTGGGCTTACCGTACTGCTTTTAAAACTAACCTTGGGATGTCCCCTTTTCGTTTAGTTTACGGTAAAGCTTGCCATTTACCCGTTGAAATTGAACACAAAGCGTTGTGGGCAATAAAAAACTTAAACTTTGATCATGAAGAAGCTGGCGAAAATCGAAAATTACAACTCAACGAACTAGAAGAACTTAGGAACGACGCGTTTGAAAACGAGAAAATTAACAAAGAAAGAACCAAAGTTTTTCATGACAAGTCAATCCTAAGGAAAAAGTTTTCGCATAACCAGAAAGTTCTTTTATATGACTCGAGACTTCATTTATTCCCTGGGAAACTTAAATCAAGGTGGACCGGACCATTTGTGGTACGAACTGTTTTTCCACATGGTGCCATAGAAATAGAAAACCCAAAGGATGGATCGATTTTCAAACTCAACGGTCATCGTTTAAAACCCTTCTTGGAATTTCCCGGTTACCAAGAGGAGGAGCTCATGATCCTTCATGAGCCAAGCTACGTCTAGTAAGAATATTAACCCTCTTTTGTAAATATGTACATATTTTTCCCCGTTACACTCATTATATCATGCATCGACTGTGGGGACACAGTCAAAATTAAGTGTGGGGGGAGTCTCATTTTCATTTTTTTTAGTTTTTCATGGCATTTTTGAATTTTCATTTTCTTCAAAAAAAAAATCTCAAAACTCCTAAATCTCAGAAACATTTTCTTTTTACCATTTTGATTTATTTTTGAAGAAACACTATGGGATAAGTATAAGTTTTGGTTAATAAATTGAAATTTTTGAAAATTTATTTGTCTTAACAAAAATGAAAATGAAGTTTGATTACAAATAACAATGGTTTTACAAGTATATAGGAAGGTTCATTTATGTTAATTATGAAGTATGTTCTAATTGAAAATCGTTGTTTAAAAAGTGGTAAATTTAAAGTAAAGGATATAACATTTTTGTCTTCTAAGTTAAATTGTGCTAAGATGATTTTGCAAAACTCTCTCTCTCTTAAAAATATATATATATATAAAAAACAAAAAACAAAATAATAACATCCAAAGTATTCACTCTCATTTAAAAGTCCTCACGGTTATGCATGGGCGAATTACTTGGAATCTTTGATTATGTTCTTTCATACTCATTTAAAAGTCCTCACGGTTATGCATGTATGAAACACATATAAAAAAAAGAACAGACTTAATAAAAACCACCTACGGTCGATAGGTGTATGCACGAAAGTGTGTACACTCGCCATGCTCTGTACTCCCCTCACATAAGCCCGAAAGGCAGTGCATGGGTGGTATATATGGCCTCAGTTTACCTGAGCTAGGTGTGTAATTTTTCTTGCAAATAATGAGAGAGCAAGCAATTGAAATCCTAGCACTATTTTAACTTGTTTGACCTAACTTGTTATTGAAAAGAAATGAAAATACCACTTTAATAAACTTTGATAATCAACTAAGGATCCATTTCATAATTACATTGTGTTATCAACCGAAACAACTAGCCAAACTATGGTCTATCTGTCATGACAACTTGATTTTTATTGGAAATTTTGACGAGTAAATGACTTAAATTTTCAAGACAATGACCAAAACTTGTATTTAACTTATTCGTGTCAATTTAAAAATAAATCCTTCATTTGTAAATATTTCCAAAAAATTCGCATTCATCTCTTTGTAAATAAATCTTGCAATTTGTAAATATTTTCATCCTGCATTTGGATTTTGTGGGTAGTATCCACTGAAAACCCTCACGAGACAACACTCGTCCTACTGGGGACACCCAGAGGTTTAACGGCTTGTTGCATACGCTCAATGCAATCGTGCTCCCTACGAAAACGGATTTATCTTAGTTTTCCTTTATTCGAGGACGAATAAAAAGATAAGTGTGGGGGTATTTGATGTGCACGTAATTGTGCATATATTTACATCCATATTTTATCTCTTTTTTTAAATAATCATCATATTTGGGCATTTTAACATGTTTAAAACCAAAATTCAATTATTTCCAAACCATCATATTTTCATCATCGTTCAGGGGCAAAACGGTCATTTTTGTGCATGTGTCAATGTAAGAATTTTTACTTGGACATTTTTTGATTATTTTTATAGGAATTTGGATGCATATGGAAGAGGCTTATATGAAGATACATGCATGCACAAGGAAATACAAAGGAATGAAGAGGAAATAATTCAAGTTCAAGATCATGGAGGACCCTACCCACTTACCTAACTTCCAATTAGAAGCTAAGCACATGCTAAAAGGACTTAAAGCTTCATGTACATATTAAGTGGGGGATTAGTGAATGTTAATGATTACTTGGAGGCTACACCACCTCAAGGGTATTTTGGGAAGCTCCCTAAAAAGAGAATTATGGTTTTATGCATGTATAAATAGCCCTCTCATGTACATGAAGATCATCTTCTACTCTTTCATTTACTTAGGAAATTAAGAAATCAAGTGTAAGCACAATGTTCTATGAAATAAAAATGGCTTCCAAGCCTCTTTCTTCTCTCTTTTCTACATGCTTTTCTTTGTTTTATTGTTAATGCTTATTTCTTTGCTCTCTTTCTCCTTATGTTCATAGCTTAGATTTATTTTTCATGCAAGTAGAATAGTTTAGTTTCTTTGCTTTGCTTTCTTTTTATTTTTCTTTTTCTTTAATGTTGCAAACTACATTTGTTGTTTTGATAACAAATATGAGAGGCTAATCCCTTCAATTTAGGGGTAATGAAGCCTCTAATCATGTAGCTTCAACATTTTGATGTTTTATACTCTCTTTTTGTGCTTTAATGAGAATGTATGAAGTGGTTAACTTGTTGTTTTTGCTTTGAATTTGATAGTCTATGTTGTTCATAACAAATAGGCTATGCTTAAACAAACATAACACAAATTGCCTCTTCATCTAAATATGATTATGGCAAAGAAGTGAATGTTGAAATTGAAATTTGATAGCCTATATTTCTAAACAATAGTTAATAGGCTATGCTTAAAATAGATTTTTATTTCAACTTTGTTGTCATTTTCATGAGAGTTATTAAGTGATTTAAAGGTTGTGTTATAATTTGATGGCTTATGTTGAGCTAATTAATAGCAAAAATGAGTCATACTTAAGATAAACACATCATTTAAATTCACTTATGACCCAAAAAAGAGAGATCATAATTTCATAATTGTTGAACTATATGGTCTAGAGAGTGGAATTATCTCTAAATTGTCATTTAACTCTCATATTTTTATCACTTTCTTTTTGACATTTTTCTCATTTTCTAACTAATCACACCCTTCAACTTTGGTTTAATTTGATTGAAAAGAATTTTAAAATCATCAATTCCCTACAGATCGACCCGTATTTGCCACGTGCTACATTCGTACACCGTGCGCTTGCGGTTATTTTCTAATTTTAATTCATTCGACGGTTTTCTAAACCGATAGAATTTCCATCGACGAACATTACCTTTCAATATTAAATTATAAACTGAAAGGTAATCTCCAAACCAGGGTTGTTACATATTTAGAAGTCCAGAACATTACATTTGCTCACTTATCATTCACACTATGCAAAGATCTTTCAAAACCATGCTCAATATGTTTTCCAGTTTTATTAGCAAAGTGTGCATGAATTCTAAATCAGCACACAACCCTATCATTTACATGATCATTACATGTTTTATAAAACTTGAATATATGCATTTTGATTGAACTGAATTGCTTGTGTGTGTTTTGTGCATGTTTGTGTATAAACCCTGAATCTGGGCTAGATAAACCCTTGAATCATTAATCAAATTATGTTTTGACATCTTCTATCATTTCTAAATAACAGGTATGAATTACTGAAACCCCAGAATCAAACCTATGGGATATTAGACCACAAATCAAATAATTTGGTTTAATGATAACTCTGGAAAACAATACAAATGAAAATATGAGGAACTAATACTTTATTTTTGTATTAGTCAATCTTGAGTCATTATAAAGAAGATAATTTGAATTATGCATTGGTCAATCTTGAATCTTATTAAGGTGATAATATTTATATTCAATATTAGTCAATGTTGAGTCAGTGAAGAGATATAAGTGTAGAAACAAGCTATGTGACACATGACATTTCAACTATGAAAAATATTGTGTGAATTAAAATTCTTTGCTACTTTAAACACTCTGACTTGAAAAGAAACATTTATATATCTTCATATATATATATGATAGTAATTGATTTAAATACTTATATATTTATATTAGTAAAATTCAGGATCTTGGGTAATTAATTAAAAGAAATAAATGGAGCAAGAAGAGAGGTGATCCCTTAAAAAAAATTTCCTAGCTAAAAACTCACTAAAAATTATAGGAGAAGAAAAGTGGGTCATTTCAGTTTATATGGAGCGATAAGTGTAAAGCGGCATTCCAAGAGTTAAAGGATAAGCTTACTTCCGCACCAGTGCTTAGCGTTCCGAATGGAAATGAGAGATTAACGGTATTTACCGATGCTTGTCGCGAGGGTTTGGGAGCAGTATTGATGCAAGATGGGAAGGTGATTGCCTATGCTAGTCGTCAGTTGAAGACGCATGAAGCCAACTATGCGGCCCATGATTTAGAATTGCTGGCTGTTGTCTTTGCATTGACGCTTTGGAGATATCATCTCTTTGGGACTAAGTTCGACCTCTTCACCGATCATCAGTCTTTGAAATATATCTTTACCCAGAAAGATTTGAATCAGAGACAAGTACGGTGGCTCGAGTATCTTGCTTCTTATGATCTTGACATCAACTATACGCCAGGGAAAGCTAATGTTGTGGCAGATGCATTGAGTTGAAAGAAGTCCTTGCTATGCCAGCTTATTGTTTCTTCTCCTCTTTTGGATCGAATAGTGGTTAAGCAGGATGATGATGAGATGCTTAGGCATATGAAGGAGACTGTTCCTAGTAAGGTAGGTGGCAGTAGTTCAGATGGTAGCGGAGCCCAGATTGATGATAAGGGGATTTTGAAGATTAACAATCGGATTTGTGTCCCGAATGTTGATGGTTTGAGGCAGGAGTTACTTCGGGAACATCATCAATCCCGACTTTCCATTCACCCTAGGGTAGCAAAGATGTATCAGGATTTGAAGAAGCTTTATTGGTGGAGGGGTATGAAGCGTGATGTCTCTATCTTTGTGAGTAGGTGTGCGACGTGTCAGCAAGTCAAGACGGATCATCAGAAGACTCCGGGTTTGTTGCAGCCTTTAGAGATTCCGAATTGGAAGTGTGTAACGACCCGTAAATTTAACCGGTTATAGAACGTTATTTTGTGAAGTTTTAAACGATAAAATTTAGAAATATAAATTTTATATTTGAAATGCGTCTAATTAAATATAGTAGCTGGTAAATTTTCGTCCGAAAATATGAAAGTTTATTTCACGCGTAAATTTACTTCAATTTAATCAGTTAAAAAGTGATGAAAATAAAAAAAATTCAAAACCAAAATATATTTTCATAGAAAAAGTCTAAACCATCTTCTGAGCAAGATGTCAGTTTGTCGTTTTTCCAAATTTGGACATCTTTAGCTCCGTCGATCTTATTTTTCTGCGATTTTTATGCATTTTCCGCTAGTTGAAAATTTCCAATTTTTATAATTCGATCATACCACTGGTATCAACATACCGTTTTGTTCGTCTCGTCGTGCTGATCTTCGCACTATATTCATTTATATATTTTGGGGTCTGGTACACCGCAAAACTAGTAAAACGATTACCGTATTGGTAACCGTTTCCGAACCTTTTTGACTTCCTAGACCTTTTATTTATCTATCAGCCGAAATTAAATAGCCACTCACCTTTATTAATTCCCGAGTCTATGACGTTTGATTTTTTCAAAGCATTAAATTCCTTCTCAAAATTCAATTGGTTCGCATTGCGTGTCCTCTTGCATATTTACAATTTGAGAAACATAATATTATGAAAATCTGAAACCTTGCATTCATTTTTGCTGTTCTTCTCTCCTCTCGTATTTTCATTTTTTTTACTTCAAAACTCTTTCCCTCTCTCCTACCCTACAACCGAACCAAACACAGCCTACCCAGCCTTTGACTGAGGCCGTGCCATCTCCAAGCACCCCAGTCCACCGCTCCCCTATGTGTTTGCCTCTCCGCCACTGACACAAGTGCCGCAACCCAAGATCACCCCTCCGCCTCCCTTTTCCTTCACCACGTGGCCGACCGTGCCCCACCCCATAGCAGCGCCTAGCCTCCACCGTGTTTCTCTCTTCCCAAGCAACCATCCCGCAATCATAACCCAGATCCACGACACCATCAGGACCAGCGTGCCTCTCTCCGCCACCGCCCTCCCCACTTCCAATGCTCGGACTCTCACAACTTTTTCTCCCTCTCCTCTAGGCCGCAGCTGTAACTCGCATGCTAGGCACGCCAACACCCTAGTCGAGACTCCGACCACACCTCCTCGCACCCAGATCCATGCCAGTCTCCTCTCCGGCCAAGACCTGAGCTTCATTTCGCCTAATTCGTTTTGTATATAGGTGAGATGGCAGGATATATGATATGTGTATAGGTTGTAAATAGTTGTGCATGATCTGTCAGTATGTAGTGTAAGTAATATATTTTGTCTGCATAAGTTATTTTGAAACGTGGTTTAACATATGTTAGTTATATTATGTCCTATGCTTTTGCTATATGTTTATAGTGTATATATGCTACTACATTTATAAAGTTATATAAGATGTTGTTTTAATATATACAAGTTACAGTATATATATTATTAATCATTCGCTATCATAAAGAAAGGTAGGCTGTGTCCTCGAATTTAGACTTCGCCGTATGTTTTCTTGATATTTATAGGTCAAGTCATATATTTTGCAAATGTATCTAACAATATATACCGTTTTGTTAGAAATTATCAGTATTATCTATTACCTGTTAGTATGACTATATTATATTTATGTTTATATTTTTAAGTTTTCACTTGCTGTTAAATTGTATATTTTATATATAACATATTTATATTATGTTGTAGTTTTATTTTCGATTTTTCTTTATTTAGAAATTGGGTTATGTATAGGATCGGCTTGTCGTATATGAAAAGGTTTATAAAAGTTTATATGAGAAGTTTGGTAGTTTATAACGAATTTATATAAGTTCTAAGTATTGAATTTTTTTATAAACCAATAGTAATATAATATTTATATATTTTGGTTTCAGTCTATATCGAACAGATTCTGATTCGATTTTGTCTATTCCTTGATATCAGCTATGATCGTCGAACTCGTATCCACCTTGCTTTGCTATGGAATTCGTGCTTAGATTCGTAATCCAATTTCCGTGTCCGTACCAGTGTGTGTACCCGTGTCATCTCCTATTCTCTTTAGCCTCGAAAGGTGAGCAATCACTCACGATTAATATTCTTTTATTTATTAAATTCGATTGCAATTGAAACGACAAATTGAAATACCGGTTGTTAGTTATTTACACTGTTATATATGCTATTACCTGTATCTGTTAACCTATGACATCTGACACCATTATCTATTAATTATTTATGCGATGATAATACAGTTTGGATGATAATTGATTTATTGATTGTTGTTTTATTGGATGTTAAATTGTACTGTATAAAGCGATAAATATTATGTAATTGAATTTGGCGTAGGATAGTTTAAAAATTTGAATCGACATATGTGTTGAATTTGATTAGTTAATTTGAATAATATGACCCCTTTTAATTGTAAGTTAATTAACACGTAGAATTTGATAAATTAGACTTTGAACCTTTGAACGTATATTGGATTAACTGTTGAAGTATAAAAATTGAAATTGAACAACAAGTGAAAACCGTAATGTAATAATCTTTAATCTACCTGAAATGATAGTGTAGATTCTAGAAATAATTATATTAATTCGCACAAATAACAATGCGAATTAATACGATTATTTTAGGATTATTTGAATTGATTATTGGATTGTGTTTGTTGTTACTGCTTGTTTATTTACTTGGACACCATCCCAGTTGTCACACTGCAAGTTCCCTTTGTTATGTCTAATTTTTGAATTGAATTGGAATCGGGTTGAAATGATAGATACCCAAATGAACTTGACTTAGGATAGAGAATTAAATAAAATCCGATTGGTCAATAATTTGATTTTTAAAAAAAAATGATTTTATTCGAGTAAAGAATAAGTTTTGAAATGAAGTTGGGATTTGAATCCTGAAGGGAAAATGTAAAGATTGAAATCTGAAACAAATATTAACGTAGTAATTAATGAAAGAACGTTGTTTGAAATTTGATTATCTAATAATTAAATTTGGAATTATTAATAAATAATTTGGGATTAGTAATAATTGAGTTTTGAAATTATTAAGTTTGAAATCATCTAATAATTAAATTTGAAATTTTAATTAAGTTTGAAATTATAATTAAGCTCGAAATTATTAAGTTGAATTTATAATTAAGTTGAAATGATTTGATGATTAAGTTTGAATTCATAATTAAGTGGAAATGATTTAATAATTAAGTTTGAATTTACAATCAATTTGTAATTATTAATTTTTGTAATTATTAATAACTAAGATTGAAATTATCTAACAATTGAAAAGATTGAATTATTTGATAATTGAATAAAAAATTGAATTCTTCAATAAGAGAAATTAAACTTTTGAATAAGTGGATTCGAACTTCGTTAATAAATGAAATTGGGTTTAATTTAATTAAGCTTTGGAAATTTAAGTAAGTAATAAGTGAAATTGAATTTTTTGAACAAGTGAAATTGAGTTTCTTTATTTATTTGAGTTTTGAAATTTGTAAGTAAATGAATAAATGGGATTGAATTTCTTTAACAAGAAATAAATTGCATTTTATTGAAATTAATATAAGACCTGAATTTAAAAATTTGATTTGACGAATTTAATCTAATTGAATTTGAAGTTTGATATAATGAAGTTGAACTTAAGTGGTTGATGTAATGAATTGAAAATCAAATAGAAATTGTTTTTGAAGGATAAATTTAACGTAACGAATATTGAATGAAATCGATAAATGAATTTGAAATTGATTTGAGGGTTAAATTAATTTATTTATATAATTTCGAAATAAAATTTATGTATGAACTTGAATCAATATTTGAATTGTTTAAATAAAAATTGAAATCGAATTATAAGATTTTGAAATGGTAATTTGAAAGTTTTTGAAACGAAAATTTGGAAATTGATTTAGAAAGACAAATGAAATGTTGATTTATAAATTCGAATTGAAATTAAAATTGAAATTTATTTGGTTTTGAAGTTCATTAAACGACCAATCGGTGTAATAATTATGAAAGTTATTAAAGAGACCGGAATCGGTTATGGATATACTTTCTATCTAAACCGAAAACCACTTTAATAACTATACGCGGAGTGATGATCCAGAATGAAGTGGTTGGAATGATGAACGTGATGACTGAAGAAAGATAACGATAATGGATAGCCTTGACACTTGTGTCAAATTGGAAATGACTAAAATCAGGAGCCGTGCCGGGCCAAATGTGGTTAGCCACCTCGAGCGAACGCACTTCTTCGTAACTACTACTCATTACTTGTGATTGATTGATGCACCCTCAGAATTTCCGGAGTGTTGTTTCGCGGTGTTGCGATCGTTGCGGCGATGCGTTCTCACCAGTCCGGATCTGGCAAACGGTAGTTTCACTACCTTGGGTATTGCCTCATGTGCCTTATCATACTTGTATCCCTATATACGCGACCACTACGAATTTGTTTTGTGTTATACCTATGGCGTACTCTGTAACGACCCAGGATTTTTATGAATTTAAATTGATAATTTAAATGAATTTTTGAATTGAAAATTGTAAAATTGATTTTTTAAATGATGTGAGTTTCCCCGATTTAAATAGAAAATATATTAAGTCAAATTGATTTGAAAATTTGCATATATGTGTATATATGAGAATATATATATGTATATGTTGGATTTGAAAATATAATCTTAAATAAATGGGTCAATGACTAATTATAATAATAACAATTAAAATATAAACTAGAAATACAAGACAATAAATGTCAAGTTAAACAAATAAATAAATATAGATATATATATATATATATATATATATATATTCCAGTGTACTGTAACGACCCAATATTTTCAACCATTCGCATCCGCACATTGTCGGACTTGAATTGTTCAAAATACTGCGTTGTAGAATAAATTTGGCAAAACTCAGAATATACAATAAATAGATCACAGAATCACATACACAGATATCAGAATCTCGCAGCGGAAATTAAAAATTTAGTGGTTCATGAAGCCACTGATATAACTTCAACAAAACAGAACTTACATTGTCTATAATCCTCAATACAAATTTTAAGACATAAATAGAGATAGAGTCTTCAAAGTCTTGAATTCCAGAAAAGATAAAGGCTGAAACAACTTCCAGCAGCGCGAATGATCTACTGAGTGTCCTAGCTACGGAGAAGAAATTGAAGCTGCAACTCAGGCTGACCCGAGCGAAAAATAAAACATAACACTCGAGTCAGGACATACATACTTATATAATGTAAGCTAATTCAAGTGTACTGTAATATAGAGCAAGTAACTTAAAGGATGCTTGGGACCGCCCATCCTCTAAGGATCCGTCAAACTATTTACTATGTAGTATATTGCGCTATTATAATAGTGTCTATTTATAAAATAAACATACTTTTAAATAGCATTAAGGCTTTACATTTACCACCTTAACACGTAATAGTCCCAGTAGTCCATCCAATATCATAGCTCCTCCTGATCGGGAAGCAACTAGAGGATACCACACGGGCTACGGGAGAAATCTAAACTCGTACAAGGCTCGGTATGGTAGATGACACGGCACAACTAGGCAATGCCAGGGTAGATATACCAATTGCTATCCAGGCTGATGGTAACGCGCAGCGCGCAGCTGCCGCCCACCTCGAACTAACTCCCCCAAAATCAAAATATAGAAGTGGCCACTGAATCAATCCAAGATCATAGTATAATATCGAAGAGGAGCGTCCGATCAGAGGAATGACCTCATTGGCCTGGAATTGCTCCTGTTTTAGCCACCTTATGCCAACTCACGGGAGTCGGGTCCACGTATTTACCTTACAGGAAACGCCACCACCGACCTACTTCATTCTGGAATCTCCACCGCGTACACGGTTGGTCAAAGTGGTTTTCGGTATCGACAGAGAGTATGTCCATATCCGATCCCGGTCTCTTTGCCAACCCATCGTTATTATAACCCGTGGTCATTTAAAAACAATTTATACTTTAAAACCAGTATAAACATTTCCATTTCAAAACTATAAATACGATATCATTTAAAACCCAAAACAACATGATATCGTTATATTCAAATATAATTCTTTTCCAAAACCATACTGCTTAAAATTTATAATATCTGGAAACCAAATATTTGAATTATACCTTTAAACCATAATATATTGGAAATTTTTCTTTTAAAAAAAAAACATAACTCCCAAAACACAAATGGTTTGGATATAAATGGTTTAACTTTATGGTTACTTTGTAAAGAAGATAATTTACATAGCTTTACAAATATATTTCTTTATTTTAAACCATAATTTAAATATCACTTCATGTTCCCAAGACCATTTCAATTCCTATATATATATCCAATTGGAGTATTAATATTCAAAACTAAGGTTGGATATTTTTTCTTTCAACAAATTAGTGTTTATTATTTCGTCTTGAATATTCCCATAAATTCCATAGATAAAACTCCAAAATTATGCCATTAAATAATTTCAAAATTTACTTAACACTAGAATGTTCATCTTAAATTTATTAAGAAAAATCCAGTTATAAATCTCATATCTTAAAGGTCTCCAAAACTTAAACATAAATATAATTTATCAAATTCCTTAAATTTCAAAACAATCAAATTCCAGATTCTATAGCACTTAGGAAATGCTACCTAAAGTTACGGGTAAAACTAGTCCAATTTCAAAAGACAGCATTTAAATGCTTTAGTAGATTGTTTAACTTAATAAATATTTCCAAATATAACTTATATATATATTTCTTAACTGAAATCTTATCCTTTCAAAAATCCAGAATTTCCAAAATAAGTTATATTCCAAATTTTATTCAAATATTTATTTATTTATTTATTAACATTTATAACTCATTCAAAATCAATATAAAATCCTTTAAAGATATTAAATCAAATATTTAACTTCCAAAATAATTTTAAATATTTCAGAAAATATTATAAGGACCACGGGCCTGTATATAGTTTTCTAGCCTAGGTCAAGTGATACGGATTTATATCATTTCAATCCGTAATTTACAAACCCCGGGTTCTATCATTTCAAACCCGCAATCCCAAGTTAACAGTTAAACAGTTAACATAATAATAGCACAGTAATCATTATTTAGACCTATCATTTCAGCCCACAACAATCTAAATTTAACAGGGAACTTGCAGTGGTGATTTAAGCAGTAAATAAACAATAATATAATATAACTGCAGAAATAATACAACAGATAATAACTGATGAGGTGTCAATTTAAATGGGATTCATCATTCTACGTTATACTACAGACAGATAATATTTAAATAAAATTTTTACACATACACTTGCGATAATTCACAAAATATATGTACATATGTCTGGTGAGGAATACTCACCTTAAACGCTGCAGTGGATCTAAATCAAACACGGTATCTACTTCGGAAAAAAAAACGGAAAGCACGATCAAACTTCGGCGGATGCAAAGCCTTGACTTAAATCTATAAGATCCAAATACCAAGTATGCGAATTTAAAAATTACGGTCAAAGCAAAATTTCAGAACAACTGGAACGAATAGAATAAAAGAAATTTAGTTCAACTTGCTCGACTACTACAACCCGCTAACCGTCTCAACATATCCTAGGCCCATACTTCAACCGTACGCATGCATAAAATAAATTGAATAAATTGCAAAATAAATTGCAAATTTAATACAATTGATTGAATAAAAAGATGTTATGCACCCAAACAAAACAAATACATGTTTAGACATTATTAAATTATTTCTCACATTTTTAATCATATTTATCATGATCAATTATTTTCATTCTCATATATATTTATTTAAATAAGATGACAATATTGGCAACAAACACAATACTGTTCAAATTATTCGATTTAATCAAATGTAGCCACTAACTACATTCGAATTCATTAAATAATACTTTATTTCACATACATGTTCATCATGTTTAGGCAAATTATTTCTTCTTTTACTTTTATTATTAAACATTAAAAGGTGATTATTGGTATACATCACCAATATCCTTTTATTAACCATAATAAATACAATCCATTGATATTTATCCACCCAAATTCTCAAATAAGTAGTTAAATTTATTTTTTAACCATCTTAAATTTATTTCAACCATTAAAATTTTGAAATAAATGTCATTTTATTATATTCACCCAAGATTTATTCATACAATATTGTTTATTTGAATTAAACAACATTTCATATCATTTTCTCCTTATCAATTTATCTTCTCCATTATTAAATTGTAATTCTTTTTTTTTTTTTTCTTTCTATGCCTTCCTCTTCAAACTGCACTTATCCAAATCCACAATACCACTAACTACATCATAACTACACTAATTCCATAGTCTAGCTTCCTACAATCAATTTATATCATTTCTTCCAGCCTACTACTAACAAAGTTCTATATGTATTTATAAATGGCACGGCATGATGGGGAAGTAGCCGAGCAAGGAAATCAGAGAACACAAGAAGGAGGAAGGAAAATTGGAAGAAGCAAAGAAATAAACAATGCAAATTATTTACCTGATAGAAGCTTGTACCAGAGAGGGACAAACAAGGAGATATGAAAACTTATGTGAATGAGGCAAAGTATTTATAGATAAACTTGCGAAATAAAAAGGGGAGATAAATAGGCAGGTTTGAAAACGTAAGAAATAAATGCAAGCGTTGATTTTTGAGTGCATGCGTTTAGGCAAGAGATTTATTTCCAGTTCTTCTTGTTTGAACGCTACACGAAAATTGTGATAAATGCATGCGTTGATTTCTCTTTCCAGTTTTATGTTTGAACGATATCACTCTTTTGGATTTATTTTTTTTTTAGATAGCTTGCGTGATTTATACCAGTTATAATCTAAATTTAAAGCATGCGTTACTGCAAATTTGAACAGATTTGATTGAGGAAGCAAAACTTGAGCTCTTGCGTGATTTATGGTAAGCAATGAAAAAGCTTTTAACTGAAAAGGCAAAAGTAATAAATGCTTACATAAATATTTACTTGATCAATGGTTCGAAAATTTATTTATTGCAAAACAAACGCAGTGGAAACAGAGAGATATAATGGGTATGCGAAAATTTGCAAAGATAGGCAAGATTAAATTTTGAATGCATTTAATTTAGGTGAGAGGAAAAATGGCAATTGGAAGAGTTGATATTTTTGTGGATAAGGCTGCGTGAATAAATGAATACAGTGACATGCTCAAGAAACAAATGGTAAGAGGCAAATGTCAAAATGTTAAAAGAATAAAATTTTGTGTCACGCGCAAAGGAAGGCAAATTTGATTTCCAATTTGATTGAATTAAATTGGTTTTCATATATACATGTATACCATATTCACTTTAATATTGCGAATTTAATTATCTTTTAACAAAGTTAAAACTTCAAAACTTTTAATTTTTAAATTAGTTAATTCCCTCTAATTGATTTCCATATTCTTCTAATCAATTAATTCCCCTTTAATTGCCTTTAATTGATTTCAATTGATTACCTTATCCCTTTTAATTACCCTCCTTAATTGATTTCAATTAATTACCATATTACCAATTAATTATCCTCCTTTAATTACATACTCAAATTTGGTTACTAACTTAATTAGTTAATTAACCCTTTTTGTTAATTATCAATCCTGCGACGTCTCACATTAATCCGTCCGCTTTGTAGGCACTGGTAGCCGGACTGTTACACGGGCAGATTTCTCCTACAAAATGGGGATTAACCTCGTGTCCTCATGCCATTAACCAAAAGAATTAACTTATTTATCTTTCATCAATTTTATTAATTTGCATTAATTATTCAATAAATTAATTCTGGTCAACTACTGAAATTTTACAATTAATTTCTCTATTAATTGTCATAAATTTCTTTTTGAAATATCTATTAATTGTCATTAACTCCATTTTAAAATATCCGTATGTGCCTTTATTCAAGTTTTGAATTGCTAACTAGGAATAAGGTAGATTTGTCAAATAAATTGATTGTAAGTTTCATTGTTTTAAATTGCTTAACAATGTTCACTGCTAACATAATTAATATGTCAAAATTGAGAATATTCCACCAACATGATTTGCATGTCATAACCTACCAAATTAACATAATTAATTAACTACTTTAATATGTTACAAATTTTCTCCTTTTCATTATTTTTAGGGAATGGGTATAACAACAGATATTATGATAATATCCAAAACATTTAGTTACCACTCACTTCATTATACATTATAAAAATTTCCTTTTTTTTTTCTTCTTCTTAAATTTAGTTACAAAAATCATATTAAATTAACGAGTTTAATTCTCTAAATTAAATATTTAAACAATATTGGTAAACACAATTTATATAAATTATATTCCTAAAAACAAAAAAATTAAAAGAAATAAATAGCTAAAAACTAGGGCTGTTACACTCTCCCCCACTTAAGAACTTTTCGTCCTCGAAAAGGAACAAAAGAAAAGAAACAAAGGAAGATAAGCTAGATAAACAAGAACTTTAAACGAATAGTTCCGGATTTGAAGCACGAAGAAGATCTTCTAGAATCGGTTTTACTCTTTTCAGTTCGACCGTCGGTCTATGGGTGGTAAGCGGTGCTCAGGCCCCGATGAGTAACAAAGATTTTTAAAGATTATAGAAAAGATTTCTAAATAGACTGGTATAAGCAATAGCCTCCTCATTCTGTAGCAGATAGGGAAACCAAGGACACTTAAAGATAGTTTGAAAACAAATAAGATAATAAATTTGCAATCATAATGCTTTGAAATCATTAAATTTATAAATATTATCATTTGGAAATCATGCTACTAAAATAATAATACCTTTAAAATAATCTTCATTTATACCTTTTAAATTCAATGCCAAACAATATTCATTTCAAGGTTGAAATATTCCTAAGTTCATTTATAAAAAAAAATTTCCAAAACATTTTATTTTTAGAAACAGCAGCACTCATAATATGCTATAGTAGATATAATAGTATTCCTAATCAGTTTATTATGTACTTAACTCTGAATTTTAACAAATAACCTAACACTTTATTAAAAATACTTATCTTATAAATAAGATATTCCTTCAATAAGTTACCCTTGAATTTCCATTTGAAAACCAATTCTCAATTATCAAAATTTAGTGATATTAGAATACGTCTTAACTATTTATTTAGACATCAATTAAACTATGATTTGAAGATATATAATCCTTACTCCAAAAATATCCCTTTCAAATATATTTTCCTTATTCAAAGATACCTTGTTTATTACACAAACATATTCATTTCAGGAAATAACCTTTTATTAAAATCTCTTGGTTAGATTTACGGCTCCATATTAAATTAATTTGATTATTAAGACATTTGAATAAAATTCCTTAAATTCCTTTTCCTTATTTATCCCCATTAATCTTTTATAACTAAAATTTAAGTGTATAATATTTATTATAACCACTCATAAAATCCTTTTATATTGTATATTATCCAATTACATGTTAACTTTTGAAAATCAAGGTAAGTTATATTAAATGAAATTGGGTGTTATAAAAATAAAACTTTCAATTTAATTATCTCCAATTGGAACCTTTTTATTCAAATTTTTGTTATTATATTTATTTTTCTTCCTCAAGATAACTTTAAGAATTAAATTCCTGATTCCCTTCAAACCATTTAGAGATAACTAAATATATATACCTAATATGTCAAATCAAATTTAAATTATATATCTATATATATTAAGTCATACTTTAGAAATTCAAATCAATTAAAATCTCAAGGAAACACTGTAGCCAGACTACAGAATGGTCTTTTCACTTCGAAACTCGAAAATGAATGTCGATGATGCTGCAGTCATCACCGAAATTATTTTCCAGTGACAAAGAGAAAAGCACTAATTTTAAAATTTCTTTGGAAACAAATTTCTATACAAAAATACTTATTACATCCTTTTAAAATTTAAACACAAGGTTTGAAATCATCAGAAATTTAATTCTCAAGTTTTAGTTTTAAATTCATTTCTGTTTCCAAATTAATTTATAACCATTGTTTTATATTCACTTATTTATTAGACAAACACATGGCTTACAACACCATAAATAAAATCAAAACTATTATCTCTTGACAACTAGTTAAATTAATTATAAAATTTTGAAAATTATACTCATATATATAATATTAGATTTTAATTTCAAATATAGGAATAAACTTCTCAAACCAGGATAGAGACTCAAATTTGATGAACTCAAATCAAATAGAATTCAAGATAAATTGAAATCAGAAGATCAGAATAAGGAAACTGGGTAAGTCTATATAAGTCGCGGACACCCTTGACCTAGTCATCCGTGACTTAAAGAGCCATATCGATGTGGTTGGGGTAAATCTACATTTGATCCGAAGAGATAGAATTTGGAATAACCAAAGATACTAGCATATAAACCGAGGATAAATATAAATCTCCGGTGAATCAATGCTAATGGTAAAGGAGTTTCACCCCTTTATTAGAATAATGGCGAGACCGCCAATTTACAATAAAGATCATCCGAAGTGGAGTTATGAGATACTCCAGAATCTAAAGCAGATGAAAAAGTGAGGGGTACGAATGAGCTTTGGAACCGTAGGGAATGTTCCAAAATTCGAAAAGAGAGTGGTTCAATCTCGAATGAACGTGATTCTGTAAATCAAATTTACCATACATTCTAAGTTTTGCCTAGAACCAAAGCTCTGATACCAAACGTCCCAATATTTTCAACCATTCGCATCCGCACATTGTCGGACTTGAATTGTTCAAAATACTGCGTTGTAGAATAAATTTGGCAAAACTCAGAATATACAATAAATAGATCACAGAATCACATACACAGATATCAGAATCTCGCAGCGGAAATTAAAAATTTAGTGGTTCATGAAGCCACTGATATAACTTCAACAAAACAGAACTTACATTGTCTATAATCCTCAATACAAATTTTAAGACATAAATAGAGATAGAGTCTTCAAAGTCTTGAATTCCAGAAAAGATAAAGGCTGAAACAACTTCCAGCAGCGCGAATGATCTACTGAGTGTCCTAGCTACGGAGAAGAAATTGAAGCTGCAACTCAGGCTGACCCGAGCGAAAAATAAAACATAACACTCGAGTCAGGACATACATACTTATATAATGTAAGCTAATTCAAGTGTACTGTAATATAGAGCAAGTAACTTAAAGGATGCTTGGGACCGCCCATCCTCTAAGGATCCGTCAAACTATTTACTATGTAGTATATTGCGCTATTATAATAGTGTCTATTTATAAAATAAACATACTTTTAAATAGCATTAAGGCTTTACATTTTCCACCTTAACACGTAATAGTCCCAGTAGTCCATCCAATATCATAGCTCCTCCTGATCGGGAAGCAACTAGAGGATACCACACGGGCTACGGGAGAAATCTAAACTCGTACAAGGCTCGGTATGGTAGATGACACGGCACAACTAGGCAATGCCAGGGTAGATATACCAATTGCTATCCAGGCTGATGGTAACGCGCAGCGCGCAGCTGCCGCCCACCTCGAACTAACTCCCCCAAAATCAAAATATAGAAGTGGCCACTGAATCAATCCAAGATCATAGTATAATATCGAAGAGGAGCGTCCGATCAGAGGAATGACCTCATTGGCCTGGAATTGCTCCTGTTTTAGCCACCTTATGCCAACTCACGGGAGTCGGGTCCACGTATTTACCTTACAGGAAACGCCACCACCGACCTACTTCATTCTGGAATCTCCACCGCGTACACGGTTGGTCAAAGTGGTTTTCGGTATCGATAGAGAGTATGTCCATATCCGATCCCGGTCTCTTTGCCAACCCATCGTTATTATAACCCGTGGTCATTTAAAAACAATTTATACTTTAAAACCAGTATAAACATTTCCATTTCAAAACTATAAATACGATATCATTTAAAACCCAAAACAACATGATATCGTTATATTCAAATATAATTCTTTTCCAAAACCATACTGCTTAAAATTTATAATATCTGGAAACCAAATATTTGAATTATACCTTTAAACCATAATATATTGGAAATTTTTCTTTTAAAAAAAAAACATAACTCCCAAAACACAAATGGTTTGGATATAAATGGTTTAACTTTATGGTTACTTTGTAAAGAAGATAATTTACATAGCTTTACAAATATATTTCTTTATTTTAAACCATAATTTAAATATCACTTCATGTTCCCAAGACCATTTCAATTCCTATATATATATCCAATTGGAGTATTAATATTCAAAACTAAGGTTGGATATTTTTTCTTTCAACAAATTAGTGTTTATTATTTCGTCTTGAATATTCCCATAAATTCCATAGATAAAACTCCAAAATTATGCCATTAAATAATTTCAAAATTTACTTAACACTAGAATGTTCATCTTAAATTTATTAAGAAAAATCCAGTTATAAATCTCATATCTTAAAGGTCTCCAAAACTTAAACATAAATATAATTTATCAAATTCCTTAAATTTCAAAACAATCAAATTCCAGATTCTATAGCACTTAGGAAATGCTACCTAAAGTTACGGGTAAAACTAGTCCAATTTCAAAAGACAGCATTTAAATGCTTTAGTAGATTGTTTAACTTAATAAATATTTCCAAATATAACTTATATATATATTTCTTAACTGAAATCTTATCCTTTCAAAAATCCAGAATTTCCAAAATAAGTTATATTCCAAAATTTTATTCAAATATTTATTTATTTATTTATTAACATTTATAACTCATTCAAAATCAATATAAAATCCTTTAAAGATATTAAATCAAATATTTAACTTCCAAAATAATTTTAAATATTTCAGAAAATATTATAAGGACCACGGGCCTGTATATAGTTTTCTAGCCTAGGTCAAGTGATACGGATTTATATCATTTCAATCCGTAATTTACAAACCCCGGGTTCTATCATTTCAAACCTGCAATCCCAAGTTAACAGTTAAACAGTTAACATAATAATAGCACAGTAATCATTATTTAGGCCTATCATTTCAGCCCACAACAATCTAAATTTAACAGGGAACTTGCAGTGGTGATTTAAGCAGTAAATAAACAATAATATAATATAACTGCAGAAATAATACAACAGATAATAACTGATGAGGTGTCAATTTAAATGGGATTCATCATTCTACGTTATACTACAGACAGATAATATTTAAATAAAATTTTTACACATACACTTGCGATAATTCACAAAATATATGTACATATGTCTGGTGAGGAATACTCACCTTAAACGCTGCAGTGGATCTAAATCAAACACGGTATCTACTTCGGAAAAAAAAACGGAAAGCACGATCAAACTTCGGCGGATGCAAAGCCTTGACTTAAATCTATAAGATCCAAATACGAAGTATGCGAATTTAAAAATTACGGTCAAAGCAAAATTTCAGAACAACTGGAACGAATAGAATAAAAGAAATTTAGTTCAACTTGCTCGACTACTACAACCCGCTAACCGTCTCAACATATCCTAGGCCCATACTTCAACCGTACGCATGCATAAAATAAATTGAATAAATTGCAAAATAAATTGCAAATTTAATACAATTGATTGAATAAAAAGATGTTATGCACCCAAACAAAACAAATACATGTTTAGACATTATTAAATTATTTCTCACATTTTTAATCATATTTATCATGATCAATTATTTTCATTCTCATATATATTTATTTAAATAAAATGACAATATTGGCAACAAACACAATACTGTTCAAATTATTCGATTTAATCAAATGTAGCCACTAACTACATTCGAATTCATTAAATAATACTTTATTTCACATACATGTTCATCATGTTTAGGCAAATTATTTCTTCTTTTACTTTTATTATTAAACATTAAAAGGTGATTATTGGTATACATCACTAATATCCTTTTATTAACCATAATAAATACAATCCATTGATATTTATCCATCCAAATTCTCAAATAAGTAGTTAAATTTATTTTTTAACCATCTTAAATTTATTTCAACCATTAAAATTTTGAAATAAATGTCATTTTATTATATTCACCCAAGATTTATTCATACAATATTGTTTATTTGAATTAAACAACATTTCATATCATTTTCTCCTTATCAATTTATCTTCTCCATTATTAAATTGTAATTCTTTTTTTTTTTTTCTTTCTATGCCTTCCTCTTCAAACTGCACTTATCCAAATCCACAATACCACTAACTACATCATAACTACACTAATTCCATAGTCTAGCTTCCTACAATCAATTTATATCATTTCTTCCAGCCTACTACTAACAAAGTTCTATATGTATTTATAAATGGCACGGCATGATGGGGAAGTAGCCGAGCAAGGAAATCAGAGAACACAAGAAGGAGGAAGGAAAATTGGAAGAAGCAAAGAAATAAACAATGCAAATTATTTACCTGATAGAAGCTTGTACCAGAGAGGGACAAACAAGGAGATATGAAAACTTATGTGAATGAGGCAAAGTATTTATAGATAAACTTGCGAAATAAAAAGGGGAGATAAATAGGCAGGTTTGAAAACGTAAGAAATAAACGCAAGCGTTGATTTTTGAGTGCATGCGTTTAGGCAAGAGATTTATTTCCAGTTCTTCTTGTTTGAACGCTACACGAAAATTGTGATAAATGCATGCGTTGATTTCTCTTTCCAGTTTTATGTTTGAACGATATCACTCTTTTGGATTTTTTTTTTTTAGATAGCTTGCGTGATTTATACCAGTTATAATCTAAATTTAAAGCATGCGTTACTGCAAATTTGAACAGATTTGATTGAGGAAGCAAAACTTGAGCTCTTGCGTGATTTATGGTAAGCAATGAAAAAGCTTTTAACTGAAAAGGCAAAAGTAATAAATGCTTACATAAATATTTACTTGATCAATGGTTCGAAAAATTTATTTATTGCAAAACAAACGCAGTGGAAACAGAGAGATATAATGGGTATGCGAAAATTTGCAAAGATAGGCAAGATTAAATTTTGAATGCATTTAATTTAGGTGAGAGGAAAAATGGCAATTGGAAGAGTTGATATTTTTGTGGATAAGGCTGCGTGAATAAATGAATACAGTGACATGCTCAAGAAACAAATGGTAAGAGGCAAATGTCAAAATGTTAAAAGAATAAAATTTTGTGTCACGCGCAAAGGAAGGCAAATTTGATTTCCAATTTGATTGAATTAAATTGGTTTTCATATATACATGTATACCATATTCACTTTAATATTGCGAATTTAATTATCTTTTAACAAAGTTAAAACTTCAAAACTTTTAATTTTTAAATTAGTTAATTCCCTCTAATTGATTTCCATATTCTTCTAATCAATTAATTCCCCTTTAATTGCCTTTAATTGATTTCAATTGATTACCTTATCCCTTTTAATTACCCTCCTTAATTGATTTCAATTAATTACCATATTACCAATTAATTATCCTCCTTTAATTACATACTCAAATTTGGTTACTAACTTAATTAGTTAATTAACCCTTTTTGTTAATTATCAATCCTGCGACGTCTCACATTAATCCGTCCGCTTTGTAGGCACTGGTAGCCGGACTGGTTACACGGGCAGATTTCTCCTACAAAATGGGGATTAACCTCGTGTCCTCATGCCATTAACCAAAAGAATTAACTTATTTATCTTTCATCAATTTTATTAATTTGCATTAATTATTCAATAAATTAATTCTGGTCAACTACTGAAATTTTACAATTAATTTCTCTATTAATTGTCATAAATTTCTTTTTGAAATATCTATTAATTGTCATTAACTCCATTTTAAAATATCCGTATGTGCCTTTATTCAAGTTTTGAATTGCTAACTAGGAATAAGGTAGATTTATCAAATAAATTGATTGTAAGTTTCATTGTTTTAAATTGCTTAACAATGTTCACTGCTAACATAATTAATATGTCAAAATTGAGAATATTCCACCAACATGATTTGCATGTCATAACCTACCAAATTAACATAATTAATTAACTACTTTAATATGTTACAAATTTTCTCCTTTTCATTATTTTTAGGGAATGGGTATAACAACAGATATTATGATAATATCCAAAACATTTAGTTACCACTCAGTTCATTATACATTATAAAAATTTCCTTTTTTTTTTCTTCTTCTTAAATTTAGTTACAAAAATCATATTAAATTAACGAGTTTAATTCTCTAAATTAAATATTTAAACAATATTGGTAAACACAATTTATATAAATTATATTCCTAAAAACAAAAAAATTAAAAGAAATAAATAGCTAAAAACTAGGGCTGTTACATGTACAATATGAAAACAAGACTTAAGAAAATATATATGTTAGTACAAACAAAATAAAGTAAGTATGTAGGCTTTAGACAAAGTAGGACAGCAAATATATGTTTAAGTATAGAAACATAAAGTAAAAGCAAATAAGTACAAACAAAACATCTCTAAGTACATAATATAATACATATCAGCTGAGTTGAAGAAGGCAAGAAATAAATATAAACAAAACAATTTAAAAATGTATATGTAGCTGTAAATATGCAGGCAAGGCAAGACAAGAGGAAAAATAAAATAAAAAGTACTTGCACAAAATAAAATAAGATGCTATAACATACAAAGGGGAGCATGAACAATACATAGCATGCTTTCATTAAATGCCACATGCTCTGGTAACATCAAAACAAGACTATCAGCCCCCAAATAAAAGTATATTTTTGATAAAGGTACAAAGGAAGTTATGGCCTACCTGTAACAAATGTAATTCTCCTCTAGCCTTCCTTTATATATCAACTTATTTAACTTCAGTTCGTTCAAAGCAAATGAAATGCTAGTTCCAAAGCAACTCAACAAAACAAAATTAAAAAGCAAGATGAGTAAAGATCAAAATTCCAGGCTTTGCTTTTCGGTGCAAAGTCAAGTGAGTGAACTTCAGATCAAAAAAATCTAAATCAAACACAGAATCAAAGCAAGCATTTTTACAACTGAAGCATCATTCATTTGAACCAAAGCAAGAAGATTTAAGGAAAGAAAAAAAAATCAAGCCTGTTGTTTTTCAAATAAGGAGCTCTGTTCTTCTTTTCAAAAATTATGAGTAACTTCAATTTAAGATGCTCAAGTATATTTATATACTATTGATTGATTTATGCCTGAACTAAATATGAAGATGTGTTTATATACTGTAGAATGATTGTGTGTTTATGAAACGATGCCTGCATGTTATAGCCTGTAATACACCTCTGTACTTAAATTTTCAAGTTCATGTTTGCTTCAAAAATCATTTTCTCTCGATCTAAGCATAAGTTGTATACAGGAATTAAATAAAACTTGGTTTTTTTATTATAAGCTTTAGTTTACGATTGTATTTAAGCTAAAGCAATTTAGTATTGCTCTGGGAATAAAAATTTAAACAGGAAACTCAAGTTTCTGTAAAAATTCAAACACTTTACTTTACGAATTCAGTTAAGAAAATGGAATCCCTATACTTTAACATGAATTTCAAAGTTACAATCATACTTTTTAGAATTGGGATCATAGAGTAGTTTGGGTTTGTCTGATTTGTGCATTTCGAGTCGCCATGGGCAATAGCGTTGACCGGAGAGGTTGGGACTGGGGCTGGAGACGTGGGGGCGATCAAGGAGTAGGGAAAAAATGTCACGAAGGTCGGCAGTTGAACGTGGCGACGGCGGTGTAAGGTTTAACTCTGTAAACCTAAATTTTTAGTGAAGGGGAAATTCGAGTACCATAGCCTCGTTCGAACATCGAGTTGCTCGCGCCTTTGGTTGATGGAAGCTGGGGCGTAAGCGATGGTCTGGGCGGAGGTGCGGCGCGTTCTGGTGG
Source organism: Allium cepa (assembly GCA_030765085.1). Taxonomy (NCBI): domain Eukaryota; kingdom Viridiplantae; phylum Streptophyta; class Magnoliopsida; order Asparagales; family Amaryllidaceae; genus Allium; species Allium cepa. The sequence continues at coordinate 346,092,948 of CM060938.1, forward strand.
TCAAAATTTCGAAGGCGACGTGTGACAGGTTTGGGGTTTTGCGTCTTGCTCGTTTCCAGGTTTTGTTTGCTGGTATTTGTATCGAGCTTGAATGCTCGATTTTGTTCAGATGATTTGATCATCGATCTAATGATCGGAATGGGTCTGAGGGAAGATCGCCGATGAGGGAGGGTGGTCAACGTTGGCTGGAGGTGGCTCTGGTGGAGATGCACGTGCACGGTGCACTTGTATGTCAGGGTGATTTTGTTGTTTGGGAAGAAAGATGTGGAACAGGGTATTTTGTGAAACTGGGATTAAACAGGGTTTGTGATTCGAGTTTTTACTCGAGTGATCTCATGTCCTACTTGAAGTTTTGAGGTGTGGAACTCAAGCAAATTAATGAAGCTTGAGTTGGTTGTTTTGCTACAGGTTTTAGTTTTAAACCTGGAAGTGTTTTTAAAATTTAAACAGAAATTAAAAGTTGAAAGCCAAATTTAAACAAAGTTTAAATACAAATTTTTAAGTTGGTTTCTGATTAATTTGGTATCTTGGTTCTAAAAAAAATGAAATGTTAACAACTTTAAATGTTAAGTTATATTTAAAAAAAATGATTTGAATTTTAAAAGTTTTGATTTAAACTCTTATATAATTTCTTTATAAAGATAATGTTTTACAACATTTAATTTTTTTTTTTAAAGTTTAACTTGGTTTAAATTTGTTAATGGTTGAATTTGTAATTATTTCAAATCTTTGATTTGAAATGAAATTCAAATTTGAATTTGAAAATAAATGTTTTCAAATGTGTTTGAAAATGATAATTAAATCATTTATAAAAAATTATGTTTTATCTCATAGGATAATTAAGAGTTAATGACTTATAGTTCATTAAAATTTGAAGTAAATAAAGATTCAAAAATTTGTAATTCGTTAATTTTGAAATTAATTAGAAGTTTAAATTTATAAATTAAGGTTTAAGTTAATTTATTAAGAGATAGTAAATGTGTAATGTTAGATTTCCAAATTATGTTACAGGATTTCCAATTGAAATGAAAATGGAAAATTTATGATTAGAAATTTATTAATTGTAATTTAGAACTAATTAAATTGCAATTAACACCTAATTAATTCAATAATTAGGATAGATTAATGGATTATTAATGGTTAGTCAATTTTTATAAATAATGATTAAATTTAATTTATCAAGTGATTAAGACATAATTACATTTAATGTTGTTAAATGTTGATTTATTTATAAAGGGAATCAATTACTTAAAGATAATTATTTAACGAAACTAATTAAGATTAAAGGATTATGTAATTAACTTAAAGTTAATTTAATTAATTGATTAACTAAGAATAATAAATTAAGATAATTGATAAATTAATTTATATCAAATGACTCGTAATTAGTAAATCAGAGATTTGATAATTAAGTCATAAGTAATTTATTTATTTAGAAATAAATTGAATTAATTAGGAGTAATTAATTAATTTATCCTGCTTACAATTGAATTGATTAGGATTAAACAATTAATTAATCCTGCTTATAAATGACTATTGAATACTTGACTTACTCATGAATGATTATATTGTATGAGATGCCCTGAATTGATTTTCCTATCTGATCTGTGATATTTTGTTCTGTGAATTGAGCTGTGTATTTATTCCTTTATTGATGATACATTTGTATATTATCTGTGAACCTGTGAATGTACGATAAGCGTTACAGTTTATATCGCTTATCAATTTTATTTCTGTGTTTTAATCTGTGATGACTGAATGATTGTGCACTATTGTGTAAAACCCTTGGACCACACCATACACACACAATTATGGATTTCACGAGGAAATCAGTTAAGTCGCAGATTTTTGAAATAGTTTTTTTTTTAATTTGAATTTTTTAAATTCAAATGTTTTGGAAATGGAATCAAAACAAATGTGAAAAGCTTTTGGAATGGAATTTCAAAGTAAAAATTTATTTTTAAATTACTTGATTAAGTTTTAGAATTTAAATACTTTGATTTAAAATTTGAATTCAATATTGAAATTGAATTCTGTAATTTGAAACTAGGGATTAACGATATTATACCAGTCATTATGAGTTAAACCATTTTTAAAGTATTATTTTTGGGAATTTGAATTAACCCAAAGATTGTAACTTGTATAAATGAAATCGGGTTTTTTCAAAATAAGACTGTTGTTTCTAAATGATAAAAAGCTTTCATGGGAGAAATGAATTTCAAATTATAAAAAAGGGATTTCAAGTTTAAACTGAAAAAGTCTTCCAAGTTATAGATAAATATCTGGAAATGAATTTTGAAAGAGAATATTTGGAAACGAACTTTGAAAGATATAAGTTAAATCTTAATTTAAAGATTTAATGATCCAATTTATTTGGAATTGTTTTGAAATCCAGGAATGAATCTTTGAGAAACTAGGCGATCTTCATGAAATAAATCATTTGTTTAAAAGATTAGAAATGGTAATTGATTTAAACCATTTGAAAGAAAGTTTGAATTATTAAGTTGTGACTTAATTGAAATCCCATATCCATATGTTTTAAATATTACGCTCACTATTCGGGTTAGCCGGGAAAGGACCTTCGGGTCGTATAACCCATTCGGAATATGTGATTCGACGTTATGGATAGCATTTGAAGACCGGTGGTGAACACCGGGTATTTGCGAGAGCGATAGGATGACCTATCGATTGTTTCTGCACCGAGTCGCGCCGGTATAGAGACTCCCTAAGTGATGGGAAATCCGATCGGGATTGTGAATATCCGGATTGCAAGGACTTCTTTGTAAGTGCCTTCGGTTCCGTTCTAAATCCAGAACAGACTTGTATGGATAGTATGTCTGACATTACAAATTGAGATATAAAGCTGATTTCTTTCAAATATATTTCTGTTGGTGGCGGAGAATTTATTCTTTTAGCTTAACACCCTTCTCTGAGACGTACGAGCTCAGAGGTTATGTAGTTGAAGGTTATCAATAATATATTCCCAATTTGGTAATGTGGCATGCTGAGTGTTGCTGTGAAATGATCATTGTGTTGATCATTTGTGATAGGATCATTTGTTTGATCGTTTATCTTTGTGATCATTTCTGTGATCATTTGTTGACCCAAAGCACGACTTTTGTATAAAGCGTGGCTTTGTGGACGAGACTTCGTCAAGCCTCACAACCCGGTAATGGTCGAAACAGGAATCGTGGCGGCAAGGTTTCAGGGATCGCTTCCCTAGGGTAGGACCATTCCTTCTGGAAAGGGGTAGTATCATGGTATGGAGCCCAGATACTTACTCATGTGGATACACTATATCTATTACTGTGTGGTGTTGTTGGAATCGAGGCCTCATATAAAGGTCCAAAAGGACCGGGGGTGGTATATCTGAGGTTTCTTACTCCCTGGGAAAGGGGTAGCCGGCCTTGTTTGGCAGAGATCCATTTGGGATGCTCGGGGACGTCCTTCCAGAGGCGTTCCATTTCGGGGTTTGGGAAGTTCCTTTGCCCGACCATTTGTTGGAAATCCATTCTTCAAATACGTACCTTGTATGGTTTTAGTTGTATTACATGCCATCTACTTATGGTGGCGCCCCACTGTTTGGATGGTAGCTATAGTAGGCTTAGTTCGAAATGTCTATGTTGGCTAAGATTTATATCTTTACTTTCGAAATGATTTTTTTACTACACTATGCACTAGTAATAATATCAAATGTTTCTTTTAATGCGTATCAAGCATCTTTGACTATCATAAGGAGAAATCTCCTCTGATTCTGCGTTTGCATTGTGTGTGTGTGCGGGAGGCCTTATGGTAGTCTCATTTCTAAAAAGCACTGCGAATTGATTTTTAAAATATTTCGTTGTTGTATTTAAAGATAAACTGTCTTTGTTGCTCACACCAGTCCCATGACTGATCCGGAGTTTATTGTTTCTTTCCTAAACTCTGGATGCTTAAATTTTTCCTACACGAGCAGTTTAGAGTTGGGTTTTTCAGATAGCTAGGTTTAGTAGATTATCTGGAGCTAGTTCAATCTTTGGATAAGACTGCAGTTGCTTATGTATGTGCATTGTTATTGGGAGTTCGTGCTACTGCTGGAGTTCTTCCTTGAAGACTATCTTAGAGTTATATTGTTCCGCTGCTGATGTTATCTGTTTCTTTTCTGCTGCTATTTTATTATTATCATATCTCTGATGTATATTGATATCTATTGGATCATTTGTTGTATCAGATATTGTATCAAAGCTGTATATCAATGTATTATTTCTTTTATATTCCGCGGTGTTGTTTACTTGATGTTGTTATAAGCTCCGGCGAATCGGGTTTGAAAGGTCGAATCTACGGCATTCGAATACGATATGAAGTATGGATGTCGATTTTCGAGCGGGCAAAATCCGTCTCGTTACATTTGGTATCAGAGCTAAGGTGAAACTTTAGCTCAGGAGTATAACACATTAAGTAGCTCATTAGAGATAGGGTGAAGTATACCCTAGAATGAGTATATCCCTAAGATATCTGTTCGAATGCCTCAGTAAATTCTCTTGCTATTTACTAATAGTAAGTATGAGTGCAAGAAGAGAACAAGATAGGGGGCAGGGGAATACGACTATAATTGGTCAATACTCTGTAACAACGGTGGAAACAATTTTCTTCACAATCTCCTTTGGTTCGTTTCTAAATTCTTTTGATTGCTTCGTGACAGTTACAAGAAGAAGTTTCGGTATGATGAGATGCCCTACGAATCGTTATAGGAAATTCTTATTTCGTATCTTCATCGATTTCTTTTCAGTTTTTGATTTAAAACATTAATGAATATGAATTGGAAATTTTGAATAAATTGGGAAATTTTAAATTGAGTTAAATTGATTAATAGAATATGAAGGATAAATTGAATTATATCGATAACACGATTTTGTTTAAAACCAAAATTTGAAATTCTGTTGTAATTTCTTGGGTTGGTCGAAGTCCGAAGAGGGACAAATTGGTTTATAGTTTTGGGGTATTCCGATTTGAGTTTGGAATCCATATCTTGTGTTTGAGGAATTATAGGAGATCGAATCTGTCTATCTCCGTGTTGTTTTCGTACCTCCGAATTTCGAGGACGAAATTCTTTTAAGGGGGGAAGTTTGTAACGACCCAGGATTTTATGAATTTAAATTGATAATTTAAATGAATTTTTGAATTGAAAATTGTAAAATTGATTTTTTAAATGATGTGAGTTTCCCTGATTCAAATAGAAAATATATTAAGTCAAATTGATTTGAAAATTTGCATATATGTGTATATATGAGAATATATATATATGTATATGTATATGTTGGATTTGAAAATACAATCTTAAATAAATGGGTCAAAGACTAATTATAATAATAACAATTAAAATATAAACTAGAAATACGAGACAATAAATGTCAAGTTAAACAAATATATATATATATATATATATATATATATATATATATATATATATATTCCAGTGTACAATATGAAAACAAGACTTAAGAAAATATATATGTTAGTACAAACAAAATAAAGTAAGTATGTAGGCTTTAGACAAAGTAGGATAGCAAATATATGTTTAAGTATAGAAATATAAAGTAAAAGCAAATAAGTACAAACAAAGCATCTCTAAGTACATAATATAATACATATCAGCTGAGTTGAAGAAGGCAAGAAATAAATATAAACAAAACAATTTAAAAATGTATATGTAGCTGTAAATATGCAGGCAAGGCAAGACAAGAGGAAAAATAAAATAAAAAGTACTTGCACAAAATAAAATAAGATGCTATAACATACAAAGGGGAGCATGAACAATACATAGCATGCTTTCATTAAATGCCACATGCTCTGGTAACATCAAAACAAGACTATCAGCCCCCAAATAAAAGTATATTTTTGATAAAGGTACAAAGGAAGTTATGGCCTACCTGTAACAAATGTAATTCTCCTCTAGCCTTCCTTTATATATCAACTTATTTAACTTCAGTTCGTTCAAAGCAAATGAAATGCTAGTTCTAAAGCAACTCAACAAAACAAAATTAAAAAGAAAGATGAGTAAAGATCAAAATTCCAGGCTTTGCTTTTCCGTGCAAAGTCAAGTGAGTGAACTACAGATCAACAAAATCTAAATCAAACACAGAATCAAAGCAAGCATTTTTACAACTGAAGCATCATTCATTTGAACCAAAGCAAGAAGATTTAAGGAAAGAAAAAAAAATCAAGCCTGTTGTTTTTCAAATAAGGAGCTCTGTTCTTCTTTTCAAAAACTGTGAGTAACTTCAATTTAAGATGCTTAAATATATTTATATACTATTGATTGATTTATGCTTGAACTAAATATGAAGATGTGTTTACATACTATAGAATGATTGTGTGTTTATGAAATGATGCCTGCATGTTATAGCCTGTAATACACCTCTGTACTTAGATTTTCAAGTTCATGTTTGCTTCAAAAATCATTTTCTCTCGATCTAAGCATAAGTTGGATACAGGAATTAAATAAAACTTGGTTGTTTTATTATAAGCTTTAGTTTAAGATTGTATTTAAGCTAAAGCAATTTAGTATTGCTCTGGGAATAAAAATTTAAACAGGAAACTCAAGTTTCTGTAAAAATTCAAACACTTTACTTTACGAATTCAGTTATGAAAATGGAATCCCTATACTTTAACATGAATTTCAAAGTTACAATCATACTTTTTAGAATTGGGATCATAGAGTAGTTTGGGTTTGTCTGATTTGTGCATTTCGAGTCGCCATGGGCAATAGCGTTGACCGGAGAGGTTGGGACTGGGGCTGGAGACGTGGGGGCGATCAAGGAGTAGGGAAAAAATGTCACGAAGGTCGGCAGTTGAACGTGGCGACGGCGGTGTAAGGTTTAACTCTGTAAACCTAAATTTTTAGTGAAGGGGAAATTCGAGTACCATAACCTCGTTCGAACATCGAGTTGCTCGCGCCTTTGGTTGATGGAAGCTGGGGCGTAAGCGATGGTCTGGGCGGAGGTGCGGCGCGTTCTGGTGGTCAAAATTTCGAAGGCGACGTGTGACAGGTTTGGGGTTTTGCGTCTTGCTCGTTTCCAGGTTTTGTTTGCTGGTATTTGTATCGAGCTTGAATGCTCGATTTTGTTCAGATGATTTGATCATCGATCTAATGATCGGAATGGGTCTGAGGGAAGATCGCCGATGAGGGAGGGTGGTCAACGTTGGCTGGAGGTGGCTCTAGTGGAGATGCACGTGCACAGTGCACTTGTATGTCAGGGTGATTTTGTTGTTTGGGAAGATAGATGTGGAACTGGGTATTTTGTGAAACTGGGATTAAACAGGGTTTGTGATTCGAGTTTTTACTCGAGTGATCTCATGTCCTACTTGAAGTTTTGAGGTGTGAAACTCAAGAAAATTAATGAAGCTTGAGTTGGTTGTTTTGCTACAGGTTTTAGTTTTAAACCTGGCAATGTTTTTAAAATTTAAACAGAAATTAAAAGTTGAAAGCCAAATTTAAAAAAGTTTAAATACAAATTTTTAAGTTGGTTTCAGATTAATTTGGTATCTTGGTTCCAAAAAAAATGAAATGTTAACAACTTTAAATGTTAAGTTATATTTAAAAAAAATGATTTGAATTTTAAAAGTTTTGGTTTAAACTCTTATATAATTTCTTTATAAAGATAAATGTTTTACAACATTTAATTTTTTTTTTTAAAAGTTTAACTTGGTTTAAATTTGTTAATGGTTGAATTTGTAATTATTTCAAATCTTTGATTTGAAATGAAATTCAAATTTGAATTTGAAAATAAATGTTTTCAAATGTGTTTGAAAATGATAATTAAATCATTTATAAAAAATTATGTTTTATCTCAAATGATAATTAAGAGTTAATGACTTATAGTTCATTAAAATTTTAAGTAAATAAAGATTCAAAAATTTGTAATTCGTTAATTTTGAATTAATTAGAAGTTTAAATTTATAAATTAAGGTTTAAGTTAATTTATTAAGAGATAGTAAATGTGTAATCATAGATTTCCAAATTATGTTACAGGATTTCCAATTGAAATGAAAATGGAAAATTTATGATTAGAAATTTATTAATTGTAATTAAGAACTAATTAAATTGCAATTAACACCTAATTAATTCAATAATTAGGATAGATTAATGGATTATTAATGGTTAGTCAATTTTTATAAATAATGATTAAATTTAATTTATCAAGTGATTAAGACATAATTACATTTAATGTTATTAAATGTCGATTTATTTATAAAGGGGATTAATTACTTAAAGATAATTATTTAACGAAACTAATTAAGATTAAAGGATTATGTAATTAACTTAAAGTTAATTTAATTAATTGATTAACTAAGAATAATAAATTAAGATAATTGATAAATTAATTTATATCAAATGACTCGTAATTAGTAAATCAGAGATTTGATAATTAAGTCATAAGTAATTTATTTATTTAGAAATAAATTGAATTAATTAGGAGCAATTAATTAATTTATCCTGCTTACAATTGAATTGATTAGGATTAAACGATTAATTAATCCTGCTTATAAATGACTATTGAATATTTGACTTACTCATGAATGATTGTATTGTACGAGATGTCTTGAATTGATTTTTCTATCTGATCTGTGATATTTTGTTCTATGAATTGAGCTGTGTATTTATTCCTTTATTGATGATACATTTGTATATAATCTATGAACCTGTGAATGTACGATAAGCGTTATAGTTTATATTGCTTATCAATTTTATTTCTGTGTTTTAATCTGTGATGACTGAATGATTGTGCACTATTGTGTAAAACCCTTGGACCACACAATACACACACAATTATGGATTTCACGAGGAAATCAGTTAAGTCGCAGATTTTTGAAATAGTTTTTTTTAAATTTGAATTTTTTAAATTCAAATGTTTTGGAAATGGAATCGGAATAAATGTGAAAAGCTTTTGGAATGGAATTTCAAAATAAAAATTTATTTTTAAATTACTTGATTAAGTTTTAGAATTTAAATACTTTGATTTAAAATTTGAATTCAATATTGAAATTGAATTCTGTAATTTGAAACTAGGGATTAACGATATTATACTAGTCATTATGAGTAAAACCATTTTTAAAGTGTTATTTTTGGGAATTTGAATTAACCCAAAGATTGTAACTTGTATAAATGAAATCGGGTTTTTTCAAAACAAGACTGTTGTTTCTAAACGATAAAAAGCTTTCATGGGAGAAATGAATTTCAAATTATAAAAAAGGGATTTCAAGTTTAAACTGAAAAATTCTTACAAGTTATAGTTAAATATCTGGAAATGAATTTTGAAAGAGAATATTTGGAAACGAACTTTGAAAGATATAAGTTAAATCTTAATTTAAAGATTTAATGAATTAAATCCAATTTATTTGGAATTGTTTTGAAATCCAGGAATGGATCTTTGAGAAACTAGGCGATCTTCATGAAATAAATCTTTTGTTTAAAAGATTAGAAATGGTAATTGATTTAAACCATTTGAAAAAAAGTTTGAATAATTAAGTTGTGACTTAATTGAAATCCCATATCCATATGTTTTAAATATTGCTCTCACTATTCGGGTTAGCCAGGAAAGGACCTTTGGGTCCTATAACCCATTCTGAATATATGATTCGACGTTATGGATAGCATTTGAAGACCGGTGGTGAAGACCGGGTATTTGCGAGAGGGATAGGATGACCTATCGATTGTTTCTACACCGAGTCGCGCCGGTATAGAGACTCCCTAAGTGATGGGAAATCTGATCGGGATTGTGAATATCCGGATTGCAAGGACTTCTTTGTAAGTGCCTTCGGTACTGTTCTAAATCCAGAACAGACTTGTATGGATAGTATGTCTGACATTACAAATTGAGATATAAAGCTAATTTCTTTCAAATATATTTCTGTTGGTGGCGGAGAATTTATTCTTTTAGCTTAACACCCTTCTCTGAGACGTACGAGCTCAGAGGTTATGTAGTTGAAGGTTATCAGCAATATATTCTCAATTTGGTAATATGGCGTGCTGAGTGTTGCTGTGAAATGATCATTGTGTTGATCATTTGTGATAGGATCATTTGTTTGATCGTTTATCTTTGTGATCATTTCTATGATCATTTGTTGACCCAAAGCACGACTTTTGTATAAAGCGTGGCTTTGTGGACGAGACTTCGTCAAGCCTCACAACCCGGTAATGGTCGAAACAGGAATCGTGGCGGCAAGGTTTCAGGGATCGCTTCCCTTGGGTAGGACCATTCCTTCTGGAAAGGGGTAGTATCATGGTATGGAGCCCAGATACTTACTCATGTGGATACACTATATCTATTACTGTGTGGTGTTGTTGGAATCGAGGCCTCGTATAAAGGTCCAAAAGGACCGGGGGTGGTATATCTGAGGTTTCTTACTCCTTGGGAAAGGGGTAGCCGGCCTTGTTTGGCAGAGATCCATTTGGGATGCTCGGGGACGTCCTTCCAGAGGCGTTCCATTTCGGGGTTTGGGAAGTTCCTTTGCCCGACCATTTGTTGGAAATCCATTCTTCAGATACGTACCTTGTACGGTTTTAGTTGTATTACCTGCCATCTATTTATGGTGGCGCCCCACTATTTGGATGGTAGCTATAGTAGGCATAGTTCGAAATGTTTATGTTGGCTAATATTTATATCTTTACTTTCGAAATGATTTTTTTTTACTACACTATGCACTAGTAATAATATCAAATGTTTCTTTTAATGCGTATCAAGCATCTTTGACTGTCATAAGGAGAAATCTCCTCCGATTCTGCGTTTGCATTGTGCGTGTGTGTGCGGGAGGCCTTATTATCTGTGAACCTGTGAATTGAGCTGTGTATTTATTCCTTTATTGATGATACATTTGTATATTATCTGTGAACCTGTGAATGTACGATAAGCGTTATAGTTTATATCGCTTATCAATTTTATTTCTGTGTTTTAATCTGTGATGACTGAATGATTGTGCACTATTGTGTAAAACCCTTGGACCACACCATACACACACAATTATGGATTTCACGAGGAAATCAGTTAAGTCGCAGATTTTTGAAATAGTTTTTTTTTTAATTTGAATTTTTTAAATTCAAATGTTTTGGAAATGGAATCAAAACAAATGTGAAAAGCTTTTGGAATGGAATTTCAAAGTAAAAATTTATTTTTAAATTACTTGATTAAGTTTTAGAATTTAAATACTTTGATTTAAAATTTGAATTCAATATTGAAATTGAATTCTGTAATTTGAAACTAGGGATTAACGATATTATACTAGTCATTATGAGTTAAACCATTTTTAAAGTATTATTTTTGGGAATTTGAATTAACCCAAAGATTGTAACTTGTATAAATGAAATCGGGTTTTTTCAAAATAAGACTGTTGTTTCTAAATGATAAAAAGCTTTCATGGGAGAAATGAATTTCAAATTATAAAAAAGGGATTTCAAGTTTAAACTGAAAAAGTCTTCCAAGTTATAGATAAATATATGGAAATGAATTTTGAAAGAGAATATTTGGAAACGAACTTTGAAAGATATAAGTTAAATCTTAATTTAAAGATTTAATGATCCAATTTATTTGGAATTGTTTTGAAATCCAGGAATGAATCTTTGAGAAACTAGGCGATCTTCATGAAATAAATCATTTGTTTAAAAGATTAGAAATGGTAATTGATTTAAACCATTTGAAAGAAAGTTTGAATTATTAAGTTGTGACTTAATTGAAATCCCATATCCATATGTTTTAAATATTACGCTCACTATTCGGGTTAGCCGGGAAAGGACCTTCGGGTCGTATAACCCATTCTGAATATGTGATTCGACGTTATGGATAGCATTTGAAGACCGGTGGTGAACACCGGGTATTTGCGAGAGCGATAGGATGACCTATCGATTGTTTCTGCACCGAGTCACGCCGGTATAGAGACTCCCTAAGTGATGGGAAATCCGATCGGGATTGTGAATATCCGGATTGCAAGGACTTCTTTGTAAGTGCCTTCGGTTCCGTTCTAAATCCAGAACAGACTTGTATGGATAGTATGTCTGACATTACAAATTGAGATATAAAGCTGATTTCTTTCAAATATATTTCTGTTGGTGGCGGAGAATTTATTCTTTTAGCTTAACACCCTTCTCTGAGACGTACGAGCTCAGAGGTTATGTAGTTGAAGGTTATCAATAATATATTCCCAATTTGGTAATGTGGCATGCTGAGTGTTGCTGTGAAATGATCATTGTGTTGATCATTTGTGATAGGATCATTTGTTTGATTGTTTATCTTTGTGATCATTTCTGTGATCATTTGTTGACCCAAAGCACGACTTTTGTATAAAGCGTGGCTTTGTGGACGAGACTTCGTCAAGCCTCACAACCCGGTAATGGTCGAAACAGGAATCGTGGCGGCAAGGTTTTAGGGATCGCTTCCCTAGGGTAGGACCATTCCTTCTGGAAAGGGGTAGTATCATGGTATGGAGCCCAGATACTTACTCATGTGGATACACTATATCTATTACTGTGTGGTGTTGTTGGAATCGAGGCCTCGTATAAAGGTCCAAAAGGACCGGGGGTGGTATATCTGAGGTTTCTTACTCCCTGGGAAAGGGGTAGCCGGCCTTGTTTGGCAGAGATCCATTTGGGATGCTCGGGGACGTCCTTCCAGAGGCGTTCCATTTCGGGGTTTGGGAAGTTCCTTTGCCCGACCATTTGTTGGAAATCCATTCTTCAAATACGTACCTTGTATGGTTTTAGTTGTATTACATGCCATCTACTTATGGTGGCGCCCCACTGTTTGGATGGTAGCTATAGTAGGCTTAGTTCGAAATGTCTATGTTGGCTAAGATTTATATCTTTACTTTCGAAATGATTTTTTTACTACACTATGCACTAGTAATAATATCAAATGTTTCTTTTAATGCGTATCAAGCATCTTTGACTATCATAAGGAGAAATCTCCTCTGATTCTGCGTTTGCATTGTGTGTGTGTGCGGGAGGCCTTATGGTAGTCTCATTTCTAAAAAGCACTGTGAATTGATTTTTAAAATATTTCGTTGTTGTTTTTAAAGATAAACTGTCTTTGTTGCTCACACCAGTCCCATGACTGATTCGGAGTTTATTGTTTCTTTCCTAAACTCTGGATGCTTAAATTTTTCCTACACGAGCAGTTTAGAGTTGGGTTTTTCAGATAGCTAGGTTTAGTAGATTATCTGGAGCTAGTTCAATCTTTGGATCAGACTGCAGTTGCTTATGTATGTGCATCGTTATTGGGAGTTCGTGCTACTGCTGGAGTTCTTCCTTGAAGACTATCTTAGAGTTATATTGTTCCGCTGCTGATGTTATCTGTTTCTTTTCTGCTGCTATTTTATTATTATCATATCTCTGATGTATATTGATATCTATTGGATCATTTGTTGTATCAGATATTGTATCAAAGCTGTATATCAATGTATTATTTCTTTTATATTCCGTGGTGTTGTTCACTTGATGTTGTTATAAGCTCCGGCGAATCGGGTTTGAAAGGTCGAATCTACGGCATTCGAATACGATATGAAGTATGGATGTCGATTTTCGAGCGGGCAAAATCCGTCTCGTTACATTTGGTATCAGAGCTAAGGTGAAACTTTAGCTCAGGAGTATAACACATTAAGTAGCTCATTAGAGATAGGGTGAAGTATACCCTAGAATGAGTATATCCCTAAGATATCTGTTCGAATGCCTCAGTAAATTCTCTTGCTATTTACTAATAGTAAGTATGAGTGCAAGAAGAGAACAAGATAGGGGACAGGGGAATACGACTATAATTGGTCAATACTCTGTAACAACGGTGGAAACAATTTTCTTCACAATCTCCTTTGGTTCGTTTCTAAATTCTTTTGATTGCTTCGTGACAGTTACAAGAAGAAGTTTCGGTATGATGAGATGCCCTACGAATCGTTATAGGAAATTCTTATTTCGTATCTTCATCGATTTCTTTTCAGTTTTTGATTTAAAACATTAATGAATATGAATTGGAAATTTTGAATAAATTGGGAAATTTTAAATTGAGTTAAATTGATTAATAGAATATGAAGGATAAATTGAATTATATCGATAACACGATTTTGTTTAAAACCAAAATTTGAAATTCTGTTGTAATTTCTAGGGTTGGTCGAAGTCCGAAGAGGGACAAATTGGTTTATAGTTTTGGGGTATTCCGATTTGAGTTTGGAATCCATATCTTGTGTTTGAGGAATTATAGGAGATCGAATCTGTCTATCTCCGTGTTGTTTTCGTACCTCCGAATTTCGAGGACGAAATTCTTTTAAGGGGGGAAGTTTGTAACGACCCAGGATTTTATGAATTTAAATTGATAATTTAAATGAATTTTTGAATTGAAAATTGTAAAATTGATTTTTTAAATGATGTGAGTTTCCCTGATTCAAATAGAAAATATATTAAGTCAAATTGATTTGAAAATTTGCATATATGTGTATATATGAGAATATATATATGTATATGTATATGTTGGATTTGAAAATACAATCTTAAATAAATGGGTCAAAGACTAATTATAATAATAACAATTAAAATATAAACTGGAAATACGAGACAATAAATGTCAAGTTAAACAAATAAATAAATAAATAAATATATATATATATATATATATTCCAGTGTACAATATGAAAACAAGACTTAAGAAAATATATATGTTAGTACAAACAAAATAAAGTAAGTATGTAGGCTTTAGACAAAGTAGGATAGCAAATATATGTTTAAGTATAGAAATATAAAGTAAAAGCAAATAAGTACAAACAAAGCATCTCTAAGTACATAATATAATACATATCAGCTGAGTTGAAGAAGGCAAGAAATAAATATAAACAAAACAATTTAAAAATGTATATGTAGCTGTAAATATGCAGGCAAGGCAAGACAAGAGGAAAAATAAAATAAAAAGTACTTGCACAAAATAAAATAAGATGCTATAACATACAAAGGGGAGCATGAACAATACATAGCATGCTTTCATTAAATGCCACATGCTCTGGTAACATCAAAACAAGACTATCAGCCCCCAAATAAAAGTATATTTTTGATAAAGGTACAAAGGAAGTTATGGCCTACCTGTAACAAATGTAATTCTCCTCTAGCCTTCCTTTATATATCAACTTATTTAACTTCAGTTCGTTCAAAGCAAATGAAATGCTAGTTCTAAAGCAACTCAACAAAACAAAATTAAAAAGCAAGATGAGTAAAGATCAAAATTCCAGGCTTTGCTTTTCCGTGCAAAGTCAAGTGAGTGAACTACAGATCAACAAAATCTAAATCAAACACAGAATCAAAGCAAGCATTTTTACAACTGAAGCATCATTCATTTGAACCAAAGCAAGAAGATTTAAGGAAAGAAAAAAAAATCAAGCCTGTTGTTTTTCAAATAAGGAGCTCTGTTCTTCTTTTCAAAAACTGTGAGTAACTTCAATTTAAGATGCTTAAATATATTTATATACTATTGATTGATTTATGCTTGAACTAAATATGAAGATGTGTTTACATACTATAGAATGATTGTGTGTTTATGAAATGATGCCTGCATGTTATAGCCTGTAATACACCTCTGTACTTAGATTTTCAAGTTCATGTTTGCTTCAAAAATCATTTTCTCTCGATCTAAGCATAAGTTGGATACAGGAATTAAATAAAACTTGGTTGTTTTATTATAAGCTTTAGTTTAAGATTGTATTTAAGCTAAAGCAATTTAGTATTGCTCTGGGAATAAAAATTTAAACAGGAAACTCAAGTTTCTGTAAAAATTCAAACACTTTACTTTACGAATTCAGTTATGAAAATGGAATCCCTATACTTTAACATGAATTTCAAAGTTACAATCATACTTTTTAGAATTGGGATCATAGAGTAGTTTGGGTTTGTCTGATTTGTGCATTTCGAGTCGCCATGGGCAATAGCGTTGACCGGAGAGGTTGGGACTGGGGCTGGAGACGTGGGGGCGATCAAGGAGTAGGGAAAAAATGTCACGAAGGTCGGCAGTTGAACGTGGCGACGGCGGTGTAAGGTTTAACTCTGTAAACCTAAATTTTTAGTGAAGGGGAAATTCGAGTACCATAGCCTCGTTCGAACATCGAGTTGCTCACGCCTTTGGTTGATGGAAGCTGGGGCGTAAGCGATGGTCTGGGCGGAGGTGCGGCGCGTTCTGGTGGTCAAAATTTCGAAGGCGACGTGTGACAGGTTTGGGGTTTTGCGTCTTGCTCGTTTCCAGGTTTTGTTTGCTGGTATTTGTATCGAGCTTGAATGCTCGATTTTGTTCAGATGATTTGATCATCGATCTAATGATCGGAATGGGTCTGAGGGAAGATCGCCGATGAGGGAGGGTGGTCAACGTTGGCTGGAGGTGGCTCTAGTGGAGATGCACGTGCACAGTGCACTTGTATGTCAGGGTGATTTTGTTGTTTGGGAAGAAAGATGTGGAACTGGGTATTTTGTGAAACTGGGATTAAACAGGGTTTGTGATTCGAGTTTTTACTCGAGTGATCTCATGTCCTACTTGAAGTTTTGAGGTGTGAAACTCAAGCAAATTAATGAAGCTTGAGTTGGTTGTTTTGCTACAGGTTTTAGTTTTAAACCTGGCAATGTTTTTAAAATTTAAACAGAAATTAAAAGTTGAAAGCCAAATTTAAAAAAGTTTAAATACAAATTTTTAAGTTGGTTTCAGATTAATTTGGTATCTTGGTTCCAAAAAAAATGAAATGTTAACAACTTTAAATGTTAAGTTATATTTAAAAAAAATGATTTGAATTTTAAAAGTTTTGGTTTAAACTCTTATATAATTTCTTTATAAAGATAAATGTTTTACAACATTTAATTTTTTTTTTAAAAAAGTTTAACTTGGTTTAAATTTGTTAATGGTTGAATTTGTAATTATTTCAAATCTTTGATTTGAAATGAAATTCAAATTTGAATTTGAAAATAAATGTTTTCAAATGTGTTTGAAAATGATAATTAAATCATTTATAAAAAATTATGTTTTATCTCAAATGATAATTAAGAGTTAATGACTTATAGTTCATTAAAATTTTAAGTAAATAAAGATTCAAAAATTTGTAATTCGTTAATTTTGAATTAATTAGAAGTTTAAATTTATAAATTAAGGTTTAAGTTAATTTATTAAGAGATAGTAAATGTGTAATCATAGATTTCCAAATTATGTTACAGGATTTCCAATTGAAATGAAAATGGAAAATTTATGATTAGAAATTTATTAATTGTAATTAAGAACTAATTAAATTTCAATTAACACCTAATTAATTCAATAATTAGGATAGATTAATGGATTATTAATGGTTAGTCAATTATTATAAATAATGATTAAATTTAATTTATCAAGTGATTAAGACATAATTACATTTAATGTTATTAAATGTCGATTTATTTATAAAGGGGATTAATTACTTAAAGATAATTATTTAACGAAACTAATTAAGATTAAAGGATTATGTAATTAACTTAAAGTTAATTTAATTAATTGATTAACTAAGAATAATAAATTAAGATAATTGATAAATTAATTTATATCAAATGACTCGTAATTAGTAAATCAGAGATTTGATAATTAAGTCATAAGTAATTTATTTATTTAGAAATAAATTGAATTAATTAGGAGCAATTAATTAATTTATCCTGCTTACAATTGAATTGATTAGGATTAAACGATTAATTAATCCTGCTTATAAATGACTATTGAATATTTGACTTACTCATGAATGATTGTATTGTACGAGATGTCTTGAATTGATTTTGCTATCTGATCTGTGATATTTTGTTCTGTGAATTGAGCTGTGTATTTATTCCTTTATTGATGATACATTTGTATATAATCTATGAACCTGTGAATGTACGATAAGCGTTATAGTTTATATTGCTTATCAATTTTATTTCTGTGTTTTAATCTGTGATGACTGAATGATTGTGCACTATTGTGTAAAACCCTTGGACCACACAATACACACACAATTATGGATTTCACGAGGAAATCAGTTAAGTCGCAGATTTTTGAAATAGTTTTTTTTTAATTTGAATTTTTTAAATTCAAATGTTTTGGAAATGGAATCGGAATAAATGTGAAAAGCTTTTGGAATGGAATTTCAAAATAAAAATTTATTTTTAAATTACTTGATTAAGTTTTAGAATTTAAATACTTTGATTTAAAATTTGAATTCAATATTGAAATTGAATTCTGTAATTTGAAACTAGGGATTAACGATATTATACTAGTCATTATGAGTAAAACCATTTTTAAAGTGTTATTTTTGGGAATTTGAATTAACCCAAAGATTGTAACTTGTATAAATGAAATCGGGTTTTTTCAAAACAAGACTGTTGTTTCTAAACGATAAAAAGCTTTCATGGGAGAAATGAATTTCAAATTATAAAAAAGGGATTTCAAGTTTAAACTGAAAAAGTCTTACAAGTTATAGTTAAATATCTGGAAATGAATTTTGAAAGAGAATATTTGGAAACGAACTTTGAAAGATATAAGTTAAATCTTAATTTAAAGATTTAATGAATTAAATCCAATTTATTTGGAATTGTTTTGAAATCCAGGAATGGATCTTTGAGAAACTAGGCGATCTTCATGAAATAAATCTTTTGTTTAAAAGATTAGAAATGGTAATTGATTTAAACCATTTGAAAGAAAGTTTGAATAATTAAGTTGTGACTTAATTGAAATCCCATATCCATATGTTTTAAATATTGCTCTCACTATTCGGGTTAGCCAGGAAAGGCCCTTTGGGTCGTATAACCCATTCTGAATATATGATTCGACGTTATGGATAGCATTTGAAGACCGGTGGTGAAGACCGGGTATTTGCGAGAGGGATAGGATGACCTATCGATTGTTTCTACACCGAGTCGCGCCGGTATAGAGACTCCCTAAGTGATGGGAAATCCGATCGGGATTGTGAATATCCGGATTGCAAGGACTTCTTTGTAAGTGCCTTCGGTACTGTTCTAAATCCAGAACAGACTTGTATGGATAGTATGTCTGACATTACAAATTGAGATATAAAGCTAATTTCTTTCAAATATATTTCTGTTGGTGGCGGAGAATTTATTCTTTTAGCTTAACACCCTTCTCTGAGACGTACGAGCTCAGAGGTTATGTAGTTGAAGGTTATCAGCAATATATTCCCAATTTGGTAATGTGGCATGCTGAGTGTTGCTGTGAAATGATCATTGTGTTGATCATTTGTGATAGGATCATTTGTTTGATCGTTTATCTTTGTGATCATTTCTATGATCATTTGTTGACCCAAAGCACGACTTTTGTATAAAGCGTGGCTTTGTGGACGAGACTTCGTCAAGCCTCACAACCCGGTAATGGTCGAAACAGGAATCGTGGCGGCAAGGTTTCAGGGATCGCTTCCCTAGGGTAGGACCATTCCTTCTGGAAAGGGGTAGTATCATGGTATGGAGCCCAGATACTTACTCATGTGGATACACTATATCTATTACTGTGTGGTGTTGTTGGAATCGAGGCCTCGTATAAAGGTCCAAAAGGACCGGGGGTGGTATATCTGAGGTTTCTTACTCCTTGGGAAAGGGGTAGCCGGCCTTGTTTGGCAGAGATCCATTTGGGATGCTCGGGGACGTCCTTCCAGAGGCGTTCCATTTCGGGGTTTGGGAAGTTCCTTTGCCCGACCATTTGTTGGAAATCCATTCTTCAGATACGTACCTTGTACGGTTTTAGTTGTATTACCTGCCATCTATTTATGGTGGCGCCCCACTATTTGGATGGTAGCTATAGTAGGCATAGTTCGAAATGTTTATGTTGGCTAAGATTTATATCTTTACTTTCGAAATGATTTTTTTTTACTACACTATGCACTAGTAATAATATCAAATGTTTCTATTAATGCGTATCAAGCATCTTTGACTGTCATAAGGAGAAATCTCCTCCGATTCTGCGTTTGCATTGTGCGTGTGTGTGCGGGAGGCCTTATGGTAGTCTCATTTCTAAAAAGCATTGCGAATTGATTTTTAAAATATATCGTTGTTGTTTTTAAAGATAAACTGTCTTTGTTGCTCACACTAGTCCCATGACTGATCCGGAGTTTATTGTTTCTTTCCTAAACTCTGGATGCTCAAAATTTTCCTACACGAGCAGTTTAGAGTTGGGTTTTTCAGATAGCTAGGTTTAGTAGATTATCTGGAGCTAGTTCAATCTTTGGATCAGACTGCAGTTGCTTATCTATGTGCATCATTATTGGGAGTTCGTGCTACTGCTAGAGTTCTTCGTTGAAGACTATCTTAGAGTTATATTGTTCCGCTGCTGATGTTATCTGTTTCTTTTCCGCTGCTATTTTATTATTATCATATCTCTGATGTATATTGATATCTATTGGATCATTTGTTGTATCATATATTGTATCAAAGCTGTATATCAATGTATTATTTCTTTTATATTCCGCTATGTTGTTTACTTGATGTTGTTATAAGCTCCGGCGAATCGGGTTTGAACGGTCGAATCTACGGCATTCGAATACGATATGAAGTATGGATGTCGATTTTCGAGCGGGCAAAATCCGTCTCGTTACATACTCCCTGATATCCCACTAGTTTACGGTGGAGTTTACAGTGCTGTATAGACTATGACATTTATAAAATGTGTTAAGGGGGATAATGGTAACGCCTTAACACTATTTTGATATTTTATATTACTGATAGACATTATCTATTTAGCGTATATTACTACATAGTAGATAGTTTAACGGATCCTTAGAGGACGGTTATTCCAACGTCCTTTGAGTTATTTGTATTTCGAATGTTATTTCACTCGAGTTGGATTTATTGATATGAGAATGTTAATCCTGACTCGAGTGTTTTGTGTTTTGCTTTACGCTCGGGTCAGACTGAGAGTACCAGCTTTCGAGGCTCACCTTTGGAGTTGGAGCTTCGCTTGGAGATCCAGCTATCTTTCCAGCTTTTAGATATTCAGTTGATTCCAGTGATGTATTCTGATTTTTGTATTCGACTATTGTATTCGAGACTTCTGTTGTAAGTTGTTTAACTCTGATGTGTCTTATATATTTATATAGTAGCTTCATGAACTACTATCTCTTTTACTTCCGCTGCATATTATTACTCTGTGTCTGTGATTCTGTGATTATTTACTGTATATCTGGGTTTTGCAAAAATTTAAATTAACAATTCGGTATTTTGAATTATTCAAGTCCGACATGTACGGATGCGAATAGTCAAAAATAGCGGGTCGTTATAGTTGGTATCAGAGCTTTTGGTAGCTCTAGGCAGAACTTAGCATATATGGTAAATGTATTTACAGAATCACTCTCATTCGAGTTTCAACCTCTTCCTTTTGACTCGATTCCTTTGAATTTTGGAACGTTCACACGGTTTCGAAATTCATTCTTGTCCCTCACTATTCATATTTGTCTAGATTCTAGAGCATCTCATAACTCCACTTCGAATGATCTTTATAGTAAGTCGGCGGTCTCGCCAATCCCAAATTTATCTGTAAATGGGTGAAACTCCTTTACAATAGACATCGATTTACCGAAGATTTCTATATTTTCGGTTTACGATGCTATTTATTCCCAACTATACCTAAATTCTATTTCTTGAGATTGAATGTTGATTTACCTCAGAATTCAGCATTGATCTTATTCTTGAAGTTACGGTTGACCCGGTTAAGGTTGCTCGTAAATTAAATGAGCCTATCCATCTCCCGATTCTGTTAATTGAATCATCTTATCTTTTCTTTCGAACTTATATTGGAATCAAAATTCTCTTTGATTTGATTTCCATAAAATTTGAATCTCTATACTTATTTTGAAATCCATTATTGTATCGTCGAGTGAGGAAGTGTATTTGTAAATTAATATTTAAAATATTTTAATATATATTGGGTTGTATGAGTTGTTAATGTGATTTGGGTTTCCAATCGATTCGTCTGATCAACGCTATCGATAGGATTTCCAAAACGCTTGAATAGAACAAACTGATACAATATTGTTTTCAAATTTGGAAAATAAAATAAATTTTATATGATTATATTATATATAAATATCAGTTTTCTGAAATTAAACTGTTAATGAATTATTGTTGAAATAATAACTTTTGATTTTCATTTATTGTTGTAAACCATATACTATTGAGTAATATAAATAAATGAATTTATAAAACTGGGTTAAATTTATTTGAAAAATGGATTTAAACTAAAACTTGAAAAATTAATATTCGGAGGTTGCAAACTTTGATTTGAAAGTTTTAGAGTGTATAGGATTTAAGTATTTTCGAATAGAAATCATTTGAAAGAAATTTTAGATGGTTAAATCAATGCTCTTCTCTTTGTCGTTGGAAAATAATTTCGGTGATGGCGGCCATATCATCGACATTCATTTTCGAGTTTCAAAGTGGAGAGACTATTCTGTAGCTTTGCTACGGTTTGTTTTGAAAAATAAATTGATTTTAATTTCTTAAAGTATGATTTGATTAGTAATATATATATTGATATATGATTTAAATCTAATTCGATACATCATATATATTTATTTATCTCTAAATAAATTTGAAGTTACTCGAAAATTTAATTCTTAAATTTATGTTAAAGAATAATTCCAATTATAAAATGAAATCAATATTTTGAATAAATAATTAAGCCTAAATAATTAAGTTAGAAAAGGTTACTCGTATAATACTCAATTTCATTCTATATAACTTGTCTAAATTTTCAAAAGTTAACTAAATAGAATATTATACAATGTAAAAAAAATATCAAAGGAATTTTCTTCAAAACAATTTGAGCAGTTATAATAAGAATAATTATACTTAATAGCTATATGTGATAGGATATTAAGTGAAATAAATTTAATAATAATTTGGAATAAAGAAGAATTAAATTTGTCGAGTAAAGTATGATTATGATAAATGACTATTCAAATTTATAATCTTTGAAATTGTTAAATTTAGATAATTGGATTGTATATAATATAAATTGTCTTTATAAATGAAATGTGAGTGCGTATAATAAATGTTATTCACTTAAATTTCAACTATAAAATGTTTATGGAGATTAATTAAATAATAAGTTAAGTGGATAATAGATGTGAGTAAGAAAATAAAATTTTGTTTTGAAAGTTAATAGAATTTAAATTAAATCAACTTAATGAGACATCTTGAATCAATTGAATTTAAATTGAATTTCATTTGAAAAGAATCTTTTGTACCTAACATTAATATATGAGAATTCAAGTCAATTTAATGGAAACCGTGAATTTTAAAACAAATTGTTGAATATAAGTTTATATAAAATGAAATTTATATGGTCTAAAGTAATTGTTTATTTTGTTTCTCAATCTATTTTCTTTTGGTTGGTTCTATTCTTCTACTTCCTTCCTTTTCGGGGACGAAAAGTTTTGAGTGGGGGAGAATGTAACGACCCGTAAATTTAACGGGTTCTAGAACGTTATTTTGTGAAGTTTTAAACGATAAAATTTTGAAATATAAATTTGATATTTGAAATGCGTCTAATTAAATATAGTAGCTGGTAAATTTTCGTCCGAAAATATGAAAGTTTATTTCATGCGTAAATTTACTTCAATTTAATCAGTTAAAAAGTGATAAAAATAAAACATTTTCAAAACCAAAATATTTTTTCATAGAAAAAGTCTAAACCATCTTCTGAGCAAGATGTCAGTTTGTCGTTTTTCCAAATTTGGACATCTTTAGCTCCGTCGATCTTATTTTTCTATGATTTTTATGCATTTTCCGCTAGTTGAAAATTTCGAATTTTTATAATTCGATCATAGCACTGGTATCAACATACCGTTTTGTTCGTCTCGTCATGCTAATCTTCACACTATATTCATTTGTATATTTCGGGGTCTGGTACACCGCGAAACTGGTAAAACGATTACCGTATTGGTAACCGTTTCCGAACCTTTTTGACTTCCTAGACCTTTCATTTATCTATCAGCCGAAATTAAATAGCCACTCACCTTTATTAATTCCCGAGTCTATGACGTTTGATTTTTTCAAAGCATTAAATTCCTTCTCAAAATTCAATTGGTTCGCATTGCGTGCCCTCTTGCATATTTACAATTTGAGAAACATAATATTCTGAAAATCTGAAACCTTGCATTCATTTTTGCTGTTCTTCTCTCCTCTCGTATTTTCGTTTTTTTTTTACTTCAAAACTCTTTCCCTCTCTCCTACCCTACAACCGAACCAAGCACAGCCTACCCAGCCTTTGACCGAGGCCGTGCCATCTCCAAGCACCCCAGTCCACCGCTCCCCTATGCGTTTGCCTCTCCGCCACTGACACAAGGGCAGCAACCCAAGATCACCCCTCCGCCTCCCTTTTCCTTCACCACGTGGCCGACCGTGCCCCACCCCATAGCAGCACCTAGCCTCCACCATGTTTCTCACTTCCCAAGCAACCATCCCGCAATCATAACCCAGATCCACGACACCATCAGGACCAGCGTGCCTCTCTCCGCCACCGCCCTCCCCACTTCCCATGCTCGGCCTCTCACAACTTTTTCTCCCTCTCCTCTAGGCTGCAGCTGTAACTCGCATGCCAGGCACGCCAACACCCCAGTCGAGACTCCGGCCACACCTCCTCGCACCTAGATCCATGCCAGTCTCCTCTCCGGCCAAGACCTGAGCTTCATTTCGCCTCCTTCGTTTTGTATATAGGTGAGATGGTAGGATATATGATATGTGTATAGGTTGTAAATAGTTGTGCATGATCTGTCAGTATGTAGTGTAAGTAATATATTTTGTCTGCATAAGTTATTTTGAAACGTGGTTTAACATATGTTAGTTATAGTATGTCCTATGCTTTTGCTATATGTTTATAGTGTATATATGCTACTACATTTATAAAGTTATATAAGATGTTGTTTTAATATATACAAGTTATAGTGCATATAATATTAATCATTCGCTATCATAAAGAAAGGCAAGCCGTGTCCTCGAATTTAGAATTCGCCGTATGTTTTCTTGATATTTATAGGTCAAGTCATATATTTTGCAAATGTATCTAACAATATATACTGTTTTGTTAGAAATTATCAGTATTATCTATTACCTGTTAGTATGACTATATTATATTTATGTTTATATTTTTAAGTTTTCACTTGCTGTTAAAATGTATATTATATATATAACATATTTATATTATGTTGTAGTTTTTTTTTCGATTTTTCTTTATTTAGAAATTGGGTTATGTATAGGATCGACTTGTCGTATATGAAAAGGTTTATACAAGTTTATATGAGAAGTTTGGTAGTCTATAACGAATTTATATAAGTTCTAAGTATTGAATTTTTTATAAACCAATAGTAATATAATATTTTATATATTTTTGTTTCAGTCTATATCGAACAGATTCTGATT
Organism: Allium cepa; assembly: GCA_030765085.1. NCBI lineage: Eukaryota > Viridiplantae > Streptophyta > Magnoliopsida > Asparagales > Amaryllidaceae > Allium > Allium cepa. The sequence continues at coordinate 346,118,344 of CM060938.1, forward strand.
CGATTTTGTCTATTCCTTGATATCAGCTATGATCGTCGAACTCGTATCCACCTTGTTTTGCTATGGAACTCATGCTTGGATTCGTAATCCAATTTCCGTGTCCGTATCGGTGTGTGTACCCGTGTCATCTCCTATTCTCTTTAGCCTCGAAAGGTGAGCAATCACTCACGATTAATATTCTTTTATTTATTAAATGCGATTGCAATTGAAAGGACAAATTGAAATACCGGTTGTTAGTTATTTACACTGTTATATATGCTATTACCTGTATCTGTTAACCTATGACATCTGACACCATTATCTGTTAATTATTTATGCGATGATAATACAGTTTGGATGATAATTGATTGATTGATTTTTGTTTTATTGGATGTTGAATTGTACTGTATAAAGTGATAAATATTATGCAATTGAATTTGACGTAGGATAGTTTAAAAATTTGAATCGACATATGTGTTGAATTTGATTAGTTAATTTGAATAATATGACCCCTTTTAATTGTAAGTTAATTGACACGTAGAATTCGATAAATTAGACTTTGAACCTTTGAACGTATATTGGATTAACTGTTGAAGTATAAAAATTGAAATTGAACGACAAGTGAAAACCGTAATGTAATAATCTTTAATCTACCTGAAATGATAGTGTAGATTCTAGAAATAATTATATTAATTCGCACAAATAACAATGCGAATTAATACGATTATTTCGGGATTATTTGAATTGATTATTGGATTGTGTTTGTTGTTACTGCTTGTTTATTTACTTGGACACCATCCCGGTTATCACACTGCAAGTTCTCTTTGTTATGTCTAATTTTTGAATTGAATTGGAATCGGGTTGAAATGATAGATACCCAAATGAACTTGACTTAGGATAGAGAATTAAATAAAATCCGATTAGTCAATAATTTGATTTTTAAAAAAAATAATGATTTTATTCGAGTAAAGAATAAGTTTTGAAATGAAGTTGGGATTTGAATCCTGAAGGGAAAATGTAAAGATTGAAATCTGAAACAAATATTAACGTAGTAATTAATGAAAGAACGTTGTTTGAAATTTGATTATCTAATAATTAAATTTGGAATTATTAATAAATAATTTGGGATTAGTAATAATTGAGTTTTGAAATTATTAAGTTTGAAATCATCTAATAATTAAATTTGAAATTTTAATTAAGTTTAAAATTGTAATTAAGCTCGAAATTAGTAAGTTGAATTTATAATTAAGTTGAAATGATTTGATGATTAAGTTTGAATTCATAATTAAGTGGAAATGATTTAATAATTAAGTTTGAATTTACAATCAAGTTGTAATTATTAAGTTTTGTAATTATTAATAATTAAGATTGAAATTATTTAACAATTGAAAAGATTGAATTATTTGATAATTGAATAAAATATTGAACTCTTTATTAAGAGAAATTGAACTTTTGAATAAGTGGATTCGAACTTCGTTAATAAATGAAATCCGGTTTAATTTAATTAAGCTTTGGAAATTTAAGTAAGTAATAAGTGAAATTGAATTTTTTGAACAAGTGAAATTGAGTTTCTTTATTTATTTGAGTTTTGAAATTTGTAAGTAAATGAATAAATGTGATTGAATTTCTTGAACAAGAAATAAATTGCAGTTTATTGAAATTAATATAAGACCTGAATTTAAAATTTTGATTTTACGAATTTAATCTAATTGAATTTGAAGTTTGATATAATGAAGTTGAACTTAAGTGGTTGATGTAATGAATTGGAAATCTAATAGAAATTGTTTTTGAAGGATAAATTTAACGTAACGAATATTGAATGAAATCGATAAATGAATTTGAAATTGATTTGAGGGTTAAATTAATTTATTTAAATAATTTCAAAATAAAATTTATGTATGAACTTGAATCAATATTTGAATTGTTTAAATAAAAATTGAAATCGAATTATAAAATTTAAAATGGTAATTTGGAAGATTTTGAAACGAAAATTTGGAAATTGATTTAGAAAGACAAATGAAATGTTGATTTATAAATTCGAATTGAAATTAAAATTGAAATTTATTTGGTTTTGAAATTCATTAAACGACCAATCGGTGTAATAATTAGGAAAGTAATTAAAGAGACCGGAATCGGTTATGGATATACTCTCTATCTAAACCGAAAACCACTTTAGTAACTATACGCGGAGTGATGATCCAGAATGAAGTGGTTGGAATGATGAACGTGATGACTGAAGAAAGAGAACGATAATGGATAGCCTTGACACTTGTGTCAAATTGGAAATGACTAAAATCAGGAGCCGTGCCGGGCCAAATGGGGTTAGCCACCTCGAGCGAACGCACTTCTTCGTAACTACTACTCATTACTTGTGATTGATTGGTGCACCCTCGGAATTTCAGGAGTGTTGTTTCGTGGTATTGCGATCGTTGCGGCGATGCGTTCTCACCAGTCCGGATCAGGCAAACGGTAGTTTCACTACCTTGGGTATTGCCTCATGTGCCTTGTCATACTTGTATCCCTATATACGCGACCACTACGAATTTGTTTTGTGTTACACCTATGGAGTACTCCCTGATATCCCACTAGTTTACGGTGGAGTTTACAGTGCTGTATAGACTATGACATTTATAAAATGTGTTAAGGGGGATAATGGTAACGCCTTAACACTATTTTGATATTTTATATTACTGATAGACATTATCTATTTAGTGTATATTACTACATAGTAGATAGTTTAACGGATCCTTAGAGGACGGTTATTCCAACGTCCTTTGAGTTATTTGTATTTCGAATGTTATTTCACTCGAGCTGGATTTATTGATATGAGAATGTTAATCCTGACTCGAGTGTTTTGTGTTTTGCTTTACGCTCGGGTCAGACTGAGAGTACCAGCTTTCGAGGCTCACCTTTGGAGTTGGAGCTTCGCTTGGAGATCCCGCTATCTTTCCAGCTTTCAGATATTCAGTTGATTCCAGTGATGTATTCTGATTTTTGTATTTGACTATTGTATTCGAGACTTCTGTTGTAACTTGTTTAACTCTGATGTATCTTATATATTTATATAGTAGCTTCATGAACTACTATCTCTTTTACTTCCGCTGCATATTATTACTCTGTGTCTGTGATTCTGTGATTATTTACTGTATATCTGAGTTTCGCAAAAATTTAAATTAACAATTCGGTATTTTGAATTATTCAAGTCCGACATGTACGGATGCGAATAGTCAAAAATAGCGGGTGGTTACAAAGTGGGAGCAAGTTTCTATGGATTTCATCGATGGATTACCGAGATCTAGGAGGGGAAATGAGATCATATGGGTTATCGTGGATAGACTAACTAAGTCCGCTCATTTTATTCCAATCAGGTCCACCCATACGACTTCGAACTTATCTGAGATCTACATGAGGGAGATTGTGCGCCTCCACGTCGTTCCCCTTAACATCGTTTGTGATCGAGACCCTATACTTACTAGTCAATTTTGGAAAGCTTTCCAAGAATCCTTGGGTACTCGTCTGAATCTGAGCACTGCTTACCACCCACAGACTGACGGTCAAACAGAAAGGGTGAATCAGATTCTAGAGGATCTTCTTCGTGCCTGTATTTTATATTATGGAGGATCCTGAGAAGATCATCTCCATCTTGTGGAATTCACCTATAACAATAGTTATCAGTCTAGTCTTAAGATGTCCCCTTTTGTTGCTCTATACGGACGTCCTTGTAGATCTCCTTCTTGCTGGATTGAATCCGGTAACCGCTTAGTTCTTGGTCCCGAAATGATTTTGGAAGCTTCGAAAAAGGTTGAGGAGATAAAGTGGAGGTTAAGGATTGCTCAGGATAGGTAGAAGAAGTATGTAGATCGTCGAAGAAGAAGTTTGGAGTTTGCGGGTGGTGATTTGGTTTTTCTTAAGGTTTCTCCTTTAAGAAGTGTGGTTCGTTTTGGGCACAAGGGGAAGCTTGCTCCTAGGTTCATCGGTCCATTCCACATCTTGGAAAGGATTAGATCACTTGCTTATCGACTGGAGTTGCCCGAGAGATTCGCTGGAATACGCAATGTGTTCCATGTATCCGACCTTCGTCGCTGTCTTCATGATCCATCTCTTATTATCCAGCCTACTGCTCTTGATAGTTTGGACATCGAGCCCGATCTAACTTTTGAAAGGAAGCCGCTTCGTATCGTTGATCGAGGTACGAAACAGCTAAGGAGAAAATCTGTCCGCCTGGTCAAGGTGCAGTGGAGCACTGATGAACGGGATTGCACCTAAGAGACAGAGGAAAGCTGTAACGACCCATAAATTTTCGAAGTTAAATTTTTGCCATTTTAATAATATTTTATGAGGTAATATTGAAAGAAATAAAATATTGCAATTTTATAATGGAATGATAACTAAATTTAGACTGAAACAATGTTAATACAAGTCAATTGTCAACAATCTAAATGAAACTCCAATTCATTTTATTTAAGTATGATATGTTTGGTTATAAAACTAAATATAAGTAACAAATGTAAACATTTAGTTATTGTACAAAATAGATAGTTAATGGTAATTAAATAAGGCCAGTATTGTGTAAGGAATGATAATAGGGTGGTATTAATGGTTACACTGATTTATAGTGGGATGTAAAAGGTAATAAATTTATGTATAATTTGGGTAATAAAATAAGTTTATTTATGGAGTTAGATTGGTTATATTATCTTAGGCTATAAACCAAATAGAAGAGAACAAGCGTAAATCTTAAGAGTATAATAACAATTATTATATATTACCTAATTTATTAGTCAATCAATTTATTTGAAATAAAGTCCTCTTGAATGTTAAGTAATTTTAATACTATTATGGAGGAGACGTTACTTAATGATATTTAATTTTAGTAACGGAAGAGTGAATGAGAATTTACAGAGAACATAAATTATTTATAAGTAAAAATGAGTATATATTGAACAAATTTATGATAATTGGATAATGCAATGTTATTGGAAATAAACTAGTGTTATATATGGGATTTATACCTGGGTGGGCAAGTAGTAAACTTATAAATGAAAGAAAGTGAGTAGATGACCCTTTATTTAGGTTATTTATTCATTTAGTATGTTAAATAAAAATTTGGGAATCAGATCTCAATTAAGGAAAATTAAGTTGTACGTTAATTTGAAATAAAATCTATTAAATATTACATTTATAGGAAATATAGTACGAATGGTTAGGGATTGTCAAATTTGGTAAAAAAGGATTGGACTTAGGAAACTTTGTCAATTGAGTTTAAAACCATAATTAATACGCATAATTGACAAGATTCACATTTAAAAAAATAATCGTTGATACAAATCTAAGATGTGTATAGAAGTATTAATGTAGTGAAAGACAAACAAATATTAACTATGTTATTTGTGTAATTAATGGATAGGAATACCAAAGACTAATTGTAGTAAGGAATATAAGTGGTAGAATAATAAAAATTTATGTTTTTATTTTTGTTAACATATGTTAAGAGATATATTTATGATCTTAATTTGAACTTCTACTAATAACATGTAGTATAGTAAGATAAAAAAAATGATAACATACGTCAGGTGTACTTAATTACATTGTTTGAATGTAATTAATAACAGTGATTATAATAATAAATGTTAATAAAGAATAAGAATGAATAAGTTTAGTAAAAGAGTAAACACTCATTTAGTAAAATGTTTGGCAACTGAAAGATTGATTGTAGAGATGAGAAACTATTATTTAGTAAGAAATATATATAATTACTGTTTGTAGCGAATAGTGTATTAATATGTTTAAATTACTATTAGATAGGAAATAATTGTTATACTTCTCATTACATTCATTTAGTCCATTTTGAAACTTAATCAACTGAAATTAATGTAATTGAAAATTTTCAATTAATAGGAGAGAGAATACTAATTATAAATTAATAGGTGTAAATAAAAGCAGCATATGTTTTGTGAAAATATAGGGAAAGTTTGATTTAATGACAAGAAAATTTTACATCAAATAAAATGAATGTTTCATCTGTGAATGTACGTTTAATTTCATTAAAACAAGAACAGAAAGATTGATTTTAAAGAAAGAAATATATGTTTATTTGAACTATGTTTATTACAAGAATAGGAAAATAATCTATTTATTACGCTTGTGTATAAACAATAAATTTATAAACGTGTTTAAATAAACAATTGTTCTATTTCTTTATCCATTTTAGTTGTCTATTTTAAAATCTAACTTTGTAAGTAACTGCAATTAATGTAATTCAAATATTTCAATTAAAAAGAAAGGAAACGTTGATTGCAATTAATAGATTTAATAAAAGAAACGCACGTTTTGTGTTAAACAAAAAGGGTGTTTTAATGGAAATAAAAGATCATTTTGAGAAAACAAAATTGAACGTTCTCATTTTTAAGTTAAGTATAAATATTTTATTTGGCGTAGATAAAAACCTAATTGCGTACAAAATTCTACTTTCGTTTGCAAACTTTTCCATTCCTACGTACATTCCCTTATCTATTATTAATGCCTGAAGCTTTAATAATAAAACGTGACATTTATTTTTGTCCCTTCACATTCATTTCCTAATTATAAATAACCTACATCTTATTTCTTCTTCTACATTTTGTTTCTCCTAACACCTCATATTCAAAAGCTCTTATTCTTGCCACTCCAAAAGCATTCTTTTATAAAAATGATTTTTTTTCTTCATTTTTCGTACTGGAGAAGAACGAGGTTGCAACGACCCTCTATTTTTGGACCATTCAAATCGATAATAAAACCATACATATCCGACTTGAATAATTCAAAATACTGAATTGTTAATTAAAATTTGGCAAAACTTAAAATATACAATAAACAAATCAATCACAGATCACAAAGTAATATAATGCAGCGGAATAGATAAAGAATAGTAGTTCATGAAGCTGCTATATACATCCGAGTTAGAAATAAAATACAACCGAATAGTTCAAATGCAGTGAAGTCTCCAATGCAACAGATGACTTCTCTGAACCAATCAACTGGAAAGGTTGGAATCTGAATCGATAGTTGGATCTCCAAATGAAACTCCGAACACCAAAGTTGAGTCTCTAGTGCTGTATCACTCAGTCTGACCCGAGCGTAAAGAAAAACACAAAACACTCGAGTCAGGATTAACATTCTAATATCAATAAATCCAACTCAAGTGAAATATCAACTGAAATACAAATAACTTAAAGGATGTTTGGGATAACCATCCTCTAAGGGTCCATGGAACTATCTACAAGGTAGAGATATACACTATAACACCGTGGTCATTTCAACTTAATTTATACTTCAAAACCAAATATCATTTTCACTTCAAATATCTCTATATTTCCCAAAATAGTATTTATATATATTAAACAATTTATACAATAAAGTATTTTCAATTCCCTCAACTTAACAAATCGTTTCAACATCAACTCGACATTCCCATTTAAATTAAATTCAATCTCAATTTATCAATTTAAATTCAACTCAATTCCTAAAATAAACATTTCAATTTATCGATCTCAAATTCGAATTTGTAATCACAAAAATACCCTTTATATTTCAATATATTTCAAAACTTTAAGTATTCAACGTTTCAACTAAATTTTTATTCAATTTAGTTTTCTAAATAATAAATTCAAATTTGGTTCAACCTAAATTTCACTTTAATTCAATTTAGTCGCTAAATAACAAATTCAACTACGTTGATTTCAAATACAGATCCGTATCTCAACATAAACCATTTAAATTCCAATATAGTTCAAGGCTTTAATTTTAAATGTTCTATATAACAGTTTCATATAGATCTCGATTTAACCTCATTATTATTTAGTCTTGAAATATTCTCTTATTAGATTCAATATCATTTAAGTAACCTTAAATTACATTTTACTCAATATTTTCTTTAATTTTATTAAACGTGAAATATTCATTAAATCACTTAAATAAAAAATCCAGTTACAAAATCAAACCTTTAAATTTTCCATTCAATAATTTCCAATCGATTTAATTAAATAAATCCTTATTTAAAATACCTAAACCCAAATTTATCTCCCAATCTTAATTATTCAACTTTTTACAACGGTAAATTTTGAAATATAAATCTTAAACAATACTCAAACATATTATATGGATTAAATCAATCTCAATAATATTATTATTAAATCTATATATAAAATTTCCATTTATATATATAATATTTTAAGAACCAATATTTATTAAATCCCATATATTTCTTTTCAACTGTAGAAATTTATTTTTAGAATATTTATATGGACCAACGGTGTTTGTATATATTTCCTATCATATAGTCAAGTGCTACGGATATTTATCATTTCAAGCCGTACACTAAATATATACGGGTGAATATCATTTCAACCCGTAATCCCAAATTCAATTAAATGAAAATCGCTTGGGTATATCATTTCAACCCATAACGATTTTCTCCTATTCTAAAGTCCGTTCGGGTATGTATCATTTCAGCCCATAATGAATTCTATACTAACAGGGAACTTGCAGTGTGATAACAGATATGAAAATAATAATAATAACAACATGCATATATCATCAAAATAAATATAAACAATAGGATATGGTGTCATATCCCATAAGTGAACAATTATAGATAATAACATATATAACAATTTAAATAACTACAGCCTCGTATTTCAATTGTCGTTTCAATTGAAATCAAATTTAATAAATAAAAGAACGTTAATCGTGAGTGATTTCTCACCTTCGAGGTTAGAGATAAACTAGAATGAGAGGAGTTACGAATCCAAGAACGAATTTCAAAGTAAATCAGGATTTGTACAATTTGACGAGCAAAGCTGATAGATATGAATCGACGAGAATGAATAAATTAGCTCGATATAAATGAAATACACACACACACACACACATATATAAACTTTCAAAAATCCATTTAAAACATATATTTCAAATTTATATCAAATTCAAACACAAATTAAATTAAATTATATATATACATATATGTATTTATAAATCTTTGTTTTTAAATAAAACCACATATAAGTCACATATCTGCGTAGTATAAATTGAAATAAATGAATATATATACTTATAATCAAATACGTAAACAACCTATATAGCCATTCTATGCAAATCTATATAAAAATCAGTAACAAATTTTAAAACAAGTACATATTAAAATCTATGTATATACAATACTGTACACGGTATATAAAATACATAAACTAGCATTTGTACCTTTATATAAACAGACATATTAAAGAATAACATATCAAACTTATGTAAACTTTATATATACACAAAATGTCATTTCTACTAACATATATACACTGTCAAACTCATATATTACTAACATTTTACATTGGAAAACTGACATAAATCATTTATACCAATAATCTTTTTTTTCATAACATATTTTATAAACATAACATACCAAGCTGTTAACAAAACATATTTTGTATAAATATATACTCTGCCAAAATATATAATAATACTATAAAAGCTATATAATTTATATGCAAAAATCATATAGCCTGCATATACCTAACACAAACAACTAATATATATAATAATTTATACAACATAAACTTATCAATATGCAGAAATCATATATACATACCGAATAATAAATATGTGTTATGAAATCTATTTCAAACTTATTAATAAAAACTTAAAATAACCAAGTAGATTATATATATACGCTCTAAAACCAACTCACCAGGATACTTGAAAGCTTGTATAAAATAAAATATACATATAAATCTATGTTTTAACAAACCTTTCGTATGCTTGAATATATATAAAGCTGCAAGTATAAGAAACAGATATAATATATAAAGAAATACTTACATATAAAGAATGAAAGAAGAGAGGAAACGGTTGTGGTTGGTCGAGCATGCGGCGAAGGCGTGGAGCAAAGATGAATGAGGGGAAGAGTTTTTCCAGAGAATGAAAAGAAAAAGGAGAGATATGCTTATCATGGGCAATATATATATATGCGTTGTTCTTATATATTTTTTTGAAAGATTGAAAGCTGGTGAACAGAGAAAATAAATTAAACCAAGTATGTATAAAGATTGAATGCTGGTGAACAGAGGAAATAAATTAAAACTAATATGTATAAAGATTTAATGCTGGTGAATAGAGGAAATAAATTAAAACAAATATGTATAAAATTTGAAAGCTGGTGAATAGAGGAAATAAATTAAAACAAATATGTATAAAGATTGAATGCTGGTGAATAGAGGAAATGAATTAAAATATGTATAAAGTTTGAATGCTGGTGAATAGAGAAAATTAATTAAAATATGTATAAAGATTGAATGCTGGTGAATAGAGGAAATAAATTAAAATATGTATAAAGATTGAATGATGGTGAATAGAGGAAAAAAATTAAAATATGTATAAAGATTGAATGCTGGTGAATAGAGGAAACAAATTAAAATATGTATAAAGATTGAATGTTGGTGAATAGAGGAAATAAATTAAAACAAATATGTATAAAGATTGAATGTTGGTGAATAGAGGAAATAAATTAAAACAAATATGTATAAAGATTGAATGCTGGTGAATAGAGGAAATAAATTAAAACAAATATGTATAAAGATTGAATGCTGATGAATAGAGGAAATAAATTAAAACAAATATTTATAAAGATTGAATGTTGGTGAATAGAGGAAATAAATTAAAACAAAAATGTATAAAGATTGAATGCTGGTTAATAGAGGAAATAATGAAAAAATGTATGAAGATTGAATGCCGGTGAATAGAGGAAATAAATTAAAATATGTATAAAGTTTGAATGCTGGTGAATAAAGAAAATAAATTAAAATATGTATAAAGATTGAATGCTGATGAATAGAGGAGATAAATTAAAATATGTATAAAGTTTGAATGCTGGTGAATAGATAAAAGTGTAAAATATGTATAAAGATTGAATGCTGGTGAATAGAGGAAATAATGTAAAATATGTATAAAGATTGAATTGTGGTGAATAGAGGAAATAATGTAAAATAGGTATAAAGATTGAATGTTGGTGAATAGAGGAAAGAATGTGAAATGTATAAAGATTGAATGCTGGTGAATAGAGGAAATAATGTAAAATATGTATAAAGATTGAATGTTGGTGAATAGAGGAAATAATGTAAACAGGTATAAAGACTGAATGTTGGTGAATAGAGGAAATAATGTAAAATATGTATAAAGATTGAATGCTGGTGAATAGAGGAAAATATTGTAACATCCTGCCTTTTCGCATGCTTTAAATCGACACACGTGCCAATTCAAACCATACGGAAGGGCGGCTTGTTATGCGGTAAATAAGGAAAAAAACAGGGAAAGAAAAACAAAATAGAATCTCACAGCGGAAGGATAAAATATAATAATAAATGTACAGTTCATAAACTGTTTACAAACATTTAATTATTCTTTATATAATAAATATCAAAGTTCACATACGAATCATAATTAATGCAGCGGAATTAAATAGTGTAGTGGAATATAATTAATAATAATAAAATCTCTGTCTTCGTCCTCTAGAAATAAATCTTCAAATCCTGAAATGCTCGGACTGACCCGAGCGAATTGAAAAGACAAAACACTCGAGTCAGAACTAAAAGATCTTATGTGAGTTAAATTAACAGAAATAAATATGAGTGCAGTAACTCAAGAGATGCTCGGGATTTACATCTCCTAAGGATCCGTTAAACTATTTACTATATAGTATATTGCGCTATTATAATAGTGTCTATTCGTAAAGTAAACTTACTTTTTAATAGCGTTATGGGGTTAACCATATAGCCCTTAACACAAATAATGTCAATAGTCTATACAGTAATACCTCCTGATCGGGAGGCTACCAGAGGATACTCCATAGGAATGACACAAATAGAAACTCGTACAAGGCGCGATAGGTTATGTGACACGGCACAACTAGGCAATGCCAGGGTAGATATACCAATTACGCTTCCGGGTCGGTGGTAACGCGTTGCGCGCAGCTACCGCCCACCTCGAGCCACACCCCCAAATAAAATTAAAAGTGGCCACCGAATCAATCCAAAGTCAAAGTATAATATCGAAGGGATGTGTCCGATCAAAGGTGCTACCTTATTAACCCGTCGATCGCTCCTGTTTTAGCCACCTTATGCCAACTCACGGGAGTCGGGTCCACGTATTTACCTTAAAGGAAACGCCACCACCGTGCTACTTCATTCTGGAATCTCCACCGCGTACACGATTGTTAAAGTGGTTTTCGGGGTTGGCATAGAGTATGACAACTTCCGATCCCGGTCTCTTCAACAACCAAACGTTATTATAACACGACGGTCTTTAAAATAGTTTATACTTTAAAGCTAGAAAATAATTATCCATTTCAAAACCCATAAATACTATATCATTCCCATTTGGAAAACAACTCATTTCGATATTATTTTTATAAAACCCAAATCAATAATATCATTTTTATTTCAAATATATTTCTTTTTCCAAAATCATACTGCTTAAATTTTATAATATCTGGAAACCAAACTTTTGTATTATAACTTTCAAAACAAACACTTCGAAATTCATTGCTTTAAAACCATAACTTCTGAAACTTGAATGGTTTTGGATATTCAACAGTATATAGAATAAAATAGTCGATTTTATATTACCTTAAAAAATAAAATAATTTCCGCGGCTTACCATTTATTTCATTTAAGATTAAGTCAAAGTCCATAAATTTAAAATCGCTTTCAGTTTAAATAAACCACTTCAGTTTCAATATATTTCAAACTTTGAATATTAAACAATTAGAACTAAGGTTGGAAATTTCTATTCAACAATTTAAAGTCCTATTATTTATTTTGAAACATTGGCATAACAAATCCGAAATCATTTTAAATAAAACTCAAATTACTTTTAACTATCAAAATTTCCTCCAATTTATTTATACTAGAAATATTCATTTAGTCCATCTTGAATAAAATTTCAGTTATAAATATCATACCTTTTAAAATTCCAAGTTAATAAATTCTACATCAACTAATGAAGTTAAATTCTTAATTAAGCTCGATTCCAGATAAATTTTCAACTTAACTCCCAATATAAATTGATTTAAAACATTAAAACTCTATATATTCTCAATATCTTAACATGTACTTAACCATATAATATAAATAATCAAACTCCATCATTCATCTTGTTTATTTTATTTAACAAATTTATACACAGCTTAAATTCAATAATTTAACCATATATGTACATAAAATAAGATTTTTTATAAGGTCAAAAATTAATATTTATTAAACCGTATCCTATCCAAAACCATAAAATCCTTTCAAAAAAATAATTTTATATATATACCGCGGTGCCTGTATATAATTTTCTACCCTATGGTCAAGTGATACGGATATTTATCATTTCAATCCGCAATTTAATAATAAAAATGCGGTTGTATATTTCAAACCGCAATCCCGAATGAAATGAAATGCATAACAACTTGCAGTTAATATAAATAAACATTCATTCTTCCAAATATCAATCGTCAACCATTTATTACGAATCATCATCCAATATAAATAAACATCAATATAGAGCATATAAAATATAACAGGTAATAAATATAGGTATTAACTAACAGTTTATATTCAATAATAAATTTAATAACTGTTTAACTAGCAGTTTATATGCAAATAAATAAATTTTAACTGTCAAATTTTTATGCAATAATAAAATTAATTCACAGTTGATCTAAATAAATGCGATTTAACTGAGATAATGAATAAAACATGCCGAACAGTCATAAATAAATTTCTACTCATATCTCAAATCAATTTAACAAACATAAGAAAACTTAGAAGTTGTGAGTGAGTTAAAACACTCACCTTTTGAATGTAAATTGAATTTCAATTTAAATCCAAAAATTTGACAACCTTCAAATTCATCCAAACAAGCGTCAAAAGATCCGAAATTTTAATACGATCCTAATGCAAACAACCACGCGTGAATTGGAGTCCGTATGAGAAAGTTATGCTTATTAGAACGAATTTATAGAGTTTCTGAAATAAAATAATAATAAAACTGTCTCGGTTTGCATGCGAATTTATAGAGTTTAACGTCAAAAACGGGCCAGAGTCCAATTTAACCGTGCTAACAGGCGATCCTAACATAAAAAGGCTTCTGAATGCAATGGTACTGGTTTCGAAGCCCGGTTTCGAAGCCCAGTTCCTTCATTTTCGTAGGTTACTGTTCAAGTCAATTTGTTTGAATGACAAAAATGCCCCTGAAAAGTCCGTTTCGGCTCCGGAAAGAAAATGAATCATTCTATATATCAAAATATATGTTTTTAAATATTTTAAACGCGATGGAGCAAGTTTCAAGCCCAAATTCCATCGTATGAAGAAGTAATGTTAAAAATAATATTTTCAAATTGATTTCAAATTGATTTCAATTGCATAAATTTCAAGGCGTTTCGTGTCCGTACGATCAAACAACAAGTCTGATCGCTACGAAACTTGAAACACTATTATAATTCACCGTTACGGATCCGATGAAACTGGTTTCATCGAAATCCAAGTCAGTTGCCAAAATGGCTATTTTATATTAATTTAATAAATTAAAAATTCATTAATTAAATCACGTTTTCAATTTCACTTTCAAATTTTACAAATCTTATCAGTTTTGTTTTCTTAAACAATCTCGGTGATTTGAACCAATTTAGATGTCAATTAATTGTTGATTCAATCATAAATTTCAGCGTAAATTCAAATTTCGTTATATTTATCAATTATAAATTAACTTTTCAAAAATTCCATTGAATTCACTATTCATCCATTTTTATTCAATCTATTACAGTCAAATGGATGAAATTAACATTGGTTCAAAGCTATTACATAAATATTTTCCAATTTCAACTTAATTTTAAATTAACGTAAAATTTTATATTTAATTTCATTCATTTGCAATAAATCCACATATTATAAATTTAATAAATTAACTCACTATTGAAATTCAAATTCTATAATTCAAAAATTTTATAATCTTAGTTTACTTATAAATTTATAATTCTTTAAACCAATTCCCGTTTCAATTTAAAGTAACTTAATTTATTAATTATAGTATTTATTTCAATTTCTCAAAATAACCTCTTTATTACACTTTGAATCCAATTTATTTTAATAAGTTTCCAATTAAACGGTTTAGATTTAATTCCAACCTCTAACTTACACTTACGTTTAGGTTATAATCAATTTATAACGTATTACTTTCTTAGTTATTAATTTACATACTTCTCGTATTAATTTCACAATTAATCATAATTATTAAAGTAACGCTTATAATAAATACGACCTATAATTACTAACATTTAAACGATGTTATTTCATTTTCCATTAGTGTAACATTCATTCATTTTATTATCACTTATTACAATTTCTAATTCCATTAACAAATAAGCAGGTAATTTATACTATATGTTACAAGAATTGAATTAATCACTATTCATTATTATTGACTTTAATTTAGCATTAATTACCTTGCATTAACATTGTTACTAAAAATCCCTATCCAATTGCAATTAGTATTCTAATGAATACATTTACTCCTTTCCGTTATGTTATTAATTATCATCAAGGCACATCTAATTATCTTTATTGGTAAATGAGTGAATTTACTAGTAACCCACTATTATAACCTTTAATATACTTGTATATTTATTCTTCACAACAACTACTACCTATCAATATTATTTCACCCCTAAATACAAAATTTGCAATTGTTCTAATTATCATATTCCATTTATTAGGTCATAACATTTGAATTAATTTATCAAATTGAAATGTTCATTCAAGTTTATAAATTATTAACTTGAAATGACGTATCCCTAATTAAAAATCAATTACTTTAACAATGTGTCCTTACACTTACAAATTTAATGCCTACCCTATATTTTCCATATTCACATTATATCCATGTACAATACTTACACCATTTTATTTATTGAAATTTTATTCATATTACAAATAAATAGGCTTAAATTACCATTCATATATTTTATTTTAGCCTTCATTTTGATATTAATTTACCCCCTTTATTATTTCTACTAAAAATTAATTACAAAATCCTATTAACTTAACAAATTAAATTGTCGAAATTTACAGGTTGTTACACTCTCCCCCACTCAAAACTTTTCGTCCCCGAAAAGGAAAAGAAGGGAAACGAAGAACTAAGAAATCAACATACCTTATTCAAACATTAACTTTATAAACAACTAAATCTACAAAATTAATTGTTTTAAATAAAATATACAAATATAACCATTAAACCCTTTATAGTCAAGTTAATAAAGTTTGGAAAGCATTTTTCAAAAATTTTCTAAGTCCAAAATTTACGAATTTTTTTGGCAGAGTCTCCTTTGTACGAGAAGCTCGGGAGAAAATATAATATCAAAATATAACAATTATATAACATATATTATCCAAAATATTATATCCCAACCCGGGAAAATATATAAAATAGCGCTATAAACCGTAATCCGAAATGTACCTATTTGTCGGGCAATTTACGCTTAATATATGGAACCAAAAGCAGTAGCAATTGCTTCCATAACCTGCATTTCACTTATAAAATCTAAGAGGGTTAACAATTTACATAAAGTGAAATATTTATGTGGTTTCAATCACTAACAACAAATCAATACAACAACCATCAATTTCACACCCAACATACATAACAAATACAAAACAACCATTCAATCAAACAAACAAATAGTTGTTCGGGTTCAAAACTTATACATTGTACGGAATGAAGAATAAACTACTAGCACATCATTTACTCAACAATCTTAGATAAAACTAAATAGATTATTCATTCACCCAAACCCAAATTTTAAAGTATCTTACCCAAACAACTATAACCAATCAACAATACAAATCAAATTTACTTATTATTAATTTTATTCATACATTAGTTGTTTGATTTCCTTTCTTTAATTCATTAAGTGATTACTTAAATTTTTTTCATTTATTACTTACAATATTCAAAATTTTCCATTTTAATGTCATGTAAGTTTCTTCTTTTTATTCATTTATTTATTTCATTCCTATTCAATCGAGTTCTTTGAAGGTAAATTCATTAACCTAAGTTTATAGTCAAAAATTTTCTTATTTTATTCCGAATTAACCCCAACCTATTCACTTAAGTTTATAATTGCTTACTTACAATACCTACTTTCCATTATATTTAATTTGTAGCGTTCAATTATACTTAAGTTTATGCAACTACACATCAATCCTAATTTATTAAGGAATTTCATTAATTATTTTCATTACCTCAAGTTAATTACTTAATTTCATTTATAAATAGCTTCAACTATTTACTTAAGTTCATTTTCATTCATTTATTAATTTAAACTTAAGTTTATAACTCTATACCACCAATTCCAATAAATAAAAGCAATTTATTGAACCGTTTCATTACATATTTTTACTGTTCAATTTCCATTACATTTCTTATTAAACATTTCAACTTCTAATATTTGGTAAGTTATATATATATGCTTTTAAAGAATGTAATCGAAAGTTATACAAGTTTTCTCATTTCCTTAATTAATTCATTGATCAATAAATTTTTACCTTTTTCTTATAAGTTACAATTTCAACTTACTTTTTATTTCCTTTATAACTTAGCATTAAATCTCTTACTTAAATTAGAGGTTTCAATTATTAATTGCTTACCTTTTATATCACTACAATAATTGAAACAATTAATCAATGAAAATTTAAGAATTTAATACCGGGTTTGTAACATCCCGCCTTTTCGCACACTTTAAACCGACACACATGCCGATTCAAACCATACGGAAGGGCGGATTGTAATGGGGTAAATAAGAAAAACAGTGAAGAAATAAAACAAAATAGAATCTCACAGCGGAAGGATAAAATATAATAAACAAATATACAGTTCATGAAGCTGTTTTACAAAACATTTGATTTATCTATATAATACATATCAGAGTTACACATACCAATAACAATGCAGCGGAACAGTGTGTAGTGCACTAGTATAAATAATAATAATATACATCTTCGTCTTCGTCCTCCAGAGCTAAATCTTCAAATCCTGAAACGCTCGGACTGACCCGAGCGAATTCGAAAAGACAAAAACACTCGAGTCAGAACTAAAAGATCTTATGTGAGTTGAATTAACAGAAATAAATAAGAGTGCAGTAACTCAAAAGATGCTCGGGATTTACATCTCCTAAGGATCCGTTAAACTATTTACTATGTAGTATATTGCGCTATTATAATAGTGTCTATTTGTAAAATAAACTTACTTTTATATAGCGTTAAGACTTTACATTTTCCACCTTAACACAGTTATATATTCCCATAGTCTATACAGTACCGTAATCTCCCCCGTACTGGGCGTCGTCAGAGGGCACTCCATAGGTACAAAACCAAAATCGTATAAGGCGCGCTAGGGTAGGTGACACGGCACAAGTAGGCAATGCCAGGGTAGATATACCAATTACGCTTCCGGGCTGATGGAAATGCGCAGCGCGCAGCTGCCGCCCACCTCGGACAACTCCCCACATCAAAGAAATCAAAAGTGAAGGTGGCCACCGAATAAAATCCAAAGTCATAGTATAGTATCGAATGGAAGTGTCCGATCAGAGTTGCTACCTCATTAACCCGTCGATCGCTCCTGTTTTAGCCACCTTATGCCAACTCACGGGAGTTGGGTCCACGTACTTACCTTACAGGAAACGCCGTCACCAACCTACTTCATTCTGGAATCTCCACTGCGTACACGGTTGTTAAAGTGGTTTTCGGAGTTGGCAGAGAGTATGACAACTTCCGATCCCGGTCTCTTTAACAACCAAACGTTATTATAACACCGCGGTTATTTAAAATAATTTATACTTTTAAAACCAGAATATAATATCCATTCCAAAACCATATAAATATGATATCATTTCCTTTTAAAACCCAAAACAATATGATATCATCTTTGTTTTCCAATATATTCTTTCCAAAAATCATAGTGGTTTCAAAGTAAAATATTTAGAAATCAAAACTCTGGAATATAATATTTCCAAATTTTACTACCTTGAAAATCATAACTTTGAAACAAATTTCCATCTCTCAAATGGTTAAATATTAAATTTCTTTTATAAAACAAAATAGCTTCTTTACATTTCACAAATCAATTCCAAATATCGATTTAAACTTCCAAATGCCATTTTTAATTCTTATGTTTCAAAGCTTTACATATTTCACTATTTCAAAAACAAACTTATTTGGCAAACCCATATAATTATTTAGACTTGAAATGTTTACTTAACGAATTCAATATAATTTAAGTAAAACCTTTAACTTCACATAATTGGAAAATCTTTCAATTTATTAAACTTGATATATTCCTTTAAATCAACCTGATATTCATTTAAATCACTTTACACAAAATCAAGTTATAAAAATCATATCCTTTAAAAATTCTAACTTTTATAAAACTCTGATTTAACTTTAAATTATCTTCCAACCTTATTCTCATTTAAGTCATTAAAAATCCAGAAATTAAATTTTAAATAAATGCTCAATCGTATTTGATCTCAAAAATCAAACTTTATTTTATACTTCAAATCAATTTTATACAAAGCTTAAAACCGGAAATTTACTATATATAAATAACCTTTATCAATAACCACATCAATATCCATAAACCATATATATATAGCTTTACAAACCATAGAAAATCATTCAAAATAATTTTATATATATACCACGGTGCCTGTATAAAATTTTCTACTCTATGGTCAAGTGATACGGATGTTTATCATTTCAATCCGCAATTTAAAATAAAAATGCGGTTGTATATCATTTCAAACCGCAATCCCGAATGAAATAAAAATGCATAGCAACTTGCAATTAATAAAATAAATCATCCATTCATCCATCAAACCATACATCCATTTATTTCAGTCATCATCCAATTTCAAACAATCATCAATATGTAACAGGTGATAAATAATGGTATCAATTATCAGTTTATACTCAAAATAAATTTAATAACTGTTAATTGGCAGTTTATATGCAAAAATAAATGTAAATTTAACTAGCAGTTAATATGCAGATAAATAAATTCTAACTGTCAAATTTATATGCAATAAATAAAATTAATTAACAGTTATATTAAATGAATGCGATTTAACAGAGATAATGAATAAAATATGCCAAATCGTCATAAATAAATTTCTACTCATATCTAAAATTAATTTAACAAACACAAGAAATTTTAGAAATTGTGAGTCGGTTAAAACACTCACCTTTTGAATTTAAATCGAATTTAAATCCGATTTAAACCCAAAAATTCGACGGTCTCCAAATTGGTCCAAACTAGCGTCAACAGATCTGGAATTTAATTACGATCCTAACAAAAAAAAATTCGCGTGAAACGGATAACGTATGAAGGAGTTATTCGAAATATATCGTTTGAAAACAAAATAAATTAAAAATAAAACAAACCCTAATTAAAAGCCACGTCACCGTTGACTTCCTTCCCCTTCTTCATGCGAGATTTTCTCCCCACCTCTGTACAGAACGAAGACGCCACTCCCTCAAACCCTTCCCTCAATTTTCACCTCTACTACACCAACCTCCTCCACGATCTGACACTTCCACGGCCATCTCCATGCAAAACCGCCCCCACCTTGAAGTTGCGGCCCCTCCTGCAGCCACCCTTGCCGTGCGCGGTCGCATGCTTTAAGGGCATTTTCTGGCGAACCCAACGACAAGTAATACGACTTGGCCATATGGATCTCTTCCCCTCAGCACCCTCTTCGATTTCAAGCCTTCCGATCGCCGTAACATCGCGAATCTACCGTTGAATTACAAAGCTAAAACGAACGGCCGGAACTAAATCTATGATTTTAAGCCAAACGATAACTCCAATCGAGAAACTAATTTCAGATCTGAGTTCCCCTCGTCAAAAAATTCAACATATTTTCTTGGAAATTTTCTGAGGTGTTTGAATTTTTGACTTTTGATTTGATGTTTGAAATTTGAAAATGGATCTAGAATTGTTTGCTGCCATTGAAGAAGAGGAGTACAGAAGTTCCTATGCGCATAGAAATGAGGAATAGAGGCTGCTAGGGTTTATAACAGCATATTTATAGACATCTACAATAGAATAGGTGGTGTAACAACCCGCATATTTATCGAGTTTATATTTAAATATTTTATTTAAATATTAAATCGTTAATCGGATTTTGGTCCGAAAAGCTACTTTTTTGCAAACGGTCAAATTAGGACTCGAGACCACTTCCATTGAGTTCGAAATGCCGTTTACAATTTTTTTAAGTATAAACATCGATAGGTTTGGAGTTAGTAAAATTTCACTAACTTTTCCCGCTTTGGACTTTGGGTTAGTTTGGCCTATTAAGCCCAAGTTCCAACCCTCTTCTCCTCACTCTTCATAGATTTCCTAACTAACCCAAGCTTTGGCATTAATGGTGAAGAGAATGGGGAATTAAAACTCCAAGCTCAAATTCAATTGCAACTCCAACATTCAACTCCAAATTCAAGTAGAAGATATTGGATTCAAGCTTTGGATTGTTTCTCCTTGCTTTCAAGCTTCATCTTCATAAATTTTAGTGCAAAGGTGAGATTTTTATCTCACAATTCTAGCCTATATCTATATTGGACTATTTGGAATGATTCCCTATCATGTTTGCATGCACATTTGCATTTGGTTTTGTAACGTCCCGAAAATTTTCGACTTTCGAAAATTCAACATCGATACTCACTTTATCGACTGCCGAGAAATCGAAGGCCAAAAACCCGAAATGTTATGGGTTTTAAAAAGAAGAAAATGAAAAGAAAGGGACAGAAGAAGAGAAAAAGAGAGAAAAGAAGATAGTAGAAAATAGATAAGGTAGAAAAGATAGAGGGAAAAGAGAATAGAAAATTTTAAAATAGAAGAAAAAGAGAATAGAGAACATAGAACGGACAGAAAACAACAGAACAACATCAGAATCTCACAATTCGCAGCGGAACAACATATAATAATAAATGAATAATTTTTAAACAAAGAACTATATCAGTTATTACATTTTATACATTTCATTTCATTACATCATATCATCAGAGTATACAACATCAAACAAACAGCGGAAAAAGAAATACTATATAACTAGTAATACGTCATGCCATCCAGCTTGCCTCCAGCAACTCCAGAATATCCAGAATATCCTGATAAACCTAACTCTTGACTGCCCGTGTGAAAATTGGTGGGCACCCAGAGTTTAGGAAGGAAAACAATAAACTCCAAGTCAGTCATGTGACTGGTGTGAGAACTCAAAACAGTTTATTTATCTTTAAAATCAAAATAGAGGAATATTTTTAAAGTCAATTCGCAATGCTTTTAAAAATGAGACTACCATAAGGCCTCCCGCGCACACACACAATGCAAACGCAGAATCGGAGGAGATTTCTCCTTATGATAGTCAAAGATGCTTGATACGCATTTAAAATAACATTTGATATTATTACTAGTGCATAGTGTAGGAAAAAAAAATTATTTCGAAAGTAGAATATAAATCTTAGCCAGCATAGACTTTCGAACTATGCCTACTATAGCTAACTATGTTCAATAGCAGGTTACCGTCACATTCCATAGCAGGTTATACAACTAAAACCGTACAAGTCTCGTATTGTTTCTTTGGATTTCCAACGAATGATCAGGGCAAGGAACTTCCCATTGCCACATGAGAATGCCTCTGGATGGACATCCCCGAGAACCAAACCGGATCTCTACCAACACAAGGCCAGGTTACCCCTAACTGAGTAACAACTGACCGAATATGCCATCCCTCGGTCCTTTGGGACCTTTCACCGAGCGCTCGCAATCAATTCACACAATCATAACAAAGTGTTTTCAACATGAGTAAGTATCTGGGCTCCATACCATGATACCACCCTTTTCCAGAAGGAAATGCACACATCCTAAAGGGCGCTACCCCTCTTCTTTCCCGTTTTGACCATTCACGGGGTGTGAGGCTCGACGAAGTCACGTCCACAAAAACATACTTTATACAAAAGCCATGCTTTGGGTCAACATATGATCATAGAAATGATCACAAAGATAGACGATCAAATAAACGATCCTATCACAAATAATCAACACAATGATCATTTACAGCAACACTCAGCAAGTCACATTACCAAATTGGGAGTATATCGCTGATAACCTTCAACTACATAACCTCTGAGCTCGTACGTCTCAGAGAAGGGTGTTAAGCTAAAAGAATAAATTCTCCGCCACCAACAAAAATATATTTGAAAGAAATCTGCTTTATATCTCAATTTGTAATGTCAGACATACGATCCATACAAGTCTGTTCCGGGCTCGAACAAAACCGAAGGCACTTACAAAGAAGTCCTTGCAATCCGGATATTCACAATCCTGATCGGATTTCCCATCACTTAGGGAGTCTCAATACCGTTGCAACTCAGTGCAGAGACAATCGATAGGTCATCCTATCGCTTTCGCAAATACCGGGTCTTCAACACCGATCTTCAATGCGATTCATAACGACGTATCACATATTCGGAATGGGTTATACGACCCCATGGTCCTTTTCCGGTTAACCCGAATAGTGAGCGCTTATTCAAAAATAAGTGTGGCATTCACATTCAAACAAATCACATCAATTACCCATTCAAAGGGAAATATTGATAGTCGGTTATTGAACTATCACTGGATATGCACACATCACCAGATTCCAAATAATTTTCTAAATTATTTATTTTCCAAAATATCTTTACAAGATATATAATTTAATATCTCAAAAATAAATCAATATTTATTTTTAACAAATTCCACTTTCTTTTATAAATTCCATAGTGAATTTATATTTCAAAATATCTATGAATATACGATTTCAATTATTCATTTCAATTTATCTTCAAAAGATAAATTCTCAAAGTATTCACTTTATATTGGAAAACATTTCCATACTTATTTATTCATAAGTAATTCACAAATTTTATTTATTTTCAACACTTGGAAAATATTCAATATACTTAAATCGAAATTAAGTATATATTTCATTCTTTAAGGAAATCATGCTCTTAAACATATTTATTTGGGCCAAAACGAATGTTACGTAAAACATCGTTACGACAACCCAAAATCACTAGTATAGGGATTCGAAATTAAAATAGATATATAAATCCCAATACTATACAAAACATTTCCTTTCGGAAATCATTTACTATAACAATAGTGTTATAGTCCACCATTTCCTTTTATTTCTCGAAAACGTCTATTTCAATAATAAATGTTGAAATCTATGGTTTCGAATCTCAACGCATTTTAAAACATCGTTAGATCGTTTTAATTTTGTTTAAAACATCACATTCAAAACAATTTCTTTAACATCTTATTCACTATTCAAAAACGTGAATATACTACGTTAATCAATTTCATCCTTTATTCATTTTATTTCAAAGGATTATTCACAGCTAAAAACGTGAATATAACTCCATTACTAAGTTTCAACAGTTTACCTATCAAAATAAGTCATTTGCGAATTTATAAAACAACGTTTATAAATTCCATTTCTAATTATTTTATAACAACTTCCTTTTATAAATTTTCTTTATTAACCTATTCGATTTATAACTCAATTATAAACTAAAGGTTCATATTATAAGTTAAATGCTTATAAAACGATTATTTTACAAAATCGTTCTTTTAAACTTAATAATTATAAATCTCATAACTTATAAGATTCGATTATTTATCCAAATATATTCTTTAATAATTTCACAAAATTTATAAATCTTACTATTTATAAATTCCACTTATAACTTCACCATTTATAATTCTATAAATTTCATTCATTTCTGAAATCCATTTTTCACTTCATTCAAACACCTATAAAAACTCGTTTTATAATTCTAAGGTTTTAATTTATAAATATCAATTTATAAATCCTTTATAAAATCAATTTATACTATTATTTTAAAACATCCTTAATCTCCTTTATTATTTCACCATTTCGATTCATAAAATAATTAAATTTTATAAATCCTATATTTAAACTTTTCATAATAAATTCTAAAATCCCGATTAAACTATTTTATAAAATCATTGCATCATATTCTCAAAAATCGGTTTTTTTAACTATATTTCTCAAAAATCATAATTTTTCTAACATTAAAAATTATAACGTTTATTTATTTAAAATGAATCAATTTCCAAACATACAGTATATTTTCAAAAATCACTTTATAAATCATTTTAAAATTCCAAAATTTGGTCCAATGATGCTACACCCCAAATAGTCAATCACGACAACAACGATATCATATATCGATATGATAATCCATCAAATATCAAAATATCTGAAATCAAATAAATACTGTTGAGGAATCCAGTCGGATCCCTCCAACCTGTTTTCCTGCATCCAAAAACATTAGCACAATACCAATTTCGCTCCAGTATGAAATTATCGCGGTATATGTTCTTATTAAATATTATCCGCTTAATAGACGGCGCAATAGGGTCTCATCCGCTAAACAAATGCGGGAAATCAATAACTCCAATATATACATATGCCAATATATATATATTGCTACTATATATAATACCAATTTCACTGTTTATGAAATATTCGCGGTATATGTTTTTAATAAATAACATCCGCTTACTAACGGCGTATAATGTCTATTTTAACAATCAATAGATAACAATCATCATTCAAACATGCATTCAAATATTTTAAATCTAACTATTTAAAATAAAATCGAAACTGATTCGATTGAGTGAGAAGTTCTCACCTTGATTTTAATTCCGTTTTAGTGATTTATTTCGAATAAAATTAAACGGACGTTTAATTTTGCATGAAATTTTCACTAACTCCAAACGAATCCAATCCAATTTCATCGCGTAGTGCTCGTCCATACGATTCCAACGCAACTGGTTTCGCGCGTTTTCGACCTCGTATGAAAAAGATATCAATTTTTGAAGTTACACGAGTTTTATATTCATAATTTACAATATAAACTAAATTTTAAACCTATAACAGATCATAGCCGTAGGATCCTTCATCATGCAATCCTGACCGCCCACCCCCTTCTCCCTCTCACGTTCATCTTCTTCAGTAAATAGCCGCACACCCAAACCCATAGATCAAAACTAGGTTTAATAAATTCGATCACCACAACGACTTCTAGCTCGATCAGGTAGTTGCATTGCGTAGCCCCTAACTCCCTCTAGGTTCGGCCCCAAGCACCCTGAGCTCGGCCCCCTGATGCTCCTAGGGTTGCGTGCGCAAGTGGCCATGAACGGCCCCCCATAGCTACCTCTTCGCGACACCATATTCGATCATAGCCGTTCACATCGAAGCTCTCATCGCCCTCTTCAATATTCTAGTTGAAAGTTTAGCCTAATTGTGGACGGATTAGGAGTAATCGAGGGGGAAAGGTCGTGAGTTTCTGGCTATTGGTTGAGTAGGAGGCGGCTGTGCATTGCTAGGGTTTAGTTTTATTTTTTTTATTAATTTATGAAGGGTGGGGCTATTTATAAGGAACCGACGAAACACTATTCATCCCGGAAATTCCGAACTCCGATTTACGCGCCGTAACCAGCGTTTCTAGGGTTTACCCCGCGTTCCGGACACAATGGAACAGGTTTCGAAAGCTAATTCGAACATCTGTGCGAGTTATGGCAACAAACGTTCAATTTAAATTAAACTGATTTAAATCGATTTCTATGTGTTTTAATTTGTACCGGACAAACGGTAAATCCAATTGACACGAAATTTGAAACCTTGCAATAATATCACATTACGGATCCGATGAAGATGGTTTCGTCGAAATCCGAGACTTTTTGAAAAATGGCTATTTTAACTCGCCAAATTAAATTTAAAAATAATTCGATGCGTTTCGAGCTGCCACGATCAAACAATAGCTCCGATTGACACGAAATTTGAAATCCGGTAATAACTAACTATTACGGATCCAATGGAACTGGTTTCGTTCAATTCTGAGACTGTTCAAAAATTGACTATTTTCACCAGTCGATTTAAATATTAAAATATTCAATTTTCACAAATTAACTTTTAATTCGATTTTAAAAGTTCTAAAATATCTTTCTAACTTCAATATGATAAAATAAAATTTTACAAATCATTTTCAATCATATTTAACCCAATTTTAATTATTTTCATAATTTAACATATTAAATTATCGATTTAATTATTCAATTAAATTCAATAATTCAAAATAAAATTTATTCGACTAATAAATTTCACTTATTAATATTTAAAATTAATTAAATATTCAAATTTTAATTAATAAAAATCCTGGGTCGTTACAATCTTCCCCCCTTAAAAGAATTTCGTCCTCGAAATTATTAAGTAAGAAAAGTTACAGAATTTATTAACTTTCCAAATTCATAGTTTAAACTTCTTACAAAAACTTTACTAAGTTTTCAAATCACACTTAGTTATCTTTTCAAAAAAAATTCCAATTTTCTCAAAAATTTTCTAACGCCTTAAATTTTCGGAAAAATTCGCCATAGTCTCCTTTGCGCGGCTCGATCCGAAAAAAAAATGACAGTATATATATCACAAATATACATCTCATCAAGTAATGAGGCATCCCGAAGGGAAAAAGTATAAAAGTACGATATTTAATCCGAGATATGTACCTTATATTTTTATTAGCAAGCATATACGGCTAATATAGCGCGAAAGCGAGCTCCAAATGCGAAGCAAACGCGATCCGCACCTACTAATCACTCAACAAACAACATGAGAATCATGCATGTAGAAAATAGTATCGATATACATCATATAGCAACATAATAACTATATATGCTAACATAGCAAATGAAACAAAAGCAACAAATGCAATATATATTCAACCATCAACCAATTATCATCCAATTAACATTCATAACCAATAAATATCCATTCATATTCTCATTAATATTCAATGAATTGGTTTTCAATTTAAATCACATTGATTCATTAACAGTGGATGTTCTTACTAACATTCATTTTCAATTAGTTCATATTTACTAATTCATATTCAAGTTGGTTCACTTCCGAATCAAATTCAATTCTATTTAAGATTCACTTAAATTTCAATTACTTTAGTTTTCAATTCCATTAATTCTTAATGAATTATATACAATCAATCAACTAACAACCATATAACAATCAATGTATATTCATTACAACCAAATTACTTTGCTTACAATTGGTTTAATTAAATTGATTCTCATTCAATTATTCAAATTCCAATAACATTAGATTTTAACGAATTAACACTTATATTCATTATTCCATATCAACTTAATTTATATTCAATTGATTTACGTTCAATCCATTAATTCAATTCAATTTCTAAAGTTGAATTTCATTTATATAACTCAAGTTCATATCCATCACTTAACTTTATTAATTTTCTTTGATACCAATCTCAATTTCATTAAACATCTTTTAAGTTATATTTCCATTTACAAACATCACTTGTTTTTACATAACTTAAATTCCCACTTATAAATAAATTCAGCTTCCAATTCTAAAGTAAATTTCCATTTTAACTTTAAATTCATTTTTATTTATAACTCATATTCATAAATATATTCATATAGTTTCACTTCTTATATATATAAGTTTATTTCACAATTGTAAATCACTTTAATTATAATTCATACTCTTATAATTCATTTCCTTATACAATTATTCTTTTATTTAGGTTATTCAAACAACTAAACAATCAATTTATATACACTTTAATAATTTTGAAAAATTATTTTCTTTATATATAAAATATAATCAAGGTAAAATTATTTCATTTACCCAATTTTTAAAACAATATTGTGTCGAATTGTTCTATTCAAGTGTTTAGAGATCCCTATCAACAACGTTAATTACTCGTATTAACCAGAATCTATATACCACTCAACAAAGCAATCATCACAATATAAAACAATTTTATATTCACTAACAAATATGCTCTCATAGCTATTATTACACTCAAACTCATTCTAGAGTATTGCTGACTCTATCTCTAATGAGTAATACCCAACAGAACCATGGTTGTCGCTTAACCATAAGCTCTGATACCAAATGTAACGCCCCGAAAGTAGTGGTCACAACCGGTAGGCTTTTCAACCATCCCAGCCCCACCGTGGCAACAACTGGTATCCCAAACTTGCTTTTACGGCCAGCCTCTCGACTGTCTCAGGTTACACCTAACCAACCCCCTAAAAGAGGACGTGTGGGGTTAAGAGTCTCCCGTTCGCCACCAAACCGCGAAGCGAGAACCCCCCATCACATAGCCCAAAGCTTAACAAGACTGGTGTGAGAACTCAAAACAGTTTATTTATCTTTAAAATCAAAATAGAGGAATATTTTTAAAGTCAATTCGCAATGCTTTTAAAAATGAGACTACCATAAGGCCTCCCGCACACACACACAATGCAAATGCAGAATCGGAGGAGATTTCTCCTTATGATAGTCAAAGATGCTTGATACGCATTTAAAATAACATTTGATATTATTACTAGTGCATAGTGTAGGAAAAAAAAATTTATTTCGAAAGTAGAATATAAATCTTAGCCAGCATAGACATTTCGAACTATGCCTACTATAGCTAACTATGTTCAATAGCAGGTTACCGCCACATTCCATAGCAGGTTATACAACTAAAACCGTACAAGTCTCATATTGTTTCTTTGGATTTCCAACGAATGATCAGGCCAAGGAACTTCCCATTGCCACATGAGAATGCCTCTGGATGGACATCCCCGAGAACCAAACCGGATCTCTACCAACACAAGGCCGGGTTACCCCTAACTGAGTAACAACTGACCGAATATGCCATCCCCCGGTCCTTTGGGACCTTTCACCGAGCGCTCGCAATCAATTCACACAATCATAACAAAGTGTTTTCAACATGAGTAAGTATCTGGGCTCCATACCATGATACCACCCTTTTCCAGAAGGAAATGCACACATCCTAAAGGGCGCTACCCCTCATAACCTTGCTGCTTCTTTCCTGTTTTGACCATTCACGGGGTGTGAGGCTCGACGAAGTCACGTCCACAAAAACATACTTTATACAAAAGCCATGCTTTGGGTCAACAAATGATCATAGAAATGATCACAAAGATAGACGATCAAATAAACGATCCTATCACAAATAATCAACACAATGATCATTTACAGCAACACTCAGCATGTCACATTACCAAATTGGGAGTATATCGCTGATAACCTTCAACTACATAACATCTGAGCTCGTACGTCTCAGAGAAGGGTGTTAAGCTAAAAGAATAAATTCTTCGCCACCAACAAAAATATATTTGAAAGAAATCTGCTTTATATCTCAATTTGTAATGTTAGACATACGATCCATACAAGTCTGTTCCGGGCTCGAACAAAACCGAAGGCACTTACAAAGAAGTCCTTGCAATCCGGATATTCACAATCCTGATCGGATTTCCCATCACTTAGGGAGTCTCAATACCGTTGCAACTCAGTGCAGAGACAATCGATAGGTCATCCTATCGCTTTCGCAAATACCGGGTCTTCAACACCGATCTTCAATGCGATTCATAATAACGTATCACATATTCGGAATGGGTTATACGACCCCATGGTCCTTTCCCGGTTAACCCGAATAGTGAGCGCTTATTCAAAAATAAGTGTGGCATTCACATTCAAACAAATCACATCAATTACCCATTCAAAGGGAAATATTGATAGTCGGTTACTGAACTATCACTGGATATGCACACATCACCAGATTCCAAATAATTTTCTAAATTATTTATTTTCCAAAATATCTTTACAAGATATATAATTTAATATCTCAAAAATAAATCAATATTTATTTTTAACAAATTCCACTTTCTTTTATAAATTCCATAGTGAATTTATATTTCAAAATATCTATGAATATACGATTTCAATTATTCATTTCAATTTATCTTCAAAAGATAAATTCTCAAAGTATTCACTTTATATTGGAAAACATTTCCATACTTACTTATTCATAAGTAATTCACAAATTTTATTTATTTTCAACACTTGGAAAATATTCAATATACTTAAATCGAAATTAAGTATATATTTCATTCTTTAAGGAAATCATGCTCTTAAACATATTTATTTGGCCCAAAACGAATGTTACGTAAAACATCGCTAGACAACCCAAAATCACTAGTATAGGGATTCGAAATTAAAATAGATATATAAATCCCAATACTATACAAAACATTTCCTTTCGGAAATCATTTACTATAACAACAGTGTTATAGTCCACCATTTCCTTTTATTTCTCGAAAACGTCTATTTCAACAATAAATGTTGAAATCTATGGTTTCGAATCTCAACGCATTTTAAAACATCGTTAGATCGTTTTAATTCTGTTTAAAACATCACATTCAAAACAATTTCTTTAACATCTTATTCACTATTCAAAAACGTGAATATACTACGTTAATCAATTTCATCCTTTATTCATTTTATTTCAAAGGATTATTCATAGTTAAAATCGTGAATATAACTCCATTACTAAGTTTCAACAGTTTACTTATCAAAATAAGTCATTTGCGAATTTATAAAACAACGTTTATAAATTCCATTTCTAATTATTTTATAACAACTTCCTTTTATAAATTTTCTTTATTAACCTATTCGATTTATAACTCAATTGTAAACTAAAGGTTCATATTATAAGTTAAATGCTTATAAAACGATTATTTTACAAAATTGTTCTTTTAAACTTAATAATTATAAATCTCATAACTTATAAGATTCGATTATTTATCCTAATATATTCTTTAATAATTTCACAAAATTTATAAATCTTACTATTTATAAATTCCACTTATAACTTCACCATTTATAATTCTATAAATTTCATTCATTTCTGAAATCCATTTTTCACTTCATTCAAACACTTATAAAAACTCGTTTTATAATTCTAAGGTTTTAATTTATAAATATCAACTTATAAATCCTTTATAAAATCAATTTATACTATTATTTTAAAACATCCTTAATCTCCTTTATTATTTCACCATTTCGATTCATAAAATAATTAAATTTTATAAATCCTATATTTAAACTTTTCATAATA
This sequence comes from Allium cepa, assembly GCA_030765085.1. NCBI lineage: Eukaryota > Viridiplantae > Streptophyta > Magnoliopsida > Asparagales > Amaryllidaceae > Allium > Allium cepa. The sequence goes on from CM060938.1 coordinate 346,150,464, forward strand.
AATTCTAAAATCCCGATTAAACTATTTTATAAAATCATTGCATCATATTCTCAAAAATCGGTTTTTTTAACTATATTTCTCAAAAATCATAATTTTTCTAACATTAAAAATTATAACGTTTATTTATTTAAAATGAATCAATTTCCAAACATACAGTATATTTTCAAAAGTCACTTTATAAATCATTTTAAAATTCCAAAATTTGGTCATATGATGTGTGACGCCCCACCTCTATACCCACGCTAGCCAAGAACACTCCGGAGTAGTGCTGTCAACTAGCACGGAGAATAAGGCTGTTGAGGAGCGACCATCCATGTATTTGCTTATCACACGGTGGCTATAAATAATCTTCGGAAACAAACATAGAAATAATCATATCACAAATCAGTCACAGATATCCATATCACAAAGGCGGAAGAAGATATGAATATATAACTAACACATGAAAGTGTACATCAGAGTAGTGGTCAGTAAGATCCACGATAATACAAAAGAATAGCAACACGTGCTATACAAAAGAATACAACTATGAGTCTATATCTCAAGTGTATACAACAAAAAACTGCTAATCTAAACAGTTAGCCAAAAGTCAGAGTGATGAATCCCTGGGAAGAAGTCAAGCAGAAGCACCTGTAACATCTCGGTCTGACCCGAGTATTATTTAAGAAAATAATAAACGGGTCAGTCTAGCTATAAATATCAGATGACATGATATAACATAAAAGATATGGCATAAACATAAACATCCATAATGACATACCACTATACGTATGTAAATAATGATCAACAGAAGATCAATCAATAAGAGATAATCAATATCACAAGAATCTTCTCAAAGATTCGGAAAGAGCATCATACCCCAAACTTGTACTCATAACAAGTCAATGACATAAATTCTAGAAATCAATGCAAGAAGTCCAGAAATCATAGAAAAGAGAAAGAGGCCTATCACATGACGGTCCGAAGACCAAGGGGAGCTACCCCACATATGTGAATGGAATCACACAGATTAAGGTCCAGACTAACCAAAAAGCAAAAAGGTATGTGTGAGTGGAATCACACAAGTGGTGTCTAGTCTAACCTCGCAACAAGAGACATCGCACGGTTGCTAGTCTAAATCATCAGAATGATCGTCATGATCAACGAGAAGTGTCAATTACACTAAGCTAGTAAATATAGAAGTTTAGCTTCATGTCCCATAACCACTTGCTTAACTTAAATATTTACGAACAAACTGTAAATCTTCACTAATAAAATTGTCACAAGAGGTTCAATCGAACAAGTCCAAGAATTAACCGACGAAGTGAACGCAAGCGTTTCATACCACTTGTTTTACTAAGTCGTTTAATTAGATTTCTCATCCGAGTGAGGTAAAGGTTTGTATATACTAATAGATTGGAAAACGGTTTAAGAAAAGAGCTTTGTTACGAAAATAGAGTTGAAATCATTTTGTTGAAAGAGTTTTGATATTTACTACTAGTATTGAAACCTTTATATTTTTAAAATGACAAATCACAGAAGAGATTGTAGAAACAATCATCACAAAGATCACATTCGGAGATGTGAATAAAATCCAAGGAAATCAGCTCAAAAGCATCAAAGTGGAAGTTCCCCAACGACCAAACGTGGCCGAGATAACCAGAGATGGTTTGTCTCGAAGAATGGTCAACTCAGCATCTCAACAAGCAAGTTCTGTTGAATGTTTTTCAGATAAGATCCCCTACGGAGGGGGGGTCCAGGGGGGGTGGCAACCCCCCAAGGTGGGGGTGCGGGGGCAACGCCACCGCTTACGGGGTTCGACCTGCCCGGTCAGGTCGCGGGGGTCCAGGGGGCAGCGTCCCCGGCGGGGTGCGGGGCAGTGCCCCGACCAAAACGGTACGACCTAGTGAAGACAAAATGAGGTCTAACGACCTAAGGGTCTCAGGGGTCAAGCGAACTATCGGGATAAGGTCCAACGACCTATAGGGTTATAAGGTCATACGACCTAACGACTCAAGGGTCTAACGACCTAACGACTCAAGGGTCTAACGACCTAACGACTCAAGGGTCATACGACCTAATGACTCAAGGGTCATACGACCTAACGAGCTATGGCCAAACGACCTAACGACTCAAGGGTCTAACGACCTAACGACTCAAGGGTCTAACGACCTAAAAGTATAAAGGTCATGCGACCTTTCGGTTTAAGAGGAGAGCGACCTAAGTGTTACGACCTGAGAGTCGAACGACTTAAGGGTCTAACGACCCAACGACTCAAGGGTCATACGACCTAACGACTCAAGGGTCCAACGACCCAACGACTCAAGGGTCTAACGACCTAACGACTCAAGGGTCATACGACCTAACGACTCAAGGGTCATACGACCTAACGAGCTATGGCCAAACGACCTAACGACTCAAGGGTCTAACGACCTAACGACTCAAGGATCCAATGACCCAACGGGATAACTCGTAACCGACTTAAGGGTTGCGTGACTGAAGGGCTGCACGACTTAAGGGTTAACTCGTAAACGACTCACGACCTATGGATGAACGACTTAACTCCGAACGAGCTAAAAATGGCCAGAACGACCTAGGGTTAACTCGTGAACGACTCACGACCTATGGACGAACGACTTAACTCCGAACGAGCTAAAAATGGCCAGAACGACCTAGGGTTAACTCGTGAAAGACTCACGACCTATGGACGAACGACTTAACTCCGAACGACCTAAAAATGGCCAGAACAACCTAAGTGCAGAAAATTCAACAAAACGCTAAAAATTGGAGTTTTTCGCCAATCCAATCCAAACCAAATGCTAACATGCATGCAAAAATGATAGGGAATCATTCCCAACAGTCCAATATAGTTATAGGCTAGAATTGTGAGATAAAAATCTCACCTTTGCACCAAATATCAATGAAAATGAAGTTTTAAGAAAGCAAGAATCAATCCTTCTTCTATCTAAGCACAAGAAGCTTGAATCCAATGTCTTCTTCTTGAATTTGGAGTAGAAAGATGGATTGCAATTGAATTTGAGTTTTGGAATTTTAATTTCCCATTCCCCCCACCATTAATGCCAAATCTTGATTAGTTAGGAAATTTATGAAGAGTGAGGAGAAGAGGGTTGGAACTTGGGCTTAATAGGCTAAACTAACCCAAAGTCCAAAGCGGGAAAAGTTAGTGAAATTTCACTAACTCCAAACCTGTCGATGTTTATACTTAAAAAAGTTGTAAACGGCATTTCGAACTCAATAGAAGTGGTCTCGAGTCCTAATTTGACCGTTTGCAAAAAGTAGCTTTTCGGACCAAAATCCGATTAACGAGTTAATATTTTAAATAAAATATTTAAATACAAACTCGATAAATATGCGGGTTGTTACATGATGCTACACACCAAATAGTCAATCACGACAACAACGATATCATATATCGATATGATAATCCATCAAATATCAAAATATCTGAAATCAAATAAATACTGTTGAGGAATCCAGTTGGATCCCTCCAACCTGTTTTCCTGCATCCAAAAACATTAGCACAATACAAATTTCGCTCCAGTATGAAATTATCGCGGTATATGTTCTTATTAAATATTATCCGCTTAATAGACGGCGCAATAGGGTCTCATCCGCTAAACAAATGCGGGAAATCAATAACTCCAATATATACATATGCCAATATATATATATTGCTACTATATATAATACCAATTTCACTGTTTATGAAATATTCGCGGTATATGTTTTTAATAAATAACATCCGCTTACTAACGGCGTATAATGTCTATTTTAACAATCAATAGATAACAATCATCATTCAAACATGCATTCAAATATTTTAAATCTAACTATTTAAAATAAAATCGAAACTGATTCGATTGAGTGAGAAGTTCTCACCTTGATTTTAATTCCGTTTTAGCGATTTATTTCGAATAAAATTAAACGGACGTTTAATTATGCACGAAATTTTCACTAACTCCAAACGACTCCAATCCAATTTCATCGCGTAGTGCTCGTCCATACGATTCCAACGCAACTGGTTTCGCGCGTTTTCGACCTCGTATGAAAAAGATATCAATTTTTGAAGTTACACGAGTTTTATATTCATAATTTACAATATAAACTAAATTTTAAACCTATAACAGATCATAGCCGTAGGATCCTTCATCATGCAATCCTGACCGCCCACCCCCTTCTCCCTCTCACATTCATCTTCTTCAGTAAATAGCCGCACACCCAAACCCATAGATCAAAACTAGGTTTAATAAATTCGATCACCACAACGACTTCTAGCTCGATCAGGTAGTTGCATTGCGTAGCCCCTAACTCCCTCTAGGTTCGGCCCCAAGCACCCTGAGCTCGGCCCCCTGATGCTCCTAGGGTTGCGTCCGCAAGTGGCCATGAACGGCCCCCCATAGCTCCCTCCTCGCGACACCATATTCGATCATAGCCGTTCACATCGAAGCTCTCATCGCCCTCTTCAATATTCTAGTTGAAAGTTTAGCCTAATTGTCGACGGATTTGGAGTAATCGAGGGGGAAAGGTCGTGAGTTTCTGGCCATTGGTTGAGTAGGAGGCGGCTGTGCATTGCTAGGGTTTAGTTTTTTTTTTTTTTTATTAAGTTATGAAGGGTGGGGCTATTTATAAGGAACCGACAAAACACTATTCATCCCGGAAATTCCGAACTCCGATTTACGCGCCGTAGCCAGCGTTTCTAGGGTTTACCCCGCGTTCCGGACACAATGGAACAGGTTTCGAAAGCTAATTCGGATATCTGTGCGTGTTATGGCAACAAACGTTCAATTTAAATTAAACCGATTTAAATCGATTTCTAGGCGTTTTAATTTTTACCGGACAAATGTTAAATCCAATTGACACGAAATTTGAAACCTTGCAATAATATCACATTACGGATCCGATGAAACTGGTTTCGTCGAAATCCGAGACTTTTTGAAAAATGGCTATTTTAACTCGCCAAATTAAATTTAAAAATAATTCGATGCGTTTCGAGCTGCCACGATCAAACGATAGCTCCGATTGACACGAAATTTGAAATCCGGTAATAACTAACTATTACGGATCCAATGGAACTAGTTTCGTTCAATTCTGAGACTGTTCAAAAATTGACTATTTTCACCAGTCGATTTAAATATTAAAATATTCAATTTTCACAAATTAACTTTTAATTCGATTTTAAAAGTTCTAAAATATCGTTCTAACTTCAATATGATAAAATAAAATTTTACAAATCATTTTCAATCATATTTAACCCAATTTTAATTATTTTCATAATTTAACATATTAAATTATCGATTTAATTATTCAATTAAATTCAATAATTCAAAATAAAATTTATTCGACTAATAAATTTCACTTATTAATATTTAAAATTAATTAAATATTCAAATTTTAATTAATAAAAATCCTGGGTCGTTACAGGTTTGGATTGGATTGGCGAAAAACTCCAATTTTTAGCGTTTTGGTGAATTTCCTGCATTTAAGTCGTTCTGCCGGGATTTGGCTCGCTCGGAGTTAGGTCGTAGGTCGCTAGGTCGTGGGTCGTTTGGGTCTAGGTCGCTCGGCATGACTCTGGGTCATCGAAATGCTTGTTTGAGTTAGGTCGCGCCTCTTTTAGGTCGCGTCTCCTTTAGGTCGTGCCTCTTTTAGGTCGCGTCTCCTTTAGGTCGCTCTCCACTGGAACCCTTAAGTCGTTTGGCCTTAAGTCGTTGCACCGTTAGGTCGTTGGAAACCACTTGATCGTATGACCTTGTTAGGTCGTTAGGTCGCGATGGCTTTAAGTCGCGCACCTATTAGTTCGTTCCGCCCTTTTTGTCGTTAGGTCGCTCGACTGTTTATGTCGTTAGGTCGCGAACCCACTTAGGTCGCTTAACCTTGTTTTCCTCTAGGTCGCGTGGCCTTTAGACCCTTAGGTCATGAGCAGTTAGGTCGTTAGACCTAGGTTGCCTTTTCCCCTTAGGTCGTTGGACCGATAGGTCGCTTCACCTGTGCTCACATTAGGTCGTTCGACCCATTCATCTTTAGGTCGTTCCACTTGCCTATCTCGTAGGTCGCGTTCCACCTAGGTCGTGTGAACCTATAGGTCGTTGGACCCTTAACTCGTAGGTCGTTGGACCTTATCCCGATAGGTCGCTCCTTTCACTAGGTCGTACCGTTCAGGTCGAACCCCGTAAGCGGTGGCGTTGCCCCCGCACCCCACCTAGGGGAGTTTCCACCCCCCCTGGACCCCCCCTCCGTAGGGGATCTTATCTGAAAAACGTTGAGCTGATTTCCTTGGATTTTATTCACACCTCCGTATGCGATCTTTGTGACTGATTGTTTCTACAATTGCTTCTGTGTTTTGTCACTTTATAATACAAAGGTTTCAATACTAGTAGTAAATATCAAAACTCTTTTAACAAACAATTTCAACTCTATTTTTAATAACAAAGCTCTTTTCTTAAACCGTTTTCCAATCTATTAGTATATACAAACCTTTACCTCACTCGGATGAGAAATCTAATTAAACGACTTAGTAAAACAAGTGGTATGAAACGCTTGCGTTCACTTCGTCGGTTAATTCTTGGACTTGTTCGATTGAACCACTTGTGACAATTTTATTAGTGAAGATTTACAGTTTGTTCGTAAATATTTAAGTTAAGCAAGTGGTTATGGGACATGAAGTTAAACTTCTATATTTACTAGCTTAGTGTAATTGACACTTCTCGTTGATCATGACGATCATTCTGATGATTTAGACTAGCAACTGTGCGATGTCTCTTGTTGCGAGGTTAGACTAGACACCACTTGTGTGATTCCACTCACACATACCTTTTTGCTTTTTGGTTAGTCTGGACCTCAATCTGTGTGATTCCATTCACACATGTGGGGTAGCTCCCCTTGGTCTTCGGACCGTCATGTGATAGGCCTCTTTCTATTTTCTATGATTTCTGGACTTCTTGCATTGATTTCTAGAATTTATGTCATTGACTTGTTATGAGTACAAGTTTGGGGTATGATGCCCTTTTCGAATCTTTGAGAAGATTCTTGTGATATTGATTATCTCTTATTGATTGATCTTCTGTTGATCATTATTTACATACTTATAGTGGTATGTTATTATGGATATTTTATGTTTATGCCATATCTTTTATGTTATATCATGTCATCTGATATATATAGCTAGACTGAGCCGTTTATTATTTTCTTAAATAATACTCGGGTCAGACCGAGATGTTACAGGTGCTTCTTCTTGACTTCTTCCCAGGGATTCATCACTCTGACTTTTGGCTAACTGTTTAGATTAGCATTTTTTGTTGTATACACTTGAGATATAGACTCATAGTTGTATTCTTTTGTATAGCACGTGTTGCTATTCTTTTGTATTATCATGGATCTTACTGACCACTACTCTGATGTACACTTTCATGTGTTAGTTATATATTCATATCTTCTTCCGCCTTTGTGATATGGATATCTGTGACTGATTTGTGTTATGATTATTTCTATGTTTGTTTTCAAAGATTATTTATAGCCACCGTGTGATAAGCGATTACATGGATGGTCGCTCCTCAACAGCCTTATTCTCCATGCTAGTTGACAGCACTACACCGTAGTGTTCTTGGCTAGTGTGGGTATAGAGGTGGGGCATCACAGGTGGGCACGAATCTAAACGCGCTACACGATAATTGGCCCAAAAAGCCCGTTCTCACCTCGGAACGAAATTTGTTAAACCCATATATCAAAATAGGTAATTTAAAATATTCTGAACGCGATGGAAAAAGTTTCACGTCCAAATTCGATCGTATGGAGAAGTTATGCTGAAAACAAAATTTCCAAATTGATTTCAATTAAATCGATTTCAAGGCGTTTCGCGTTCGTACGATCAAACGACAAGTCCGATCGCTACGAAACTTGAAACCCTATAATAACTCACCGATACAGATCCGATGAAATTGGTTTCGTCGAAATCCGAGTCCGTGACCAAAATGGCTATTTTATATTAATTAAATAAATTGATTAAATCAAATTTTAAAATTTAAATTCTAAAATTTACAAATTTATCATCTTTATATTACTCAAACCCTTACAATTATTTTACACAAAGTTAGATGTCAAATTAATGTTGATTCAATCATATATTTCAGCGTAAATTCAATTTTTATTATATACATCAAATTAAAAATTATACTTTCAATAATTACACTGAAATCACCATTCATTTTTTTAATTCAATTTATCACTGTCGAATGGATGAGATTAACATTGGGTTCAAAGTTATTTCCTCCATACTCTCAAAGTTTTCCCTGACCTTAAATTTACATAATATTTAACATTAAATGTCAATTACTTGCAATGACAAAATTTCCCAAATTTTAAATCAAATTAAATAAACAAATCTTAATTCCCTTCTCAATTCAAATTAACTTAATTTCATCCATTATATAATTTATTTAAATTTCTTGGTTTCAACTTCTTATTTCCCAAATTAAAATCTTGCATTAAGTGTGCGTTTCTAATTTAACTTATATTCAATTATAGCCTAACTGTCGTTTCAATAAATTAGATTGGATTGAATTTGGTTAATTAAATGGTTGCTTTAAATTGCTTATTGTAAATTTCTAACCATTTAATATAACTTAACAGTCTATATAGATTCATTTAATTGCAATAAATCATATTATCGTAGTCAAATCCCATTAAATAAATAAATGTTGATTCCTATTCTTTTATTCAACATTTGTTTACGTTTTATTCCTTTAATACTTCTACATACATCCTGGATTTGTATAAATGGTTATAACGTGAAATCTTGTCTACTTCACATTTTAAATTAAGGTTTCCAAAACCAATTAATATTATTTCCTTAGTCCAACACCTTTTTACCCAAATTTATACTAATATAACCTTAAATTAGATTAATCCCTATTGATTTCCCATTTAATTTACTTGACCCAATTAACATAATAGTTAAACATTAATTTCCCTTATTTGCAATGAATCCACTAATTGGATTTCAAATTTCAAATAAATAAATAAATCTTGGCTTTTCACTTCTTAAATCACCCAAACGTCATATTAAAATAAAGCTAACATTGATTGCATCTTATAGAATTTAGAAACTATAATGACAAATCAAAACTACCCTAACTACCCAAATTTGGCCAAAAGTTTTCAATCCATTTCACATTAAAGTTTATCAACTACCCAAATAGGTATCTTACAATGGTAACTATTCAACTTTTAATTACCTTTAAGTTTTATTTCAATTGTTCTCATTTATTCCTTACCAATGTTCGTTATCATTTATAAATGTTATGTCGGTTTTCTATTTTATTGCAATATTTTTATTTATTCATTCATTACTGCATAACTTCATTTATTCCATTTACACTTCCGTTACTTTATAAATAATCGTTAAAGTAACGTTTATATCAATACGCATTAAATTATTTACCAATTAAAAAGGTTTTGATTTCTAACAAATAAATTGACCAATTTATTTAGATAATGCATACGAATTTGTTATCATACCCATAAATTTACACTTAACAAATTTAATGCCTACCCTATATTTTCTACGTTCACATTATATTCAGGTACAATTCTTACACCATTTTATTTATTGAAAAAGGTTATCAATATTACAAACAAAGACTTAAATTACCATTCATATATGTTATTTTAGCCTTCATTTAAATATTAATTTATAAGTTTTTTTTTCTACTAAATTTAATTACAAAACTTATTAATTTAACCCAATTAAACTCACAAAATCTACGGGTCGTTACACTCTCCCATACTCAAAACTTTTCGTCCCCGAAAAGGAAAAGAAGGGAAAAGAAGAATTAAATAACAATACATCTTATTCAAAATATTTAACTTATAAACAATAATTTACTAAATTATTACTTTATATAAAATATACCCGTTTTAAAATCATTATATCTTTTTATACTTAGATTACTAAAGTTTGGTAAACATTTTCAAAAATTTCTAAGTCCAAAATCTTACGGAAAATTTTGGCAGAGTCTCCTTTGTACGGAGAGGCTCGGGAGAAAATATAGTATCAAAATATAACAATTATATTACATATATTATCCAAAATATTATATCTCAACATGGGAAAATATAAAAATAGTTCCATAACTTGCATTTTACTTATAAAATCTAAAAGATTACTAATTTATATAAAGTGAAATATCTAAGTGGTTTCAATCACTATTAACAATTCAATACACAATCATCAATTTCAACAACCAGCACACAACAAATACAAAGCAACCATTCAATCAAACAAGCAAATAGTTGTTTGGGTTCAAACCTTGAAATTGTACAGAATGAAAAATAAGTATCAAGTGCATCATTTACTCAATAGTCTTAGATAGAACAAAATAAATTATTTATTCATCCAACAATTTCAAATTTCCTTACCCAACCAAACATAAATCAACAATAACAATTCAACCCAACAAATCAATTTAACCTATTATAAATTTTATTTCATATTTTAGTTGTTTGATTTCCTTTCTTTCATTCATTGAGTGATTACCTCATTTATTTTCACTTATTACTTACAATATTCATTTTTATTTTATTTTATTTTAATGTCATGTAAGTTTCTTTTTATTGCATTCCATTTATGCATTTCTAAATTTTATTCATTTATTTCGCACAGTTTCATTTATTATAGAATTTCATTCTATTTACTTAAGTTTTAACATCATCAAATTATAATACTACCTTTAATTAGGGTAAAATTTTAATTTACAACTTAAGCTTATAACATTTAATTCTCATTTATAAGAGCAAATTCCTTGAATATTTTCATTACCTACTTTTACTTGTACAATTTTCATTAGATTTCCTATTAAAAATTTCAACTTTTAATATTTGGTAAGTTATATATGTTCTTTAAGAGTATAATTGAAAGTTATACAAGTTTGTTCTATTTCCTTAATATTAAAGTTCAATAATAATAATCTTCATTTCATAGGTTATAAATTTCCAATTTCATTTAATACCATTTAGAACATATCATTACATCTCTTATTTCCTTTAGAGGTTTTAATTTTATTAATTTCTTACCTTTCATTTTACTACAATAATTGAAACAATTAATTAACTGGAATTTAAGAATTTAATACCGGGTTAAATTACAGATTATTTTAAATAATAGATAAATATATTTTTACAACTTATATATCCCTAATTACATTTAAAACAATTCCAAATTTATATATTTTTTTCAAAAATGAATCTGCAGTATAACTACTACAGTGGCCTTTCCCCTTCGATACTCGAAAATGAAAGTCGATGATGCGGCCGCCATCACCGAATTTATTTTCCAACGACAGAGAGGAAAGTACAACTTATTTTCTCAAAAATCTTCTTTTAAACAATTTTTATGAATTATATTAAAATATTTATATCAGAAAACACTTATACACAATATTATTATATTCCAAAATTTATTCGAAAGAAATTTCAAAACCCCGGATCTTAAGTTCTAAATTCCCAAATTACATTTATTTATTTTTAAATCTTATTTACCTATTATTTATAAATTTTTGTTCCTAACAACCAATATATTGCAACCAAATATAGATATCATTTGAAAATTTTATTTTATATATAGAAAATATAATAGGCAAAATTATTTCATTCACCTATATAAAACAAATAGTATGTCGATCTGTCCTATTAAGTGTTTAGAAATCCCTATTGATGTCACAGCGTCCCATGCACCAACCAGAATTTATAAATACAAAACGGAACAGATTAACACAATATAAAATCTTTTTATAACACTAACAAATACGCTCTCTCATATATATACACTCAGCGACTCCCATAGGGTATTACTACCCTATTAGTAAAGAGTCAAACCCCCACAAAGCTAAGGTTTATCGCTAAACCAAAGCTCTGATACCAAATGTAACATCCCGCCTTTTCGCACACTTTAAATCGACACACATGCCGATTCAAACCATACGGAAGGGCGGATTGTTATGGGGTAAAGAAGAAAAACAGAGAAGAAATAAAACAAAATAGAATCTCACAGCGGAAGGATAAAATATAATAATCAAATATACAGTTCATGAAGCTGTTTTACAAAATATTTGATTTATCTATATAATACATATTAGAGTTACACATACCAATAACAATGCAGCGGAACAGTGTGTAGTGCACTAGTATAAATAATAATAATATATATCTTCATCTTCATCCTCCAGTGCTAAATCTTCAAATCCTGAAACGCTCGGACTGACCCGAGCGAATTCGAAAAGACAAAAACACTCGAGTCAAAACTAAAAGATCTTATGTGAGTTGAATTAACAGAAATAAATAAGAGTGCAGTAACTCAAAAGATGCCCGGGATTTACATCTCCTAAGGATCCGTTAAACTATTTACTATGTAGTATATTGCGCTATTATAATAGTGTCTATTTGTAAAATAAACTTACTTTTATATAGCGTTAAGGCTTTACATTTTCCACCTTAACACAGTTATATATTCCCATAGTCTATACAGTAACGTAATCTCCCCCGTACTGGGCGTCGTCAGAGGGCACTCCATAGGTATGGTACAAAACCAAAATCGTATAAGGCGCCCTAGGGTAGGTGACACGGCACAACTAGGCAATGCCAGGGTAGATATACCAATTACGCTTCCGGGCCGATGGAAATGCGCAGCGCGCAGCTGCCGCCCACCTCGGACAACTCCCCACATTAAAGAAATCAAAAGTGAAGGTGGCCACCGAATAAAATCCAAAGTCATAGTATAGTATCGAAGGGAAGTGTCCGATCAGAGGTGCTACCTCATTAACCCGTCGATCGCTCTTGTTTTAGCCACCTTATGCCAACTCACGGGAGTTGGGTCCATGTACTTACCTTACAGGAAACGCCGTCACCAACCTACTTCATTCTGGAATCTCCACCGCGTACACGGTTGTTAAAGTGGTTTTCGGAGTTGGCAGAGAGTATGACAACTTCCGATCCCGGTCTCTTTAACAACCAAACGTTATTATAACACCGCGGTCATTTAAAATAATTTATACTTTTAAAACCAGAATATAATATCCATTCCAAAACCATATAAATATGATATCATTTCCTTTTAAAACCCAAAACAATATGATATCATCTTTGTTTTCCAATATATTCTTTCCAAAAATCATAGTGGTTTCAAAGTAAAATATTTAGAAATCAAAACTCTGGAATATGATATTTCCAAATTTTACTACCTTGAAAATCATAACTTTGAAACAAATTTCCATCTCTCAAATGGTTAAATATTAAATTTCTTTTATAAAACAAAATAGCTTCTTTACATTTCACAAATCAATTCCAAATATCGATTTAAACTTCCAAATACCATTTTTAATTCTTATGTTTCAAAGCTTTACATATTTCACTATTTCAAAAACAAACTCATTTGACAAACCCATATATATCAAATTCAATTATTTATTATTTAGACTTGAAATGTTTACTTAACGAATCCAATATAATTTAAGTAAAACCTTTAACTTCACATAATTGGAAAATCTTTCAATTTATTAAACTTGATATATTCCTTTAAATCAACCGGATATTCATTTAAATCACTTTACACAAAATCAAGTTATAGAAATCATATCCTTTAAAAATTCTAACTTTTATAAAATTTCGATTTAACTTTAAATTCATCTTCCAACCTTATTCTCATTTAAGTCATTAAAAATCCAGAAATTATATTTTAAATAAATGCTCAATCGTATTTGATCTCAAAAATCAAACTTTATTTTATACTTCAAATCAATTTTATACAAAGCTTAAAACCGGAAATTTACTATATATAAATAACCTTTATCAATAACCACATCAATATCCATAAACCAAATATATATAGCTTTACAAACCATAGAAAATCATTCAAAATAATTTATATATATACCGCGGTGCCTGTATAAAATTTTCTACTCTATGGTCAAGTGATACGGATGTTTATCATTTCAATCCGCAATTTAAAATAAAAATGCGGTTGTATATCATTTCAAACCGCAATCCCGAATGAAATGAAAATGCATAGCAACTTGCAATTAATAAAATAAATCATCCATTCATCCATCAAACCATACATCCATTTATCACAGTCATCATCAAATTTCAAACAATCATCAATATATAACAGGGGATAAATAATGGTATCAATTATCAGTTTATACTCAAAATAAATTTAATAACTGTTAATTGGCAGTTTATATGCAAAAATAAACGTAAATTTAACAAGCACTTAATATGCAGATAAATAAATTCTAACTGTCAAATTTATATGCAATAAATAAAATTAATTAACAGCTATATTAAATGAATGTGATTTAACAGAGATAATGAATAAAACATGCCAAATCGTCATAAATAAATTTCTACTCATATCTAAAATTAATTTAACAAACACAAGAAATTTTAGAAATTGTGAGTGGGTTAAAACACTCACTTTTGAATTTAAATCGAATTTGAATCCAATTTAAACCCAAAAATTCGATGGTCTCCAAATTGGTCCAAACCAGCGTCAACAGATCTGGAATTTAATTACGATCCTAACAAAAAAAAATTCGCGTGAAACGGATAACGTATGAAGGAGTTATTCGAATTATATCGTTTGAAAACAAAATAAATTAAAAATAAAACAAACCCTAATTAAAAGCCACGTCACCGTTGACTTCCTTCCCCCTCTTCACGCGAGATTTTCTCCCCACCTCTGTACAGAACGAAGCCGTCACTCCCTCAAACCCTTCCCTTAATTTTCGCCTCTACTACACCAACCTCCTCCACGATCTGACACTTCCACGGCCATCTCCATGCAAAACCGCCCCCACCTCGAAGTTGCGGCCCCTCCTACAGCCACCCTTGCCGTGCGCTGTCGCATGCTTTAAGGGCATTTTTTGGCGAACCCAACGACAAGTAATACGACTTGGCCATATGGATCTCTTCCCCTCAGCACCCTCTTCGATTTCATGCCTTCCGATCGTCGTAACATCGCGAATCTACCGTTGAATTACAAAGCTAAAACGAACGGCCGGAACTAAATCTCTGATTTTAGGCCAAATGATAACTCCAATCGAGAAACTAATTTCAGATCTGAGTTCCCCTCGTCAAAAACTTCAGCATATATTTTTTTGGAAATTTTCTGAGGTGTTTGAATTTTTGACTTTTGATTTGATATTTGAAATTTGAAAATGGATCTAGAATTGTTTGCTGCCATTGAAGAAGAGGAGTACAGAAGTTCCTATGCGCATAGAAATGAGGAATAGAGGCTACTAGGGTTTATAACAGCATATTTATAGACATCTACAATAGAATAGGTGAGCACGAATCTAAACGCGCTACACGATAGTTGGCCCAAAAAGCCCGTTCTCACCTCGAAACGAAATTTGTTAAACCCATATATCAAAATAGGTAATTTAAAATATTATGAACGCGATGGAAAAAGTTTCACGTCCAAATTCGATCGTATGGAGAAGTTATGCTGAAAACAAAATTTCCAAATTGATTTCAATTAAATCAATTTCAAGGCGTTTCGCGTTCGTACGATCAAACGACAAGTCCGATCGCTACGAAACTTGAAACCCTATAATAATTCACCGATACGGATCCGATGAAATTAGTTTCGTCGAAATCTGAGTCCGTGACCAAAATGGCTATTTTTATATTAATTAAATAAATAAATTGATTTAATCAAATTTTATAATTTAAATTCTAAAATTTACAAATTTATCATCTTTAGATTACTCAAACCCTTACAATGATTTTACACAAAGTTAGATGTCAAATTAATGTTGATTCAATCATATGTTTCAGCGTAAATTCAATTTTTATTATATACATGAAATTAAAAATTGTACTTTCAATAATTACACTGAAATCACCATTCATTTTTTTATTCAATTTATCATGGTCGAATGGATGAGATTAACATTGGCTTCAAAGTTATTTCCTCCATACTCTCAAAGTTTTCCCTGACCTTAAATTTACGTAATATTTAACATTAAATCTCAATTACTTGCAATGACAAAATTTCCCAAATTTTAAATCAAATTAAATAAACAAATCTTAATTCCCTTCTCAATTCAAATTAACTTAATTTCATCCATTATATAATTTATTTAAATTTCTTGGTTTCATCTTCTTATTTCCCAAATTAAAATCTTGCATTAAGTGTGCGTTTCTAATTTAACTTATATTCAATTATAGCCTAACTGTCCTTTCAATAAATTAAATTGGATTGAATTTGGTTAATTAAATGGTTGCTTTAAATTGCTTATTGTAATTTTCTAATCATTTAATATAACTTAACAGTATATATAGATTCATTTAATTGCAATAAATCATACTATCGTAGTCAAATCCCATTAAATAAATAAATGTTGATTCCTATTCTTTTATTCAACATTTGTTTACGTTTATTCCTTTAATACTTCTACATACATCCTGGATTTGTATAAATGGTTATAACGTGAAATCTTGTCTACTTCATATTTTAAATTAAGGTTTCTAAAACCAATTAATATTATTTCCTTAGTCCAACACCCTTTTACCCAAAATTATACTAATATAACCTTAAATTAGATTAATCCCTATTGATTTCCCATTTAATTTACTTGACCCAATTAACATAATAGTTAAACATTAATTTCCCTTATTTGCAATGAATCCACTAATTGGATTTCAAATTTCAAATAAATAAATAAATCTTAGCTTTTCACTTCTTAAATCACCCAAACGTCATATTAAAATAAAGCTAACATTGATTGCATCTTATAGAATTTAGAAACTATAATGGCAAATCAAAACTACCCTAACTACCCAAATTTGGCCAAAAGTTTTCAATCCATTTCACATTAAAGTTTATCAACTACCCAAATAGGTATCTTACAATGGTAACTATTCAACTTTTAATTACCTTTAAGTTTTATTTCAATTGTTCTCATTTATTCCTTACCAATGTTCGTTATCATTTATAAATGTTATGTCAGTTTTCTATTTTATTGCAATATTTTTATTTATTCATTCATTACTGCATAACTTCATTTATTCCATTTACACTTCCGTTACTTTATAAATAATCGTTAAAGTAACGTTTATATCAATACGCATTAAATTATTTACCAATTAAAAAGGTTTTGATTTCTAACAAATAAATTGACCAATTTATTTAGATAATGCATACGAATTTGTTATCATACCCATAAATTTACACTTAACAAATTTAATGCCTACCCTATATTTTCTATGTTCACATTATATTCAGGTACAATTCTTACACCATTTTATTTATTGAAAAAAATTATCAATATTACAAACAAAGACTTAAATTACAATTCATATATGTTATTTTAGCCTTCATTTAAATATTAATTTATAAGTTTTTTTTCTACTAAATTTAATTACAAAACTTATTAATTTAACCCAATTAAACTCACAAAATCTACGGGTCGTTACATGGTTAATTTCAATTTATTTTAAATAATAGATAAATATATTCTTACAACTTATATATCTCTAATTATATTTAAAACAATTCAAAATATATATATTTTTTTTTAAAATTGAATCTGCAGTAAAACTACTACAGTGGCCTTCCCCCTTCGAAACTCGAAAATGAAAGTCGATGATGCGGCTCCCATCACCGAAATTATTTTCCAGCGATAGAGAGGAAAGTACAAAACTTTTTCTTTCCAGAATTTCTTTAAAACCATATTTTCAAATTATATTGAAATGTTTATATAAGAAAATATTACTAAATACTATTATTATATTTCAAAATCCTTTGAAAGCAATTTTTCAAAATCCTTTGAAAGCAATTTTTCATAATCCCAGACTTGTTCTAAATTTCCAAATTTCATTGATTTTATTTTTCAATCTTATTTCTATTATTATTTATACACTTTATTACCTAACAACCAATCTATCACAGCCAAATATAGATATCTTTTGAAAAATTTGTTTTATATATAGAAAATATAATAGGCAAAATTATTTCATTCACCTATATTAAAACAAATATTATGTCAGTCTGTCATATTAAGTGTTTAGAAATCCCTATTGATGTCATAGCGTCCCATGCACCAACCAGAATTTATAAATACAAAACGGAACAAATTAACACAATATTAAAACCTTTTATAACACTAACAAATACGCTCTCTCATATATACACTCAGCGACTCCCATAGGATATTACTACCCTATTAATAAAGAGTCAGACCCCACAAAGCTAAGGTTTATCGCTAAACCAAAGCTCTGATACCAACTGTAACATCCTGCCTTTTCGCACGCTTTAAATCGACACACGTGCCAATTCAAACCATACGAAAGGGCGGATTGTTATGGGGTAAATAAGGAAAAAAAACAGGGAAAGAAAAACAAAATAGAATCTCACAGCGGAAGGATAAAATATAATAATAAATGTACAGTTCATAAACAGTTTACAAACATTTGATTCTTCTTTATACAATAAACATCAGAGTTCACATACTAATCATAATCAATGCAGCGGAATTAAATAGTGTAGTGGAATATAATTAATAATAATAAAATCTCCATCTTCGTCCTCCAGAAATAAAATCTTCAAATCCTGAAACGCTCGGACTGACCCGAGCGAATTGAAAAGACAAAACACTCGAGTCAGAACTAAAAGATCTTATGTGAGTTAAACTATTTACTATATAGTATATTGCGCTATTATAATAGTGTCTATTCGTAAAGTAAACATACTTTTCAATAGCGTTAAAGGGTTACCCATATAGCCCTTAACACAAATAATGCCAATAGTCTATACAGCAATGCCTCCTGATCGGGAGGCTACAAGAGGATACTCTATAGGTACGACACAAATAGAAACTCGTACATGGCGCGATAGGGTAGGTGACACGGCACAACTAGGCAATGCCAGGGTAGATATACCAATTACGCTTCCGGGTCGGGGGTAACGCGTAGCGCGCAGCTACCGCCCACCTCGAGCCACACCCCCAAATAGAATCAAAAGTGGCCACCGAATCAATCCAAAGTCAAAGTATAATATCGAAGGGATGTGTCCGATCAAAGGTTCTACCTTATTAACCCGTCGATCGCTCCTGTTTTAGCCACCTTATGCCAACTCATGGGAGTCGGGTCCACGTATTTACCTTAAAGGAAACGCCACCACCGTCCTACTTCATTCTGGAATCTCCACCGCATACACGGTTGTTAAAGTGGTTTTCGGGGTTGGCAGAGAGTATGACAACTTCCGATCCCGGTCTCTTCAACAACCAAACGTTATTATAACACGACGGTCTTTAAAATAGTTTATACTTTAAAACTAGAAAATAATTATCCATTTCAAAACCCATAAATACTATATCATTCCCATTTGGAAAACAACTCATTTCGATATTATTTTTATAAAACCCAAATCAATAATATCATTTTTATTTCAAATATATTTCTTTTTCCAAAATCATACTGCTTAAAATTTATAATATCTGGAAACCGAACTTTTGTATTATAACTTTCAAAACATAATACTTCGAAATTCATTGCTTTAAAACCATAACTTCTAAAACATGAATGGTTTTGGATATTCAACAGTATATACAATAAAATAGTCAATTTTATATTACTTTAAAAAATAAAATAATTTCCGCGGCTTACCATTTATTTCATTTAAGATTAAGTCAAAGTCCATAAATTTAAAATCGCTTTCAGTTTAAATAAACCACTTCAGTTTCAATATATTTCAAACTTTGAATATTAAACAATTGGAACTAAGGTTGGAAATTTCTATTCAACAATTTAAAGTCCTATTATTTATTTTGAAACATTGGCATAACAAATCCGAAATCATTTTAAATAAAACTCAAATTACTTTTAACTATCAAAATTTCCTCCAATTTATTTATACTAGAAATATTCATTTAATCCATCTTGAATAAAATTTCAGTTATAAATATCATACCTTTTAAAATTCCAAGTTAATAAATTCTACATCAACTAATGAAGTTAAATTCTTAATTAAGCTCGATTCCAGATAAATTTTCAACTTAACTCCCAATAAAAATTGATTTAAAACATTAAAACTCTATATATTCTCAATATCTTAACATGTACTTAACCATATAATATAAATAATCAAACTCCATTATTCATCTTGTTTATTTTATTTAACAAATTTATGCATAGCTTAAATTCAATAATTTAACCATATATGTACATAAAATAAGATTTTTTATAAGGTCAAAAATTAATATTTATTAAACCGTATCCTATCCAAAACCATAAAATCCTTTCAAATTTTTTTATATATATATACCGCGGTGCCTGTATATAATTTTCTAGCCTATGGTCAAGTGATACAGATATTTATCATTTCAATCCGCAATTTAATAATAAAAATGCGGTTGTATATCATTTCAAACCGCAATCCCGAATGAAATAAAATGCATAACAACTTGCAATTAATATAAATAAACATTCATTCATCCAAATATCAATCGTCAACCATTTATTACAAATCATCATCCAATTTAAACAAACATCAATATAGAGCATATAAAATATAACAGGTAATAAATACAGGTATGAACTAACAGTTTATACTTAATAATAAATTTAATAACTGTTTAACTAGCAGTTTATATGCAAATAAATAAATTTTAACTTTCGAATTTTTATGCAATAATAAAATTAATTCACAGTTGATTTAAATAAATGCGATTTAACTGAGGTAATGAATAAAACATGCCAAACAGTCAGAAATAAATTTCTACTCATATCTAAAATCAATTTAACAAACATAAGAAAACTTAGAAGTTGTGAGTGAGTTAAAACACTCACCTTTTGAATGTAAATTGAATTAAAAATTCAATTTAAATCAAAAAATTTGACGGCCTTCAAATTCGTCCAAACAAGCGTCAAATGATCCGGAATTTTAATACGAACGTAATGCAAAAAACACGCGTGAATTGGAGTCCGTATGAGAAAGTTATGCTTATTAGAACGAACTGAAACAAAATAAAAAAAAGAAACAACATCACCGACCAATTAGAGAGCGCCACATCAGCAGGCCTCTTCTCCTCACCTCCATACGCACGAAACAACACAGCACGAAGCTACTAACCAATCATGCCCGCCACTTTCATCCGTGCGCACGCAACTCGAAACATATAGAGTTCGATCAGCGACTACTAGTGTGTGCGCCACCTTGAGAGCCACTTACGGACCAAGTTTCACATCACCGCTCGCTACCGTTTGCACGCAATCCAAGAAAATACGTCCATGCTTCCAAGCCAGATTCTGGCGAATCCATGGTCCAATAGCATAGGTCAACCGTATGGATTTGAAGAGCTCGCCAAGATCTACAACTTTGCTTTTGGAATTTTTCGATTTCGTCGAACGGATTGAAAGATATTAAGGAAAGAAGATAAGCAATTTCTGGCCATTGAATAAGTGGCGGCTATGGTATAGAATTAGGGTTTCTGAAATAAAATAGTAATAAAACTAACTCGGTTTGCATGCGTATTTATAGAGTTTAACTTCAAAAACGAACCAGAGTCCAATTTAAGCGTGCTGACAGGCGATCCTAACATAGAAGGTCCTTCTGAACGCAATGGTACTGGTTTCGAAGCCCAGTTCCATCATTTTCGTAGGTTACTGTTCAAGTCAATTTATTTGAATGACAAAAATGCCCCTGAAAAGTCCGTTTCGGCTTCGGAACGAAAATGAATCATCCCATTTATCAAAATAGATGTTTTTAAATATTTTAAACGCGATGGAACAAGTTTCAAGCCCAAATTCCATCGTATGAAGAAGTTATGTTAAAAACAATATTTTCAAATTGATTTCAAATTGATTTCAATTGCATAAATTTCAAGGCGTTTCGAGTCCGTACGATCAAATGACATGTCCGATCGCTACGAAACTTGAAACACTATTATAATTCACCGTTACGGATCCGATGAAACTGGTTTCATCGAAATCCGAGTCAGTGGCCAAAATGACTATTTTTATATTAATTTAATAAATTAAAAATTCATTAATTAAATCACTTTTTCAATTTCACTCCCAAATTTCGCAAATCTTATCAGGTTTGTTTTCTTAAACAATCTCGGTTATTTAAACCAATTTAGATGTCAACTAATTGTTGATTCAATCATAAATTTCAGCGTAAATTCAAATTTCGTTATATTTATCAATTATAAATTAACTTTTCAAAAATTCCATTGAATTCACTATTCATTCCTTTTTATTCAATCCATTACAGTCAAATGGATGAAATTAACATTAGTTCAAAGCTATTACATAAATATTTTCCAATTTCAACTTAATTTTAAATTAACGTAAAATTTTATATTTACATTCATTCATTTGCAATAAATCGAACTATTATAAATTTAATAAATTAACTCAATATTAAAATTAAAATTCTATAATTCATAAATTTTATCATCTTGATTTACTTATAGATTTATAATTCTTTAAACCAATTTCTGTTTCAATTTAAAGTAACTTAATTTACCAACTATAGTATTCATTTCAATTTCTTAAAATAACCTCTTTATTACACTTTTAATCCAATTTATTTTAATAATTTTCCAATTAAACGGATTAGATTTAGTTCCAACCTCTAACTTACACTTACGTTTAGGTTATAATCAATTTATAATGTATTACTTTCTTAGTTATTACTCTACATACTTCTCGTATTAATTTCACAATTAGTCATAATTATTAAAGTAACGCTTATAATAAATACGACCTATAATTACTCAACATTTAAACGACGTTGTTTCATTTTCCATTAGTGTAACATTCATTCATTTTATTATCGCTTATTACAATTTTTGATTCCATTAACAAATAAGCAGGTAATTTATACTATATGTTACAAGAATTGAATTAATCACTATTCATTATTATTGACTTTAATTTATCGTTAATTACCTTGCATTTACATTGTTACTAAAAATCCCTATCCAATTGCAACTAATATTCTAATGAATACATTTACTCCTTTCCTTTATTTTATTAATTATCATCAAGGCACGTCTAATTATCTTTATTGGTAAATGTGTGAATTTACTAGTAACCCACTATTATAACCTTTAATATACTTGTATATTTATTCTTCACAACAACCACTACCTATCAATATTATTTCGCCCCTAAATACAAAATCTGCAATTGTTGTTGTAACGTCCCTCCTTTTCGCACGATTTAAACAGACACACATGTCGATTCAAACCATACGGAAGGGCAGATTGTTATGGGGTAAATAAGAAAAACAGAGAAGAAAAAAAACAAAATAGAATCTCACAGCGGAAGGATAAAATATAATAATAAAATATACAGTTTATAAAACTGTTTACAAAACATTTGATTCTTCTTTATACAATTAAATATCAGAGTTACACATACCAATAACAA
This sequence comes from Allium cepa, assembly GCA_030765085.1. Taxonomy (NCBI): domain Eukaryota; kingdom Viridiplantae; phylum Streptophyta; class Magnoliopsida; order Asparagales; family Amaryllidaceae; genus Allium; species Allium cepa. Next base: position 346,173,894 of record CM060938.1, read on the forward strand.
TGCAGTGGAAAACAGTGTAGTGGAATAAAATAGTAGGTAGTAATACTACAAATCTTCGTCTTCGTCCTCCAAAGCTAAAACTTCAAATCCTGAAACGCTCGGACTAACCTGAGCGAATTGAAAAGACAAAACACTCGAGTCAGAACTAAAAGATCTTATGTAAGTTAAATCAACAGAATAAATATGAGTACAATAACTCAAAAGATGTTCGGGATTTACATCTCTTAAGGATCCGTTAAACTATTTACTATGTAGTATATTGCGCTACTATAGTAGTGTCTATTCATAAAATAAACTTACTTTTAAATAGCGTTAAGGGGTTACCCATATAGCCCTTAACACAGAATATATTCCCATAGTCTATACAGTACCGTAATCTCCCCCGTACTGGGCGTCGTCAGAGGGCACTCCATAGGTATGGTACAAAACAAAATCGTATAAGGCGCGCTAGGGTAGGTGACACGGCACAACTAGGCAATGCCAGGGTAGATATACCAATTACGCTTCTGGACCGATGGTAACGCGTAGCCGCAGCTACCGCCCACATCGAACAAACTCCCCAAAATCAAAGTAAAAGTGGTCACTGAATCAATCCAAAGTCAAAGTATAATATCGAAGAGGAGTGTCCGATCAGAGGAATGACCTCATTAACCCGTCGATCGCTCCTGTTTTAGCCACCTTATGCCAACTCACGGGAGTTGGGTCCACGTATTTAAATTACAGGAAACGTCGCCACCATCCTACTTCATTCTGGAATCTCCACCGCGTACACGGTTAGTCAAAGTGGTTTTCGGTATCGACAGAGAGTATGTCCATATCCGATCCCGGTCTCTTTGCCAACCAATCGTTATTATAACACCGCGGTCATTTTTAAAATAGTTTATACTTTAAAACCAGGATAAAATTTCCCATTTCAAAACTAGGAACTTACGATATCATTTTAAAAACCCAAAACAATATGATATCATTTTATCCAAATATAATTCTTTTCCAAAAATCATACTGCTTTAAAATTTATAATATCTGGAAACCAAATATTTGAATTATACTTCCAAAACATAATATTTTGAAATTCATAATTTTTAAAACCATAACTTCTAAACTTGAATGGTTTGGATATTCAACGGTATATACAATAAATGGTTTAACTTTGAGGTAACTTTGTAAAGAAAATAATTTCCATGGCTTTACAAATATGTTTCTTTATTTAAAGTCTAAACCAAAATTTAAATATCACTTTCAAGTTCCAAAACCACTTCAATTTCTATATATATATATATATATATATCCATTTGGAGTATTAATATTTCAAAACTAAAGTTGGATTTTCTTCTTTCAACAATTAATATTCGATTATTTAGTCTTGAATATTCATATAAATTCCATAAATAAAACTCCAATTTCTAGCAATTAAATATTTTCTCAAATTTACTTTATACTAGAATTTTCATTTTTAATCCATCTTGGAAAATCCAGTTATAAATATCATACCATAAAATTTCCAAACTTAAACATATAAGATAAATTTCCAAATTCCATTTTCTCAATTTTTCATTTTTATTCAACAGGTTTATAGACAACTTAATTTTCAAAGTTTTAACTTCATATGTATATATATCGAAGAATAATATTTTATAAAATATCAAAATCAAATTTTTATAAACCGTATCCCATCCAAACCGTAGAAATCACTTTAAATAATTTATATATAGACCACGGTGCCTGTATATAATTTTCTATCCTATGGTCAAGTGATACGGATATTTATCATTTCAATCCGCAATTTAAAAATAAAAATTTGCGGTTGTATATCATTTCAAACCACATTCCCGAATGAAACGAAAAATGCATGATAACTTGCAGTTTAATAATATAAAATAAAACATCCATTCATCAACATCATCCATCATCCAAATCACAATCATCATCCAATAATAATTCAATATCAATATATATCTGATAATATATATCAGGTAATAACTGGCAGTTATATTCAAAATAAAATTTAACAACTATTAAACTAACAGTTTATATTCAGTAATAAATTTTATAACTGTTTACTAGCAGTTTATGTGCAAATAAATTAATTCTAACTATCAGTTAATATGCAATAAATAAAATAAATTAACAGTTAAATTAAATAACACGATTTAACAGATATGATGAATAAACATGCCAAACAGTCATAAATAAATTTCTACTCATATCTAAAATAAATTTAACAAACATAAAAACTTTTAGAAGTTGTGAGTGGGTTAAAACACTCACCTTTTGAATTTAAATCGAATTTAAATCCGATTTAAACCCAAAAATTACACAGTCTCCAAATCCAACCAAACCAGCGTCAACAGATCCGAAATTTAATTACGATCCTAACAAAAGAAATTTCATGTGAATCAGATGTCATACGTAAAAGTTACTAAGATTTTACGCTTGGAAATTAAATAAAAATTAAACAAGAAAACTAACCTAACTTAAATTCGCCAAGTCACTTCCTCATGTACCCAAAATCACGTCTATAGTATCATCTCTTTGCAAATAGCTCCCTGCTCGAAACGATAAAACACTCGTTGACCCTTGCTTTGACCGAGATCCTCGTCACCTAGCCGCCGCCGTTGGCCTTGCCGCGACCACCCCCGTGCTCGGCACCCCAGGCCGCGTCCTCCCTGATCTCGCGCGTCCTCCACTTTCCAACCGCAGCCGCCTATAGCCGAAACCCTAATTCGAATTATGCGAGAGATCCAACCGTTGATTCGATGCAATAACCACATAGATCGCCCCCCTTGGTCCCCTCTGCAAAACCCAGAAAGAGTTTTGCGATCCGACAAATTTTGTTCCGACGATGATAAACGGCCGTGGATAAACTAGGGTTTTCTGGAAAAACTGAGACCCGAATCGAAAAACGAATCACACCAGCAAATTACGCATATCGAAAACTTTAACATATATTTTTTGGAGATTTTTCTGGAGAGTTTGAATTTTCACTTTTGATTTTGAACTGTAGATAGATCTAGGTTTTGCAACCATTGAGGAAGAGAAAGAGATGAAGAAAATGAACGTATAGACAAATGATAGAAGATGGAGGCTAGGGTTTATAATTGTCTATTTATAAGTATGGTTGGATTGGAGTAGATAGACCAGATAGATGAACGTACGGAACAAAATATGGCCCAAAAAGCCCGTTCTAACCCCGGAGCGAAATTTATTAAACCCGTATACCCAAATAGGTATTTTAAAATATTCTGAACGCGATGGAAAAAGTTTCATGACCAAATTCGATCGTACGAAGAAGTTATGCTGAAAACAAAGATTTTCAAATTGATTTTAATTGAATCGATTTCAAGGCCTTTCGCGTTCGTACGATCAAACGACTGGTCCGTTCGATACGAAACTTGAAACCCTACAATAATTCATCGATACAGATCCGATGAAACTGGTTTCATCGAAATCCGAGTCCGTGGCCAAAATGGCTATTTTTATAATAATTAAATAAATTAAAATAAATTATAAAATCCAATTTTATATCCAAATTCTAAAATTGGCCAAATTTTATCGCTTATATATTTCATAATCAATTTAAATGATTTAACAAGTTTAGATGTGAATTAAAAGTTGATAAGTCTATAAATTTCAGTGTTAAATTTCTCCACTTCCTTATATTTAGAAATTATAAATCAAATTCTCAAAAACCCATTTATTAGATTTTCAACTTTTATATTCTCAACTTTTATCCAAAAATAAAGATGCCACTAACATTGGTTCATGATTTCACATCATTATCCTCAAAGTCCATTTTAATTTCAATAACGTAATATTTATACGTTAAATTCCATTTTATTATGAAATAAATGCAATAGTTGGATTTGGTAATCAAATTAAATTTATATATCCTGCTTTCTATACTTTAAATCAACAAAGTGTCAAATTATAAATAGAATTAGCATAAACGTCATCTTATAGAATTAACTACTACAATGACAAACAAATCTACGCTAACTGCATGATTTAAGTCAAATAAATTATAATCGAGTCTACATTAAATGTTATAAATTATAAATTGGAACCTCAATAAATTCGTTTATTGATTTAAAAATCTTTCTATTCAGTAAATAGACATTTTATGGGTAAAAATAACATTTGAATTATAATACATTTCATTAGTGCATGCTTTATTTCTTATAAATCCCCCTTTATTCTAGAACACATTAACGACAAAGTAATTTATATTTATTTCAATCGATTACCATAGATTTAGATTTAATTAAATAAGTTAGATGAATGGGTAAAATTTTGTAATTATCCCAAATGCCAAATATATTCATGCATTAATTACTACTTATTATTATGAATTCATTTATTAATTTACTAGTTGCCTTTGTCATCTTATATCCTATTTACTACCAAACTTTCTATTTAGTTATGGTTTACCAATATATAAATACCTAGGCAAACCAAGTTCTTGTCTTTTCTGTTATTTCAATTAAATCGAGTATGCACAAATAGATTGTTAATTAACTTATTCCTACAAAATTATTTTCATACATTCAGTTCCAAATTTTATAGAATTAAATTCTAATTACTTACCACTTAATCCAACAATTATATATTCTATCCAACATGCATTTAAATCTTTTTATTTTATATAAATTTATTCAATGTTGACATCCACTAAATGAAATTTACTTTCATTTATATAGTTGCAATTCAATTCAGTTATTATTTCATTAATACTATTTCCGCTTTATATCTTCCAGTATAAATTTCACAACCAATTTGATCAACAAATTATAACTTATAACCACAAACGCCAATTTACGTTATTTCAATCTATTGCCATATAAACATTTAAATTGTTAACCTTAAATTACAGTTACTATATCTAATTCCTACATTTACCCAAATAAAATTTTAAGACCTTTATTTCGTTCTAAATTAGATTACAAATCATATTAAATTAACTCATTTATTATCATCAAATTTAACGGGTCGTTACACTCACCCCCACTCAAAACTTTTCGTCCCCGAAAAGGAAAAAGAAGGGAGAAGTAAGAATTTGAAACAGTACATCTTATTTCAAATATTAACTTATAAACAATAATTTACCAAATTAATTTCCTTAAATCAAATATACCCGTTATATAATCATTATATCTTTTTATACTTAAATAATTAGAGTTTGGAAACATTTTCAACATAATTCTAAGTCCAAAATTTACGGAATTTTTTTTTTGGCAGAGTCTCCTTTGTACGGGAAGGCTCAGGAGAAATATAAAAATTATATTACATATATCATCTAAAATATTATATCCCATCACAGGAAAATATATAAAAAAACGTTATAAATCGTAATCCAAAACGTACGTATTTGTTGGGCAATTTACGCTTATTATTATGGAACTAAAAGCAGTAGCAATTGTTTCCATAACCTGCATTTCACTTATAAAATCCAAAGGGTTAACTATTTATATAAAGTGAAATATTTTCATGGTTTCAAACACTAACAACAATCAATACAACGACCATCAATTTCAACAAACCGCATACACAACAAAACAAACAATCATTCAATCAAACAAGCAAATAGTTGTTCGGGTTCAAAACTTGAAATGGTATGGAATGAAAAATAACTATCAAGTGCATCATTTACTCAACAGTTTTAGATGGGACAAAATAGATTATTTATTCATCCAACAACTTCAAATTTCCTTACCCAACCAACCCAAAATCAAACAATAACAATTCAAACCAACAAATCAAATTAACTCATTATAAATTTTTATTTCAGACATTAGCTGTTTGATCTTTTCATTCATATAACAGTTTATCTTTTATTTCCATTTATTTTCACTCATATACCACATAAATTATCTTTTTATAATCTACATTTATTTCTAACAACTTTTACTTTTATTTACTCATCAGTGGTTATTTCCTTTATTTTTACTTATTACTTACAGTTATTCATTTTTATTTATTCAGGTTATGTAAGTTTCTTTTATTTGTATTACATTTAATGCACTTCTCAATTTAAATCATTTATTCTATGCTTACATTTATATTATATTATAGCCACCGGTTTTAATTTCACTTAAATTCTTAAGCTTATAACATTCATTCTTATAAGTGAAGGATTTTATTTATTCATTAACTATGGTTTGCATTCATTTATGTATATTACCTACTTTCCATTATATTCAGCTAGTAGCATTTAAAACATACTTGAGTTTATAACCATACACATCAATCCTTATTTATTAAAGAATTTCATTTTTATTTACCTAAGTTTAAAATCACCTATTTATAATACTTACCTTTAATTATGGAAAAAATTTTATAACTTAAGTTTATAACATTAAATCCTCATTTATAGCAGCAATTCATTGAATACTTCATTATTTCCAAAATTTCTACTTGTATAATATTCTATTCCAATCTCTTATTTAACATTTCAACTTTTCATATTGGTAAGTTATGTATGTTAAAGAAAAAGCAAAAGAACTTATACAAGTTTTATCTCATCTTTTAATTAAATTTAATGTTCAACAATATTACTTTTTGTCTCATATGTTAAAAATTTCAAATTTCCCTTTATAACTTTGCATTAATCTCTTGCCTAAATTAGAGATTTGAATTCATTAATTACTTACCTTTTATTTCACTAAAATAATTTAAACAATTAATTAATGGAAATTTAAGAATTAAATACCGGGTAAAATTTCAAATATTTTTAAAAATAATAGATAAATAATTTCTTACCACTTTAATATCCCTAATTATATTTAGAACAATTAAAATTTTAGATAATTTCAAAATAAATCAGCAGTAGAATTTACTACAGTGGCCTTTTCCCTTCGAAACTCGAAAATGAAAGTCGATGATGCGGCCGCCATCACCGAAATTATTTTCCAGCGACAGAGAGGAAAGTACAAAAATAATTTTCTCCAAAATCTTCTTTAAAACCATTCTTCCGAATTATACTAAATATTTATATAAGAAAATACTTATAAACAAAATTATTATATTTCATAAATCCTTTGGAAGCAAATTTTCAAAAATCCCGGACTTAAGTTCTAAAATTTCCAAATTTCATTAATTCTAATTTCAATCTTATTTTACCTATTATTTATAAATTTTATTCCTAACAACCAATCTATTGCAACCAAATATATATATCTTTATAAAATATATTTGTATATAGAAAATATAATAGGCAAAATTATTTCATTCACCTATATTAAAAACAAATATTATGTCGGTCTGTCCTATTAAGTGTTTAGAAATCCCTATTGATGTCATATCGTCCCATGCACCAACCAAAATTTATAAATACAAAACGGAACAGATTAACACAATATCAAAATCTTTTTATAACACTAACAAATACGCTCTCTCATATATATATACTCAGCGACTCCCATAGGGTATTACTAACCTATTAACAAAGAGTCAAACCCTCCACAAAGCCAAGGTTTATCGCTAAACCAAAGCTCTGATACCAACTGTAACGTCCCTCCTTTTCGCACGATTTAAACAGACACACATGTCGATTCAAACCATACGGAAGGACGGATTGTTATGGGGTAAATAAGAAAAACAGAGAAGAAAAAAAAACAAAATAGAATCTCACAGCGGAAGGATAAAATATAATAATAAAATATACAGTTTATAAAACTGTTTACAAAACATTTGATTCTTCTTTATACAATTAAATATCAGAGTTACACATACCAATAACAATGCAGCAGAAAACAGTGTAGTGGAATAAAATAGGAGGTAGTAATACTACAAATCTTCGTCTTCGTCCTCCAGAGCTAAAACTTCAAATCCTGAAACGCTCGGACTGACCCGAGCGAATTGAAAAGACAAAACACTCGAGTCAGAACTAAAAGATCTTATGTAAGTTAAATCAACAGAATAAATATGAGTATAATAACTCAAAAGATGTTCGGGATTTACATCTCTTAAGGATCCGTTAAACTATTTACTATGTAGTATATTGCGCTACTATAGTAGTGTCTATTCATAAAATAAACTTACTTTTAAATAGCGTTAAGGGGTTACCCATATAGCCCTTAACACAGAATATATTCCCATAGTCTATACAGTACCGTAATCTCCCCCGTACTGGGCGTCGTCAGAGGGCACTTGTGACGCCCCACCTCTATACCCACGCTAGCCAAGAACACTCCGGAGAAGTGCTGTCAACTAGCACGGAGAATAAGGCTGTTGAGGAGCGACCATCCATGTAATTGCTTATCACACGGTGGCTATAAATAATCTTCGGAAACAAACATAGAAATAATCATATCACAAATCAGTCACAGATATCCATATCACAAAGGCGGAAGAAGATATGAATATATAACTAACACATGAAAGTGTACATCAGAGTAGTGGTCAATAAGATCCACGATAATACAAAAGAATAGCAACACGTGCTATACAAAAGAATACAACTATGAGTCTATATCTCAAGTGTATACAACAAAAACTGCTAATCTAAACAGTTAGCCAAAAGTCAGAGTGATGAATCCCTGGGAAGAAGTCAAACAGAAGCACCTGTAACATCTCGGTCTGATCCGAGTATTATTTAAGAAAATAATAAACGGATCAGTCTAGCTATAAATATCAGATGACATGATATAACATAAAAGATATGGCATAAACATAAACATAAACATCCATAACGACATACCGCTATAAGTATGTAAATAATGATCAACAGAAGATCAATCAATAAGAGATGATGAATATGACAAGAATCTTCTCAAAGATTCGAAGGGGGCATCATACCCTAAACTTGTACTCATAACAAGTCAATGACATAAATTCCAGAAATCAACACGAGAAATCCAGAAATCATAAAAAGGGAAAGAGGCCTATCACATGACGGTCCGAAGACCATGGGGAGCTACCCCACATGTGTGAGTGGAATCACACAGAATGAGGTCAAGACTAACCAAAAAGCAGAAAGGTATGTGTGAATGGAATCACACAAGTGGTGTCTAGTCTAACCTTGCAATGAAAGAGACATCGCGCAATTGCTAGTCTAATTCATAAAGCGATCATCAAGATCAACGAGAAGTGTCAATTACACTAAGCTAGTAAATATAGAAGTTTAGCTTCATGTCCCATAACCACTTGCTTAACTTAAATATTTACGAACAAACTGTAAATCTTCACTAATAAAATTGTCACAAGAGGTTCAATCGAACAAGTCCAAGAATTAACCGACGAAGTGAACGCAAGCGTTTCATACCACTTGTTTTACTAAGTCGTTTAATTAGATTTCTCATCCGAGTGAGGTAAAGGCTTGTATATACTAATAGATTGGAAAACGGTTTAAGAAAAGAGCTTTGTTATTAATAATAGAGTTGAAATTGTTTGTTAAAAGAGTTTTGATATTTACTACTAGTATTGAAACCTTTATATTATAAAGTGACAAAACACATAAGCAATTGTAGAAACAATCAGTCACAAAAATCGCATACGGAGATGTGAATAAAATCCAAGGAAATCAGCTCAATGTTTTTCAGATAAGATCCCCTACGGAGGGGGGGTCCAGGGGGGGTGGCAACCCCCCAAGGTGGGGGTGCGGGGGCAACGCCACTGCTTACGGGGTTCGACCTGCCCGGTCAGGTCGCGGGGGTCCAGGGGGCAGCGCCCCCGGCGGGGTGCGGGGCAGCGCCCCGTCCAAAACTGTAACGACCCAACTCCTTAGCTCCAGGAAATTGCATCGCTAAAAAGAAAGAAAGGGATAGAGAATAGAAAGAAAGAGAAGAAAGAAGAAACAACACATCAGAATCTAAACAGCGGAACGAATAAATTATATTAATAATCAAAAGTATTTACATAATATACAATATCTATCAGAGATACACAGCATACACATCACATATACTAGACAGTTATAAACATCTGTCTAGTATTTACAACTCAATACAACATCACAAATAACTCAGAGATACTAAACACAGCGGACTATTATATCTACAACGCGGAAGCCTCCTGCTCCATTGCTCCTCCACAATTCGTCAAAGCTAATCCTGAATCCTAACCTGAATCCCTTGGCTACTCGTAAAAATTTGAGTACCCAAGAGTTTATGAAAAACAAAAATAAACTCCGGGTCAGACATGGGTCTGGTGTGAGTAACAGGTTAAAGTTGCTTAACTTTCAAAATCCTTTAAAAAGAAAGGTATCACGTAAGACTTCCCACACATAAACATGGAAAAGTTTTTACCTTACGCTAACCAAAACATTTGATAGGAAATCCGATGATATTATAATAGTGTCTAGGGTTTTCAAATAAAATACAGAAATAGCTGAAATGCTTACATCTCACATTCCAACATAGTTGGGCACAACTAATACGTACGGCACTTATTGGATTTTGGATTCCATACAATGGCAGGGCTACTGGGGTACCGCCCGTCACAGTACGTGGCCTAGATCACCGTACCGAGGAGCCACCCTAACTCCCCTGCAACACAAGGCCGGACCCGTTCCTTACTGAACAGTTCCGAACAAGACAACCCCGGCAGTTGTCGCGATTCAACCGCCCCACACAGCCGAAATAAAAGGGACCTCTAGACAGGGGTAAATCTTGCTCTCAAGTGGGGGCTACCCACGAAGCCTTGCTGCACCTCCCCTGTTTTAGCCATTCCCGGTTGATGAGGCTTGAGGCTACGATTACCTTTATAGGACATCAAATCTTAGAATGCTCATCGTCCACCTGACGATGTTCTGAAAGCATTCAATCCATACAAGTTCGTTCCGGGTTCGAACGAAACCGAAGGCACTATCTCGTTGCACTCATTATTGGAATCACCCTCAGAGTCAACGACCATAGCCCTTGCACTCTGATTCACCATCTCGAATCTATAAGCACTATTCCGTCAAACTCATTACGGAATCACCCACAGAGTTATACTGACGTATAGCCCTTACACCTCGAGTCTTCACTTGCTCCACTTAGATTCACGACCTAACGTTAATTGGAATCGATGTGGTTTTCGGATATCCAAATATGGAAACCCGATCCCGGTCTCATCGAAATCCAAAGCGTGTCTTTTAGGTCCAAGTTGTTTTAAGTTTAAAACAATTCAATTTAAACCATCAATATACACACAGATAGATACTTCACATCATTATAACAGATAATCAACAATATTATCATAAACAGGTAATCATCACAAATTGATAATCTATATTATCATCATCAATAGATAACTCATACAATCACAATGCAACCAATGCATCCATATTACACAATAGTAATCTCATATCTGAGATTCAAACCATTCAAGATAAACCATAACATCCATTCATAAGCAAGGATCTATAATCACTACCTATAATTAATTTAAAATGAATTAAATTAATTACTTCTATCTCTAATTAATTAAAAGTGAATTAAATTAATTACTTATTCTTTAATTAATTTAAAATGAATTAAATTAATTACTTCATCATTTTAAATCTTGCTTACTTAACTCTTAATTGATTACAAATCAATTAAATAATTATCCTCAAATTAATCATCTTAATTAATCACCCTAGATTAATTATCTCTTAATTACATTTAAGTAATTATCCTTAATTAATTTACAAATTAATTATCCTTAACCAAAATCAGCAATTAGCCTTTAATTACTTCATTAATTAATTAATTATAATTAATTACATTAATCCTTAATTAATTACATTAATTAATTACTTCCTTAATCATTTATCATTGCTTAATTAATCTTAATTAATTAATCCTTAATTACATCATTAATTATATTAACTAATGATCCTTAATTACATTTAAATTAATTACTTATTTAGATTAATTACATTAAGTAATTAACCTTAATTAAACTAAAATTATTAATCACTTTAGTAATTAACTAACCTTAATTACTTCCTTAATTACTTCTAAATTAATTTCATTTAATAATTAATTACATTTAATAATTAATTATCTTTATTAATCACATTTGATTAACCTTATTGGTAATTAATTACATCATTTAATTATTTCCAAAACTTAATTTATTAATGCTTAAATTAATTACACTAAGTAATTAATTATTAATTACTTTCACAAAGAAATTACCTTTAAATTAATTACACAAGTAATTAATCTCAAACTCTTCTCAACTTTAATTAATTACTTCCTATAATTTACTTACTTTAATTACTTCTCTATGTAATTATCCATCTTTGATTACTTATCAATTCATTAAATGATATTCCAAATTAATTAAACTTAATTAATTAATTTAAAACTAATCAAATAAATTAATTAATTACAAAGAGTAATTAATATTTTTAATTATTTCCACAAATAACTATACTTAATCAAGTCCCATAATTGATTAACTAAATTAATTAATCCACATAATTATCAAAATTAATTACATTAATTAATTAATAAATAATCCTAAGTTAATGACCTTCATTAACTTATCATCAATTCTTAATTACCTTTCCTAAGTAATTAACTTAAATTAATTAATATTAATTTCAATTTAATTAACCTTAATTACTTAACTCATCCTTACTTAATTTATTCCAATTCTTAATTAATTAAATAAATTAAGTAATTATCTTATTTAATTTATATTACTAATTTTAATGAAACAAAGATTATTAAATCTTTAATTTACTTTTTTAAAAATAAAACATTTCTTATTCATGATTACTTTATTATTAATAAAGTAACTTAAACAATTTAACTCAAAATTGTTTTCAAATTACATTTTAAATTTAAAATTTAAAAAGAAATCAAACTTAACTTAAACTAAGTTTTAAAAACATTTAAAATCTTTTAAAGCTTTATTCTTATTCCATAAAGAAGTTATAAGAAATTTAAATTCCAAATTCTTTAAAAACACAAATCATATTTAAATATGTTTGAACAACCAATTAGTTTAAACATTTAAATTTCTTTTTAAACTTTCTTAATTTTCAAAACCCTGTTTCAGAATTGAAGTTTTATTCCGGATTTAAACTTATGTTTAAATCCTTACTTAAATTTAAAGCTTATCCTAAATTGAAAATATTTAAACTCTTTGAAGTTGTTTAAACATTTTGTTTCAAAGTTTAAATTTAAATTTCCAAACTTGGATTCAAATCTTATTTAAATTCATACCTTAGGTTTTGATTTAAATTCTGTTTACAAAATCCTGCATTAGATTTTAAAACAATTTTTAAAATTAAAGTTACAGGTTTTCAAAAAACCTGTGGTTTCAGAAACAAACCCGAGATTCCTTGGGTTTTACTTCGAGTAAAACTCTCCCCTGCTTCGAGACAAACCCTATACAACTTCGAGCAAATTTCCAAATCACCCGAGCCATCTTCGAGTTCACCTTTCCCCTTCCAAAAATTAAATGACTGACACATTCTCTTCACCGTGCATATGCACGGTGGTTCTGGCCACCTCTGGCCACCAACCAAGCATCGTGCAAGTCGACTATCATCACTACAGCACATCTCGAACATCACAAATTCGCCACTTACTCAAAATCAGATTCGAGTTCTTACAACCTAACCTAGCAACAGTTTGCTTCAAAACCCCAAAACCTGTCAACGGCGAGATCTCTCTCCTCCGACCAGCGTTGACCCTGAAACTCCGGCCCCTTGCTAGTCTTGGTCCCCGCAACCATCACACCAAAACTAGTTGCACTCGATCCTCCAGAGGAATAATGCAAAAGAAAATACCAAAGCCTATCAAAACTAGGTTTTCAAACCAAATCGATCAATCACCATCACCACGGTGAACTTCCACCACAACCACCATTTTTCTCATCACCACTGATCACCCATCCATCACCAGAAGAAAAGCCAACCTTCCAAATACTCGAGATCACTAGAAATTCCTTCATTTCCATTTCCCAGTAAAAACAGCAATACTCAAGAATCCTAATACTAAAAATTGTAATTCTTGTTTCAAAAATCAAATTTAGACTTTAGTTATTGATTCATACACCTAAAACTAAAAATCTATTAAATTGAATTTCCACCTGTTTTTAGTTTACTCTGTTGTTTCCCTATTCTACAGTAAACTACAGGTTCTTTTTAACTTAACAAAATTTTAAACTAAATTTTGTGATAAGATAAACATACTTTGTTCAAGAATTATGTCTGAACAAAGATTGATTCAAGAGAAATTTATTTAAGATTAGATTTAGAATCTGGAAACTGGAATCAGAAAAAGAAAGCAAACAGTCCAGACACACAGCAATGCACACAATCAAATATTCATATACATGCACAGAGATATACTTATAAATATACTCACAAGCATACTATTTTTCAGAGATAAGCATTGCAACCATTTTATAAACTTATAAATTCAAACAGTGATGTTACTCACCTGTAGTAGAGATGGAACAGAGCTCTAAGTTTGCAAACTGTTTTTGAAAGCTTCTGTTGATTTTAAAAACCAGAGTGCATTGTTGTTAAAACTTGTATGCAGGCTTGAAGGCCATTTGAGCTTTGAACTACTTGCATGCAGACATACTTGATTCCAGAAAATGCAGAGGCCATTTTATTTTGCTTTGATGATTGAAAGCTTGATTTAGAACCTTGCATGCAGGCTCACAGATTCTAGGTTGAAGAAAGTGCAGGCAAACTTTGCCTTTGCATTTGAAAATGAGGTTACAGATTTTCAGATTAAATCATGCAGAGACATATGCTGTTTTTTTTGATGGCTTGGTTCCATCAGCATTTAGATTTGAATAAAACTTGCATTTTTGAACAAACTGGAAAATGCAGGCAACATGTTTATGATATGAATTCAGGTTGCAGGCTTTGATTTTGAAAAAGGAATATAAGATATTGATTTGATCACAGTTTTGATTCTACAGAGGACTACAAGATTGTATTATGAAGATATTTCAAGCTTTTGATTGAGGAGGAGTTTTCAGATTTTTGGAAATGAATTACTGATATGGAATTTGTAAAATGATTTGAAGGGGAATTTGAGTATTGAAAAAGGGAATCAAATTTTGAATATGATTTTGGTTTGAGGAATATAGTTACAGATTTGTTTAGCTGAGAATATTTCTCTTCTTGACTTTGAAAACAAATGCACATTAGAAAAAGAATGAGAGTGAGGAAAACATGTTTTATGTAAGTGTAATGATTTATTTTACAAATTAAAAGAAAAAAATAAAAATAAAGACACTTGTCTCAACTCATATTAATATGCCAACACTTGTCTCTTTAGTTGCTTAAAATGTTAACATTTGTTATTATACACATGTTACTTATTTTTAATTTGTTTTTTTTTTTTTTTTTTTATTTAATGAAAACCTCTTTTCTTTATTTATGTACATATATTTTATCTTCGTTTTTAATTGTATATGTATTTCTTTTTAATGAAAATGGAATAAAACAATGTATATAAAAATAGAAGCTTACTTAAAATATATATATATGTTTATTCTTTTGAATTCAAAATCAATACAAATTCAAATTTTATTCATACATTCAAAATCAAAGGTTAAAACTAATTTATATTAACATACTAAATTTTAAAAATAATAATATTGTCTTTTTAAAACATATCTATAATTACACATTTATTATTATTATTTAAAAATAACATATTTATTCAATTTAAATCATTTATAAAAGAAATTATATATCACTTATCTTATTTAACTTATTTAAATGAAACAATGTTTATATATAAAAGTGTATTTTAAATTTACTTAAACAATTCAAATTATCAAAATGAATTATTAGGATTTAAAACAAGATTTTATTTGTTAATTAATTTCAATTCAAAACTTATCCATTTACAATATATATATAAATATATATACATACATTATAAATAGGAAATCATTTTATTAGCTTTTAAAAGATAAAATTTATCAATTAAACATTTATTTAATTGAATTATTCAATCAAGTTAATTTTATAAACAAAATTTTATCAAATCAATTTAATTTTAATCACAGATTATTAAATTGATATTGCTAAAATTTCCGGGATATCACATTCCTTCCCCCTTAAAAGAATTTCGTCCCCGAAATTTAAAAGCAAAAGTAATTTAATAACCCATTTAAAATTTTAAATTTTAAATCAAAAGCATACATCAATCATATGCTAACAACCATAGCAACCAATTTATCTAATCAAACAAATTTAATTATCCAGATAAAATTCTGGATAAATTTTTCTCGAGTTTTCCCCAAGTATATATATATACCGGGATACTCGCCCTACAGAATCTAAACAATCAAAACTACGAAGCTATAGAGCTTCCACTCATCTAGATCTACAGAACTAAACAACATATCAGACTACAGACGAGTCTGACTCAACTACCAAACCTTCCTGAACAGCTGGTTCCACAACCAGAGCTAACTCATACACGTACTCCCTCAGAGATACGTGAATCTCACCAAATCCAATTATCCAACTGGCAATTCAATTCCTGAAATCTAAACACCAATCCAAGCAAATCACAAAAGAGATCCCAAAACACTTTGGAGCTAGCTTCTCAGACTTACTCAAAACTTATAGCTCCCTCGATCGGAGAAAACTTATCCAAATCAAATCTCCGTCTCCAGAATCCAAATTCCTTTATCTCTTATCCATAAAATTCTTCTTGTTGATCCTGGGCTGTCTACATCCAAATTGATCAGCTTAACTCTTGCTGATACCCTAAAAACAATCTAAACCAAAAACATCCCAACACAACGATCTCCTCGAGATCAACCAAGACTAAGATCACCAACTCTACTCTTCAAACATCAGAAGAACAAACTCACTTCTTCTAGGAAAAGACAAACAGAAACATTCTCAAACTGCTTCCGCTGCACAACTCTGATCTATCCTGAGTTGATTCACCAAACATTATCACAAGAAATCCTTCAATGCCTCAAAAGAACACTCAACCTATCGCAAGTCACTTTTGCGATCAATCTAGACCAATTCCAAAGAAAATTGTTCTCTCTTTACCAAACAGAACAGCTCACTCTTAACTAGTCAATCCATCGCAGAAACAGATCCACTCTGCTGCTTCTGAATTCCACCTTCAGAAACTACTCAGCCAGTCAACTTCTGCCAACAAAGACACTCCGAGTTGCACCGCTGACACCAAAGCCAAAACTTCCTAATCAAAGCTCTTTGAGAAACTCAGACCTCAAAGCCAAACCCCAACAACTAGCTGAACTCAGCCACATCACCGAAGCAGACACACCTCCTTAACTTGTTCCAAAGAAAACATCTTCGGAAATATCCATATTTACTGCACCTCATCACGCAGCTACCACTTCCTGAGGTATCGAAATACCATCACACACTTCTGCCAAAATGACAGATCCAAACTCAACTCATCCATCTTCAAAGATAGACTCTGAAACTTAATAGGTCTCCTTCAGAGATCGATTAAATCTCTATACTCTGCACAACTCACTCGAGACGGTATTAGGTCTACAGTCTCGATAAATACACTTCCAACCTCAACATTCAAACTCCAACCAATGGCAGTAATCGTGTTACACACACAACTACCTTATCTACCTTTATAACTTATATTGGAATACCTGAACAGGTAACCCAACAGATAGGTAGAAATAATAAATATATATGGATATATATCAAAACTACAAATACGCTCTCTCATATATATATACACTCAACTCATCCTAGGGTACCACTTACCCTATCCTTAATGAGTAATCCCACCAGAGCCAAGGTTCTCGCTTAACCTTCAGCTCTGATACCACTGTAACGACCCAACTCCTTAGCTCCAGGAAATTGCATCGCTAAAAAGAAAGAAAGGGATAGAGAATAGAAAGAAAGAGAAGAAAGAAGAAACAACACATCAGAATCTAAACAGCGGAACGAATAAATTATATTAATAATCAAAAGTATTTACATAATATACAATATCTATCAGAGATACACAGCATACACATCACATATACTAGACAGTTATAAACATCTGTCTAGTATTTACAACTCAATACAACATCACAAATAACTCAGAGATACTAAACACAGCGGACTATTATATCTACAACGCGGAAGCCTCCTGCTCCATTGCTCCTCCACAATTCGTCAAAGCTAATCCTGAATCCTAACCTGAATCCCTTGGCTACTCGTAAAAATTTGAGTACCCAAGAGTTTATGAAAAACAAAAATAAACTCCGGGTCAGACATGGGTCTGGTGTGAGTAACAGGTTAAAGTTGCTTAACTTTCAAAATCCTTTAAAAAGAAAGGTATCACGTAAGACTTCCCACACATAAACATGGAAAAGTTTTTACCTTACGCTAACCAAAACATTTGATAGGAAATCCGATGATATTATAATAGTGTCTAGGGTTTTCAAATAAAATACAGAAATAGCTGAAATGCTTACATCTCACATTCCAACATAGTTGGGCACAACTAATACGTACGGCACTTATTGGATTTTGGATTCCATACAATGGCAGGGCTACTGGGGTACCGCCCGTCACAGTACGTGGCCTAGATCACCGTACCGAGGAGCCACCCTAACTCCCCTGCAACACAAGGCCGGACCCGTTCCTTACTGAACAGTTCCGAACAAGACAACCCCGGCAGTTGTCGCGATTCAACCGCCCCACACAGCCGAAATAAAAGGGACCTCTAGACAGGGGTAAATCTTGCTCTCAAGTGGGGGCTACCCACGAAGCCTTGCTGCACCTCCCCTGTTTTATCCATTCCCGGTTGATGAGGCTTGAGGCTACGATTACCTTTATAGGACATCAAATCTTAGAATGCTCATCGTCCACCTGACGATGTTCTGAAAGCATTCAATCCATACAAGTTCGTTCCGGGTTCGAACGAAACCGAAGGCACTATCTCGTTGCACTCATTATTGGAATCACCCTCAGAGTCAACGACCATAGCCCTTGCACTCTGATTCACCATCTCGAATCTATAAGCACTATTCCGTCAAACTCATTACGGAATCACCCACAGAGTTATACTGACGTATAGCCCTTACACCTCGAGTCTTCACTTGCTCCACTTAGATTCACGACCTAACGTTAATTGGAATCGATGTGGTTTTCGGATATCCAAATATGGAAACCCGATCCCGGTCTCATCGAAATCCAAAGCGTGTCTTTTAGGTCCAAGTTGTTTTAAGTTTAAAACAATTCAATTTAAACCATCAATATACACACAGATAGATACTTCACATCATCATAACAGATAATCAACAATATTATCATAAACAGGTAATCATCACAAATTGATAATCTATATTATCATCATCAATAGATAACTCATACAATCACAATGCAACCAATGCATCCATATTACACAATAGTAATCTCATATCTGAGATTCAAACCATTCAAGATAAACCATAACATCCATTCATAAGCAAGGATCTATAATCACTACCTATAATTAATTTAAAATGAATTAAATTAATTACTTCTATCTCTAATTAATTAAAAGTGAATTAAATTAATTACTTATTCTTTAATTAATTTAAAATGAATTAAATTAATTACTTCATCATTTTAAATCTTGCTTACTTAACTCTTAATTGATTACAAATCAATTAAATAATTATCCTCAAATTAATCATCTTAATTAATCACCCTAGATTAATTATCTCTTAATTACATTTAAGTAATTATCCTTAATTAATTTACAAATTAATTATCCTTAACCAAAATCAGCAATTAGCCTTTAATTACTTCATTAATTAATTAATTATAATTAATTACATTAATCCTTAATTAATTACATTAATTAATTACTTCCTTAATCATTTATCATTGCTTAATTAATCTTAATTAATTAATCCTTAATTACATCATTAATTATATTAACTAATGATCCTTAATTACATTTAAATTAATTACTTATTTAGATTAATTACATTAAGTAATTAACCTTAATTAAACTAAAATTATTAATCACTTTAGTAATTAACTAACCTTAATTACTTCCTTAATTACTTCTAAATTAATTTCATTTAATAATTAATTACATTTAATAATTAATTATCTTTATTAATCACATTTGATTAACCTTATTGGTAATTAATTCCTTTAATTAATTACATCATTTAATTATTTCCAAAACTTAATTTATTAATGCTTAAATTAATTACACTAAGTAATTAATTATTAATTACTTTCACAAAGAAATTACCTTTAAATTAATTACACAAGTAATTAATCCCAAACTCTTCTCAACTTTAATTAATTACTTCCTATAATTTACTTACTTTAATTACTTCTCTATGTAATTATCCATCTTTGATTACTTATCAATTCATTAAATGATATTCCAAATTAATTAAACTTAATTAATTAATTTAAAACTAATCAAATAAATTAATTAATTACAAAGAGTAATTAATATTTTTAATTATTTCCACAAATAATTATACTTAATCAAGTCCCATAATTGATTAACTAAATTAATTAATCCACATAATTATCAAAATTAATTACATTAATTAATTAATAAATAATCCTAAGTTAATGACCTTCATTAACTTATCATCAATTCTTAATTACCTTTCCTAAGTAATTAACTTAAATTAATTAATATTAATTTCAATTTAATTAACCTTAATTACTTAACTCATCCTTACTTAATTTATTCCAATTCTTAATTAATTAAATAAATTAAGTAATTATCTTATTTAATTTATATTACTAATTTTAATGAAACAAAGATTATTAAATCTTTAATTTACTTTTTTAAAAATAAAACATTTCTTATTCATGATTACTTTATTATTAATAAAGTAACTTAAACAATTTAACTCAAAATTGTTTTCAAATTACATTTTAAATTTAAAATTTAAAAAGAAATCAAACTTAACTTAAACTAAGTTTTAAAAACATTTAAAATCTTTTAAAGCTTTATTCTTATTCCATAAAGAAGTTATAAGAAATTTAAATTCCAAATTCTTTAAAAACACAAATCATATTTAAATATGTTTGAACAACCAATTAGTTTAAACATTTAAATTTCTTTTTAAACTTTCTTAATTTTCAAAACCCTGTTTCAGAATTGAAGTTTTATTCCGGATTTAAACTTATGTTTAAATCCTTACTTAAATTTAAAGCTTATCCTAAATTGAAAATATTTAAACTCTTTGAAGTTGTTTAAACATTTTGTTTCAAAGTTTAAATTTAAATTTCCAAACTTGGATTCAAATCTTATTTAAATTCATACCTTAGGTTTTGATTTAAATTCTGTTTACAAAATCCTGCATTAGATTTTAAAACAATTTTTAAAATTAAAGTTACAGGTTTTCAAAAAACCTGTGGTTTCAGAAACAAACCCGAGATTCCTTGGGTTTTACTTCGAGTAAAACTCTCCCCTGCTTCGAGACAAACCCTATACAACTTCGAGCAAATTTCCAAATCACCCGAGCCATCTTCGAGTTCACCTTTCCCCTTCCAAAAATTAAATGACTGACACATTCTCTTCACCGTGCATATGCACGGTGGTTCTGGCCACCTCTGGCCACCAACCAAGCATCGTGCAAGTCGACTATCATCACTACAGCACATCTCGAACATCACAAATTCGCCACTTACTCAAAATCAGATTCGAGTTCTTACAACCTAACCTGGCAACAGTTTGCTTCAAAACCCCAAAACCTGTCAACGGCGAGATCTCTCTCCTCCGACCAGCGTTGACCCTGAAACTCCGGCCCCTTGCTAGTCTTGGTCCCCGCAACCATCACACCAAAACTAGTTGCACTCGATCCTCCAGAGGAATAATGCAAAAGAAAATACCAAAGCCTATCAAAACTAGGTTTTCAAACCAAATCGATCAATCACCATCACCACGGTGAACTTCCACCACAACCACCATTTTTCTCATCACCACTGATCACCCATCCATCACCAGAAGAAAAGCCAACCTTCCAAATACTCGAGATCACTAGAAATTCCTTCATTTCCATTTCCCAGTAAAAACAGCAATACTCAAGAATCCTAATACTAAAAATTGTAATTCTTGTTTCAAAAATCAAATTTAGACTTTAGTTATTGATTCATACACCTAAAACTAAAAATCTATTAAATTGAATTTCCACCTGTTTTTAGTTTACTCTGTTGTTTCCCTATTCTACAGTAAACTACAGGTTCTTTTTAACTTAACAAAATTTTAAACTAAATTTTGTGATAAGATAAACATACTTTGTTCAAGAATTATGTCTGAACAAAGATTGATTCAAGAGAAATTTATTTAAGATTAGATTTAGAATCTGGAAACTGGAATCAGAAAAAGAAAGCAAACAGTCCAGACACACAGCAATGCACACAATCAAATATTCATATACATGCACAGAGATATACTTATAAATATACTCACAAGCATACTATTTTTCAGAGATAAGCATTGCAACCATTTTATAAACTTATAAATTCAAACAGTGATGTTACTCACCTGTAGTAGAGATGGAACAGAGCTCTAAGTTTGCAAACTGTTTTGGAAAGCTTCTGTTGATTTTAAAAACCAGAGTGCATTGTTGTTAAAACTTGTATGCAGGCTTGAAGGCCATTTGAGCTTTGAACTACTTGCATGCAGACATACTTGATTCCAGAAAATGCAGAGGCCATTTTATTTTGCTTTGATGATTGAAAGCTTGATTTAGAACCTTGCATGCAGGCTCACAGATTCTAGGTTGAAGAAAGTGCAGGCAAACTTTGCCTTTGCATTTGAAAATGAGGTTACAGATTTTCAGATTAAATCATGCAGAGACATATGCTGTTTTTTTTGATGGCTTGGTTCCATCAGCATTTAGATTTGAATAAAACTTGCATTTTTGAACAAACTGGAAAATGCAGGCAACATGTTTATGATATGAATTCAGGTTGCAGGCTTTGATTTTGAAAAAGGAATATAAGATATTGATTTGATCACAGTTTTGATTCTACAGAGGACTACAAGATTGTATTATGAAGATATTTCAAGCTTTTGATTGAGGAGGAGTTTTCAGATTTTTGGAAATGAATTACTGATATGGAATTTGTAAAATGATTTGAAGGGGAATTTGAGTATTGAAAAAGGGAATCAAATTTTGAATATGATTTTGGTTTGAGGAATATAGTTACAGATTTGTTTAGCTGAGAATATTTCTCTTCTTGACTTTGAAAACAAATGCACATTAGAAAAAGAATGAGAGTGAGGAAAACATGTTTTATGTAAGTGTAATGATTTATTTTACAAATTAAAAGAAAAAAATAAAAATAAAGACACTTGTCTCAACTCATATTAATATGCCAACACTTGTCTCTTTAGTTGCTTAAAATGTTAACATTTGTTATTATACACATGTTACTTATTTTTAATTTGTTTTTTTTTTTTTTTTTTTTATTTAATGAAAACCTCTTTTCTTTATTTATGTACATATATTTTATCTTCATTTTTAATTGTATATGTATTTCTTTTTAATGAAAATGGAATAAAACAATGTATATAAAAATAGAAGCTTACTTAAAATATATATATATGTTTATTCTTTTGAATTCAAAATCAATACAAATTCAAATTTTATTCATACATTCAAAATCAAAGGTTAAAACTAATTTATATTAACATACTAAATTTTAAAAATAATAATATTGTCTTTTTAAAACATATCTATAATTACACATTTATTATTATTATTTAAAAATAACATATTTATTCAATTTAAATCATTTATAAAAGAAATTATATATCACTTATCTTATTTAACTTATTTAAATGAAACAATGTTTATATATAAAAGTGTATTTTAAATTTACTTAAACAATTCAAATTATCAAAATGAATTATTAGGATTTAAAACAAGATTTTATTTGTTAATTAATTTCAATTCAAAACTTATCCATTTACAATATATATATAAATATATATACATACATTATAAATAGGAAATCATTTTATTAGCTTTTAAAAGATAAAATTTATCAATTAAACATTTATTTAATTGAATTATTCAATCAAGTTAATTTTATAAACAAAATTTTATCAAATCAATTTAATTTTAATCACAGATTATTAAATTGATATTGCTAAAATTTCCGGGATATCACAAAAACGGTACGACCTAAGTGAAGACAAGCGGCCTACGACCTAAAGCAAAGTGAGGTCTAACGACCTAAGGGTTCACGCGGCCTAACACAATGGCCGTGCGACCTAACTGGAGTTAAGGGAGGCAAGCGACTTAAGGTCCAACGACCTACGACTCAAGCAAGCCGAGCGACCTAGTGTGGAGGGGTCGAGCGACTTAAGGAATGCGAACGACCTAAGGTCTAACGACCTACGACTTAACAGAGTCGAGCGACCTAAGGTCTAACGACCTACGACTTAACAGAGTCGAGCGACCTAAGGTCTAACGACCTACGACTTAACAGAGTCGAGCGACCTAAGGTAAATGGTCCAATGACCTAACTCGAACGACTTATCTGGAGCTTAGGTCGGAGACGACCTACGAGATAAACCAGGCCGACCTAGTGGACGAGCGACCTAAGGTAAATGGTCCAACGACCTAACTCGAACGACTTATCAGGAGCTTAGGTCGGAGACGACCTACGAGATAAACCAGGGCGAGCGACTTAACGTTTGCCTAGAGATTATAGGTCGGAAACGACCTAAGACTTAAAGCTTAACTCGCGAGCGACCTACGGCTTAAGGCCTATCTCGTGAGCGACCTACGACTTAAGGCTTAACTCGTGAGCGACCTAATTCCGAAGTGCCAATTCTTCCAGAACGACCTAAAGTTAACTCGTGAACGACTCACGACCCATGGGCGAACGACTTAACTCCGAACAACCTAAAAATGGTCAGAACGACCTAAGTGCAGAAAATTCACCAAAACGCTAAAAATTGGAGTTTTTCGCCAATCCAATCCAAACCAAATGCTAACATGCATGCAAAAATGATAGGGAATCATTCCCAACAGTCCAATATAGTTATAGGCTAGAATTGTGAGATAAAAATCTCACCTTTGCACTAAAATTTATGAAGATGAAGCTTGAAAGCAAGGAGAAGCAATCCAAAGCTTGAATCCAATATCTTCTACTTGAATTTGGAGTTGAATGATGGAGTTGCAATTGAATTTGAGCTTGGAGTTTTAATTTCCCATTCTCTTCACCATTAATGCTAAAGCTTGAGTTAGTTAGGAAATTTATGAAGAGTGAGGAGAAGTGGGTTGGAACTTGGGCTTAATAGGCTAAACTAACCCAAAGTCCAAAGCGGGAAAAGTTAGTGAAATTTCACTAACTCCAAACCTATCGATGTTTATACTTAAAAAGTTGTAAATGACATTTCGAACTCAATGGAAGTGGTCTCGAGTCCTAATTTGACCGTTTGCAAAAAGTAGTTTTTCGGACCAAAATCCGATTAACGATTTAATATTTAAATAAAAATATTTAAATGTAAACTCGATAAATATGCGGGTTGTTACAGCACTCCATAGGTATGGTACAAAAAAAAATCGTATAAGGCGCGCTAGTGTAGGTGACACGGCACAACTAGGCAATGCCAGGGTAGATATACCAATTACGCTTCCGGGCCGATGGTAACGCGTAGCCGCAGCTACCACCCACCTCGAACAAACTCCCCAAAATCAAAGTAAAAGTGGCCACTGAATCAATCCAATGTCAAAGTATAATATCGAAGAGGAGTGTCCGATCAAAGGAATGACCTCATTAACCCGTCGATCGCTCCTGTTTTAGCCACCTTATGCAAACTCACGGGAGTTGGGTCCACGTATTTACCTTACAGGAAAAGTCGCCACCATTCTACTTCATTTTGGAATCTCCACCTCGTACACGGTTAGTCAAAGTGGTTTTCGGTATCGACAGAGAGTATGTCCATATCCGATCCCGGTCTCTTTGCCAACCAATCTTTAAAATAACACCGCGGTCATTTTTAAAATAGTTTATACTTTAAAACCATGATAAAATTTCCCATTTCAAAACTAGGAATTTACGATATCATTTTAAAAACCCAAAACAATATGATATCATTTTATCCAAATATAATTCTTTTCCAAAAATCATACTGCTTTAAAATTTATAATATCTGGAAACCAAATATTTGAATTATACTTTCAAAGCATAATATTTCGAAATTCATAATTTTTAAAACAATAACTTCTAAACTTGAATGGTTTGGATATTCAACGGTATATACAATAAATGGTTTAACTTTGAGGTAACTTTGTAAAGAAAATAATTTCCATGGCTTTACAAATATGTTTCTTTTTTTAAAGTCTAAACCAAAATTTAAATATCACTTTCAAGTTCCAAAACCACTTCAATTTCTATATATATATATATATATATATATATCCATTTGGAGTATTAATATTTCAAAACTAAAGTTGGATTTTCTTCTTTCAACAATTAATATTCGATTATTTAGTCTTGAATATTCATATAAATTCCATAAATAAAACTCCAATTTCTAGCAATTAAATATTTTCTCAAATTTACTTTATACTAGAATTTTCATTTTTAATTCATCTTGGAAAATCCAGTTATAAATATCATACCTTAAAATTTCCAAACTTAAACATATAAGATAAATTTCCAAATTCCATTTTCTCAATTTTTCATTTTTATTCAACAGGTTTATACATAACTTAATTTTCAAATTTTTATAAACCGTATCCCATCCGAACCATTGAAATCACATTAAATAATTTATATATAGACCACGGTGCCTGTATATAATTTTCTATCCTATGGTCAAGTGATACGGATATTTATCATTTCAATCCGCAATTTAAAAATAAAAATTTGCGGTTGTATATCATTTCAAACCACAATCCCGAATGAAACGAAAAATGCATGATAACTTGCAGTTTGATGCTATAAAATAAAACATCCATTCATCAACATCATCCATCATCCAAATCACAATCATCATCCAATAATAATTCAATATCAATATATATCTGATAATATATATCAGGTAATAACTGGCAGTTATATTCAAAATAAAATTTAACAACTATTAAACCAACAGTTTATGTTCAGTAATAAATTTTATCACTGTTTACTAGCAGTTTATACGCAAATAAATTAATTCTAACTATCAATTAATATGCAATAAATAAAATAAATTAACAGTTAAATTAAATAACACGATTTAACAGATATGATGAATAAACATGCCAAACAGTCATAAATAAATTTCTACTCATATCTAAAATAAATTTAACAAACATAAAAACTTTTAGAAGTTGTGAGTGGGTTAAAACACTCACCTTTTGAATTTAAATCGAATTTAAATCCGATTTAAACCCAAAAATTGCACAGTCTCCAAATCCAACCAAACCAGCGTCAACAGATCCGAAATTTAATTACGATCCTAACAAAAGAAATTTTGCGTGAATCGGATGTCGTACGTAAAAGTTATTAAGATTTTACGCTTGGAAATTAAATAAAAATTAAACAAGAAAACTAACCTAACTTAAATTCGCCACGTCACTTCCTCATGTACCCAAAATCACGTCTACAGTATCATCTCTTTGCAAATAGCTCCCTGCTCGAGACGATCAAACACTCGTTGACCCTTGCTTTGACCGAGATCCTCGTCACCTAGCCGCCGTTGGCCTTGCCGCGACCACCCCCGTGCTCGGCACCCCAGGCCGCGTCCTCCCTGATGTCGCGTGTCCTCCACTTTCCAGCCGCCGCCACCTATAGCCGAAACCCTAATTCAAATTATGCGAGAGATCCAATCGTTGATTCGATGCAATAACCACATAGATCTCCCCCCTTGGTCCCCTCTGCAAAACCCAGCAAGAGTTTTGCGATCCGACAAATTTTGTTCTCACGATAATAAACGGCCGTGGATAAACTAGGGTTTTCTAGAAAAACTGAGACCCGAATCGAAAAACGAATCACACCAGCAAATTACGCATATCGGAAACTTTAACATATATTTTTTTGAGATTTTTCTGGAGAGTTTGAATTTTCACTTTTGATTTTGAACTGTAGATAGATCTAGGTTTTGCAACCATTGAGGAAGAGAAAGAGATAAAGAAAATGAACGTATAGACAAATGATAGAAGATGGAGGCTAGGGTTTATAATTTTCTATTTATAAGTAGGGTTGGATTGGAGTAGATAGACCAGGTAGATGAACGTACAGAACAAAATATGGCCCAAAAAGTCCGTTCTAACCCCGGAGCGAAATTTATTAAACCCGTATACCCAAATAGGTATTTTAAAATATTCTGAACGCGATGGAAAAAGTTTCATGTCCAAATTCGATCGTATGAAGAAGTTATGCTGAAAACAAAGAATTTCAAATTGATTTCAAATTGATTTTAATTAAATCGATTTCAAGGCCTTTCGCGTTTGTACGATCAAACGACAGGTCCGATCGATACGAAACTTGAAACCCTACAATAATTCATCGATACAGATCCGATTAAACTGGTTTCGTCGAAATCCGAGTCCGTGGCCAAAATGGCTATTTTTATAATAATTAAATAAATTAAAATAAATTATAAAATCCATTTTTATATCCAAATTCTAAAATTGGCCAAATTTTATCGCTTATATATGTCATAATCAATTTAAATGATTTAACAAGTTTAGATGTGAATTAAAAGTTGATAAGTCTATAAATTTCAGTGTTAAATTTCTCCACTTCCTTATATTTAGAAATTATAAATTAAATTCTCAAAAACCCATTTATTAGATTTTCAACTTTTATATTCTCAACTTTTATCCAAAAATAAAGATGCCACTAACATTGGTTCATGATTTCACATCATTATCCTCAAAGTCCATTTTAATTTCAATAACGTAATATTTATACGTTAAATTCCATTTTATTATGAAATAAATGCAATAGTTGGATTTGATAATCAAATTAAATTTATAAATCCTGCTTTCTATACTTTAAATCAACAAAGGGTCAAATTATAAATAGAATTAGCATAAACTTCATCTTATAGAATTAACTACTACAATGACAAACAAATCTACGCTAACTGCACGATTTAAGTCAAATAAATTATAGAGTCTACATTAAATGTTATAAATTATAAATTGGAACTTCAATAAATTCGTTTATTGATTTAAAAATCTTTCTATTCAGTAAATAGACATTTTATGGGTAAAAATAACATTTGAATTATAATACATTTCATTAGTGCATGCTTTATTTCTTATAAATCCCCCTTTATTCTAGAACACATTAACAACAAAGTAATTTATATTTATTTCAATCGATTACCATAGATTTAGATTTAATTAAATAAGTTAGATGAATGGGTAAAATTTTGTAATTATCCCAAATGCCAAATATATTCATGCATTAATTACTACTTATTATTATGAATTCATTTATTAATTTACTAGTTGCCTTTGTCATCTTATATCCTATTTACTACCAAACTTTCTATTTAGTTATGGTTTACCAATATATAAATACCTAGGCAAACCAAGTTCTTGTCTTTTTTGTTATTTCAATTAAATCGGGTATGCACAAATAGATTGTTAATTAACTTATTCCTACAAAATTATTTTCATACATTCAGTTCCAAATTTTATAGAATTAAATTCTAATTGCTTCACTTAATCCAACAATTATATATTCTATCCAACATGCATTTAAATCTTTTTATTTTATATAAATTTATTCAATGTTGACATCCACTAAATAAAATTTACTTTCATTTATATAGTTGCAATTCAATTCAGTTATTATTTCATTAATACCATTTCCGCTTTATATCTTCCAGTATAAATTTCACAACCAATTTGATCAACAAATTATAACTTATAACCACAAACGCCAATTTACGTTATTTCAATCTATTGCCATATAAACATTTAAATTGTTAAGCTTAAATTACAGTTACTATATCTAATTCCTACATTTACCCAAATAAAATCTTAAGACCTTTATTTCATTCTAAATTAGATTAGAAATCATATTAAATTAACTCATTTATTATCATCAAATTTAACGGTTCGTTACAGTTCTTATTATCATATTCCATTTATTTGGTCATAACATTTGAATTAATTTGTCAAATTGAAATGTTCATTCAAGTTTATAAATTATTAACTTGAAATAACGTATCCCTAATTAAAAATCAATTACATTAACAATGTGTCCTTACACTTACAAATTTAATGCCTACCCTATATTTTCCATATTCACATTATATCCATGTACAATACTTACACCATTTTATTTATTGAAATTTTATTCATATTACAAATAAATAGGCTTAAATTACCATTCATATATTTTATTTTAGCCTTCATTTTGATATTAATTAAATTACAAAATCCTATTAAATTAACAAATTAAATTGTCGAAATTTACGGGTCGCTACAAATATGTATAAAGATTGAATGTTGGTGAATAGAAAAAATAATGTAAAATATGTATAAAGATTGACTGTTGGTGAATAGAGGAAATAATGTAAAATATGTATAAAGATTGAATGTTGGTGAATAGAGGAAATAAATTATAACAAATATGTATAAAGATTGAATGCTGGTGAATAGAGGAAATAATGCAAAATATGTATAAAGATTGAATGCTGGTGAATAGAGGAAATAAATTAAAATATGTATAAAGTTTGAATGCTAGTGAATATAGGAAATAATGTAAAATATGTATAAAGTTTGAATGCTGGCGAATAGAGAAAATAAATTAAAATATGTATAAAGTTTGAATGCTGGTGAATAGATGAAATAAATTAAAATATGTATAAAGATTGAATGTTGGTGAATAGAGGAAATAAATTAAAACAAATATGTATAAAGATTGAATGCTGGTGAATAAAGGAAATAATGCAAAATTTGTATAAAGATTGAATACTGGTGAATAGAGGAAATAAATTAAAATATGTATAAAGTTTGAATGCTGGTGAATAGAGGAAATAATGTAAAATATGTATAAAGATTGAATGTTGGTGAATAGAGGAAATAAATTAAAATTTCATAAAATTAAATTAATTTAATAAATAAAATCACTAAAATTTTGGGTCGTTACACTCCCTCACTCAAAACTTTTCGTCCCCGAAAAGAAAGTAGGTAGGAGAATAGAACAACTAGAAATAAAGGTAGACTGAAAGTCAAGGGTAAATAATTAATTTAAAAATATATAAATTTTACTTGAAATATTCATTTGAAAACTTCATTTGCGATTCAGTTATCTTTAATACCTTAAAATTTCAAAACTCATTGAAATTAAATATGTTTAACTAACACCTTTATACATATATGAAAGCTATTTGAAAACAATTATTTGCATCATTAGTTATATTTACAAAGAAGCTATTGAAAAAATTAAGTCCATAATTCATAAATTTATAAATTTGTCTTTAGATACTTTTCAAACATTATTAATAAATCATTCACTTTAAATATGTTTCATTTAATTAATAACTTCAAAAATATTTGTAACACTAAAATTTTCTATTAAACAATATAGTATACAAATAAGCAATATTTAAAAGATTATATTCAAAAAGGAAAGAAGGTGGATTCGGAAAAACAGAATCAAGGTGAACAATTAAAGTTGAGAAGATAAGGTAGATTTAAAGAATAGAATCGGGCAAGAATCGTAAATTTCAAACCATAAGAGTTTCAATTTCAAATATTAACATAAAATTTCTTTGTTGAAAAATACCTTTATAATAAAATACCTTTATATCGAAATAAATCTTTCTTTCAAAAATATTTTTATAACTCGATGTTTCAACAAGTTTATCCTTGTTCTTGCAGACTCTGGCCATGCGTTGATCAGGCGCAAAGCTAGAATTCTTCAAGTACTTAGTGGACTTGTTTCAACACCCAGTGAAAATAATTGAAAAACCATTAAAACAATATGGAAAGTGCAATCCAAACAAAACAACCAAACCAAAACCTTTGTCCAACCATGGTTCGCAGATACACAATGGTTACGCCTGGGTCCCCCAGGAAACAATCCGTATCCGTAAGCTTTCTCAGCCCTGCGAGTTACACCATGATGACTAGTAGAGTGCAGGGTACACAATGGTTACGCCTGGGTCACCTAGGAAACAATCCGTACCCCTAGGCCGTCTCAGCCAAGCAATTTTGCTACTAATCGCGACCTACACAGATTGCAGCGTACACAGCTTGGATCCCCCAGGAAACAATCCGTACCCCTAGGCCAGACTCAGCCAGGCAATTTTGCTATGCAGTCGCGAGAGGAAAAAAAACCATAGGTTACGCCACGGTGGGAACACTTGAGTATCACATCCGGAAAACCAAAAATCAGAGAGAAAAATATTGATAGAATGAATCCACAATGTGGCCACAAAGCGGATATCAAGCAGAAGGCACTTTTCATACCATTGCTTCAAAAATATATATCATATAGTACCTTTTCAAATACCTTCAAATATCATACTTATATAAAGTCCATTATATATAGGATTCTTTTTTTCAAATCGAATACTTTCCAAATCAATAGTATATCAAATCATATTTATATAGACTTCGATTATATAAAATTCTCTTTCCAAATTGAGTACCTTTCAAATCAATAGATTTCAAATTAACTTCATACTTATACAAATCCATTTTATATAAGTTCGACCACTCCTAAATCAAGTGCTTAATAATATAAGGTTCTGAATTTCAAATCATTTCAATATCAATTCAATTTCAAAATCATATATGATTTAACCAAATTTTCTTCCAAATTAAATATCTAAATTTCAAAGTTCCCAAAATAATAGGTTTAGAAAGTTATCCCAGTTTCCAAATTAAAATAATTCAAGTCAAACAAATTCATTTCCAAAATCATCGTATAAGTACTGGATTTTAATTTCAATTTAATTTCAAAACCAATATTTTCTCAAAATCAATTATACTCAAAATGGTTTCCAAATTTATAATTATCCCTTTAAAACTTTAAAACTATCTATTTCTATTTGAAATATCCAATTGACCTTTCTGAAAACCATTATTCAAAACTATTTTTTTTTCAAAACATTTCAAAACTAAATTTATATTCTTTATCAAACATTTTACACTCTTCGAAATTTCTTAGCTTTGAAAATTTAATCTCGATTTCGAAGTGTTCGAACATTCAAAATAGTTAAGGAAATAAAATTTCCAAATTCAAGAGTTGAAAATCAACATAAATCAATAAATCAATTTCAATAGATAGGATTATACTAAATCAAATCCGAAACTCGAGGACTGAACACCGATCTCACTTTAAATTGTTTCAAATATATACATATATCTTTCGAAAATACCAAATTATACTTCGGAGTTTTAAATCAAAACGGTTTTACAAAATCACTCGCATAGTGAAGCTATTAAAGAGGCCTCTCCCCCACTCTGAAACTCGAAAATCAATGTCGATGATGCGTGCACTCATCACCGAAATTATTTTCCAGCGACATAAGTGAGTTCTGGACTTCTATTTTCTTGAAAACTTCTTTTAAATTTCTTCAAAATTATTGGAATTCATTTGAACTCATTTGAAACATTTCTTATTCGAAAAATACTTTTAAATCGTATTATTTTTATATATTTTCCAAAATCTTAAAACCAATTTCAAAATACCGGAATTCAATTCTCGAATTTCAAATTTAACCCTTTAGTTATAAATCATTTTTATATAAATCAATTTCTTATAAATTTCCAAAATTTTAAATCCTTTCAAAACTTTTATATATAGAATAAAATTTCTTATTTGTTTTATATAAAGGTATATAATCCTTATCGAAAACATTTTTACTTTTATATATAGAATAAAATCATAGTTATCAAAATAATAATTTCGGTATAAACAATTTCAAAAATACAACATACCTGATTTTTCAAAGGGTCATTCAAGAATGGATTTCAAAACAAAGATAGAGATTTAAATTAGAGGAACTCTAAACAATAGAATCCTGATTCGAAGATAGACTCGATCGAAGATGAGATAATTAAATTACAAAAGAGAAGATGGATATACTTCTACAAATCGCGGCGACCTTAATCAGGTCAACCATGACCTTAGGAATATAATCGATGCGGAATTCCAAAACAAATCGACATTCGATCGCCAGACATAGAATTCAGCATATCAAGATATAGCAGCATCGTAAACCGAGGATACAGAAATCTTCGGTGAATCAATGCCGATTGTAAAGGAGTTTTCACCCCCTTTACAAAACATTCAGTGGAGTTATGGGATACTCCAGAATCAAACGAATATAAATAGAAAGACACAAGAATGAATTTCGGAACCGAGGGACTATCCAAAATTCAAAGGAAATCGAGTCAGAAAGGAAGAGATTCAACTCGAACGAAAGTGATTCTGTAAATAAATTTACCATATATGCTAAGTTTTGCCTAGAGCCATCGCTCTGATACCAACTGTAACAACCCGCTATTTTTGGACCATTCAAATCGACAATAAAACCATACATATCCGACTTGAATAATTCAAAATACCGAATTGTTAATTAAAATTTGGCAAAACTTAAAATATACAATAAACAAATCAATCACAAATCACAGAGTAATATAATGCAGCGGAATAGATAAAGAATAGTAGTTCATGAAGCTACTATATACATCAGAGTTAGAAATAAAATATAACCGAATAGTTCAAATGAAGTGAAGTCTCTAATGCCAATCAACTGGAAAGGCTGAAATCTGAATCGATATTTGGATCTCCAAATGAAACTCCGAACTCCAAAGGTGAGTCTTTAATGCTGTATCACTCAGTCTGACCCGAGCATAAAGCAAAACACAAAACACTCAAGTCAGGATTAACATTCTTATATCAATAAATCCAACTCAAGTGCAATATCAACTGAAATACAAATAACTTAAAGGATGTTCGGGATAACCATCCTCTAAGGGTCCATGGAACTATCTACAAGGTAGAAATATACACTATAACACCGTGGTCATTTCAGTTAATTTATACTTCAAAACCAAATATCATTTTCACTTCAAATATCTCTATATTTTTCAAAATAGTATTTATATATATTAAATAATTTATACAATAAATTATTTTCAATTCCCTCAACTTAACAAATCGTTTTAACATCAATCCGACCTTCACATTAAATTAAATCTCAATTTATCAATTTAAATTCAACTTAATTCCTAAAATAAACACTTCAATTTATCGATCTCAAATTCGGATTTGTAATCACAAAATACCCCTTTATATTTCAATATATTTCAAAACTTTAAGTATTCAACGTTTCAACTAAATTTTTATTCAATTTAGTTTTTGTTAACCCCGTTCCAGCCTACAAGTTAAGGGTCCCATGAGTTAAAGGAGTCAACGAGTTAAGGCCTGGGATGAGCCACGACTTAAGTTTTTAACGGCTCAGGAAGGATCTACGACTAAGGAAGCCTCACGACTCATCGAGTCACCGACTCAATAAGTTAATGACCTAAAGCTCAAAGCGACTTAAAGGGTTACGACTCAAGGGGTTAACGGTTCACAAGGCAGGACGGCTCAATAAGTTACCGACTCATCAAGACTATCGTCTCAACGACTTGAAGGAGCAGAGTGACTTAACTAGTTAACGGCTCACAAGACAGACCGACTCAATGCATTACCGACTCATCAAAGGTATTGCCTCAGCAACTCAACAAGTCCACGACTCATCATAAGAAATGACTCAAGAGGATTGACGACCTAAGAAATGACTTAATAACTCATAACTCAGGATGACTCATCCACGACTTAAAGCCACTGAGTCGTATTCCATTGCCACAATGCATATCCCAGCGAGAATTGACTCGCCAATGACTCAGGACTTGGCTTAGAATCCAGCAAGAGAATGAGCTAGTGAGAAGACCAAATGCTTAATCAGATAAGCCGGCCACGACTCAACTTGACTCGGCCACGGCTTAGCTTGAGTCGGTCACGACTCAGGACTTGGGCGAAAAATTTCTATCCAGATTTGCCTATAAATACATGGCCACCCCCAACATTCAAGGGACTTTTTTTGGCTCATTCATTTCATGCGCCGTTACTCTGCTGCATTCTGAACTACTTCAACACCTTCAAGGAACTTCACGAAGAAATCAAACATGTCAAACATGTGTTCAAAGATTTGGATCGACATTGAAGTTTAGGCTACTTGTTCTAAGTCACTTGAAACTCAAAGTGTGTTGTAATCAAAGTTTAACTGCATTGACTTGTAATCAAATCGTCAATAAAGATATTCAAAGTGGACGTAGGCTATCTCTTAAGCCGAACCACTATAAAATTGCTGTTGTTTGCTGTCTTTTCACTATTATCTGCTTATAATCTGTTCCCGAGCTATCGGGTGGTGCTTTCACAATCTCACTTCATACACCGGGGTGTTAGCGTTCAAATTTTAGCCTTAACATTTTCTAAATAATAAATTCAAATTCGGTTCAACCTAAATTTCACTTTGTTTCAATTTAGTTGCTAAATAACAAATTCAACTACGTTGATTTCAAATACAGATCCGAATCTCAACATAAACCATTTAAATTCCAATATATTTCAAGGCTTTAATATTTAAATGTTCTATATAACGATTTCATATATATCTCGATTTAACCTCATTATTATTTAGTCTTGGAATACTCCCTTATTAGATTCAATATCATTTAAGTAACCTTAAATTACATTTTACTCAATATTTTCTTTAATTTTATTAAACGTGAAATATTCATTAAATCACTTAAATCAAAAATCCAGCTACAAAATCATACCTTTAAATTTTCCATTCAATAATTTCCAATCGATTTAATTAAATAAATCCTTATTTAAAATACCATTTTTAATAAACCCAAATTTATCTCCTAATCTTAATTATTCAACTTTTTACAACGGTAAATTTTGAAACATAAATCTTAAATAATACTCAAACATATTATATGGATTAAATCAATCTCAATAAGATTATTATTAAATCTATATATAAATGTATTTATATATATAATATTTTAAGAACCAATATTTATTAAATCCCATATATTTCTTTTTAATCGTAGAAATTTGTAACAACCCATAATTTTGTAAATATTTTTATATAAGTTTTACTTGAAAACGTTGTTTTTTTTATTTAAAAGTAAAATTTTCAATAATTAAAATTTTAAGTTAATAAGTTTTGGTAAAAAAAAAGGAGGAAAAAAACTTATTGTAATTTAAATTTAAGCCTTAATTAATGTAATATTTCTATTATTGATTAAAATAGAAAACATATGTAGTTTATTAATGTTTGCATGTGTTCATTATTTAAATCCAATCTTTTGGTTTTTGCATACTTTTGTTTAAAGTAAAAAAAAAGGGTGGGCATCTTGATAAAAATAACTTGAATTTATTACAAAATATCGCAATTCCTTTTATTTCCTTTTAAATTAACGTTAGACCTTAATTTATTGCTTAATATTAAAGAATTTACTAAGTTATAAATTTTAACATAAAGATGTTATATTAAGTTTAAGACATTATTTACAATGATTTGTGTATACATATGTGTGTGCGTTAATTTGACTTAAGATTTATAAGATGGACTTGTATGCAAAGTCATAACTTTTTTAATCTTAAACCCTTTTAATCTGGAGATTAGGTTCAAAATTGTTGTCTTTAATTTTAGGCTCATAAAATAGTGAAACTTAATTTTAACACATTTATATGTATAAGTCTATTACATATACGTATATGTTTTAATAATACTATGACCAATAAAGATATATATGAAGGAAACATCATCTTTGTACACAATCTAATGTAATTGCTTGCCTTTTTATGTTCTCCTTGATTACGAAACCATGGCATAATTCCATCACACAACAAGATTTCCTACCTATTGCTTATAATAGGAATAGAACTAAGTGGTAGTGTATAACAAGTAATAAATCTGTGCTCAATCAACTCATGGCCCTTTTAGAATATCAATATTTATATTTTTCTTGCCTATAACTTCTCATCTCTCATGCAATTCTAGAAAGAAAAATTAATAAATCAAGTTATTCTTTTATACCCTCTTTCTTTCTTACCTTAGCCATCCACCTCATTCATTACTGTGTATTTCTTTTTGCCATTCAAATAAAAAGATTTATTTCCCACTTCTCATTTTTATCTGCCTAGTCACTTTATTATTTTCCTATGTCTATCTCTTGACATTTATTTCTTTATTTATTTGTCTAGACCTTGTTTTATCTATTAAATATTTCTTATGTATATCTTTTATTTAATAGCTTGAAAAAAATATTCAATTATACATACGTTACTTTGTTTTAATTACGCATACGCTAATTGTTTATGTCTTTCCTTTTTATTTACCTATCTATTTAATTACCATACTTTAGTTATGTAATACTCTTCCTAAACACTCCAAAATCTTCTCCTTATCTCATTCCTTTTTCATTTGCATATAAGATTAAATATATATGTTTCTTTTACCTTAACTCATGACCTTTTCAATTCTAGCCTCTTTATTTCTTGTCATTCTTGTAGCCATTCATTTTCCATTTTTATTTTTATTTTCCTTTTCTAAATTAGCTCGCCCAAGATTTTTTATTTATAAGAAAACTCTAAAATGCATATTTTGGTTATAAATTAACGTTCATCGGAATCATAATCTTTTTTAAATTCTACTTTTTAAATCTTTTAGTTTAATTGAATAAATTCACAACAACTTTTATTTCACTTTTGTTCTTTAAAATAGATTTTATACCATTTAAAAATAAATAATTTATACCGTTACTTATATACACTTTTGTAATAGATTCTGGGTAAATGATAAATGAATGAACAAAAACCCAGTGTAAAAAAACATATCTTAATAAGTAATAAATTTCAAGATTCATAAAGAAACTGTTTAACTATGCATTTAAAGGGCACATTATCTGATGGAGTAAATAATGTATATAAGAAAACGTATAAGAATTTAGGCGTCATTTTGAGCGTAAAATTTTGAGCTAGTTATTGCGTCTATAGTGCGCATTCCAAATGTGTATACCGTAAGTAAAAATGGTTAAATAAATCAGTAAACGTACATTTTGAGTAAGAGGGAAGCATATCCGTTTCAATTTTCCTTTAACCGTGACTAGCCATTTACCTTTTTAGGGACATCCCTTTTCTCTTTTGCTGCAACTATTTTATTTGGTATAAAATATTTGAATTTTCTAACATTCATATCCTTAATTTGTGCGTTCCTTATTTTATCTATCAGTAAAACTTTCATCTTTTAAACTAAATCATCAATGCAAGTTTCTTGTCACGTAAGCAGTATATTTTTTTTCCTATCAGCTTGCCTCCCTTAACTTCATTTTGAATGATTGCGAAGTAAAACTATTCCTGTAATAATAAAATACGTCAAACTTCATTTTCTATGTAGTAGAACCAAATTTCAGTTAAATTTGCTTTATATTTGCAACTAAATGTAATTTAACCTACATGGCAGAAAATGATAAAAACAATGCAATAACTTTAGATATCACATGCATAGACTGCTAATTTATTTCAGAAAGAAACGGATACCGTATATTACATATCTATTATTTCCTACCTGAAACTATTGGCAACGTTCGAAATTTCCTCTTCAGTCAAAGCAAAATATATTTGTTTGATGTTTCTTCCTATAATCATGCAAACCCTTTTGGAAATACTCGGTCAGAAGAAAAAAATGAAAGAAATTAATTTAAATTTTATTTCCCCTTTTATCTCAAACATCACGCATATTCAGGGGAATGACAGCACCCTTTCGATTCATGTTCTACTGTTAAAAAAAAAACAAATTTCTTTTGCCATTCCTTTATCAAATCAATGTACGCTACTTTTGGATATGTGGTCCAAGATACCACTGCAAACATTAACTATTTGATTTAAATATTCTTTGCCTTATAAACGCAATAATTCAACATCACATATCAAAGCAAAAATATTTGCTTGCCTTTTTGTTCCCATTTGATTTGCACACGTTACTTTTCCTTACGTGTAAAGCTTCTGCCTATAGATACAAACCTCATATCACATTTCCTCACCTCAAAATTTTCTGCATCTCCATTTGCTTCTTTCTTTTTCGTGAGCAGGGAAATCAGGTAATGGTTTTATTCATTTTTTTCCTTCCTTCTTCTTTTTGTTTGTTATATTTTGTCGTCCACTTCATGCTCATCTACACCCTACCTTCCTCTCTCCATCTAGTGAAGTGGTCAAGTCAATATTTGATTCCATTCGTTCAGTTTATTTTCAAATTTTGTGCTAAATTTTACTTAGTTTTGATGTTTAATTTATTCGTATCCTTTTCAAGAATAAAAAAATATGGTCGCAGCCTTCGCAACTATTTGATCGTGCTTCTGTGCATTTTCTTTTCAAAATGTTACCATCATTTTTGAATCAAAATCTTCGACGGCAATAAGGTGAGTATTTCTCACCAGACAAACATACTTGTATATCTGTGAATTAATCACAAGTGTAGTTGTAAATTTATTTTATTTAATGTTATCTGCCTGTGATATAAACTTATAATGTTAAAACCCCATTATTTAATTGACACCTCATCAGTTGTAACGACCCAGAATTTTAAATAATTTAATTTGAAAATATTTAAATTATTTTAAATATTTGAATGATGGTTTGAATTGAATTTCAAATTATCAGAATGAATTGGCGATTAAATTATAGAATTTAATCTATTGAAAGTTGAATAAAAATTTGAATCTTCAATTTTAAGCTGATTTAAGATATTTCAAAGGCTTGTAAAATTCATATTGATAATATTGAAGATAATAGAAGCTTCAGAATTTAATTTGAAAGTGAATTGTTCAGTTTTGAAATTAAATCATTTGAATCGATAATTAAAAATAGCCGTCCGAGGCACAGTCTCGGAATTCGACGAAACCAGTTCCATTGGGTCCGTAATATTGAATTATTACCGGATTTCAAATTACGTATTTTTCGGAGTTGATATGTGATCACACGTTGAGTAAACGCGCTGAAATAAAAAATCGAATTCAAATTAAAATTTGAATTTAAATTGAGTCAAAGAAATACACGTCTTCCCTTAAAACACGCAGAGCATCACGCTCCTTTGTTTCAGCCTAAAATCATGGAAGAAGATCGTGATAAACATGCCTCTGTTAATTTTAAATATCATCTCCCTCTCGTTCAAAATTCAACCGAAGCCCTAAATCATAATCCCCCTTCTCTTCTAAAAAAATGAAAACAAATTAATGGCCGCCACATTAATTACCATCGGCCGATCGAAAAAAAAAGGGTTTCGCTCGCGTGGTGATTACAAACGCAAGAATGAGGGCGACGACCTGGGACGAAACAGCGGCGCACGAGATGACAATGGCGCGCGCAGGATGAAGGGTTCGACGCGACGGCGGCGAAGTCGCAATACAATGGGGGAAACGAGCGGCACGGCGGCAATGGGATGGGGACACGATTCGAAGAAGCAGGTGGCACGAGGCAACTCGCGACTCGAGGTGAAGGCGAGGCGACTCGTGTGGGTCTCGAGCAATAGCGGCCGCAAAGGATAGGCGATGGAGGCGACGTCAATTGGAAGCTCGGCGCTTGCGGCAAGGCAATGGCGGCACGGCACGGCAATCGCGCACGTAGGGGCCGCGAGCAGGCGCGACGCGAGGCGTGATTGGGGATGCGTGCGATTCATGGAAGCTTGGGCTACCGAGCTGTGGCGTTCCGACAGTGAAGGTATTCGTTTTTTTTCTTTCTTTTATTTGCTTCTGATTCAATTTGATTTGAAAAATATATGTATGTATGATATATAAAAAAAAAATATTTTGTTGAAAATAAACTGGGTATGATTTTATTTTTAATACAGTTGAGTCCTGTATTTTTAATTTGAATAGAAATTGAAACCAATTTCATTTTTATGAATATACATATGAAGTTTCGAAAGGAATATATATATATTTCACTTATAAGCTTAAACTTTAAAAATATGTATTATTGAGATCAAACTGTTTAATAAACTCAATTAATTGTTTTAATTACTAGAATTTATTTATTGATGGAAATTTAGTTGAAATAAATTTATAAATGAATATTGGTTGTCCAATCATTCAAATATAAATAAATTTATTAAAGGGGAAAGTTAGTTTGAAAGTAAAATGTTTAGTTAAATAAATTTATTTAATAGAAATTTGGTTGGAAAGGAAAATAATTTTATTTAAGAAAATAAGTTGATTTAATTTATAAAAGGAAAATTTGTTAAAATAAAATTATTAAAGAAGAAACTAGTTTAAATAAACCTATCGGTTAATTTAACTATTAAAAAGAAATCACCAATAAATTAAAATTATCAAATGGAAATTTATTATTCGATCTGTTCGAATATTAATAAATTTTGTAAATATTTATACAAGGTATAAATCAAGAAAATCGAGTCAAGAAGGGAAATGGATTGCTAATAAAAGCAAAGGTGAGAACTTCTCACTCATAAGGAATTTTATTGTTTATTTAAATTTTAAATAGTTAGATTTAAAATTGTTTGACTGTGTTGATTGAATGATTGAATGATGATTGTTATATATATATTGGATGTGAATAGACCCTATACGCCGTTAGTAAGCGGAGGTTATTTATTACACCCATATACCGCGATATTCCACCTTGAAGTGGAATTGGTATTATATTTTATATATAGCAATATATATATAATGGCATATGTATA
The DNA here is from genome assembly GCA_030765085.1 of Allium cepa. Taxonomy (NCBI): domain Eukaryota; kingdom Viridiplantae; phylum Streptophyta; class Magnoliopsida; order Asparagales; family Amaryllidaceae; genus Allium; species Allium cepa. The sequence continues at coordinate 346,216,502 of CM060938.1, forward strand.
TATTGCAGTTGATTGATTTCCCGCATTTTCTTTTAGCGGATGAGACCCTATTGCGCCGTTAGTAAGCGGATATATATTTATAAAATCCCATATACCGCGATATTCCACCTCGAAGTGGAATGGGTATTGTGCTAATGTCTGTGGATGCAGGGAAACAGGTTGGAGGGATCCAACTGGATTCCTCACAAATATTTGTTTGATTTCATATATTGTGATATTTGATTGTTTATCATGGATGATATATGATGTTTGAAAAGTCGTGATTGACTAATTGATGGTTGCATCATCGGATCCAATTTTTGAAGTTTAAAAATAACGATTTTGATTTCTAAAATAATTTTTGAAAGTATACGTTTATAAAAATATTGGAATTGATTCATCTTAAATAAAAAAACGTTATAATTTTAATGTTATAAAAATTATGATTTTTGAGAAATACAATTAAAAGTTGATTTTTGAAAATATGGGATTAGTGATTTTATAAAATAGTTTGAACTGGGATTTCTGAATTTATTATAAGAAGTTTAAAAATAGGATTTATGAAATTTTTATTTTATAAATCAGAATGATGAAATTATAAAAGAGTTTAAAGATGTTTAAAGTAATAATATAAATTGATTTATATTAAAAGATTTATAAGTTGATATTTATAAATTTAGAATATCTTGAATTATAAAATGAGCTTTTATAAGTGATAGAATGATTTGTAAATGAATTTCATAAATTGGAATTATAGAATTATAACGGTGAAGTTATAAATGGAATTTTATAAACAGTAGATTTATAAGATTTGTAAAGCTAATAAAAAAAATGGAATTTGGATAAATAAATGAATCTTATAAGTTATAAGATTTATAAATTTATGAAGTTTAAAGGAACGATTTTATAAACAAATAAATTATAAGTATTTAACTTATAATATGAAATTTTAGTATATCATTGACATATGAAATTGAATAGATTTATAAAGGAAATTTATAAAAGGAAGTTGTTATAAAATGAATAGAAATAGAATTTATAAACATTGTTTTATAAATCCGCAACGACTTATTTTGATAAGGAATTATTGTAATTTATTTATGGAATTATATTCATGTTTTAGACAGTGAATAATTCTTTAAAATAAAATGAACAGAAGTGATGAAATTTATTAACAAGTATATTCACGTTTTTGAATAGTGAATATTATGTTAAAGAAATTATTTTGGATGTGATGTTTTAAATAGAATTAAAACGATCTAAAGATGTTTTAAAATGTATTGAGATTTGAAACCATAGATTTCAACATTTGTTGTTGAAATAGATGTTTTCGAGAAATATAAGGAAATAATGGACTATAACACTATTGTTATAGTAAATGATTTCCGAAAGGAAATGTTTTGTATAGTATTGGGATTTATATATCTATTTTAATTTCGAATCCCTATACTAGTGATTTTGGGTTGTTGTAACAATGTTTTACGCAACATTCGTTTTGGCCCAAATAAATATGTTTAAGTGAATGATTTCCTTAAAGAATGAAATATATACTTAATTTCGATTAAGGTATATTAAATATTTTCTAAGTATAGAAAATAAAAAGATCTGTGAATTACTTATTTTTAATAAGTATAGAAATGCTTTTCCAATATTAAGTGAATATTTGGAATTTATCTTTTTGAAGATAAATTGAAAATGAATATTAGAAATTGAATGGAAATCGTATATTCATAAATATTTTGGAATGTAAATTCAATATAGAATTTATAAATGAAATTGGAAAATGAGTTTAAAAATAAATATTGATTTATTTTTAAAGAATGGAGAATATATATCTTGTAAAGATATTTTTGGAAAATAAATAATTTGGAAAATTATTTGGAATCTGGTGATGTTGGCATATCTATTGATAGTTCAATAACCGACTATCAATATTTACCTTTAAATAGGTATTTGTTGCGATTTGTTTGAAATTGAATGCCACACTTATTTTTTTTAAAAATAAGCGCTCACTATTCGGGTTAACCGGGAAAGGACCTTGAGGTTGTATAACCCATTCCAAATATGTGATACGTCGTTATGAATTGCATTCGAAGATCGGTGTTGAAGACCGGATATTTTCGAAAACGAAAGGGTTTCTTGTTGATTGTCTCTGCATTGGCTGATCCCTGGTATTGAGATCTCCATATGTGATGGGAAATCCGAACGTGATTAGAGATTATTCGGATTGCAAGGACTTCTTTGTAAGTGCCTTCGGTTCTGTTCGAGCCCGGAACAGACTTGTATGGATTGTGTGTCTGACATTACAAATTGAGATGTAAAGCCGATTTCTTTCAAATATATTTCTGTTGGTGGCGGAGAATTTATTCTCTTAGCTTAACACCCTTCTCTGAGACGTACGAGCTCAGAGGTTATATAGTTGAAGTTATCAGCGATATATTCCCAATTTGGTAATGTGACATGCTGAGTGTAGCTGTAAATGATCATTGTGTTGATTATTGTGATAGGATCGTTTATTTGATCATCTATCTTTGTGATCATTTCTATGATCATTTGTTGACCCAAAGCATTGCTTTTGTATGAAGTATGTTTTTGTGGACGTGACTTCGTCGAGCCTCACACCCCGGAAATGGTCAAAACAGGAAAGATGCGGCAAGGTTATGAGGGGTAGCTCCCTTTAGGGTATGTGCATTTCCTTCTGGATAGAGGTGGTATCATGGTATGGAGCCCAGATATTTAACCTATGTGGTTACTACGAATTTATTACTTTGTGGTTGTTGGTTATCGGGATCCCGTGAGAAAGGTCGTTTACGATCGGGGAATGGCGTGCTCGTGTCAGTAGTTACCCAGTTAGGGGTAACCCGGCCTTGTGTTGGCAGAGTTCCGGTTTGTTTCTCGGGAATGTCCTTCCAGAGGCATTCTCATGTGGCAATGGGAAGTTCCTTGGCCTGACCATTTATTGGAAATCCAAAGAAACAATACAAAACTTGTACGAATTTAGTTGTAGAACCTATCATTCACTTATGGTGTCGCAACACTGTTTGGATGGTAGCTATAGTAGGCATAGTTCGAAATGTCTATGTTGGCTAAGATTTATATCTTTATTTTCGAAATAATTTTCTACACTATGCACTAGTAATAATATCAAATGCTTCTTTTTAATGCGTATCAAGCATCTTTGACTATCATAAGGAGAAATCTCCTCCGATTCTGCGTTTGCATGTGTGTGTGCACGGGAGGCCTTATGGTAGTCTCATTTTTAAAAGCATTGCGAATTGAATTTAAAAATATCTCTCTATTTTGATTTTAAAGTTAAATAAACTGTTTTGAGTTCTCACACCAGTCACGTGACTGACTCGGAGTTTATTGTTTTCCTTCCTAAACTCTGGGTGCCCACCAATTTCCACACGGGCAGTCAAGAGTTAAGGTTTATCAGGATATTCTGGATATTCAGGAATTGCTGGAGGCAAGCTGGATGGCATGGCGTATTACTAGTATATAGTATTTCTTTTCCGCTGTTTGTTGTTTGTTGTTGTACACTCTGATGTAATGAAATGAAATGTAATGTAATGTAATAACTGATATAGTTCTTTGTTTAAAGATTATTCATTTATTATTATATGTTGTTCCGCTGCGAATTGTGAGATTCTGATGTTGTTCTGTTGTTTTCTATTCCGTTCTATTCTCTTTTCTTTCTATTTTAAAATGATTTATTTTCTTTCCTCTCCATCTTCTATCTTTTTCTTATCTCTTTTCTTAAATACCTCTTTCTTCTTTCTTAAACCCATAACATTTCGGTTTTTCGGCAACGAAAAATCGCAAGCGTTACATCAGTTGTATTATCTATTGTTATAATTTGCAGGTATACTATTTATTATTATTTACTGTTAAATCACACTACCAGTTCCCTATAGAATAGAAATCGTTACAGGCTAAAATGATAGGCCTGAACGATAATTATTTATTTAATTAACTGTTTATTTAATTATTTATTATTTAACTTGGGATTGTGGGTTTGAAATGATAGAACCCGGATTTTCTTTGTAAATTGCGGATTGAAATGATATATATCCGTATCACTTGACTTAGGCTAGAAAACAATATACAGACCCGTGGTTATATATATATATATGTATGTATGTATGTATGTATGTATATATTTTTTTGGAAATATTAAATGTTTAAATAATTATTTGTTTAAAATTGGATTTAAATGATTTTTTTATATGTATAATATTATACTAGTCAAATATGTAAATAATATTAGAAATTAAAGTATGGTTTTAGCTTGAAAATTTGGATTTGTAAACCCAACGGATTTAAGTTACGAAATAAATTTGGTATAACTTGAATATAAAGCAGATAAATATAAGTTAAGTTTTCTATGAATTAAAAAAATTTAGATTTGTGAAATATGGAAATTGAAATTTAACTTGATTTAGAAAAGGAAGGCTGTTTTTGAAACAAAGGTAAGGTAAGAAATTAATTGGAAATTTGTTTATTTTGGATATGGGAATTTAACTAAATTATAAGTAAAATTTATAGAAATTTTGCACGTGATTTTATTAAGTAAAGTATAAGAGAAGTTAGATATTTTTTTATAAAATATACTTTATAAAAATCATAATTTATCGAGTAATTTAAATGACTATTTAAAAGGAGGAAATATAATTTATAAATTAAATTGGTTTAATTTTTGTTGAAACCATATTTAAGTTGAAATTTTTAAATGAAGGTATAACCTTGGGATGTATATTGTGTTTTATTATAACTTCACCTTTTTCAATATTGCAATTGATTTAAATATAACTATTTTGCAATTTATAACCACGGGTAATAATAACGTTGGTTGTTAAAGAGACCGGGATCGGATATGGGCATACTCTCTGTCGATAGCGAAAACCACTTTGACAACCATGTACGCGGTGGAGATTCCAGAATGAAGTAGGATGGTGGTGACGTTTTCTTGAGGTAAATACGTGGACCCGACTCCTGCGAGTTGGCATAAGGTGGCTAAAAAAAGAGCGATTGACGGATTAATGAGGTAGCACCTCTGATCGAATGCACTTCTTCGTATGCCATTCTATTACTTTTGTGATTGTTTTGGTGCGCACCTTTGATTTGTGAGTGTTGTTCGAGGTGGGCGGTAGCTGCGCACTACGCGTTTCCACCGGTCCGGAAGCGTAATTGGCATATCTACCCTGGCATTGCCTAGTTGTGCCGTGTCACCTACCATAGCGAGCCTTGTACGAGTTTGGTTTTCTCCCGTAGCCCGTGTGGTATCCTCTGGTGGCTTCCCGATCAGGAGGGACTATGATATTGGATGGACTACTGGGACTATTACGTGTTAAGGTGGAAAATGTAAAGCCTTAATGCTATTTAAAAGTAAGTTTATTTTAATATAGACACTATTATAATAACGAAGTATTACTACATAGTAAATAGTTTAACGGATCCTTAGAGGATGGGCGGTCCCAAGCATCCTTTAAGTTACTTGTTCTATATTACAGTACACTTGAATTTGTTTACACTGTATAAGTATGTATGTCCTAACTCGACTGTTTATGTCTTATTTTACGCTCGGGTCAGCCTGAGTTGCAGTTCAGTTTAATCCCTGAGCTAGGATTTCTATAGATCACTTTCAAGCTGCTGGCAAATTTCCTTTCCAGTTCTTTATCTAAATTTTTGGAAATCAAGACTAGTAGACATTTGGATTGTTCTGCTGATGATTTAAAACTATATTTGGATTAAAGACTATGTAATTTTTATTTAATTGAGATTATTATTAGTGGCTTCATGAACCACTAAGTATTTTTAAATTCCGCTGCGAGTATTCTGATTCTGTGTCTGTGATTCTGTGATTATTTATTTACTGTATATTTTGAGATTTGCCAAATTTTATTTACAACGCGGTATTTTGAACAATTCAAGTTCGATATGTGCGGATGCGAATGGTTGAAAATATCGGGTCGTTACATTTGGTATCAGAGCTTTGGCTCTAGGCAAAACTTAGAATGTATGATAAATTTGATTTACAGAATCACTTTCATTCGAGCTTGAATCTCTTCCTTTTCGAATTTTGGAACGTTCCCTGCAGTTCCTCGTGTCCCTACTACTCATTTTCTTTCGATTCTGGAATATCCCATAACTCCACTTCGGATGATCTTTATAGTGAATTGGCGGTCTCGCCAATATTCTAATAAAGGGGTGAAACTCCTTTACAACTAGCATTGATTAACCAGAGATTTATATTTATCCTCGGTTTAGATGCTAGTATCTTTGGTTATTCTGAACTCTATCTCTTCAGATCGAATGTAGATTTACCCCAGAAAATCCACATCGATCTTATTCTTTAAGTCATGGTTGACCCGGTTAAGGTTGCCCGCGATTTATATAAACTTATCTGGTTCCTTATTCTGTTATTTAATCATCGGATCTTCTGATTCCAACTTATCTTTAAATCAAAATTCTCTTTAATTTGAGTCCTTCAAATTTGAATCTCTATACTTGTTTTGAAAAATTTATTCCTATATTTGGGAAAAATCTAATATTATATATATAAGTATAATTTTCAGAATTTAACTAATTGTTTAGAGATAATAGTGTTTGATTTTATTTATGGTTTTGTAAACCATTGGTTTGTCTTATATAAATAATTGAACTATAAAACATGGTCATAAATTTATTTGGAAACAGAAATGAATTTAAAACAAGAATTTAAGAATTTAATTTCTGATAGTTTCAAACCTTGTGTTTAAAGTCTTAAAAGGATATATTATTATTTAAATTATTTTCGAATAGAAATTTGTTTCCAAAGAATTTTAAAGTTTTAAAAATTAGTGCTCTTCTCTTTGTCGCTGGAAAATAATTTCGGTGATGACTACAGTATCATCGACATTTATTTTCGAGTATCGAAGTGAAGAGACCACGCTGCAGTTTTGCTTTAAAAATTTAATTGATTTGAATTTCTAAAATATGACTTAATTTATAATATATATAGATATATGATTTAAATTTTATTTGACATATACTATATGCATGTATTTATTTATCTCTAAAGTGTTTGAGTTAATTGGAAATTTAATTCATAAATTTATGTTAAAAGGTGATTCTAATGATAAAATTAAATTCAAATTTTGAATGAATATTTAAACTTGAATAATGAAATTGGAAATTTTTTTACTTGTATAATATTAAATTGCATGCCAATATAACTTACCTAAATCATTCAGAAATTAACTATGTAATTGGATAATGTACAATATAAAAGGATTTTATAAATAAAATTTAGGGGTTATAGGAAATGTTATACACTTAAAGTTTCAGTTACAACAAGACAAATAGAGGTAAATAGAATAAAAAAATAATTGAATAATATACAATATCAAATGGTGTTAAAGGAAATTTAGAAATAAATTAGAATATTTATAATAAATGTAATCTACTTAATATGTGCGATAAGATATATTAAGTAGAATATATTTAATAATAATCTGGAATAAAGAAGAATTAAATTAGTTGAATAAAAGATGATTATTATAAATGACTATACAAATTTATGATTTTAGAAATTGTTAATTTCAAAATAATTGGATAATAAGATAATTAATTTGGAAATAGTTAAGATTGATTTAACTTCAGTAAAAATCAAATGAATTAAATCAATTATTGAATATTAATTAATTTAAATTGAATTTATATGGTTTAAATCAATGATTCCATTTTGAGTTTCAATTTGGTTTTCTTTCAGGGTGTTTCTTTTCTCCTACCTCCTTCCTTTTCGGGGACGAAAAGTTTTGAGTGGTGGAGAGTGTAACAACCCATAATTTTGTAAATATTTTTATTTTACTTGAAAACGTTGTTTTTTTTATTTAAAAGTAAAATTTTCAATAATTAAATTTTTAAGCTAATAAGTTTTGGTAAAAAAAAGGAGGAAAAAAACTTATTGTAATTTAAATTTAAGCCTTAATTAATGTAATATTTCTGTTATTGATTCAAATAGAAAACATATGTAGTTTATTAATGTTTGCATGTGTTCATTATTTAAATCCAATCTTTTGGTTTTTGCATACTTTTGTTTAAAGTAAAAAAAGGGTGGGTTTCTTTATAAAAATAACTTGAATTTATTACAAAATATCACGATTCCTTTTATTTCCTTTTAAATTAACGTTAGACCTTAATTTATTGCTAATATTAAAGAATTTAGTAAGTTATAAATTTTAACGTAAAGATGTTGTATTAAGTTTAAGACATTATTTACAATGATTTGTATATACATATGTGTGTGCGTTAATTTGACTTAATATTTATAAGATGGAGTTGTATGCAAAGTCATAACTTTTTTAATCTTAAACCCTTTTAATCTGGAGATTAGGTTCAAAATTGTTGTCTTTAATTTTAGGCTCATAAAATAGTGAAACTTAATTTTAACACATTTATATGTATAAGTCTATTATATATACGTATACGTATATGTTTTAATAATACTATGACCAATAAAGATATATATGAAGGAAACATCATCTTTGTACACAATCTAATATAATTGCTTTCCGTTTTATGTTCTCCTTAATTACGAAACCCATGGCATAATTCCATCACACAACAAGATTTCCTACCTATTGCTTATAATAGGAATAGAACTAAGTGGCAGTGTATAACAAGTAATAAATCTGTGCTCAATCAACTCATGGCCCTTTTAGAATATCAATATTTATATTTTTCTTGCCTATAACTTCTCATCTCTCATGCAATTCTAGAAAGAAAAATTAATACATCAAGTTATTCGTTTATACCCTCTTTGTTTCTTACCTTAGCCATCCACCTCATTCATAACTAAGTATTTCTTTTTGCCATTCAAATAAAAAGATTTATTTCCCACTTCTCATTTTTATTTGCCTAGTCTCTTTATTATTTTCCTATGTCTATCTCTTGACATTTATTTCTATATTTATTTGTCTAGACCTTATTTTATCTATTAAATATTTCTCATGTATATCTTTTATTTAATAGCTTGAAAAAAAATCAATTATACATATGTTACTTTGCTTTAATTACGCATACGCTAAATTGTTTATTTCTTACCTTTTTATTTACCTATCTATTTAATTACCATACTTTAGTTATGTATTACTCTTCCTAATCACACTAAAATCTTCTCCTTATCCCATTCCTTTTTCATTTTCATATAAGATTAAATATATATGTTTCTTTTACCTTAACTCATGACCTTTTCAATTCTAGCCTCTTTATTTCTTGCCATTCTTGTAGCCATTCATTTTCCATTTTTCTTTTTTTGTCCTTTTCTAAATTTAGCTTGCTCAAGATTTTTATTTATAAGAAAACTTTAAAATGCATATTCTGGTTATAAATTAGCGTTCATCGGAATCTAAATCTTTTGTAAATTCTAGTTTTCAAATCTTTTAGTTTAATTGAATAAATTCACAACAACTTTTATTTCACTTTTGTTCTTTAAAATAGATTGTATACCTTTTAAAAATAAAATAATGTATACCGTTACTTATGTACACTTTTGTAATAGATTCTGGGTAAATGATAAATGAATGAATAAAAACCCAGTGTAAACAAAACATATCTTAATAAGTTACAAATTTCAAGATTCATAAAGAAACTGTTTAAGTATGCATTTAAAGGGCACGTTATCTGATGGAGTAAATAATGTATATAAGAAAACGTATAAGAATTTAGGCGTCATTTTGAGCGTAAAATTTTGAGTTAGTTATTGCGTCTATAGTGCGCATTCCAAATGTGTATACCGTAACTAAAAATGGTTAAATAAATCAGTAAACGTAAATTTTGAGTAAGAGGGAAGCATATCCGTTTCAATTTTCCTTTAACCGTGACTAGCCATTTACCTTTTTAGGGACATCCCTTTTCTCTTTTGCTGCAACTATTTTATTTGGTATAAAATCTTTTATTTTTCAAACATTCATATCCTTAATTTGTGCGTTCCTTATTTTATCTATCAGTAAAACTTTCATCTTTTAAACTAAATCATCAATGCAAGTTTCTTGTCACGTAAGCAGTATATTTTTTTCCCTATCAGCTTGCCTCCCATAACTTCATTTTGAATGATTGCGAAGTAAAACTATTCCTGTAATAATAAAATATGTCAAACTTCATTTTCTATGTAGTAGAACCAAATTTCAGTTAAATTTGCTTTATATTTGCAACTAAATGAAATTTAACCTACATGGCAGAAAATGATAAAAACAATGCAATAACTTTAGATATCACATGCATAGACTGCTAATTTATTTCAGAAAGAAACGGATACCGTATATTACATATCTATTATTTCCTACCTGAAACTATTGGCAACGTTCGAAATTTCCTCTTCAGTCAAAGCAAAGTATATTTGTTTGATGTTTCTTCCTATAATCATGCAAACCCTTTTGGAAATACTCGGTCAGCAAAAAAAAAATGAAAGAAATTAATTTAAATTTTATTTCCCCTTTTATCTCAAACATCACGCATATTCAGGGGAATGACAGCACCCTTTCGATTCATGTTCATGTAATGTTCAAAAAAAATTATTTCATTTGCCATTCCTTTATCAAATCAATGTACGTTATGTTGGATATGTGGTCCAAGATACCACTATGTTAACTCCAATGTTCAGCGACTCAAAAAGGCTAACGACTTAAAAAGAGCAGCGACTTAATTGATATGTGACTCATTGAAGTGCCACGACCTAACATCTTAAAGGCTACCGACTCAACATAGATACCGACCTAACGGTCTAAGGAGATTGCCGACTTAACTAGTTGCCGACCTAACTGCCTTAAGATAGTTGCCGACTCAACGGCCTTGAAGGGCTACCGACTCAACAACTCAAGGGGGACAGCGACTCAATGGATAAGCGACTCATCAAGTTATCAACTCAGCGACTCAAGATACGAAAGGCCCGAAGCAACTTCACTCAAGCCAGGGCCGATTTACGACTTATGCTAGGTCGTTCATGACCTAATCTCAAAGGCAAATCCAATGTCGTGTTACTTAAGCCGGAGCTTGTTAATTCATTCACGGCTCAGGACTTGTTCTCAGGAGAACATGCTTATCCCAGTTAAGCCGTAAGCCTTGCTTAAGAAATGGAACACAACTTACGACCTATCCCTAAGTCGCTGCCGGCCTATAACCTGGCTTAAGTCGCTAACGACCTTGAACTTAGAAATTTTGACTGTGCCGCTTTCCGTAAGTCACTAGTACCTACCAGTTAGTACTAAAGGACATGTGCGAGCCAGCCAAGTGATAACTCCTGATGTCTTAACCCTCCAACGACCCACGACTTATCCTATACCGTAACCCACGGCTCACGACTTACTTCAAGTCGTAAATGACGTAAGACCCAGGAAAGCTCCTCTATAAATAGGACACTAACTCCAATATGAGAGGGGGAATTTTCTGGAAGGCATCGAGACTCTGCTATCTTCAAGCCAATCTACATACCAACATTCCAAGCACACACAAGACGCTTAGATCAACTTCAAACAGAAATTCAAGACATTCAATCATGAATTCGAAGAACTTTCTCGTATCGAAGTTTTTCTAGCTACTTGTCTTTTAAAGTAAATTGTACTTGAAAGAGATTGTAACAAGTTGTAATCAAATCAGCAATAAGAAAGGATTGAAGTGGACGTAGGCTTGACTATAGGCCAAACCATTATAAACTCTGTGTTCTTTACTGCATTTTCTGTGAATTACTGTTTCTCTCTGATTCCCGTATTAACGGGTGGTGCTTTCACATCCACTACACTTACACCGAGGTGTTAGCGTCTGATTTTTGCATTAACATTTTTGGTTCTTTCACTGAGAATTGAACTCAGGCTACTGTCATCATAGCTTCGCAGAAGTTTGTAGAAAGGATTTCTCTAAAAACCAAAAGCTTATCAGAAATAATGGCTCCAGGAAGGAAGCGCAAGTCTGCAAGATCTGATGATGTTCGCGAGACTACTGCAACCTCTCCTCCTTTAAGTCAAACAACTCCAACTGTCGGAGTTACACGAGCAGAGCTAGATGTCGTTGTATCTGGGCTACATCGGCAAATTGAAGCTCAGAATAACCTAATGATGGAAAGGTTGAATGCTTTATTTGAGGCAAACCGCCAACCGACAGCTAAGGAGGGAAACCTTGCCGATGAAGTGCAGAATGTGGAAGGAAGGAATATCCCTCCTAGGCCATCTGACCCAGTGGAAAGGACATCTCCCCAAGCCGGAGGATCGGGTCCGCAACCAACCCTCCGTGAACGATTGTCAAGACAGAATTCGGAGAGAATGGCCGATGTTTGTCCCGTTGAGCCTCAAAATGATGAAGAGTATTTCTCAGGCATGGTCCGCCAGATTATGAAGGGAAGTATAAAGAGAGACGAAGATGAGAAAGAGTGGGGCTTCGCTCCGAGCAAAACTCCATTCACTGAAAAGATCTTAAAAGCAGAATTCCCAAGGAAGTTTGTCCCACCAACTATTCCAACTTACAAGGGAACGAGCGATCCTAATGAGTTTCTGTATAAGTATGATTGGCACATGACAGGTGCCAGAGCCTCTGATGAAATCAAATGACGGTATTTTCCGGTATACCTGGAAGGAGTTGCTTTACTTTGGTTCACAAAGCTGCCGATCCGGTTGATAGACCAATTTTCTGATTTGACTCGGAAGTTCAAGGAATAGTTTCGATTGTATGCGTCGAAGGCAAAGGATATAATGTCGTTATCCAGCTTGGAGCAGAATCCTGGAGAATCCATTAGAGCTTTCTTGAATCGCTTCAACATAGCTCTCACTGAAGTAGACAACGCAGAGCCATGCATGATCCTGACATACTTGATGAGGGCGATTGATAAATCAAGTGAATTTGGAAAGTGGTTGAAAATGAAAGAACCAAATTCGCTCGACAAGTTTTATAAAAAAGCCAATGAATTCATGCGTCTGGAAAGCCTCCAAGCACCGACTAAAGTGGTATCAATAGGGGCTGGAAATAGTAATGCTACTCCGAATAAGAAGGAATCTGGCAATCAGAAAAGAGGGAACGATGGTCGGAAGAGGCAGGAAGATGCAAAGAAAGGTCGTCCCTTCAACTTCACCCTTCTAACAGATACCCCGGAGAACATCTACTTTGCGAACAAAGACACGGTCGAATCCCCCGAACCAGCTAAGCAAAAAGTTAATAGGAAAGCCGAGAAGAATGGAAGGTTTTGCCGGTTTCATAATCAACCCGGGCATGATACTAACGATTGCCGTCACTTGAAGGAGGTAATTGAGGAACTATTGAAAGAAAACAAACTCCAGCAATATGTGAAAAGGAACAAGAATGGCCCGACTTCGTCAACTCAAGGACAACAAGTTCCTGTTCATCGTCCTAACTCAAGCGAAAAGGCGGCAGATCATGAACCAGAGAGGCCTGTTATAAATGTTGTTACAGGGGGCCCTCACCCAGCTGGCAGGAGTTGGGGTGAGATGGAAAGGTATACCCATGCTTTGAAGTATGCACCGGCAGATGAAAGTGTTTTTGTGTTAGAAGATGCTGCACCCCTGAAGCAGCAGAAAACTTCCAATGATGGTATTATATTCAGTGCTAGGGATTTAATGGGTGTTGAAGCTCCTACCATTAATCCTCTGGTCATTTCCGCTGGCATTGGGCCAACTATTGTGAAGAGAGTTTTGGTTGACTGTGGAGCTTCGTGCAATATTCTCTTCAAGAAGACTTTTGATCAGATGAAGATTCCAATGGCAGATGTTCAAGCTTCATCGCTTAAGATTGCTGGTTTAACTAGGGAGCCAAAACAGCCAATCGGAACCATTGATTTGTTTGTAGAGCTTGGAGAGGGGCAGAGAAAAGTAGCTCGAAAACAGACCTTTGTTATTGTTGAAGAGTTTTCTGCCTATAATGCCTTCCTAGGCCGACCAACTCTGGCAGCGTTTAAAGAAATTCTTGCCCCATGGTGTCTGACCGTAAAATTCCCCACAAATAATGGAGTCGGTGTGGTGAAAGGGGATCAGAATGCGGGACGAGATTGTTATCTTACAGAGTTGCACGAATCAAGGAAGAGAGATATGGGGAAAGGTGCGGCGGCCCCAGTCCGCATCAAAGAATCAACCTTGTAGCAACTACAGGGGGAACCCTGCACAGGCGAATATAGTGATGCACGAAGAGAGATGGATCCCAAGAAAGCCTGTGCAGGGGAAATAGGGTGGTACCAGTTGAAGTGACAATGCCGGTACCTGTTGACCCTAAAGACCCAAACAAAGTGTTGAACGTGGGTTCGCAGCTTAATGCAACGGTTCAAAATGTTTTGATATCATTTTTGAGAGCAAATCTGGATGTATTCGCTTGGACTCATGCTGATATGTGTGGAATATCTCTAGAAATTGCAGTGCATACCTTGAATATTGATCAAAAATTTACACCGGTAAAGCAGAAAAGAAGAACCCAAGGTCCCGAAAGATCAGCAGCATTGAAAGAAGAGGTTGATCAGCTCATGGAGAATAGTTTTATCAAGGAATCTACTTATCCAAATTGGGTCTCAAATCCTATACTGGTTAAAAAAGCTAATGGGAAAAGGAGAGTGTGTATTGACTTTTCATATCTAAATAAAGCATGCCCCAAAGACTGCTTCCCGTTACCCAGGATTGACCAGTTGGTGGATGGAACGGCAGGGCATGAATTGCTATCTTTTATGGACGCCTACTCCGGATATAACCAGATCATGATGCATGAACCAGACCAGGAGGACACAAGCTTTATCACCGATGTTGGCCTTTACTACTACAGAGTCATGCCTTTCGGACTTAAGAATGCAGGGGCAACTTACCAGAGACTGGTTAATGCAATGTTCAAGCCATAGATTGGCAAGACCATGGAAGTTTATGTCGATGATATGAGGGTAAAATCAAAGAAAGCAGCGGACCATATGGATCACTTGGCAGAAATGTTCTCAATCCTCCGAAAGTACGGTATGAAGCTGAATCCTTTGAAGTGTTCATTTGGGGTAGAATCTGGAAAATTTCTGGGTTTCATTATGAGCGCAAGGGCATTGAAGCTAATCCGGCTCAGATAACCGCCTTAAGAGAAGTCAAAGCTCCTAGAACGAAGAAGGAATTGCAAAGCCTCAATGGAAAAGTTGCTGCCTTGAGTCGGTTCATTTCCAAAGCTACTGATAAATGCATTCCATTCTTCGATGCTCTAAAGAAAGGAAGAAAAAACTTTGAATGGACTCCTGAATGCCAGAAAGCTTTCGATGAGCTGATTCGTCATATGGAAACGCCTCCTATACTTTCTAAGCCTAACAGCGGTGAAGATCTTTTTGTATATTTGGCAATCTCATCTCATGCCCTCAGTGCAGCTTTGGTACGGGAGGGTGCGAGAATTCAGCGCCCGGTCTACTATATCAGCAAGAGATTCACTGGGGCAGAATTGAACTATTCAAAGTTGGAAAAGCTCGCCTGTTGTCTATTGATCGCATCAAGAAAACTGAGGCCTTATTTCTAAGCTCATCCCATCAAAGTGCTCACCGATCAGCCCTTGAAGCAAGTCCTGTTCCGTCCGGAGACTTCGGGTCGCCTTTTGAAATGGAATATTGAACTCAGCCAATATGACATCACTTATCATCCACGAAGAGCAATCAATGGACAAGCTTTGGCAGACTTCATTACAGAATGTACAGACAAAGGCGATAGTGAGGATGTGGTGACCGATAATCCTTCAATCCGGTGGAAATTGTATGTTGATGTGCAAGAAACGATTACTGTTCTGGGGCCTGGGTTGTACTTGAAATCCCTGAAGGACGGTCACTGTGTTATGCTTTAAGGTTGGAGTTCCCTTCGACAAACAATGAAGCAGAGTATGAAGCTCTTATTGCCGGATTAAGAATCGCTAAAGAACTGAACATCAAGGCATTACAGATCTTCAGTGATTCACAGCTTATCGTGTGTCAAGTCAAGAAATAATTTCAAGCCAAAGGAGGGAAACTACCCACATATTTGTCCAAGGCCTGGGAGCTACTTGATGATTTCGACCACTACACAATAAGCCATATCCCCCGGGAAGAGAATATGAAGGCGGATTCTCTCGCAAAGTGTTGTAGCACTGGTGAAGCTTTGTTATTGGGATTAGTCCCTGTAGAAGTCCTATCAACTCCAAGCATTGACGAAATGGATATAGATTATGCCATGACCGTATCTCAAGAGAAAAAATCATGGATGACACCGATAAAGGAGTATCTGCTCAACGGATCTGTGCCAGAAAATTCAAGAGAGCGCCGGAAACTGTTAAGAAAGACCTCAAGGTATATAATTCAAGATGGCCGATTATACCGACAAGGATTTTCGATGCCATTACTCCGATGTGTAACTGAGGAAGAAGCTAAGACAAGTCTAGCCGAGGTGCATGGAGGAGAATGTGGAGATCATACAGGTGGTCAAACTTTAGCAAAGAAAATTCTCCGTTATGGATACTTTTGGCCGAACATCAACCAAGATGCTGCTGACTATTCCATAAAGTGTGACAAATGCCAGAGATTTGCAAAAATCCCAAGTGCACCTTCCACTGAGATAACACAGATCGTCAGTCCTTGGCCATTTGCTATTTGGGGGATGGATCTCATCGGGCCTCTGCCAACTGCAAAATCCGGAATCAGATATGCTATTGTTGCTATAGATTATTTTACTAAATGGACTGAATCTGAACCTTTAGCTACTATTACTTCTAAGAAAATGATAAACTTTGTAACTAAGAATATCATTTGCAGGTATGGAGTGCCTCAAAAGATAATCACAGACAATGGAACCCAATTTGAAAGTGAAGAGTTCCAAGATTTTTGCAAAAGCTTCAAGATCCAAAAAAGTTTTTCAGCAGTGGCTCATCCGCAGGCATGGGCGAGCAAGCATCAAACAACAAAAGCCCTTTTCGGAGGCACAAGCCCTCTTCGGAGGCACAACTCTTCGGAGGATAAAGACCTCAAACGGGGCATGCCAGAAGACTTTCTCAACAAAAAAAGATTGGTATGGAATGACCGGGAGCACCTTCCCAACTGGAAGGCAAGTCGCTCGTTTACTAGCCGAGAAAGTTTGCGCAGACAAGCGTCCAAGTAACTTGTGTCCGCCCCGTGAATCCATACGATGATCGGAGGCACCCTCCCAAGTGGAGGGCAAGGCGCTTGTTCACTAGCTGAGACAAACTGCGCAAATAAGCGTCCAAGTAACTTGCGTCCGCCCCTTGAATCCGGCCAACCATGAGAAAGAAACTTCTAGGTAGACTCGGAGGCACGCATTCCACCGAGATTTGAAATAAAACTTCACAAGTGCTGGAATGTGAAAAGCCCTCTTCGGAGGCCCATTTCACCATAGTTGAAATGCTAAAAGACCTCGAGCGGGCCTCGCCAGAAAAAGAGAGTTCTTTCTCGACATAAAGTTGCGGACTGATCGGTGGTACACCCCCGTGAATCCATCCAACTAAGAGAAAGAAGCTCCAAACTTCCACGCAAAAGCCCTACTCAGAGGCACACATTTCACCGTGATCTGAAATAAAACTTCACACGAGTCGAAATGTGAAAAGCCCTCTTCGGAGGCCCGCTTCCCAGCGAACAGGGAAAAGATAAAAGCCTCTCCCAAGAGGCAGAAACAAAAAGACCTCTTCCCAGAGGCACAATCAAACAAAAAGACCTCTTCCCAGAGGCACAATCAAACAAAAAAGACCTCTTCCCAAAGGCACAATCAAAAACTCTCATCAGAGGCTCAAGCAGGTTGAAACCCCGTTTTCTTTTCGAAAGGCCCACTGCACTATGAAGTGAAACTCACTAGCCAAAGCAAAAGTGCCTTTTTTCAAAAAGAAAAAGAAAAAAAGGAGTGCAAAAACTTTTCAATAAAAAAAAAAGAGAAAGAAAGAGAAGACTCCTCCAATATGAAGTGCATTTTACTAAGCTAGAAAAATACTTTCTTGAAACGGAAATATTATCCTATAAAGTATAAATGCAAACTTCTTTCAAACGGATGAGTCGTTCTCTAAAAAGAAGAGTACAAGTCTTCTTGAAATAGAAGAAGTGTTCTCCGAAACTTTGTCAATATTAAAAAAAAGATTGCAATAAACCTATGGTATGGGGGCAACACAGTATAGTCATCACAAAAATGAAGATAATACTCAATAAACATAACATAGGTTTACTGTAACCTCAAATAAAGAGGATAAAGAAACTTGCATAAAAACAGAAAGTAAAAGCGTTCTCAAATACAGATAGAAATTTGTATAAGTAAAAGAACTATTTTATTCCATACTGTGAGAATTTTATACATATACAGATTTCAAAGTAAAAGAAAGCGGGGACTGGTACCCGCACAATCTCCAGTCGACACAAGCTTGTACACATGCAAAAATGCAAAAAGTAAAGCAAAGAAGAGAAAGTGGGACTCGTCACTTCTTTCTCCCACCACCTTTAGAGCTTTCACCTGGCTTGATAGGCAATTTTTCAGGCCGACTTGAGAGAGTTGGGGGAGAAGGAGAGAAAGCTAGTGCTGGATCAATTTCCGTTTCTTTTTCGGTAACAGAAATGCTTCTCCCTTTTTTCTTGGAAGTTGCACGTTTCCTCCTCCTCTTCGAAGAAGACTCACTCCCCAGAGTAACAAGAGCAGACAATTTTATGTCATCAAAAAGGGTTCGCTCCGCAGATACTTCGCCTCCTTCAAGTCCTTCGGCCTTCTGCTCCTGCGAAGCGGTTGGATTGTCCAAGTCTTGAAGGAATCCTATTAATTCTTCCTGCGATCCCGACTGGGAAGTAGGAGTGATTTGAACGGCTGGAGGAGGAACAGCTGGAGGAGGAGAAGTTTCTATGACACTGGGCATTTTCGCTACAGAAGAAAAGCAAAATATATTAGTATCTCCCGCGAAGAAAGGAGATAACGGCTCATCGAGTCTTAAGAAATAAGCAATAAGTTCATCAAGCTCGACCGATGATTGATCTACTCGACCTGGTTCGACGTTAATATTACCTGGAGAAGTGGGCTTCCTAATGTAAACTTCATAGGCTTGTACTTCAGAGCTCTCTTCGCCTTCATCTCCACCCTGTGCACTTGTAATCTCGGTCATGACTTTAGCAAGGGGCGGAGAATGGGAACCGGAGCCTGTGATATCAACGTCGGCCGAAACTGAAGGAGGGACAGGGGGAATTAATGGTGTTTCTTTCTCTGGATGCTCCTCTCTCACCGTCCCAGCACGCTCTCTAGCGAGTTGCTCTTTTCCTATGGCAAGGGCTTCTCGAGCTCCGTCATCTAGATAATGTGCCTCAAGTTCTTCTTCGGCATACCCAGCATCTTTGAGCATATCATGCGCAGCTTCCCATACCTCAGCCAAAGTGATTTCATATTTGGGGCCCAAAAATGCTAGACTACCACGCCCTAAGACACTTTGCTAGTAGAAGTCAAACAATGTCGAACTGATATCGGCTTTAGTGGCTTGATGAGCTTCTTCAGCTGCAATTTTACCGACAACTGCCTCGTCGCGCTCTTTCTCAACTATAGCAAGTTGAGTTTTTAATATCTCAATTTCGAGGTTTTGGGAGTTGGTCTGTTGTTGCAACTGTGCAACTTCAGCGCAAGAATCTTCTATAACCTTTTCCTGCCACTTGAGTTTATCTTCGGCCTCTCGTTGGCTAGCATGAGCATCCCGCACTTGTTGCAGAAGCACACTTTCCCTTTGAGAATAGGTAGTGGAGGAAGTAGCAAGCTCCTCTATAAGTTTTCCAACATCCGCTTCAAGTTTTTCATTATAAGCAGCAATGCTCCTCATCTCCGCGTCATGTTGATCAAGAGTTTTTTGCCATTCAGATTTATCATTCTCCATGGTCAACATAGGCTCAAGGTTTGCACGATTCACTCTCTGGAGTTCGTCAACAAGTTTCTGCCAATTCGACATTCTCTAAATATCAAGCTTGACAGCATCAAGATTTTGCAACATGGCTGGTTTGTCGATTGGAACCAGATCAAGATCAAAGCGAACTCCCTTCAAGCACCAGTTGGGAAATCGGTTTTTAAGAGTAGCTGGGCCTGTTCCAACTCGATATGAAGGGCTGCTAATAATCGTCTGAATATCGGTACGAGCGAGAGCGGGAGATTGAAGAGGCACCGAAGCGATGGGCTCTTCAGGAATGTCAGATGATTACTTTTCATCATGCTTGGTCCGTTTGCTCGAATCTTCGACAGCATGGCTTTTCCCTTTGTCATTATGGCATTTCATTTAAGGGAGTCATCCTTTCTGTAGGAAGAGTCGTGACGTTCATCCCCTCTCCCGTATCTTTCTTCGTATGTTCTTCTCTCTTGAGCTTTTCGAGCAGCCCTCTCTTCTTCAGTCTCCCTATGAGGGGGAAGATAGCGCCTGTAATCATATTGGCCGCGTCTTCCATACTGCTTAAAGTCATCATAATATGAGCCACTTCGCCCCATTGGAGAACCTGAAATAAAAGAAAAAGCATAGCTTGAGAATCTTCAAATTGCAAGGAGTTAAGTTCATATTAGCGCCAATAAATCCTAAGTGTGTGTGGTGTGTGCAAACTACATGCGCCGAACTACGAACCGCTCCTCGGTTGGGGGGTGATGATAGATTTTACGGCCAATGTCGATTCTTGAGCTGGAGGGGTATGTTGAAGAGAAGATGTCGCTTCAACCACTGGAGATACGATTTGAGCAGCGGAAAGATCATCTTTAAAGAGTTCTTGAGACGTAACTATAAAGTCGCTCAACCTTTCGAAAGTGTCATTACCACTGTGTTCAACAGGGCTCCTCACTTCAACTCCTTCATCAGTAATCTTCCCAGTTTGCTGAAGATCTTCCTCTTCTTCGATAACTGGAGTAAGAGCAAGTTTACAAGATGGCCCCGCAATGTCAGCTGGAATGGAACATTTTACCAACGAAGCCTCAGTTATAAGTTCCTTCGGTACAGGTTCGTCAATAGAAACTGGGGCATCTAATGCCTTATCTGGGGAATCAGGGACTTCGTGAAGTTGAGTAGAGCGGGAAGAATGTAGAAGTTCAAACTGATGTAGAAACTCATCCTTCAACAGAAATTTTATACTCCTCTCCTCAGCAACCACGGCATTCAGTCTTTCAAAAATTTGCTTGTGGCCTGGATCTCTAGAGAGGGGAGGAAGTGCTGAAAAAGGAAAAAGTAAAATTAGCACTTAGCAACTCAGATCTCGAGGAGCTCAGGAATGGAAAAAATAGAAGCAGTTAATCTTACTTCCTACTTTCCAGATAGAATAAAATCCTAGGGGGCAGCGAACAAAGAAAAACTGATTCAAGAAGCCATGTGCGCTTTCGGAGAGATCGGTAATGAGTTTGCGATTCCTAGCGCTTCTTACAAAAGTAATGGAGGGATGATCTTTATTCTTAGCAAATGAGCATAAGTAGCAAATTTCTTCGAAACTCGGCAGACGATCAAGAGTTCTCCTAAATAAAACACATAACCCCATCAGGATAGCATAGCCATTGGGATGTAGTTGAAACGGAGAGATGGTCAACCGAAGGAGAAGCATTCGAAGAAAATCGTTAAAAGGAGGAATTGCTCCACTTAGACACATCTGGCGATTGACTGCTACAAAACCACGAGGTGGACTGTCGGCAGTATCATTCGGCCCGGGAAGTAGAGCATCACTCTCAGTGAGGCCAAATTGAATGCGTATTTGGTTAAATGCTTTCTAGGTTAAGGTAGTCGGAGTTCTTTCTGGAGGATTCACTATGGGAATAGCTGTCTGAAAGATCTCTCCCGCTCGAGCTACCACTTCTTCTTGATATGAAGCCATTCTACATAAACAAATGGATATTCAAACATGAAGGTGCACGTTTCCTAAATGTGTGAAGTGCGGTGTAAAACTAACAAAGCAACAAGCAAATGTAATTGAAATTAAACATATGTCCATTGCAGTATTTCAAGACTTGTCGCTTTAAGTTCAAATACAAGTGCAATATTAATGCAAACAAATCGACTTTAGTTGATTAACATTGTTTTAATGCTTCACTTGGGTTTGTTGAATCACAGCATTTCATACAATTTCTTTAAGTTAATTATCCATTATCGACTAATCTTTCATTTGATGTGGGTAATCAGTGGCAGTATATTCGCCCTAGTTTTTTGCAAATGTTGCATTTAACAGGCTATTAGCATCAAATTTGGTATAATCTGTTAAGAAAGCATAGCAAAGTCATGCAAGTTATTTCGGCAGTTCAAAGTTCGAGTTGGGAGTACAATCAAGTTCTATCAATATCTTGAAGTTTCAAGTTTTTTTCAAGCCATGTAGTCGTAATCCAAAAGTTCTCCAAGTCCTAAGTCGTCCACGACCTAAGAGGTTCCCTGCGAGTTAAGTTAAGTCGTTTTTTTAAGTCTTAAGGAAAGGTATCGGTTCAAAATGGCATGAATTTCTCCAATTCCTGGCTCGGCTGCGACTCAAAGCCTATGTCGCATCCATTTGAGTCGGTCAAGAGTTAAGTCGTAAGGCTTCTAAGTCGCCCAAAAGTGCTGGGTCGTATGCTCCACTTTACTCAACCAGCAAACTCCTTATCTAATCAGTAACCCCTCTTAACCCGTTAACCCATTAGCCTCTCCATCAACAAAAGTCCTTATTTTCTCATGGTGCCGGATCATTCAAAATCATCCAAATTCAATGCTTAGCCATCCTAACACAAATCAAAAATCAGTTGGCCCGAAGTGTTGCAACCCATCGACGTCATCTCGTTAATCATTTAAAGCCGAATCAGACTAATTCAGGTTCAACAACTATCAGTGTAACAAGATTCACGACGAAGCATTGCGCGAGAGGTGATTTAAGATTCAAAGGTGGAATTCACGAATCAGTGATAGTAAAGGATCGGGAAGGGAGCAAGATCACTTACGCAATGTAATGGAAAGGATGGATTGTTGATCAACTAGCTTGGATTCGCCTTCGGAAAAGTGAGAAGTCGTTAATGGCAGAAAGGGATGATAAAGCAGTAAAGTGAGAAGGAAGAGGCGACTGGACAACTTATATACGAGGTAGGGGAGAAGATTGAAGGACGAGCGAGTTAAAAAGCCTCTTTGAGTCGTTCACGACTCAGGAACTAGATCGAAGCACACGACTCATGACTTAAGCGTGTACTTCGAGGGGCAATTGTTAACTCCAATGTTCAGCGACTCAAAAAGGCTCACGACTTAAAAGGAGCAGCGACTTAATTGATATGCGACTCATTGAGGTGCCACGACCTAACATCTTAAAGGCTACCGACTCAACATAGATACCGACCTAACGGTCTAAGGAGATTGCCGACTTAACTGGTTGCCGACCTAACTGCCTTAAGATAGTTGCCGACTCAACTGCCTTGAAGGGCTACCGACTCAACAACTCAAGGGGGACAGCGACTCAATGGTAAGCGACTCATCAAGTTATCAACTCAGCGAATCAAGACACGAAAGGCCCGAAGCAACTTCACTTAAGCCATGGCCGATTTACGATTTATGCTAGGTCGTTCACGACCTAATCACAAAGGCAAATCCAATGCCATGTTACTTAAACTGGAGCTTGTTAATTCGTTCACGGCACAGGACTTGTTCTCAGGAGAACATGCTTATCCCAGTTAAGCCGTAAGCCTTGCTTAAGAAATGGAACACAACTTACGACCTATCCCTAAGTCGTTGCCGGCCTATAGCCTTGCTTAAGTCGCTAACGACCTTGTACTTAGAAATTTTGACCGTGCCGCTTTCCATAAGTCGCTAGTACCTATCAGTTAGTACTAAAGGACATGTGCGAGCCAGCCAAGTGATAACTCCTGATGTCTTAACCCTCCAACTACCCACGAGTTATCCTATACCGTAACCCATGGTTCACGACTTACTTCAAGTCGTAAATGACTTAAGACCCAGGAAAGCTCCTCTGTAAATAGGACACTAACTCAAATATGGGAGCGGGGATTTTCTGGAAGGCGTCGAGACTCTGCTATCTTCAAGCCAATCTACATACCAACATTCCAAGCGCACACAAGACGCTTAGATCAACTTCAAATAGAAATTCAAGACATTCAATCATGAATTCGAAGAACTTTCTCGTATCGAAGTTTTTCTATCTACTTGTCTTTTGAAGTAAATTGTACTTGAAAGAGATTGTAACAAGTTGTAATCAAATCAGCAATAAGAAAGGATTGAAGTGGACGTAAGCTTGATTATAGGCCGAACCACTATAAACTCTGTGTTCTTTACTGCATTTTCTGTGAATTACTGTTTCTCTCTGATTCCCGTATTAACGGGTGGTGCTTTCATATCCACTACACTTACACCGAGGTGTTAGCATCTGATTTTCGCGTTAACACACTGCAAAAATTAACTATTTGATTTAAATATTCTTTGCCTTATAAACGCAATAATTCAACATCACATATCAAAGCAAAAATATTTGCTTACCTTTTACTTCCCATTCGATTTGCACACGTTACTTTTCCTTGCGTGCAAAGCTTCTGCCTATAAATACAAACCTCATATAACATTTCCGCACCTCAAAATTTTCTGCATCTCCATTTGCTTCTTTCTTTTTCGTAAGCAGGGAAATTAGGTAATGGTTTTATTCATTTTTTTCCTTCCTTCTTCTTTTTGTTTGTTATATTTTGTCGTCCACTTCATGCTCATCTACACCCTACCTTCCTCTCTCCATCTAGTGAAGTGGTCAAGTCAATATTTGATTCCATTCGTTCAGTTTATTTTGAAATTTTGTGTTAAATTTTACTTAGTTTTGATGTTGAATTTATTCGTTTCCTTTTCAAGAATAAAAAAATCTGGTCGCAGCCTTCGCAACTATTTGATCGTGCTTCTGTGCATTTTCTTTTCAAAGTGTTACCATCATTCTTGAATCAAAATCTTCGACGGCAATAAGGTGAGTATTTCTCACCAGACAAACATACTTGTATATCTGTGAATTAATCACAAGTGTAATTGTAAATTTATTTTATTTAATTTTATCTGCCTGTGATATAAACTTATGATGTTAAAACCCCATTATTTAATTGACACCTCATCAGTTGTATTATCTATTGTTATATTTTGCAGGTATACAATTTATTATTATTTACTGTTAAATCACACTACCAGTTCCCTATAGATTAGAAATCGTTACAGGCTGAAATGATAGGCCTGAACGATAATTATTTATTTAATAATTTAATTATTTATTATTTAACTTGGGATTGCGGGTTTGAAATGATAGAACCCGGGTTTTCTTTGTAAATTGCGGATTGAAATGATATATATCCGTATCACTTGACCTAGGGTAGAAAACTGTATACAGACCCGTGGTTATATATATATATATATGTATGTATGTATGTATGTATTTTTTTTGGAAATATTAAATGTTTAAATAATTCTTTGTTTAAAATTGGATTTAAATGATTTTTTATATGTATAATATTATACTAGTCAAATATGTAAATAATATTAGAAATTAAAGTAAGGTTTTAGCTTGAAAATTTGGATTTGTAAACCCAATGGAATTAAGTTAAGAAATAAATTTGGTATAACTTGAATATATAGCAGATAAATATAAGTTAAGTTTTCTATGAATTAAAAAAAGTTAGATTTGTGAAATATGGAAATTTAAATTTAACCTGATTTAGAAATGGAAGGCTGTTTTTGAAACAAAGGTAGGGTAAGAAATTAATTGGAAATTTGTTTATTTTGGATATGGAAATTTAACTAAATTATGAGTAAAATTTATAGAAATTTTGCACGTGATTTTATAAGTAAAGTATAAGAGAAGTTAGATATTTATTTTATAAAATATGTTTTATAAAAATCATAATTTATCGAGTAATTTAAATGACTATTTAAAAGGAGGAAATATGATTTATAAATTAAATTGGTTTAATTTTTGTTGAAACCATATTTAAGTTGAAATTTTTAAATGAACTAAGGTATAACCTTGGGATGTATATTGGGTTTTATTATAACTTCACCTTTTCAATATTGCAATTGATTTAAATATAACTATTATGGAATTTACAACCACGGGTAATAATAACGTTGGTTGTTAAAGAGACGGGGATCGGATATGGGCATACTCTCTGTCGATACCGAAAACCACTTTGACAACCGTGTACGCGGTGGAGACTCTAGAGTGAAGTAGGATGGTGGTGACGTTTTCTTGAGGTAAATACGTGGACCCGACTCCCGCGAGTTGGCATAAGGTGGCTAAAACAGGAGCGATTGACGGATTAATGAGGTAGCACCTCTGATCGGACGCACTTCTTCATATGCCATTCTATTACTTTTGTGATTGTTTTGGTGCGCACCTTTGATTTGGGAGTGTTGTTCGAGGTGGGCGGTAGCTGCACGCTACGCGTTTCCACCGGTCCGGAAGCGTAATTAGTATATCTACCCTAGCATTTTCTAGTTGTGCCGTATCACCTACCATAGCGAGCCTTGTACGAGTTTGGTTTTCTCCCGTAGCCCGTGTGGTATCCTCTGGTGGCTTTCCGATCAGGAGGGACTATGATAATGGATGGACTACTGGGACTATTACGTGTTAAGGTGGAAAATGTAAAGCCTTAATGCTATTTAAAAGTAAGTTTATTTTAATATAGACACTATTATAATAACGAAGTATTACTACATAGTAAATAGTTTAACGGATCCTTAGAGGATGGGCGGTCCCAAGCATCCTTTAAGTTACTTGTTCTATATTATAGTACACTTTAATTTGTTTACACTGTATAAGTATGTATGTCCTGACTCTAGTGTTTATGTCTTATTTTAGGCTCGGGTCAGCCTGAGTTGCAGTTCAGTTTCATCCCGGAGCTAGGATTTCTGTAGATCCCTTTCAAGCTGTTGGCAAACTTGCTTTCCAGTTCTTTATCTAATTTTTTTGAAATCAAGACTAGTGGACATTTAGATTGTTCTACTGATGATTTAAAACTATATTTGGATTAAAGACTATGTAATTTTTATTTGATTGAGACATTATTAGTGGCTTCATGAACCACTAAGTATTTTTAAATTCCGCGGCGAGTATTCTGATTCTGTGTCTGTGATTCTGTGATTATTTATTTACTGTATATTTTGAGATTTGCCAAATTTTATTTACAGCGCAGTATTTTGAACAATTCAAGTCCGACATGTGCGGATGCGAATGGTTGAAAATATCGGGTCGTTACAAAATTTATTTTCAAAATATTTATATGGACCAATAGTGTTTGTATATATTTCCTATCATATAGTCATATGCTACGGATATTTATCATTTTAACCTGTACACTAAATATATACGGGTGTATATCATTTCAACCCATAATCCCAAATTCAATTAAATGAAAATCGCTTGGGTTTATCATTTCAACCCATAATGATTTTCTCCTATTCTAAAGTCCGTTCGGGTATGTATCATTTCAACCCATAATGATTTCTATACTAAGAGGGAACTTGCAGAGTGATACAGATATGAAAATAATAATAACAGCAGGCACATATCATCAAAATAAATATAAACAATAGGATATGGTGTCATATCCCATAAGTGAATAGTTATAGATAATAGCATATATAACAATTTAAATAACTACAACCTCATATTTCAATTGTCGTTTCAATTGAAATCAAATTTAATAAATAAAAGAACGTTAATCGTGATTTGATTGTTCACCTTCGAGGTTAGAGATGAACGAGAATGAGAGGAGTTACGAATCCAAGCATGAATTCCAAAGTAAATCAGGATTTGTACAATTTGACGAGCAAAGCTGATAGATATGAATCGATGAGAATGAATAAATTAGCTCGATATTAATGAAATATATATATATATATATATATATAAACTTTCAAAAATCCATTTAAACATTTCAAATTTATATCAAATTCAAACAAAAATTAAATTAATTATATATGTACATATATGTATTTATAAGTCTTTTTTTTTAAATAAAACCACATATAAGTCACATATCTGCGTAGTATAAATTGAAATAAATTAATATATATACTTATAATCAAATACGTAAACAACCTATATAGCCATTCTATGCAAATCTATATAAAAATCAGTAACAAATTTTAAAACATATACATATTAAAATCTATGTATATACAATACTGTACACAGTATATAAAATACATAAACTAGCATTTGTACCATTATATAAACAGACATATTAAAGAATAACATATCAAACTTATGTAAACTTTATATATACACAAAATGTCAATTCTACTAACATATATACACTGTCAAACTCATATATTACTAACATTTTACATTGGAAAACTGAAATAAATCATTTATACCAAAATTTTTTTTTTTCCATAACATATTTTATAAACATAACATACCAAGCTGCTAACAAAACATATTTTGTATAAATATATACTCTGCCAAAATATTTAATAATACTATAAAAGCTATATAATTTATACGCAGAAACCATATAGCCTACATATACATAACACAAACAACTAATATATATAATAATTTGTACAACATAAACTTATCAAAATATGCAGAAATCATATATACATACCGAATAATAAATATGTGTTATGAAAATCTATTTCAAACTTATTAATAAAAACTTTAAATAACCAAGCAGATTATATATATGCTATAAAACCAACTCACCAGGATACTTGAAATCTTGTATAAAATAAAATATACATATAAATCTATGTTTTAACAAACCTTCCGTATGCTTGAATATATATAAAGCTGCAAGTATAAGAAACAGATATAATATATAAAGAAATACTTATATATAAAGAATGAAAGAAGAGAGGAAACGGTTGTGGGTGGTCGAGCATGCGATGAAGGCGTGGAGTAAAGATGAATGAGGGAAAGAGTTTTTCTAGAGAATGAAAAGAAGAAGAAGAGATATGCTTATCATGGGCAATATATATATGCATTGTTCTTATATTTTTTTTGAAAGATTGAATGCTGGTGAACAGAGGAAATAAATTGAAACAAATATATATAAAGATTGAATGCTGGTGAACAGAGGAAATAAATTAAAACTAATATGTATAAAGATTTAATGCTAGTGAATAGAGGAAATAAATTAAAACAAATATGTATAAAGTTTGAAATCTGGTGAATAGAGGAAATAAATTAAAACAAATATGTATAAAGATTGAATGGTGGTGAATAAAGGAAATAAATTAAAATATGTATCAAGTTTGAATGCTGGTGAATAGAAGAAATAAATTAAAATATGTATAAAGATTGAATGCTGGTGAATAGAGGAAATAAATTAAAATATGTATAAAGATTGAATGCTGGTGAATAGAGGAAACAAATTAAAATATGTATAAAGATTGAATGCTGGTGAATAGAGGAAACAAATTAAAATATGTATAAAGATTGAATGTTGGTGAATAGAGGAAATAAATTAAAACAAATATGTATAAAGATTGAATGTTGGTGAATAGAGGTAATAAATTAAAAAAAATATGTATAAAGATTGAATGCTGGTGAATAGAGGAAATAAATTAAAACAAATATGTATAAAGATTGAATGGTGGTGAATAGAGGAAATAAATTAAAACAATTATGTATAAAGATTGAATGCTGGTAAATAGAGGAAATAAATTAAAACAAATATGTATAAAGATTGAATGATGGTTAATAGAGAAAATAATGTAAAATATGTATAAAGATTGAATGCTGGTGAATAGAGGAAATAAATTAAAATATGTATAAAGTCTAAATGCTGGTGAATAGAGGAAATAAATTAAAATATGTATAAAGATTGAATACTGGTGAATAGAGGAAATAATGTAAAATATGTAAAAAGTTTGAATGCTGGTAAATAGAGGAAATAAATTAAAATATGTATAAAGTTTGAATGCTAGTGAATAGAGGAAATAATGTGAAATATGTATAAAGATTGAATGTTGATGAATAGAGGAAATAATGAAGAATAGGTATAAAGATTGAATGGTGGTGAATAGAGGAAATAATGTAAAATATGTATAATGATTGAATGCTGGTGAATAGAGGAAATATTGTAAAATATGTATGAAGATTGAATGCTGGTGAATAGAGGAAATATTGTAAAATATGTATAAAGAGTGAATGTTGGTGAATAGAGGAAATAATGTAAAATATGTATAAAGAATGAATGTTGGTGAATAGAGGAAATAATGTAAAATATGTATAAAGACTGAATGCTGGTGAATAGAGGAAATAATGTAAAATATGTACAAAGATTGAATGTTGGTGAACAGAGGAAATAAATTAAAACAAATATGTATAAAGATTGATTGCTGGTGAATAGAGGAAATAATGTAAAATATTTATAAAGATTGAATGCTGGTGAATAGAGGAAATAAATTAAAATATGTATAAAGTTTGAATGCTGGTGAATAGAGGAAATAATTTAAAATATGTATAAAGATTGAATGCTGGTGAATAGAGGAAATAAATTAAAATATGTATAAAGTTTGAATGCTGGTGAATAGATTAAATAATTTAAAATATGTATAAAGATTGAATGTTGGTGAATAGAGGAAATAAATTAAAACAAATATGTATAAAGATTGAATGCTGGTGAATAGAGGAAATAATGTAAAATATGTATAAAGATTGAATGCTGGTGAATAGAGGAAATAAATTAAAATATGTATAAAGTCTGAATGCTGGTGAATAGAGGAAATAATGTAAAATATGTATAAAGATTGAATGTTAGTGAATAGAGGAAATAAATTAAAATTTCACAAAATTCAATTAATTTAATAAATAAAATCACTAAAATTTTGGGTCGTTACAGAGGTCCTATAGCGTGCTAAAGCTTTTGCTGACGTGGCTTATATTTTTGTTAGGTATGTTTATTTGTTTGTTTAAATTAATTTTGTTTTCAAGCGATTTAACGCGTGTAACTTTCTCATATGAACTCCGTTCCACACGCAATTTTTTTGGTTAGGATCGTAATAAAATTTCGAATCTTTTGTGGCTGGTTTGGACGAATTTGGAGACTGTCCAATTTTTAGGTTTAAATTGAATTTTAATTCAATTTAATTTCAAAAGGTGAGTGTTTTAACCCACTCACAACTTCTAAGTTTTCTAATGTTTGTTAAATTGATTTAAGATATGAGTAGAAATTTATTTATGACTGTTTTGCATTTTGTTCATCACCTTAGTTAAATCGCATTTATTTAAATTTAACTGTTAATCAATTTTATTATTGCATATAAATTGACAGTTAAAATTTATTTATTTTGCATATAAACTGCTAGTTAAACAGTTATTTATTTATTTATTTATTTATTTTGAATATAAGCTGTTCGTTGATACCTGTTATATTTTATATGCTCTATTGATGTGTGTTTAAATTGATGATGATTGAAATAAAATTGGTTGATGATTGATATTGGGTGAATGGATGGTGTGTTCTATATTATATAAACTGCAAGGTATTATGCATTCTCATTTCATTCGGGGTTGTGGTCTGCAATGATATACAACCAAATTTTTTTTTTAAAATTTGCGGATTGAAATGATAAATATCTGTATCACTTGACCATAGGATAGAAAATTATATACAGGCACCGCGATATATATATAAAATTATTTTTGAAATGATTTCTATGGTTTGGATAGGATGCGGTTTAATAAATATTAATTTTGATCTTATATAAAATCTTATTTTATATATACATATATAGTTAAATTATTGAATTTAAGCTATGTATGAATTTATTAAATGGAAATAAATAAGTTGAAAAATGGAGTTTGATAATTTATATTTATGATTAAGTACAGGTTTAAGATATTGTACATATATAAAGTTTTAAATAGTTCAAATCAATTAAGATTGGAAATTAAATTGGAAATTTATTTGGAATTGGGCTTATTTAAAAATTAAACTCCACAAGTTGGTGTAAACTTATTAATCTTGGAAATTTTAAAGGTATGATATTTATAACTGGATTTTTATTCAGAATAATTCTAGTATAAATAAATGGAAGGAAATGTTTAGTGTTAATAAATTGGGTTTTATTTTAAATGGTTATGGATCTATTATGTAAACGTTTCAAAACTAAATAATAGGACAATGAATTATTGAATAGAAATTCCCAACCTAAGTTTTGAAATTTATTAAATACTCAAAGTTTGAAAATATTGAAATCGAAGTGTTTTTATTCAAACTGAAAGTGAATCTAAAGGTTATAGGTTTAGACTGAATTTAAAGCAAATAAAATTGTAAAGGCGTGGAAATTATTTACTTCATAAAGAAATTTTAAATTCAACTGTTTTATTTTATATATACAGTTGAATATCCAAACCATTTAAGTTTTGTAAGTTATGGTTTTAAAGGTATGAATTTCGAAGTATTATGTTTTGAAAGTTATAATTCAAATGTTTGGGTTTTAGATATTATATATTTTAAAGCAGTATGATTTTGGAAAAGATATATGTGAAATAAAGATGATATTATACTGATTTGGGTTTATAAATGATATCAAATTTATTTGGTTTTTAAAACGAAAAATGGTATCGTATTATATGGTTTTGAAATGGGTATATATTCTGGTTTTGAAAGTAAAACTATTTTGATAAGACCGCTGTAACGTCCCGCCTTTTCGCACGATTTAAACAGACACACATGTCGATTCAATCCATACGGAAGGGCAGATTGTTATGGGGTAAATAAGAAAAACAAGAAAGAAATAAAAGAAAACAGGATCTCGCAGCGGAAGGATAAAATATAATAATAAAATATACAGTTTATAAATCTGTTTACAAAACATTCATATAATACATATCAGAGTTACACATACCAACAACAATGCAGCGGAACAGTGTGTAGTGCACTAGTATAAATAATAATAATATACATCTTCGTCTTCGTCCTCCAGAGCTAAATCTTCAAATCCTGAAACGCTCGGACTGACCCGAGCGAATTTGGAAAGACAAAAACACTCGAGTCAGAACTAGAAGATCTTATGTGAGTTACATTAACAGAAATAAATATGACTGCAGTAACTCAAGAGATGCTCAGGATTTACATCTCCTAAGGATCCGTTAAACAATTTACTATGTAGTATATTGCGCTATTATAATAGTGTCTAATTGTAAAATAAACTTACTTTTAAATAGCGTTAAGGCTTTACATTTTCCACCTTAACACACTTATATATTCTCATTGTCTATACAGTACCGTAATCTCCCCCGTACTGGGCGTCGTCAGAGGGCACTCCATAGGTATGGTACAAAACAAAATCGTATAAGGCGCGCTAGGGTAGGTGACACGGCACAACTAGGCAATGCCAGGGTAGATATACCAATTACGCTTCCGGGCCGATGGAAACGCGCAGCGCGCAGCTGCCGCTCACCTCGAACAAACTCCCCACATCAAAGAAATAAAAAGTGAAGGTGGCCACCGAAAAATCCAAAGTCAGATTATAGTATCGAAGGGAAGTGTCCTATCAGAGGTGCTACCTCATTAACCCATCAATTGCTCCTTTTTTAGCCACCTTATGCCAACTCACGGGAGTTGGGTCCACGTATTTACCTTACAGGAAACGCCGCCACCAA
Organism: Allium cepa; assembly: GCA_030765085.1. Classification (NCBI taxonomy): domain Eukaryota; kingdom Viridiplantae; phylum Streptophyta; class Magnoliopsida; order Asparagales; family Amaryllidaceae; genus Allium; species Allium cepa. Next base: position 346,250,007 of record CM060938.1, read on the forward strand.
CCTACTTCATTCTGGAATCTCCACCGCGTACACGGTTAGTCAAAGTGGTTTTCGGTATCGACAGAGAGTATGTCCATATCCGATCCCGATCTCTTTGCCAACCAATCGTTATTATAACACCGCGGTCATTTAAAATAATTATACTTTAAAACCAGAATAAAATATCCATTTCAAAACCATATAAATATGATATCATTTCCTTTTAAAACCCGAATTAATACGATATCATTTTATTCCAATATATATACTTTCCAAAATCATAGGGTTTTCAAAGTAAATATTTAGAGGTCAAAACTCTTGAATATAAAATTTCAAATTATACTACCTTGAAAATCATAACTTTGAAACAAGTTTCCATCTCTTAAATGATCAAATATTAGATTACTTTTATAAAACAAAATAGCTTCTTTACATTTCACAAATCAATTCCAAATATCAATTCAAACTTCCAAATACCATTTTAATTCTTATGTTTCAAAGCTTTAAATATTTCACCATTTCAAAAACAACTCATTTGACAAACCCATATATATCAAATTCAATTACTTATTATTTAGACTTGAAATGTTTACTTAATGAATTCAATATAATCTAAGTAAAAACTTTATCTTCACATAACTGGATATTCTTTCAATTTATTATATATTCATTTAAATCAACCTCATATTCATTTAAATCACTCTACACAAAATCAAGTTGTAATTCATATCCTTTAAAAATAATAACTTTTTATTAAATTCCAATTTAACTTAATATTCATCTTCAACCTTATTCTCTTTTAAGTCATTAAAACTCTAGAATTTAAATTTCAAATAAATGCTTGGTCTCAAAAAATCAAACTTTATTTTATACTTCAAATCCATTTTATACAAAGTTTAAAAAAAACCGAAAATTACTATATATATAAATAACCAAATCAATATCCCATAAACCATATATATAGCTTTACAACACCATGAAAATCATTTCAAAAATAACTTTATATATATATATATACTGTAATGACCCGTTAAATTAATAATATTTAATAAATTAAATTAATATGATTTCTAATTTGTTTAAGAATAAATGTAGAAATTTGGTATAGTAGTTGTAACCTAGTGTAACAATAAAATTTTATGACAATAGATTTGGATAATGTAATTTGTCACTTTTTGTTAAAAGTAAATTTTAAGAAATCAATAAATGTTGAATTGAGAATATTAATAAAAAATATTAACTAAAATGAGATTCATTAATATAAAATCAGTAGTGAAGATGTCACCTTTGGTTGTAATAAAGGTGAATGCTATTAGTGGATGTCAACACTTAATAAAATTTATTTAGAATAAAAAGAATTTAAATGCATGTTTGAATAGAGTATTAAATTGATAGATTAAGCGTAAGTAATTAGAATTTAACCCCATAAGATGTGGAACTGAATGTATGAATATAATTTTGTAGAAATAGTTAATTAACAACTTATTTGTGCATACCCAATTTAATATAAATAACAAAAGGGCTAGCACTTGATGTGCCTAAGTATTAATATATTGGAACTATAATAAAATAGAGAGTTTGGTAGTAAATAGAAATAAAAAGACCGTTATTAACTAGTAAATTAATAAATGGATTCTAACAATAGGTAGTAATTAATGTGTGTATATTGGGCATTTGCGGATTACCAATTTTTCTACCTATTCATATAATTTATTTATGTAAATCTAAACCTATGGCAACATTTTGTTAATAAATGTTGGAAGTGAATTTGAATATATCAAAGGATAACAAGTGTTTAGGTTAACCATTTATTTTATTTAGTTAAGAAGGGAAATAGATTGAAATAAAGCTAATTTAATTTTTTTGGTTGTTAATGGGTATAGTTAAATAAGGAGAAGTTATAGGAAATAAAACGCGCACTAATGAGATGTAATATAATTCCAAAGTTATTTATACCCACAAATAGGTTAATTACTGTATAGAAAGAGTCTAAATCAATAAATGAATTTATTAAGATTACATTTATAACCTTTATGCTGATTTAAGTTCAATTAATTTATTTGATTAAATAGTGCAGTAGCGTAGTTTTGTGCGGTAGTTGAAATAGCTAATTCTTTTAGGTGAAGTTAAGGCTAATTCTATGTATATATTTGACATATTGTTGATATAGATTCTAGGAAGCAGGATCTATTAATTAAATGGAGTATTAGATTCAATAATTGCATTTATCGCATAAATAAAGAGAATATAACGGTTAAATTTGGCGTTATTGAAATTAAAAAGGAATGGGGGAATAATAATTTGAAATCATTGCAATAGATATTAATTTAAGGTTACCTTAAATAAATTAAGGTAATAAATGGAGGATAGTGTAAATATCTTTATAATACGATGATTTGTGTAGTTAGGGTAGTTTTGATTTGTCACTTAAGATGGAGGATTTTTATAAAATGTAATAAATGCAGTTTAAATTAAGGCATTGACGTTTGGGTATTTAAGAAGTGATAAACTAAAATTTATTTATTTATTTGAAAATTTGAAATCCAATTTGTGGATTTATTGCAAATAAGTGAAATTTGTGTTTAACCATTACATCGATAGGAATAAATTTAATTTAAGGTTATATTAATAAAATTTGGACTAGAGAAATGATATGAATCGGTTTTAGAAGCCTTAAATATAAAATGGGAAGTAGACGAGATTTCACGTTACAACCATTTTTAAAAATCCTGATGTATGTAGAAATATTTATGAAATATAACGTAAACCAATGTTGAATCAAAAGAATAGAGTCAACACTTATTTATTCATTTAATGTGATATAACTACGAGTATGATTTATTGCAAATTACATGGAAATCTAATATATAGGACATTACCTAAAAAGGAAGAGTAGATAAAATTTATGATAAACATATTTGTATATGAAGGTTATTGATTTAAGGAGAAATTGGGCAAGTTTTATGTATTTGGGTTAAGTGCAACCTTTAATAGATAAATTTAGTTGAATTAAAAGAAATTGACATTTAATATTTCGATAACTTAAAATTTGATGGGATAAGAACATTTGGGTAATGAAGGGATGACAAATATTAGCTGTGATTCTAGAAGGAATTAAATAGATAATGGGAAGATTAAAATCAGGTTCTAAGCAATAATTATTAAATAACAGAAGTTTAGGAGTAAAGTGAGATAATTGAAAATTTTAATCATTCATATAAGTCATTTGTTTATTAATATGAGTTAGCTAATAAATTTAACTTGGGCAATACCTATATATTGGAAACACATTTGTAAAGTGTAATTAATTGAATTTGGTGAATTGGGAATGAATCCAAGGTTATAGGAATTGATGTAATACTACGCAAATAAAAGGTAACTGCATAAAATCAATGTTTCGTAATAAATTGTAATTGATAATTAAGTAGGAATGGGTTTGAATTTGACAAAAAGGAAAATTTATTATTTGCTTACCCATCTATTCAATCTATTAAATTTGATCAGATCCATTTGCAATTAAACGAATTTATTTACAAGTTAGTATGTATTTAGCTGATAACTATAAACCAATTAGGGAAATTGGGTATATATATTACCAGTTAAGTTATATAAGATAATGGTTGACTTAATTAAGGGAGTTTATGTAATAATTTCATTTATTTTGTAAGTGGAAATAAAACGTTAATGATAACAAGTATTCAAAATTTACCATCTATTTAGTATATTAAGTATAATTGATAATCAACTGCAGCAAGTAATAAATAATAAATACGTAACGTTAAATGAAGTAATATTTGAAATTTAATATTTAGAAACTATGTAAATATAAGTGCAGATGAAATTGGGGATATTTACATATTAAATATGAATCCAATGATAAATCAATCTAATTGACAATAAATAATGGAAAGTAAATTTAATTAAATTTTGGAAATTTAATATATATATATGTAGTTATAAACCCTAGCTCCATCCTATTGTCATTTGCTGTATATTCATTTCTTCATCTCCTTCTCCTCCTCAAATGGTTGCAAAACCCAGATCTACTTCAATCCAAATTTCAATGAAAATGCAAACACTTCAGAAAAATTCCACAAAAAATACATGTTAATGTTCTCGAGGCACGTAATCTACTGGTGCAATTCGTTTTCTGTTTTGAACATTCGTTTGACCAGAATTAATTCAAACAGTCCGTGACCATTCATCATCGTCGTCGCAAACTTCGTCGGATTGTCAAACCTTTTCTGGGTTTTGTAGAGTGGACGATGGGGATCGCATCTATATGGTTTTTGTGTCGATTCAACGGTTAGATCGTCGTAGATCTTCGATTAGGGTTTCTGGAAGGGGGCCGCGTGCGTTTTTGGGAATAGAAGGAGTGACGTGGCACATATATTTGTAAGTGATGAATGTGTGTCGTTTTATTTATTTTCAATTTTGAATTCAATCATCATTTTTCGCCATAACTTTCTCATACGAAGTCGGATTCACACGAAATTTCTTTTGTTAGGATTGTAATTTAATTCCGGATTTGATGACGCTGGTTTGGACGAATTCCGAGAAGGGAAAATTTTTGGGTTTAAATCGAATTTAAATTCGATTTAAATTCAAAAGGTGAGTGTTTTAACCCACTCACAACTACTAGAAGCTTTTATGTTTGTTAAATTAATTTTAGAAATGAATAGAAATTTATTTATGAGTATTTGGCATGTTTATTTCACTCATATTTGTTGAATTGCATTTATTAAATTTAACTGTTAATTTAATTTATTTGTTGCGTATTAATTGATAGTTAGAATTTATTTGTTTGCCTATAAACTGCTAGTTAACAGTTATATAGATTATTACTGAATATAAACTGTTAGATTAATAGTTGTTAAATTTAATCTGAATAAAATTGCCAGTTATTACCTGTTATATATTATCAAATATAAATTGTTATTAATTGATATTGCTTGATGATTGTGATTGGATGATGGGTGATGTTGATGGATGTTTTATTGTATTTCATAAAATTGCAAATTATCATGCATATTTCCTTTCATTCGGGATTGTGGTTTGAAATGATATACAACCGCAAAATTTTATATTTTTTTTAAATTGCGGATTGAAATGATAAATATCTGTATCACTTGACCATAGGATAGAAAATTATATACAGGCACCGCGGTCTATATATAACTATTTTATGTGATTTCTATGGTTTGGATGGAATACGGTTTATAATAATCTTAAAGTTTATATTGTATAAATATTTTTCTTCCATATATATATACATATGAAGTTGAAAATTTTGAAATTAAAAGGTGTATAAAAATCTTTATTAAAAATGGAAGAAAATTAAGAAAATGGAGTTTAATAATTTATATCATATGTTTAAATGTTAAGTTTGGAAATTTTAAGATATGATATTTATAATTGGATTTTTCCCAAAATAAATTGAAATGAATATTCTAGTATAATTTGAATTGGGAAGATATATATTTTATCACTAGAAATTGAAGTCTTATTATTTATGGATTTTATGTGAATATTCAAGACTAATTAATAGAACAATGGATCTGTTGAAAGAATAAAATCCAATTTTAGTTTGAAATATTGTTACTCAAAATGGATATACGTATATATAAATAAATTGAAGTGGTTTTGGAACTTGAGAGAGATAATATAAATTTTGGTTTAGACTTTAATAAAGAAATGTATTTGTAAAGCCATGAGAACTATTTCTTTACAAAGTAACATTTAAGTTAAACCATTTAATTCATATACCGTTGAATGTCCAAACCATTCAAGTTTTTTTTAGAAGTTATGGTTCTAAATTATGATTTTCAAAATATTATGCTTTGAAAATATTTGATTTTCAGATGTTATGAAGTTAAAGCATTATGATTTTGGAAAAGAATTATATTTGGGATAAGTGATAAAATATGGTTTTGGGTTTTGAAATAATATCGTATTCATGGTTATGAAATGGAATGTTTATTCTGATTTTTAAAGTATAACCTATTTTTAAATGACCGCGGTGTTATAATAACGATGGGTTGGCAAAGAGACCGGGATCGGATATGGACATACTCTCTGTCGATACCGAAAACCACTTTGACTAACCGTGTACGCGGTGGAGATTCCAGAATGAAGTAGGTGGTGGCGACGTTTCCTGTAAGGTAAATACGTGGACCCGACTCCCGTGAGTTGGCATAAGGTGGCTAAAACAGGAGCGATTCTCAGGCCAATGAGGTCATTCCTCTGATCGGACCCTCCTCTTCGATATTATACTTTGATTTTGGATTGATTCAGTGGCCACTTCTATATTTTGATTTTGGGGAGTTAGTCCGAGGTGGGCGGTAACTGCGGCTACGCGTTTCCACCAGCCTGGATAGCAATTGGTATATCTACCCTGGCATTGCCTAGTTGTGCCGTGTCACCTACCATACCGAGCCTTTACTACGAGTTTCTATTTGTGTCGTACCTATGGAGTATCCTCTGGTAGCTTCCCGATCAGGAGGTATTACGGTACTGTATAGACTATTGGCATTATTTGTGTTAAGGGCTATATGGGTAACCCCTTAACGCTATTAAAAAGTAAGTTTATTTTATAAATAGACATTATTATAATAGCGCAATATACTACATAGTAAATAGTTTAACGGATCCTTAGGAGATGTAAATCCCGAACATCTCTTGAGTTACTGTACTCATATTTATTTCTGTTAATTTAACTCCCATAAGATCTTTTAGTCTGACTCGAGTGTTTTTGTCTTTTCAAATTCGCTCGGGTCAGTCCGAGCGTTTCAGGATCGAAGACTTTAGCTTTGAAGGACGAAGACGAAGGAGTCGTATTATTATTATCTATAGTATTGCACCACACTCTAAATTTCCGCTGCATTGATTGTATTGGTATGTGTAACTCTGATATTCATTGCATAAGTAAAATAAATATTTTGTCAACAGTTATCATGAACTGTATATTGATTATTATATTTTATCCTTCCGCTGTGAGATTCTGTTTTGTTTTATTTCTTCTATGTTTTTCTTATTTACCCCATAAAAATCCGCCCTTGTGTATGCTTTGAATTGGCACGTGTGTCGGTTTAAAATGTGCGAAAAGGCGGGATGTTACATATACCGTGGTGCCTGTATAAAATTTTCTGCCCTATGGTCAAGTGATACGGATGTTTATCATTTCAATCCGCAATTTAAAAATAAAAATGCGGTTGTATATTATTTCAAACCGCAATCCCGAATGAATGAAATGCATAACAACTTGCAATTAATAAAATTAATCATCCATTCATCCATCAAATCATACATCCATTTATCACAGTCATCATCTAATTTCAAACAATCATCAATACATAATAGGTGATAAATAATGGTATCAATTATCAGTTTATACTCAAAATAAATTTAATAACTGTTAATTTGCAGTTTATATGCAAAAATAAACGTAAATTTAACTGGAAGTTAATATGAAATAAAAATTTAACATAACTATGACTGGTCGTTAATATGCAATTAAATAAATTCTAACTGTCAAATTCATGCAACAAATAAAATTAATTAACAGTTATATTAAATGAATGCGATTTATCAGAGATAATGAATAAAACATGCCAAACAGTCATAAATAAATTTCTACTCATATCTAAAATTAATTTAACAAACACAAGAAATTTTAGAAATTGTGAGTGGGTTAAAACACTGACCTTTTAAATTTAAATCGAATTTAAATTTAATTTAAACTCAAAAATTCGACGGTCTTCGAATTGGTCCAAATCAGCGTCAACAGATCTGGAATTTAATTACGGTCCTAACAAAAAAATCTCGCGTGAATCGGACTACGTATGAGAAAGTTATTCGAAAATTTCGATTGAAACAAAAATTAAATAAAACAAAATAAACAAATATACCCCATCACTATGCCACGTCACAGGCCACGTCCTTCTTCTCAAGTTCGAGCACGCTACAGCACCAATCCAAAAAAAAACGGACAATACCAACAGATTACGTTCTTCGAGAATTATGACATATAATTTTTTTGGAATTTTTAGAGGAGTCTGAAATATTTTTTTTTATTTTTTTATTTTTATTTTTATTTTGGATTGTAATTAGATCTAGAAATTTTGCAGCCATTGGAAGAGAAGAAGTTGAAGAAAAGAACACACACAGAGAAATGAAGATAGATGGAGGCTAGGGTTTACACAGCCTATAAATAAACAAGCGAAATAGGATAGGTGGGCACGAATCATAAACGCGCAAAACAGTTGTTGGCCCACCAGAATATTTTATATTAATTGGATACGTTACGGATTAGTAAATAAATTAATTTCTTCCTCAGACATTTACATTGAATTTTAAACGTATTTACAAATGTAAATTTAGATGCTTCATTTATAAGTTTCAATATAAATTCACAATTTCATTAAATTCCAAATTCGTAGATAAGTTTCCATTTTCAACTAAATTTCTAAATTACCGTAATAATTATCTTAGATTTTTATTCATTCTCAATAGATTTAACTATTGTAAATTGGCTAAGTTTTCATACTATAAAAATCCACATTTCAATGTATATATACATTTGAATTCCCTACTAAAATATTTTATTTATATTTCGCAATTACTTCCAATCCATTTTTTTTTTTGCATCGCACTGTTACTTAAATAAATAGCCTATACCAACACTAATTATCATTAATTTGAAAACGGGTTACCAAATTTTGGATTTTATTAATAATTATTATTTATTACTTCATTGTTTATTCAAATTTAGACAATTTAAGATGTTTCTTACATGCTGAGTACATTATTAACTTCAGCATAAAACTTCAATTTTATTTTGTCTATAAATTATAAATTAACTTTGCAGAAATCCTTTAGTTGACCTTTCATTTAATTATCCTATCTATTGGTATCCCATAGATGGGAATTCCTAAAACATCTCCGAATTCCAACTTTAATTTCAATCACATAAAATGTTCTATTCAGTTTCCAATAAATTCAATAAATTCAAATTATCATGTTCTAAATAAAGTTTACGTTATTTCCACCTATAAGCTACAAATAACAACGAATGTTGCATTTGATTTAGATTCTAAATAAATTTATTGGTAATAATTAATAATTCTCACTATTGCCCGATTTATTCCCATTCATGCTTAAATTACCACCAAACAATCATTAAATTTACCTATCTTTTATTGATTCCATAAAATCTATTTGCCCTTAGTTAGTTACTGCATTTATCAAATTCCAATTTCGCAGTCACCTTAAATACATAAATTGGTATTGCATTAACATTTAAATTTATTAGCTTATGTCAACACTATTAACATTAATTGCAATGTATTACCAATTTTAGTCACTACCCTAACTACTAACTCATATTAACCTACATTATTCCCAAGAATTTCATTGGTTTTTCTTATATTAAATTTATCAACCATATTAATTAAGGTTTTTTAAAAACAATTAATAAAATTCCCTTTAATATATACAACTTAGCAATCTATTAAGCATGGTATTATATTTCATGTAAATGTACATTTAATTACATTTATTACAATGTTATCCAAATAAATTGAATGATCTAAGTATATAACTCCTAATATCCACCCATCTTGCCTTAATCCCAAACAACATACAAATTAAACTACCCTTAATTTCAATTAACCCTATCATTACTTTTTATATTCCAAACAAATAAATTAATAATAGGTTAATTGAATCAGATTTACAATTAAACTTTAATATTTGCAAATTTTGTCAGTTTGGACCACTTGGTAAATTCAGAATCCTTTAACAACTTCCTACATTAATTTATTTTTGAATAATCCCAAAATTTTCAATATTAAAGTACAAATCCAATTTATCAAAAATTAAAACTTAAATTTCAAGGAATTTATTTATTTAGGTTTAGATCCCGTTATTCACTAAAATTGGTTGGTATTTATTTTATTCGCCTCTTTAATTGTACGTAAATTTTTCATAAATACACCTAAAATTTCATTTAATTCCAACTGCTTCCTAATTTCCATTTCTACATCTTAACACACTCTATATTAAACTTCTAGACATTGTATTACTTATCATATTAATGTAACCTTTATTTAGTGTGTTAACATTTATTTCAATTCAAATTCTATCAACCAGTTAAACTTGTAACCTATTACTATTGCTTACAAATCAAAATATTGCACCCATTGTCATCTTCTGAATGGAATTAGTCTTTATTTCAAAACTTATCTAAATTTACATTGAGACCATATTTAATCCTCTTCGATAATATTAATCCTCAATTTATTAAATGGAATCAATATATCTTACATAACATGTTTTACGCATAAATTTTTAATTAGTATTATTTCAACTTATTCCCCATATTCTCAATAATTACCTAACATAAATCTACGCTTATTTTATTCTACGTTCACACTTTCGTTACTCTCAAATCAATAAGTAACGTTCATATAAATAAATGTTATGTCAGTTTCCTATTTATTACGATTTTTTTATTTATTTATTACTGCATAACTTTACTTATTTTCTTCCAAACACTTTAAAATTAATCGTTAAAGTAACGCTTATCAATACGCATCAAATTATTTACCAAATTAAAAGGTTTTGATTTTTTTGACAAATTAATTGACAGATTAATTAGGTAATGTATACGAATTGTTATTATACCCATAAATTTACACTTAACTAATTAAATGCCTTACCTATATTCTCTATCTTCCCATTATATTTAGGTACAATACTTACACCAATTTTTATTGAAAAATTTATTCATATTACAAACAAAGGCTTATATTACCATTGTTAAATTAGCGTTCAATATATATTTATCACCTTTTATTATTTCTACTAAATTTTTATTACAAAATTCTATTAAATAAATTAAATCGTCGAAATTTACGGGTCGTTACACTCTCCCCCACTCAAAACTTTTCGTCCCCGAAAAGGAAAAAGAAGGGAAAAGAAGGATTTAGAATCTACGTATCTTATTCAAAACATTACCTTATAAACAATTAAATTTACAATATCTGTTACTTTTCTTAAAATATACAAATTTACAACATTATCTTTTTATACTTATATTTATTAGAGTTTGGAGAACATTTCAAAATATTTCTAAGTCCAAAATTTAAATATCTAAGTAGTTCCAATCACTAATCATCCAAATTAATACAACAACCATCAATTTCCTCGAACAACATACATACAATTACAAAACAACCATACAATCACACAATCAAATAGTTGTTTGGGTTCAAACTTGAAATTGTATGGAATGAAAAATAACTATCAAGTGCATCATTTACTCAACAGTCTTAGATGGAACAAAATAGATTATTTATTCATCCAACAACTTCAAATTTCCTTACCCAACCAACCATAAATCAAACAATAACAATTCAAACCAGCAACCAAACTAACTTATTATAAATTTCATGCTTTAGTTGTTTGATTTCCCTTTTTGTTTATATAGTGATTTTTTTCTCTTTCACATTTACTTATCAAAGGTTTTCTCATTCATTTTTACTTATTACTTACAATTATTCAATTCCATTAACTCGGGTCATGCTGGTTCTTTATATTTTGTTATAATTATTCATTCATTTATAATAGCATGTCCTTATTTATTTACTTTAATTCCTTAAGTTTTATAATCATCTATCTATCATTCTTACCTTTATTTATATTTACTTGGTAAAATTTCAATTATATCTTAAGTTATTGAATACAGCAAATTCATTGAATGCTTCATTACCTACTATTACTTGTACAAATTTCTACTACATTTCTTATTAAACATTTCAACTTTTTATATTTGGTAAGTTATACATGTTAAAGAAAATGCAAATGAACTTATACAAGTTTTATCTCATCTTTTAATTAAATTTAATGTTCAACAATATTACTCTTTATCTCATATGTTACAAATTTCAAATTTCCCTTTATAACTTTGCATTAAATCTCTTACCTAAATTAGAGGTTTCAATTTATTAATCACTTACCTTTTATTTCACTACAATAATTTAAACAATTAATTAATGTAAATTTAAGAATTAAATACCGGGTTAAATTTCAAATTATTTTGAAATCTTTAATAATAGTTGTAATAGCTTTGGTGTCACACTTTTTTGGTATCAACGTGAACTACCAAAAATGTCCCTCTATATATTATCAAATCTTAATAACTTAAAATAGGATCTAATATTAAACTTTTACAAATTCAAACGCCCCTAAAAGTAGGATCTAACAACAAAAAATACTTTACAAATTCAAAAAACTTCTAAAAATAGGATTTAAAATTAAACTTCCTTTATAAATTTAGAATACTTCTTTACAAATACACAAATCTTAATATCACTTGAAAATAAAAAATCATTTTTTTACCGATTTAAACATATTTTTAACTTGAAAATAAAAAATCATTTTTTTACCGATTAAACATATTTTTAATAATAGTTGTACTAGCTTTGATGTCGCACTTTTTTGGTATCAACGTGAACTACCAAAAACGCCCTTCTATATATTATCAAATCTTAATAACTTAAAAATAGGATCTAATATTAAACTTCTTCAACAAATTCAAACGCCCCTAAAAGTAGGATCTAACAATTAAAAATGCTTTACGAATTCAAAACACTTCTAGAAATAGAATCTAAAATTAAACTCCTTTATAAATTTAGAATACTTCTTTACAAATACACAAATCATAATATCACTTGAAAATAAAAATCAATTTTTTTTACCGATTTAAATATATACAATTTATAAGGAAAATAATTCACGCGCGTAGCGCGTGCCGTGACAGTCGTATTAGATAAATATATTCTTCTAACTTATATACCTCTAATTTTATTTAAAACAATTAAAAATTTATATCTTTTTCGAAAATGAATCTGCAGTAGAACTACTACAGTGGCCTTTCCCCTTCGAAACTCAAAAATGAAAGTCGATGATGCGGCCGCCATCACCGAAATTATTTTCCAGCGACAGAGAGGAAAGTACAAAACTTATTTTCTCAAAAATCTTCTTTAAAACGATTCTTCCGAATTATGTAAAATATTTATATCAGAAAATACTTATAAACAAAATTATTAATATATTTCAAAATCATTCAAAAGAAAAACCCCGGATTTAAGTTCTAAATTTCCAAATTTCATTTATCTTATTTTTCAATCTTATTTCTATTATTATTTACACTTTATTGCCTAACAATCAATCTATTGCAGCCAAATATAAATATCAATTTGAAATTTTTTATTTTATATATAAAAATATAATAGGAAAAAAAATTTCATTCACCTATATTAAAAACAAATATTATGTCGGTTTGTACTATTAAGTGTTTAGAAATCCCTATTGATGTCATAGCGTCCCATGCACCAACCAGAATTTATAAATACGAAACGGAACAAATTAACACAATATTAAAACCTTTTTATAACACTAACAAATACGCTCTCTCATATATACACTCAGTGACTCCCATAGGGTATTACTACCCTATTAATAAAGAGTCAAACCCCACAAAGCCTATATTTATCGCTAAAACAAAGCTCTGATACCAGATGTAACGTCTCGCCTTTTCGCACGATTTAAACAGACACACAGGCCGATTCAATCCATACCGAAGGGCGGATTGTTATGGGGTAAATAAGAAAAACAAGAAAGAAATAAAAGAAAACAGAATCTCACAGCGGAAGGATAAAATATAATAATAAAATATACAGTTTATAAATCTGTTTACAAAACATTCATATAATACATATCAGAGTTACACATACCAACAACAATGCAGCGGAACAGTGTGTAGTGCACTAGTATAAATAATAATAATATACATCTTCATCTTCGTCCTCCAGAGCTAAATCTTCAAATCCTGAAACGCTCGGACTGACCCGAGCGAATTTGGAAAGACAAAAACACTCGAGTTAAAACTAGAAGATCTTATGTGAGTTACATTAACAGAAATAAATATGAGTGCAGTAACTCAAGAGATGCTCGGGATTTACATCTCCTAAGGATCCGTTAAATTATTTACTATGTAGTATATTGCGCTATTATAATAGTGTCTAATTGTAAAATAAACTTACTTTTAAATAGCGTTAAGGCTTTACATTTTCCACCTTAACACATTTATATATTCCCATAGTCTATACAGTACCGTAATCTCCCCCGTACTGGGCGTCGTCAGAGGGCACTCCATAGGTATGGTACAAAACAAAATCGTATAAGGCGCTATAGGTTAGGTGACACTGCACAACTAGGCAATGCCAGGGTAGATATACCAATTACGCTTCCTGGCCGATGGAAACGCGCAGCGCGCAGCTGCTGCCCACCTCGAACAAACTCCCCACATCAAAGAAATCAAAAGTGAAGGTGGCCATCGAAAAATCCAAAGTCAGAGTATAGTATCGAAGGGAAGTGTCCGATCAGAGGTGCTACCTCATTAACCCGTTAATCGCTCCTGTTTTAGCCACCTTATGCCAACTCACGGGAGTTGGGTCCACGTATTTACCTTACAGGAAACGCCACCACCAACCTACTTCATTCTGGAATCTCCACCGCGTACACGGTTAGTCAAAGTGGTTTTCGGTATCGACAGAGAGTATGTCCATATCCGATCCCGGTCTCTTTGCCAACCAATCGTTATTATAACACCGCGGTCATTTAAAATAATTATACTTTAAAACCAGAATAAAATATCCATTTCAAAACCATATAAATATGATATCATTTCCTTTTAAAACCCGAATTAATACGATATCATTTTATTCCAATATATATACTTTCCAAAATCATAGGGTTTTCAAAGTAAATATTTAGAGGTCAAAACTCTTGAATATAAAATTTCAAATTATACTACCTTGAAAATCATGACTTTGAAACAAGTTTCCATCTCTTAAATGGTCCAATATTAGATTACTTTTATAAAACAAAATAGCTTCTTTACATTTCACAAATCAACTCCAAATAATGATTTAAACTTCCAAATACCATTTTAATTCTTATGTTTCAAAGCTTTAAATATTTCACCATTTCAAAAACAACTCATTTGATAAACCCATATATATCAAATTCAATTACTTATTATTTAGACTTGAAATGTTTACTTAATGAATTCAATATAATCTAAGTAAAAACTTTATCTTCGCATAACTGGATATTCTTTCAATTTATTATATATTCATTTAAATCAACCTGATATTCATTTAAATCACCCTACACAAAATCAAGTTGTAAATCATATCCTTTAAAAATTCTAACTTTTTATTAAATTCCAATTTAACTTAATATTCATCTTCAACCTTATTCTCTTTTAAGTCATTAAAACTCTAGAATTTAAATTTCAAATAAATGCTTGATCTCAAAAAATCAAACTTTATTTTATACTTCAAATCCATTTTATACAAAGTTTAAAAAAAACGAAAATTACTATATATATATAAATAACCAAATCAATATCCCATAAACCATATATATAGCTTTACAACACCATGAAAATAATTTCAAAAATAATTTTATATATATATATACCACGGTGCCTGTATAAAATTTTCTACCCCATGGTCAAGTGATACGGATGTTTATCATTTCAATCCGCAATTTAAAAATAAAAATGCGGTTGTATATCATTTCAAACCGCAATCCCGAATGAATGAAATGCATAGCAACTTGCAATTAATAAAATTAATCATCCATTCATCCATCAAATCATACATCCATTTATCACAGTCATCATCTAATTTCAAACAATCATCAATACATAACAGGTGATAAATATTGGTATCAATTATCAGTTTATACTCAAAATAAATTTAATAACTGTTAATTTGCAGTTTATATGCAAAAATAAATGTAAATTTAACTGGCAGTTAATATGAAATAAAAATTTAACATAACTATGACTGGCAGTTAATATGCAATTAAATAAATTCTAACTGTCAAATTTATGCAACAAATAAAATTAATTAACAGTTATATTAAATGAATGCGATTTATCAGAGATAATGAATAAAACATGCCAAACAGTCATAAATAAATTTCTACTCATATCTAAAATTAATTTAACAAACACAAGAAATTTTAGAAATTGTGAGTGGGTTAAAACACTCACCTTTTGAATTTAAATCGAATTTAAATTCAATTTAAACTCAAAAATTTGACGGTCTCCAAATTGGTCCAAATCCACGTCAACAGATTTGGAATTTAATTATAATCCTAACGAAAAAAATCTCGCGTGAATCGGACTACGTATGAGAAAGTTATTCGAAAATTTCGATTGAAACAAAAATTAAATAAAACAAAATAAACAAATATACCCCATCACCATACCACGTCACAGGCCACGTCCTTCTTCTCAAATTCGAGCACGCTACAGCACCAATAAAAAAACGGACAGTACCAACAGATTACGCTCTTCGAGAATTATGACATATAATTTTTCTGGAATTTTTAGAGGAGTTTGAAATATATTTTTTTTATTTTTTTTATTTTTTTATTTTGGACTGTAATTGGATCTAGAAATTTTGCAGCCATTGGAAGAGAAGAAGTTGAAGAAAAGAACACACAGAGAGAAATGAAGATAGACGGAGGCTAGGTTTTACACAGCCTATAAATAGACAAAGTGAAATAGGATAGGTGGGCACGAATCATAAACGCGCAAAACGGTTGTTGGCCCACCAGAATATTTTATATTAATTGAATACGTTACGGATTAGTAAATAAAGTAATTTCTTCCTCAGACATTTACATTGAATTTTAAACGTATTTACAAATGTAAATTTAGATGCTTCATTTATAAGTTTCAATATAAATTCACAATTTCATTAAATTCCAAATTCATAGATAAGTTTCCATTTTCAACTAAATTTCTAAATTACCGTAATAATTATCTTAGATTTTTATTCATTCTCAATAGAATTAACTATTGTAAATTGACTAAGTTTTCATACTATAAAAATCCACATTTCTATGTATATATACATTTGAATTCCCTACTAAAATATTTTATTTATATTTCGCAATTACTTCCAATCCATTTTTTTTTGCATCGCACTGTTACTTAAATAAATAGCCTATACCAACACTAATTATCATTAATTTGAAAACGGGTTACCAAATTTTAGATTTTTTTTAATAATTATTATTTATTACTTCATTTTTTATTCAAATTTGGACAATTTAAGATGTTTCTTGCATGCTGAGTACATTATTAACTTCAGCGTAAAACTACAATTTTATTTTATCTACAAATTATAAATTAACTTTGCAGAAATCCTTTAGTTGACCTTTCATTTAATTATCCTATCTATTGGTATCCCATAGATGGGAATTCCTAAAACATCTCTGAATTCCAACTTTAATTTCAATCACATAAAATGTTCTATTCAGTTTCCAATAAATTCAATAAATTCAAATTATCATGTTCTAAATAAAGTTTACGTTATTTCCACCTATAAGCTACAAATAACAACGAATGTTGCATTTGATTTAGATTCTAAATAAATTGATTGGTAATAACTAATAATTCTCACTATTGCCCGATTTATTCCCATTCATGCTTAAATTACCACCAAACAATCATTAAATTTACCTATCTTTTATTGATTCCATAAAATCTATTTGCCCTGAGTTAGTTACTGCATTTATCAAATTCCAATTTCGCAATCACCTTAAATACATAAATTGGTATTGCATTAACATTTAAATTTATTAGCTTATGTCAACACTATTAACATTAATTGCAATGTATTACCAATTTTAGTCACTACCCTAACTACTAACTCATATTAACCTACATTATTCCCAAGAATTTCATTGGTTTTTCTTATATTAAATTTATCAACCATATTAATTAAGGTTTTTTAAAAACAATTAATAAAATTCCCTTTAATATATACAACTTAGCAATCTATTAAGCATGGTATTATATTTCACGTAAATGTACATTTAATTACATTTATTACAATGTTATCCAAATAAATTGAATGATCTAAGTATATAACTCCTAATATCCACCCATCTTGCCTTAATCCCAAATAACATAGAAATTAAACTACCCTTAATTTCAATTAACCCTATCATTACTTTTTATATTCCAAACAAATAAATTAATAATAGGTTAATTGAATCAGATTTACAATCCAACTTTAATTATTTGCAAATTTTGTCAGTTTGGAACACTTGGTAAATTCAGAATCCTTTAACAACTTCCTACATTAATTTATTATTGAATAATCCCAAAATTTTCAATATTAAAGTACAAATCCAATTTATCAAAAATTAAAACTTAAATTTCAAGGAATTTATTTATTTAGGTTTAGATCCCGTTATTCACTAAAATTGGTTGGTATTAATTTTATTCGCCTCTTTAATTGTACGTAAATTTCTCATAAATACACCTAAAATTTCATTTAATTCCAACCGCTTCCTAATTTCCATTTCTACGTCTTAACACACTCTATATTAAACTTCTAGACATTGTACTACTTATCATATTAATGTAACCTTTATTTAGTGTATTAACATTTATTTCAATTCAAATTCTATCAACCAATTAAACATGTAACCTATTACTATTGCTTACAAATCAAAATATTGCACCCATTGTCATCTTCTAAATGGAATTAGTCTTTATTTAAAAACTTATCTAAATTTACATTGAGACCATATTTAATCCTCTTCGATAATATTAATCCTCAATTTATTAAATGGAATCAATATATCTTACATAACATGTTTTACGCATAAATTTTTAATTAATATTATTTCAACTTATTCCCCATATTCTCAATAATTACCTAACATAAATCTACGCTTATTTTATTCTACGTTCACACTTCCGTTACTCTCAAATCAATAAGTAACGTTCATATAAATAAATGCTATGTCAGTTTCCTATTTATTGCGATATTTTTATTTATTTATTACTGCATAACTTTACTTATTTTCTTCCCATCACTTTAAAATTAATCGTTAAAGTAACGCTTATCAATACGCATCAAATTATTTACCAATTTAAAAGTTTTTGATTTTTTTAACAAATTAATTGACAGATTAATTAGGTAATGTATACGAATTGTTATTATACCCATAAATTTACACTTAACTAATTAAATGCCTTACCTATATTCTCTATCTTTCCATTATATTCAGGTACAATACTTATACCAATTTTTATTGAAAAATTTATTCATATTACAAACAAAGGCTTAAATTACCATTGTTAAATTAGCGTTCAATATATATTTATCACCTTTTATTATTTCTACTAAATTTTTATTACAAAATTCTATTAAATAAATTAAATCGTCGAAATTTATAGGTCGTTACAACCGCGGTGTTATAATAACGTTTGGTTGTTGAAGAGACTGGGATCGGAAGTTGTCATACTCTCTGCCAACTCCGTAAACCACTTTAACAACCGTGTACGCGGTGGAGATTTCAGAACGAAGTAGGATGGTGGCGGCGTTTCCTTTGAGGTAAATATGTGGACTCGACTCCCGTGTGTTGGCATAAGGTGGCTAAAACAAGAGAGGTTCTCGGGCCAAGGGGGTTAGCGCCCTTTATTGGACACATCCCTTTGATACTATACTCTGACTTTGGATTGATTCGGTGGCCACCTTTACTTTTTTGATTTTGGGGGTGTTTGTTCGAGGTGGGCGGTAGCTGCGGCTATGCGTTACCACCAGTCCGAATAGCAATTGCTATATCTACCCTGGCATTTCCTAGTTGTGTCGTGTCACCTACCCTAGCGCGCCTTTTACGATTTTGGTTTTGTACTATACCTATGGAGTGCCCTCTGACGACGCCCAGTACGGGGGAGATTACGGTACTGTATAGACTATGGGAATATATAACTGTGTTAAGGTGGAAAATATAAAGCCTTAACGCTATTTAAAAGTAAGTTTATTTTACAATTAGACACTAGTATAATAGCGAAATATACTACATAGTAGATAGTTTAACGGATCCTTAGGAGATGTAAATCCCGAGCATCTCTTAAGTTACTGCACTCATATTTATCCCTGTTGATTTAACTTACATAGATCTTTTAGTTCTGACTCGAGTGTTTTGTCTTTTCAATTCGCTCGGGTCAGTCCGAGCGTTTCAGGATTTGAAGATTTTATTCTGGAGGACGAAGACGAAGATTTGTAGTATTACTATCTACTATATTATTCCACTACACCATTTGATTCCGCTGCATTGATATTTATTGGTATGTGAACTCTGATATTTATTGTATAAAGAAAAATCAAATGTTTTGTAAACAGTTTTATGAACTGTATATTTATTATTATATTTTATCGTTCCGCTGCAAGATTCTATTTTGGTTTTTTCTTCTTTCTTCATCTTCTCTGTGTTTATCTTATTTACCCCATAACAATCCGCCCTTTCGTAGGGTTTGAATTGGCATGTGTGTCGATTTAAAGCGTACGAAAAGGAGGGACGTTACATCTGGTATCATAGCTTTGGTTTAGCGATAAACCTTAGCTTTGTAGGGTCTGACTCTTTATTAATAGGGTAGTAATGCCCTATGAGAGTCGCTGAGTGTATATATATGAGAGAGCGTATTTGTTAGTGTTATAAAAAGGTTTTAATATTGTGTTAATCTGTTCCGTTTTCGTATTTATAAATTCTGGTTGGTGCATGGGACGCTATGATATCAATAGGGATTTCTAAACACTTAATAGGACAGACTGACATAATATTTGTTTTTAATATAGGTGAATGAAATAATTTTGCCTATTATATTTTCTATATAAAATAAAATTTTCAAATGATATCTGTATTTGGCTGCAATAGATTGGTTGTTAGGTAATAAAGTGTATAAATAATAATAGAAATAAGATTGAAAAATAAAATAAATGAAATTTGGGAATTTAGAACTTAAGATCCGGGGTTTTGAAATTTCTTTCGAATAAATTTTGGTATATAGTAATATTGTTTATAAGTACTTTCTGATATAAATATTTATTATAATTCGAAAGAATTGTTTTAAAGAAGATTTTGGAGAAAATAAGTTTTACTTTCCTCTCTGTCGCTGGAAAATAATTTCGGTGATGGCGGCCGCATCATCGACTTTCATTTTCGAGTTTCGAAGGGGGAAGACCACTGTAGTAGTTCTACTGCAGATTCATTTTTGAAAAATATATAAATTTTGAATTGTTTTAAATATAATTAGAGATATATAAGTTGTAAGAATATATTTAGCTATTGTTTTAAAGTAAATTGAAAATTTAACCCGGTATTAAATTCTTAAATTTCCATTAATTAATTGTTTCAATTATTGTAGTGAAATGAAAGGTAAGTAATTATTAATTGAAACCTCTAATTTAGGTAAGAGATTTAAGGCTAAGTTATAAAGGAAATAAAAAGGAAGTTGAAATTGTAACTTATAAGGAAAAGGTAAAAATTTATTCTGACGCCCCACCTCTATACCCACGCTAGCCAAGAACATTAAGGTGAATGCTGTCAACTAGCATGGAGAATAAGGTTGTTGAGGAGCGACCATCCGTGTAATTGCTTTGTGCGAGCATCGATATGTCAGATAGTATAACATGGAATACTTTATCAAGAGGAAATCCGACATAACGACACAAACTCAAAGCTACTACACAATGGCTATAATATCTTCGGAAACAAATACAGAAATAAACATAACATAAATCAGTCACAGATAATTCATATCACAAAGGCGGAAGAAGATATGAATATATATAATTAACACATGGAAGTGTATATCAGAGTAGTGGTCAAAAGGACCTACAATAATACAAAAGAATAGCAACACGTGCTATACAAAAGAATACAACTATGAGTCTATATCTCAAGTGTATACAACAAAATAAACTACTAATCTAAGTAGTTAGCCAAAAGTCAGAGAAATCAATCCCAAGTGAGAAGTCAAGCTGAAGCACCCGTAACATCTCGGTCTGACCCGAGTATTATTTAATATGAAAATAATAAACGGATCAGTCTAACTATAAATATCAGATTAAACGATATAGAATAAGAGATATGACTAAACACACAATAATCACAATGCCAAGCTGTGATATATCTAAGTAATTGAAAATCAACAAGAGATTAATCAATATCACCAAATCTGCACAAGAATCAAAGAAAATGTCATACTCCTTATTTCGTTCACCAAACCATAAATATTGACGATTATATCAATGTCAATCACAAAAGTCAATGACACACTAATTCACCAATGCACAAATATTGATAAAACCTATCAATGGAAATCACGAAAATTGGTGAAGCACAAATTCTAGAAATCATCTCAAGAAATCCAGACAATGACATACGAATTCACCTATGCACAAAAATTGATAAAACTTATCAATAGAAATCACAAAAATAGGTGAAGAAGAAAGTTCCAGAATTCGACACACGAAATCCAGAAATCACACAAAATAGGGGGGAGGCCTATCACACGAACGGGAGCATGAAAACTCACCAACATATGTATCATATGAACGAGACGCTATCTCATGGTAGCTAGCCATTAATTTTTGACACACGAACGGCCCGAAGACCATGGGGCGCTACCCCACATATGCGAGTTGAAACTCACACAAACGGGGTTTAGTCTCCCTCGTAGACAAAGAGACATCGCACATTGCTAGTCTAAATCACAAAAATGATCGTCATGATCATCAAGAAGTGTCAATTACAGTAAGCTAGTAAATATATGAGCTTAGCTTCATGTCCCATAACCACTAGCTTAACTTGATCTCCACTAGAAAATTGTCACAAGAGATTCAATCGAACAAGTCCAAGAATTAACCGACGAAGTAAACGCAAGCGTTTCATACCACTTGTTTTACTAAGTCATTTAATTAGATTTCCCATACGAGTGAGGTAAATTGTATATACTAATAGATTGGAAATCGGTTTGAGAAAACGAGCTTTGTAATAAAATAGTGTTGAAATCATTTGAAGAAAGAGTTTTGATATTTACTAATAGTATCGAAACCTTTATATTTTTAAAGTGACAAATCACAAAGAAGATTGTAGGAACAATCAATCACTAAAATTCACATACGAAGATGTGAATAAAATCCATGGAAACCGATAAAGAATCCATCGAAATAGATATTCAAAAATCCCTAAAAGGAGTCATCAAAGTCATAATAAATGATAACAACAAATAGGATCGTCACGAATCGATTTAAATTGGAAATTCAATCCAAAAAGGCAAAATGGACTCAAACAGCAGGTTCAGTCGACTGACCCTGTGCTTGGAAATATTCCAAGTTCAAGAAACTTTCTGTTTCCAGTTTCAGTCGACTGAACAGAGCATTCAGTCGACTGAATCATGCCTGGAAACTTTCGGGTTCCAGGTTCAGTCGACTGAACAGAGGTTTCAGTCGACTGAATCATGCCTGGGCTGTTTTTCAGCCTATCCAAATGAAGAGCAAACTCTTCCAGAATGCAACCGGACGAACAATGGCTCTAAGGGTTTATGCCAATCGGCAACCCGACCCTATATGCTCCTCGATGCATCACCAAAAGCATGATCAAACATCCATAAAAGGATTTCACACAAATTTGACTTAAAAACCCAAAAATTGGAATATTCACAAGACCAATCCAAATCAAGAGCACATACACATGAAGAAGTGTTAGGAATTCATACCCAACAAGCAAAGATAATTATAGTCATAAATGTGAGATAAAAATCTCACCTTTGAAATCACACAAATAAAGAAGAAGCTTGAAAGCAAAGGAGAATCAACCACTCTTCAAATCCAACTCAATAAGCTTGATTCTAAGCTTTAAAAGAAGAACATTCCCAAAGTTAGGTTTAGGAATTTCTCAAATGATAAGAGAATGAGTTGGAGAAGAAGAAGAGAAGCTTACCAATGAGTTCTTCTATTAGTTTGGAGCTAGAACTCGATTTGCAAAAGAAAACTAGGGCTTGAGTTTTAATTTCCCATCTCTCCCAGCATGGTTGCTAAAGCTTGAGTATTAGGAATTGGAAATGAAGTAAATGAGGAGTTGAAGTGGAGTTGGGACTGAATACATAAGTGGGGTTATTGGGCTCAGCCCAAACCAAAGCCCTAAGCAAAAAGTAGCAAAATTCAACTTTCTCCAAGCTTATCGAAGCTTATACTCAAAAAGGTGGCAAACAGCATTTTAAACTCAATGGAAGTAGTCCCGAGTCCTAATTCGACCGTATGCAAAAAGTAGCTTTTCGGACTAAATTCCGAGTATCGATAAAATATTTAAATAAAATATTTAAATATAAAAATCGATAAATATGCGGGTTGTTACAGACTCTCCTCCTTAAAGAAATTGCGTCCTCGCAATATTTAAGTAGAGAATATAAAGTAACAACCATAAAAGCATATTCAACCCAAAAGAAGATTGAAATAAGAAGTTCACCTCAAAGAGTATGAGAAAGTAAGTCCGGATGTGTTCGCTCAATGAACTCTCTAGACTCCCAAGAACAATCCTTAGGATTTGAAGACCATTGAACTTTAACAAGAGGAACATTTTTATTTCGAAGTCATTTGACCTCCGAAGCAATGATACGAATAGGATGTTGCTCATAAGTTAAATTGGGCGAAACTTCAATCTCTTCCACAACACCGGGCTCAAGAATAGAATCGGAATCTCGAAGACATTTCCGTAATTGAGAAACGTGAAACACGTCATGCATGGCAGAAAACTGAGCCGGTAAAGAAAGGCGATAAGCCAAGAAACTAATACGTTCAGTAATAGGAAATGGTCCAATATATCGAGGCACTAACTTTCCCGATCGACTGAAACGCACAACACCTTTCATAGGTGACACACGAATGAACACAAGACCTCCCACAGAAAACTCTAACTTCCTTCTCCGGTTATCGGTATAGGATTTTTGTCTACTCCGGGCTTCATTCATCCTATGTCGAATAAGGTCAATTTTCTCTGTGGAATCCCGAACCAAATCTGGACCTAAAACCAGCTTCTCACTGGCCTCAAGCCAACAAGAAGGAGATCGGCATGGCCTTCCATAGAGTGCCTCAAAAGGTGCCATACCAATACTAGATTGGAAGCTATTATTATAGGAAAATTCAATAAGAGAAATATGATCTTCCCAGCTTCCATCGAAATCAAGCACACAAGCATGAAGAAGATCTTCAAGTGTTTGATTCACACGCTCAGTTTGTCCATCGGACTGGGGGTGATAAGCGGTGCTAAAATTAAGCTTCGTTCCCAAAGCTTTTTGAAGACTCTTCCAAAATCCACTAGTAAACAATGGATCACGATCACTAACAATAGAAGTAGGAACTCCATGCAATTTAACAATTTCTTTGATAAAGAGTTTGGCCAAAAGAGGAACGGTTCGATTGGACCGAATGGGAATAAAATGGGCGGATTTAGTAAGTCTATCAACAATCACCCATAAGCTATCATGACCTGAACGAGAACGGGGAAGGCCATCTATAAAATCCATGGAAATTTGGACCCACTTCCAAATTGGAATTTCTAAAGGTTGTAATAACCCACCGGGCCTTTGATGTTCGGCCTTAACGAGTTGGCAAGTCATGCAACGCTTAACGAAGTTAGTGATGTCAAGTTTCATTCCCTCCCAATAATAAAGTCGTTTCATATCCGCGTACATCTTACTACTACCGGGATGAATGGTAAATTTAGAACGATGGGAATCTTCTAAAATATCTTTACGAAGATCACAAATATTTGGCACGATAAGTCTACCAAATTTTTGAATGCCGTCACGAGAATCGATATCAAAGTCTTTCAAACCTTCAATATCAATTTTATCCTTAAAATTTTGGCCAAGAAGAACCAAGTCGGGATCTAGCCTTTGAGCTTCAAGAATGCGGTCTAAAAGAGAAGGGTGTGCCTCAAGGCTACATAAAACAAGAGAAGGACATAAATCGGAAACACGATCTTGAATCTCACAAGTGGATAAAATCTCGAGATCATTCCATTCAGATATCATCATGGAAACAACCACTTGTTGCTTGCGGCTAAGAGCATCGGCAACACGATTACCTTTACCGGGAGTATAAAGGATATCAAGATCATACGGTGCAAGAAATTCGAGCCATCGCTGTTGACGCAAATTAAGTTCCTTTTGAGAGAATAAATACTTCAAAGACTTATGATCAGTATAAAGAATAATTTTCTCCCCCAATATATAATGACGCCAAATTCGAAGAGCGAAAACAATAGCCGCGAGCTCTAAATCATGTGTGGCATATCTAGTCTCGGCCGGCTTCAATTGCCTTGAAGCATAAGCAATAACACGTTCTTTTTGCATAAGAACGGCACCCAAACCAATGCGACTAGCATCGGTATAAACAACGAAATCTTGATTCCCCTCGGGAATAACGAGAATAGGAGCATCAGAAAGAAGTTCTTTTAATTTCTGAAAAGAAGCTTCACATTTGTCCGACCAAATGTATTTAACACCTTTCTTTGTCAAGCTTGCGAGAGGGAAGGCAATCTTAGAAAAGTCTTTGATAAAACGGCGGTAATAACCCGCCAATCCAAGAAAACTACGGATCTCCGTCACACTCTCTGGTCTCTTCCAATCTTGAATCGCTTCAATCTTTGAAGGATCCACGGAAATTCTGGATTCGGAAATAATATGACCGAGAAACTTCACACGAGATTGCAAAAAATGGCATTTAGAAAAATTTTCTTTTAATTGATTACTCCTAAGAGTTTCCAACACAATCCGAAGATGCTTCTCATGTTCCTCCTCGGTTTTTGAATACACAAGAATATCATAACTGAAGATGAGAACAAACCGATCGAGGAAGTCTTTGAAAACTCTATTCATAAGGTCAACAAAATAAGCCGGAGCATTCGTTAGACCAAATGGCATAACAAGCCATTCATAAGATCCATAACGAGTACGGAATGATGTCAAAGGAATGCTATCCTCTGCAATACGAAGCTGATAGAATCTAGTAGCCAAGTCCAATTGCGAAAAGACTTTAGCACCACTAAGTTGATCGAATAGATCATCAATCCGAGGTAAAGGATATTTGTTTTTGATAGTAAGATCATTAAGCTTGCGGTAGTCAACGCAAAGCCTAAGTGTACCATCGGATTTCTTCACGAAATTAGCCGAAGCTCCCCAAGGCGAGGAACTAGAGCGAATAAATTGCTTCGTCTCCAATTCGGATAATTGTTTACGCATCTCCTCGTTTTCTTTATTGGACATACGATACGGAGGACGAGTGATAGGTTGAGCTCCAGGAATAAGATTAATTCTGAACTCAATTGCTCGCTTAGGTGGTAATCCTAAAACGGGCTCGAATATGTCGGAAAATTCACGAACGACGTGAATACGAGAAATAATATCACCCTCATCATCATCATCATCATCGTCATCACGATGATTTAAAGAATATAAGGATGCAACCAAGCTGGAATCTGAATCTTTAAGATTAATAGAAATCTGCTTAACAAATTGAGGATGTCGAAGATGAATAGTCCGCTCAGGACATAGGATATGAGCTTCATAAAGGTTAAGCCAATCCATTCCCAAAATCATTCCAAAGCCTAAATAACGCATGACATGCAAATCGGCACGGAAAGAAAAATCACACAAAATAATCTCGACATCTTTACACAATAAACTGATTGTCGCGGATCCACCAACCGGATTCGCAATTCTCAAAGAAGTCATTAAACACAAAACATCCAAAGAAAAAGTATCAACAAGTTCTTTTGATATAAAAGAATGGGACGCACCCGTATCAAAAAGAACTCGAATAGGATGATCACGAAATAAAATAATTCCATCCAGAATAGAATGAGAAATACCTTGGCCATGAGATGTGTTGCCAGGGGCTTGAGAAACATTAAGCTTTCCCTCCTTCCTATTTTGAAGTTTGGGACATACATGCATAAAATGGTCCGGGCTTTTGCAATAGCGACAAGTACGAGGCTTTGAACACTTGTTCGCAAAATGGTCTTTCGAACCACAATTATAGCATTTCCCTTGAGTAGAGGAAAAGGTCTTTTCAACAGGAGTTGCTTGCCTCCCTTTCTTATTTGGATAAGGGCCTTTGAATTTGTTTGGCCTCTTCTTGTTGTTGAAGTTTGGTTTGGAACCCACCACTTCAACATCATTATCCCTATCCGCCTCTTCAAGACGAAGAGCGATATCAACGAGTTGGTCGAAAGAAACTTCTAATTTTAGAAGTAATGGCTTCTTGAGATTTTTGTTTAAGCCATAGACGAACCTCTGGTTCTTCTTTAAAGGGGTGTTGATGTATTCAACCCCATATTTGGAAAGCGACTCGAAGGAGGCGACGTAATAAGTCACGGAGGACTCACCTTGAACAAGGTCTATAAATCGTCGAGCCAATGTCACTTTCTCTGCTTCTGGTACAAATTTCAACTCGAAGCGTTCTCGGAATTGCTCCCAGGTGAGATCCGCTTCATTAATCTCAGAAATAAGAAGCTCGTACCAGTCCAATGCTCTTTCTCGGAGCATACTAGAGGCCACCTGAACTCGGTGAATGTCAATAAGATTCATGCGAGAAAAGATTCGATCGCATGATCTTAGCCAAGCCTGTATTCAATAATAGTTTCGGAACCTTTGAATGGCTCCCCACCCAAATTAGTGTAATCGCTGCACAAGCGTGCAAATCCCGACTTTGGGTGAGTGGGTTCCGGGTTAGCTCCAGCTGCTTGAGCATTGTCACTAAATCAAGAAGCTGTTGAGCAATCATAAAAACTCCATCCTGGGGCGGAGTGCTAGATGGTACGGCTCTGGGGTGGCCTGGTCTAGACATTTCTCTTCCTTTAGAAAGAAAGAAGAACAAGGAGAAGATTATTCACTAATGAATATCAAGCAATCTTGATAGATAAAACAAGTAATCATAAAAGAAAATAGGATGAATCGGTACGAAGACTCGAAGTAAATCCTAAAGCACGACTCCTAAGATGGACTTAGGACGATGATCCCTGTTATAATATTCCATATTGTTCCGAAGTTTGGCTCTGATACCAAGCTGTGATGCCTCACCTCTATACCTACACTAGCCAAGAACATTAAGGTGAATGCAGTCAACTAGCACGGAGAATAAGGCTGTTGAGGAGCGACCATCCGTGCAATTGCTTTGTGCGAGCATCGATATGTCAGATAGTATAACATGCAATACTTTATCAAGAGGAAATCCGACATACCGACACAAACTCAAAGCTACTACACAGTGGCTATAATATCTTCGGAAACAAATACAGAAATAAACATAACATAAATCAATCACAGATAATTCATATCATAAAGGCGGAAGAAGATATGAATATATATAATTAACACATGGAAGTGTATATCAGAGTAGTGGTCAAAAAGACCCACAATAATACAAAAGAATAGCAACACGTGCTATACAAAAGAATACAACTATGAGTCTATATCTCAAGTGTATACAACAAAATAAACTACTAATCTAATTAGTTAGCCAAAAGTCAAAGAAATCAATCCTAAGTGAGAAGTCAAGCTGAAGCACCTGTAACATCTCGGTCTGACCCGAGTATTATTTAAAAAGAAAATAATAAACGGATCAGTCTAACTATAAATATCAGATTAAACGATATAGAATAAGAGATATGACTAAACACACAATAATCACAATGCCAAGCTGTGATATATCTAAGTAATTGAAAATCAACAAGAGATTAATCAATATCACCAAATCTACACAATAATCAAAGAAAATGTCATACTCCTTATTTCGTTCACCAAACCATAAATATTGACGATTATATCAATGTCAATCACAAAAGTCAATGACACACTAATTCACCAATGCACAAATATTGATAAAACCTATCAATGGAAATCACGAAAATTGGTGAAGCACAAATTCTAGAAATCATCTCAAGAAATCCAGACAATGACACACGAATTCACCTATGCACAAAAATTGATAAAACTTATCAATAGAAATCACAAAAATAGGTGAAGAAGAAAGTTCCAGAATTCGACACACGAAATCCAGAAATCACACAAAATAGGGGGGAGGCCTATCACACGAACGGGAGCATGAAAACTCACCAACATATGTATCACACGAACGAGACGCTATCTCATGGTAGCTAGCCATTAATTTTTGACACACGAACGGCCCGAAGACCATGGGGCGCTACCCCACATATGTGAGTTGAAACTCACACAAAAGGGGTTTAGTCTCCCTCGTAGACAAAGAGGCATCGCACATTGCTGGTCTAAATCACAAAAATGATCGTCATGATCATCAAGAAGTGTCAATTACAGTAAGCTAGTAAATATATGAGTTTAGCTTCATGTCCCATAACCACTAGCTTAACTTAAATATTTACGAACAAATTGTAGATCTCCACTAGAAAATTGTCACAAGAGATTCAATCGAAAAAGTCCAAGAATTAACCGACGAAGTAAACGCAAGCATTTCATACCACTTGTTTTACTAAGTCGTTTAATTAGATTTCTCATACGAGTGAGGTAAAGGTTTGTATATACTAATAGATTGGAAATCGGTTTGAGAAAACGAGCTTTGTAATAAAATAGTGTTGAAATCATTTGAAGAAAGAGTTTTGATATTTACTAATAGTATCGAAACCTTTATATTTTTAAAGTGACAAATCACAAAGAAGATTGTAGGAACAATCAATCACTAAAATTCACATACGAAGATGTGAATAAAATCCATGGAAACCGATAAACAATCCATCGAAATAGATATTCAAAAATCCCGAAAAGGAGTCATCAAAGTCATAATAAATGATAACAACAAATAGGATCATCATGAATCGATTTAAATTGGAAATTCAATACAAAAAGCAAAATGGACTCAAACAGCAGGTTCAGTCGACTGAATAGAGTTTTCAGTCGACTGACCCTGTGCCTGCAAATTTTTCAGGTTCAGGAAACTTGCTGTTTCCAGTTTCAGTCGACTGAACAGAGGATTCAGGCGACTGAATCATGCCTGGAAACTTTCGGGTTCCAGGTTCAGTCGATTGAACAGAGGTTTCAGTCGACTGAATCATGCCTGGGCTGTTTTTCAGCCTATCCAAATGAAGAGCAAACTCTTCCAAAATGCAACCGGACGAACATTGGCTCTAAGGGTTTATGCCAATCGGCAACCCGACCCTATATGCTCCTCGATGCATCACCAAAAGCATGATCAAACATCCATAAAAGGATTTCACACAAATTTGACTTAAAAACCCAAAAATTGGAATATTCACAAAACCAATCCAAATCAAGAGCACATACACATGAAGAAGTGTTAGGAATTCATACCCAACAACCAAAGATAATTATAGTTATAGATGTGAGATAAAAATCTCACCTTTGAAATCACACAAATAAAGAAGAAGCTTGAAAGCAAAGGAGAATCAACCACTCTTCAAATCCAACTCAATAAGCTTGATTCTAAGCTTTAAAAGAAGAACATTCCCAAAGTTAGGTTTAGGAATTTCTGAAATGATAAGAGAATGAGTTGGAGAAGAAGAAGAGAAGCTTACCAATGGGTTCTTCTATTAGTTTGGAGCTAGAACTTGATTTGCAAAAGAAAACTAGGGCTTGAGTTTTAATTTCCCATCTCTCCCAGCATGGTTGCTAAAGCTTGAGTATTAGGAATTGGAAATGAAGTAAATGAGGAGTTGAAGTGGAGTTGGGACTGAATACATAAGTGGGGTTATTGGGCTCAGCCCAAACCAAAGCCCTAAGCAAAAAGTAGCAAAATTCAACTTTCTCCAAACTTATCGAAGCTTATACTCATAAAGGTCGCAAACGACATTTTAAACTCAATGGGAGTAGTCCCGAGTCCTGATTCGACCGTATGCAAAAATTAGCTTTTCGGACTAAATTCCAAGTATCATAAAATATTTAAATAAAATATATAATTATAAAAATCGATAAATATGCGGGTTGTTACATTTATTGAACAATGAATTAATTAAAAGAAATGAAAAACTTGTATAACTTTCAATTACATTCTTTAAAAGCATATATATAACTTACCGAATATTAAAAGTTGAAATGTTAATAAGAAAATGTAATATATATTGTACAAGTAATAAATTTGAGGTAATGAAAGTAATTAATGAAATTCCTTAATAAATAGGAATTTGATGTTGTAATTTTATAATCTTAAGTGTAATTGAAAAGACTACTAATTGAAATAGAAAGGTAGGTATTATAAATGGAAGAAAATAAATAAAATTAAGTAGTATATATGGAAGATAATAAACTTAAGTAAAGGATTGAAGCTATTTATTAATAAAATAAGAAGAAAAGATGAATGCAGTAAATATATAAGTGTAGACTTAAATTAATGTATTAATGTGCTAAGAAATTGATTTGCACATGAATACTATAAACAAACGAAGTTGTGCAATATGAAATGAAAAGAGAAAAATGAATTTTACATATATAAGTATAAGTGCAAACAAGTGTAATAAACACTAAATTAATGAATGGAGATAAAAGTTGTAAGAAATAAATGTAAAGTAACAAAATGAAATTTATAAGAATGAGCTTGATTTATTATTTGGAATTGTTTCTTGTTTGGTTTATGGTTGTTTGGGGTAAGATACTTTAAATTTGGATTTGGATAAATGAATAATCTATTTAGTTTTATCTAAGGCTGCTGAGTAAATGATGCGCTAGTAGTTTATTCTTCATTCCGTGCAATTTAAAAGTTTTGAACCCGAACAACTATTAGTTTGTTTGATTGAATGGTTGTTTTGTATTGTGTATGCTGTTTGTTGAAATTGATGGTTGTTGTATTGATTTGTTGTTAGTGATTAAAACCTCCTAAATATTTCATTTTTTATAAATTATTAACCCTTTGGTTTATATAAGTAAAATGCAGGTTATGGAAGCAATTGCTACTGCTTTTGGTTCCATAAAATAAGCGTTATTGCCCGTCAAATAGGTACGTTTTCGGATTACGGGTTTTAGCGTTATTATTTTGTTTTTTTTTCCCGTGTTGGGATATATATTATTTTGAAAATATATGATATATATTGTTATAATTAATATTTTATTTTTCTTCCGAGCCTCTCCGTACAAAGGAGACTCTGCCGAAACTTTCGGAAAATTTCGGACTTAGAAATTTTTTTTCTCCAAACTTTAATAATTTAAATACAAAAGATTAAATAGTTATAAATTAGGATATCTTATTTCAAGTAATTAATTTTGTAAATTTAATTGTTAATAAAGTTAATGTTTTGATAAGATGTATTGTTTTTAGTTCTTCTTTTTCCCTTTTTTTCCTTTTCGGGGACGAAAAGTTTTGAGTGGGGGAGAGTGTAACGACCCATAAATTTTCGATGTTAAACTTTTGTCATTTTAATAATATTTTATGAGTTAATATTGAAAGAAATAAAATATTGCAATTTTATAATGGAATGATAACTAAATTAAGACCGAAACAATGTTAATACAAGTCATTGTCAACAATCTAAATGAAACTCCAATTCATTTTATTTAAGCATGATACGTTTGGTTATAAAACTAAATATAAGTAACAAATGTAAACATTTAGTTATTGTACAAAATAGATAGTTAATGGTAATTAAATAAGATCAGTATTGTGTAAGGAATGATAATATGGGTGGTATTAATGGTTACACTGATTTATAGTGGGATGTAAAAGGTAATAAATTTATGTATAATTTGGGTAATAAAATAAGTTGATTTATGGAGTTAGATTGGTTATATGATCTTAGGCTATAAACCAAATAGAAGAGAACAAGCGTAAATCTTAAGGGTATAATAACAATTATTATATATTACCTAATTTATTGGACAATCAATTTATTTGAAATAAAGTCCTTTTAAATGTTAAGTAATTTTAATACTGTTATGGAGGAAACGTTACTTAATGATTTTTAATTTTAGTAATGGAAGAGTGAATGATAATTTACAGAGAACATAAATTATTTATAAGTAAAAAGGAGTATATATTGAACAAATTTATGATAATTGGATAAACAGTGTTATTGGAAATTAATTAGTGTTATACATGAGATTTATACCTGGGTGGGCAAGTAGTAAACTTATAAAGAAGAAAGTGAGTAGGTGACCCTTTATTTAGGTTATTTATTCATTTAGTATGTTAAATAAAAATTTGGGAATCAGATCTCAATTAAGGGAAATTAAGTTGTACGTTAATTTAAAATAAAATCTATTAAATATTACATTTATAGGGAATGTAGTACGAATGGTTAGGGATTGTCAAATTTGGTAAAAAGGGATTGGACTTAGAAAACTTTGTTAATTGAGTTTAAAATCTTAATTAATACGCGTAATTGACAAGATTCACATTTTAAAAAAATAACCGTTGATACAAATCTAAGATGCATATAGAAGTATTATTGTAGTGAAAGACAAACAAATATTAACTATGTTATTTTTGTAATTAATGGATAGGAATACCAAAGACTAATTGTAGTAAGGAATATAAGTGGTAGAATAATAAAAATTTATGATTTTATTTTTGTTAACATATGTTAAGAGATATGTTTATGATCTTAATTTGAACTTCCACTAATAACATGTATTACAGTAAGATAAAAGAAATGATAACATACGTCAGGTGTACTTAATGACATTGTTTGAATGTAATTAATAACAGTGATTATAATAATAAATGTTAATAAAGAATAAGAATGAATAAGTTTAGTAAAAGAGTAAACATTCATTTAGTAAAATGTTTGGCAACTGAAAGATTGGTTGTATAGATGAGAAACTATTGTTTAGTAAGAAATATGTATAATTACTATTTGTAGCGAATAGTGTATTAATATGTTTAAATTACTATTAGATAGGAAATAATTGTTATACTTCTCATTACATTCATTTAGTCCATTTTCAAACTTAATCAATTGAAATTAATGTAATTGAAAATTTCCAATTAATAGGAGAGAGAATACTAATTGTAAATTAATAGGTGTAAATAAAAGCAACATATTTTTTGTGAAAATATATGGAAAGTTCGATTTAATAAAAAGAAAATTTTACATCAAATAAAATGAATGTTTCATCTGTGAATGTACGTTTAATTTCATTGAAATAAGAACAGAAAGATTGATTTTAAAGAAAGAAATATATGTTTATTTGAACTGTGTTTATTACAAGAATAGGAAAATAATTTATTTATTACGCTTGTGTATAAACAATAAATTTATAAACGTGTTTAAATAAACAATTGTTCTATTTCTTTATCCATCTTAGTTATCTGTTTTAAAATCTAACTTCGTAAGTAACTGCAATTAATGTAATTCAAATGTTTCAATTAAAAAGAAAGGAAACGTTGATTGTAATTAATAGATTTAATAAAAGAAACACACGTTTTGTGTTAAATAAAAAAGGTGTTTTAATGGAAATAAAAGTTCATTTTGAGAAAACAAAATTGAACGTTCTCAATTTTAAGTTAAGTATAAATATTTTATTTGGCATAGATAAAACCCTAAATGCGTACAAAATTCTACTTTCGTTTGTAAACTTTTCCATTTCTACGTACATTCCCTTATCTATTATTAATGCCTGAGCTTTAATAATAAAATGTGACATTCATTTTTGTCCCTCCACATTCATTTCCTAATTATAAATAACCTACATCTTATTTCTTCTTCTACATTTTGTTTCTCCTAACACCTCATATTAAAAAGCTCTTATTCTTGCAACTCCAAAAGCATTCTTTTATAAAAACGTTTTTTTTTTTCGTACTGGAGAAGAACGAGGTCCTGTGGCGTGCTAAAGCTTTTGCTGACGTGGCTTATATTTTTGTTAGGTATGTTTATTTGTTTGTTTAAATTAATTTTGTTTTCAAGCGATTTAACGCGTGTAACTTTCTCATACGAACTCCGTTTCACACGTGATTTTTTTTGTTAGGATCGTAATAAAATTCCGGATCTTTTGACGTTGGTTTGGACGAATTTGAAGATTGTCCAATTTTTGGGTTTAAATAGAATTTTCTTTCAATTTAAATTCAAAAGGTGAGTGTTTTAACCCACGCATGACTTCTAAGTTTTCTTATGTTTGTTAAACTGATTTAAGATATGAGTAGAAATTTATTTATGATTGTTTTGCATATTTTTTTTCATCATCTTAGTTAAATCGCAGTTATTTAAATTTAACTGTTAATTAATTTTATTATTACATATAAATTGACAGTTAAAATTTATTTATTTTGCATACAAACTGCTAGTTAAACAATTATTTATTTATTAGTTTATTTTGAATATAAACTGTTCGTTGATACCTGTTATATTTTATATACTCTATTGATGTTTGTTTAAATTGATGATGATTGAAATAAATTTTGTTGATGATTGATATTGGGTGAATGGATGGTGTGTTCTATATTATATAAACTGCAAGGTATTATGCATTCTCATTTCATTCGGGATTGCGGTTTGAAATGATATACAACCGCATTTTTTTATTTTTAAATTTGCGGATTGAAATGATAAATATCTGTATCACTTGACCATAGGATAGAAAATTATATACAGGCACCGCGGTATATATATAAAATTATTTTTGAAATGACTTCTATGGTTTGGATAGGATGCGGTTTAATAAATATTAATTTTGATCTTATATAAAATATTATTTTATATATACATATATAGTTAAATTATTGAATTTATGAATTTATTAAATGGAAATAAATAAGTTGAAAAATGCAGTTTGATAATTTATATTTATGATTAAGTACAGGTTTAAGATATTGTATATATATATATAGAGTTTTAAATAGTTCAAATCAATTAAGATTGGAAATTAAATTGGAAATTTATTTGGAATTGGGCTTATTTAAAAATTAAACTCCACAAGTTGGTGTAAACTTATTAATCTTGGAAATTTTAAACGTATGATATTTATAACTGGATTTTTATTCAAGATAAATTAAATGAATAATTCTAGTATAAATAAATGGAAGGAAATGTTTAGTGTTAATAAATTGGGTTTTATTTTAAATGGTTATGGATCTATTATGTAAACGTTTCAAAACTAAATAATAGGACAATGAATTGTTGATTAGAAATTCCCAACCTTAGTTTTGAAATTTATTAAATACTCAAAGTTTGAAAATATTGAAATCGATGTGTTTTTATTCGAACTGAAAGTGAATCTAAAGATTATGGGTTTAGACTGAATTTAAAGTAAATAAAATTGTAAAGGCGTGGAAATTATTTACTTTATAAAGAAATTTTAAATTCAACCGTTTTATTTTATATACTGTTGAATATCCAAACCATTTAAGTTTTGAAAGTTATGGTTTTAAAGGTATGAATTTCGAAGTATTATGTTTTGAAAGTTATAATTCAAATGTTTGGGTTTCAGATATTATATATTTTAAAGCAGTATTATTTTGGAAAAGATATGTGTGAAATAAAGATGATATTATACGGATTTGGGTTTATAAATGATATCAAATTTATTTGGTTTTTAAAACGAAAAATGGTATCGTATTATATGGTTTTGAAATGGGTATATATTCTGGTTTTGAAAGTAAAACTATTTTGATAAGACCACAGTGTTATAATAACATTTGGTTGTTGAAGAGATCGGGATCGAAAGTTGTCATACTCTCTGCCAACTCCGAAAACCACTTTAACAACCGTGTACGCGGTGGAGATTCCAGAATGAAGTAGGATGGTGGCGACATTTCCTTTGAGGTAAATACGTGGACCCGACTCCTGTGAGTTGGCATAAGGTGGCTAAAACAGGAGCGATTCTCGGGCCAAGGGGGTTAGTGCCCTTTATCGGACACATCCCTTCGATACTATACTCTGACTTTGGATTGATTCGGTGGCCACCTTTATTTTTTTGATTTTGGGGGTGTTTGTTCGAGGTGGGCGGTAGCTGCGGCTATGCGTTACCACCAGTCCGGATAGCAATTGGTATATCTACCCTGGCATTGCCTAGTTGTGCCGTGTCACCTACCTTAGCGCGCCTTATACGATTTTGGTTTTGTACCAAACCTATGGAGTGCCCTCTGACGACGCCCAGTACGGGGGAGATTACGGTACTGTATAGACTATGTGAATATATAACCGTGTTAAGGTGGAAAATGTAAAGCCTTAACGCTATTTAAAAGTAAGTTTATTTTACAATTAGACACTAGTATAATAGCAAAATATACTACATAGTAGATAGTTTAACGGATCCTTAGGAGATGCAAATCCCGAGCATCTCTTAAGTTACTGCACTCATATTTATCTCTGTTGATTTAACTTACATAAGATCTTTTAGTTCTGACTCGAGTGTTTTGTCTTTTCAATTCGCTCGGGTCAGTCCGAGCGTTTCAGGATTTGAAGATTTTATTCTGGAGGACGAAGACGAAGATTTGTAGTATTACTATCTACTATATTATTCCACTACACCATTTGATTCCGCTGCATTGATATTTATTGGTATGTGAACTCTTATATTTATTGTATGAAGAAAAATCAAATGTTTTGTAAACAGTTTTATGAACTGTATATTTATTATTATATTTTGTCATTCCGCTGCAAGATTCTATTTTGTTTTTTCTTCTTTCTTCATCTTCTCTGTGTTTATCTTATTTACCCTAT
The DNA here is from genome assembly GCA_030765085.1 of Allium cepa. Taxonomy (NCBI): domain Eukaryota; kingdom Viridiplantae; phylum Streptophyta; class Magnoliopsida; order Asparagales; family Amaryllidaceae; genus Allium; species Allium cepa. The sequence continues at coordinate 346,288,572 of CM060938.1, forward strand.
AACAATCCGCCCTTCCGTAGTGTTTGAATTGGCACGTGTGTCGATTTAAGCGTGCGAAAAGGCGGGACGTTACAAAAGCATTCGTGCTTCGAATCCAGAATTTTCCATTTAAGGTACTTTGCTCTTTTACTTTATCTTCCTTTTTTTTCCTTCCTTCTTTCCTTTTCGAGGACGAAAAGTTCTGAGTGGAGGAGAGTGTAACACCCCAAGATTTTTCACTAGATATTTTTTTCACTTTACTAATAACTTTGGGGTAAATTTTAAATTGATTTAACCATCTAAATTTTATCTTTCAAGCTCAAATTTCAAATTCTTTTAATTCAACTAAATTATTGCAACAACATTTATACTTTACTTTTGTCCTTTTCAAAAAAATTGGATTATATACCTTTTAAAGCTAAGTAATTTTTGAATAATACATTTCTTTGTCAATGGTAAATAGATCAGAAAAAAAAATGTAAACAAATTTTATTCTATTTGAGTAAAAAAATTTAAATTTTTATAGCGTATAAAGAAACTGTTTAATTACGCGTTATCAGATGAAAGAAATAACGTGTATATATATATATATAGGAAAACGTATAGAATTTTAATCTTATTACGTTATATTTTGGGGATAAAATATTACGGCTATGGTACACATTCTTAAAAATACGACCTTAGCTATAAATGAGTTAATTTATCAGTGACATGTGTTTTAGAGGGAAGGATTAGTATAGCGTTCAAATCAAGTATGTTGCCTCTAATTCAACGCGTTGCTTTAAAAATTTGATTACCATAGATTTTTGCCATTCAATAAAATTTATTGCTTGCATTTTTCAGAACACAATTTTCTCCTAAATCTCAGTCATGCGCAGTGTCCATTCTCCTATCTGCTTGCCTATTTTATATGCGCCTTTCTCTTTACCCATATTTCTTACGTTTATTTTTCTCTTTCCAGTAAAATTTATTTCCATATATATATATATATATATATATATATATATATATATATATATATATATATATATATATATATATATATACCCACGCAATCTGTTAATTTTGAATGAAAGCATTTACTTCCTCCTGTAATTTGTTTCTGAAAAAAATCAAAATTTATTTTCCTTACCATCTTTATCATTTGCTTACGCACCTATAATTAAGAAAAACATAAGTGGAAAAAAATTTATTCCTTACTGGCCAAAAAAAATCGCATGCCTAATTGCACACATTTTTTTTTTCTTGCGTGCAAAGCAACGTGAAATTCTTCCTATAAATACAAACCTCGTATCACTTTTCCTCCCATCTCATTTTGGCTTCTTCTTTCTTATGCAAAGCTTCTTCAGGTAAAGATGTCAAACTTTTCTTTTCTTCTATATATTTTTTTGGTTCCTCCTTGTTTCATTTTTCACTGGTCCACCGGAAGACTCGGCCACTCACCGCTTTCACGACCAACTCCTTCACCTGAACCGAAGTACTGTTACATCTCAATGTCTTTTCAACGCCTCTTTGCTCTGTGAGCATGCGTACATGCCACGGTGAAGAGGTACAGGTGATACATCTTTGATGTATTTAACGGTCAAACCCATGCAACAGCCGTGCACTGCACAACCGTGCCACCTTTTTTTTCTGGCTAGAGTGAAGAAAAAAAAGGAGAGAGTTTTGCATGCGCCTGTATATAATAGGTCAGACGTGCATGTTGCAAAGTGTTAGGCGTGCTTGTTCCTTGATTTGTGGCACTTGTGTTTTAAAAGAGAAGAAGTTAGTGTGAGTGTTCTAGCCTTGTAGCCGAGTCTTTCTATTTTGAGTCCATCTTTTGCATAAGCATGGCGAGAAGGGTAGGTGGGCCAGGACGCAAAATTTTTGCATGCGTGCATGGTTTCGAATTGGATATAGGCTAGGGCCACGCCATTGTATAAATATATATATATATATATAATAATAATAATAATAATAAACGTGAATGTATGGGAAGAGAAACAAGTAGGCAATGTTTATGATTGAGTCGAGGTAGGTGGTGGAGTGGTCGAGCCTATTGGTCAAATTGATTCCATTCGTTCCTGTTTGTTTCGAAGACTTCGTGTTAAATTTTTTTACTTAGTTTTGTTTTTAATTTTTCGTTTCCTTTTCAAGAATTAAATCTGATCGCCGCCTCTGCAACAATTTGATCGTGCTTCTGTACGTTTTCTTTTTCAAGTGTTACCATCGCTTTTGAATCAAATTTTCGACGGCATTAAGGTGAGTTTTCTCACCTGACAAACGTACTTATATATATCTGTAAATTGATAACAAGTGTGATTGTAGAATAATTATTATTTTTATTTGACTGTGATATAAGTTAATGATGTTAAAAATCCCGTTATTAAACCTATACATCATCAGGTATATTATATACTGTTTATTTATACTGTTACACTATTTATTTATTATTTACAGTTAATCACACTACAAGTTCCCCGTAGAATAGAAATCGTCATAAGCTGAAATGATAGGCCTGAACGATATTTTTTTATTGATTTATTTATTTATATTATTTTAATTCTTGGGATTGCGGGTTCGAAATGATAGAACCTGGATTTATTTTGTAAATTACGGATTGAAATGATATATTATCCGTATCACTTGACCAAGGTTAGAAAATATTATACAGACTCGTGGTTATATATATATATATATTTTCTGGAAATATTAATTTTTTTTTATTAAAATACTTTGTTTAAAGTGGATTAAAATGATTATTATAACTATAGTGATATTTTACAAGATAAATATGTAATAAATGAATGTTAAAATTTAAAGTATAAATTTATCTTGTAAATTTTGATTGTAAAATAAACAGAATTTAAGTTAAGTAAATATAGGAAAATTTGGTATATCTTGAATATAAAGAGAAATAATTAAGGTTAAGTTTTCTATGAGGAAATAGGTAAACTTGGGAAAATATGGAAGTTAAATTATAACTTGATTCAAAATTTGGAGCATGGTTTTAAAAATAAAGGTAGGTTAAGAAATAAAGTGGAAATTTAGTTTATCTTTGAAACGGTGATTAAACTAAGTTGTTAAGAAAAATTCACAGAAATTTTACATTGGAAAGAAAGTATAAAGAAGTTAGATATATATTTGCAAGTTTGACTTTATAAAAATCATAAAATATTGAGAAATTTAAATGACTATTTAAAGGTGGAAATTTTGATTTTATAAGTAAATTTATTTAAATAGAGGTTAAATTTTTGCTGAAATTTTCTTGAAGTCTATAATTTAATTTACTCAAATTGTTAAAAGGACACTACCGCATTTAGCAAAGTGTTGAATGATGATGTGGATAAACTAAGGCTAAACCTTTGAAATTTATATTGGTTTGAAAGAATAATTATTTCACCTTTAAACATTTTAAAATAAAGTATTTTGATTGAAATATAAACTATTTTTAAAGGTTTATAACCAAGGGTAATAATAACGTTGGTTGTTAAGGAGACCGGGATCGGATATGGACATACTCTCCGTCGATACCGAAAACCTCTTTGACAACCGTGTACGCGGTGGAGATTCCAGAATTAAGTAGGATGGTGGTGAAGTTCCTTTGAGGTAAATACATGGACCCGAATCCCATGAGTTGGCATAAGGTGGCTAAAACGGGAGCGATCGACGGATTAATGAGGTAGCACATCTGATCGGACGCACTTCTTCGTATGCCATTCTATTACTTTTGTGATTGTTTGGTGCGCACCTTTGATTTGGAGTGTTGTTCGAGATGGGCGGTAGTAGCAGCTACGCATTACCACCGGTTCAGAAGCGTAAGTGGTATATCTACCCTGGCATTGCCTAGTTATGCCGTGTCACCTACTATAGCGAGCCTTGTACGAGTTTGTTTTTCTCCCGTAGCCCGTGTGGTATCCTCAGGTGGCTTCCCGATCAAGAGGGACTATGATATTGGATGGACTACTGGGACTATTATTGTGTTAAGGGGGAGATTGGATAACTCCTTAGCGCTATTTAAAAGTAAGTTTATTTTAACATAGACACTATTATAATTGCGAAATTATTACTACATAGTAAATAGTTTAACGGATCCTTAGAGGATGGGCGGTCCCAAGGATCCTTTAAGTTACTTGCTCTATATTACAGTACACTTGAATTAGCTTACACTGTATAAGTATGTATGTCCTGACTCGAGTGTTGTGTTTATTTCTTACGCTCGGGTCAGCCTGAGTTGCAGTTCAGTCGTCATCTCGGAGCTAGGACTTCTGTAGATCACTTTCGAGCTATTGGCAAATTTTCCTTTCAGTTCCTTATCTAAATTTATGAAATCAAGACTATAGAATATTGAGATTTTGTATTGTTGTTTCAAACTGTATTTGGGTTTAAAGACTATGTAAATTTTATTGTTTGAGACTTTTAATAGTGGCTTCATGAACCACTAAGTTATTTTAAATTCCACTGCGAGTATTCTGAATTTCCGTGTCTGTGATTTGATTTCATTTGCTCCTAATTTATTTACAATCTATTGTTTTGAACTATTCAAGCTTGACATGTTTTAACTTATTGTCGAATTTGAATAGTGCAAAATAGTGGGCTGTCACAGTTAATTATGAATTAATTAAGTGTATTTATTTAATGAAGTAATTAATGATTAATTATTGAATGTAACTAAGAATGATAATTACTTATGTAAGTAATTAGTGGGAAATTACTCATGAGAGTAATTAATTGAAGTGATTAAATGGATGATCACTTAATGTTATCAATTAAGGAATTGAATTAATATAATTGTTTTGAGTTAATTAATTATAGAGTAGTTAATTAATTAAAGAATCAATAATCATTTAATGATGGAATTAATTATTTGTTCAGTAATTAATGAAAGTAATTTTAAGATAATTACTTATGTAAGTAATTAAGGGTTAATTACTTAATTATTTTAGATAATTAATAAATGTAATTAATTTATTAATGAATGAGGTTAATTTAAGATTAATTACTAAGTGTAATTAATTGGAAATGTAATTAATTATTGAAGTAATTAATTAAGGATTTATTTATTAATTTAATTGATTAATAATTACTTAATGAAGTAATTAAAGATTAATTAATTGGATTAATCAATCAAGGATTAATATAATTAATTAAGACGTTAATTAATTAAGATAAGTAATTACAAGTTGTTGATTACTGTTTATGATTAATGAGATGATTAATTATAATTTCATTATTTAATTAATTATTTAATTTTATTTAAAGTAATTATTAATTAATAAGGATCATTGGAGATACAATTAATGATATTAATCAAGGTTGATTAATAAAAGTAAATAATTTAAGTGTGACTAATTAATTGTAATTAATTGAGGTTTAATATAATTAATTATAATTAAGTAATAAATGAAGTAGATGAAGGATCATTAATTATTATAATTAATGATAGTAATTAAAGGTTAATTACTGTATATGGTTAAGGATAATTACTTAAATGCAATTAAGGATGATTAATCAAGGAAGATTAATTAAAGAAGATCATTAAGAGATGATTAATTTATTTATTTGGGATAAATAAAGGAAGAAGGATTAAGATTAATCCAATTGATTAAGAGTTAATCAATTCTGTGTATGGATGATTGATTGATATTTGGTGATTGATATTGGATGATCAATTTATATTGGATGATTGATATTGGGTGATTGGTTGCACTGGATGATTTGGATATCTATGATATGCGATATACTTCTTTGCGAGATGAATGTTTGATATGAATTATCTGTTGTGATAATGTGATTCATCTATCTGTTTATATCGTCCTGAATATAAGTTAATAATTAAACCCTTAAGAACAACTTGGACATTAAAATGGCATTTGGTTTCGGTGAGACCAGGATCGGGTTTCCATATTTGGGATCCGAAAACCACATCGATTCCAATTAAACGTTAGGTCGTGAATCCAAGTGGAGCAAGTGAAGACTCGAGGTGTAAGAACTATACGTTAGTATAACTCTGTGGGTGATCCCTTGATGAGTTTGACGGAATAGCACTTATAGATTCGAGATGGTGATTTAGAGTGCAAGGGTATGGTCGTTGACTTTGAGGGTGATTCCAAAATGAGTGCAACGAGATAGTGCCTTCGGTTTCGTTCGAACCCGGAACCAACTTGTATGGATTGAATCCTTTCAGAACATCGTCAGGTGGACGATGAGCATTCTAAGATAGATGCATTCTATAAAGGTAATCGCAGCCTCAAGCCTCATCAACCCGAGAATGGCTAAAACAGGGGAGGTGCAGCAAGGCTAGGTGGGTAGCGCCCATTTCAGGACAAGATTTTCCCCTGTCTAGAAGACCCTTTTTATTCGGCTGTGTGGGCAGTTGGGTTGCGGCCAACTACGGGGTGGTCTTGTTCGGGACTGTCCAGTAAGGGATGATCCCGGCCTGTGTTGCAGGGGAGCGGGTGTACTCCTCGGTACGTTGATCTAGGCCACGTACTGTGACGGGTAGTACCCCAGTGGCCCTGCCAATGATGGAATCCAAAATCCAATAAGTGCCTGTACGGTTTTGATTGTGCCCAACTATGTTGGAACATGAGATGTAAGCATTCCAGCTATTTCTGTATTTTATTTTGAAAACCCTAGACACTATTATAATATCAATGGATATCCTATCAAATGTTTTGGTTAGCATAAGGCAAAAACTTTTCCATGTTTATGTGTGGGAAGTCTTGCGTGATACCTTTTCTTTTCAAAGGTTTTTTTGACGTTAAGCAATTTTAACCCGTTTACTCATACCAGACCCCTGTCTGACCCGAGTGTTTATTTTCTATTTTATTAAACTCTTGGGTACTCATATTATGTATGAGTAGTCAAGTGATTCAGGTTAGCTTGACGAATTCTGGAGGAGATATGGAGCAGGAAGCTTCCACTTGTAGATATATTATGGTTCCGCTGTGTTTGTTGTATCTGTATCTTGTGTATTTGAGTTGTATGGTTAGACAGATGTTTATAATTGTCTAATATCTGTTATATAAGTTGTGTACTTTGATGTAATATGATACTATGTATATTTTATGTGATATATTATATTTCATTCGTTCCGCTGTGAGTTCTCTGATGTTGTTGTGTTTCTTCTTTCTCTTTCTTTTCTTCTTCTATCCCTTTCTTTCTTCATTAGTGACACAGCTTTCTGGAGATAGGAAGTCGGGTCATTATTTAAGAATTATCCTCGAAAATTTTGATTTGAAATGTAAATAAATTGAGATTTAAAGGGTACGATTTCATAACTTGATTTTGTTTAGAGGATTTAAATGAATACAAATTGATTTAAATGAATATTGTCATGTTAATTTAATTAAAAGAATATCCAGTTATTTGAAGTCTAAAGGTTTTACTAAAATGATATTTGATTAATTTAGTAAACATTTCAAATCTAAATAATAGTAGTTGAAATTAATGTATATGAAATTATCAAAGAATAAGTTTTGAAATGGTGGGATATTTAAAGCTTTGAAATATATGGAAATTATATTGGTTTATTTGGGAATTTAAAATCCATATTGGAATTGATTTGTGAAGGTGAAGAAGCTATTTTACTATATAAAGTAATTAAGTATTTAAACCATTTAAGTGGTGTAGTATGTTTCAAAGTTACAAATTTCAAAGTATTACGTTTTGGAAGGGTTATAGTTTAAGTCTTTGATTTCGAAATTTTATAACTTTGAATACTATGATTTTAAAAAGGATATCATATTGGTTTCAAAGCGAAAATGATATCGTGTTTACAGGGTATTGGAATAAATATTATATACTGGTTTTGAAGTATAAATTATTTTGAAGTGACCGCGGTGTTATAATAACGTTTGGTTGTTGAAGAGACCGGGATCGGAAGTTGTCATACTCTCTGCCAACACCGAAAACCACTTTAACAGCCGTGTACGCGGTGGAGATTCCAGAATGAAGTAGGATGGTGGCGGAGTTTCCTTTGAGGTAAATACGTCGACCCAACTCCCTTGAGTTGGCATAAGGTAGCTAAAACAAGAGTGATCGATGGGTTAATGAGGTAGCACCTTTGATCGGACACATCCCTCCGATATTATACTCTGACTTTTGGATTTATTCGGTGGCCACTTTTGATTTCTTTGATTTGGGGGTGTGGCTCGAGGTGGGCGGTAGCTGCGGCTATGCGTTACCATTGACCCGGAAGCATAATTGGTATATCTACCCTGGCATTGCCTAGTTATGCCGTGTCACCTACCCTAGCGTGCCTTATATGATTTTATTTTGTACCATACCTATGGGGTGCCCTCTGACGACGCCCAGTACGGGGGAGATTACGGTACTGTATAGACTATGGGAATATAAAAGTGTGTTAAGGTGGAAAATGTGAATCCTTAACGCTATTTAAAAGTAAGTTTATTTTACTAATAGACACTATATTAATAGTGAAATATTACTACATAGTAAATAGTTTAACGAATCCTTAGGAGATGTGAATCCCGAGCATCTCTTGAGTTGCTGCATGTAACATCCCGCCTTTTCACATGCTTTAAATCGACACACATGCCAATTCAAACCATGCGGAAGGGCGGATTGTTATGTGGTAAATAAGAAAAATAGAGGAGGAAAAAAAAAACAGAATCTCACGGCGGAAGGATAAAATATAATAATCAATATACATTTCATAAAACTGTTTACAAAACATTTGATTCTTCTTTATACAATAAATATCAGAATTCGCATACCAATAAATATCAATGCAGCGGAATACAGTGTGTAGTGGAACCATATAATATATAATAATAATAATAATAATAATAATAATAATAATAATGAAATCTTCATCTTCTTCCTCCAGAAATAAAATCTTCAAATCCTGAAACACTCAGACTGACCCGAGCGAATTGAAAAGACAAAACACTCGAGTCAGAACTAAAAGATCTTATGTAAGTTAAATCAACAGAAATAAATATGAGTGCAGTAACTCAAGAGATGCTCGGGATTTACATCTCCTAAGGATCCATTAAACTATTTACTATGTAGTATATTTCGCTATTTATAATAGTGTTTAATTGTAAAATAAACTTACTTTTAAATAGCATTAAGGGGTTACCCATAAAGCCCTTAAATATATTCCCATAGTCTATACAGTACCGTAATCTCCGCCGTACTGGGCGTCGTCAGAGGGCACTCCATAGGTATGGTACAAAACAAAATCGTATAAGGAGCGCTAGGGTAGGTGACCACGACACAACTAGGCAATGCCAGGGTAGATATACCAATTACGCTTTCGGGTCGGTGGTAACGCATAGCCGCAGCTACTGCCCACCTCGAGCCACACCCCCAAATCGAAAGAATCAAAGTGGCCACCGAATAAACCAAAGTCAGAGTAGAATATCGAAGGGATGTGTCCGATCAAAGGTGCTACCTCAATTAACCCGTCAATCGCTCCTGTTTTAGCTACCTTATGCCAACACACGGGAGTTGGGTCCACGTATTTACCTTATAAAAACGCCGCCACCAACCTACTTCATTCTGGAATCTCCACCGCATACACGGTTGTTAAAGTGGATTTCGGGGTTGGCAGAGAGTATGACAACTTCCAATCCCGGTCTCTTTAACAACCGAACGTTATTATAACACCGCGGTTATTTCAAAACAATTTACTTTAAAACCGGAATATAAAATCCCTTTCAAAACCATATAAATAGGATATCATTTATATTTTTAAAATCCCAAATCAATATGATATCGTTTTTATTTTATAAATATCCCTTTCCAAAAATCATAATATTTTGAAATATATATACCTTGAAACCATCGCTTTGAAACATAACTTTTAATGCTTAGTGGTTCAAATACTATATTACTTTAAACAGCTTCTTCAAATTTTACAATAAATTCCCAATATCCATTTGAACCTCCAAATAAACCATTTTAATTCCCATATATTTCAAATCTTTAATATTCTATATTTCAAAACTTTATAGTTCATATATTTCAATCTTTAAATATTCCACTATTTCAAAATGGGTTCTTTGATAATTTAATATATATCAAATCCAACTCCTAATATTTAAATTTGAAATATTTACTTACTAAACAAATATTATTCAGGTAAAACCCTTAAACTTCAATAATAGGATATTGTTTTAATTAAATTAACTAGATAATATTCTTTAAATTAATTTGATGTTCGTTTAAAACCTCAAATCAAAGTCAGTTATAAAATCATACCTTTTAAATATTAATTTATTTACATTTAAAAACAAATTTTTCGAGCAAAATTCTTAAATACTTAAATTCAAATCATATCCCCATTTATCTTCAACCTTACTTTTATTTGAGTTATTATAAACTCTATATTCAATAGAATTTCAAATATATACTTAACCATATTATACAAATGAAATCAACTTCATTTTTTAGCTTATTTTAAAATTCGAAACAAATTTATAATAGCTAAATTCAAGAATTTTACGATATGTATCAAAATTTAATATTTATTAAACCGTATTCTTTCCAAAACCATAGAAAATCATTTCAAAATAATTTTATATATATACCGCGGTGCCTGTATATATAATTTTCTATCCTATGGTCAAGTGATACGGATATTTATCATTTCAATCCGCAATTTAAAAATAAAAATGCGGTTGTATTTCATTTCAAACTGCAATCCCGAATGAAATGAAAATGTGTAATAACTTGCAGTTTATACAATACAAATACAGCATCCATTCATCCATCATATCAATCATCAAACATTCATCAATTTATCATTGTTAACGCTTAAAATTGAACGCTAACACAGCGGTGTGAGTAGAAAATAAGTAAAAGTACCACCCGTCAATACGGGAACTAGAAGTAAGTATAAAAGTCATAGAAAAAGCAGTAAAAAGACAACAGTTTTATAGTGGTTCGGCTTCAAGTTAAGCCTACGTCCATTTTAATCTTCTTTATCGCTGAATCAATTACAACTTTACAACCATCTTCGATTACAACACTGCTAGGACAAATAGCTAGAACTCCGATGTAGAAGAACCCTTTGAATCCATGTCGAAAGTGTTAGATTTCTTCTTGAAGTAAGTTGAGATGTCTTTCGTGTTTGAAGTGTCAAGTGAGTCGAGAAATCAGCAGAGTATCGGCGTTGCAGAAATGAGCCAAAAGACCCCTTTCCAGTTGGAGTAGGTGGGGTATTTATAGGGAGTTTTCTGAATTAGGTCGTAGGTCGTAAGCGACCTTGGATAGGTCGTAGGTCATGAGCGACCTAGTGGAATCGGTCTTCGGCTTAACAAGAGCGCACTTGATCACGTTGAATAAGCCGGCAAGTCATAGGTCGTCAACGACCAAAGGAGGAAGCGACATAAGAAGTTACTTCGGCATTGTTTAGGTCGTGAGCGACCTAGAGGAGGATGGTTGGCGACTTAAGGTTGGAAGCGGCCTATAGCAAGCGACTTCATTCTATTATAACTCGCTAGGTTGCTAGGTCGCTTGGCTACTAGGTCGTTAGGTCACTTAGCTACTAGGTCGTTAGGTCGCTAGGTCGCTTTAGCCCATAGACCGTTAGGTCGTAGATTTCTTGTATCTTTAGCCCGTTAAGTCGCGAAGCCTCTTTGTTGTGATATGTTGTTGCCCTGTGTTGATGGTTAGGTCGCTAGGTCATTTGATAAGCTTAGGTCGCTAGGTCGCGATATCTTTAGGTCATTAGGTCGTTGGGGGTATTTAGGTCGTTAGGTCGTTCACACTTTAATTCTTTCAGATTACTCATCCCCTTAGGTCGTTGAGCCGTGGAATAGAGGAGTTAACATTTGCCCGTCGAAGTATACGCCTATGCCATAGGTCGTGTGCTTCGACTTAATTTTGCAAGGTCGTGAGCGACCTAAGAGATAAGTTAACTCGCGTGTCCGTTCATCTTTCTCTTTTCACCTATATAATCCGCTAAGTCGTTTCTTCCTCCTTACTCGCTTCAGCCTTTAAGAACGCCGTTGAAGAAACTTCCAACCTGAACTTACCGGTCACCGATCATCCTTGCAACTTCATCACGTAAGTGAATCCGTTCTCTGTTCAACTCACGATCATCGTTAAATCGCGAGTTCTGGAGTCCCGTCTTTAACCTTTGATCCAACTTCATATTCCTATGTTTCATGCCATGATTGATTTCTGATGGAATTGAGATGACTCGATTCGGTTTGGGGTAATCCTTGATGATTTGAGGAGGAGAGGATGGATTGTAGTGCCTCGAATTAAATGGTCTATGAATTTGGAGGGCGTGAGAAGGTTCTTAACGGGTTGATGGGTTATTGGATTTCAGGTCGAATTGTTGCGTTTCTGGTGATTATGAGGTGATGGACACGTGGCTGCATTCGAGTGGAGGACAGGTCCTGGGCCTATCGGTTTAATCGCGAACCATTCGACCTGTCTTGCTTACGACTTGACTTTTTGCAACCCATCATACTTGCGACCCATCATACATGTGACCTATCATACTTGCGACCTATCATACCTGCGACCCATCATACTTGCGACCTATCATACCTGCGACCTATCATACTTGCGACCTATCATACCTGCGACCCATCATACTTGCGACCCATCATACCTGCGACCCATCATACTTGCGACCTATCATACTTGACCCAACTGCTCGCGGCATCGCCCTTTGCGACCTATCTTCCTTCGACTTAACTTTAAGTCGCGTGTACGCTCGAGCGACCTAATACATAGCTGAATTTGCACTGCCTTTTCCATGAAACTTTAAAGCAGAGCGACCTAGGAGATTGATGATTTAACTTCTCGCGGCATAGGTCGTAGGTCGCGTACGCATAGGTCGTAGGTCGCGTATGCAGTTGAACGACCTAGGACTTAGCCTATTTTGCATTGCCCTGAACTCCTTTCAACTTGAATGAACATGAAATTGCTGAATCGAATTGCCAACTTGAACTGCAGAGATAACATTTCTGAACTTGTTGCACTTATTTACAGATCTCATTAACTTTAATGCTAATAACCTGTTAAATACAACATTTGCAAAAAAAGGGGACGAACATACTGCCACTGATCGCCTACATCGAATGACAGATTAGTCGATAAAAGATAATCAACTTAAAGAAATTATATGAAATGCTGTGAATCAACAAACTCAAGTGAAGTATTAAAGCAAAGCAATGTTAATCAATTAAAACTGATTTGTTTGTATCAACACTGCACTTGTATTTGGACTTAAAACAACAAGCCCTGAAACTTTAAAGTTTACAAATGCATATTAGTTTATTTTCTTGTCGTTTTATTAGTTTTGCACAACACTTCACACATTTAGGAAACGTGCACTTTCATATTTGAATATCTAGTTCCTTGTGTAGAATGTCATCTCAAAAAGAGGAAATGTAGGACAAGCTGGAGAGGCCTTCCCGATAGCCAATCCACTGGATAATCCCCCAGAGAGGACTCCAACTACCCTGAGTCAACGGGCATTCAATCAGTTACGCATCCAGTTTGGTATTGCTGAAGCGGATGCTATACTTCTTGGGCCACATGATACTGCTGACAGGCCACCTCTCGGTTTTGTCACTGTTAATCGCCAGATGTGCCTGTGCAGCGCTATTCCTCCCTTCAATGAATTTTTTCAACAACTCTTTCTCCGACTAGCCATCTCTCCTTTCCAATTGCATCCCAATGGCTACGCCATCTTGATGGGATTGTGCGTTCTATTCAGGAGGACACTTAACCGTCTTCCGAGCTTTGAAGAAATCTGCTACTTATGCACATTCGCAAAGAATAAAGATCATCCCTTTATCACACTCGTAAGAAGCGCCAGGAACCGTAGAATGATCGTCGATCTTCCGGAAAGCGCCCATGGGTTCTTGAATCAATTTTTCTTCGTTCGATGCCCTCCAGGATTTTATGCCATCTGGAGAGTAGGAAGTAAGATTGCTTATCCCCATTCTTTCCATTTGAGCTTTTCAAAGTCCGAGTTGCTAGGTGCTAACTTCACTCTTTTTTTTTACAGCGCTTCCTCCTCCTTCTAGAGACTCTAGCCATAAGCCAACCTTTGAATGATTGAGTGCCGTGGCGGTTGAGGAAAGAAGTATTAAATTTTTGCTAAAGGACGAATTTCTTCACCAATTCGGACTTCTGCACCCTTCTCGATCTATTCAGCCTCACGAAGTCCCTGATTCTCCAGCCAAGACACCAGATGCCCCAGTTTCCGCCGGAGAACTTATACCAAAAGAACCTACTGCTGAGGCTTCACTGGTAAAGTGCTCTGCTTCTACTGACGTCGCGGGGTAATCCGACGAACTTACACTTGCCCCGGTCATTGAAGAAGAGGAACCTCCTTAACAATCCGGGAAATCTGGTGATGAAGGAACTGAGAGAATGAGTCCCGCCAAGCATATCGGTGACGATACTTTTGAGGGGTTGAGCGACCTGATGATTACTTCACAGGAGCTTTTTAAAGATGATCCTATCACTGCTAAAGTTACTTCTCCAGAAGTTGAAGCAACATCCGTCTTGCAACAGACTCCGTCTGCCCAAGAGTTGACACTAGCTGTAAAATCCATCACCACCCCCCAACCGAGGAGTGGTTCGTAGTTTGACGCGCGTAGTTTGCACGTTACACACACTTAGGACTTTTCAGCACTTATATGCTTCTTGCTCTGAAGATTTCTGAACTTATCTTTTCTTCATTTTCAGGTTCTCCGATGGGGCGAAGTGGATCTTATTATGATGATTTCCAGCGTTATGGGAGGCGCGGTTCGTATGATCCCAAGAGGTATCTCCCTGCCTCCCGGGAAACCGACGAAGAAAGAGCTGCGAGGAAGGCTCGTGAGAGGCGTGCCTACGATGAACGCTACGGGTGAAGGGATGAACGACATGACTCCTCCTAGAGGGATGATGATTCCCACAAAAGAAAGCCCATGATGACAGAGGGAAAGGTCATGTTGTTGAAGATCCCAGTAAACGGGCCAAACTCGGCGAAAAACCGACATCTGAAGTTTTTGAAAAACCCATTGCTCCCGTCTCTTTGGAAATCCCCTCCAGCTCTCCTGCCCTTCAAAGAGCTGATATTCAGACAATCATTAGTAGGCCACCATATCAAGTTGGACAGGGTCCGGCTATTCTTCAAAGCCGGTTTCCACACAGGTGCTTAAAAGGAGTGCATTTCGACCTTGACTTGGTCCCAATTGATAAGCAAGCCATGTTGCGAAATCTTGATGCCGTCAAACTCGATATCGAAAGAATGTCTGGTTGGCTGAAACTTGTTGACGAGCTTCAAAGAGTTAACCGCGCAAATCTCGAGGCCATGCTGACTATGGAAAATGATAAATCCTAGTGGTAGAAAACACTCGATCAGCATGATGCCGAGATGAGGAGCATTGCCGCTTACAATGAGAAGCTTGAAGCGGAAGTTGAAAAACTTAAAGAAGAGCTTGCCACTTCTTCCACTTCCTATTCTCAGAGACAAGAAGTGCTTCAAAAACAGGTGAGAGATGCTCACGCTGCACAGAGAGATGCTAAAGCTAAATTTGAAGCAAGAAGCAAGCTGTAGAAAACTACCGACCTTACGTTGCTCCACTGCGAGAAAAAACCAGCTCCAAGAAATTGGAAATTGAAATGCTAAAAGCTCGACTTTCTGAAGCTGAAAAGGAGCGTGACGAAGCTATTGCCGGCAAAGCAGCAGCCGAGGAATCTCATATGGCAACTAAAGCCGAAGTCAGCTCTACTTTATTCGAGTTTTACATTCATAGTGTTCTGGGGCACGGTAGCCTTTCATTTTTGGGACCGTAATACGAAATTACTTTGGCCAAAGTGTGGAAAGCTGCACTTGATATGCTTGGAGGAGCTGGATATGCTGAAGTAGATTTAATGGCTCATTATCTAGATGACGATGCATGTGCTGCTCTTGCTAGGGGAAAGGAGCAACTTGCTAAAGAGAGAGCTGAAATGGCAGATGGAGAACATTTGGGGAAGGCAACCTCAACCGACCCGGTTCAACCTTCAGTTTCGGCCGACATCGATATTGTTGGCTCCAGTTCCCATTCTCCACCTCCTGCTAAAGCTGTCATTGAAAGTGCAACTGTCCGCACTGGAGATGAGACTCAAGAGAGCACTGAAGCACATGACTTTGAAGTTTACATAATAAAGTCTACTTCTCCAGGTAACCTCAATGCTTATCTTGCTCAAGTGGACTGCTTGTTTACTTCACATGAGTTTGATGAACTCTTTGATTATTTCTTAAATCTTGACGCGCCACTTTCTCCTTTTTTAATGAGAGATACTGACTTTAACTTCTCTTCTCTTGTAGTGAAAGTGCCAAGTGTTGTCCAGACTTCCCCTCTTCCAGCTGTTTCTTCTCCGCCTCTTCAGATTACTCCTCCTTCCGTTTCTCGACCGGGGTCACAAGAGGAGAAGATAGAAGCTCTTCAAGGCTAAGATGACCGGATCGCTTCTCAAGAACATAAGGCTGAAGAACCTGAAGAAGACGAAAGAACCCCGGAGCAAACTATTTCTGATGACATAAAGTTGTCTGCACTTTTCACCCCAGGCAGTGAGTCCTTTTTAAGGAAGAAGGGGAGGCGTGGAGTCTCAAAGAAAAAGAGAGAAGCTTCTGCCGGCGAAGAAAAAGCAGAAGAAAGTCCAATTGCACGCCTTCCTCTTTCTTCCCCTACTCTCACAAGCCGACCCAAAAAGTTAGTCATCCGGCCAGGCGAGGGCTCGAAAGGTGGCAGGAAGAAGAAGTGATGGGTTTGGGACCCATGCTTTTTGCTTTTTTGCTTGTATATATAAAGACTTGTGCTGACCGGAGATTGTGCGGGTACCGGTGCCCGCCTTCTTTTGTTTTGAAACCTGCACATGTATAAAATTTTCATAGTATGGAATAAAATGATTCTTTTACTTGTACAAACTTCTGTCTGCATTAGAGAATGCATTTATTCTTCTGTTTCATACAAGTTTCTTTATTTTCTATGTGTGATGTTGCAGTAAACCTATGGTATGTTGCTTGAGCATTGCTTTTATTTTTGTAACTATATTATATTGCCCCTCATATCATGGTTTATTGCAATCTCTTTCACATTGGCAAAGTTTTGGAGAACAACTCTTCTGTATCGAGAAGACTTGTACTCTATCTTTAGAGAACAACTTTTCCATTTGAAGGAGGTTTGCGTCTGTACTTCAGATAATAATTTTTCCATTTTAAGGAAATATTTTTCTGATCTAGTAGAATGCGCCTCGTATTGGAGAAGTCTTCTCTCTCTTTTTTTTTTAAAAGAAGTTTTTATACTTCACTTTCGGAGAAAGTCACTTTTGTTCTTGGCAAGCAAATTCTTCCACGCGGTAAGGTGGGCCTCCGAAAAGGGCTTTGACCTGTTTGTGCCTCCGAAGAGGGATTTTGTTTAATTGTGCCTCTGGGAAGAGGGCTTTTTGTGTGTGCTTCTGGGGAGAGGGCTTTGGTTTTTTCCCTGTACGCGGGGAAGCGGGCCTCCGAAGAGGGCTTTTTGTTTCTGCCTCTGGGGAGAGGCTTTTGTTTTTTCCATGTTCGCTGGGAAGAGGGCCTCCGAAGAGGGCTTTTCACATTTCGACTCGTGTGAAGTTTTATTTCAGATCACGGTGAAATGTGTGCCTCCTAAGAGATCTTTTAGAATTTCAACCCTGGTGAAATGGGCCTCCGAAGAGGGCTTTTCACATTCCAACACTTGTGAAGTTTTATTTCAGATCTCGGTGGAATGTGTGCCTCCGAAGAGGTCTTTTCACCTTTCAACTCATGTGAAGTTTTATTTCAGATCACGGTGAAATGTGTGCCTCCGAGTAGGGCTTTTGCCTGGAAGTTTCTTTCTCGTGGTTGGATGGATTCGTGGGGCGGACACAAGTAACTAGGATGCTTGTTTGCACAAACGATCCCAGCTAGTTAGTGAGTGCCATGCCTTCCACTTGGGAAGGTGCCTTCGGTCATTCCACCAATCTTTTTTGTTGAGAAAGAGAACTTTCTTTTTCTGGCAAGTCCCATTAGAGGTCTTTATCCTTCGAAGAGTTCTGCCTCCGGAGAGGGCTTGTGGCTCCGAAGAGGTCTTTTGCTGTTTCCTGCCTGCTCGCCCATGTCTTTTCGCCATTTGCTCATAACAACGATTCTCTGTTATCATTTTCAAGCACACATTCCTTTCTTTTGCAAGTAGTTTATTTTATCCAAAGAACTGTACTTCATTGTTAAATGAGTTCGCAGGGGCAGACACAGACTAATTAATCGGATGTTCGTTTGCACAAACGATCACAATTAGTTATGAAAGGTCCACCTCCGGCGCGACCACTAACTGTTTGCTTGAAGCCCTTCTTATATAGGATTTGAGTCTGGAATTTTTGTGGCTGAATATTCATTTGTTGAGTGATGTCATGGATCGCTTGGTCTTGTGATGGGTACGCTTTGTTTTAATGGCCTGCAATATAAATCGACATTTTAGCAATACAATTAAAGGTCTTTATATATCAAAATAAAACAGGCAGTTTATAATAGTAGAGAACACAAGATTTATAGTGGTTCGGCCAAGAACTGGGCCTACATCCACATTATAGTTCTTATTATTCACTTGCACTGGCTTTACAATGGCTTTCAATACAAGAATCATACATCCACAATTCTTTTACAGTATTTCAGTAAAGCTTTTAAGTAAAATATGGGCGCAAGTGATTGCTGTTCCAAGCCCTTGGAATTGGATCTCCTTCGACAGTTGTCAGTTTGAAAGTGCCATCAAGAAGTTTTTTGCCTGTGACATACGGCCCTTCCCGGTTTGGCGCAAACACTCCTGTTGCTGTCATGATCCTTTTCAAGACTAGATCTCCAATCTCAAAGCTGCGTTGGCGAACTTTGAAACTGAAGTGCCTGACAATTCTTTGCTGATGGGCTGCAATTCTGAGCTGAACCTCTTCCCTTTTTTCATCAAGGAAGTCAAGTGCTTCAAGTTGCAACTCTTCGTTTTCATCTTGGTTGAAATGAATTCTTCTATGTGAAGGGACTTCTATTTCCACCGGAATCATTGCATCTGATTCATATGCCAATGAAAATGGAGTGTGCCCATTCGCAGTTTTATGGGTTGTTCTGTATGCCCATAGTGCTAGTAGTAGCTTATCGACCCAACCCCTTTTGATTTTTCCAGCTGTTTTTTGACGGTTGATTTGATAATTTTGTTTACTGCTTCCACTTGCCCGTTTGCCTGTGGATGAGCCACTGCTGAGAAGCTTTTTTGGATCTTGAATCGCTTGCAAAAATCTTGGAACTCTTCACTTTCGAATTGGGTTCCATTGTCTGTGATTATCTTTTGAGGCACATCATACCTGCAAATGATATTCTTAGTTACAAAGTTTATCATCTTTTTAGAGGTAATAGTAGCTAATAGTTCAGATTCAGCCCATTTAGTAAAATAATTAACAGCAACAATAGCATATCTTATTCCGGACTTGGCGGTTGCCAAAGGCCCGATGAGATCTATTCCCCAAACAGCAAATGGCCACGGACTGACCATCTGTTTTATCTTGGTGGAAGGTGCTCTTGGGATTGTTTCAAATCTCTAGCATCGATCACATTTTTGGGCATAGCTTGCAGAATCACGATTAATATCTGGCCAAAAATACCCGTAACGGAGAATTTTCTTTGCTAGAGTTTGACCACCTGAGTGATCTCCACACTCTCCTCCGTGTACTTCAGCTAGAATTGTCTTAGCTTCTTCCTTGGTCACACATCGGAGTAATGGCATTGAGAATTCCCGCCTGTATAATCGGCCATCTTGAATTATATATCTAGAGGCTTTTCTTAGCAACTTCCGTCGTTATTTTGAATTTTCTGGTAGAGAACCGTTGAGAAGATATTCCATTGTCGGAGTCATCCATGATTCTTGCTCTTGAGATATAGTCATGATCCAGTCAATATCCATCTCATCAGTGCTTGGAGCTGTCAGGACTTCCACAGGAACTAATTCCAATAATTGAGCTTCACCAGTGCTTGCGTATTTTGCGAGAGAATTTGCCTTCATGTTCTCTTCCCGGGGTATATGATTTATCGTATAATGGTCAAGATCATCAAGAAGTTCCCAGGCTCTTGACAAGTAAGCAAGTAGATTTCCTCCTTTAGTTTGAAACTCTTTCTTGACTTTGCATACAATATGCTATGAATCACTGAAGATCTGCAACACTTTGACATTCAGTTCTTTAGCAATCTTCAAGCCGGCAATAAGAGCTTCATATTCTGCTTCGTTATTTGTTGAAGGAAATTCCAATCTCAATGCATAGCATAATGACCGCCCTTCAGGGGTTTCAAGCACAACCCCAGCTCCGGAATAATAATCGTTTCTTGCACCGTCAACATATAATTTCCATCGAATTGGGGTATTATCAGTCACCTCGTCCTCACTTTCACCTTTGTTTGTACATTCTGCGATGAAATCTTCTAAAGCTTGCCCATTAATTGTTCTCCGGGGATGATAAGTGCTGTCTTATTGGATGAGTTAAATATTCCACTTCAGAAGGCGACCCGAAGTCTCAGGCGAAACAGGACTTGCTTCAGAGGTTGATCAGTGAGGACTTTGATAGGATGAGCTTGGAAATATGGCCTCAATTTTCTTGATGCAATCAGTAGACAGTAGGCAAGCTTTTCCAGCTTTGAATAATTCATCTCTGCCCCAGTGAATCTTTTGCTGATATAATAGACCGGGCGCTGAATTTTTGCGTCTTCCCGTACCAACGCTGCATTAAGAGCATGAGATGAGATTGCCAAATATACGAAAAGATCTTCACCATCGTCGGCCTCAGAAAGTATTGGAGGCGTTTCCATATGACGAATCAACTCATCGAAAGCTCTCTGGCATTTAACAGTCCAGCCAAAAAATTTCCTTCCTTTCTTCAGAGCATCAAAGAATGGAATGCATTTATCAGTAGCTCTGGAAATGAATCGATTCAAGGCAGCAACTTTTTCATTAAGACTTTGCAATTCCTTCTTCGTTCTAGGAGCTTTGACTTCTTTTAAGGCAGCAATCTGAGCTGGATTAGCTTCAAAGCCCCTAGCACTCACAATGAAACCCAAGAACTTTCCGGACTCCACCCCAAACGAACATTTCAAAGGATTAAGTTTCATTCCGTATTTTCGGAGGACTGCAAACATTTCTGCCAAGTGATCCATATGGTCTACTTCCTTCTTTGATTTCACCGGCATATCGTAAACATAGACTTCCATAGTCTTTCCAATCTGTTGCTTGAACATAGCATTGACGAGTCTTTGGTAAGTTGCCCCTGCATTCTTAAGTCCGAAGGGCATGACCCTATAGCAGTAGAGACCAACATCGGGGATGAAGCTCGTGTCCTCCTGGTCTGGCTCATGCATCATGATCTGGTTGTATTCGGAGTAAGCATCCATAAAAGATAACAATTCATGCCCCGCTGTTCCGTCCACCAACTGATCTATCCTGGGTAACGGGAAGCATTCTTTGGGGCATGCTTTGTTTAAATCTGAGAAGTCGATGCATGCTCTCCACTTCCCATTAGCTTTCTTAACCAGTACTGGATTTGAAACACAATTCGGATAAGTAGACTCCCTGATGAAACCATTTTCCATGAGTCGGTCTACCTCTTCTTTCAACGTTGCTGACCTTTCAGGACCCTAAGTTCTTCTTTTCTGTTTTACCGGTGTAAACTTTGGATCAATATTCAGAGTATGTATTGTAATTTCTAGCGATATTCCACACATATCAGCATGAGTCCAAGAGAATACGTCAAGATTTGCTTTCAAGAATGATATCAAGGAATTTTGAACCGTCACGCTAAGTTGCAAATCCACATTCACCACTTTGTTCGAATCTTTCGGGTCAACAGGTACTGGCACCGTTATTTCCACTGGCACCACTCTATTCTCCACTGCACTAGCTTTTCTGGGATCCATTTCTCTTCGTGCCCCGCTATGCTCGCTAGTGTAGGGTCCACCCTGTAATTGCTACAAGGTTGGTCCTTTGATGCGGACTGGGGCTGCCGCATCTTTTCCCATCTCTCTCTTCCTCGCTTCACGCAACTCTATTAGATAACATTCTCGTCCAGCATTCTGATCCCCTTTAATAACTCCAACTCCATCATCCATGGGTAATTTCATAGCGAGGCACCACGGGGCGAGAATTGCCTTAAAAGCCGCAAAAGTTGGTCGGCCTAGGAAGGCGTTGTAGGCAGAAAATTCATCAACAATTACAAAAGTCTGTTTTCGAACCACCTTTTTCTGCCCCTCTCCAAGCTCGACGAACAATTCTATAGTTCCATTTGGCTGCTTCAGTTCCCCAGTAAACCCAACAATCTTCTGAGATGAAGCTTGAACATCAGCCATCGGAATTTTTATTTGATCGAATGTCTTTTTGAAGAGAACGTTGCAAGAAGCGCCGCAATCTACAAGCACTCTTCTCACGATAGCCGGCCCAATGCCTGCAGAGATGACCAATGGATCCATGGTTGGGGCTTCAATGCCCATAGAGTCCCTGGCTATGAACACAATATCATCATTAAAAATTTTATGTTGCTTCAAAGGTGCAACATCTTCTAGCACAAAAACACTCTCTTCTGTTGGTGCATACTTCAAGGCATGGGCATATCTTTCATCTCGCCCCAGCTTCTGCCTACTAGGTGAGGACCTCCCGTAATCACATTAATAACGGGCCTTTCTGATTCATGTGCAGTAGTCCTCTCACCCAAGCCAGATGGTTGAGTAGAAAGTTGCTGACCCTTAGTAGATGAAGTTGGGTCAATCCTATTCCTCTTCACAAATTGCTGCAACTTGTTCTCTCTCAGCAATTCTTCAATCAAACTTTTCAGATGGCGGCATTCGTTGGTATCATGACCGGGTTGATTATGAAACCGACAAAATCTCCCACTTTGAAGAGCCTTTTTCCCAACTCTCATCTCAGGTGGTTTAGGATATTCCACCGCATCTTTAGTAGCAAAAAAGATGTTCTCCAGGGTGTCGGTTAAAGGAGTGAAATCTGAAGGTTTTAAGAAGCGAGGCTTCTTCACATCCTTCTGTTTCTTCCCGCCATTATTCTCTCTTTTCTGACTCCCGGACTCTTTTTTGGTAGGAGCAGCAGTGTTATTCTTGACCTCTGTCAATGCCACTTTGGTCGGTGCTTGAAGGCTTTCCAAGCGCATGAATTCATCAGCTTTCTTATAGAATTTCTCAAGCGAATTCGGTTCTTTCATCTTCAGCCACTTCCCAAATTCACTTGATTTGTCGATTGCCCTCATCAAATATGTCAAGAGCATCCGTTGCTCTGCATTGTCCACTTTAGCCAAAGCTATGTAGAAGCGGTTCAAGAAAGATCTAATAGATTCCTTAGGATTCTGTTCCAGGCTTGACAGTGACATAATATCCTTTGCCTTTGAAGCGTACAACCTGAATTGCTCTTTAAACTTCCGAGTCAAATCAGCGAACTGGTCTATGGATCGGACCAGAAGCTTTGTGAACCAGAGTAGAGCCACTCCTTCCAAGTATACCGGAAAGTACCAGCATTTGATCTCATCGGATGCTCTAGCACCAGTCAAGTGCCAATCATACTTATACAGGAATTGATTAGGGTCGCTTGTTCACTTATAAGTCGGGATGGTCGGAGGAACAAACTTCCTTGGGAATTCCGCCTTTAGAATCCTTTCTGTTAATGAAGTTTTGCTTGGAGCGAATCCCCATTCCTTCTCATGTTCTTCCCTCTACATGCTCTCTTTCATGATTTGTCACACCATGCCCGAAAGGTATTCCTCATAATTTAAAGGTTCTGCAGGACAGACTTCAGCCATTTTCTCGGAAGTTTGTCTGGACAAACGTTCGCGGAGAGTTGGTTGCGGTCTCGATCCTCTAGCTTGGGGAGGTGTTTCTTTGACGGGTCTAGTTGCTCTTTGAGGAATATTCCTCTCTTCAGGATTATGAGCATCATCGGCAAGGTTCTCTTCATTATTCACCGGTTGACGGTTAGCTCGGAGCAAAGCATTTAACCTATTAAGCATGAAGGCATTCTGAGTTTCCATCTGCTGGTATAACCCAGATACTGCAGCATCTAACTCCACTCGTGTAATTCCAGCACTTGGTGTCGCTTGACTTGACGAAGGAGAAGTGGTAGTATTTTCATGAACATCATTGGGTCTAGTAGATCCGCGCTTTCTTCCAGGAGTCATTATCTCTGATAGACTTCTGGTTTTGAGAGAGATTCTTTCCACAAACTTTTGTGAAGCAATGACTAAAGTAGCCTGAGTTGGGTTCTCAGTGAAAGCACCAAAAATGTTAACGCTTAAAATTGAACTCTAACACCCCGGTATGAGTAGAGATTAAGTGAAAGCACCACACGTCAATACGGGAACTAGAAGTAAGTAGAAAGGTCATAGAAAAAGCAGTAAAAAGACAACAGTTTTATAGTGGTTCAGCTTCAAGTTAAGCCTACGTCCACTTTAATCTTCTTTATTGCTGAATCATTTACAACTTTACAACCATCTTCGATTACAACACTGCTAGGAAAAATAGCTAGAACTCCGATGTAGAAGAACCCATTGAATCCATGACGAAAGTGCTAGATTTCTTCTTGAAGTTCGTTGAGATGTCTTTCATGTTTGAAGTGTCAAGTGAGTCGAGAAATCAACAGAGTATCCGTGTTCTAGAAATGAGCCAAAAGATCCTTTTCCAGTTGGAGTAGGTGGGGTATTTATAGGGAGTTTTCTGAATTAGGTCGTAGGTCGTGAGCGACCTTGGATAGGTCGTAGGTCGTGAGCGACCTAGTGGAATCGGTCTTCGGCTTAACAAGAGCGCACTTGATCACGTTAAATAAACCAGCAAGTCATAGGTCGTCAACGACCAAAGGAAGAAGCGGCATAAGAAGTTACTTCGGCATTGTTTAGGTCGTGAGCGACCTAGAGGAGGATGGTTGGCGACTTAAGGTTGGAAGTGACCTATAGCAAGCGGCTTCATTCTTTGATAACTCGCTAGGTCGCTAGGTCGCTTAGCTACTAGGTCGTTAGGTCGCTTAGCTACTAGGTCGTTAGGTCGCTTAGCTACTAGGTCGCTAGGTTGCTTTAGCCCATAGACCTTTAGGTCGCAGATCTCTTGTATCTTTAGCCCGTTAAGTCACGAAGACTCTTTGTTGTGATATGCTGTTGCCCTGTGTTGATCGTTAGGTCGCTAGGTCGTTTGATAAGCTTAGGTCGCTAGGTCGCGATATCTTTAGGTCGTTAGGTCGTTAGGTCGTTAGGTCGTTGGGGGTCTTTAGGTCGTTAGGTCGTTCACACTTTAATGCTTTCAGATTGCTCATCCCCTTAGGTCGCTGAGCCGTGGAATAGAGGAGTATACAATCATCCAATCCAAACAATCACATCAATAAATAATAATTAATTACTCACAGTTAATTTTTCAAAAATGAATTAAATAACTGTTTAACGGTAGTTGATATGCAATAATAAATAAATTTAACTAGCAGTTTATATGCAATAATAAATTTAACTATAATTTTAACTGGCCGTTTATATGAAAAATGAATTAAATAACAAGTAAATTTTATGAATGCAAATTAACTGAGATAATGATGAAATATTTTCCAAAGAGATATAAATAAAATTTTAAACACATCATAAATCAATTTAACAAACATATGAAATCTTAGAAGTTGTGAGTGGGTTAAAACACTCACCTTTTGAATTTAAATTGAATTTAAATCCAATTTAAACCCAAAATTTTGACCGTCTCATAATCCGTCCAAGCCAGCGTCCAAGGGGTTGGAATTCCAATACGAACCTAATAAAAGAAACCGCACGTTATTGTTGTTTGAACGGGTTGAAACCAAAATTAAATTAAAAACGGAAAACAAAATTACCCTACCTCTGTTTGCCACGTCAACATCTTCGTCCCTGTTCTTTTGTGCTACAGGAACCCTACGCGACCGAACAAACTACATGCAATCATGTTTACACGCTCGTCTTCGATCGTCCCCGCTTCCTGCCGGAGTTCGCCGCGACCACCGTTCCCAAGCACCGCTTCCCCCAAGCCACTCGGCACTCGGTCACCACCAAAACCACGCCTCCAACTCACGGCCGCCACCTAGGTTTCAAACCCTAGATCAATTTTAACTCCAAATCTAACCGTCAATCTCACACAAAAACCACACCGATCATTTCCCCTCGGCTTCCTCTCCAAAACCCAGAAAGGGTTCGTCGATCCGACGACTTTGATTTTGACGATGATGAATGGCCGAAACTTCTTTGATTTTTACCAGTCAAATGACAAACTGAATCAAAAAACGAACACCGCCAGTAAATTACTTTAGTCGAGGGCTTCAACATATATTTTTTTTCAAATTTTTCCGAGGACTTTGAATTTTTGACTTTGGATTTGATTTTTGAATTTATAATTGGATCTAGGGTCTGCATCCATTGAAGAAGAAGTGGAGCTGATGAAATTTTACACACAGATAAATGAGAATAGACGGAGGCTAGGGTTTAACAAGGTATTTATAGACAGGATTGAAAATAGAACGGATTGGATAAGATAGATGCATGTGCTAACAACGAAGCGGCCCAAAAAGCCCATTCTGACTCCGAAACGAAATTGGGTAAACCCATATATCAAAATAGATGTTTTAAAATATTCTGAATGCGATGGAAATAGTTTCACGTCCAAATTCCATCGTATGAAGAAGTTACGCTGAAATCAATATTTTCAAATTGATTTCAATTGATTTCGATTAAATTGATTTCAAGGCGCATCAAGCGCATACGATC
This sequence comes from Allium cepa, assembly GCA_030765085.1. Classification (NCBI taxonomy): domain Eukaryota; kingdom Viridiplantae; phylum Streptophyta; class Magnoliopsida; order Asparagales; family Amaryllidaceae; genus Allium; species Allium cepa. The sequence continues at coordinate 346,315,290 of CM060938.1, forward strand.
AAAGGACAAGTCCGATCGATACGAAACTTGAAATCCTACAATAATTCACTGTTATGGATCTGATGAAACTGGTTTCGTCGAAATCCGAGTTAGTGGACAAAATGGCCATTTTTATATTAATTAAATAAATTTAAAATAAATAATTAAACCAAATTTCAAATTTAAATTCTGAAATTTGCAATCTTTATCACTTTATAATTCTAAAACATTTACAATGATTTAACAATTTTTTAAATGTCAATTTATTAAAGATTAATCAATATAAGTCTTCAATTTCATAAAATTCAAAATTATAGATAAATTTCCAAATTTCCATTAAATTGAATTAACCCATAATTATTCCATTCATAATTTCAATAGAAGGGTTTACTATTGGATTTAAAAATTTTGCACAAATATTTCCAAATTTCAACTTAATTTTTAAATTAACATAATAGTTAAATACTTGATTTCATTCATTTACAATAAATCCAATTATTATTAATCAAATAAATTAACTCAATATTTAAAATTCAAATTTTATAATTCATAAATTTTATCATCTTGTATTACTTATTAATTTATAATTCTTTAAACCAATTCCCATCTCAATTCCAAGTAGCGTAGTAATTAATTACATTCACAATAAACTCAATAAATAAAATTTATCCAAATAAATTAGCTTGATTTGCTTAAATCCTTTTTATCTAACCAATTATTATTCGATAAATTTCTTCCTATGGTATAATTATACTTGGTCCATAACTATTATCCTTAATGTTTCCCAAATTTATATTAATGTAACATTTACTTTAGATTTATTGCAGTGATTACCAATTCAATAATCACCATTTATTTTTTATATATAAATTAATTAATTCAATATTTCAACTTCGTTTTCCTATAATAAATTTATTACCAAGTATACATTTACTTTATTCCAACAAATTGGAATTCCATTCAATTACTGTAACAATCATTTCCCTATTCACACTTTATTATTAACCCACAATCATTGCATTTATTGTCTTATATTGATTTTATCCAATTACCACATATTCCTTGAAATTCATACTAACGTAAAATTCAATTCCATTTATTTGCATTAACTCCATTTCATAAATCTACATGCAATTACTACCTTAAAATACGTTTACGTTCCTATTAATTTCCATTTCCACTTACGTTACTATATTAATAATCATTAAAGTTCCGTTTATATCAATAACACATTATAATTTCTTACTATTTAAATGAGTTTGATTTCCAAATAAATTTATTGACCATTAATTAGGCAATTTATACTGATTTGTTATCATACCCATAAATCTACACTTATAACTAAGTCCCACATTTGAATAAATTTATTAAATTGAAATGTTCATTCAAGTTTATAAATTATTAACTTGTATTAACATAATTCCTTAATCTATTCCAATTACTGTTTACAATCTTTTATTACATTAAATCAATTTAATGCTTTCCTTAAATTTTTCATATTCAATTTATATCCAGGTAAAAATCTTTTTACTAAATTCATTAGAATTTTATTCAAATAACCATTGCTATATCTTTATTTAGCGTTCATTCCAATATTAATTTATGACCTTTATATTTCTACTAATTTTACTTACAAAATCTTACTTAACTAACAAATTTAATTGTCGAAATTTACGGGTCTTTACACTGCACTCACATTGGACACTCGATAGGAGATGTCAAATCCCATAAACATCTCCGACGGCGTTTCACTCATATTATTTATTGTTGATTTAACTTACATAAGATATTTTAGTTCTGACCGAGTGTTTTGTCTTTTCAATTCGCTCGGGTCAGCCTGGGCATTTCAGGAATTGAAGGCCTTATTTCTAGAGGACGAAGACGAAGATTTCATTATTATTATTATTATATATTATATTTTCCCACTACACACTGTATTCCACTACATCGATTATTATTCACTGGTATGTGTAACTCTGATATGTATTGTATAAATAAAATCAAATGTTTTGTAAAATAGCTTCATGAACTGTATATTTGATTATTATATTTTATCGTTCCACTGCAAGATTCTATTTTTTTTCCTTTCTCTACTTTTTCTTATTTGCCCCATAACAATCCGCCTTTCTATACAGTTTAAGTCCGACGTGTGTGGTTTATCATCGATTTAAAGCGTACAAAAAGGCGGGACGTTACAATTAACTTGTCACATTATCTGTTATATTCAATTCTGTTATATTGTTTATTTATTTCTGTTTCTCACACTGCAAGTTCCCTGTAGAATAGAATCACCATGGGTTGAAATGATACATACCCGAATGGACTTTAGAATAGAGAAAAATTATTACGGGCTGAAATGATAAGCCTGGGTGATTTTTATTTATTTGTATTTAACTTGGGATTGTGGGTTTGAAATAATCAAAAACCCGAAAATTTTACAGATTACGGATTTAAAAGATATTTTTCGTATCACTTGATTTAGGCGTGAAATATTTTTCGGACCCGTGGTTGATTTCAAAATATAATTTCTTATAAATTTCATTTATTGTAAATGAAAGAAAAAAATGAAATTTGACTTATATTGGATTTAAAATGGTTAAGCAGTGATTTTCTAAAGGGTTAAATGCTATAAGTTAATAGATGGGTTTAGTGTAGTATGAAAGTTTGATTTAACTAAATAATGGGAATTTAAGAAAAAAATGGAATTATAAGATTAACTTGGTAATTAATATAATTGATGTATGAATTGGATAAATATAAATTAGAAGAAAATATCAAGTTATTTGTAAAACAAAGTTAAGCAACTTACAGTGTATTTTGAGTTTAGGTAATTAGTTTAAAATGTTAAATAAATGTATAGTTAAATGGAAATTTGGGAATTTAACTTAACTTGGAAACGTGAAATTTGGTTTGAAATTAAAGGTTAAGTTAAGAAATTAAAAATGGAATTTAAGTTATATAAATAAAATGGAAATTAAGTTATATTTGGAAAATAGTAATAAAAATTTAAGTGTTAAGTAATTTGTTAAAATGTGAAGAATAGGAAATTGTACACTTGAATTTATTAAGTGAATTATTGAAAATTTGATTTTATTTATAGGAAAATTACTTTATTAAAATCATAAGTTAAAGGTATTTTAATGAACATTTTTGAGTGTTAAAATATGATTCTTATAATGTTTAAAGGGTTAAAATCAAAGTTTATTTGTGGTTGAAATTTCAATATTTGAAGTGCTTAACCGAATAAATGAACTCAGAAAAGGCTAAATTTTTAGGAATTGAGTATTTGATTTGAAGGAATAACGAATTCACTTTTTAATGTTTTAAATGAATGATTTTAATTCGTAATTCTTAATCATTTTTAAATTTATAACCACGGGTACACTGTGTTGTGTGTCACGTGTTTTCCTTATGATTGTTTGATGGGCACCTTTGATTTTAAGACTGTGGCTAGAGGTGAGCGATTACTGCAACTCTATGCTACCCTAGTCACAATAACACTGTCATTTGCAATGTTTTTAATATGGATATTTCTAGGATAGTGTTTATTACTACTTAATTGATGGTTTGACTGATCCTTAAAGGATGAGCGATCCCAAGCATCCTTTAAGTTATTGCGCATTACTATTACAGTTCACTTGAGTTGGTTTACACTGTATAAGTATGTATATCCTGACTCGAGTGTTTTGTGTTTTACTTTACACTCGGGTCAACCTGAGAATCACAGTTTTGGACTCAGCTTCTGGAGCTAGAGAATTGTTGGAGCTTATCTGACTATCTATTCGTCTACTTCTTCTAGTTATCTCCTATTCGGTATTGCTTCTGTATTAGTGAGTCATTTATCCAGACTTCTATTGTATCCATTTTTAAACTATGATATTTTGTATATGATTTGAGAGTATTTATATAGTAGCTTCATGAATTACTATGGTATTATTTTACGCTGTGAGTTATTCAGATATTTCTGTATCTGTGATTCTGTGAATGATTTTATTTGCTCCAAATTTCTTAACAATCCACTGTTTTGAATTATTTAAGTCTGACATATGTGGATTATTGTCGATTTGAATGGTCTAAAATAGTGGGTCGTTACATTTGGTATCAGAGCTTTGGTTTTAGGCAAACCATAGCCTGAGGAGCAAAAACTCATTAGAGATAGGGTAGAAATACCCTAGAATGAGTGAAATCAATCTCAAAATCATTCCTTTAAGAGAGAACGTATTTTCGAAGTATAAAATGATTTCCAAATGATTTTAAAGAATTTTAGAAGATTATATTTGTATAAACTTTTATTATTTTGAAATCAAGATTTTCTAAACTTCATCCCTTCTGTATCCATCTTGTTAGTAATCTCTTGGTTAGGATTCTTATCGATTAGGATTCCTTGAACATTGGAACGCTCTCACTTGTTCTGAAATGCAGTCTTGTCTTCCCAATTTTATCCTTTTGATTTGGGGCATTCCGTAACTCCACTTTGAATGACCTCTATAAAGATCGGTGATTCCGCAAATCTTTGAATGATTTGTAAAGATGTGAAACTCCTTTACAATTGGCATTGATCCATCGGAGATTTCTCTATACTCGGATTTCGATGCTATCTATCTCCTGCTTTACCTGGATTCTATCTCTAGCGATCGAATGTCGATTTGCCTTCGATTTCCGCATTGATTATATTCCGAAAGTCATGGTTGACCCGGTTAAGGTCGCCCGCAATTTATTTAGGCTTATCCATCTTCTATTTGGTAATTAAATTATTTCATCTTCGTTCGAGCTTATCTTCGAACCATAATTCTATTTGATTAGGGTTCCTCTAAATTTGAATCTCTATTTGTTTTGAAATCCAACCTTGGGTCATCCCTTGGAAAATTATGGTTAGTTGTATTTTGAAATTTGTGCATACATCGAAATAATTATTTTGATATGGATGACCACATTATATATATATATAAAGATAAAGTATTTTCGATAAGGATTATATACCCTTTAAAAAGTAGAATTTGAAATTTTGAAGATTGCATAAGAAATTTGATTTATATAAAAAGGATTTATAACGGAAGGGTTTTGAATTTGAATTTCGAGGAACTGAACTCCGGTATTTTGAAATTTGGTTTTGAGATTACAAAAATATATAATAATAATACAATTTAAAAGTATTTTTGGGATGAGAAATGTTTCAAAAGAGTTCAAATGAATTCCAATGATTTCGAAGAAATTTCAAAAGAAGTTTTCAAGAAATAGAAGCCCAGAACTCACTTGTGTCGCTGGAAAATAATTTCGGTGATGAGTGCACGCATCATCGACATTGATTTTCAAGTTTCAGAGTAGGGGAGAGGCCACTCTGGTAGCGTTGCTATGTGAGTGATTATGTGAAACAAATTTTGATTTCAAATTGCGAAGTATGATTTGATATTCGAAAGGTGTGTGTGTATGTATGTGTATATATATATATATATATATATATATATATATATATATATATATATATTTGAAATGATTTAAAGTAAGATGGTGTTCAGTCCTCGAGTTCTGGATTTGATTTAGTATAACTCTATTTATAAAAATTGATTTACTAATTTGTTGCTGATTCCCAACTCTTAGATTTGAAATTTGATTTCACCAACTGTTTTGAAGGTTTGAACACTTCCAAATCGAGGTTTACTTTTCAAAGCTATGAAATTTCGAAGAGTATAAAATATTCGATAAGGTATATAAGTTTAGTTTTGTATGTTTATATTATAAAGAGTATGTCTTAAATAAATTTGAAACTTCTGTAAATAAATAATTTGCAAAAGGAAAATTGGATCTTTTGAATAGAAATAAATAGTTTAAAGGTTTTAAAGGGATAGTTACAAATTTGGAAACCATTTTTGGGTATTGTTGATTTTGAGAAATATTTGGTTTTGAAAATAGATTGGAATGTAAAACCCAGTATTTATATGATGATTTTGGAAATGAATTTGTTTGACTTGAATTATGTTAATTTGGAAATTGGGATTATTTTCTTAACCTATTATTTTGAAAACTTTGAAATTAAGATATTTAATTTGGAAGAAAATTTGGTGAAATCATAAATGATTTTGAAACTGAATCGATATTGAAATGATTTGAAATTGAGAACCTTGTATTATTAAGTACTTGATTTGGGAGTTATCAAACTTATATAAAATGGATTTGTATAAGTATGATGTTGATTTGAAAACTATTGATTTGAAAGGTACTCAATTTGGAAAGAGAAATCTTATATAATCGAAGTCTATATAAGTATGATTTGATATACTATTGATTTTGGAAAGTATTCGATTTGAAAATGAAATCCTATATAATGGACACTACTACAAAACAGGCCATTTGCATCGCCTCATTTGAATCGGTTGCGGTAAAAACTGATGCAAATAGAACTATTTGCATCAGTTCTGTCTTAATAACCGATGCAATTGGTATGTGGAAAGCAATAGGTAATAAAAAAATCAAATTTGCATCAGTTTTCACCAACAACCGATGCACATATGTCGACGCAAATAGTTTTAGTCGCATCGGTTTTATAGTCAACCGATGCAACTATGTCCAAAATAATAATTTTCACATCGGTCCCTGGCACAGGCGATGCAATATTATTTAGGTTATTCGTTGCTCACGTGTTACATCCCGCCTTTTCAATTTTTTTCCCGCTCAATTCTTTTCCCCAAATAATTCACCTGCCTAAATAAAAAAAACCCTAAAATGGTTTCTCGAGTCGCTACTGATTCCACAGTTTGTATTTGAGATTCCACGGTTGCGATCAATTCCTATAGATTCCACAGTTGCGATCAACTTCTTCCTAATGCTGCCTGCTACCGATTCATGACAAGATTTTTCATGAGCTTATCACAATTTTAAAAAAATCGATGCAGAGCCTAAGCGTTTCCTCGCAAGTTGAATTTCACAAATCAAGTCAAATCGCTCTGGATTTCACAAATCAAAATTCCTAATGCGGTGGTCACAGTTGTCGGCGGTGAAGTATTTTGGAATTATGGGTTTCGCGATTGTGGTAGGGAGATGTTCATGAGAGGATGGATTCGTGATAGTTCGTTGGTCGCGGCGACTTTGAGTTGAAGGGATAAGGTCGACGATTCAGGGAGGTAGGGGATTTTGGAGGAAGTGCAATGGTGTTGTGGTGAAGCAGGTTGTTGTAGAGGGCAGAGAGAAGGAAGTGAAGTCAATTAGATTATTCTTTCATATGTTTTCTTGTTCAGAATTTTGTTTTCGCTTCCAAGGATGACAACTCCAAGTTAAAGGCTATCGATTTTGGTTTATCAGATTATGTGAAGCCAGGTTTGTTTTCAAATGTTATTATGTATAATAAGGTTTCTTTTCCCTTTTCGAATAACTTTTCTTAGTTGTTTATAGATGAGAGACTGAATGACATTGTTGGTAGTGCATTTTACGTTGCACCAGAAGTTCTTCACAGATGTTATAGCACTGAAGCTGATGTACGGAGCATTGGTGTGATTGCATATATTCTATTATGTGGTAGTCGACCATTTTGGGATAGAACTGAATCCGGTATTTTTCGAGCAGTTCTTAAATCTCATCCAACTTTCAATGAATTGCCTTGGCCATCTATTTCTTCTGAAGCTAAAGATTTTGTTCGACGCTTGCTTAATAAAGATCCACGAAGAAGAATGAGCGATGTGCAAGCTTTGAGTTTGTTTCTTTAAACTTCAACTCCATCAGTGGTTCATTTTAAAATATATTACAGAAACAAATCACTTCATAAAAAAAAGTCATTAAAATACTGTTCTGCAATTTGAAATCATGTCACTGTATTTTAGTTAAAAAGTGGTGTAATATTTTGTATTTGGTTTGCTAAAGTCTTCCATATTGAGAAGAAATCCTCAACTTTTTGGTTTTAGAATGTGTCTCTAATTTTACCACTCACATTTGATTTCAGGTCATCCTTGGATGAGAAGCTACAGTGATATTAAAGTTCCTTTAGATATTCTAGTACTTAAGCTATTGAAGACATATTTTCGTTCTTTATCTTTGCGTAAAGCTGCTTTAAGGGTTAGTAACTATCAATTACATTCACACACGTGCAATTAACAAACTATATTTTCATTATATATCAGTTTAGAAAATGATTAAAAATGCAAACGAGTGCTCAAGAATTTACAGGTTAATAAAGACATGTTACATTTCGTTGTAATATGGATTCTACTCTCTACAATTATTTTATGTATATCACAGGCATTGTCAAAGACATTAACAGCTGATGAACTCGTGTATTTGGAGGGCCAATTTGCTTTGTTGGAGCCAAATACAAATGGTTGCATTATGCTCGATAACATTAGAATGGTACGTAATGCCGCTATTATGGTGAATTACCAATTCAGATGTTCATCCATTACTTTTTGTAATCATTTAGAATAAAAGTAAACTAAATGCACACCCAGTGAATTTAAATAAACTCTCCATATTGTGATAGTTCTGATGGGTGAATTTCTGCTTTGATAATTAACAGAGAAAAAATACTTTTTCCCCATCTTTATGCAAGTTATTATTTCTTCTTTCTCTTAAAGGCACCGATGAGAAATGCTACGGATGCAATGAAAGAATCTCATATTCAGGACTTTCTCAGCTCGGTATGTTTCAAAATGAACCTGTAGAGTTTGACTTCATCATTTTACTTCATTGCTTACTTTTTTCCTCTAACACATGCACGAGCTTAGTATAGCATTTCACGTGATGTATTATGTTGTGTAGTTAAGCGCACTTCAGTACAGAAGAATGGACTTCGATGAATTCCGTGCTGTTGCATTTAGTGTGCATCAACTTGAGGGATTAGACAGATGGCAGCAGCACGCTCGCTGTGCTTATGAAATTTTGAGAGAGATGGAAATAGAGCCTTAATGATAGATGAACTTGCTTCAGTATGTTTTTTTTTTGAAGATATATAATTAATTTCTTCTTAACCTTGTTAATACTTTCAACCGTTGATGAATTATGAAGCCATGATCCAAAACTACAACCGCGTCAAATTTTTGTTCAAAGCTGATAGTAGAGTTTTGTTACTGCATAATTTTTATTTTTGTTCAAAGCTGATAGTAGAGTTTTGTTACTACAACCGTTGATGTAATTGTCATATTACATTTAAATGTTTGTAACTTAGACATATAATTAGCCTAATGCACATGAAGCTTCGTAAATTCAGATTCTCAGATGGAGAAATTTGGTCTTTATAGTCAGAGGCTGAATTAGAAACCTGTATGTTATCTTAAGTGAAAGGAGAAACCAAAAAAGCTGATGTGGCATCACAATTTTTTTGTTTGTTTTTGTTTTTATTTCTAACTTTCTCATTAATTCAGTGTTTAAATATATAATTAAACCAAAGATCACAGGTTCAAGTCCCATCAAATTCACAATTCCATTATTTCACTATCTAAATGTATAGCTAACTTCAACGATCATGAATTTGAGTCCTTCCAAATGAATAATCGTGTAATTTTAATATGGAAATACCAATGCTTTCAAATTATTTCTTTTAATCTTCCTCCTTATTAATATATTATCAAAATAACCTACAAATTTTCAAAAAGTTTAAGAGTAAATCTTTGAATAATTTTCAAAAAAAGCCTAATTATGGTAGATAATTTTTTCATGCATATTACAACTTTTACAAATACCTAATTTATAAATTTTAAAAGAAATTAATACTTTTATGAAACGCTTAAAATTGCGAGAAAAAAAGCAATATAACTTAATTTGCATATTAGAATTATTTCTCAACGTAGTAAATTAAAAGTATCAAGTGATTTATTTTATAACTATTATGAAATGCTTGACTAATAACTAACGTGCAAGACCAATTTTAACAAGAGTGAGGTTATAACGCACATTTTAAACATGAGTTGTCCATACAAGAGTAGTTTCCAAGGATTTTAAAGCAAATAAAGTATGTTTAAAGAAGACTCTTGGGCAAATAAAAAATGTCTTAAGCAGAGATTCAAATAAATATAATCATCTGAATCTGAATCTCAGCAACAATTTTCTATTGCTACTCTTGGGCAAATAAAGCATGTTTAAAGCAAACAAATCCAACTATTTAGAACATACCAACTTTTTACTTTGATGGATCAATGTTTTGGATCAACCTCTGCCTTGGTAAATTACCAAAGCAGAAGACATTCAGCCATAATCTACTATCGTTTTCTAGTGTTGTATTGCCTATTTACCACTGGTATTGAAGATGCATATAGAATACATATCCTAAAAATTCTAGGAGAGTAACAAATTTATATTTATAAGTATATGGTACAAAATAATATGCAAAATACTATTCAATTGTACCTATATGCTAATTAATCAGGTCTAAGTTTATTATTAACTAGTAAAATTATTACAAGTATACATACTGTCTTTTAGAAATACATATGTAACAGATCAGAAACATTTTGTCTATCTTTTCTTTGGTCTAATCTAATGATTCCACAGTACGTGTGCTTTAGTATTCAGAAAAAAAATAATACATCCTTTATCCTTTTGAATTTTATATTTTCCTTGGTGTATGAATCTTTTTTGGGTATACGGCTTGGTCATTTATTGTTTTGATTTTCAAACTTGTTCTGCATGAACAGATTTAGTATCATCTTGTAGGACAAATATAATTTGGTATGTAATTGGGAGAACTAAAAATCCTTTAACATGTTCTCTTTATAAAGTTTGCTCGGTCCCTAGGTGTGTGTGCATACAGGGCATTATAAAAAATAAAATACATCCTACTTAACATAATTATATTAATTTTTGTTTTGTTAATTCACATTTTTGCTTCACGTAGGTGAAATCTGTTTATGTAGAAGGTATTCCAACTACTTGGAGTGAGAAAAAAGTCAGAGAACAGTTTATAAAGTTCGGGGAAATTGAGTGACTTGTTCTCGCTTGTAATATAGATCCTGCAAAGAAAAAGGATTTTTCCTTTGTTAATTATAAAACCCGAGACGCCGCATTTTCATGCATTGAATCCTTTAGTGCAGATGAGTTAACTGTTGATGGATTAAAGGTTTCTTATCTTATGCTTTAGACTACTTACTTGTACTCATATATCAACCAACATGCATTGTTTGATTTTATCATGTATAGATAAATGTGAAGGTATCACTTGCCAAACCAGCACAAAAGGATAAGCAACACAAAAGCAGTTTGAAGTTTGGCAGCAAGGATAAAATAACAGAGAAGCCTAAGCCATTTGTTAATACCTTCGAAATCAGCATATGCAAACCTCAATACATTAAATATGTTTTCATTACCTCAAAGGTAAGATTGCATTTCTATTGAAATCGATGCCCTACCCGAAACCATAAGGTGGCTCCCACGCTGGTCTTCATTGCATTATAAATTAGTTTTGTACGTTAAGAAATAAATATGATTAATAGAGCGCACCGAGCTACTTACCCAAGTATAATGATTGATACTAGCTAGTTAAAAAATTCAATTTTAGATTTGAAAAGCAGGACTGCAAAATTTTATGCATACATGGCAAGGTTTCAAAAAGTACATCAAAACCAGCGGTTGGAATCATATTCTGTTGTTGCTTATTATATCTGTCACCGCACATATTCTTCAGTGTCGTGCATGTTTTGTCCAAACAAAATCTGCATTATTCATTTTCAATGCGGGTTCCACTGATTAATTATCTTGAAAAATAGCGTATGACTTTTAACTATATTGAGGACACGAGAACATGTAAAATAATAGTAGAGGATCTTAACTCATATTTCACTGTTTAAGGATGGTATATGTACTTGGATTTTAATTTTTAACCATATGTCATGCATGATATGTATACATGGAAAACAAATAAGTTTACCGTTCATCTTGTTGATTGTGTATTAGAATTTAAGACGAGCATTGGATGCTGGTAAGATGCTTCCTTTCCCTGATGGAATTTTGATCAATGGACGTGGATCAAACGGTGTATCTTTCAATGTTGACCAAGGTATACATTTACAGATTATATATGAGAATGAATTATACATATTATACATATTTTTTACTATTTGTATATGGTTAAACATCAATCGATCAATTGTATAATGTATTTGATTTCCTGTGTACCGCCAAGTTATATTTTATGTAGCCTTTTTAATATTTGAGATCTATATGTCTTGTTTTTCTGTACGAAGTGGGAAGAGTAACTTTTTGGTGATTGAGAGTACATATCACTTCAAGCATACTATGATTGACTGCCAATAGGTTTTGCAAGCAAGACATACAGATTCCGAATATCAAATGTAGGCCTACAAAACTAACTAAACATCCGGTTCCAAGACCATAAAATGAAGCTAGTAGAAGTTGAAGTTTGGCGATTTGTTGTTGCTGTATATGTGAGAAGTTTGACGACTGAGTTTGAAGTATTGTTGCTGCTTTGTAGTGGTGAGTTTCTGGTGTGGTGGTTTGTGCTCTGATGGAAGCTAGTTGATGATGGACAGTGTGACTGTGACAGTGTGATTGTAGCAAGAGGGTTTGGAGCAAGAGGGTAAGCAATTTGTATGCAGGGGAGATATTGGTGACAGCAGTTGTTATGGATGAAGTCTGCAGTAGTAGTTGAAATGCAAGGGGATGACAGTTGTGTATTTGTTTGGTTATGATCTTATGTTAAGGGAGGACAGGGGGAGTTTAAGGTAGATATGTGCAGATATGATGACCGGGGGGATGTTGATGATGATGGGCTTTGTGGAAGTTTGTATAGGTGATTGGGGAATGTTAGTATTGATATGAGAAGAGGTGAAGGTATTTGACTGCAAGTGTGACAAGTGGGTATGTAGGAATGCAAGTGGGGGCAAATTGATATGGTAGGCAGTTGCAAGAAGTAGGCAAATTGAAACTGACCGAGTTAACATTGGATGTAAGTACAAAGTATTGGCTGTAACTACAATCTATAATATGAATTGCAAATAATTGTATGTGGGTGTGTTATTGTTTTGAGGTAAATCACATTTAATGCTCTGCAAATAATTGTATGTGGCTGTAACTACATCTATAATATGAACTGCAAATTAAGTTTTCTTATTGTTTCTGTATTTAGGATGATGCTGGAGATGAAAACAAGGAGGCTTCTGTATTTAAATGATAATGAAATAATCTTTTTATTTTTATTTTTTGTGTATTTTTTTTCTTTTATATATATATATATATAAAGATTATCAATAATATATGTATATAGTCTATTTGAGTACTGTAATAATGTTTTCTGAGGGATTAGTTTGCATCGGTTATTATAAAAAACCGATGCAATAGAGGGAGTTTGCATCGGTTTTCAACAACAACTGATGCAACAAGTTCCTTTGTTGCATCGATTTTCATTACAACCGATGCAACATGGGGGCTGTGTTTAAGCAACCAACCATGATATTTTGCATCAGTTCTTAGTAACAACCGATGCAAAAAGGACCTTTTTGCATCGGTCTCAGAACTGATGCAAAAGTGTTATGCCTGTTGCATCGGTTGCATATGCATCGGTTGTTGAACTGATGCAAAAGGGGGGTAAACAACCGATGCAAATGGCCTGTTTTGTAGTAGTGGGACTTTATATAAGTATGATATTTGAAAGTGATTTGAAAAGGTACTATATGATATATATTTTCGAAGTAAAGACATGGGAAGTGCCTTTTGCTTGATATTCGCTCTGTGGCCACATTGTGGATTCATTCTATCGATATTCTTCTCTTTGATTTTGGTTTTTCGGATGTGATACTCGAGTGTCCCACCATGGCGATCTCCATGGTTTTTCTTTTGAGCACGACTGCATAGCGCAATTCACCTGGCTGAGCTGACCTAGGGGTACGGATTGTTTCCTGGGGGACCCAAGCATAATCATTGTGTATCCTGTGAACTATGTAGGTCGCATCAGTAGCGAAATCCACCTGGTTGAGAAGGCCTAGTGGTGCGTATTGTTTCCTGGGGGATGCAAGCGTAATTATTGTGTATCCTGTAGTCTACTAGTCATCATGGCGTAACTCGCAACGCTGAGAAAGCTTACGGATATGGATTATTTCCTGGGGAATCCAGGCGTAATCATTGTGTATCTACGAACCATGGTTAGACAAAGATTTTGGTCTGGTTGTTTTTTTTTGGATTGTACTTTCCATATCTGTTTTTAAAAGTTTTTCAAGTATTTTCACTGTGTGTTGAAACAAGTCTACTAAGTACCTGGAGAATCTAGCTTTGCGCCTGATCAACGCATAGCTAGATCCTGCAGGAACAAGGATAAACTTGTTAAGACATCGAGTTATAAAAGCGCTTTGATAAAGTATTATATAAAGGATATTTTGATCATTTATTTTACCTTTCTAAATAATTGAAATTTATATAGCTTTAAAATAAAGGTTCATCCTTGTCTTTCAACCTATTTTTTTCCTTCTAGCTATTCCTATTCTCCACCTTGTTAAACTTACCTATAACAATAGTTATCAGGTATAATTTCAATCTTCTTGTCATCTTGCCTTCAGCTTATTCCATTTTTATTTTTTCTGTGTTTTCCTGTACCTCATTCCTTTTCGGGGACGAAAAATTTTGAGTGGGGGAGAGTGTAGCAACCCTATATTTTATGATTATTTTAATTGGATATTTTAATTATTTTAATCAAATTCCCTAATTTAAAAACTTTATTTAATTTATTAAAATAATAAATTTTGTTATTTTAAATATAAATTTTGATTTTGTGTGAATTATAATTCCAAACTTGGATAAATGGAATATTTCCAAAAAAGTGGATTTTGGTCAAAATGGTCAAACTTTGGCTTCTAAATTTAAAATTTAAATATTTTGAATTTTGAATTTTACCATTTATTATGAAAATAGATTTAATTTCAAGAATACTTCTTTTCGTTTCGTTGAAATCGGATTAACATTGTGAAAATTATGCTTTTTACAATATTGTGTGTAAATTGTTTTTTTTTAACAAATTTTTTTATTTTAAATTTGTATAAATAATATCATTGTTTGTAAAATCATGTTCTATTTTGTGTAACACGATATATTATGCATATATTTTATGTAACAGCCTAAATTTTTTGTAGTGACCCTGACTCGACCTTCGAAAATCGGCACCGAATACGACACTCATATTCAAATGCCGCAGATTCAAACGTCGAATCTGGTTCGTCGGAGCTTATAACACATTAAGTATAACAACACAGCGGAAGAAAAGAACTGAATATCATATACAACTCCAATGAATACAATATCTAATGATATACAACAATGATATCAATATGATACAAGAATATCAGAGACAATAAACAACAGCGGAAAACGAATATCAAAAGAGATAACTCCAAACCACTAGCTCGAA
The DNA here is from genome assembly GCA_030765085.1 of Allium cepa. Lineage (NCBI taxonomy): Eukaryota > Viridiplantae > Streptophyta > Magnoliopsida > Asparagales > Amaryllidaceae > Allium > Allium cepa. Next base: position 346,330,597 of record CM060938.1, read on the forward strand.
CCACCATCACGTTGCACAAAGATAAGCAAGTCTCGTCCGTGAATCCAAAGACTCCAATATCCAAGATCTCCAAATAATACCAAAGAGAAAGCTAAAAGCTACCAAATCGATATCTACTATCTAATTATCTGAAAAACAAAACTCTAGACCGCCCGTGCGGAAAATTGTGGGCACCCAGAGTTTAGGAAGTGAAAAATAAACTCCGGGTCAGTCATGGGACTGGTATGAGCAAAAAAAACATTTTATTTTAAAAAACAAACAATAAAATTTGAAATCTGCAATGCATTTTCGAAAATGAAACTACCATAAGGCCTCCCGGCATACACACCATGCAGTCGCACACTTGTGGAAGATTTCTCCTTATGATAGTCAAACATGTTTGATACATGAAAACTATTTGATATTATTACTAGTGCATAGTGGAAAACATTTCGAAAGTATAATATTAATCTTAGCCAGCATACGTACCATTATAGTATGTCTACTATAGCTACCATGTTAGATAGTAGGTTCTACAACTAAAAACGTACTAGGCTCGTATTGGTGATTGGATGTCCAACAATGGTCAGGCTAAGGAACTTCGTGGGCCATATAGGTACGCTTCTGGAGGGACGCCCCGAGAACCTAACCGGATCTCTGCCAACACAAGGCCGGGTTACCTCTGCAAAAATAGGTAACTACTATACGAGTATGCCATCCCCCGGTTGTAAACAACCTTTTTCCGGAGCCCCAACAACAACAATCACAAAGTAAGATATATTTGCCATATCCACATAAGTTAAGTATCTAGGCTCCATACGATGATACCACTTCTATCCAGAAGGAAATGCACATACCCTAAGGGGCGCTACTCCCTATAACCTTGCTGCATTCTTCCTATTTCGACCATTCCGGGGTGTGAGGCTCGACGAAGTCTTGTCCACAAAGCTACGCTTTTCACAACATGCTTCAATCAACAAATGATCAGCAGCACTTCGTATGCCACATTACCAAATTGGGAATGTATCACTAGTAACTATCAACTACATTACCTCTGAGCTTGTACGTCTCAAAGAAGGGTTTTAAGCTAAGAGAATAAATCTCCGCCACCAAACAGGAAAGTATTTGATAGAAACTGGTTTTAAATTTCAAAGTGTAATGTCTGACACACATCCATACAAGTCTGTTCCGAGTTCGAACAGAACCGAAGGCACTTCCGAAGAACCCTTTGCAAATCCGGATAATCCCTAATCACGTCTAGAATCTCCATCACAAAGGGTGCTCAAATCTCTATACCGGGGCCATTCGGTGTAGAGACATTCGACGGGTTATCCTTTCATTTTCGAAAATACCCGTTCTTCACCACCGGTCTTCAAATGCTATCCATAACGTCGTATCACTATTCAGAATGGGTTATATGACACAAGGTCCTCTCCTGGCTAAACCGAATAATGAGCGCAATACTTAAAAACATATGGATAATGAGATTTTAGTTAAGTCACAACTTTAAAACCCAAAACTTTTCTTCAAATGGTTTAAACAAATTACCATTTACAAATCTTTTAAACAAAAAGATTCATTTCAAAAACCTTCAATGGTTTAAACAATTTCCACACTTTAATCTTTTAAACAAAAGATTCAACTTTAAAAACCCCTTTTCAATTAAAACAAACTTCACCAATCTTTAACAAAGATTCATTCATAGCCGTTCAAAACAATTCCATTTCAAGTTGGATTAGCTCATCCGGTCTTTAAATTAAAGACTCATTTCATAACTTTTAAAACAATTTTCAAAGATTCATTCATAACTTTCAAAACAATCCCCGTTTCAAATCTTTTATATATAAAAGATACACCATTTAGAATCCTCTTCGATTCCAACACAAAACTTAACCATCTTTCACAAAGGTTCGTTCATAGCTTTCAAAACAATTTCATTTCAAAAACCATCTGGATTCAAAATTCAAACTTTAAAACCATTTCAAAATATTAAATTCAAATATGTGTGACTTAACTGATTTCTTCGTGAAATCCATATTTGTGTGTGTATAGTGTGGTCCATGGGTTTACACACACTAGTGCGACAACATCAACCATTACAGATTCAAATACAACAATATATTTGATAAGCGGTATAAACTATAACGCTTATCTTTCATTCACAGATCATAGATATATATCACAGATAATAAATTACATTACAGATGATTAATTTCATCACAGAATAAATTGCATCACAGTTCACAAAACAGAATAATTCATATCACACATTATCACAGATCAGGGACATCAATCAATTCAAAGCACTCCATAGAACCCTAACATCCATGAGTAAGATCAATTAATTATTTGATTTATTTAAATCAAATTAATTACTTATGAATAAATTTCTAATCCTGGTTAATTAATCATTAATTAATTACAAACCATTTTGATTAATTACTCTTTAATCATTAATTAAACTTTAATTAATAATAATCCTTTGATTAATTATCCTTAATTAAATTTCAATAATTAATAATATGATTCCTAAGTAATTATCCTTAATTAAAATAAATGATTATTCCCAATCATTTTCATAAATTAATTAACCTTTGTTAATTATCTTTAATCAATAAATTAATTATCACTAATTACTATTGATTAAGTCTTAATCACCACCATAAATTAAATCATTTCTTAATTAATTTTCGTAATTAATTTATCCTTAATTGCATTGATTAATTAACCCTTAATAAATTATCATCAAATTAATTAAAATTAAACTAAATGATTATCCTTAATTACTTATATTATAGGTTAATTACACTGAGTAATTATTCTTTTAATTACTTGATTAATCATAAATCAATTGTTTTTAATTAAGTAATTATTTTTAAGTAATTAATTACCTCTAATCATCAATTAAGAATTTAATTAATTATTCTTTAATTACCATCATTAAGATTATCCTTTAAGCAATTAATTATCTTTAATTAAATTACACAAATAATTAGCTTCTTAAATCAATTTCACAAAGTAATTCATGCTTACTTAATCACTTAATTTCATCCTTTAAATCAAGATAAATACTCGAAATTGTTATCATACAAAATCATATAGAATCTTCTTGATTAATTAAGGAATAAAACACTTCCTTGATCACTTTTCCCATCACAACATTATAATTTTGAAAATACTTGTTATTTAAATTTAATTAGTTAACTAATATAAAATTATTAATTACCAAAACAATTTTGAAAACATTTCAAACTTTCAAATCTTTTGACACTTGTTTTAAAAAAAATTGTTTTATAATTTCGATTCAAAACATGGTCAATATTTATTATAAAACAAATTTAAAACCCGAAACACATTCCTTTTTAAAATTAAAAAAACTAGAAATTTAATCTAAAAAAAACATTTAAATTTATAAACTTATTTTATTTCAAAACCAAGATTCAAATTTATATTTGAACCAGATTTACAACTTTGATTTAAACTTTGTTTAAATCCTTTCCTTACATTTCAAACTCTATTTCAAATTCAAATTCTTTTAAATATACTTTAAACATTTAACCACTTTAAGGTTATTTAAACAAATTTGAATTTTTTATTTCAAAAAAACTTTATTTATTTCTGGCTAAGTTTTAAATTAAACTTGAATCCATTTTAAACTTTGATTTAAAAAATTATTTTAAATCCATGCTTTATAATTTAAACTCATTTTAAAATTTAAAAAACAACAGAATATAACAGAACAGGTTTTCAAACCTGTTACAAATCTAACCCGAGCCAAAACCTTATTTACCCAAGCTCATATTCGGGCTCTACTCTTTATCACTTTACTTCGAGTCGAACTGTAGTTTTGTCATGCTCGAACTCGAGCATTCTTCTTCTTCCTCAAACCATATTATCCTAGATGCACAAACATGAATGCGCGCTTCTGTACCCTTACTCCGACCATCTTTGGTCGACAACGACGACTTCCTCACACCGACGATCGCTCTCGCATCCAAAGTCGACCATCATATTAACGTTTCAAATTAGAAATTGAATTCGGGCCTTCAAGACCAATCCTGAACCCACAAGCCAACCTGGAAATCACTCATATACCCAATGCCGACCACCAGAATATCTGAAATTCCGGCTACCCCTTCATCAACACTCCCACCTCCATTCCCCAAAAAATGGTAGCGCTCGATCCCTGAGAGATGCCGTGGTGGGTCGATTACTGACCATCATAAAAACTAGGGTTATGAACAATTTTTACTTTCCGCCGCTGCCACAGTGCTTTAATCACTACACTGACATTTTTCCCAAACTTCGCTATAACTTAACTATCACTAGTGAGAATCCCGACCTCCCAATCCACTGAGATCATCAGATCAATCTTGAAAACCATTTTCTGTTCATCCATGAACTGCGCTTTCAATACAACACTAAAAATCGTGATTTAAAAAAAAATCATGATTTCCTGAGATGATTCAATTTATATAATTACCTCAGCCAATTACATTATTTGATTTTATCATAATACTAGAATTGCCACTGTATTTTCTTGAATTCAGAGGATTTTCAAACTTAAAATACTTGAATTTATTTTAAAACTTAAATCATGTTTAAATAAACATCTTTTGTATAAATCTTAAAGTTTAACAATGACCAAAGAAGAAGAAATCAAATTCCAAAAAAAGTTTTAAAAACCTGGAACAACAAAGGCATATTTGCCTGATACTAAGCATGCACAGTTATCTCTACATATAAATATTCACATATACTTGCATGCACATAACACTTTATAATTCATCTCAAGCATCATCACAAACAACATCAAGCATTCAAAAATTTAAAGGTTTGCTCATCAGGTTTTGTTGAACAGAGAAGAGCAGTGGCAATGAACAGATTTGTGCCTGGAATTGATATTTGATTTCTGATTTTTGAACTGGAAATGGTTTTACTTGAATCTGAACTTCTACTTTTGCTTTGCCTTTTGACCTTTGCATTGAGTCAGGGATGAATTTGATTTGGTCAGGCATGATGCATATCTTCCAGGTTGAAAGCTTGAAAATTGTTTGATTCTAATTTCTGTTTTTCTAATTTGTTTCAGATGTTGAAAATTTTTTTCCAGGTTTTCTTTTCTGTTTTAAATTCTCAGTTTTGATTAAACGAAGATGTTGTAGTCTGGTTTGAATCTTTACAGGTTTCTTTTCTTTTATTACATTTTAATTAAATTTTATTTTAGAATAAATATGCATTTGCCACTTGTTTATTCATTTTACACTTGTTAACCTATATTATTACTTATTAAACATTTGTCCAATACCTATCAATTTTTTTTGTTTAAGTCCTTTATTCAAATTAATTTAAAATTTATAGTTTAAACCCTTAAAATTATTTAATCTTTATATTTACAAATGTTTATGTAATACAATTTATATTTAAATTTAAATTTAGTTTAGTACATAAATATATTCATATTTATTTCCATTCATATATTTATATATTATTTTTATTTGCAAATCATGTTTTAACCCGTAACTTAGATTTATTTGGAATGCATGTTTTTAGATCTTACTTTATTTAAATTGATGAAACAAGTTTTTATTTATTTAAATTTATGAAACATGTTTTAAACCTTTAAAATTAATTCCAATTAATTTTACAAAAAAATATTTACTATTAAATTTCCAAATAAACTCGATTTTAAAATCTACTTTTAAATATATTTATTTTCAAATATGAAAGAAAGTGTCTTTAAATCCTTTTATCATTTTCACACTATTATATTTTTAAATAAATATTTATATATATACATTAATTTCAAAATATAACTTTCATATATAACATATATCCATCTTCCTATATTCGGATCAAATTCAAATTATCTTATCAAAATCCATTTATATAAATAGATAAACATACATCTAATTGAATTTGGAAATTCAAAAACAATTTATATCTTTTTATCTACAATTTACTTTCAAAAATTAATCCAATCATCAAATTAGACTGACCTAAAATCCGAGGATGTTACAGATTCCCCCCTTACAAAATTTCGTCCTCGAAATTTGAAAGTTGGGAGATAACAAAAGAATATAGAGAGATAGAGAGATGAATCACCAAATCAAACTGAATATCTATCCTGCATTTGGCTTCCCAAATCAGAATATCAATAATGGATACAAGAATGAATTAAGATACACGAGTCACTGGATCTACGAATATACAGGGGTATTGGTTAGTTTGAAGATATCTAACCACTCGTAGAATATACTAGGACCCAACAGAATAAACAGATATATGGATGCAGTCCAAAACTTTTAGTTAGACAACCAAAATATTCCTATTAACCATAGCAATCAAAGCAAATAATTCATCCAAACAAACAATTCTGACCCATCTGGAGTTTGTGTCCCATGCAAATATATCAAATCTTCTTCCTGGGGCTGCCAGGAATCATCAAAGAATTGAAAAGACGAATCAAAGGAGATTGACAGATAAAGTTGTTTCTGCTGTTGCCGGGTACTGACCATTTGTGGTGGTACTCCCATGTCCCCTATCTCGTCCTCTTCTTGCGCTCATACTCACTCTCAGTGGATAGTAAGAGAATTTATTGAGCCATTCAGATGGACCTTGGGGATATACTCATTTTAGGGTATACTTCACCCTATCTCTAATGAGTTACCTGATGTGTTATACTCCTGAGCTAAAGTTCAACCTTTAGCTTTGATACCAATTGTAGCGACCCTGACTCGAACTTCGAAAATCGACGCAGAATACGACACTCATATTCAAATGCCGTAGATCCAAACGTCGAATCTAGTTCGCCGGAGCTTATAACACAACTCCAGTCAATACAATATCCAATGATATACAACAATGATACCAATATGATACAAGAATATCAGAGACAATAAACAACAGTGGAAAACGAATAGCAAAAGAGATAACTCCAAACCACTAGCTCGAACCACCATCACGTTGCACAAAGACAAGCAAGTCTCGTCCGTGAATCCAAAGAGTCCAATATCCAAGATCTCCAAATAATACCAAAGATAAAGCTAAAAGCTACCAAATCGATATCTACTATCTGACTATCTGAAAAACCAAACTCTAGATTGCCCGTGTGGAAAATTATGGGCACGCAGAGCTTAGGAAGGGAACAATAAACTTCGGGTCAGTCATGTGACTGGTATGAGCAAAGAAAAACATTTATTTAAAAAACAAACAAAAGAATTTAAAATTTGAAATCTGCAATGCTTTTTGGAAAATGAAACTACCATAAGGCCTCTCGGCACACACACCATGCAATCGCACACTTGGGGAAGATTTCTCCTTATGAAAGTAAGACATGCTTGATAAGCGAAAACTATTTGATATTATTATTAGTGCATTGTGGAAAACATTTCAAAAGTATAATATTAATCTTAGCCAGCATACGTACCATTATAATATGCCTATTATAGCTACCATGTTAGATGGAAGGTTCTATAACTAAAACCGTACAAGGTGCGTATAGATGATTGGATTTCCAACAATGGTCAGGCTAAGGAACTTCCTAGGCCACATGAATACGCCTCTGAAGGATCCCCCCAAGAACCTAACCGGATCTCTACCAAAACAAGGCCGGGTTACTGCTGCAAAAATAAGTAACTACTACACGAGTATGCCATCCCCCGGTTGTAAACAACCTTTATCCGGGGCCCCAAAAACAACAATCACAAAGTAATATATATTTGCGATATCCACATAAGTTAAGTATCTAGGCTCCATACGATGATACCACTTCTATCCAGAAGGAAATGCACATACCCTAAGGGGCGCTACTCCCTATAACCTTGTTGCATTCTTCCTATTTCGACCATTCCGGGGTGTGAGGCTCGACGAAGTCTTGTCCACAAAGCTATGCTTTTCACAAAAGCCATGCTTCGATCAACAAATGATCAACAGCACTTCATATGCCACATTATCAAATTAGGAATGTATCACTAGTAACTATCAACTACATAACCTCTGAGCTTGTACGTCTCAGAGAAGGGTATTAAGATAAGAGAATAAATCTCCCCCACCAAACAGAAATGTATTTGATAGAAACCGGTTTTACATTTCAAAGTGTAATGTCAGACACACATCCATACAAGCCTGTTCCGGGTTCGAACAGAACCAAAGGAACTTCCGAAGAAGCCCTTGCAAATCTGGATAATCCCTAATCACGTCTAGACTCCCTATCACAAAGGGTGCTCAAATCTCTATACCGGGGCCATTCGGTGCAGAGACATTCGACGGGTTATCCTTTCGTTTTCGAAAATACCCGGTCTTCACCACCGGTCTTCAAATGCCATCCATAACGTCGTATCATTATTCAGAATGGGTTATATGACAAAAGGTCGTCTCCTGGCTAAACCGAATAACGAGCGCAATATTTAAAAACATATGGATAATGGGATTTTAGTTATGTCGCAACTTTAAAACCCAAAAATTTTCTGTCAAATGGTTTAAAAAAATTACCATTTACAAATTTTAAACAAAAAATTCATTTCAAAAACCTTCAATGGTTTAAACAATTTCCACACTTTAATCTTTTAAACAAAAGATTCACCTTTATAAACCCCTTTTCAGTTTAAAACAAACTTCACCAATCTTTAATAAAGATTCATTCATAGGCTTTCAAAACAATTCCATTTTAAGTTGGATTAACTCATCCAGTCTTTAAATTAAAGACTCATTTCATAGCTTTTAAAACAATTTTCAAAGATTCATTCATAACTTTCAAAACAATCCTCGTTTCGAATCTTTTATATATAAAAGATTCACCATTTAGAATCCTCTTCGATTCCAAAAAAAACTTAACTATCTTTCACAAAGGTACGTTCATAGCTTTCAAAACAATTTCATTTCAAAAACCATTTGGATTCAAAATTCAAACTTTAAAACCATTTCAAAATATTAAATTCAAATATCAGCGAATTAACTAATTTCTTCGTGAAATCCATATTTGTGTGTGTATAGTGTTGTCCAGGGGTTTACACACAATAATGCAACAACATCAACCATTACTGATTCAAATACAACATTATATTTGATAAGCGGTATAAACTATAACGCTTATGTTTCATTCACAGATCATAGATATATATCACAGATAATAAATTACATTATAGATGATTAAATTCATCACAGAATAAATTACATACAAATTCACAAAACAAAATAATTCATATCACACATTATCACAAATAAGGGACATCAATCAATTCAAAGCACTCCATAGAATCCTAACATCCATGAGTAAGATCAATTAATTATCTGATTTATTTAAATCAGATTAATTACTTATGAATAAATTTCTAATCCTGGTTAATTAATCATTAATTAGTTACAAACCATTTTGATTAATTACTCTTTAATCATTAATTAACCTTTAATTAATAATAATCCTTTGATTGATTATCCTTAATTAATTTTCAATAATTAATAATATAATTCCTAAGTAATTATCCATAATTAAAATAAATGATTATTCCCAATCATTTTCATAAATTAATTTACCTTTGTTAATTATCTTTAATCAATAAATTAATTATCACTAATTACTATTGATTAAGTCTTAATCACGACCATATATTAAATCATTTCTTAATTGATTTTCTTAATTAATTTATCCTTAATTGCATTGATTAATTAACCCTTAATCAATTATCATCAAATTAATTAAAATTAAACTAAATGATTATCCTTAATTACTTATATCATAGATTAATTACACTAAGTAATTATTCTTTTAATTACTTGATTAATCATAAATCAATTATTTTTAATTAAGTAATTATTTTTAAGTAATTAATTACCCCTAATCATCAATTAAGAATTTAATTAATTATTCTTTAATTAACATCATTAAGATTATCCTTTAAGTAATTAATTATCTTTAATTAAATTACACAAAGTAATTAGCTTCTTAAATCAATTTCACAAAGTAATTCATGCTTACTTAATCACTTAATTTCATCCTTTAAATCAAGATAAATACTCGAAATTGTTATCATACAAAATCATATAAAATCTTCTTGATTAATTAAGGAATAAAACACTTCCTCGATCACTTTTCCCATCACAACATTATAATTTTGAAAATACTTATTATTTAAATTTAATTAGTTAACTAATACAAAATTATTAATTACCAAAACAATTTTGAAAATATTTCAAACCTTCAAATCTTTGACACTTGTTTTAAAAAAACTGGTTTATAATTTCGATTTAAAACTTGGTCAATATTTATTTTAAAACAAATTTAAAACCGAAAAACACATTCCTTTTTAAAATTTAAAAAAAACTCGAAATTTAATCTATAAAAAAACATTTAAATTATAAAACTTATTTTATTTCAAAACTAATTCAAATTTATATTTGAATCAGATTTACAACTTTGATTTAAACTTTGTTTAAATCCTTTCTTTACATTTCAAACTCTATTTTAAATTCAAAATCTTTAAAATATACTTTAAATATTTGACCACTTTAAGGTTATTTAAACAAATTTCAATTTAAAAAAAAAACTTTATTTATTTCTGGCTAAGATTCAAATTAAACTTGAATCCATTTTAAACTTTGATTTAAAAACTTATTTTAAATCCATGCTTTATAATTTAAATTCATTTTAAAATTTAAAAAACAACAGAATAAAACAGAACAAGTTTTCAAACCTGTTACAAATCTAACCCGAGCCAAAACCTTATTTACTCGAGCTCAACTTCGGGCTCTACTCTTTATCACTTTACTTCAAGTCGAACTGTAGTTTTCTCGTGCTCGAACTCGAGCATTCTTCTTCTTCCTCAAACCATATTATCCTAGATGCACAAACATGAATGCGTGCACCTGTACCTTACTCCGACCATCTTTGGTCGACAACGATGACTCCCTCACACCGGCGATCGCTCTTGCATCCAAAGCCGACCATCAGATTATCGTTTCAAATTCGAAATTGAATTCGAGCCTTCAAGACCAATCTTGAACCCGCAAGCCAACCTGGAAATCACTCGTGTACCCAATGCCGACCACCAGAATATCTGAAATTCCGGCTACCCCTTCGTCAACACTCCCACCTTCATTCCCCAAAAAATGGTAGCGCTCGATTGTAACAACCCAGGGTTTTGTAACAATTTATAATCGTCATTAAACGATTAATGTGTTAGCTAATTGCTATTTGGAGTTTTTAAATCGGTTGAAATTCTTTTAGTAATTTTTTGAATATAGTGTGGGCTTTAAAGCAATCTCGGCCCATGTTTCTTTATTTTGGTGTTGCATTTTATTGAAGAGAATAACCGTTCCCTCCTCTACCCATTTCATTTTCGTAATCCTAAACCTAAACTGACGAGAAAAAGAAATGGCGGCTCATTATGTTCGATCCTCCTCCTTCGGCAATTAGGGTTATTGATTTAAATTGAAGCGCCATTGATTTAATCGTTGCTTCTTCAGTTGATTCGTTTGTGGCAGCTTCATCCAAGTCGATTTCGTGGTTGCCCACTTCAAGTACTAGGTTGCTTAGATCTGCGCGTCGAAACTAAGGTGAATGAATTAGCACTCACATCTATTTCATTGTTAGGTTATTCGATTTTTGTAAGATGTTGATGATTTTTATCTGTCTTGGTTCGATTTTTGTATACCATGACACTGATTTTTGTTTGAAATCTGCAAGCATGATTTGGAAAATATAATTTTGATGAGAATTAATTTGGCTTTGCATTTGATGATTTTTCACTTCACTCTCTGATTTCATGAGTTTCCTGGCTTCGGCCTTGGCTTGAGATTTCATTTAACTGTGCTTCGGTGCCCAATTTTATTTCGAGGATGATGTTGGTCTTGTCGGCTTTGACTATGTTATTCACTACCTCTGGTAGTATTTTCATCCTCGTTCGATTTTACTTGCAAGAGTTGTTCGATAGTGACTTCATTGAACTTTGACTTTGCATTCTCTTTGTGTATTGTCACTGCTTCATGTTCATATATATTTACTATTTGGGTTTGCACTGTCCACTTTCATGTAGTCGTTCACTTGTGCCTTTGTGACGACTGCAGTTGATTATGCAGTTTTGAGTTTTATGTATTTTGTATCACTGCACATCTTCTTCATACCACATATAACCATCAGTGTCCCTTTCCAGTACTATCATATGACGCCCCACCTCTATACCCACGCTAGCCAAGAACACTACGGTGTAGTGCTGTCAACTAGCACGGAGAATAAGGCTGTTGAGGAGAGACCATCCATGTGATAGCTTATCACACGGTGGCTATAAATAATCTTCGGAAACAAACATAGAAATAAGCATAACACAAATCAGTCATAGACATCCATATCACAAAGGCGGAAGAAGATATGAATATATAACTAACACATGAAAGTGTATATCAGAGTAGTGGTCAAAAAGATCCACAATAATACAAAAGAATAGCAACACGTGCTATACAAAAGAATACAACTATGAGTATATATCTCAAGTGTATACAACAAAAACTGCTAACCTAAATAGTTAGCCAAAAGTCAGAGTAGCAAATCCTGGGAAGAAGTCAAGCAGAAGCACCTGTAACATCTCGGTCTGACCCGAGTATTATTTAAGAAAATAGTAAACGGATCAGTCTAGCTATAAATATCAAATGACATGGTATAAAATAAAAGATATGGCATAAACATAAAATATCCATACTGACATACTACTATAAGTATGCAAATGATGATCAACAGAAGATCAATCAATAAGAGATAAATCGATATCACAAGAATCTTCTCAATGATCCAAAGAGGGCATCATACCCTAAACTTGTACTCATAACAAGTCAATGACATAAATTCTAGAAATCAACACAAGAAATCCAGAAATAACAGAAAAAGGGAAAGAGGCCTATCACATGACGGTCCGAAGACCATGGGAAGCTATCCCATATGGGTGAGTTGAAATCACCCAAATGAGGTCTAGGCTAACCAAAAAGCAAAAAGGTATGTGTGAGTGGAATCACACAAATCGTGTCTAGCCTAACCTCGCAACAAAAATGTATGTGTGAGCGGAATCACACAATGGTGTCTAGACTAACCTTGCAGACAAAGAGATATGTGTGAGTCGGAATCACACCAATGAGGTCTAGTCTAACCTTGCAAACAAAGAGACATCGCACAAATGCTAGTCTAAATCATAAAATGATCGTCATGATCAACGAGAAGTGTCAATTACACTAAGCTAGTAAATATAACAGTTTAGCTTCGTGTCCCATAACCACTTGCTTAACATAAATATTTACGAACAAACTATACATCTTCACTAGAAAATTGTCACAAGAGGTTCAATCGAACAAGTCCAAGAGTTAACCGACGAAGCAAACGCAAGCGTTTCATACCACTTGTTTTACTAAGCCGTTTAATTCAATTTCTCATACGAGTGAGGTAAAGGTTTTTATATACTAGTAGATTGGAAAATGGTTTAAGAAAAGAGCTTTGTTATTAAAAATAGAGTTGAAATCATTTTGTTGAAAGAGTTTTGTTATTTACTACTAGTATTGAAACCTTCATATTTTAAAGTGAAAAATCGTAGAAGTGATTGTAGAAACAATCAATCATAAAAATTCACATTCGAAGACGTGAATAAAATCCAAAGAAACCGATAAAGAATCCATCGAAATAGATATTCAAAAATCCATAAAATCGACTGAGAAGCCAAAGATAGTTTGTCTCGAAGAATGGTCAACTCAGCATCTCAACAAGCAAGTTCTGTTGAATGTTTTTCAGATAAGATCCCCTACGGAGGGGGGGTCCGGGGGGTGGCAACCCCCCAAGGTGGGGGTGCGGGGGCAACGCCCCTGCTACGGGGTTCGACCTATGTCCTCCATCCCCCGTAACCGTGCGCTCGGTCGTGCGTCCGGCAAATCGACATGCTTTTGGGAACTGCACGAGTTGGCAATCTCCCGGCGCTCTCCTCAGTACGGCCCGATGTTCCCGCCCAAACATCGGGGTCGGAGCGCAAGTTCACCCCCGACCACGGCCTTGCTTCGAGTAGTGCACGTGGAAACTCGGGTAGCGCTTCAGGCCAGAGTGGGAAATACCCTGAGTCGTGCACTTGAATACTTGGGTAGCGCTTCGGGTCAGAGTGTGAAATACCCGAAGTGTACACTTGAATGCCACTGCTTCGAGCCGGGTAATGGAAAACTCGAAGCGCGCTTCGGGTCATTCGGCAAATTTCCCGAAGCAAGCTCGGGGAAGTCCCCGCTCCGAGAGCCGAGCATGAAAAAATTGCCAGCGTGCTTTGGGTCAGGCGGCTATGTACCCGAAACTCGTCCTGGACCAAACTGCCAGCGTGTTCCCGCCTAAACATCGGTGTCGGATCGCAAGTTTACGCCCGATGACGGCCTTGCTTCGAGTCGAGCACGTGGAAACTCGGGGAGAGCTTCGAGTCAATCTAGGTAAATACCCGAAGCGCACACTAGGATGCAGCTGCTTCGAGTCGAGCCGCTTCGCGCCCCCGGCGGGGCAGCGCCCTGTCCATAGCGGTACGACCTAGTGAAGGCCTAAGGGAGGATAGGATCGAGCGACTTAAGAAGGTCACTACCTATCATTAGCACAGTCGAGCGACCTAAATAGAACGACCTAAGGTAAATGAGTTAAGGCATTAACGGTCTAACAACCTAAAGAGGTAGCGACCCATCTCTAACGAATTACGACCTAACTCTTGGCCGAGCTATAAAGTTAGCAAAGGTGGGCGACTTAAGGCTAGAAACGACCTAGCGATGCAAGCGACTTAACATATGGACGAGCTAACGTGCGGTGCGACTCAACCAGGTGGGCGACCTAAGGGGGACGAGCGACCTAAGGAGGCTCGCGAGTTAGCAGAGGCGAGCGATCTAAGGTCCACCGACCTAACGGTTTAAAGGCCAAATGACCAAGCGATATAAAGGTCATGCGACCTAAAGAGAAGAGCATGCGGTCTAAGAGGACGCGACCTAATGGTCATACGACCTAGTGGGGCGAGCGACTTAAGGGTGACCGCGACCTAGCGTAAACAAGGATAACCGGGCGAGTTAAGGGTGTCAACGACCTAACGAGACATGCAACCTAATTGGGTGCGCGACGTAAAGGTAAGGCCGAGCGACCTAGGATAGGCAGCGACCTAACTCTGAACGAGCTAAGGCCAGAACAAGCCAAATGAAGAACAAGCTGAGCGACCTACGACCTAGCGGCCCACGACCTACGACCTTGCGACCTAACTCCGAACGACTTTTCGTGCCAGAACGACCTAAGTGCAGTTTTTTGCCAAAAACACTAAAAACCGGAGTTTTTCGCCAATCCAATCCAAACCAAATGCAAATATACATGCAACAGTGATAGGGAATCATTCCCAACAGTCCAACATAGTTATAGGCTAGAATTGTGAGATAAAAATCTCACCTTTGCACCAAAAGTCAATGAAAATGAAGCTTTGAAGCTAAGCAAGAATCAATCCCCTTCAATCTCAACACAAGAAGCTTGAATCCAATATCCTCTCTTTGAATTTGGAGTTGAATGATGGATTTGAAGTTGAAACCTAGGCTTGGAGTTTTAATTTCCTTTTCCACTCACCATTAATGCAAAAGCTTGAGTTGGTAGGAATTTATGAAGAGCGAGGAGAAGGAGGGAATTGGGCTTGAGTTATAAAGGCTAAACTAACCCAAAGTCCAAAGCGGGAAAAGTTAGTGAAATTCTACTAACTCCAAACCTATCATTGTTTATACTTAAAAAAGTTGTAAACGGCATTTCGAACTCAATGGAAGTGGTCTCGAGTCCTAATTTGACCGTTTGCAAAAAGTAACTTTTCGGACCAATATCCGATTAATGACAAAATATTTAAATAAAATATTTAAATATAAAATCGATAAATATGCGGGTTGTTACACATCACCTGTCCATCACCTCGAGTTTGATCATTTATTGCAGTTGTCTTGACCATTTGAGACAGTTTGCCTACCTGTTTTATGTAGTATGGGCATATGTAAGTTGCATTCGTTAGTCTTCACGGCAACCTTTGGTTGCATATCGAGTTGTTTCACTGATGCATCATGTATGGCCATTCACTTGAATTCACTGTTGGTTCATGCCGTGACATTGATTGTCGATTGACCTATTTTGTTTATGTGAGCCGCTGTTTTAATAACAGTTATTAATTTGTCGAGCATCATTTATATGCATACATATATATGCCCCAATGTGGTTTCATTGGTAGGTGCTGTCTGCACTTGATTCTCCCCAACTTCAACAAAGTTGTTTTGAGTCACGTTCGTTTGAGTATATTGCACTCTTTATATTGTGGTTTCATGATGACTCTGGTCTGTTGGATTTACTGCCTTCATACAATTGCAGTTTTTAGTTGTTTTAGATGTTGCACAGTCTATATGAATGTGGTTCATATTTATGTTGTGCTTTGAGCATTGCCCTGTAATTTAAATTGCCTGACCACTTTGGTCGCCATTGTGGTCTGGTTCCTTCACGTTGTTGTAATTGATTCATTACTGTTGTGTGCTGTGGTGCCATATGTTTGCTGCTTTCACCTTCATTCTGCTGTCTTCTTGTATTTCGTACCACTTCCTCAGGCACTTGGTTATTCGAGTTGAGTTGTTTTGTTGCATTTTGGTCTTGCTTGCATTATTCATTTCTCTATTGCATTATTGTTGACTTCAAGTTGAAATATTTCAAGCTCTGTAGCTTGTATACTTCATGTGCTGGCTGCAGTTTCTTTTGTTGCAGTGTGCCTTTTTATTCATGTGGTGGTTGTAGTTTTTGTTGCAGTCTTACCCCTGTGATCTTGTGGTGGCTGCAGTTCTTGTTGCAGTTTTTCCGTTGTATTTTTGAGGTGACTGCAGTTTAGATTGGGTCGTGCATTGCACTGACCACTGTATTCATTTACATTGCGTTACTTGGTCTGGCCATTCTTTGTTTCAGATCTGTGCATATCTTCGTGTATGCTTGGAGCCTCTGTTCGACGATACTGATATTATTTGGTTTCGACATTGTTGTATTGTGACTTGTACATTGATTTGTACATCGAGTTGAACCCAGCTTAAATGCTCGGGTTTGACCTTGTGCTCGTTTGTGAACTTTCATTGAGCTTTTGTGTATGTAATCACTGTAGCGGCGAGGCAGTACATGCGTGCGTGTACTGCAGCCCTACCAGGAATGACATTTTAATTGATATTTCAATTATTTGAACAGTTTCGTTTATTCAATTCAATATGTTTTGAATTGTATTTTGAGTTGGTTTGATTGATTATTTTGTTGTTGTCTAATTATCTATTTGATAATTAGATTATGAGTTTCTAATTATTTATTTAATAATTAGATTTTGTTGTTAATTGCCTTTAGGTAATTCTGTTGTTTTCTAAATTATCTGCATTGATAATCCTTTTATTCAACTTTGTTGATGATTTGAATTTGCTGATTCGTTGTTAATGCTGTTATGCATTATATTTACCGTTATCCGATTTCTTATTAAAGGATTGGATAGACGAGATATACTTTGACTGTCGTCTATTTGTTATTTAATTATTATTGCTTCTGTGCATTAATAACTGAGTTTGTAATAGACTGACCCGTGTATTATTTTCTTTTGAAAGTAATACTCGGGTCAGACCGAGTTATTACAAGTTGTAGATATCTTGCTTTGGGTTGCTGATTGGGCTATGAAGTCTTTTCATACTTTTTGGAGTAGTTGTTGTCATAGTATAGGATGTTATGTATTCATGTATATTATTCACGATAATGTACTTGTATATGTATCTTCCAGAGTCGACAGTTGTACTTGTATCATATGTATTGTATCACATGTATTGTAACTGACTTTAGTTATATATATATATGAGATTTTATATTATCTGTGTTTCGCATTTACCTTATCTATGTTATTATTATATATATTGTCCTAAACTATTATGAACCATCGTAGTTCGTTTTATACTGGAATTGGGTATGTCGATGGGAGTAAATAAATAAGAGATGAAAAACTAAAAATATATACCACTCCTATCGAGGTAACCAATACTAGTGTAAGGCCTAGCTACGGATGGCCGCTCCTATCCAGCCTTATTCTTCGTAATAACAGACAGTATTTCTTTTAATATTCTTTGTTATTGTGAGCATAGAGGTGGGGCATCACAGTTGGTATCAAAGCTTAGGGTTTATGGACATAATATAAAACATAACTTGGATGGAACATGTGTTACAACTATTTGTCGATGTTTTATTGTGCTTTGGGTCAAAAATAAAGTTTTGAAATTATGATGAAATTTTTAAATATCTTTATTTAAAAATAAAAGTGAAATTGTGTTTGATGATTAAGTAATTCGTATTTTGTTTATCAGTGTGCGCAGCGGAAACAGTGAGACTGGCTTCGCTTAGTACAGCTGATAACCTTTTTGATTTAAAAATCAAAACATGAAATTGAAATAAATTTCATTTGTTGTTCACATAGCCGTGTTTAATTTGTTTTCTTTGAAAATTTCGAATTCGATTTGAGGATCTGAAGCGATTACAGTTATGTGATTTTGTTGAGATTTTTGTTGTTTTGAATTATCTTCATTGAAGATATATTCGAATGATTTCTTTGTTCATTTTGTAGTATACGTGCAGATTTAAGTTGCACGTTGCTGCATTAATTTTACGTTGAACCGGTGTTTGGTTTTAAACGTATTTTGTTCCCGTTATTTTTATAATGGGATTTTCACACTGGTGCTAAGTTTTTGAAGCACGGTGTTTTGTTGACATTTTTAATGAATGAAAATTCACTGGTATTGTATTTTGATGCGAATTATTTTGATGAGATTTTGACGTATATATAAATTACTGTCGTTTTGACTTCAGTGACCGTCAAATTTTTTAAGATCGATTTTCAAGCGGTTATCCCGCAATGCTGATTTTGAGATCCATTTTATGGTATTTTGAGAAGTGCAATTTCCTTGTCATAGTTGCTACTGATGTTGCTGTTTTAATCACGTGTTTTAAAAATTGTTTCAAAATAAAAATTGTTTTCAAAATTTTTACAGTTTACGCTTTCAAAAGAATGAGGAAGCGATATAAACATTTCAGCAAAATCGAGGACTATGACCCCATTCTTTTACTGATTCGCTTAATTCTGGACTTGTCCGTTTGAGAATGTAAACTATTACTTTTATAAAATAAATGAAGTTGTTTTCAAAAGTTTGTAGTTTGCGCTTTCAAAAGAACGAGGAAGCGATTTAAACGTTTCAGCAAAGTCGAGTACTATGACCCATTTCTTTTACTGATTCGCTTAATTCCAGACATGTCCGTTTGAGAATGTGAAATGTTATTTAAAATACACGATTTTGCACTTTCAAGGAAACGACGAAGAGAATTAAACGATTTAGTAAAACTCGTGGTATGGGACATGTGCGTTTGCTATTTCGATTAATTCCGGACTCATTAATTGAAATATTTGTTGTTTGATGATTTTGATGATTTTCGTGTGCTTTCAAGCCACTCTGATGGACCTTCGAGTCATTTGTTGGACCTTCGGGTCATATGTTGGGTCTTCGGGTCATATGATGGACTTTCGGGTCATTTGTTGGGCTTTCGGGCCACTCTGCGGACCTTCAGGTCAAATACCAGTACTAGACCTTCGGGTCATCTGATGGGCGCTAAAATTGATAGTACTTGGTAGGCTTTGGCCATATGTTGTTGCACGTGTGGCGTAGCTTAAAAAATCGCCATCTGATGGGATCGATCCAACCTTTTATGTTGATTTTCTAGATTATCTTAATTGATTTCTAGATATTTGTTGTTTCCAATTATCTGCAGGTAATTGGATATTTGTTGATATGAGTTCTAGTTATCTTTGTTGATAATTAGATATTTGTTGTTTCTGATTATCGTTTTTGATAATCGGATATTTGTTGATTTCTGATTATCGTTTTTGATAATCGGATATTTGTTGTTTCTGATTATCGTTTTTGATAATCGGATATTTGTTGATACTGATTATCATTTTGATAATTAGATATTTGTTGATTTGAGATTTCTGATTATCGTTTTTGATAATCAGATATTTGTTGTTTCTGATTATCGTTTTTGATAATTAGATATTTGTTGATTCTGATTATCGTTTTTGATAATTAGACATTTGTTGATTCTGATTATCGTTTTTGATAATTAGATATTTGTTGATTTGAGATTTCTGATTATCGCTTGTGATAATTGGATATTTGTTGATTTGAGATTTCTGATTATCGTTTTTGATAATTGGATATTGGTTGATTTGAGATTTCTGATTATCGTTTTTGATAATTGGATATGTGTTAATTTGAGATTTCTGATTATCGCTTGTGATAATTGGATATTTGTTGATTTGAGAATTCTGATTATCGTTTTTGATAATTAGATATTTGTTGATTTAAGATTTCTGATTATCGTTTTTGATAAATGGATAATTGTTGTTTCTGATTATCGTTTTTGATAATTGGATATTTGTTGTTTTCTGATTATCGTTTTTGATAATTGGATATTTGTTGATTTGAGATTTCTGATTATCGCTTATGATAATTGGATATTTGTTGATTTAAGATTTCTGATTATCGTTTTTGAAAATTAGATATTTGTTGATTTGAGATTTTTGATTATCGGTTTTGATAAATGGATAATTGTTGTTTCTGATTATCGTTTTGATAATTGGATATTTGTTGTTTTCTGATTATCGTTTTTGATAATTGGATAATTGCTAATTTTTGTTGATTATGAGATTTTCTAGTCTCTAATTGATTTTATATTGTGTTGATTATATTGAATTGCTGTTTCTATCTATCTCTATTGATAGTTAGACTTAGCTGATTATGAAGTTCGGATAATTTCTAATTATCTGGTTGATAATTAGATGTTTGCGGTTTTGCGACCTGTGATTTGGTGTTCTCTAATTGTCTTCGTTGATAATTAGATTTTGCTGTTTTGTGATTTCTGTATTTTAATTGTCTAATTGATAATTGAATGTTACTGATAATTGTATTTATTCTATTTTATGTTTTCTGATTATCTCTTTGATAGTTAGATTTTGTTGAAAATTTGTGAATTATTTTATGAAATAAAAAGATTTCTTCGGCATTTGTATTCCCAACTTTTATTTTTCTAGCTTAACCAGTTTATGTTAGAAAAATAAGTGTTAATGACAACTTTAATTATGAAAATTGCGGGGACGCAATTTTTATAAGGAGGGGAGTCTGTAACAACTCGGGGTTTTGTAACAATTTATAATCGTCATTAAACGATTAATGTGTTAGCTAAGTGCTATTTGGAGTTTTTAAATCGGTTGAAATTCTTTTAGTAATTCGTTGAATATTGTGTGGGCTTTAAAGCAATCTCGGCCCATGTTTCTTTATTTTGGTGTTGCATTTTATTGAAGAGAATAACCATTCCCTCCTCTACCCATTTCATTTTCGAAACCCTAAACCTAAACTCACGAGAAAAAGAAATGGCGGCTCGTTTTGTTCGATCCTCCTCCTTCAGCAATTAGGGTTATTGATTTAAATTGAAGCGCCGCTGATTTAATCGTTGCTTCTTCAATTGATTCGTTCATGGCAGCTTCATCCAAGTCGAATTCGTGGTTGCCGACTTCAAGTACTCGGTTGCTTGGATCTGTGCGTCGAATCTAAGGTGAGCGAATTATCACTCACATCTATTTCATTCTTAGATTATTCGATTTTGTTAGAAGTTGATGATTTTTATCTGTCTTGATTCGATTTTTGTATACCACGACACTGATTTTTGTTTGAAATCTGCAAGCATGATTTTGGGAAAATATAATTTTGATGAGAATTCAATTTGGCTTTCCGTTTGATGATTTTTCACTACACTCTCTGATTTCATGAGTTTGCTGGCTTCGGCCTTGGCTTGAGATTTCATTTAACTATGCTTCGGTGCTCAATTTTATTTCGACGATGATGTTGGTCTTGTCGGCTTTGACTATGCTATTCACTGCCTCTGGTAGTATTTTCATCCTCGTTTGATTTTACTTGCAAGAGTTGTTCGACAGTGACTTCATTGAACTTTGACTTTGCATTCTCTTTGTGTATTGTCACTGCTTCATGTTCATATATATATTTCCTATTTGGGTTTGCACTGTCCAGTTTCATGTAGTCATTCACTTGTGCCTTTGTGACCATTGCAGTTGATTATGCAGTTTTGAGTTTCATGTATTTTGTACCACTGCACATCTTCTTCATACCACATATAACCATTAGTGTGCCTTTCCAGTACTGTCACCTGGCCATCACCTCGAGTTTGATCATTTATTGCAGCTGTCTTGACCATTTGAGACAGTTTGCCTACCTGTTTTATGTAGTATCGGGCATATGTAAGTTGCATTCGTTAGTCTTCATGGTAAGCTTTGGTTGCATATCGAGTTGTTTCACTAATGCATCATGTATGGCCATTCACTTGAATTCACTGTTGGTTCATGCCGTGACATTGATTGTCGATTGACCTTTTTTTTAGGTGAGCTGTTGTTTTAATAATAGTTAGTAATTTGTCGAGCATCATTTATATGCATACATATATATGCCCTATTGTGGTTTCATTGGTAGGTGCTGTCTGCACTTGATTCTCCTCATCTTCAACAAAGATGTTTTGAGTCATGTTCGTTTGAGTATATTACAGTCTTTATATTGTGGTTTCATGATGACTCTGGTCTGTTGGCTTTACTGCCTTCATACATTTGCAGTTTTTAGTTGTATTCGATGTTGCACAGTCTATATGAATGAGGTTCATATTTATGTTGTGCTTTGAGCATTGCCCTGTAATTTAAATTGCCTGAGCACTTTGGTTGCCATTGTGGTCTGGTTCCTTCATGTTGTTGTACTTGATTCATTACAGTTGTGTGCTGTGGGACAATATTTTTGGTGCTCTCACCTTCATTCTGCTGTCTTCTTGTATTTCGTACCACTGCCTCGGGCACTTGGTTATTCGGGTTGAGTTGTTTTGTTGCATTTTGGTCTTGCTTGCATTACTCATTTCACTGTTGCATGTATGTTGACATCAAGTTGAAATATTTCGAGCTCTGTAGCTTGTATACTTCATGTGGTGGCTGCTGTTTCTTTTGTTGCTGTGTGCCTTTGTATTCATGTGGTGGTTGTAGTTTTTGTTGCAGTCTTACCCTTGTGATCTTGTGGTGGCTGCAGTTCTTGTTGCGGTTTTGCCCTTATATTCTTGAGGCGACTGTAGTTTAGATTGGGTCGTGCATTGCACTGACCAATGTATTCATTTACATTGCGTTGTTTGGTCTGGCCAATCTTTGTTTCAGATCTGTGCATATCTTCTTGTATGCTTGGAGCCTCTGTTCGGTCATATTGATAGTATTTGGTCCGGACATTGTTGTATTGTGACTTGTACATTGATTTGTACATTGAGTTGAATCCAGCATAAACGCTCGGGTTTGACCTTGTGCTTGTTTGTGAACTTTCATTGGGCTTTTGTGTATGTAATCACTGTAGTGGCGAGGCAGTACACGCGTGCGTGTACTGCAGCCCTACCAGGAGTGACATTTTGATTGATATTTCAATTATTTGAACTATTTCGTTTATTCAATTCAATATGTTTTGAATTGTATTTTGATTTGGTTTGATTAATTATTTTTTTGTTGTCTAATTATCTATTTGATAATTAGATTATGAGTTTCTAATTATTTATTTAATAATTAGATTTTGTTGTTAATTGCCGTTTAGGTAATTCTGTCGTTTTCTAAATTATCTGCATTGATAATCGTTTTATTCACTTTTGTTGATGATTTGAATTTGCTGATTCGTTGTTAATGCTGTTATGCATTATATTTACCATTATCTGATTTCTTATTAAAGGATTAGATAGACTAGATATACTTTGACTGTCGTGTATTTGTTATTTAATTATTATTGCTTCTGTGCATTAATAACTGAGTTTGAATTAGACTGACCCGTGTATTATTTTCTTTTGAATGTAATACTCGGGTCAGACCGAGTTATTACAGGTTGTAGATATCTTGCTTTGGGTTGCTGATTGAGCTATGAAGTCTTTTCATACTTTTTTGGAGTAGTTGTTGTCATAGTATAGGATGTTATGTATTCATGTATATTATTCACGATAATGTACTTGTATATGTAACTTCCAGAGTCGACAGTTGTAGTTGTATCATATGTATTGTATCACATGTATTGTAACTGACTTCAGTTATATATATATATATGAGATTTTATATTATCTGTGTTCTGCATTTACCTTATCTATCTTATTATTATATATATTGTCACGACCCGACTTTCCATTCCCAGAAAATCGCATCATGAATTAAGAAAGAAAGGGATAGAAGAAGAAAAGGAAGAAGAGGAAGAAGAAACAACACAAGAATCTCAACAGCGGAATGAATAAATTATATTAATAACATAAGTATTTACATAATATACAATACCAATCAGAGATACACAGCAACCAAATCACATATACTAGACAGTTATAAACACCTGTCTAGTATTTACAACTCAATACAACAACACAGAGAACACACATCGGAATACTAATATCTAACGCAGAAGCCTCCTGCTCCATTTGCTCCTCCACAATTCGTCAAAGCAAACCTGAATCCTAACCTGAATTCCCTTGACTACTCATAAAAATTTGAGTACCCAAGAGTTTATAAAAAACAAAAATAAATTATGGGTCAGACATGGGTCTGGTGTGAGTAACAGGTTAAAGTTGCTTAACTTTCAAAAACCTTTTGAAAAGAAAGGTATCACGTAAGACTTCCCACACGTAAACATGGAAAAGTTTTTACCTTACGCTAACCAAAACATTTGATAGGAAATCCGATGATATTATAATAGTGTCTAGGGTTTTCAAATAAATAAGAAATAGCCGAAATTGTTACATCTATTAAATTCCAGCTACTAGCCACAAAAGTGGGTAATACAATCAAAACCGTTGGCACTTATTGGATTTTGGATTCCATACAATAGCAGGGCTACTGGGGTACCGCCCGTCACAGTACGTGGCCTAGATCACCGTACCGAGGAGCCACCCTAACTCCCCTGCAACACAAGGCCGGACCCATTCCTTGCTGAATAGTTCCGAACAAGACAACCCCGACGGTTGGAGCTCAAAACCGTCCACATAGCCGAAATATAAAGGGACCTCTAGACAGGGATCAATCTTGCTCTCCAGTGGGTGCGACCCACGAAGCCTTGCTGCATCTCCCCTATTTTAGCCATTCCCGGTTGATGAGGCTTGAGGCTACGATTACCTTTATAGGACATATCATCTTAGAATGCTCATCGTCCGCCTGATGATGTTCTGAAAGCATTCAATCCATACAAGTTCGTTCCGGGTTCGAACGAAACCGAAGGCATTATTTCGTTACACTCATTTTGGAATCACCCTCAGAGTTAACGACGATAACCCTTGCACTCTGATTCACCATCTCGAATCTATAAGTACTATTCCGTCAAAGTCATTACAGAATCACCCACAGAGTTATACTGACGTATAGCCCTTACACCTCGAGTCTTCACTCGCTCCACTTGGATTCACGACCTAACGTTATTTGGAATCGATGTGGTTTTCGGATATCCAAATATGGAAACCCGATCCCGGTCTCATCGAAATCCAAAGCGTGTCTTTTAGGGTCCACGTTGTTTTAAAGGTTTAAAACAATTCAATACAGCATCTATATACACACGGATAGATAACTTATAAATCATAACTGATAATCAACATTATCACATAACAGGTAATCTACAATCATCAATATCAAATAGATATTCCATATACTATCATTACCATAGATAACCTATGTTATCATCACAACACAATCAAACATCCATACCACATAATATCATTTATCTCATTACTGAGATCACAAAGCATCCAAGTCAAACAATGACATCCATTTATACATAAGCAAAGATTCACTCATACCACAATATAATTAATTTAAAATGAATTAAATTAACTATCTCTATCTCTAATTAATTTAAAGTGAATTAAATTAATTACTTTATCTATAATTAATTTAAAATAAATTAAATTAATTACTTCGTCTTTAATTTAAAATAAATTAAATTAATTTCTTCACCAATATATATCTTGCTTACTCAAACATTTAATTGATTACAATCAATTAATTATTCAAAATAAATCATCCTAATTAATCACTCTTGATTAATTACTCTTAATTACATTCATGTAATTATCCTTAATTAATTTCACAAATTAATTATCCTCAACTAAACAGTAATTAACCTTTAATTACTTTCAATTAATTAATTAATCATAATTAATTACATTAGTCCTTAATTAATTACATTAATTAATTACCTTTAATTACCTATTATTGATTAATTAATCATAATTAATCAACTTCAATTACATCATTAATTTAAATAATTAATGATCCTTAATTATTCCTTACTCTAAGTAATTAACTAACTTAATTACTATATTTAACAAATTAATTATCCTTTAATTAATTACTTAATTAATCCCTTGATTAATTTATTAAGTAATTTAATCCAAATTACCTCACACTTAACATCTCCCCTTAATTACAATCATGTAATTATTAATTAATTACTTAACTAAGTAATTTCCAAATCATTAATTACATAAAGTAATTATTTATAAACCCAAATGTTAAAATTAATTAAACTTAATTAATTAAGAATAAACAATCTCATTAAACTAAATTAATTACATTAAGTAATTAATTTCTTAATTACTTTATTAAGTAATTACCCAAACCATTTACAATTGATTATTAATAAATTAATTAATCTAATTAACTATAAAAAAATTAATCACATTAATTAATTATTTAAATAATCCTGGTTAATGACCTTCATTAACCATTTTCCAATTATTTTTATTAAGCAATTAACTGAGATTAATTACAAGTTTAATTATCTTTAATTATCTAAAATTTAAAGTCTAATTTTTAAAATAAATTAACCTTGATTAAAAAACTTAATTACTTAATTAATAATTTATTAATCATTAATTAATAATCTAATTAATGATCTAAATTTCAAATTGATTAACCCCTAAATCAATATTCATTCAACTTTAATAATTAATTAAATAAATTAATTAATTATTTCTTAATTACTTTTTTTTAATAAATTAATTTCAAAACATTCATTCTTAACTAAATTTTAAAATAAGACATTTCTAAATTATGTTTGAAACAAATTTTATTTTAAACAAAGTACTTTTGAACTTGTTTCCAAATTTCATTTTAAATACAAATTTTAAAATGAAAATAATTTAAACTTATCAAAGTTTAAACAATTTCTAACTTAGGCATCTCAATAACTCAATTTATTTTTAGTTTAAATCTTCCAACTTCAAACATTCTTTTAAATTTCAAAAAAAAACTGAATACACATTCTACTATGATCCCAAATTTAAACTTAAGATTCAAATTAGCTTTGAATTCAAATTTAAATTTAAATTTTAAACTCTGTTTAAAACCTTAAACTTCATATTCAAAACATTTTATAAAACACTTTAACAAATTTCAAAGTTGTTAAAAACCTTTCATTTTATTTTATAAAACTTATATAGCTTTAAATATATACTTCAAACTCATTTTGAATTAAGATTTTAAACCTGTTTTAAAACTTGATCTACACTCTTTTTAAATTCTGTTTAATTTTTAAAAACTCAAATACTGTCAGGATTTGTAAAACAGTTTCAGGTTTATTAAAACCTGTAAAAAATTCTTTACCCTTTATTTATTTAAACTGGAATGTTAATTAACTTGAATTCAAATAAATTCAAACTTGAATTAAAATATGATTTAAATTTCTTAATCATTAAAATGATTCAAGCTTTTGCAAATTTTTAAACCCAGAGATTACAGGTTTTATGAAACCTGTAAAACAAAAACCAGAACCCCCATAAATTTCTTCGAGTCTGCTACACCACATCCCCGAGTCAAACACATAACTGCTTCGGGCAACTCACCTTATTTACTCGAGCCAACCAAACACAGGCTAACCTTCATCAGTAATGTCCCATCCCCGTGCATATGCACAGCGTCGCCGTCCACACTAGACCGTCGGCGACTATTACGACACACCAGAAACCAATCCAGCATCCGTCCTTGGCCATCGAATCAAACAATCACCCAAGGAAACAAAATCGAACTCAAAACTCCAAACCTGAAAAACAACACACAGGTTTTTCCCAAAACCTGTCAATGGAAAATTTGAATTGCTCCGACCACCTGAGAGTTAACCCCCTTCGGCCTTAACTACATCCACGACCAAGCTTCCAATTTCCAAAATTTTACCACACTCGATCAAGTATACAAGTCGAAATGACTTATTCTTTAAAACCCATCAAGCTAGGGTTTAAAAATGAAAACCAAATCTGCACCTTCATCAATGACAACCATCAGCCTTCATGAATTTTCGTAGCATCTCCTAACACTACTCTATCAACATGAACAATCTCAGAGCCTCAAAGTACACAGATCACCAGAGAACCCAAATAGTTTATATTCAGTTCAAAACAAAACTGCTCCTTTATTACTTTTCTAAAAACAATGATTCTTGATTTAAAAATCATGTTATAGCTAATTCTTTGGATTTATAATGCTGAATTACTAAATTTGCTTGCTTGGATTTTTTTTTGTTAGAATTAATATGCAGTGCTATTTTTTTTTTATGTTTCCTGTTAAATCTTATTTCCAGAGGCAACAAACTCTATTTAACTTGATTAAAATTTTTATAATCTATGATAAGCAACTTCTTTGGATTTTTAAAAACATAACTATAACCATTTAAATCAAGTGTTGAGGTTTTTACTGGAAAGATGGATCTTGTGAACAACAGAGCACATAACAGTATGCACAAACATATTTACAACAAACTTTATAAATACACAACAATACTTATTTCTACCAAAACATTTTAGCATGCAACCTAAATAAAATTTTAGATTTTAGAGTTACTCACATATTAACAAATGCAGAGCTGTTTTGATCCTGATTTACTCCATGTTTGAAATGATATGCAGATGATCCCAGAGACAAGAATGAAGACCTCTGTTTTGACTTCCATTTGAATTTATATGCAGTTTTTGTCTATTTGTTTTCTCTGACCAAAATGGTTGCATGCAGGTGCTAGTTGATGCAACTTCTTTGATTTTGTAAAAGTGGAGTATGCAGATGTTCTGTTGAATTTGCAGACGTCTTTTGATTTTGAGATGAAGGTGAGTTTGATTGTTGATGAAGAGGAATATGCAGTTTTGATCTTTGATTTAAGAAGTTGATGATTTTCTTTTGATTAAAGAAAATGAAGATTCAATATGAATGAAAAATGTAAACTTAGCTAAATGTATTTTCAGATTTTTAAGGAAAGCAAAGAAAATAAAAAACTAAAAATCTAACACATGTCCATTTGTTACAACACTTGTCAAATTGTAAAGACAAAATTTGAACACTTGTTTCATTAAGATAATTAGTATCTAATTATAATTTAATGTGTGTGTTAACAGATTAAATTTGTTAGTTTATATGAATATGTGTATAAATTTAGAAAAGAAATAAAACAAACAATGTTTTACAAAACTTACACTAAAAAAAACAATTAAATAATTTAAAAATTTATACTTGGGAATTTAAATTCAAAATAAATTTCAAAATCAAATATTTTCCATTTTATTAAACCCTGAAATCATTTTGTTAAATTATTCTAAATTTAAAACTCAAGCTAATTTAATTTAAAACATTTAATATTTTTCCTTGTAAATTTTAAAATCATATTCTTATTTATGAAATAGTCTTTGAAAACTCAATACTAGTTTGTATTAAAATTTCCAATTTATAATGTATACATATTAGAATTTAAAACATGATTTAATTATTAAATTAAACCAAAATCATTTATTTAACTTTGAAAAAAAATTATTAAATAAAATAAATTTTCCAAATTACTACAAATATTAAAACTAGAAAATATACTTTACTCATTAAAATTAAAACAAAACCAAACTATTTAAAATATAAACCAAATATTTATATTGTAAACCGAAATCAATTTATATCATTTAAAAGATAAAATAATCAATTTAAATATTTACTGAAGAAGATTATCAAATCTATTTGAATAATTATTAACAGAATACCGATATCAATTTGATTTTAACTACAGATTATTAAATTGATATTGTTAAAAATTCCGGGATGTTACATATATTGTCCTAAACTATTATGAACCATCGTAGTTCGTTTTATATTGGAATTGGGTATGTCGATGGGAGTAAATAAATAAGAGATGAAAAATTAAAGATATATACCACTCCTATCGCAGTAACCAATACTAGTGTAAGGCCCAACTACGGATGGTCGCTCCTATCCAGCCTTATTCTTCGTAATAATAGACAGTATTTCTTTTAATACTCTTTGTTATTGTGAGCATAGAGGTGGGGCGTCACATCGATCCATGAGAGAAGCCGTGGTGGTTCGATTACCGACCATCACAAAAACTAGGGTTACGAACAATTTTGAATTTCTGCCGCCGCCACAGTGCTTTAATCACTACACTGACATTTTTCCTAAACTTCCCTATAACTTAACTGTCACTAGTGAGAAACCGAACCTCCCAATCCACTGAGATCATCAGATAAACCTCGAAAACCATTCTGTTCATCCACGAGCTGCTCTTTCAATGCAACACTAAAAATCATGATTATTTTAAAAAAAATCATGATTTCCTGAGATGATTCAGTTTATATAATTACATCAGCCAAATACATTTTTTGATTTTATCATAATACTAGAATTGCTACTGTATTTTCTTGAATTCAGAGGATTTTCAAACTTAAAATACTTGAATTTATTTTTAAAACTTAAATCATGTTTAAATAAACATCTTTTGTTTAAATCTTAAAGTTTAACAATGACCAAAG
Organism: Allium cepa; assembly: GCA_030765085.1. Classification (NCBI taxonomy): domain Eukaryota; kingdom Viridiplantae; phylum Streptophyta; class Magnoliopsida; order Asparagales; family Amaryllidaceae; genus Allium; species Allium cepa. The sequence continues at coordinate 346,361,510 of CM060938.1, forward strand.
AAGAAGAAATCAAATTCCAAAACAAGTTTTGGAAACCTGGAACAGCAAAGGCAAATTTGCCTGATACTAAGCACGCACAGTTATCTCTGCATACAAATATTCACATGTACTTGTGTGCACATAACACTTTATGATTCATCTCAAGCATCATCACTAGCAACATCAAGCATTCAAAAATTTAAAGGTTTGCTCACCAGGTTTTGTTGAACAGAGAAGAAAGAGACAGTGAACAGATTTGTGCCTGGAATTGATTTTTGATTTCTGATTTTTGAACTGGAAATGGTTTTACTTGAATCTGAACATCTATTTGTTGCTTCGCCTTTTGATCTTTGCATTGAATCAGGGATGAATTAGATTTGGTCAGGCATGATGCATGCTTCCTGGTTGAAAGCTTGAAAATTGTTTGATTCTAATTTCTGTTTTTCTAATTTATTTCAGATGCTGAATTTTTTTTCCAGGTTTTCTTTTCTGTTTTAATTTCTCAGTTTTGATTAAATGAAGATGTTGAAGTCCGGTTTGAATCTTTACATGTTTCTTTTCTTTTATTACATTTTAATTAAATTTTAGTTTAGAATAAATATGCATTTGCCACTTGTTTATTCATTTTACACTTATTAACCTATATTATTACTTATTAAACATTTGTCCAAAACCAATCATTTTTTTTGTTTAAGTCCTTCAGTCAAATTAATTTAAAATTTATAGTTTAAACCCTTAAAATTATTTAATCTTTATATTTACAAATGTTAATGTAATACATTTTATATTTAAACTTAAATTTAGTTTGGTACATAAATATATTCATATTTATTTTCCATTCATACATTTGTATATTATTTTTATTTGCTAATCATGTTTTAACCCTTAACTTAGATTTATTTAGAATGCATGTTTTTAAATCCTTCTTTATTTAAATTGATGGAACAAGTTTTTATTTATTTAAATTTATGAAACATGTTTTAAACCTTTAAAATTAAATCCAGTTAATTTTACAAAAAAATATTTACTATTAAATTTCCTAATAAACTTGATTTTAAAATCTACTTTTAAGTATATTTGTTTTCAAATATGAAAGAAAGTGTCTTTAAATCGTTTTATTCATTTTCACACTATTATATTATTAAATAAATATTTATATATATACATTAATTTCAAAATATAACTTTCATATATAACATATATCCATCTTCCTATATTCAGATCAAATTCGAATTATCTTATCAATATCCATTTATATAAATAGATAAACATACATCTAATTGAATTTGGAAATTCAAACACAATTTAAATCTTTTTATCTACAATTTACTTTCAAAAATTAATCCAATCATCAAATTAGACTGAGCTAAAATCCGAGGATGTTACAATTATAATAAATATTTTTATTCATTTTATTTTATAAAAAACTTTGGTGTTTAATTATCTAAAAGTATGAATTTTAGAATTTTCCTGAATTGGTTATAAATCATTTGCCCAATTTTATTTAATATAAACAATTTATGGAATTTTAGATTTTGGGTTAAATGTTGACTCTAATTGGAACTCTAAAATTTAAATTCTAACTTCCAATCTTTATTTAAATTGTATATATTTACAACATGTGTTCCATTTTTCCATTTAATTTGGATATATACTTTGTGAAATAAGTAATAAACAATATTGTAAAAAGCAACTAATCTGTACGTTTTATTGTATATGTTCTACATCCGTTTTCTTAGTTAAGTAATAAATAAATCAAATGGATATGCAACAGATCAAATTTTTTAAAGTTGAGTAATAAACAAAGTTGTAAATAGCAATTAAATTATAAGTTTTATTTGATACGTTTTATATCCATTTCTTGTTTATTTCTCTGATGTTTATTTATATGGTACGTTATTTACTGAATTATTCTTTAGCACATATTTTATTAAATAAATAGGAAACAAATAAATATAAGATACGTTACTTTGTTATTTATTTTGGGCATATGTTTCAATTTATTTATTGCCTCTTTATCTTTCCATCCATTAATTTCATACCATAACTCCTCCATATGTTGTCGTTTATTTCCTTGACCCTAGCCGTGTATTTTGTATATTACAGGAAAGAAAACATCTCTTTCTCATTCATCATACACGCCATTTTCAGATCTGAAGAGAAAGGTAATGGCTTCCTTCTCTTTTCTCCACTTTTCTTCTTTATTTTGCCTTATTTTTTACTTGATTTTACTTGATCTTCACATATGGATCTTAGCCTAACCTCTTCATCATCACCTCCACCAACCACCACAACTTCTTCCACACCTAATCCATGGCCTAACCGCCACACTCCTCTGACCTGAAAGTGCCATGGCCTCCCCTTGAACAAAACTTCACAAAAACTATGGAAAACTCCGTAAAACCATGCTAACCGGGCCCTATATGCAACACCACCTTCATTGCTTGCCACGGCCACCTCCTTAGCCAACACCACCATCAAGAACCACCTTTGAACACCATTACTAACTTTTGACCTGACCTATAGCAGCCTCTGGCTGAGCCCAAATATGCCTTTGACCGAGTCAAAGTTGAACCAAAACCCTTTCTAGCCTTGCCTTTTGACCTTCCACACTTTGTAACTTCCAAACCCTTCCTATCCTTGACGAAGCCTTGCTATTTTCAGTCCAAATATGATTGTTTACCACCTGAAACATGTCATGGCTGAACCAATTTAGCCTTAAGGCCAAGCACATGTTGAGTCAAGAGCAAGCAAAACTTTTTTGAAACTTGGTGATGTCTTTGTTTATCTCTATTTCAATTTTGTTTCAATAATTTTGGTATTGTATTTATATTTATGTATGGTCTTGTTTTATTGTTATATACAAGATATACATCTTGGCTCTCTTCTCACTTGAATCAAATCATGCTATCGTGCTTTCGGATTCTCTTTTATGTGTGTTGTTTGCGAACTCCAGCTTTAAAGAGGTGAGTAATTCACACATGACATATGTGCCTATATAATTATGAAGTGACACCAAGTGAATGTGTAGAAACTTTTATATTATGTTATACCTACCTGTGATATCATTAATATGATGTTAAACCTTGTTATTAACTTGTCACATCATCTGTTATATTCCATTATGTTAGATTGTTTATTTATTTCTGTTTCTCACACTACAAGTTCCCTATAGAATAGAATCACTATAGGTTGAAATGATACATACCCGAACAGACTTGAGAATAGGGAAAAATTATTATGGGCTGGAATGATAAGCCTGGGTGATTTTTATTTATTTGTATTTGACTTGGGATTGTAGGTTTGAAATAATCAAAAAACCGAAAATTTTACTAATTACGGATTTAAAAAATATTTTCTGTATCACTTGATTTAGGTGTGAAATATTTTCCGGACCCGTTACTGATTTCAAAATATGATTTCTTATAAATTTCATGTATTGTAAATGAAAGAAAAAAAATGAAATTTGACTTATATTTGATTTAAAATGGTTAAGCGGTGATTTTCTAAAAGGTTAAATGTTATAAGTTTATAGATGGGTTGAGTGTAGTATGAAAGTTTGATTTAACTAAATAATGGGAATTTAAGAAAAAAATGGAATTATAAAATTAACTTGGTAATTAATATAATTGATGTATGAATTGGATAAATATAAATTAAAAGAAAATATCAAGTTATTTGTAAAATAAAGCTAAGCAACTTACAGTGCATTTTGAATTTAGGTAATTAGTTTAAAATGTTAAATAAATGGATAGTTAAATGAAAATTTTGGAATTTAACTTAACTTGGAAATGTGAAATTTGGTTTGAAATTAAAGGTTAAGTTAAGAAATTAAAAATGGAATTTAATTTATATAAATAAAATGGAAATTAAGTTATATTTGGAAAATGGTAATAAAAATTTAAGTGTTAAGTAATTTGTTAAAATGTGAAGAATAGGAAATTATGTACTAGAATTTATTAAGTGAATTATTGAAAATTTGATTATACTTATAGGAAATTTACTTTATAAAAATCATAAGTTAAAGGTATTTTAATGAACATTTTTTAGTGTTAAAATATGATTTCCGTAATGATTAAAGGGTTAAAATCAAAGTTTATTTGTGGCTGAAATTTCAATATTTGAAGTGTTTAACTGAATAAATGAACTTAGAAAAGGCTAAATTTTTGGGAGTTCAGTGTTTGATTTGAAAGAATAATGACTTCCCTTTTTAATGGTTTAAATGAATGATTTTAATTCAAAATTATAAATCATTTTGAAATTTATAACCACGGGTACACTACTTTATGTGTCACATGATTTCCTTATGATTGGTTGATGCGCACCTTTGATTTTAAGAGTGTGGCTAGAGTTGAGCGGTTACTGCAGCTCCACGCTACCCTAGTCACAGTAACACTGTCATTTGCATTGTTTAATTTAGATATTTCTAGGATATTGTTTATTTCTACTTATGTAACGACCCGTAAATTTTGATAAATAAATTGGTTAATTTAATTTGATTTTTGTAATTAAATTTTAGAAAGGAGAAATTTTTTATAATTTATATTGAAATAAAAGTTAAGAATGAAATATAGCAAGGGTAATTAAAACTAAATATTAGTAATTTGAATAAAATTCTAATAAATGTAGTAGTGAAAGTATATACTTGGCGATAAATGGAATATGAGGAAGCAAATGTAATTATTGAATTAATGTGTGAAATAATATAATAGATGATATTGGGTTAGGAGGAATGAACATACAAGTACTATAAAAGGTACAATGGTGACAAATGGTTGTTACCAGTTAATTTGCCAATTACAAGTAAAGAGAATTTAATGTTCTTAAAGATAACTAATGTAATAACGGAAAGTGTGAATGTAAACTAAAAAGGAAATGTAAAATTTATTTATAACATAGTAATTGGTGTAATAGAAAGCATGAGACCAAGTAAATAAATTTATTGAGAATATTAATTGTAATTAATGAATTAAAGAAATAGTAACCGTCGTAGGTTACTATTTAATTGTCCTATTAATTTGTTGTAACTGTTATATTTGGGAATGAGAATTTATTATAAGTAAATAAAGGTAAGTATTGTATGAATATTTGAATTAATGTATGATTTATGGTAATAGAATGAATCCATATGATGTAAGTAATTTTAATAAATAGTTGAAATAATAAGCCTAAGTGAAATTTTATGGCTATGTTAACAATCATCATAAATTACCAGAATATATCTAGTCTACCAAATTAATTGTAAAACAATTACATATAAATGAAAATAAATGTCTCATTTATGAGGGTAAGAACTATAATTGTAAAGTGCAAATAAATTTATGGAACCAATGGTATGATCTTAACTGATTGTAATTAGTAATTGGAGATAATGTCAGTTCCATTTATAATATGACTATTGGTTGATGTAAGGATTGTAAATCAAGATTTATTAATTTATTTGAATATAAATTATAGTGATTGGGCTTATTACAGAGATGTATTTGAAAGAAATCTGCTTTATATCTCAAAATGTAATGTCAGACACGTAACCATACAAGTCCGTTCCGAGATCGAACGGAACCGAAGGCACTTCCAAAGAAGCCCTTACAATCCGGATATTTACTAATCACGTCCGGATTCCCATCTCAAAGGGTAATAAATCTCTATATCAGAGATCAGCCGATGTAGAGACATTCGACGGTAATCCTTCCGTTTTCAAAAATATCCGGTCTTCAACACCGGTCTTCAATGCTATCCATTACGTCATATCACTATTCGGAATGGGTAATCCGAATAACGAGCGCAGTAATTTAAAAATAAGTGTAGCATTCAATTTCAACCAATTTACAACAAATACCTATTTAAAGGTCAATATTGATAGTCGGTTATTTAACTATCAATCAATATTCACAACATCAACCTATTATAAATAATCTTCCCAAATTATTTATTTTTCAAATTATCTTTACAAGATATATATTCCACACTTTAACCATTTGAAAACCAATTTGAAATCAATTTTCAACTTTACAACTTTCATTTCAAAATGGTTCATTTAAACCAATTAAATAAATCCGTACCGATTTATTAAATTTACGTCCCAAATTCGTAAATTCATTTCCAAACTTTAAAAATAAATCAATTTTATTTTTAAACAAATTTCTCTTTCTTTTATAAATTCCATAGTGAATTTACCTTTCCAAAATATCTATGAATATACGATTTCTAAATCGATTTCTAATATTCATTTTCAATTTATCTTTAAAAGATAAAATCTTAAAACATTCACTTCATATTGGAAATACATTTCCATACTTATTAAATAATAAGTAATTCACAAGACTTTTTATTTTCAACATTTTGAAAATATTCAATATACTTAAATTCAAATTAAGTATATATTTTATTCTTTAAGGAAAACTTCCCTTAAGCACTTTTATTTGGGTCAAAACGAATGTTGCGTAAAACATCATTACGGCAAACCAAAATCACCAGTATAGGGATTCAAAATTAAGATAGATATATAAATCCCAATATTATATAAAATATTTCCTTTCGGAAATCATTTACTATAACAACAGTGTTATAGTACACCATTTCCTTATTTCTCGAAAACGTCTATTTCAACAATGAATGTTGAAATCTATGTGTTCGATATTTAATGCATTTTAAAACATCTTTAATTCGTTTTAAATTCTAATTAAAACGTCATTTCCCAAAACATTTCTTTAATATATATTCACTCTCCAAAATCGTGAATATACTTCATTAACCAAATTCAACATTTTCTACACATTTTATCTAGAGGAATATCCACTATACAAAACCGTGGATATACTTCCTTTAATAAGCTATAATAATTAACTTATCAAAATAAGTTGATTTCGGATTTATAAAACAACGTTTATATATTCCACTTATATTTATTTTATAAAAACTTCCACTTATAAAATCCCTTAATGGACAAATTCTATTTATATCTCATTTAAATGCCAATATCCAATTAATAAGTGAATTACTTATAAATCCTTTATTTTACAAAATCTATTCATTTTATAAGTTCACAATTTATAAATCTATAAATTTCATTCATTTATGAAATCCGTTTATACTTCATTTTAACACTTATAAAAACTCGTTTTATAGTTTCAATATTTTTAATTTATAAATATCAATTTCATAAACCTTTTATATAAACCGTTTATAATAATTCAAAAGTCCCAATTTAAACCATTTTACAAATTTATCAACTATTTATTTCAGAAATCAAATTTCGGTTATATTTCACAAAAATCATAATCTTTATAACATAAAAATTACAACGTTCATTTATTTAAAATGAATCAATTCCAAAATTAAATTTTATTATGAATTCTCAACTTAAATTTTAAAAAATCCAATTTTATTTATTTTCGGCATCTAACGGTACCAAAAATATATTCGGCTAAATTTTAGCCTTTAACGATCTCAATCATAAAGATAATCACAAAGATTATAAATAGATCAACACACAACATTAAAACCAATTCAATCATTTGAGGAATCCAGTTGGATCCCTCCAACCTGTTTTCTTGCATCCACAGATGTTAGCACAATAACAATTCCGCTTCAAGACAGAAAATCGTGGTATATGGGATTTATAAAATATAATCCACTTAATAGACGGCGCAATAGGGTCTCATCCGCTATGTAATGCGGGAAATCAACTCCAAGTACATAAATAATACCAATTTCACTATACGGTGAAATATTCGCGGTATATGTTTTTAATAAATAACATCCGCTTACTAACGGCATATAATATCTATTTTAACGATCAATAGATAATAATTTATCATCCAGGCATACAATCAATAATTTTAAATCTAACTATTTAAAATTCAAATCGAAACAATTCGATTGAGTGAGAAGTTCTCACCTTTCTTTCAATTCAGTTTCCGTGTTTATTTCGAATAAAATTAAACGTGCGTTTAATTTTATCCAAAATTCTCACTAGCTCCAAATGACTATAATCCAGTTCCATTGCGTAGTGCTCGACAAAATGAAGCCAACGCAATTCGCTTCGTAATTTTTTGACCTCGTATGAAAGAGATATTGCATTTTAAAGATTTATACAATTTTAATATAAATAAATTAACAATCTTATTTTAAATTTTAACCTAAAATTCAATCACAGCCGTCCATTTTGTTGCCATCAGATCGTGGCTGCACTCCCCATCTTCTTCCTCCCCAGTAACACACGCGTGCATTGAACCCACTAGCCGCCATCTAGGGTTAAACATGCCACCACCTCGTTGACCCGGAGTTCGATCAGGAAGTGCCAAACGAAGCTCCTCACCTTCCTCTACCTTCGGCCAGAAGCCGGTTGAACTTGGCTCTCCCCTTGCCTCGTACTGCGTGCGTGATCGGTCATGGTTCCAGCTCCAATTGCCATCAATCCGCAGCTCCATATACGATCATAGCCGTTGAATCACAAGATCTCGTTGAGCTCTTCAATTTTCATTTAGGAATCGAAAGCTAAAAGGGTTTGGATCGAGAGATAATCGAGAAAGAATTTATGAAGTTTCTGGTCGTGCATTTTTATGGTGGCGGCTGAAGCATTTTCCCTAGCTAGGGTTCTTTGTTTGCAAATGAGAGAATAGAACATCCTTTTATAGAAAATTGCGCAATTTACTATTCACCGAAAATTTTCAAACTCCAAATCTCGCTTAGTGACTGGTGTTTCTAGGGTTTACCCCGCGTTCCGAACACAATGGAACATGTTTCGGAGGCTAATTCGGTCGTCTGTGCGAGTTACAGCAATAAACGATCGATTTTAAATTAAACCGATTAAACGAATTTTCTATGCGTTTTGGCTTGCCCCGGACAAACGGTAAATCCGACCTAACTGCCTAAGCCCGAACATGGATACCGACCTAACTGCCTAAACAGGAATGCCGACCTAAGACCTACAGGATACGACCTAAGATAGCTACCGACCTAACATGGGTGCCGGCCTAATGCCTTAAAGGTTACCGACTTAAAGAATGCCAACTTAAGATTTAAGGGGATACCGACTCAAGGCTTAGGTAGGTTGCCGACCTAACATGGATACTGGCCTAAGACAGATGCCGATCTAACTATCCAAGGAGGTTGCCGCTCTAACTGCTCAAGACAGGGACAAGATCACGAACTATACTTGAGTCGTGACCGACTTACGACTTATGCTAAGTCGTACATGACCCAAACAAAGGAAGGCAAGTCCGATACAACTACTTAGCACGCAGCCTCTTAACTCGTATACGGCTTAGGACTTGTCATATATCCAGAGTCAGCAAGGATGCCTTTCTGAAGTCTTGACCTAGCAGTTAAGTCGCAACCGACCCACGACTTAGTTTGAGTCGTCCATGACCCAACTTAGGTCGGTTACGGTTTAGGACTTGGTAATTTTTTCTGCCTAGAACCCTCTATAAATACGTTGCCATCTCCAACTTTCATGGGACTTTTGGCCGATCTCTTTAAGCGCTGATACTCTGCTGAATTCTCGACTCACTCGACACTTCAAATACGAAAGGCATCTCAACAAACTTCAGGAGGAAATCTAATGCAATCAACATGGATTCAAAGAGTTCTTCTGCATCGAAGTTATAGTTGTTTGTCTCATCAGTATTGTAATTGAGACCGTTGTAAAGTTGCAATTGATTCAGTAATAAAGAGGATTAAAGTGGACGTAGGCTTACCTGAAGCCAAACCACCATAAAAACTGTTGTCTTTTCTGCTTTCTCTGTGACTTTTCTACTTGTTTTAGTTCCCGTGTTCACGGGTGGTGCTTTCACTCAATCTCAATATACACCGGGATGTTAGCGTTTGATTTTAAACGTTAACAGAGTACAAATTGATTGATAAAAGAAGTTTTATTAGATAAAAAAAGTTTTACTAATAGAAGAGGTTTTAATTAATAAAAAGGTATTAATTAAATAAAAAGGGGATTATAAGTCACTTATCTGACTTAATCGTGCTTTGTGTGACTTGATCATGATTTATGTGTTTACTTGTTTGTGATAAGTATATGAGATTTGGTTTCCATTTATGATCATCTATCTTGTACTTGATAGTCGATTAGTTGACGGTCGAAATTAACCAAAATAACTTTGGAAATATCTAAAAGAAACATGAGTTCTGTATGGTATAGTTATCTTCAGAGATGGTATACTGTACGTATCAATTCGTTTTGCTCTTCTAGGACAAACGATAAGAAAATCCTTATGGATAGGAGATGATCTCCACCCTTATTGTCACGACCCAGATTTCAGCGTTCGAAAATCGACATCCATACTTCACTCGTATTCGAATGCCGCAGATTCTACCATTGAAATTTGATTCGCGTCGGAGCTCATAACACATTAAGTACAACAACATAGCGGAAGAGATATGAAATTTTATTGATATACAATATTTGACACAACACATTGATACAAATGATATCAACAACAGAGATACTAGATAATAGCGGAAGAAATAACTCCAACATGATCTCCAAGGGAGAGAGTGAATCCACAAGCTGCAACTCTATTGCCAAAGCTTAAAAGACTCCAAGCTCCATATCGAAAGCGAGAGCCACCATCATGTTGTATTAAACAAGGTCGGTCATGAATGCGATCGCCAAAATCCAAAGACCCAAAAGAATTCCAAATTATAAGCTGAAGGCTACCGAATCTATATCTACAAGCTGATTATCAGAAAATATGACTCTAGGCTTCCCGTGTGGAAAATTGTGGGGCACCCAGAGTTTAGAAAGGGAACAATAAACTGCAGGTCAGTCATGGGACTGGTGTGAGCAAACGAAACAGTTTATTTTTAGAAAACAAAATGAATTAAAAGAAATCCGCAATTTTTTTAGGAAAATTAAACTACCATAAGGCCTTCAGCAACAAACGCAATGAAAACGCACAATTGGAGGAGATTTCTCCTTACGATTGTCAAACATGTTTGATACGCGAAAATCCTTTTGATATTATTATTAGTGCAATATGCAGAAAATTTTTCGAAAGTATAATATTAATCTTAGCCAACATACAACCATTATTGTATACCTACTATAGCTACCATGTTCAATAGAAGGTTACCACCACATTACATGGCAGGTTATAAACACCTGTCTAGTTATACAACTCGAAACAATACAAGAAACAACTCAAAGAAAACTACACAGCGGAATACTATATATATCTACACGCGGAAGCCTCCTGCTCCATTGCTCCTCCACAATTCATCAAAGCTAACCCAAACTCTAACCTGAATCCCTTGGCTACTCGTAAAAATTTGAGTACCCAAGAGTTAAAGAAAATCAGATATAACTCCGGGTCAGACATGGGTCTGGTGTGAGTAACAGGTTAAAGTTGCTTAACTTTCAAAAATCTTTTGAAAAGAAAGGTATCACGTAAGACTTCCCACACATAAACATGGAAATTTTTTTACCTTACGCTAACCAAAACATTTGATAGGAAATCCGATGATATTATAATAGTGTCTAGGGTTTTTAAATAAATAAGAAATAGCCGAAATTGTTCATGATTAAATTCCAGCTACTAGCCACAAAAGTGGGTAATACAATCAAAACCGTTGGCACTTATTGAATTTTGGATTCCATACAATGGCAAGGCTACTGGGGTACCGCCAGTCACAATACGTGGCCTAGATCAACGTACCGAGGAGTACGCCCGCTCCCCTGCAACACAAAGCCGGACCCATTCCTTACTGAATAGTTCCGAACAAGACAACCCCGTGTTTGTAGCTAGCAACCACATACACAGCCGAATATAAAGGGGATTCTAGACAGGGGTAAATCTTGCTCTCCAGTGGGTGCGACCCACGAAGCCTTGCTACACCTACCCTTTTATAGCCATTCCCGGTTGATGAGGCTTGAGGCTACGATTACCTTTAGTGAACACATCACTTAGAATGCTCATCGTCCACCTGACGATGTTCTGAAAGCATTCAATCCATACAAGTTCGTTCTGGGTTCGAACGAAACCGAAGGCATTATCTCGTTACACTCATTTTTGGAATCACCCTCAGAGTTAACGACAATAACCCTTGCACTCTGAACCGCCATCTCGAACCTATAAGTACTATTTCGTCAACTCATTACGGAATCACCCACAGAGTTATACTGACGTATAGTCCTTACACCTCGAGTCTTCACAAAGCTCCACCTTGATTCACGACCTAACGTTATTTGGAATCGATGTGGTTTTCGGATATCCAAATATGGAAACCCGATCCCGGTCTTATCGAAATCCAAAGCGCGTCTTTTAGGTCCAAGTCATTTTAAAGGTTTAAAACAATTCAATACACTATTATATACACACAGATAAATAACTTATAAATCATAACTGATAATCAACATTATCACATAACAAGTAATCCACCTTATCAATATCATAATAGATAATCCATATATCACCATCACAATAGATAACCTATGTTATCATCACAATACAATCAAGGCATTCATACCACACAACATTTCTTATCTCATTATTGAGATCACAAAGCATCCAAAACAATCAATGTCATCCATTCATACATAAGCAAATATTTTCCCATACCATAATATAATTAATTTTAAAATGAATTAAATTAATTCTCTACCTCTAATTAATTTAAAATGAATTAAATTAAATACTTCATCTTTAATTAATTTAAAATAAATTAAATTATCATCAAATTATAACTAACTCAACCATTTAATTGATTACAATCAACTAATCAATCATTCAAAATAAATTTCCTTAATCAATCACTCTTGATTAATTATCCTTAATTACATTCATGTAATTATCCTTAATTAATTTCACAAATTAATTATTCTCAACCAAACAGTAATTAACCTTTAATTACTTTAATTAATTAATCATAATTAATTACATTAATTAATTACCTTTAATTAATTATCATTGATTAATTAATCATAATTAATCATCTTTAATTACATCATTAGTTAAAATAATTAATGATCCTTAATTATTCCTTAAATTAATTACTCTAAGTAATTAACTAACTTAATTACTATATTAAACCAAATTAATTATCCTTTAATTAATTTCTCAATTAATTGTTTGATTAATTACTAAATAATTAATCCAAATTACTTTATTCTTAAACATCTCCACTTAATTACAATCTGTAATCATTAAACAATTGCTTAACTAAGTAATTTCCAAATCTTTAATTACATAAAGTAATCATTTATAAAAACCCAAGTGTTTAAAATTAATTAAACTTAATTAATTAAATTAAACAATCACATTAAATTAAATTAATTACATTAAGTAATTAATTCCTTAATTACTTTATTAAGTAATTATACTCAAACCATTTACAATTGATTATTGTTAAATTAATCAATCTAATTAATTATAAGAATTAACCATATTAATTAATTTGTTAAATAATCCTGGTTAATGACCTTCACTAACCATTCTCTAATTATTTCATTAAGAAATTAACTTAAATTAATTACAATTTAAATTATCCTTAATTATTCATTAATTGAAGTTAATTATAAAATTGATTAACCTTGATTTAAAACTTAATTACAAAATTAATAATATTCATTTATCATTAATTAATAATATAATTAATGATCTTAAATATAAATTGATTAATCATTAATCAATTATTAATTCCAAATTCAATTAATTAATTAAATTAATTAACTAATCTTAATTACCTTATTAATTAAATTAATCCTGAAATATTAATCTTAATTTAAATTTTCAAGATGAAACATAACTTAATTATGTTTAAAACAATTTAATTCAAAAAAAGTACTTTTGAAATTACCTTCAAATTCCAATTTAAATTCAAGTTTAAAATAGAATAATTGTAAACTTATCAAAGTTTTAAATAATTTAAAACTTTTTAAATTGCAAATCAAACAAAGGTTATGAATATTTTTAAAGTTAATTTCAAATTTTTATAACTTAAATTTACATTTAATTTAAAACTTCAATTTAAACCTTCTTAAAATTTTAAAACTGAATTTCAAATTTAACTTTTAAATTTCCAGATTTAAATAAAACTTCAATTCTTTCTCATATTTTAAAAATCTCATAATTTTAAGGTTTAAACTTCTAACCAAAATAAAATTGTTAATTAAGTCAAATTATTGAAACTTTTATTTTTATTTAAAACTGGAATTTGACTTTAAATCAGAAATTCAAACTTGAATTGAATTTAAACTTAAACCTTACCTTAAACAAAAACTACAGATTTTAAAATTTAAAAACGCAGATTTACGGGTTTAAAAAAACAAAAACAAAACTAAACTGCGGGTTTCTGAAACTTGCAAAATACAAGACAAAACCCGAGAATTCCCTAATACTACTTCGGGTTTAAAGCCTAATTACTCTGAGGCATCATCATACTTGCTTAGAGCAAACTCAAATATCTCCCCTGCAACATCCAAAACCCCAACATTTCACAAGAATTTCATCGCCGTGCATATGCACGGCGACCACCACCTCTGCTGATCATCATAGATGATCAAACCACAACCAGAAACCCATCAATTCCCTAACTACAACACCAGGTCGAACAAATAATCAAGAATTCAAAATTTTCCCCTAATTCAAAACCTATAAACAGAAACCAGGTTTTACTGTCAAAACCTGTCAACGGCGGCAGTTCGCCACTCCGACCACTTGACATTCAACCCCTCCGCCCTCAAGCTCCTTCACCCTTCAACTATACAATCACCAATTATCACAACACTCGATCCATCCTACACCCCAAACTGTCTCAATGCATAAACCTATTCAAAACTAGGGTTAAATTCTGAAAATCAAAACTGCATCTATTCTAATCAATTTAATCCTCATTTCTGATTTTCCTAAGGATCTATGATCCTTCCTCTATAACTCAGAAATATCCAGAGTTTTCTCAAGTCACAGATTGCAAGAATTTTGCTCAAATTCATTTTTGGTTCAAGAACAAACTGCCACTTAATCAAACACCTAAAAATCCTAATACTTGATTTAAAAATCAAGTTCCAATAAATGTTTTTAGTTTATGAACCTGGATTTCAGTATTTCTATGATTGGTTTTGATCAAGATTAACATATAATGGTATTACCTGTTTATACAGAGATAACACCCTGTTTTTAACTCACCTAAAATTTTGAAACCTTAACTTAAGAAAATAAAACACATTACTTTATAAATTTGAACACTAATCTATGATAAGAAAACCCTTTTATTATTTTAAAACCCAGATATTATCTCAATTTAGATCAATGGTAGGGAATTCTTTTAAATAGGAAGATGATCTGAGGACACAGCACAGCAAAATCAACATGCATATACAATCATAATTACAACAGATTTTTTTATAAGCACACAAACATATTTTTATATCAAACATTTAACAAGCAACCTAAATATAGTTTAAGATTTAAATGTTACTCACCTTAAATGAATGCAGACCTTCTGTTGATCATTTGAATTTTGCAGAAGACATAAAAATGCAGGCTTGCTTCCTCTGTTTTAATATCTGAGTTGTAATTTTGATGAAATATACATGCTCATGATCCTATACTCTAATTACTTGCATGCAGATGTAGATGCAGTAGCTAATTCCTCACATGCATGCAGATGCTATCATTCCCAAGTTTAAAACAGAGTGCAGAAAAACAGTGTAGGCTCAATTTGATTTGAGGAAATGCATATTAATGTTTGAATTTAAGGAAGATGGGTTTGATTTTGAAGAGGAGTGGAATGTGCAGATTTTTGGTAAACAGTGGTTGATGCAGACTTCTTTGATTTTGAAATTGTTGAATATGCAGATTGTTGGATTTGAGGATATTCAGATTTGAACATGGTTTAGACTATGCAGATTTTTTTGAAGAGGTGATCTAAATTTGGTATTGAATATGCAAGTTTATGAACAGAATGTATGTATGAAGAAAGTGAGTTTTGATCTTTGTTTTGATTAAAGAAATGAAAAAGAATATGCAAGCTAAACTAGATGTATTTGATTAAGGAAAATGAAAATGCAGTATGAATGAAAATGCAAACTAATGTAGATGTATTTTCAGATTTAATAAAAGAAAAGAAAAATAAAAACTAAAATTAACACTTGTATAAATTTTACAACACTTGTCAATTTGTTAATGTTAAATTTGAACACTTGTTTAATCAATGCTTATGAATGCAACACTTGTTTTCTTTTAAAGGTAATTAGTTTTTAAATTTACAAAGTAAAGTGTGTATTAGCTTAATTTAACTTGTTAGTTTATTTTTAGGTATGGGTATAAATTTATAAATGAAAATAAAAACAAATCACGTTTATAAATAAACTTATACATATTAAGGATTAAAACAATTAAACAATTTAAAATTCATACTTTTGAACTTAAATTCAAACTAAATTCAAAATCAAATAATTCCAAATCAAGTTATGAATATAAATTCAATTTGAAATAAACAATTTCAAATTTTATTCAAATTTTATTTAGAAAGATAATACACAATTGATATTGTTTTATAAAAATCATTTTAAAAGAAATTATATTTCTATTAATGAAATATCTATTTTATTAAACCATAAAACCTTTTGTTTGTTTATTCTTAATTTAAACTCAATCCAATTTAATTTTAAACTTTTAAATATTTCTCTTATCAAATTTTAAAATCATATATTTATTTATGAGATAGTTTTAAAACTCAATACCAAATTTAAAACAAAATTTTCCAAATCAAAATGTCTATATTAGAATTTTAAAACATGATGCATTTATTAAATTTAAACCAAAATCATTTATTTAACTTTGAAAAACTTAAATATTAAATAAAACAAATTTTCCAAATTACTACAAATATTAAAACTAGAAAATATTCTTTATTTATTAAAATTAAAATAAATGCTAATCTATTAAAAATTTAAACCATATATTTATATTGTAAATAGAAATCCATTTAAATCATTTAAAAGATAAAATAACTAATTTAAATATTTATTAAAGAAGATTATTAAATCTATTTGAATAATTATTAACAAAATATCAATATCAATTTAATTTTTTAAATACATATTATTAAATTGATACTGTTAAAAATTCCGGGATATTACAATACTTCCCCCTTAAAAGAATTTCGTCCCCGAAATTTAAAACAAAGGTAATTTAATAATCTCATCAAAGATTAAATTTTAAAACACAAGCATATATCAAACATATGCTAACAACCAGAAACAACCAATCAAACAAATCTAATTATCCAGACAAATTCTGGATAAATTTTTTATCGAGTTTCCCCAGGTATATATATATATATATACCGGGGTACTCGCTCTAGGGAATCCAAACAATCAATATTACGAAGCTACAAAGCTCCTATACAATTATATCTATAACACTAGACAAGATAACAGACTACAGACGAGTCTAATTCAACAACCATAATTCCAGAACTGCTGGTTTCACAACCAAAGATAGATTATACACGTACTCCCTCAGAGATACGTGAAACTCATCGAATCCCAGTTATCCAAACTGGCAATTCAATCCTATAGATCAATCACTTATACAGAAAAGATCTAAAGCACTTCAGAGCTAACTTCTTAGACTTACCTAAACTTAAGGCTCACTTTTGGTCGGATACATCCTATCCAAAATTAAATCTTCGATTTCAGAATCCAAATTCCTTCGACTCTAATCCACAAAATTCTCCAGACGATCCTGATCTGCCTACAACTTTACTGATTAACTCAACCTTCGCTGATGCTTCTAGAAACAAACTAGACCAATCAACTCAACAAAATGATCTCCTCAAGATCAACCAAAACCAAGAACTCAAACTCTACTCCTCAACATCAGAAGACAACAACTTCTTCTGTCCGGGAAAAGAAAAGCAGGTATACTTCCAAACTGCTTCCGCTGCTCAACTCTGATCTGACATAGAAGAGAATGCTGAAGAAGAACACGAGCACAACCAGGATAACACATCACAGAATATGGTTCAACAAATCCATAAGAAAAACTCAGATGTTCCTCCAAAACTCTGAGCTGCTACACCAACTCAATCTCTTGGAACCATTCTACTATAAAGCTGAACCACCGGTTCCACTCCTGGAATTCCAGTCAATAAGGAAACTCAAACTCCATATGCGAACAAAACTCTGACTTCCCGAAGACATCCAGAAAAACTCAGATAACCCAAGAGAACACTCAAACAATCGCAAGTCACTTTTGCGATCCACCAAACCAAATCCAAGGAAAAACTGTTCTCCCTTTACCAAACAGAACAGCTTAAACTTAATTAGCCAACCCATCGAAGAAATGGGTCCACTTAACTGCTTCTGAACTTCTCTTCAGAAAAACTGCTAAGCCAAAAGATCTCTTGCCAACACCGAGAACACTCCAAACTGCACTGCTGCCACAGATGCCAAATAATTCTCAAAAGAAAGCTCTCCGAGAAACTCGGACCCCAAAGCAAACAGAAACTCAAGCTGACCACAGCCACAACACTGAAGCAGACTCACCTCCTTAAACTTGTTCCAAAGAAAACATCTTCGAAAACATCCATAGTCACTGCATCTCATCACGTAGCTACTACTTCCTGAGGTATCAGAATACCGTCGCTCACTTTTGCCAATCAACAGATCCAAATTCTACTCATCCAGCTTCAGAAATAGACTCCAAACCTTAACAAGTTTCCTTCAGAGATCAATGAAGTTCTTCATCACTACAGAACACACTCGAGACGGTATTAGGTCTACAGTCTCAACAGATAGACTTCAAACATTCAAACATTCAAACTCCAACCAATGATAGTCGTGTTACACACACCACTATCCCATCTATCTTTATAACTTATGTTGGAAAACCTGAACAGGTAACCCAACAGATAGGTAGAAATAAATATATTATATATATTAAAAATTACAAATACGCTCTCTCAAGAAAGACACCACTACAGAGCCTAGGTATTCACTCAACCTAATGCTCTGATACCAAGTGTGACGACCCAACTTTCTTACCACAGAAAATCGCATCATTTTTAAGAAAGAAAGGGATAGAAAAGAGAATAGAAAGAAGAGAAGAAAGAAACAACATCAGAATCTAAACAGCGGAACGAATAAACTATATTAATAACATAAATATTACATAGTTTACAACCATTATCAGAGTTACACAGACATACAACACATACTAGACAATTATAAACACCTGTCTAGTTATACAACTCAAAACAATACAAGAAACAACTCAGAGAAAACTACACAGCGGAATACTATATATATATGCACACGGAAGCCTCCTGCTCCATTGCTCCTCCACAATTCATCAAAGCTAACCCAAACTCTAACATGAATCCCTTGGCTACTCGTAAAAATTTGAGTACCCAAGAGTTAAAGAAAATCAGAAATAACTCTGGGTCAGACATGGATCTGGTGTGAGTAACAGGTTAAAGTTGCTTAACTTTCAAAAATCTTTTGAAAAGAAAGGTATCACGTAAGACTTCCCATACATAAACATGGAAAAGTTTTTACCTTACGCTAACCAAAACATTTGATAGGAAATCCGATGATATTATAATAGTGTCTAAGGTTTTCAAATAAATAAGAAATAGCTGAAATTGTTACATGATTAAATTCCAGCTACTAGCCACAAAAGTGGGTAATACAATCAAAACCGTTGGCACTTATTGGATTTTGGATTCCAAACAATGGCAAGACTACTAGGGTACCGCCCGTCACAGTACGTGGCCTAGATCAACGTACCGAGGAGTACGCCCGCTCCCCTGCAACACAAAGCCGGGCTCATTCCTTATTGAATAGTTCCGAACAAGACAACCCATGGTTGTAGCTAGCAACCACCCACACAGCCGAATATAAAGGGACTTCTAGACAGGGGTAAATTTTGCTCTCCTGTGGGTGCGAACCACGAAGCCTTGTTGCACCTCCCATGTTTTAGCCATTCCCGGTTGATGAGGCTTGAGGCTACGATTATCTTTAGTGAACACATCACTTAGAATGCTCATCGTCCACCAGACGATGTTCTGAAAGCATTCAATCCATACAAGTTCGTTTTGGGTTTGAACGAAACCGAAGGCATTATCTCGTTACACTCATTTTTGGAATCACCCTCATAGTTAACGACAATAACCCTTGCACTCTGAATGACCATCTCGAACCTATAAGTACTATTTCGTCAACTCATTACGGAATCACCCACAGAGTTATACTGACGTATAGTCCTTACACCTCGAGTCTTCACAAAGCTCCACTTTGATTCACGACCTAACGTTATTTGGAATCGATGTGGTTTTCGGATATCTAAATATGGAAACCCGATCCCGGTCTCATCGAAATCGTCTTTTAGGTCCAAGTTGTTTTAAAGGTTTAAAACAATTCAATACAGTATTATATACACACAGATGATAACTTATAAATCATAACTGATAAACAACATTATCACATAACAAGTAATCTGTTGAATATGCGCTTATATGTTTTTGTTTGATGATAATAAACATATATATTCATTTAAATGTATTTGGTAATGTACTATTTTGTTTTTCATAGATTAAATAAATATTTTTTGAATAAAATAAATTACACAGAATTTGAATTTGAATTCAAACAGAACAAGTTACACAGATTTTGAATTCAAACAGAAATTTTATTCAAACAAATATTTATTACAATCTTGAATAGTACAAATTCATGCTCTCACTATACATATACATTTCTGATTACATCACGATTACATCACGATTACATCACAAATATTTTTACATTGATAACCTCACTACATATCACTCACACTCGTATTTTGTCTTCAACTGCATTCCAGTTTGAATCCAGCATCTGAGCAATCTGCAAAAATATTCACTAACGCGGTAAAATTGAAAAAGAAATATTTTTGCAATATAAAATAAAATACGATTTTTGAAAATATGGTTTGCCTCAGTTATTTGGGTTGCTCGTCATAATTCACACTTGTTTTCATCACAAAGTTGTGCATATAGATATTACAGGGACATGTAACCATAAGTGGCTGCAATACACACGTGTACATTCATACACGTGTGCACTGCCTCGCCAACTCGTGTGCGCAGCCAAAAAAAGCAAGTGTGCAAGCACAATCACAACAAACAAGGCAATGCACTATGCAATGTACAACAAGTCCAACGGCCCAAATGAACAACAAAGGGTCAAAACTCAATGCACATGAAACCAAAGGCCGAGCAATTGATATATGGTGATGCAGTCAACAGCTACAAACTGCAACGTCAAGTTCAGACCAAACAGTCGAAGACATGAATGCAACAAAGTTCACAAGTGCAGACACAAGGGCAGTAATACAAAGTAAAGTGGCAACAAACATGAAAGGAATCGAGTCAGTAAGGCAATGCACAAAGTAAATAACAGTAAGCAACAGAGATCAGAGACCAAGCAAGGCATAGCAACTGCATAGCAACAGCAACATGATCAAGTGCAGACAAATGAAACAACAGGCAAATGCATATACAAACTATCATGAATGCAGTAACAACACCGCACCAGTATGCAATAAAAGATTCAGTGAAGCCCAAATATGACAGTGAATACAAGAACAAGTTGAGATGCAAAATGCCACCAAGCAATACAAAGACCAGCTACAACATGTCAATGCAATAAACTGAATGCAAAGGGTACAAAAACAAGTAGCAGTCTTTGAACATGAATGCAGTGTACATGAATGCATCAATAAACCAAACTGCAAGACCTCAAGTGACATGGTGAAGCAGTATAAAACCAAAGTTATAAGCATACAAAATCATCAATGCAATGCAACACAAATGGGTTCACATATACCAAGCCACGACCAACAGAAACAAAGCATGTACACAAGTATACAACTACAGGTCTCAATATTAAAGAAACAACTCAGCATTGAATTGAATACAAGTTCGACTAAAAGTGCAGACGACAGCTACTCAATGATACAGTAGCAAGCTACAATGGATGCAGCAATACCAAGTGAAACAAATGTAGAACTGACAAATGTATCAACTCAACTACAGCCAGTACAGAAGTTCTGAATCAAAAATGAAGACCACAAGTGAAGTAAACAACAATGTCGAGCTCACTGCAACTCAAGGAGATAGTCGACCAACAGTGCAACAGATCAAATGGCACACTGCACCACTGTTTTGAAGAACATATGAATCAAAACCAGAAGTACAAGGTCAGTTTGAATGACTGGACAAATGCACAACTAAACCAAAGTGAAATAGAATGAGAAGTCCAGCTACTCGATGCAACTCAATGGAAAATGAAGGCAACAGGACTAAAATATGACAATGCAAACTAATCAATAAGTAACACAGTGAACCAAGCAACAAGTTCATGTTTGAACTAACTCGAGTGCAACAAAGAAGCTATGGTACTATGCAAATACATGGCAGTACCAAGCGATAGAAAAGATGGCTAGAGAACAAAGTTCAACAGTACAGAAAAATTCACAAACTTGAAGTGCAGTGATACATGGAATCACAAATTCAAGTTATTCAATCCAGAGCAGTTATGGTCACAGAATCAAAACAAGCAAAGTGAAAGAAGCAAGTTACAGAAGTGTATCAAATTCGTATCTTTGAAATAGTCAGCAAAATCAAAAAGAGGAAAGTTTTAATGCCGTGTGAATCAAGCGAAATCGAACGTAGGAAAAACAAAGCCGTGTGTATCAAGGTGTCACAAAATCAGGAAAGACGTGTGCAACAGGCATTAGAAAATTAGGAAAGTGATGAAGTCGTGAATTCATATAAATTCAACCCGAAGGTATCATCATGAGGCAAGTGCTTCAATTCACAATCGAACTATCAATCGCAATCCCAATTTACATCATCGGCTATTGAGTTAAAATCGAGTCCAATCGAAGCAAGCAATCAAACGAGTAACAAAAGAAACTACATACCGAAATTATCAACAACTCGATCGAGCGAGCAACAATCGTAAATCATCAGAGAACAAGCGTGAGCAAGAGCAACGCAAGTCAGAGCACCGATCATCAGAAAGCCTCAATTTTGAATCGAAGACAGAAGCCCTAAATTAGTGGCAAAGAGAATCAGCCGACATTATTCTCAGGAGAAGAAAACAACAGTGGATCGGGTTAATGAAAAAACAAGGGGCCGGCCTTGTTAATTATAAAGGGGCTAAAGTTATTTTTAGGTTTTAATTATAAAGGGGTTTTTTAGTTTTTTTATTTTGAGCAAAAATTACGCATTCAAGTTGTATTTTAATTTTTGCTCCGGTTTTAATTTTGAAGTTTGTTTTTCTTTTCGAGTCGAAGAATTTGTAAATCACCACCCAGGGATTAGGTAGTGTCAGATTGTCTATTTAGAATTAGTTCAGTGAGCAGGGTGTGCGAGTTTGCAAAGCTCTATAGGCGGGAGCAGTGTTTGCGAGTGAGCGAAACTCTATAGGCGGGAGCAGGGTGTGCGAGTCTAGTAGAGTGTTTGTGAGCGGGAGCAAAAGGGTCTGCGAGTCTGGTAGAGTGTTTATAAGCGTG
Organism: Allium cepa; assembly: GCA_030765085.1. Classification (NCBI taxonomy): domain Eukaryota; kingdom Viridiplantae; phylum Streptophyta; class Magnoliopsida; order Asparagales; family Amaryllidaceae; genus Allium; species Allium cepa. The sequence continues at coordinate 346,385,008 of CM060938.1, forward strand.
ATACTGTTTAATTCTAATAGAAATCTGGGAATGCAGCAGTAGGCAGGGGTTGCCGAAGCTGGGTAAATTTTGTGTGAGATTTACTTTTCAGCATATTTATTTGTACAATTATATTTCTGTGTTTAATTCGAGAAAATTTGCTATAACCCTATTCACCCCCCCCCCCTCTAGGGTTAATCTAGATCCTACAAGTGGTATCAGAGCCTGGTATTTTTTTATTTTACTCTATAGTCATGAATCCGTCAAATAATGCTTTTTCTGAGGGGCAATCTATCGTTAGGCCACCCATGTTTAACGGGAACGATTATGCTTATTGGAAAGTTAGGATGAGTATTTATCTTAGTTTCGTTGATTATGATGTTTGGGATATTATTGAAACTGGCTATAAACCTCCCACTATAATCGTTGGTGGTACTGAGATTCCTAAACCTAAGGATAGGTGGGATGCTAACGATAAGAGATTGAAAACGACAAATGCTAAGGCCATGAATGCTTTGATATGTGCTCTTGATAAAAATGAATTTAATAGAATTTCTCATTGTACAACAGCACAGGAAATTTGGCACACTTTGGAGGTAACACACGAAGGAACTTCTCAAGTCAAGGAGTCTCGTCTAGCCCTATTCAGCAATGAATACGAGAACTTTGTGATGGACAAAGGCGAGAGCATAAAGGACATGTTTGGACGCTTTTCAACTTTGGTGTACAATGCTAGAGCACTTGAGAAGGTATTCACTGAGGTAGAGCTTGTGCGGAAGATACTACGAGTCTTACCAATGAACTTTGAGGCAAAAGTCACGGCAATCCAAGAATCGAAAGATCTGAGTAAGCTAAGCATGGAGGAGTTGATTGGAAACTTGATGACATATGAGCTTGAGCTAAAAGCAAAGGAAGAACGCAACAACTCCGAACCAAAGAAAAAGACGATTGCCTTAAAGAGCAAAGAAGAAAGCGATGAAGAAGGAGAAGATCCAATTGAAGAGCTTGCAATGGCTGTCAATAATCTTAGAAAATGGTCGAGATTCAAGCCACGCAAGAAGAAAACAAATCGTAATAGGCCAAAAGATTCTGACAATTCCGATAATGAACCGACGTGCTTTAACTGCAAGAAGCCCGGACACTTCATACAAAAATGCCCACTTCTCAAAAACAACAAAGGAAAGAAAAAGACGAAGAAGGTATTTGCAGCGACTTGGGATGATGAAGAAGGAGAAGAAGCTTCGGATAGCAACTCAGAGGAGGATAACTTGTGTCTTATAGGGAAATCAAATTCAGATTCAAGCTCAGAGGAATCTAGTGAGGAAGGTGAGTATTCCTACAGAGATCTTGTTTTTATGTGTTCTGATCTTACTAAAGTAGTTGAAGCTCTTGAATCTAAAATTGAAAAACTGAAAACTGATAGGAGAGAACTTGCTCGTAAAAATTTTAGGTTAGAAACTGAACTTGAAAATATTCAAAACCTAGAATGTAAAAGATGTAAAGTTTTAGATTCAGAATTGACAAGACTTAAGAATAACTCTGAGAATCTTGAAAAAGAAAACTTGAATCTTAAGGAAACCATCGACACTAGGAAAAAGGATTTTATAAATCGATGCACCTCACTTGTCACTGAAAATACAACACTAAAAACCAAAGTCCAAAATCTTGAGAAATCTTTGAATAACTTTTCAAGAGGCGAAAAATCTTTCAACATGCTATTGGGAAATCAAATTTTTGCTAACAACAGAAAAGGACTTGGTTTTGGGAAAACACAAGCTGAGGATAATGCAAAAGGGAAAAGTGTCTTTGATAAATGTGAAATAATTGGACATCGTGTTGAAAATTGTAGTCATAGGAACAAGAACACAAAATTTATACAAGTTTAGGTTCCTAAGAATTCTACAAACAAATTTCATGTCTATTGGAACAAGAATGAAAGGTCTAAACAAGTTTGGGTTCCAAAGGGTTTGTTTATTCCTAATGTTTCTGCCACTAACAATCATGGACCTAGAAATAGGTCACAAAAATCTTTCATCGTGTAGGTGTGGTGGCAAGCTAAGGAACAACAACGGTGTTCTCTAGATTTTGGCTGTTCCAGAAACACAACGGGCAACATAGCAAAGTTCCTTAGCCTAGTATAAAGGTGACAGAATCACAATGGGCAATCACGAGAAATTATCGTAAAGGTAAAACAGGTGAAGGTATATTAAATGTGATAATCTGCACCATATTCTGAATTAAATCAGCCAAAATTGCGATAATGATGTGATGTCTTTAATTCTGACTTATTGATATGATTTTTTCCTTTGACTTGTTCTTACTTTGATTTGTGCTTAAAAGTAGACCAACCATCCTTTCATCATTGAACTTAATATGTTTGGTCAAATGATGGTATTTTATTGATCCTTGATTACTCATGCTACACTTAGATATATTTTGACATTTTGGTCACTGCTTGTAAATTTGCACGATTTCAAACTCATGTGAAAAAGGATTTTAAGAAATTGTTGAAACTTCAAGAAATTGTTTTTGAAATAATTATGATGTTGATTGACTGTTGATTACTCATGAATATAATTGTTTATCCTATGGTTTCTGAAATTAACACCATGATATTTGTTTAAGTGTGAACATGGCTTCATTTCAAATTTCATTCTGAAATAGTTTGTAGAAATTTCACAATCTGGTCTTTGACATCCAACGAGTGAATATTGAGTGAAATTTAAAATTCAGATGCAGATTACACTGGTAATATAGTTGATAGAGAAATTACTAGTGTAACGTGATTAATTTTTGAAACATTCATTTGCTGCATCGTTTTCCAAAGAAAATATCTGCATATTTTTCACTTGAAATAATTTTTTCATTTAGCAGAATTTTTTTTCATATACCCCCGTCGAGAAAATAATTGTTTGACCATATTTTCAGATTAGTCATTTGATTTTAAATGACAAATTTTGACTAATCTGACTCCCTACTAATTATCAAAAAGATAAATAGTGATTGAAAAAGTGATAAGTGTTGATATTTAACATACATCACTCAAGAGAGTATATTTGAAAATTTTCTTTAGGAATTAAAACAAGAATTATAAAACTTTTTGTTGGGTAAAGATTCCATGACCATTTCTATACCTATCATTATTTCTATCGACCATGGTTTATCAAATATTCAATATAGTTTGTCGATATGTGGTACTATAATCAGGAATCATTTGTTTTTCATGTCATATTTTTTTTAAAATAAATAAATATCCAAAGTATTCACTCTCATTTAAAAGTCCTCACGGTTATGCATAGGTGAATTACTTGGATTTTTGATTATGTGCTTCCATGCTCATTTAAAAGTCCTTACGGTTATGCATGTATGGAATGCATATCAAAATTAATTGCTTAAATAGACAAGTTGATTCTAATCCCATTTAAAAGTCCTCACGGTCATGCGTGGTTAGAAGATACTTGATTTCATTTTTTAAAATTAAATTCGAATACTACTAATCTCATTTAAAAGTCCTAACGGTTATGCATGATTAGTAGATATTCAAATTCCTGATAGAAATGTACCACAAGAAGATTCAACTGTATGATTTTATATGAACATCAATTTCCATCATTTCTAAAAGTGGAATATGCGCCTAACAAGGGTAGTTATGGTTTTTGTTTGATTCTTATTGAAGTTTAATATTTATATTCAATTTGAGTTTAATGTTGGATTAATATCGATTACTTTATCTCTAATTTTCTCTAACACTATTATTCTTTTGCTGATAACAAAAGGGGGAGAGAAAAGTTAAGATTTTGTCAAATAGAATCAAGCAAAGGTCAAATAATTTTCCCATATGCATCTAGGCTCATTTGAATATATTTCTATTTTTATGCATATATGTAGGGGGAGCATCATGTAGAGAGGAAGCATTTAAATAGGGGGAGCAATTAGAGTATATAATTGGTCAAATACATTTAACACGGTCAAAATCTTAAATATATGTTTGTTACCATCAAAAGGGGGAGATTGTTGAATATGCGCTTATATGTTTTTGTTTGATGATAATAAACATATATATTCATTTAAATGTATTTGGTAATGTACTATTTTGTTTTTCATAGATTAAATAAATATTTGTTGAATAAAATAAATTCCACAGAATTTGAATTTGAATTCAAACAGAACAAGTTACACAGATTTTGAATTCAAACAGAAATTTTATTCAAACAAATATTTATTACAATCTTGAATAGTACAAATTCATGCTCTCACTATACATATACATTTCTGATTACATCACGATTACATCACGATTACATCACAAATATTTTTACATTGATAACCTCACTACATATCGCTCACACTCGTATTTTGTCTTCAACTGCATTTGAATCCAGCATCTGAGCAATCTGCAAAAATATTCACTAACGCAGTAAAATTGAAAAAGAAATATTTTTGCAATATAAAATAAAATACGATTTTTGAAAATATGGTTTGCCTCAGTTATTTGGGTTGTTCGTCATAATTCACACTTGTTTTCATCACAAAGTCGTGCATATAGATATTACAGGGACATGTAACCATAAGTGGCTGCAATACACACGTGTACATTCATACACGTGTGCACTGCCTCCCCAACTCGTGCGCGCAGCCAAAAATAGCAAGTGTGCAAGCACAATCACAACAAACAAGGCAATGCACTATGCAATGTACAACAAGTCCAACAGCCCAAATGAACAACAAAGGGTCAAAACTCAATGCACATGAAACCAAAGGCCGAGCAATTGATATATGGTGATGCAGTCAACAGCTACAAACTGCAACGTCAAGTTCAGACCAAACAGTCGAAGACATGAATGCAACAAAGTTCACAAGTGCAGACACAAGGGCAGTAATACAAAGTAAAGTGGCAACAAACATGAAAGGAATCGAGTCAGTAAGGCAATGCACAAAGTAAATAACAGTAAGCAACAGAGATCAGAGACCAAGCAAGGCATAGCAACTGCATAGCAACAGCAACATGATCAAGTGCAGACAAATGAAATAACAGGAAAATGCATATACAAACTATCATGAATGCAGTAACAACACCGCACCAGTATGCAATAAAAGATTCAGTGAAGCCCAAATATGACAGTGAATACAAGAACAAGTTGAGATGCACAATGCCACCAAGCAATACAAAGACCAGCTACAACATGTCAATGCAATAAACTGAATGCAAAGGGTATAAAAACAAGTAGCAGTCTTTGAACATGAATGCAGTGTACATGAATGCATCAATAAACCAAACTGCAAGACCTCAAGTGACATGGTGAAGCAGTATAAAACCAAAGTTACAAGCATACAAAATCATCAATGCAATGCAACACAAATGGGTTCACATATACCAAGCCACGACCAACAGAAACAAAGCATGTACACAAGTATACAACTATAGGTCTCAATATTAAAGAAACAACTCAGCATTGAATTGAATACAAGTTCGACTAAAAGTGCAGACGACAGCTACTCAATGATACAGTAGCAAGCTACAATGGATGCAGCAATACCAAGTGAAACAAATGTAGAACTGACAAATGTATCAACTCAACTACAGCCAGTACAGAAGTTCTGAATCAAAAATGAAGACCACAAGTGAAGTAAACAACAATGTCGAGCTCACTGCAACTCAAGGAGATAGTCGACCAACAGTGCAACAGATCAAATGGCACACTGCACCACTGTTTTGAAGAACATATGAATCAAAACCAGAAGTACAAGGTCAGTTTGAATGACTGGACAAATGCACAACTAAACCAAAGTGAAATAGAATGAGAAGTCCAGCTACTCGATGCAACTCAATGGCAAATGAAGGCAACAGGACTAAAATATGACAATGCAAACTAATCAATAAGTAACACAGTGAACCAAGCAACAAGTTCATGTTTGAACTAACTCGAGTGCAACAAAGAAGCTATGGTACTATGCAAATACATAGCAGTACCAAGTGATAGAAAAGATGGCCAGAGAACAAAGTTCAACAGTACAGAAAAATTCACAAACTTGAAGTGCAGTGATACATGGAATCACAAATTCAAGTTATTCAATCCAGAGCAGTTATGGTCACAGAATCAAAACAAGCGAAGTGAAAGAAGCAAGTTACAGAAGTGTATCAAATTCGTATCTTTGAAATAGTCAGCAAAATCAAAAAGAGGAAAGTTTTAATGCCGTGTGAATCAAGCGAAATCGAACGTAGGAAAAACAAAGCTGTGTGTATCAAGGTGTCACAAAATCAGGAAAGACGTGTGCAACAGGCATTAGAAAATTAGGAAAGTGATGAAGTCGTGAATTCATATAAATTCAACCCGAAGGTATCATCATGAGGCAAGTGCTTCAATTCACAATCGAACTATCAATCGCAATCCCAATTTACATCATCGGCTATTGAGTTAAAATCGAGTCCAATCGAAGCAAGCAATCAAACGAGCAACAAAAGAAACTACATACCGAAATTATCAACAACTCGATCGAGCGAGCAACAATCGTAAATCATCAGAGAACAAGCGTGAGCAAGAGCAACACAAGTCAGAGCACCGATCATCAGAAAGCCTCAATTTTGAATCGAAGACGGAAGCCCTAAATTAGTGGCAAAGAGAATCAGCCGACATTATTCTCAGGAGAAGAAAACAACAGTGGATCGGGTTAATGAAAAAACAAGGGGCCGGCCTTGTTAATTATAAAGGGGCTAAAGTTATTTTTAGGGTTTAATTATAAAGGGGTTTTTTAGTTTTTTTATTTTGAGCAAAAATTACGCATTCAAGTTGTATTTTAATTTTTGCTCCGGTTTTAATTTTTGAAGTTTGTTTTTCTTTTCGAGTCGAAGAATTTGTAAATCACCACCTAGGGATTAGGTAGTGTCAGATTGTCTATTTAGAATTAGTTCAGTGAGCAGGGTGTGTGAGTTTGCAAAGCTCTATAGGCGGGAGCAGTGTTTGCGGGTGAGCGAAACTCTATAGGCGGGAGCATGGTGTGCGAGTCTAGTAGAGTGTTTGTGAGCGGGAGCAAAAGGGTCTGCGAGTCTGGTAGAGTGTTTGTAAGCGTGATACTGTTTAATTCTAATAGAAATCTGGGAATGCAGCAGTAAGCAGGGGTTGCCGAAGCTGGGTAAATTTTGTGTGTGATTTACTTTTCAGCATATTTATTTCTGCAATTATATTTCTGTGTTTAATTCGAGAAAATTTGCTATAACCCTATTCACACACCCCCCCCCTCTAGGGTTAATCTAGATCCTACATAATCCACATTATCAATATCATAATAGATAATCCATATATCACCATCACAATAGATAACCTATGTTATCATCACAATACAATCAAGGCATTCATACCACACAACATTTCTTATCTCATTATTGAGATCATAAAGCATCCAAAACAATCAATGTCATCCATTCATACATAAGCAAAGATTTTCTCATACCATAATATAATTAATTTTAAAATGAATTAAATTAATTCTCTACCTCTAATTAATTTAAAATGAATTAAATTAATTCCTTCGTCTTTAATTAATTTAAAATAAATTAAATTAATTACTTCATCAAATTATAACTTACTCAACCATTTAATTGATTACAATCAATTAATCAATCATTCAAAATAAATTACCTTAATTAATCACTCTTGATTAATTACCCTTAATTACATTCATGTAATTATCCTTAATTAATTTCACAAATTAATTATTCTCAACCAAACAGTAATTAACCTTTAATTACTTTAATTAATTAATTAATTAATCATAATTAATTACATTAATTCTTAATTAATTACATTAATTAATTACCTTTAATTACTTATCATTGATTAATTAATCATAATTAATCATCTTTAATTACATCATTAGTTAAAATAATTAATGATCCTTAATTATTCCTTAAATTAATTACTCTAAGTAATTAACTAACTTAATTACTATATTAAACCAAATTAATTATCATTTAATTAATTTCTCAATTAATTATTTGATTAATTACTAAATAATTAATCCAAATTACTTTATTCTTAAACATCTCCCCTTAATTACAATCTGTAATTATTAAACAATTGCTTAACTAAGTAATTTCCAAATATTTAATTACATATAGTAATCATTTATAAAAACCCAAGTGTTTAAAATTAATTATACTTAATTAATTAAATTAAACAATCACATTAAATTAAATTAATTACATTAAGTAATTAATTCCTTAATTACTTTATTAAGTAATTATACTCAAACCATTTACAATTGATTATTATTAAATAAATTAATCTAATTAATTATAAGAATTAACCATATTAATTAATTTGTTAAATAATCCCGGTTAATGACCTTCATTAACCATTCTCTAATTATTTCATTAAGAAATTAACTTAAATTAATTACAATTTAAATTATCCTTCATTATTCATTAATTGAAGTTAATTATAAAATTGATTAACCTTGATTTAAAACTTAATTACATAATTAATAATATTCATTTATCATTAGTTAATAATATAATTAATGATCTTAAATATAAATTGATTAATCATTAATCGATTATTAATTCCAAATTCAATTAATTAATTAAATTAATTAATTAATCTTAATTACCTTATTAATTAAATTAATCTTGAAATATTAATCTTAATTTAAATTTTCAAGATGAAACATAACTAAATTATGTTTAAAACAATTTAATTCAAAAACAGTACTTTTGAAATTACCTTTAAATTCCAATTTAAATTCAAGTTTAAAATAGAATAATTTTAAACTTATCAAAGTTTTAAATAATTTAAAACTTTTTAAATTGCAAATCAAACAAATGCTATGAAATTTTTTAAAGTTAATTTCAAATTTTTATAACTTAAATTTACATTTAATTTAAAACTTCAATTTAAACCTTCTTAAAATTTTAAAACTGAATTTCAAATTTAACTTTTAAATTTCCAGATTTAAATAAAACTTCAATTCTTTCTCATATTTTAAAAATCTCATAATTAAAAGGTTTAAACTTCTTACCAAAATAAAATTGTTAATTAAGTCAAATTATTGAAACTTTTATTTTTATTTAAAACTGGGATTTGACTTTAAATTAGAAATTCAAACTAGAATTGAATTTAAACTTAAACCTTACCTTAAACAAAAACTACATATTTTAAAATTTAAAAACCCCGATTTACAGGTTTAAAAAAAACAAAAACAAAACTAAACTGCAGGTTTCTGAAACCTGCAAAATACAAGACAAAACCCGAGAATTCCCTAATACTATTTCGTGTTTAAAGCCTAATTACTCTAAGACATCATCATACTTGCTTCGAGCAAACTCAAATATCTCCCCTGCAACATCCGAAACCCTAACATTTCACCAGAATTTCATCGCCGTGTGTATGCACGGCGACCACCACCTCTGCCGATCATCATAAATGATCAAACCACAACCAGAAACCCATCAATGCCCTAACTACAACACTAGGTCGAACAAATAATCAAGAATTCAAAATTTGCCCCTAATTCAAAACCTGTAAGCAGAAACCAGGTTTTACTGTCAAAACCTGTCAACGGCGACAATTCGCCACTCCGACCACTTGACATTCAACCCCTCCGCCCTCGAGCTCCTTCACCCTTCAACTATACAATCACCAATTATCACAACACTCGATTCATCCTACACCCCAAACTGTCGCAATGCATAAACCCATTCAAAACTAGGGTTAAATCCTGAAAATCAAAACTGCATCTATTCTAATCAATTTAATCCTCATTTCTGATTTTTCTAAGGATCTATGATCCTTCCTCTATAACTCACAAAAATCCTGAGTTTTCTTAAATCACAGATTACAAGAATTTTGCTCAAATTCATTTTTGGTTCAAGAACAAACTGCCACTTAATCAAACACCTAAAAATCCTAATACTTGATTTAAAAATCAATTTCCAATAAATGTTTTTAGTTTATGAACCTGGATTTCAATATTACTATGATTGGTTTTGATCAAGATTAACATATAACGGTATTACCTGTTTATACAGAGATAACACCCTATTTTTAACTCACCTAAAAATTTTAAACCTTAACTTAAGAAAATAAAACACATTACTTTGTAAATTTGAACACTAATCTATGATAAGCAAACCCTTTTATTATTTAAAACCCAGATATTATCTCAATTTAGATCAATGGTAGGGAATTCTTTCAAATAGGAAGATGATCTGGGAACACAGCACAGCAAAATCAACATGCATATACAATCATAATTACAACAGATTTTTTTATAAGCACACAAACATATTTTTATCTCAAATATTTAACAAGCAACCTAAATATAGTTTAAGATTTAAATGTTACTCACCTTAATTGAATGCAGACCTTCTGTTGATCATTTGAATTTTGCAGAAGATGTAAAAATGCAGGCTTGCTTCCTCTGTTTTAATATTTGAGTTGTAATTTTGATGAAATCTACATGCTCATGATCCCATACTCTAATTACTTGCATGCAGATGTAGATGCAGTAGCTAATTCCTCACATGCATGCGGATGCTATCATTTCCAAGTTTAAAACAGAGTGCAGAAAAACAGTGCAGGCTCAATTTGGTTTGAGGAAATGCAGATTAATGTTTGAATTTAAGGAAGATGGGTTTGATTTTGAAGAGGAGTGGAATATGCAGATTTTTGTTAAACAGTGGTTGATGCTGACTTCTTTGATTTTGAAATTGTTGAATATGCAGATTGTTGGATTTGAGGATATTCAGATTTGAACATGGTTTAGATTATGCAGATTTTTTTGAAGAGGTGATCTAGATTTGGTGTTGAATATGCAGGTTTATGACAGAATGTATGTATGAAGAAAGTGGGTTTTGATCTTTGTTTTGATTAAAGAAATGAAAAAGAATATGCAAGCTAAACTAGATGTATTTGATTAAGGAAAATGAAAATGCAATATGAATGATAATGCAAACTAATGTAGATGTATTTTCAGATTTAATAAAAGAAAAGAAAAGTAAAAACTAAAATTAACACTAGTACAAATTTTACAACACTTATCAATTTGTTAATGTTAAATTTGAACACTTGTTTAATCAATGCTTAAGAATGCAACACTTGTTTTCTTTTAAAGGTAATTAGTTTTTAAGTTTACAATGTAAAGTGTGTATTAGCTTAATTTAACTTGTTAGTTTATTTTTAACTATGGGTATAAATTTATAAATGAAAATAAAAACAAATCATGTTTATAAATAAACTTATACATATTAAAGATTAAAACAATTAAACAATTTAAAATTTATACTTTTGAACTTAAATTCAAACTAAATTCAAAATCAAATAATTCCAAATCAAGTTATGAATATAAATTCAATTTGAAATAACCAATTAAATTTTTATTCAAAATTTATTTAGAAAGATAATACACAATTGATATTGTTTTATAAAAATCGTTTTGAAAGAAATTATATTTCTATTAATAAAATATCTATTTTATTAAACCATAAAACCTTTTGTTTGTTTATTCTAAATTTAAACTCAATCCAATTTAATTTTAAACCTTTTAATATTTCCCTTATCATATTTTAAAATCATATATTTATTTATGAGATAGTTTTAAAACTCAATACCAATTTAAAACAAAATTTTCCAAATCAAAATGTCTATATTAGAATTTTAAAACATGATTCATTTATTAAATTTAAACCAAAATCATTTATTTAACTTTGAAAAACTTAAATATTAAATAAAACAAATTTTCCAAATTACTACAAATATTAAAACTAGAAAATATTCTTTATTTATTAGAATTAAAACAAACGCTAATCTATTTAAAATTTAAACCATATATTTATATTGTAAATAGAAATCCATTTATATCATTTAAAAGATAAAATAACCAATTTAAATATTTATTCAAGAATATTATTAAATCTATTTGAATAATTTTTAACAACATATCAATATCAATTTAATTATTTTAAATACAGATTATTAAATTGATATTGTTAAAAATTTCGGGATATTACATCCACAAGGCTACGCTTTACATAAAAGCCATGATTTTATCAACAAATGATCAGCGGCACTTCGTATGCCACATTACCAAATTGGGAATGTGTCACTAGTAACCATCAACTACATAACCTCTGAGCACTTACGTCTCAGATAAGAGTGTTAAGCTAAGAGAATAAATTCTCCGCCACCAAATAGAAATGTATTTGATAGAAACAAGATTTACATCTCAAAGTGTAATTTTAGACATACATCCATACAAGTCTGTTCCGGGTTCAAATAGAACCGAATGCACTTCAAAGAAACCCTTGCAATCCCGGTATTCACAAATCCGGTCGGACTCCCCATCACATATGGAGATCTCTATACCGGCACGATTCAGTGCAGAGACATTCGACGGGTAACCTTTCGTTCTCGAAAATACCTGGTCACCTTTCGTCGTATCATTATTCGGAATGGGTTATATGACATAATGTCCTCTCCCGGCTAAACCGGTTAATAAGCGCTTAATTTTAAAACCATATAGATATTGGGATCTTAGTTAAGTCACAACTTTTAATTCCCGAAACCTTTTCCTTTAAATGGTTTAAACAAATTTCCACTTTTAATCTTTTAAACAAAAAGATTCACTTCATTTTGAAAACAAAGTTTACCAATCTTTCACAAAGATTCTTTCATAGCTTTCAAAACTATTTACAATTCAAATCACACAGCTTGAAATTCTTTCAACAGAAACTGGAAATCCTTTTGTTATATGAAAGCCATTATCATTTAAAAACAAATGCTTTTTGTTTCAGAAAAATCCGATCAAATATGCACAAGTTATAGTTTTTAAAGTATAAACTTGGGTTAAATTTAGAATCCTAAAATAATACATTCAATATGCTTCAAAATGGTTAAAAATCCATATATATATATATATATATATATATATTATAACTTGTATAACCCCTTCAAACCAAATTTCCAAAACAATTTCAAAACTTAAACAAACCATATCATATTCAAACTAAATTTGAATTTCAAACTTCCCTTTCAAAAGCTTTCCATATTAAACCTAATTTCATTTTCAAAATCATTTGGATTCAAAATTCAACCTTTAAAACCATTTCATAATATCAAATTCAAATATCTGTGACTTAACCAATTTCCTCATGTAAATCCATATTTGTGTGTGTATGGTGTGGTCTAGGGGTTTCACAATATTGCAACATCATCAATCATTACAGATTCAAGCATAACAATATCAATAAGCAGTATAATCTATAACTCTTATCTTCCATTCACAGATTCACATATATGTAACGATCCCAATTTTGAATTAATATTAAATTGATAGTTAATGTAAATTATGAACTAATTTTGGAATAAAATTTGTATTCGACTTTGGAATTTGACTTTGGATATTGAATTGTATTCGAATTTTAAAATTTAAATAAATGACTTAGAAAATTTATTTGGATTTAAAAATATTATTTATGCAAATTATTTATAAGTAGTTCATTTTAAAACATTTTCTTTAAAATAATGTGTATATAATACTGAGTAAGAAGATGTATTTATAATATAAAAAAATTTATCAATAGAAATAACCTTATAAAAGCACATAAGATACTTGAAAGTAAACCAGACAAGTAACAAGAAAGAAAACAATACAAAGTAATAGAACTTTATTTATTTTTCAAAATACTAAGACAAAGAAAATATATATTCATGTACACTTGCAAAAAAATGAATGAAACAGACGACAAAAATAATGTATGTGAATTGCTTGTATAAGATGATGAAAGAAGTAAGCGTATGTACTAACTACTATCTTATCAGCCTCTATATAAGGTTTCTTTAGTCAAACAAATAATACATCATCCCAGCACAAAGTATACGCAGCCGAATTAACAAAGTCATTTTAGTCAATAAGCAAAGGTATATTCAAGTAGAAACCAATAGAATATGTATAAACAGTTGAACATAAAGGACATGCATTAAATGTTAGCACATAAGATAGATGTACATCAGCCATCAAGTGGGAAAAATCTGCATAGTTGAACAATACAAAAAAGAAAGGAAGACATGAGAAGGAGATGACATTAACAATAAATGCAAATATCTCTAGCACACAATACCTAGATTATCAACCACCAAAACAAAAAGGAAAATCAGGCTTTTTCAAACAAACAAAGAAAATATCTGTCCTTGATTGTACAAAAAAAAATTCACATGTAGCTTGTTTATTAATATCAACCAGTAAAACTCATTTTCTTATATGTATTTCTCATCTCAGTTCGTCCATAAAGCTGAGGAAAATCTGAAATGATATCATCTAAAACTTAAACAAACTTCAGTTTAAAAATATCAAAACAAATCAATACAACCAGAGAAACAAATCAACCTGCAAACCTGGAAGCAAGCTAATCAACTCAGCAATCACCAACAGGCAAAAGTTGATTCCAATCAAAGATAAAGTTGCAAACAACAGATTCAACAACTTTTCAAAAACAAAGTTTCAAGTCTCCGTTCTTCTATTTCTTCCCTGCTCTGTGCGTAATCAGGTGAGCTAACCAATCTTCCATTTGATACTTTGTGATGATGGAATATGATCAATACTATGAAAATATTTGATCGAATATATATATATATGCAATGAGATGTGCATGCCTGTCTATGTACAGATGAGCTTCTGTTTAGTAACAGGGTAGCCAAAACTCGAGAAAAAAAATCATATCACCCAAACCAATCAATATTAAGCTTTAATCTCAAAATAAAAAGTGATTGTAAGGTGGTAATGCTAATTTTAAAAATGATCACAAGTTTAATTATTAAATAAATATTGTAAAAATAGCATCTAACAGTAAAAAGGAAATCAATGGTTAAAATTCGAATATTTTAAATTGTTAAATTGATTTTATACCTTGAATAAACATTCAAAAATAGGATTTATAAAACAAAAATGGGAATTTTTAGTGATGTATGCTTTGAGCAGTTCATAAATGAATAAGACACGCTTTCTGATCAATTTCTAGAAATCAAAGAAATATTGAATGTTGAGTTTATGTTTGAAGCTTGCTTAGCCATCAACGAAGTAGGGAAAAATGTTCACTGATTTTTCCACGGCCGTTGATGATGGAACGAGGCACAAGTAGGGTTTGACTCCTGATTTTTAACGAGTTCGAAGACGAGGTGTTTTCGCCACCTTTGGTAGATCGAGTCGCACGCGCTTTTGGGAGGTGGAAGAGGGGAGAGTGACGAGTCCACGGCCGGAGTTATGTAGCCGCTGGTGGTCGGGGTGTCGAACACGAGACGTTGGCAAGTTTGGTTGAGGAGGATTTCGGCTACTCCAGGTTGAGCTCGATCACTCTTTTCCATTTCATGGTGCATGTGGCGATACTGGGTAGTCCATTGGGTTGAGGTGGTCGATGATAACTTGATGGTGGTAGCGGAATCGATCGAAGGAAGACCGATCATGGATGCACGTGCACCTATGCACTCGTATGTCTGGAAGATTTTTTTGTTTGGGAAGAAGAAGTTTACTGGGTATTTTGTTTAGTTTGGGTGGAAGTAGTTCTCGCGTGTTTCACTCGAGTGTTACTCGACTCGAAGCAAAGATTTGAGTGACTCAAGTAATGTTATATACGGATCTTCTTTTTGAATTAAAAAAACTGAACTTTTAAAGTTCAAAGCAAAAGTTTAACTGAGTAAAAAATCATAGTCTAACATAACTCAAGTTTAGTTTGAAGTTTGGGTTGGAAATAAAGTTTTTTTTTTTGAAGTTTAAATGGGCTTTAATAACTTAAAAGTATTTAAGTTTAAATGTATTTAAAGGGAGTTGAAATTTATAATGGGGCTTGGAAGTATACAGGAAGCATTTTTAAGACCTGGACTTAAAACTAAAATTGAATCCTAGAATTTTGTATTTGATAAAGATGTATAAATTCAAATGTCTAAATAAATTTAAATGTTTAAATAAGTTTTAATGTTAGAATATACTTTTAAATATGTGAAATTGAAAGAGAATTTGATTATAACTCTTTTAAGTTTCTTTTGTAATAAAAGTATTACTTAAACATGTGAATTCAAAAGTTTTTAAAAGTTAGTTTTAAAATTGATTTAAAGATCAATTGATATTCATCTTAAAACTTGAAATTAAAATGAAATTTACGTAGTAAAGACGAAATTAATGTTTTCAAACGTATTGTGAGTGATAAATGAAATCATTAATAAGAATAAGCTTTCTTTAAAGTTAAGGGGACTTATTAATTTGTAATTTATTAAGTTAATTAGAATGATTAATTAAGGTTAGGATTAATTAAATTAGTAATTATAAGTTTTAAACTTATTAATTATGGTTTAAGTTAATTAATGATTGGGAATTAATTAATTGTAATTAAGAACTAATTAAGTTACAGTTAACACTTAATTAATTAACTGATTAGGATTAATTAATAGATTATTAAGGGTAAATCAATTTTTTATAAATAATGATTAAAGTTAATTAATCGAGTGATTAAGATATAATTACATTTAATGTATTAAATGTTGATTTATTTATAAAGGTAATAAATTACTTAAAGATAATTATTTAATGAAATTAATTAAGGTTAAATGATTATGTAATTAACTTAAGGTTAATTTAATTAATTTATTAATTAAAAATAATTAATTAAAGTGTTTGACAAATTAATTTATATCAAATGATTTGTAATTAATAAATCAGGATTGGATAATTAAATTCATAAGTAATTAATTTAATTGGAAATTAATTGAATTAATTAGGATTAAACAATGATTAATCCTGTTTATAAATGATTCTTAAATGCTTGACCTTACTTATGAACGATTGTATTGTATGAAATGCCTTGAATTGATTGTCCTATCTGATCTGTGATATTTTATTCTGCAGATTGTGCTATGTATAATTTATTCATTTATTGATGATACATCTATATATTATCTGTGAATCTGTGATGATGATGATGTTGCACTATTGTGTTTAACCCCTGGACCACACCCTACACACACAAATATGGATTTCACGAGGAAATTGATTAAGTCACAGATTTTTGAAATGATTTCAAAATAGACAATTTGAATTAAATGGTTTGGAAATGGAATCAGGTTAAATGTGAAAAAGCTTTGAAAAGGAATTTCAAAGATAGAATTTATTTTTGAATAACTGGATAAAGAATGAAGTTTAAATAGTTTGATTTAAATTTGAATTCAATATTTGAAACTGAATTCTATGATTTGAAAATAAGGATTAAAGATGTTATAGTAGTTATATATGGGTTAAACCATTTTAAATGTATTGATTTGAGAATTTGAATTTAAATTCAAAGGATTTAACTCGTATAACTATAATTGAATTTTTCTGAAACGGAAACTGTTTGTTTTCAAATAATAAAAGCTTTCACATAAGAAGTGAACTTCCCATTTGTGTTAAAAGGATTTCTAGTTTGAAATGATTTCCAAGTTATGGAAACGGTTTGAAAGCTATAAGTTAAATCTTTGATTTAAAGATTTAATGAGTTAATCCAATTGAAATGGAAATTGTTTTGAAATTCGTAAATGGATCTTGGTGAAACTGTGTGAACTTTATGAAATAAATCTTTTTGTTTAAAAGATTAAAAATGGTAATTTGTTTAACCATTTGAATGAAAAGCTTTGGATTTTTAAGTTGTGACTTAACTGATATCCCATATCCATATGTTTTGAATATTGCGCTTATTATTCGGTTTAGCCGGGAGAGGACCTTTGTGTCATATAACTCATTCCGAATAATGATACGAAGTTATGGATAGCATTTGAAGACTGGTGGTGAAGACCGGGTATTTGTGGGAACGATAGGATAACCTATCAATTGTCTCTGCATCGGTTGATCACCGGTATAGAGATCCCCTAAGTGATGGGAAGTCCGATTGGAATTGTGAATACCAGGATTGCAAGAACTTCTTCGGAAGTGCCTTCGGTTCTGTTCGAACCCAGGACAGACTTATATGGTTACATGTCTGACATTACACTTTGAGTTATAAAGAAGATTTCTTTCAAATACATATCTGTTGTTGGCGGAGAATTTATTCTCTTAGCTTAACACCCTTCTCTAAGACGTACGAGCTCAAAGGTTATGTAGTTGAAGGTTATCAACGATATATTCCCGATTTGATAATGTGGCATGCTGAATGCTGCTGTGTGTTGATCATTTGTTGAGCATTTGTGATCAGAGCATGGCTTTAGTGTAAAGCGTAGCTTTGTGGACGAGACTGCATCAGGACCTCACAACCCGGAAATGGTCAAAACAAGAAAGATGCGGCAAGCTTATGAGGGTCACGCCCTTTAGGGTGTGTCATTCCCTTCTGGTAAAGGGTGGTATCATGGTATGGAGCCCAGATATTTACCTATATGGTGGGCTTCAATCTCATTTTCTATGTGGTTGTTGCTTTGTGGTTTCGAGGCGCCTCGGATAAAGGTCCCAAAGGACCGGGGAGTGGCATGCTCGAGAAGTAGTTACCTAGTTACAGAGGTAACCCGCCTTGTGTTTGCAGAGATCCGGTTAGGTTCTCGGGACGTCCCACCAGAGGCATACCCATGGACAGTGGGAAGTTCCTTAGCCCGACCATTTTTTGGGAATCCATTCATCCAATACGTGCCTTGTATGGTTTTGGTTGTAGAACCTGCCATTTACTTATGGTGGTCACCACTGTTTAGATGGTAGCTATAGTAGGCATGGTTCGAATGTCTATGCTGGCTAAGATTTATATTCTACTTTCGAAATGTTTTCTACATTGTGCACTTATAATAATAATATCAAAGAAATTTTCTCGTATCAAGAATGTTTGACTATCATAGGGAGAAATCTCCTCCAATTCTACGTTTGCAAGGTGTGTGCGGTGGGAGGCCTCATAGTAGTTTCATTTTCTAAAAAGCATTGCGAATTTACTATAAATTCTTCTGTTGTCTGTTTTAAAAGACCAACTGTTTTTGTTACTCATACCAGTCCCATGACTGACTCGGAGTTTATTGTTCCTTTCCTAAACTCTGGGTGCCCACAATTTTCCACACGGGCAATCTAGAGTTGGGTTTTCAGATAGTCAGGTTTAGTAGATTGTCTTGGGTTAGTCCAGTCTTTGGATCGGGATGAGACTTACTTATCGTTGTGACACATGATGTTGGTTCGAGCTAGCTTTGGATTAGAGCATTGGATTTGGAGATGCATTCCTTTGAAGTTATTATTCCGCTGCTTGTCTATTCCCTTTCCGCTGCTATTTCTTGTATCTCTGATAGTATTTATATTAAGTTGTATCATTCTATTGTATCATCATTATATCTGGATATTGTATCAGGTGTGTATGATATTATTCATTTTCTTCCATTATGTTGTACTTAATGGTGTTATAAGCTCCGGCGACTCGGATTTGAACGGTCGAATCTGCGGCATTCGAGTACGATGTGAAGTATGGATGTCGATTTTCGAACGCGAAAAATCCGTTCGTTGCATTTGGTATCAGAGCTAAGGTTAAACTTTAGCTCAGGAGTATAACACATTAAGTAACTCATTAGAGATAGGGTGAAGTAAACCCTAGAATGAGTATATCCCTAAGATATCCGTTCGTATGCCTCAGTGAATTCTCTTACTATTCATCGATAGTAAGTATGTGTGCAAGAAGAGAATGAGATAGGGGACAAGAAAATACCACTATAAATGGTCAATACTCTGTAACAACAACGGAAACAATCTTTCTCTATCAATCACCTTTGATTCGTTTCCAAATTCTTTTGATTTGCTTCGTAGCAGCTATAAGAAGAAGTTTCGGAGTGATGGTGACCCTACGAGTCGTTGTAGAAAATCCTTATTTCGTATCTTTATCGGTTTCTTATCAGTTTTTCGATTTAAACTTTAATAAATTGGAAATTTTAAATTGAGTAAAATTGGTTAATAGAATATAAAGCTAAATTTGAGTTGAATCGATAAAACGATTTCGTTTAAAACCAAATTTGAAATTCTGTTGTAATTTCTTGTGTAGAGTGAAGTCCGAAGAGGGACAAGTTATATATACCCCAAAGTATAAGTATTCCGACTTGAATTCGAAATCCATACCTAGTGTTTGATAACTATGGAAAATCAAATCCATTTATCTATTGTTTGGTTCTCGATATATTCTACGAACGGTTAGTTATCCTTCGGACTAACCAATGCCTTGCATATTTCATAGATTTGATGAGCTAAGTATCCTGTGTAATATTGAATAAGTTTGTTCTCATATTATTGATATTCTGATTTGGTGAGCAAAATACAGAATAGATATACAGTTTTACCTGGAAAACTGTTTCTCTATCTTTGTGTATATATCTTTGTTGTTTCCGTGCCTACAAATTTCGAGGACGAAATTTCTTAAGGGGGGAAGTCCGTAACGATCACAATTTTGAATTAATATTAAATTGATAGTTAATGTAAATTTTGAACAAATTTTGGAATAAAATTTGTATTCAACTTTGGAATTTGACTTTGGATATTGAATTGTATTCGAATTTTAAAATTTAAATAAATGACTTAGAAAATTTATTTGGATTTAAAAATATTATTTATGTAAATTATTTATAGGTAGTTCGTTTTAAAAACATTTTATTTAAAATAATGTGTATATAATACTAAGTAAGAAGATGTATTTATAATATTAAAAAAATTTGTCAATACAAATAAACTTATAAAAGCACATAAGATACTTGAAAGTAAACCAGACAAGTAACAAGAAATAAAACAATGCAAAGTAATAGAACTTTATTTATTTTTCAAAATACTAAGACAAAGAAAATATATATACATGTACACTTGCAAAAAAATGAATGAAACAGACGACAAAAATAATGTATGTGAATTGCTTGTATAAGATGAAGAAAGAAGTAAGCGTATGTAATAACTACTATCTTATCAGCCTCCAAATAAGGTTTCTTTAGTCAAACAAATAATACATCTTCCCAACATAAAGTATAGGCAGCCGAATTAACAAAGTCATTTTAGTCAATAAGCAAAGGTATATTCAAGTAGAAACCAATAAAATATGTATAAACACTTGAACATAAAGGACATGCATTAAATGTTAGCACATAAGATAGATGTACATCAGCCATCAAGTGGGAAAAATCTGCATAGTTGAACAATAAAAAAGAAAGAAAGGAAGACATGAGAAGGAGATGACATTAACAATAAATGCAAATATCTCTAGCACACAATACCTAGATTATCAGCCACCAAAACAAAAAGGAAAATCAGGCTTTGTCAAACAAACAAAGAAAATATCTGTCCTTGATTGTACAAAAAAAATTCACCTGTAGCTTGTTTATTAATATCAACCAGTAAAACTCATTTTCTTATATGTATTTCTCATCTCAGTTCGTCCATAAAGCTGAGAAAAATCTGAAATGATATCATCTAAAACTTAAACAAACTTCAGTTTAAAAATATCAAAACAAATCAATACAACCAGAGAAACAAATCAACCTGCAAACCTGGAAGCAAGCTAATCAACTCAGCGATCACCAACAGGCAAGAGTTGATTCCAATCAAAGATAAAGTTGCAAACAACAGATTCAACAACTTATCAAAAACAAAGTTTCAAGTCTCTGTTTTTCTATTTCTTCTCTGCTCTGTGCGTAATCAGGTGAGCAAACCAATCTTCCATTTGATACTTTGTGATGATGGAATATGATCAACACTATGAAAATCTTTGATTCGAATATAAATAAGTGTGAATATATATATGTATGTATGTATGTATGTATGTATGTATGTATGTATGTATGTATGTATGTATGTATGTATGCAATGAGATGTGCATGCCTGTCTATGCACATATGAGCTTCTGTTTAATAACAGGGTAGCCAAAACTCAAGAAATAAAAATTCATATCACCCAAACCAATCAATATTAAGCTTTAATCTCAAAATAAAAAGTGATTGTAAGGTGGTAATGCTATTTTTTAAAATGATCACAAGTTTAATTATTAAATAAATATTGTAAAAATAGCATCTTACAGTAAAAAGGAAATCAATGGTTAAAATTCGAATATTTTAAATTGTTAATTTGATTTTATACCTTGAATAAACATTCAAAAATAGGATTTATAAAACAAAAATGGGAATTTTTAGTGATGTATGCTTTGAGCAGTTCATAAATGAATGGGACAGGCTTTTTGATCAATTTCTGGAAATCAAAGAAATATTGAATGTTGAGTTTATGTTTGAAGCTTGCTTAGCCATCAATGAAGTAGGGAAAAATGTTCACTGATTTTTCCATGGCCGTCGATGATGGAACGAGGCACAAGTAGAGTTTGACTCATGATTTTGAACGAGTTCGAAGACGAGGTGTTTTCGCCACCTCTGGTAGATCGAGTCGCACGCGCTTCTGGAAGGTGAAAGAGGGGAGAGTGACGAGTCCACGGCCGGAGTTGTGTAGCCGCTGGTGGTCGGGGTGTTGAACACGAGACGTTGACAGGTTTGGTTGAGGAGGATTTCAGCCATGGTTTTAAATCTCCTATATCTCGCCCGAGATCTCGCTCGAGATCTCATTTTCACACCTAAACGAGACGAGACATCAAATCTCCTCCATATCTCCCTCAACACTCATCTCGTTCGGGATATTCAAATCTCACCTGATATATGGATCAAAATCTCAATCCGAGATCTCACCTGAAGTTATACATTTTTCCTATTTTCCTTAATAATTTTTATTTTCATATTGATTCAAAAGAAACTACTCAATTCAATTATAATTTACCAACTTCTTGAACATATTCTTTACTTTTTATCTTAATGAGTCATAGTGAAAGGTTTCACTTCTTTATTACATTCAAATAAAAGGATATTATTCAATCATTACCAAATCAATTAAGCTAATCAAGCTACTACTCTTCTAAAAATATTTCTTTTTCCATGTAAATCAAGTATGATACCATTTTTAATTTTAGTAGAAAAGTTATAATCGTTAAATAAATTTTTAACACATCAATTTTAAACACATTAGTATATCCGAGATATTCCCGAGATGCATTATAAGACCCGAGATGTCAATTCGAGATGTGCACCCGTTACACACTCATCTCGTCCGAGATCTCTCCCAATACGAGATAACTTATGTAAAAATTCCAAGACGAAACGTGATCGAAATCCGATATTTAAAACCTTGATTTCAGCTGCTCCAGGTTGAGCTCGATAGCTCTTTTCCATTTCATGGTGCATGTGGCGATACTGGGTAGTCCATTGGGTTGAGGTGGTCGATGATAACTTGATGGTGGTAGCGGAATCGATCGGAGGGAGGCTGATCATTGGTGCACGTGCACCTGTGCACTCGTATGTCTGGAAGATTTTGTTGTTTGGGAAGAAGAATTTTACTGGGTATTTTGTTTAGTTTGGGTGGAAGTAGTTCTCGCGTGTTTCACTCGAGTGTTACTCGACTCGAAGCAAAGATTTGAGTGACTCAAGTAATGTATACGGATCTTCTTCTTGAATTAAAAAAAACTGAACTTTTAAAGTTCAAAGCAAAAGTTTAACTTAGTTAAAAATCAGAGTCTAACATAACTCAAGTTCAGTTTGAAGTTTGGGTTGGAAATAAAGTTTTTAAAAAAAAGTTTAAATGGGTTTTAATAACTTAAAAGTATTTAAGTTTAAATGTATTTAAAGGGAGTTGAAATTTATAATGGAGCTTGGAAGTGTACAGGAAGCATTTTTAAAACCAAGACTTAAAACTAAAATTGAATCCTAGATTTTTTTTATTTAATAAAGATGTGCAAATTCAAATGTCTAAATAAATTTAAATGTTTAAATAATTTTTAATGCTAGAGTATACTTTTAGATATGTGAAATTGAAAGAGAATTTGATTATAACTCTTTTAAGTTTCTTTTGTAATAAAAGTATTACTTAAACATGTGAATTCAAAAGTTTTTAAAAGTTAGTTTTAAAATTGATTTAAAGATGAATTGATATTCATCTTAAAACTTGAAATTAAAATGAAATTTAAGTAGTAAAGTCGAAATTAATGTTTTCAAACGTATTGTGAGTGATAAATGAAATCATTAATAAGAATAAGCTTTCTATAAAGTTAAGGGAACTTATTAATTTGTAATTTATTAAGTTAATTAGAATGATTAATTAAGGTTAGGATTAATTAAATTAGTAATTATAAGTTTTAAACTTATTAATTATGGTTTAAGTTAAATAATGATTGGGAATTAATTAACTGTAATTAAGAACTAATTAAGGTATAGTTAACACTTAAGTAATTAACTGATTAGGATCAATTAATGGGTTATTAAGGGTAAATCAATTTTTTATAAATAATGATTAAAGTTAATTAATCGAATGATTAAGATATAATTACATTTAATGTAATTAAACGTTGATTTATTTATAAAGGTAATAAATTACTTAAAGATAATTATTTAATGAAATTAATTAAGGTTAAATGATTATGTAATTAACTTAAGGTTAATTTAATTAATTTATTAATTAAAAATAATTAATTAAAATGTTTGATAAATTAATTTATATCAAATGATTTGTAATTAATAAATCAGGATTGGATAATTAAATTCATAAGTAATTAATTTAATTGGAAATTAATTGAATTAATTAGGATTAAACAATTAATTAATCCTGTTTATAAATGATTATTAAATGCTTGACCTTACTTATGAATGATTGTATTGTATGAAATGCCTTGAATTGATTGTCCTATCTGATTTGTGATATTTTGTTCTATAGATTGTGCTATGTATAATTTATTCATTTATTGATGATACATCTGTATATTATCAGTGAATCTATGATGATGATGATGTTGCCCTATTGTGTTTAACCCTTGGACCACACCTTATACAAACAAATATGGATTTCACGAGGAAATCGATTAAGTCACAGATTTTTGAAATGATTTCAAAATAGACAATTTGAATTAAATGGTTTGGAAATGGAATCGGGTTAAATGTGAAAAATCTTTAAAAAGGAATTTCAAAGATAGAATTTATTTTTGAATAACTGGATAAAGTTTGAAGTTTAAATAGTTTGATTTAAATTTAAATTCAATATTTGAAACTGAATTCTACGATTTGAAACTAAGGATTTAAAGATGTTATACTAGTTATATATGGGTTAAACCATTTTAAATGTATTGATTTGAGAATTTGAATTTAAATTCAAAGGCTTTAACTCGTATAACTATAATTGAATTTTTCTGAAATGGAAACTGTTTGTTTTCATATAATAAAAGCTTTCACATAAGAAGTAAACTTCCAATTTGTGTTAAAAGGATTTCTAGTTTGAAATGAAAATGAATTCCAAGTTATGGAAACGGTTTGAAAGCTATAAGTTAAATCTTTGATTTAAAGATTTAATAAGTTAATCCAATTGAAATGGAAATTGTTTTGAAATCCGTAAGTGGATCTTGGTGAAACTATGTGAACATTGTGAAATATATCTTTTTGTTCAAAAGATTTAAAATGGTAATTTGTTTAACCATTTGAAGGAAAAGCTTTGGATTTTTAAGTTGTGACTTAACTGATATCCCATATCCATATGTTTTAAATATTACGCTCATTATTCGGTTTAGCCAGGAGAGGACCTTTGTGTCATATAACCCGTTCCGAATAATGATACGAAGTTATGGATAGCATTTGAAGATCGGTGGTGAAGACCGGGTATTTGTGGGAACGATAGGATAACCTATCGATTGTCTCTGCACGGGCTGATCCCCAGTATAGAGATTCCCTAAGTGATGGGAAGTCCGATCGGAATTGAGAATACCCTGATTGCAAGGACTTCTTCGGAAGTGCCTTCGGTTCTGTTCGAACCCGGGACAGACTTGTTTGTTTACATGTCTGACATTACACTTTGAGATATAAAGCAGATTTCTTTCAAATACATATCTGTTGGTGGCGGAGAATTTATTCTCTTAGCTTAACACCCTTCTTTAAGACGTACGAGCTCAGAGGTTATGTAGTTGAAGGTTATCAGTGATATATTACCAATTTGGTAATGTGGCATGCTGAGTGCTATTGTGTGTTGATCATTTGTTGATCATTTGTGATCAGAGCATGGCTTTAGTGTAAAGCGTAGCTTTGTGGACGAGACTGCATCAGGACCTCACAACCCAAAAATGGTCAAAACAGGAAAGATGCAGCAAGGTTATGAGGGTTATGCCCTTTAGGGTGTGTCATTCCCTTCTGGTAAAGGGTGGTATCATGGTATGGATCCCAGATATTTACCTATGTGGTGGGCTTCAATCTCATTTTCTGTGTGGTTGTTGCTTTGTGGTTTAGAGACGCCTTGGATAAAGGTCCCAAAGGACCGGGGAGTGGCATGCTCGAGAAGTAGTTACCTAGTTACAGAGGTAACCCGGCCTTGTGTTGGCAGAGATCCGGTTAGGTTCTCGGGACGTCCCACCAGAGGCGTATCCATGGACAGTGGGAAGTTCCTTAGCCCGACTGTGACGACCCGTCATTCATCTCCATAGAATGACGCATCATTAATAAGAAAGAAAGGGATAGAGAATAGAAAGAAAGAGAAGAAGAAGAAGAAAACTACACATCAGAATCTAAACGGCGGAACGAATAAATTATATTAATAACATAAGTATTACATAGATATACAACAACAATCAGAGTTACATAGATAATACAACACATAATAGACAGTTATAAACACCTGTCTAGTTATTACAACTCAATACAACATCAACAAGAGATACCAACACAGAGAATACACGACGGAAACTATATATCTAACGCCGAAGCCTCCTGCTCCATTGCACCTCCATAATTCGTCAAAGCTAACCTGAATCCCTTGGCTACTCGTAAAAATTTGAGTACCCAAGAGTTTAAGAAAACAGAAATAAACTTCGGGTCAGACATGGGTCTGGTGTGAATAATAGGTTAAAGTTGCTTAATTTTTAAAACCTTTGAAAAGAAAGGTATCACATAAGACTTTCCACACATAAACATGGAAAAGTTTTTACCTTACGCTAATCAAAACATTTGATAGGAAATCCGATGATATTATAATAGTGTCTAGGGTTTTCAAATAAAATACAGAAATAGCTGGAATGCTTACTCTCACGTTCCAACATAGTTGGGCACAACTAATACGTACGACACTTATTGGGTTTTGGATTCCATACAATGGCAGGGCTACTGGGGTACCGCCCGTCACAGTACGTGGCCTAGATAACCGTACCGAGGAGTACGCCCGCTCCCCTGCAACACAAGGCCGGAACCATCCCTTACTGGACTGTCCCAAACAAGACAACCCCGGCAGTTGTCGCGAATCAACCACCCACACAGCCGAATATAAAGGGACTTCTAGACAGGGGTATATCTCACTCTCAAGTGGGGGCTACCCATGAAGCCTTGCTACACCTCCCCTGTTTTAGCCATTCGCGGTTGATGAGGCTTGAGGCTACGATTACCTTTAGAGAACGCATCTCTTAGAATGCTCATCGTCCACCTGACGATGTTCTGAAAGCTTTCAATCCATACAAGTTCGTTCCGGGTTCGAACGAAACCGAAGGCATTATCTCGTTACACTCATTTTGGAATCACCCTCAGAGTTAACGACGATAACCCATGCACTCTGAATCTTCACCTTCACTTGAGATTCACGACCTATCGTTAATTTTGATCGATGTGGTTTTCGGATATCCAAATATGGAAAACCTGATCCCGATCTCATCGAAATCCAAAACGTGTCTTTTAGGTCCAGGTTGTTTTAAGTTTAAAACAATTCAATTTAAACTATCTATATACACACAGATAGATAATTCATAACATCACAATAGATAATCATCACCACAGATAATCCATATAATCATTATCGGAAGATAATCCAATTCATCATCACAATGCAACCAATGTATCCATATCACATATCATTACTAATCTCGTATTTGAGATTCAAACCATTCAAGGAAATATATATCATTCATATATAAACAAGAATTAATAATCACACCATCTATATAATTAATTTAAAATGAATTAAATTAATTACATTATTACTAATTAATTTAAAGTAAATTAAATTAATTACCTCAATCTATAATCCTGCTTGCATAACCATTTATTACAAAAAATCCACTAATTAATTAATCACTAATTAATTCTCTTGATTAATCACCCATGATTAATCATCTTTTAATTACATTCAAGTAATTAATTTCACAATTTAATTATTCTAAATCAAATATAGCAATTAACCTTTAATTACTTTTATTAATTAATTAATTATAATTAATCACATTAATCCTTAATTAATTAATTACTCTAATCACTTCCATTAATTAATTAATCTCAATTAATTAATCCTTAATTACATCATTAATTGTATTAATTAATGATTCTTATTATATTTAAATTAATTACTTTATTAAATAATTAACTCTAAATTATTAATCACCTTGATTAATTAACTTCAGTAATTAATTATTCTTAATTATTGCATCGAGTAAATTGTTTACTCCTAAATTAATTATATATTATATCATTTTATTAGCAATTAATTATCCTTAATTAATTACATTACTTAATTATTTATTTTCCAAATAACTTAATCAATAATTACTTAAATTAATTACATCCGGTAACTAATTATTAATTACTTTCACAAAGAAATTATCCTCCATAGTAATTTCACAACAGTTAACCCCAACCCTTCATACTTTAAATAAATTACATTTTGTAACTACTTATCTTAATTATTTCCTTAAGTAATTATTAATCTTATTAACCCATCCACGATTACTCTAAATTAATTATACTTAATTAATTAATTTAGACTAATTAAATAAATTAATTAATTACCATGAGTAATAAATAACTTTAATTACTTCACAAAGCAATTACACTTAACTAAATTCTATAATGATTATTTAATTAATCAAATTAATTATCAAAATCAATTACTTAAATTAATTACTAAATAATCCCAAGTTAATGACCTTCATTAACTTATTATCAATTCCTTTAATTACCTTACTTAAGTAATTAATCATTTATTGATCACAAATTTATTAATATTTAATAATTATTTAATTAATCACTAATTATTAAATTAATTAAGTTTTCACTTAATTAATTCTAACCTCTTGAATAATTTCTAATCATTAATTAAAAACATAACTAAATTAATTAATGATCTTATTCCTAAATTAATTTATTGTTAATAAATTTACTTCAACCTTAATTAATTAATTCAAAATACTCATTCAATTTATTAAATTAATTAATTAATAAATCATATGTTTACCTTGCTAATTTTGATAAACCAAATCATTTAAATCTTTGTTTTATTATAAATAAACATTTCTTATTAATAATTTCATTATCATTAACAAAGTAATATTCAAAACAATTTACTTTAAAATTTGTTTCCAAATTACATTTTTAAAAATTTATAATGAAAACCAAACTTAACTTTAACAAAGTTTTAAAAACAAATTTAAAACCTTTTTAAAACTTAAGTTAAATAATCTTTCATTTTATAAAAGGGATTTAAACCCATTATTTATTTAAGATTCAAAATATGTTTCAACATTTAAAAAAAACTATTTAAACATTTCAAAACTTAAAAAAACTTCTTTTCTTTCCAAAACATGATTCAAGTTTGAATCTTGTTTCCAGATTTAAACTTATGTTTAAATCTTCTATTTTAAATTTAAAGCTTATCACTAAATTCAATTTAACTAAACTCCTTAAAGTTATTAAACATTTTACTTTTAAAAAGTTTGGATTAAATTTAAAAACTGGAATTCAAATCTCAGTTTGGAAACTTTACTTTTAAAATTTAAGTTTTAAATTCCTGTTTTAAAAACCCTGCTCCAGATTTTTAAAAACTAAATTTTCTTTTGATCTGGAAATATATAGGTTTTCCCTGAAACCCTATAAACATTTTAATTTGAATAAGTTTGAATTAAATTTAAAAATTTGAATTCAACTTGGATTGAAAACCATACTTTTAAATTTAGTTTTAAAAGTCTTGTTCAAAAATTTGCATTCAGTTTTTAAAACAATTCTTTGAATTGAAAAATACAGGTTTCGAAAACCAGTGAACTCAGAAAATAAAACCCCGAGTTCCCCTTGTTTTACTTCGAGTTAAACTTATTTCAACTTCGAGTAAAAACTTGATTTACTCGAGTTATGACCCGAGTCAAAATATACTGCAAACCCCCAAAACTCCCCTGTCACCATCTTCTTCACCGTGCACATGCACGGTGATCTTGGCCACCTCCTACCACTACCCAGGCAACAAGCAGGTCAACGCTTGCACCGCGATCCACCCACGATCTTCAGAACCCCACAAAAATCATCAAATCGAGCTTGAGTTTTCCAAACCGAAACCTGAAACAACTGCAACAGTTTAAACTTCAACCCCTAACCTGG
Organism: Allium cepa; assembly: GCA_030765085.1. Classification (NCBI taxonomy): domain Eukaryota; kingdom Viridiplantae; phylum Streptophyta; class Magnoliopsida; order Asparagales; family Amaryllidaceae; genus Allium; species Allium cepa. The sequence continues at coordinate 346,415,391 of CM060938.1, forward strand.
AAATTGCCCATCCTCTCCCCTCTGACCATCGGAGGCTCTGCAATGCTGTCCAACTCCTCTTCGACACCCAAGCAGTCATCACCCCAAAAATCACTGCACTCAGTCCCATGCAGTCTCCCCACAGATCAAATCATTCAGTGCCTAAAAACTAGGTTTAGAACCTTTCCCCTTTTACTACCCAGAAGAAAAATAACACTGCACAAAAATCCCAATTCGAAAAATTGTAATTTTGGTTTTACAAATCACAACTTAGTTTTAGCTTCAGATCTATGCACTTGAAACTAAGAAATATCAACTTGGATTTGTCTAATTTAGTTTACTTTGCTATTACCTTGTTCCAGTAAAACTACAGGTATCTTCTTTTTTTTCATTTCATCTTAAACAAAAATCTTAATCTTATCATTTATGATATATTAAACATGCATTGACCAAATAAAGATTTATAAAAAAACACTTAAGTTTTTCTTTTAAAACTTTAGACCTGTAACTTAGTAAATACTGTAAAAAACATAAAACAGTAAGCTTATACCCATATACTCAATACAAATCATATTATAGGAACAAACATACATCATCATAACTATTGTTGAGTTTTAAACTAATGAGGTAAATCATACGAATCAACATGAAATCCAGGTAACACACATAAGTCATAATCAGGCAACATTTAATACTTAAAATTTTGAAAAGAAAACGTTACTCACCTGTCATTTGAAAGACAGAGCACAAATTTCAGAAATGCTTTAGACAAACTTGAATTGCTTGCTGTGCTCTAGACTTGCATGCAAGCAACACATGCTTTGCTTGTTGATTTTGAACTTTTAGTGCTTGAATTGCAACTGCAGTTGCATGCAGTTTTGAAAAGAATGCAGACAGAATTGATTAAAACTTTTGTTTAAAGAATGCATGCAGGCTTTTGGAGTTTTGAACTTGAGGATTTGTGTACAAATTAGATACTGATTTGCATGAAGATTATTCAAAACTTGAACCAGTTTCAGATTTAAATCATTATATGCCCAGATTCAAAGAATTTCAGAGGCTACTTAATTTGATTTTACAGAAGACTGCAAATTGGGTTTTGAATCTGGCTATAGGCCTTGCATATTGGACATATTTTATACTTTGAAAATGATTTTACAAGGAAAAGAATTACAGGTTGAATTGAAGAGGAATTTGAGTATTGAAAAAGGAATCAAATTTTGAACATGATTTTGTTTTGAACAATATAGTTACAGATTTGTTTTTAGCTGAGAAATTTTTTCTTAACTTTTGAAAAAAATGAACATTAGAAAAAATGAGGGTGAAGAAACATGCTTATATAAGATAAAAATGATTTAATAAAAATATAAAATAAAAATAAAAATAAAAGACACTTGTTACACTAGCTTTTTAATTCATTTACACTTGTCATAAACACAACTTAGTTTAATAACATGTGTCTTAAGTAATTTAATTTATTTGTTTTCATTTATTTTTAAGGTAATTGAAATCTTCTTTATTTATTAAACACATATAAAGTAGTTTCATAAACAAATGTATATGTATTTCTTTTTAATGAAATAAAACAATTTATAAAAAAATGAAGTCTTATTTATAAAATTTTAAATATGTTTATTCATTTGAATTTCAAAAAGAATTCAAATTCAAATGCTATTTATACCTTTAAAAGTTCCACTTAAAACTAATTTATCAACATATTTTAATTTGAAAATAATAATATTGTCTTTTTAAAACAAATCTACATTTATACATTTATCATTATTATTTGAAAATAACGTATTTATCCAATTTAAATAATTTATAAAAGAAATTATAAATTACTTATCTTATTTAACTTATTTAAATGCATTAATGTTTTAATATATAAATGGTATTTTAAATTTTCAAATAATTCCAAATTATAATTATTGAGCTATATTTAAAAAGAAAATAAAATAAACCTTTGTTTATCTTATTGAAATTTAAACTATGTTTAAAATACAATTATACAATTTAAATTAATTTATTTAAGTATTTTAAAACCAATTAGTTATTTTAAAAAAATAAAAAAATCTTTAAATTATTAAAATGAATATCAGAATTTAAAAACAAGATTTTATTTGTTCATTAATCTAAAATCAAAACTTATCTATCTAAAATATATATACATATATATTATAAATAGAAAGCAATTATTAGTTTTTAAAAGATAAAATTTACTAATTAAACATTTATTTAATTGGATTATTAAATCAAGTAAATTTTTATTGACAGAATTTATCAAATCAATTTAATTTTAAATACAAATTATTAAATTGATATTGCTAAAATTCCCGGGATATCACATTCCTTCCCCCTTAAAATAATTTCGCCCGAAATTTGAAAGCAAAGGTAATTTAATAACCCATTTAAAATTCTAGATTTTAAATCACAAGCATACATCAATCATATACTAACAACCATAGCAACCAATTTATCTAATCAAACAAATTTAATCATCCAGACAAAATTTTGGATAAAATCTTCTCGAGTTTCCCCAAGTATATATATACTGAGATACTCGCCCTACAGAATCCAAACATCTAAACTACGAAGCTACAGAGCTTCTACTCATCAAAATATATAAAACTAGACAAGATATCAGACTAGAGACGAGTCTGATTCAACAATCAAACCTTTCTAAACAGCTGGTTCCATAACCAGAAATAACTCATACACGTATTCTCTTAGAGATACGTGAAACTCATAAAATCCAAAAACCAATCCAACCAAAACACAGAAGAGATCCAAAGCAAAATTCCGACTCCGAATTCAAAGTCCTTCGTCTCTAATCCACAAAACTCTTCGGATGATCCTGGGCTGCCTACATCCAAACTGATCAGATCAACCTTCGCCGATGCCTCTAGAAACAAGCTGGACCAAAAATAATCCAACACAACGATCTCCTCAAGATCAATCCAAAATCAGATACACAACTTCACTCTTCAAATCTCGGAAGAACAAACTTACTTCTTCTATCCGGAAACACTTCCAAACTGCTTTCGCTACTCAACTCTGATCTGGAATAGAAGAAAATATTGATGAAGAACACGAACACAGATAGGACAACATATCTCAGAATGTGGTTCAACAAATCCATAAAAGAAAACTCAGAAGTTCCACCATCCTGAGTTGCCTCACCAAACCTATCTCAAGAAACCATCCTTCTACTAGCTGATCCACCGATAGCACTCCTGGAATCCGGTCGATAAGAAAACTCAATCTCCAGATACAAACAAACCTTTGACTTCTCAGAAGATATCCATAAAATTCTCTGATAACACAAGAGAACACTCAAACAATCGCAAGTCACTTTTGCGTTCAACGCAGACCAATTCCCAAAGAAAACTGTTCTTCCCTTACCAAACAGAACAGCTTACTCTTAATTAGCCAATCCATCGAAGAAACGGTTCCACTCTGCTGCTTTTGAATTCCACCTCAGAATAACTGCTAACCAGAAAACTTCCTGATCCAAAGTTCTTTGAGAAACTCAAGCCTCAAAGCCAAACACAAACATCCAGCTGAACTCAGCCACAACACTAAAGCAGACACACTTCCCAAAACTTGTTCCGAAGAAAACATCTTCGGAAACATCCATATTCACTGCATCTCATCACTCAGCTACTACTTCCTGACGTATCAAAATACCATCACACACTTCTGACAAACCGACAGATCCAAACTCAACTCACTCGAGACGGTATTAGGTCTACAGTCTCAACGGACACATTTTCAACCTCAACATTCAAACTCCTACTAATGGTAGTAATCGTGTTACACACACCACTACCTTATCTACCTTTATAACCTATATTGGAAAACCTGAACGGGTAACCTAAAAGATAGGTAGAAATAATAAATATATATATACATAACTACAAATACGCTCTCTCAAGAAGGACACCACTACAGAGCCTAGGTATTCACTCAACCTAATGCTCTGATACCACTTGTGACGACCCGCCATTCATCTCCACGGAATGACGCATCATTAATAAGAAAGAAAGGGATAGAGAATAGAAAGAAAGAGAAGAAGAAGAAAACAACACATCAGAATCTAAACGGCGGAACGAATAAATTATATTAATAACATAAGTATTACATAGATATACAACAACAGTCAGAGTTACATAGATAATACAACACATACTAGATAGTTATAAACACCTGTCTAGCTATTACAACTCAATACAACATCAACAAGAGATACCAACATAGAGAATACACAGTGGAAACTATATATCTAACGCCGAAGCCTCCTGCTCCATTGCTCCTCCATAATTCGTCAAAGCTAACCTGAATCCCTTGGCTACTCGTAAAAATTTGAGTACCCAAGAGCCGGGTCAGACATGGGTCTGGTGTGAGTAACTGGTTAAAGTTTCTTAATTTTTAAAACCTTTGAAAAGAAAGTTATCACGTAAGACTTCCCACACATAAACATGGAAAAGTTTTCACCTTACGCTAACCAAAACATTTGATAGGAAATCCGATGATATTATAATAGTGTTTAGGGTTTTCAAATAAAATACAGAAATAGCTGGAATGCTTACATCTCACGTTCCAACATAGTTGGGCACAACTAATACGCATGGCACTTATTGGGTTTTGGATTCCATACAATGGCAGGGCTACTGGGGTACCGCCCGTCATAGTACGTGGCCTAGATCACCGTACCGAGGAGTACGCCCGCTCCCCTGCAACACAAGACCGGAACCATCCCTTACTGGACAGTCCCGAACAAGACAACCCCGGCAGGTGTCGCGAATCAACCACCCACACAGCCGAATATAAAGGGACTTCTAGACAGGGGTATATCTCACTCTCAAGTGGGGGCTACCCACGAAGCCTTGCTGCACCTCCCCTGTTTTAGCCATTCTCGGTTGATGAGGCTTGAGGCTACGATTACCTTTAGATAACACATCTCTTAGAATGCTCATCGTTCACGTGACGATGTTCTGAAAGCATTCAATCCATACAAGTTCGTTCCGGGTTCGAACGAAACCGAAGGCATTATCTCGTTACACTCATTTTGGAATCACCCTCGGAGTTAATGACGATAACCCTTGCACTCTGAATCTTCACCTTCACTTGAGATTCATGACCTATCGTTAATTTGGATCGATGTGGTTTTCGGATATCCAAATAAGGAAAACCCGATCCCGGTCTCATCGAAATCCAAAACGTGTCTTTTAGGTCCAGGTTGTTTTAAGTTTAAAACAATTCAATTTAAACTATCTATATACACACAGATAGATAATTCATAACATCACAATAGATAATCATCACCGCAGATAATCCATATAATCATTATCAGAAGATAATCCAATTCATCATCACAATGCAACCAATGTATCCATATCACATATCATTACTAATCTCGTATTTGAGACTCAAACCATTCAAGTAAATATATATCATCCATATATAAACAAGAATTAATAATCCCACCATCTATATAATTAATTTAAAATGAATTAAATTAATTACATTATTACTAATTAATTTAAAGTAAATTAAATTAATTACCTCAATCTATAATCCTGCTTGCATAACCATTGATTACAAACAAATCCACTAATTAATTAATCACTAATTAATTCTCTTGATTAATCACCCATGATTAATCATCTTTTAATTACATTCAAGTAATTAATTTCACAATTTAATTATTCTAAATCAAATGCAGTAATTAACCTATAATTACTTTTATTAATTAATTAATTATAATTAATCACATTAATCCTTAATTAATTACATTAATTAATTACTCTATTCACTTCCATTAAATAATTAATCTCAATTAATTAATCCTTAATTACATCATTAATTGTATTAATTAATTATTCTTAATTATATTTAAATTAATTACTTTATTAAGTAATTAACTCTAAATTATTAATCACCTTGATTAATTAACTTCAGTAATTAATTATTCTTAATTACTGCATTGAGTAAATTGTTTACTCCTAAATTAATTATATATTATATCATTTTATTAGCGATAAATTATCCTTAATTAATTACATTACTTAATTATTTATTTTCCAAATAACTTAATCAATAATTACTTAAATTAATTACATCCGGTAACTAATTATTAATTACTTTCATAAAGAAATTATCCTCCATAGTAATTTCACAACAGTTAACCCCAACCCTTCATACTTTAAATAAATTACATTTTGTAACTACTTATCTTAATTATTTCCTTAAGTAATTATTAATCTTATTAACCCATCCATGATTACTCTAAATTAATTATACTTAATTAATTAATTTAGACTAATCAAATAAATTAATTAATTACCATGAGTAATTAATAACTTTAGTTACTTCACAAAGCAATTGCACTTAACCAAATTCTATAATGATTATTTAATTAATCTAATTAATTATCAAAATCAATTACTTAAATTAATTACTAAATAATCCCAAGTTAATGACCTTCATTAACTTATTATCAATTTCTTTAATTACCTTACATAAGTAATTAATCATTTATTAATCACAAATTTATTAATACTTAATAATCATTTAATTAATCACTAATTATTAAATTAATTAAGTTTTCACTTAATTAATTCTAACCTCTTGATTAATTTCTAATCATTAATTAAAAACATAACTAAATTAATTAATGATCTTATTCCTAAATTAATTAATTTTTAATAAATTTACTTCAACCTTAATTAATTAATTCAAAATACTCATTCAATTTATTAAATAAATAAATTAATAAATCATATATTTACCTTGCTAATTTAATAAACCAAATCATTTAAATCTTTGTTTTATTATAAATAAACATTTCTTATTAATAATTTCATTATCATTAAAAAAGTAATATTCAAAACAATTTACTTTAAAATTTGTTTCCAAATTACATTTTTAAAAATTTATAATGAAAACCAAACTTAACTTTAACAAAGTTTTAAAAACAAATTTAAAACCTTTTTAAAACTTAAGTTAAATAATCTTTCATTTTATAAAAGGGATTTAAACCCATTATTTATTTAAGATTCAAAATATGTTTCAACATTAAAAAAAACTGTTTAAACATTTCAAAACTGAAAAAAAAAAACTTCTTTTCTTTCCAAAGCATGATTCAAGTTTGAATCTTGTTTCCAGATTTAAACTTATGTTTAAATCTTCTATTTTAAATTTAAAGCTTATCATTAAATTCAATTTAATTAAACTCCTTAAAGTTATTAAACATTTAACTTTTAAAAAGTTTGGATTAAATTTAAAAACTGGAATTCAAATCTCAGTTTGGAAACTTTACTTTTAAAATTTAAGTTTTAAATTCCTGTTTTAAAACCCCTGCTCCAGATTTTTAAAAACTAAATTTTCTTTTGATCTGGAAATATACAGGTTTTCCCTGAAACCCTGTAACATTTTAATTTGAATAAGTTTGAATTAAATTTAAAAATTTGAATTCAACTTGGATTGAAAACCATACTTTTAAATTTAGTTTTAAAAGTCTTGTTTAAAAATCTGCATTCAGTTTTTAAAACAATTCTTTGAATTGAAAAATACAGGTTTCGAAAACCTATGAACTCAGAAAATAAAACACCGAGTTCCCCTTGTTTTACTTCGAGTAAAACTTGTTTCGACTTCGAGTAAAAACTCGGTTTACTCGAGTTATGACCCGAGTCAAAATATACTGCAAACCCCCAAAACTCCCCCGTCACCATTGTAACAACCCGCATATTTATCGAGTTTACATTTAAATATTTTTATTTAAATATTAAATCGTTAATCGGATTTTGGTCCGAAAAACTACTTTTTGCAAACGGTCAAATTAGGACTCGAGACCACTTCCACTGAGTTCGAAATGTCGTTTACAACTTTTTAAGTATAAACATCGATAGGTTCGGAGTTAGTGAAATTTCACTAACTTTTCCCGCTTTGGACTTTGGGTTAGTTTAGCCTATTAAGCCCAAGTTCCAACCCTCTTCTCCTCACTCTTCATAAATTTCCTAACTAACTCAAGCTTTAGCATTAATGGTGAAGAGAATGGGAAATTAAAACTCCAAGTTCAAATTCAATTGCAACTCCATCATTCAACTCCAAATTCAAGTAGAAGATATTGGATTCAAGCTTTGGATTGCTTCTCCTTGCTTTCAAGCTTCATCTTCATAAATTTTAGTGCAAAGGTGAGATTTTTATCTCACAATTCTAGCCTATAACTATATTGGACTGTTGGGAATGATTCCCTATCATTTTAGCATGCATGTTAGCATTTGGTTTGGATTGGATTGGCGAAAAACTCCAATTTTTATCGTTTTGTTGAATTTTCTGCACTTGAGTCGTTCTGGCCATTTTTAGGTCGTTCGGAGTTATGTCGTTCGTCCATAAGTCGCTGAGTCGTTGGACCCTTGAGTCGCTGAGTCGTTGGACCCTTGAGTCGCTGAGTCGTTGGAACCTTGAGTCGTTGGAACCTTGAGTCGCTGAGTCGTTCACCCTTGAGTCGCTGAGTCGTTGGACCCTTGAGTCGCTGAGTCGTTGGACCCTTGAGTCGCTGAGTCGTTGGACCCTTGAGTCGCTGAGTCGTTGGACCCTTGAGTCGCTGATTCACCCTTGAGTCGCTGAGTCGTTCACCCTTGAGTCGCTGAGTCGTTGGACCCTTGAGTCGCTGAGTCGTTGGACCCTTGAGTCGCTGAGTCGTTGGACCCTTGAGTCGCTGAGTCGTAGACCCTTGAGTCGTTAGGTCGTATGACCCTTGAGTCGTTAGGTCGTTAGACCCTTAAGTCGTTAGGTCGTATGACCCTTGAGTCGTTAGGTCGTTAGACCCTTGAGTCCTTAGGTCGTTAGACCTCATTTTGTCTTCACTAGGTCGTACCGTTTTGGTCGGGGCGCTGCCCCGCACCCCGCCGGGGGCGCTGCCCCCTGGACCCCCGCGACCTGACCGGGCAGGTCGAACCCCGTAAGCGGTGGCGTTGCCCCCGCACCCCCACCTTGGGGGGTTGCCACCCCCCCTGGACCCCCCCTCCGTAGGGGATCTTATCTGAAAAACATTGAGCTGGTTTCCTTGGATTTTATTCACATCTCCGTATGTGATTTTTGTGACTGATTGTTTCTACAATTGCTTCTGTGTTTTGTCACTTTATAATATAAAGGTTTCAATACTAGTAGTAAATATCAAAACTCTTTTAACAAACAATTTCAACTCTATTTTTAATAACAAAGCTCTTTTCTTAAACCGTTTTCCAATCTATTAGTATATACAAACCTTTACCTCACTCGGATGAGAAATCTAATTAAACGACTTAGTAAAACAAGTGGTATGAAACGCTTGCGTTCACTTCGTCGGTTAATTCTTGGACTTGTTCGATTGAACCTCTTGTGACAATTTTATTAGTGAAGATTTACAGTTTGTTCGTAAATATTTAAGTTAAGCAAGTGGTTATGGGACATGAAGCTAAACTTCTATATTTACTAGCTTAGTGTAATTGACACTTCTCGTTGATCTTGATGATCGCTTTATGAATTAGACTAGCAATTGCCCGATGTCTCTTTCATTGCAAGGTTAGACTAGACACCACTTGTGTGATTCCATTCACACATACCTTTCTGCTTTTTGGTTAGTCTTGACCTCATTCTGTGTGATTCCACTCACACATGTGGGGTAGCTCCCCATGGTCTTCGGACCGTCATGTGATAGGCCTCTTTCCCTTTTTATGATTTCTGGATTTCTCGTGTTGATTTCTGGAATTTATGTCATTGACTTGTTATGAGTACAAGTTTAGGGTATGATGCCCTCTTCGAATCTTTGAGAAGATTCTTGTGATATTGATTATCTCTTATTGATTGATCTTCTGTTGATCATTATTTACATACTTATAGTGGTATGTCGTTATGGATGTTTATGTTTATGCCATATCTTTTATGTTATATCATGTCATCTGATATTTATAGCTAGACTGATCCGTTTATTATTTTCTTAAATAATACTCGGATCAGACCGAGATGTTACAGGTGCTTCTGCTTGACTTCTTCCCAGGGATTCATCACTCTGACTTTTGGCTAACTGTTTAGATTAGCAGTTTTTGTTGTATACACTTGAGATATAGACTCATAGTTGTATTCTTTTGTATAGCACGCGTTGCTATTCTTTTGTATTATCGTGGATCTTACTGACCACTACTCTGATGTACACTTTCATGTGTTAATTATATATTCATATCTTCTTCCGCCTTTGTGATATGGATATCTGTGACTGATTTGTGATATGATTATTTCTATGTTTGTTTCCGAAGATTATTTATAGCCACCGTGTGATAAGCAATTACATGGATGGTCGCTCCTCAACAGCCTTATTCTCCGTGCTAGTTGACAGCACTACTCCGGAGTGTTCTTGGCTAGCGTGGGTATAGAGGTGGGGCGTCACAACCATCTTCTTCACCGTGCACATGCACGGTGATCTTGGCCATCTCCGGCCACTACCCGGGCAACAAGCAGGTCAACGCTTGCACCTCGATCCACCCACGATCATCAGAACCCCACAAAAATCATCAAATCGAGCTTGAGTTTTCCAAACCGAAACCTGAAACAACTGCAACAGTTTAAACTTCAACCCCTAACCTGGAAATTGCCTATCCTCTCCCCTCCGACCATCGGAGGCTCTGCAACGCTGTCCAACTCCTCTTCGACACCCAAGCAGTCATCACCCCAAAAATCACTGCACTCGGTCCCATGCAGTCTCCCCACAGATCAAATCATTCAGTTCCTAAAAAATAGGTTTACAACCTTTCCCCTTTTACTACCCAGAAGAAAATAACACTGCACAAAAATCCCAATTCTAAAAATTGAAATTTTGGTTTTACAAATCACAACTTAATTTTAGCTTCAAATCTATGCACCTGAAACTAAGAAATATCAACTTGGATTTGTCTAATTTAGTTTACTTTGTTATTACCTTGTTCCAGTAAAACTACAGGTATCTTCTTTTTTTTCATTTCATCTTCAAAAAAAATCTTAATCTTATCATTTATGATATATTAAACATACATTGACCAATCTCTTGTATTATTAAAGATTTATAAAAAAACATTTAAGTTTTTCTTTTAAAACTTTAGACCTGTAACTTAGTAAATACTGTAAAAATCATAAAACAGTAAGCTTATATCCATATACTCAATACATATCATATTATAGGAACAAACATACATCATCATAACTATTCTTGAGTTTTAAACTAATGAGGTAAATCATACAAATCAACATGAAATCCAGGTAACACACATAAGTCATAATCAGGCAACATTTAATACTTAAAATTTTGAAAAGAAAAAGTTACTCACCTGTCATTTGAAAGACAGAGCACACATTTCAGAAAAGCTTTAGACAAACTTGAATTGCTTGCTGTGCTCTAGACTTGCATGCAGGCAACACATGCTTTGCTTGTTGATTTTGAACTTTTAGTGCTTGAATTGCAACTGCAGTTGCATGCAGTTTGAAAAGAACGGAGACAGAAGTGATTAAAACTCTTGTTTAAAGAATGCATGCAGGCTTTTGGAGTTTTGAACTTGAGGATTTGTGTACAAATTAGATAGAGATTTGCATGAAGATTATTCAAAACTTGAACCAGTTTCAGATTTAAATCATTATATGCCCAGATTCAAAGAATTTCAGAGGCTACTTAATTTGATTTTACAGAAGACTGCAAATTGGGTTTTGAATCTGGCTACAGGCCTTGCATATTGGACAGATTTTATACTTTGAAAATGATTTTACAAGGAAAAGAATTACAGGTTGAATTGAAGAGGAATTTGAGTATTGAAAAAGGAATCAAATTTTGAACATGATTTTGTTTTGAGCAATATAGTTACAGATTTGTTTTTAGCTGAGAAATTTTTTCTTAACTTTTGAAAAAAATGAACATTAGAAAAAATGAGGGTGAAGAAACATGCTTATATAAGATAAAAATGATTTATTAAAAATATAAAAGAAAAATAAAAATAAAAGACACTTGTTACACTAGCATTTTAATTCATTTACACTTGTCATAAACACAACTTAGTTTAATAACATGTGTCTTAAGTAATTTAATTTATTTGTTTTCATTTATTTTTAAGGTAATTGAAATCTTCTTTATTTATTAAACACATATAAAGTAGTTTCATAAACAAATGTATATGTATTTCTTTTTAATGAAATAAAACAATTTACCAAAAAATGAAAGCTTATTTATAAAATTTTAAATATGTTTATTCATTTGAATTTCAAAAAAGAATTCAAATTCAAATGCTATTTATACCTTTAAAAATTCCACTCAAAACTAATTTATCAACATATTTTCATTTTAAAATAATAATATTGTCTTTTTAAAACAAATCTACATTTATACATTTATCATTATTATTTGAAAATAACATATTTATCCAATTTAAATAATTTATAAAAGAAATTATAAATTACTTATCTTATTTAACTTATTTAAATGCATTAATGTTTTAATATATAAATGGTATTTTAAATTTTCAAATAATTCCAAATTATAATTATTAAGTTATATTTAAAAAGAAAATAAAATAAACCTTTGTTTATCTTATTGAAATTTAAACTATGTTTAAAATACAATTATACAATTTAAAATAATTTCTTTAAGTATTTTAAAACCAATTAGTTATTTTTAAAAAAATAAAAAAAAATCTTCAAATTATTAAAATGAATTTCAGAATTTAAAAAACAAAATTTTATTTGTTCATTAACCTAAAATCAAAACTTATCTATCTACAATATATATACATATATATTATAAATAGAAAGCAATTATTAGTTTTTAAAAGATAAAATTTACCAATTAAACATTTATTTAATTGGATTATTAAATCAAGTAAATTTTTATTGACAGAATTTATCAAAACAATTTAATTTTAAATACAAATTATTAAAATGATATTGCTAAAATTCTCGGGATATCACACCGACCATTTGTTGGAAATCCATTCATCCAATACGTGCCTTGTACGGTTTTGGTTGTAGAACCTGCCATTTACTTATGGTGGTCACCACTGTTTAGATGGTAGCTATAGTAGGCATGGTTCGAATATCTATGCTGGCTAAGATTTATATTCTACTTTCGAAATGTTTTCTACACTGTGCACTTAAATAATAATATCAAATAAATTTTCTCGTATCAAGCATGTTTGACTATCATAAGGAGAAATCTCTTCCAATTCTGCGTTTGCATGGTGTGTGCGATGGGAGGCCTTATGGTAGTTTCATTTTCTAAAAAGCATTGCGAATTTATTTTAAATTCTTTTGTTGTCTGTTTTAAAAGACCAACTATTTTTGTTACTCATACCAGTCACATGACTGACTCGGAGTTTATTGTTCCTTTCCTAAACTCTGGGTGCCCACAATTTTCCACACGTGCAGTCTAGAGTTGGGTTTTTCAAATAGTCAGGTTTAGTAGATTGTCTGGGGTTAGTCCAGTCTTTGGATCAGGATGAGACTTGCTTATCGTTGTGACACGTGATGTTGGTTCGAGCTAGCTTTGGATTAGAGCATTGGATTTGGAGATGCATTCCTTTGAAGTTATTATTCCGCTGCTTGTCTATTCCCTTTCCGCTGCTATTTCTTGTATCTTTGATAGTATTTATATTCAGTTGTATCATTCTATTGTATCATCATTGTATCTGGATATTGTATCAGGTGTGTATGATATTATTCATTTTCTTCCGTTGTGTTGTACTTAATGGTGTTATAAGCTTCGGCGACTCGAATTTGAAGTCGAATCTGCGGCATTCGAGTACGACGTGAAGTATAGTTATCGATTTTCGAACGCGAAAAATCCGTTCGTTAGATATATATACGTAAATACATCATAGATAAATAAATTACATGCGTAGCTCAATTCAAACAATTTACATCATAGAATATCACACAGCATCATACATCAGGGATATCAAATAATTTAACATTCACTAGAATCCAAATATTCATAAGTAAGATCAATTAGTCATCTGATTAATTTAAATCAGCTTAACCACTAATCCTAGTTAATTAACATTAATCAATTTCAAATCATTTTAATTAATTATCCTTTAATCATTTATTAATTAACCTTTAATGATAAATGAATCAACCTTTAATCATTAATTAATCAACCTTAATTAATGAATAAATCAACGTTTAGTTATTAAATAATTAACCTTAATTATTTAATGCCCTTTATTACATTGATTAATTAACCCTTAATTAATTGTCATTTAATTAATCATCTTTAATTAATTACAATAAGTGATTATCCTAATCACTTATATTAATAAATCACAAATTAATTTCATTGTGTAATTATCTTTTAACTACTTGATTAATCAACTTTAATAATTAATTAATTACTTTTAATTAAGTAATTATCTTTAAGTAGTAAATTAACTTTAATTACTTACGTTAAATAATCTTAATTAATTAATTATCCTGATTAATTGTCCAATAACTACTTCCATTAAGTAATTATTCTTTAATCACTTTCATTTAAGTAATTATCCTTAATTACTTTTATAAATTTATTTTACCATAATTTATTACATAAATTGATCATCCCATAATCGCTTACACTGATTAATTATCTTTTCACAAATAGTTTAATTTTAAACTCTTTTATGTTAATTAATAATCAAAACATTATTTAAGATAAACCATTTATCTTTTAAAATATTATTTAAATAATTCTAGAAAATTAAATTAACATATGAATTAACTTAAAATTCTTAAGTTAATTAAAACCATCATCTTTTATCTACTTAAACATTTAAATTTATTTTAAACAAACTTAAGAATTCATTTTAAAAATAAAGAATTGAAACACTTTAACTTAATTTATTTAAAATAATTATTTTAAAATTTTAACTAATTAATAAACTAGTATAAGACATTTATTATCAATTAAGAAAGTTTTTTAAACTTGAATAAATTTTAAAATTTGAAAAACTTGTTTAATTTTCAAAATCAAAATCTGTTTCAAAACATACTCGAGACACACTCGAGTATCAACCCGAGACAAAACCAAGAATTCCCAAGCCTATCCCCGCGTCCTTCCTTTCTTCTTCTTTTTAACTCTGTTTTATTTTAAAATTTTAAATTGTTGTATATATTAAATGCTTGCAAATGACCAGGAACAACACTCGAGCTAATCCAACGTTTTCCCAAGAGTAAACCCGAGACCACACCTTCTTCTTAAACTACCAAACTTCTGATATACCCTGGCACAGGTGCACAGGTGTAGTCGCACGGCAATGTTCTGATCAACGCTGCTACCTCCCGTTTATTAACATTGACCTTCCTTACGAGCTCGAATACGCAGAACCTTGAAACTCTAACGAATTTGAAATCGAGTAATCTTGGCAACCATCTAGAACAGACAGTTCATCCTAGAACCCCTTCATATGACAATCTCCGGCCACCAGACGACCCAACATTCCGACTAAAGCTTCTCCACGAAACCACGCATCAACTCCCCCACATGCGATCGATTCCGATCCATCCTAGTCAACGAATTTACCTCGTCTACCACTTCGACTAGACAAGTACCTTAATCCCTAAATCGATGAACGTTTACCACCACGTCCATCTATAACAACTCTGCTTATTTTTTCCATGATCACCATCCTTCAACTATATTCGACAACAAGCACGACCTTCAGTTCGTCATTGATCACCAGAAATTAAGGAAAAGACCAAAACAAATCAACTCGCAAATGCATGTGATTTCCGAACTAAAAAATTATGATTTTATTTTTAAAATTCTTGTTTTATGAACGCGAGCACGATCACGCAATCAAAACCCAAGTTTTTATCAACTAAATTTTTGACGAAATTTGATTTTTTATATATTCATCTATTTTCCTGTAACACATTCATTTTTTTGTGCTTAAAAGTATTTTTATAATTTTAATCTTGCAAATTCAAGCATATATTGTTTAGACATCAAAACCTATAAGTGAATGAAAAAAAATGAGATTTTGAATTTTGAACTACATTTTAAACCCTCTAAATTTGAACAGAGGCTTGAGTGCCAATACAGACATGCATATCAATTCTATATATATATAAACACATGCAGGCATATATACAAAATCATTTAGCATATAACCAATCCAAACACCAAAATATAACAGGTTTAAGTGGTTTTCTCACCTGAATTTAGGGAGAACAAAGAACAGAACCCTTGGTTTTATCTGATTTTGAGTTTTTAAAATCTGAAAGCTGGAACACTTTGATTGAATTTGACCTGCCAATTTGTTTTGACATCCTTCAGGATTGAGTTGTTTGTTGTCGAATTTAATTTGCTAGCTTTTTATATTAGAAATTATTTGGTATGAAACCTGTTTGTTGATGTTTAACTGGACTTGCTTGGTTGCTTCCAGATTTGAAAATCTTTTGAGTTGAGATCTTGCTCAGATTTACTTCGATTTTAAACTGAATCCATATATTGTTTGATCTAAGATGATCAGATCTATAATTCATATTGAAGCTTGAAATTATTTTCTTTTTAGCTTACAAATTTTCAAGCTGAAGCTATTTGGTTTGAGTTTACAGGTTGCAACTTGATTTTTTTTCTCTTTTGTTTTGATCTGATTTTGGGTTTAATTTTGAAAGATGATGAAGAACTCAAAGAAGAGGATGAGAAATTCTAAACTGAGAACAATAACCAGGTTTTCTTCTCTATAACAAAATGTTTATAAATTCATACTGAAAGAAAAGAAAAATATTTTGCCACATATTAATTGAACTATCACATGTAATTCCATATATCTATTTCTTTTACACTTGTTAATGCATGAATTTAAAATTTTACAAATGTCATAAACAAGAAAATTTATGTTTAAATCCTTTAATTTATTTAATTTATAAATTTTTGTTTTAAATCCCTACTTTATTTTAATTTTTATGTTTAACCCTTTTCATTTTCTAATATGTATTTATGTTTTTCTATAATTATTTTATGCATTTCCTTATATATATATTTATAAATTTTTAAAGAAATTGATTTTAAAACCTAATTATACTTGAATAAATAAACATACATATATATATATCAAAAATATAGAATTTAGCTTTAAACAATCTTTTAAAAAACTTTCAAAATATAAATTTAAGAATATATATTACATATATATACTATAGTCAGAAAAAAATTATTAATTTTATAAAGTTTTTAAATCCAACTTTATTTTTAAAATATTTATTTTTGAATTTTAAATTCGAAATTCCATTTATAAATTCTATAAAACAAATACATATTCTTATTTAATTTGAAAATTTCAAATTAATTCACAATTTAATCCAAAATTTATATTTAAATTACCCATTTAAATTTAACTCAAAAACGGGATCGTTACAGATTCCCCCTTAAGAAAATTTCGTCCCTGAAATTTACTAGACAGGGAGACAACAAAAAATAGATGGACACACAAAGAAATTGTTTACCAGATCAAACTGAACATTTATTCTACATTTGGCTTACCAAATCAGAGTATCATCAATAACCATGAGAACGAACTCATTCAATACTACACAAGATACTCGGGTCATCCGATCTACGAAATATGCAGGGGCATTGGTTAGTCCGAAGGAATAACTAACCATCCGTAGATACATCTGGACCCCAAAGATAGACAAATGGATACAATTTAATTTAGCTTCATGTTTTATTTACCAATTCACTCAAAATAGAATTTCAAATTTATTAAAGTTTAAAACGAAAATATGATAGAAACTGCTGAAATGAATACGAAATAGGAATTAGAAACCTTTCTACAACGAACCGTTGGGGCACCACAACACCAAAGTTTCTTCTTAGAGCTGCCAGGAAAGCGTCAAAGAATTAAAATCGGATGATCAAAGGAGATTGAGAAGAATTATTTCCTTGTTGTTGTAGGGTATTGACCATTTGTAGTGATACACCCCTGTCCCTTATCTCGTCCACTTCATGCACTCATACTCACTATCAATGTATAGTAAGAGAATTTACTGAGGCATACGGATAAGATATCTTAGGGATATACTCATTCTAGGGTATTTGTAACCCTATCTCTAATGAGTTACCTAATGTGTTATACTCCTGAGCTAAAGTTCAACCTTCGGCTCTTATACTAATTTGTCACGACCCAGATTTCAGCGTCCGAATATCGACATCCATACTTCACTCGTATTCGAATGCCGCGGATTCAACCATTGAAATTCGATTCGCGCCGAAGCTTATAACACATTAAGTACAACAACACAGTGGAAGAAAAATGAAATTTTATTGATATACAATATTTGACACAACACATTGATACAAATGATATCAACATTAGAGATACAAGATAACAGTGGAAGAAATAACTCCAACATGATCTCCAAGGGAGAGAGTGAATCCACAAGCTGCAACTCTAATGCCAAAGCTCAAAAGACTCCAAGCTCCATATCGAAACCGAGAACCACCATCACATTGTATTAAGAAAGGTCGGTCATGAATGCGATCGCCAAAATCCAAAGACTCCAAAGAATTCCAAATTATAAGCTGAAGGCTACCGAATCTATATCTACTAGCTGATTATCTGAAAATCTGACTCTAGGCTGCCCGTGTAGAAAACTGTGGGCACCTAGAGTTTAGAAAGGGAACAATAAACTTCAGGTCAGTCATAGGACTAGTGTGAGAAAACGAAAATAGTTTTTTTTCATAAAAGAAAACAAAAGAAATTAAAAGAAATCCGCAATGTTTTTTTGGAAAATAAACTACCATAAGGCCTCCCGCCACACACACAATGCAAACGCACAATTGGAGGAGATTTCTCCTTATGATAGTCAAACATGCTTGATACACGAAAATCCTTTTGATATTATTATTAGTTCATAGTGCAGAAAACATTTCGAAAGTATAATACTAATCTTAGCCAGCATACAACCATTATTGTATACCTACTATAGCTACCATGTTCAATAGCAGGTTACCACCACATTCCATGGCAGGTTATACAACTAAAACCGTACAGGGCGCTTATTGTTTCTTTGGATTTCCAACAAATGGTCAGGCTTAGGAACTTCCTAGGCCACATGGGTACGCCTTTGGAGGGACGTCTCGAGAACTTAGCCAGCTCTCTGCCAGCACAAGGCCGGGTTACTTCTGTAATTAGGTAACTACTACACGAGTATGCCATCCCTCGATCGTTACCGACCTTTATTCCAGCGCTCAACACCAACAACCACAAAGTAATAAATTTGCGGTAACCACATAGGTTAAATATCTGGGCTCCATACATGAAACCACCTTTTTCTAGAAGGAAATGGATATACCCTAAAGGGCACGACCCTCATAACCTTGCTGCATTCTTCCTATTTCGACCATTTTCGGGTTATGAGGTCTAACGAGGCCCCGTCCACAAACTACGCTTTACACAAAAGTCATGCTTTGATCAACAAATGATCAGCAGCACTTCGTATGCCACATTACCAAATTAGGAATGTGTCAATAGTTATCATCAACGACATAACCTTTGAGCTTGTACCTCTCAAAGAAGGGTGTTAAGCTAAGAGAATAAATTCTCCGCCACCAAATAGAAATATATTTGATAGAAACTAGCTTTACATCTCAAAGTGTAATGTCAGACATACATCCATACAAGTCTGTTCTGGGCTCGAACAGAACCGAAGGCACTTCAAAGAAGTCCTTGCAATCCGGGTATTCACAATCCCGATCGGACTCCCCATCACATATGGAGATCTCCATACCGGCGCGATTCAATGTAGAGACATTCGATGGGTAATCCTTTCATTCTCGAAAATACCCGGTCTGCACCACCGGTCTTCAAATGCTATTCATTTCGTCGTATCATTATTCATAATGGGTTATATGACATAAAGTCCTCTCCCGGCTAAACCGAGTAATCACTTAATTTTAAAACCGTATGGATATTGGGATCTTAGTTAAGTCATAACTTTTAATTCCCAAAATCTTTTCCTTTAAATGGTTTAAAAAAATTTCACTTTTAATCTTTTAAACAAAAACATTCACTTCACTTTGAAAACAAAGTTCACCAATCTTTCACAAAGATTCTTTCATAACGTTAAAAACTATTTAAAATTCAAATCACACAGCTTGAAATGCTTTCAACAGAAACTGGAAATCCTTTTGTTATATGAAAGCCATTATCATTTAAAAACAAATGCTTTTCGTTTTAGCAAAATCCGATCAAATATGCACAAATTTTAGCTTTTAAAGTATAAACTTGGGTTAAATTTGAATTCCCAAAATATTACATTCAATATACTTCAAAATGGTTAAAAATCCATATATATATATTATATAACTTGTGTAACCCCTTCAAACCAAATTTCCAAAACAAATTCAAAACTTAAACAAACCGCATTATATTCAAACTAAATTTAAATTTCAAAACGTCCCTTTCAAAAGCTTTCCATATTAAACCTAATTTCATTTCCAAAATCATCTGGATTCAAAATTCAATCTTTAAAACTATTTCAAAATATTAAATTCAAATATCTGTGGCTTAACCAATTTCCTCATGCAAATCCATAATTGTGTGTATGGTGTAGTCCTGGGGTTTTACAATAGTGCAACATCATCAATCATTACAGATTCAAGCATAGCAATATCGATAAGCGGTATAATCTATAACGCTGATCTTCCATTCACAGATTCACAAATATATACGTAAATGCATCATAGATAAATAAATTACACACACAACTCAATTCAAACAATTTACATCACTGAATATGACACAGCATCAAACACTAGGGATATCAAATAATCAACATTCAATAGAATCCAAATATTCATAAGTAAGATCAATTAGTCACCTGATTAATTTGAATCAGATTAATCACAAATCCCGGTTAATTAACATTAATTAATTACAAACCATTTTAATTAACTATCCTTTAATCATTTATTAATTAACCTTTAATGATAAATTAATCAAACTTTAATCATTAGTTAATCAACCTTAATTAATGAATAAACCAACCTTTAATCATTAAATAATTAACCTTAATTATTTAATTATCCTTAATTACATTGATTAATTAACCCTTAATTAATTGTCATTTAATTAATCATCTTTAATTAATTACAATAAGTGATTATCCTAATCACTTATATTAATAAATCACAAATTAATTTCATTGTGTAATTATCTTTTAATTACTTGCTTAATCAACTTTAATCATTAATTAATTACTTTTAATTAAGTAATTATCTTTAAGTAGTAAATTACTTTTAATTACTTACGTTAATTAATATTAATTAATTAATTATCCTGATTAATTATCCAATAACTACTTCAGTTAAGTAATTATTCTTTAATCACTTTCATTTAAGTAATTATCCTTAATTACTTTTATAAATATATTTTACCACAATTTATTACATAAATCGATTATCCCATCATCACTTACACTGATTAATTAGCTTTTAACAAATAGTTTAATTTTAAACCCTTTTAAGTTAATTAATAATCAAAACATTATTTAAGGTAAACCATTTATCTTTTAAAATATTATTTAAATAATTCTAGAAGATTAAATTAACATATGAATTTACTTAAAAAATTTAAGTTAATTAAAACCATCATCTTTTAACTACTTAAACATTTAAATTTATTTTAAACAAACTTAAGAATTCATTTTAAAAATAAAGAATTAAAACACTTTAACTTAATTTATTTAAAATAATTATTTTAAAATTTTAACTAATTAACAAACTAGTGTAAAACATTTATTATCAATTAAGAAAGTGTTTTAAACTTGAATAAATTTTAAAATTTGAAAAAATTGTTTAATTTTCAAAGTCAAAATCTATTTCAAAACATACTCGAGACGCACTCGAGTATCAACCAGAGACAAAACCAAGAATTCCCGAGCCTATCCCCGCATCCTTCCTTTCTTCTTTTTAACTCTGTTTTATTTTAAAATTTTAAAATTCCTATATATATTAAATTCTTACAACTAACCTGGAACAACATTCGAGCTACACCAACGTTTTCCCGAGAGTAAATCCGAGACCACACCTTCTTCTTAAACAACCATACTTCTGATATACCCTGACACCGGTGCACGTGTACAGTCGCACGGCAATGCTCTGATCAATGCTGCTACCTCCAGTTTATCAAAAATGACCTTGCTGACGTGCTTGAACACTCAGAACCTCGAAACTCTGACGAATTTGAAATCGAGTAATCTTGGCAACCATCTGGAATGGAAAGTTTATCCAAGAACCCCTTTATATGACCATCTCTGACCACCAGACGACCCAACATTCCGACTAAAGCTTCTCTATGAAACCACGCATCAACTCCTACACATGCGATCGATTCCTATCCACCCTAGTCAACGAATTTACCTCATCTACCACTTCGACCAGACCAGTATCTTAAACCCTATATCGATGAACGCAGACCACCACGTCCATGTATAACAACTCCGCTCATTTTTTCCATAATCACCATCCTTCAAACTATATTCAACAACAAGCACGACCTTCAGTTCGTCATTAATCACTAGAAATTAACGAAAAAACAAAACAAATCAACACGCAAATGCACGTGATTCCGAACTTAGAAATTATGATTTTATTTTTAAAATTCATGTTTTATGAAGGCGAGTAGGATCACGCAATCAAAACCCAAGATTTTATCAACTAAATTTTTTACAAAATTTGATTTTTTTTCTGTGTTCATCTATTTTCCTATAACCTATTCATTTTTTTATACTTAAAAGTATTTTTATAATTTTAATCTTGCAAATTCAAGCTATATTATTTAGACATCAAAATCTATAAGTAATAAAAAATGGGATTTTGAATTTTAAACTACATTTTAAAACCTGTAAATTTGAACAGAGGCTTGAGTGCCAGTACACAAACTTGCACATCAATTCTATACATATATAAACACATGCAGGCATATGTACACAATCATTCAGCATATAACCAATCCAAACACCAAAATATATAAGAGGTTTAAGTGGTTTGCTCACCTGAATTTGGGGAAAACAGAGAACAGAGACCCTGGGTTATATCTATTTTGAGTTTTAAAATCTGAAAGCTGGAACACTTTGATTGAATTTGACCTACCACTTTGTTTTGACATCCTTCGGGTTTGAATTGTTTGTCGTTAAATTTGATTTGCTAGCTTCTCATATTTGAAATTATTTGGTCTGAAACCTGTTTGCTGATGTCGAACTGGACTTGCTTGATTGCTTCCAGATTTGAAAATCTTTTGAGTTGAGATCTTGCTCAGATTTACTTTGATTTTAAACTGAATCCATATATTTTTCTATCTGAGATGATCAGATCTATAATTTAGGTTGAAGCTTGAATTTATTTTCTTTTTAGCTTACAGATTTTCGAACTGAAGCTGTTGTGATTGAATTTACAGGTTGCAACTTGATTTTTTTCTCTTTTCTTTTGATCTGATTTTGGATCTAATTTTGAAAGATAATGAAGAACTCAGAGAAGAGGATGAGAAGTTCTAAACTGAGAATAATAACCACGTTTTCTTCCCCGTAACAAAATGTTTATAAATTCATATTGAAAGAAGAAAAAAATTAATTTTGCAACATGTTAATTGAACTAACACATGTAATTCCATATATCTATTTCTTTTAACCTTGTTAATGCATGAATTTAAAACTTTACAAATGTCATAAACAAGAAAATTTATGTTTAAATCCATTACTTTCTTTAATTTTTAAATTTTGTTTTAAATCCCTACTTTATTTCAATTTTTATATTTAATCCTTTTCATTTTCTGATATATATTTATGTTTTTCTATAATTATGTTATGCATTTCCTTATATATATATATATATATATATATATATAACTTTTTAAAGAAACTGATTTTAAAACCTAATTATACTTGAATAAATAAACATACATATACGTATATATTAAAAATATAGAATTTAGCTTTAAACAATCTTTTGAAAACTTTCAAAATATAACTTTAAAAATATGTATTACATATATATTATAGTTGGAAAACAAATTTTATTAATTTTATTAAGTTTTTAAATCCAACTTTATTTTTGAAATATTTATTTTTGAATTTTAAATTCCATATTCCATTTATAACCTCTATAAAACAAATACATATTCTTATTTAATCTGAAAAATTCAAATTAATTCACAATAATCCAAAATTAATATTTAAGTTACCATTTAAATTTAACTCAAAACCGGGATCGTTACACTTATGTATTATCTATTTATTTCTAAAATAAATGGGGTTAAATTTAAATTAACCTAAAATTCATCAATTGGTTTTGGAGCATCCGGTAAGTGGGAGATTATATGAGATGACTCGAACCCATAACCACTTCAAAACTATATACATGATCTATGCCTTGGAAGTGGTTGTGAAGTGAAATGTTACAGAATTGAACGTCTATCTTAAGGTTAAGTCCAAGGGAGAAGTCCACAATAACATTTCAAACGATCATATGGTGTCGAACTGTTTACCTTGAAGAGTATTCCAAGAGAGAGGACAATATTAGCATTCATCGAGGACTTATGTAAGAATCTATGTGGAGATTCAATGTCTTTTCAAGATGCTCGAATCCATGTAGCGATTTGTAATCTGTTCGAGATGATGGAATCCATTTGAGGATTCGTGTTCTGTTCAAATAATGAAGACTCGTGTGAGAGATGTTGAATGTAGCCTCAACATTGGTAAATAACTAAAACCAGAGTCGGGTGCCTAGCCGTAAAGGGTCTAGCGAGCTCAAATAGGGTATATCAAATCCAAATCTAGAGATGTTATCGATATTGCTAGCGAGAGTTGATGATATTCGGTTAACGTCTCGGCATTAACCCGCTATAGCTTATATAATTTATCTACAGATATATGACACTTGGAAGGATATCTTTGATTCTTATATAGAAGGACAGTTCTCGATGTACTAAGGGCTCCTCCATGGAAACCCTACATAATTATGTGAACGTGCCTTAGCGGTATTGATTGTACACCTATTATTGTTGTAGTGTACATGTGGCATAGCTATTTGATATGACTTACATTCTACACCCTAAACATTATCCATTATATTGAAGTATATACTTGATAGTTGGTTGGCTCTTTTAAAGGGATAACTGTTATGGTACTCCATACGGTCTCAAAAGGTGTTGCTATATGTCACACATATTTCTTGAGTTTCTCACACTAGACTTATGTCCGATTTATGGTTTTATATTTTCCTTATTTCCATGGGTGCTCTTTCGAGTGGTCTGAGAAAGGTAGGTTTTCATTAATGTTCTTTGGAGCTTCTGGAGATGAGTTGGACGCTTTCATACACCTACCATAGTATTCTTATGTCCGCTGCATTACTATATTGTATATATCAGCATATTTAAGGACATGTTGTTACAACTGTCCAGGCTGACGATAGTACTTATGATCGTAACTCTGGGATGCCATGTATCTTAAATTAATATTTTGTACTATCTTTTGATATTATATGTTATCATTCCATTACGAGATTCTGATGTTGTGTTCTCCTCTTCCTTATTATATTTCCTTTTCTTTTATTTTACCCTAACAATTCATATTTTCAGTACTTGAGTGCTCGGTACATGAATACCATGGATGTATTAGTATCGACATTTAAGGTTGAAAAAGCGATTATTATAGGATATCAATACATCCTTTGAGTCTAGCGTGCATAATGCTATCCAAATGTTGAGTAGTGTGATACTCATCGCTGCTAGGGGCATCAATGGGGGTTATATAGTTATAGTTATAGTTATTAGATAACCATGGAATGACTCATTCGAGAGTTTCTTATTGGTCAATAAAAACTAAGGTCAAACAAGAAATTTCAAAGTGACAATATTATATAGTTCTCATAACTTGGTAATACCGTTGAACTTCAAAGTGGAAAATTTACTTTGATTATGGTTAAATCATGACATAACGTCCACTGAACGGCTATAGTTGGGTTTGAGTTGAAGCATTAGAACTGAAACACTATTCAATAGAGAATTCATCTCCTCAGTTTTATGAGGTTAGTACCACAGTCAATTGTAGTCAACTCAAAGTCAAAATCTGTGATCAGAGTAGTGCGATTAATAATAAATGTTATTTTGAACCAAGAACTTGTTTATGTACTAACCAAGTTGAACGTGGATTATATTGACATTTTTACCGTAACAAAATTCATGAGTCTTAAAGTGATATAGTGATGACAAAAAGAATTATTGTAAATAATCTTTAATAATTGATACCACTTAAATGTGATTATGCCAAAAAGGTCTGTAAGCAACAAATTCAGTCAAACTGTCATAAAATAGCTAAAGTAATGTATGAGTGTTAATATTTTAATTATTTAATTTTAATTATTGACTAAATTGACACCTTAGAGTCACGCAACCGTAACTTTGAATCCTTCAAAAAGTCACATGATTTATTTAATTTATAAAATATTGTAAATTAATTAATATTTGAAAAATATTTACTATTTTTTAATCAATTTGATGTTTTGGTGTTGTTAGTAATTATTTGAATGTATATATAAAAGTTATATATGCTCATATCGATATACGATATTGGTATATATTTAAACAAGTTTTAAATACAGTTAATTCTCTATAAGCTTTTGGAAATAATTACCCATGTGATGGAATAATGTGATCTGCTATGTTAAAGAGAGAAGAAAGGATATGAATGAAGGTTTGATTGAAAATTAATTGGGAATTAAAAGTGGAAACTTTAAAGAGAGTTGAGAAAGTCTTTTATTTATTCTCCCATTAAGACAAATCCTATCATTCATTTTCTTTCATGAGTTCATTTTTCTTTCATTCACTTTTTTTTCTCTCTTCCTAACCTTCCATGGTAAAAAAATCAAATGAGATATTTTCAAATTTTTGTAACCTTCAAATTAATGCAAACATCAAATAAAATAAAGCTAAGTAGTTCATTCTTCTCTTACAAAGCTAGGCATATATCTACTTAAGATCTAAGAAGAAATCTCCAATCAAAGTGTTACAAAGCGAAAGACTTTTCAGTTTGGGTCCAGGATGATCCACCTTTCAAAGATGCGATCAACGGCAATATCTTTATGGAATATGCCTTGTTTTACATTTTAAATTCATATATATATATATATATAATTTGTGGGATAATTGTAACACGATTCCATGTTCGCACATATTGTCTGATCCTTTTATCTATGGTTAATTTATTATTTCGTTCACTAAGTAATATTAAATTATAAATCTTTTTTTTTACATTATTTTGTTTTTTGCATTATGTGTGTGTGTGTGTGCACGCGTGTGTTTTTTAATCTTAAAGTTATTAAATATCTCAAAATCATTGTTTCTAATTTGAATTCCAAATCTAAAATTCAATATGATATTTTACAAAATGGTTTGATTCTATATCCATGGTTGAATTAAAACTTAACATATACAATAAAATATTTCAAATAGCCTAATAAATGGTATTTATGATTCGTTTTGAATTTAATGTTTCAAAACATTCATCATTTAGAACGTTAGTTTACCGTATGTATAAATATAAAGTTGTAATTACAAGCATTTGAACGTTATATTTGGATCTAATAAATGATAATAATGAAGAGATGAATAAACAAAGCTTTTCTTATAAATTATTTACCAATCAAAGTTATAGTTTTACTAATATTGAATTTCAAATCTAAAGTTTTGAATTTGTCAAATATATAAATAAAAACTTTTGACTAAAGGCTTCATATATACATATACATAAATTTATTTATTTTAAGTAGTCAAAGAGGCATCTGAATTATTAGACTTGGATCTCATAAACGCTAATAAAGGAAGGAGTAAATTAAGGATCGTTTATCCCTTGAGTACCTTCAATTTAAAACTAAGACATGCTTCCAATTTTATACCTTAACATATATAATTGAATGCATACATATATTTAAATTATAGTTTTGAGACAATGGATGCATATAGGATGAAGAATGTATATGCTATGGATGTAAATCCCAACATCTATATATGTACACGTTAACTATGCACATTATATTCTATGTTGCAGATTTAGAAAATTAAATAAAATTGGATCTTATTTGAAGTGATAATATCGGATTTAATGAACTCATTTAGACCTAGTAGGCCCAATAAAGATATAAATAAGATTAATTTTTAAATCTACTTATTTTACTCACAACGGCCTGGTTTCTTCACTTACAGTATAGCTTATATGGTTAAGAATAGGATTTTCCTGGATGATTTGTAAGCAATCGAGCACGTGTTCACTAATGTGCTTCAACAGAGTCTATTTAAGCTTTATGTTTAAAAAGTTTACATTTTACCGAGGTTTGAGTTCAGACCAGGGCATCATACAATAATATTTGTCACATATTTTTGAACTTAACTAAATCAAGTTAATTAATGTCATAAGTTAAAATAGAGAAATTAAAATACATGTTATATTATTTATTATTGTTTTAATTATTTATTTGAAGCCTTCCAATTAATAAAAAAGTATACATACAATTTTATCAAATAAATAGGATAGACCTAATATTATATATTAACCATATATGTGGGGCCGACCATAATAGTCAAGAGTAGTTTTAGTTTAGTTTTAATTAATGCTTGGTATATCAAGGAGTAAGAGAAGGAGAGGAAGTGGATATATTTTCTAACCATTTGGAGGCTACACATACCACCTTATCGCAAAGCTCTAATCTCCATTAGAGAAGTTGAATCTCATAGTTCAGCCTTGCAAACTAAACTGGAAAAGAAAGGAGGAAGACTCCAAGGAGGAAATAGCTCACAATACAACATATAGTCAACCAGTTAGATCAAAATAAATAATTTAAGTCCACTTAAATTTAGTTTATAGTATCTTTTATTGTATTTCATCCATAACAAGAAAAATCGATTTGTTTACATAAACATACATACATATATATATATATATATATTAAAACACATACACATATGTATATGATACAAACTAAATAATACATGAGTTAGTTAAATAGTATTATATATATTAGATTCCATTTTGTCAATGACCATTAGCTCAAGTGGTAAGTGGAATGACACTTTAGGTTGAGACCTTGGAGATCATGAGCCCGAGACATCAAAATGAGTACTCTGCTTAAATAAAGTACCACTCTTACTATAAAAAAAAAAGATTTCACATTCAATCATAATATTATCTATATTTTTTTAATATGTAAAAGCATATATTTATTTTTAATATTTATACACGTATACTATTTTTTAATATGTCGTATTCAAGATAAAATTCAAAATTCACTCAAAAAAGGATTTTTTGGGGCTAGATATCATATACATAAATTATATGTATTTAATAACTAATTAATTATTTGAAGAAGTAAATTAAGTATTAGTCTAAAGTTTGAATTTAAAATACATATTTCTAGATATATACACACGCACACACATATGTGCGCGTGTGCATGCGTGCACACTTATTGTAACAATCCAAATTCCAGTGGTCTGGATTTTTCGCAAAAATGCTAAAAACGAAGCCCACTAAAGCCCGAGTTGGGTATCTGGTATCCTGCAAATAGGCAAGAAAAAATATCGGAGCTCAATAATTTATTTCACAGCGGGATTGACTAAAATGTAATAGTAAGTAAATACTCGCCCAAATAAGAACGCTTTCTAAGCAAGTGTCAAAAAGCTGAGAAGTCTCTGCCATCTACCTAACTTGTAGGATGTTATGAGGAGAGGGGTCAGAACAAAAGTTCTGTGAATGAATAAATTATATACTTCTAGGCTTAATTCTACAAATATCGTTTTACTTCCATTTACACTTTTATTAGGTTCATTAGGTAACAATACTTTCGCCTCTGTTCGTGAATCGTGCTCATCTACTCCATGGTATATTAAAACCTAATAACTAATATATACGTATATGTAGCTATATGCTCAATGACCATGTTAGGTACCACCCATGGTACCTTCCGTATCCTCCTCGAAAAGGGCTCCATCATCTTGCTTCGAGAGTGTTGCGTAACTACATCTGTAAAGGACTGGTTCGTAAGACCCACAATACAGATGCTCCATCGTATTGCTCCACGAGCGTCTCGTAGCTACATATGTAAAGGATTTCTTCGTAAGGCCTATAATATAGATACTCCACTACTTACTATGAAAACGTAAATCGCGTCCGCACTAATCTATGCCAGTGCTCGTACATCCATAATGTACCACCTAATGCGTACATTGAGAACTACGTAATCGTTCTGTCTACTATTTGAATCCCGCTAACAAGGTCTACCTCGTACGGAATTTAGTCGGGGATTTTCTATATCTGTAAAGGACTGCTTCGTTAGGCCTACAATATAGATATTGTAGTTGGTCTGTTATTTCTCATCGTGGCTATAGCCCCATGCAGCCACCCCTCAACTAACTGAAAGACTTCTAAACAGTTAAGTGGCTGTGCCCAACTACAAACAATCTAACATTCAATTGGTGGTGACTCTCACCCAATGTCTCGATAGGGAAAGAATCATTGGTATGTTGGTTTAACTCAAGTCTTTCCCGAACTTGTTCTTGGTCTTGATTCTGGCCGATATCCGCATGCGACTATCGTCAAACTTACTTGCAATTACTAGACATACGAATAACCTACTCCGAACACCAAGCCCTTCTGACTGCCTACAAAGGACTGCTTCGTTAGGCCTACAATGCAAATGCAGTCAAGGCATACTCTCTTGATGGAACACCAACAGACCTGCCTTCGAGGGTGTAGCTTCATTAGGCCTACCCAGAGGGTCATCCTAGAGTATCATCACGTCCTTTTGAAGTCTCGTACTTCCTTGAAGCACAAAAATACTAAGTTGGACATGCTTCTACATTTTTGAAATTCATGATAAACTGCTTGTTAGACGCTTCATCCTTTGGGCTGCTCCAAACCCATCTCAATTCTTTTATTAGACCCTAAGTCTAATCTTTTAATTTGCGTTTAGTTTACTTTCTTATTCCGTTGGCTACTTATTTAGCCTAGTTAGCATATTCTTGTTGTGGTCTCACCTCTATCTATTGTGAGATTTTCATTTATTTAATAGAGAATGCTGTTGGTATGAGCCACATTCATTATCTTACTTATTTAACTTAATATAAATCTTAGGCTCATGAAAATAAGCCTCTTTTATCATTTCTTCTTTATTTGCTTATTGACTAAATATAAATTATTTAAATAAGCTTCTACCATTATTCTTTCCCATTAA
Organism: Allium cepa; assembly: GCA_030765085.1. Lineage (NCBI taxonomy): Eukaryota > Viridiplantae > Streptophyta > Magnoliopsida > Asparagales > Amaryllidaceae > Allium > Allium cepa. Next base: position 346,446,625 of record CM060938.1, read on the forward strand.
TTTATTCAAAGTCTCAAAATAAGCTTTTCCATCCGTATTACTTAATTATAACCTATGTTATAATTCTACCTGTAATTGTCATTTTCTCTTCTTTTATAGTCCGTACATAAATCCAGCATTTCCTTTCTTTTCTAATCTTCTTTCTTTTATTGTGATGTAGAATATTCTTTTATTCCCTTATATTATACAATTCACTTATCATAATAACTATCTTTTTAAATAGTCTACGCAATGAATGCAGACCTAGGTTCACTATCGTTTGCAGCTTTGAGTTCTTATCTTATAATTTACTTGATTCATGTCGTACTTTGCTTTATTATCTTCTATTCTGGGAAATAATTCTATTTTATTTAGTTGGTTATGAATACTATATTTAAAAAATCATTTTCATATTTTTAATATTAAATAATACTATAAACAATAATCCATAACTGCTGGATATTTCTTTTACTAACTTGGAATAGTGTAAAATAAGTGGTTTCTCTATTTTACACTAATTCTCTTTTTCTTTCTTTTATTCTAGCAATTACATTCATTGTTTTCCTTTAAATATTAAATTACAGAAATGTATCCTATTTTTTAAACTAACCAATTAACCTTTTAGTTATTCCCAAATCTAGTTATTAGATTAATCAATTTTTCTCATTTTAACGTAACTTATTACAGTAATTTCATTCCTCAAACTTTTAATACTTTACATCTTATTTCCTTTATTTCGGTATTCTTAATTATTTAATCCATATTCACACTTAATCTATTTTAATCCATACGCAAAGAAAGAGGAGAAAATAGAGGAGGAACGACGCTTGCATAGATCTCTAAAACGTAGAAACATATGTAAATAAGTAATAATACTGTAAATAAAATGTAAATTCCTTATAGTTCAGCGTAACTTAATTAATAGGATTAATTATTGAATAAAATTATCTAAACGGGAATTTAACGATAATATATTTTAAACTTAAAATAAATATAAATAAATCCACTCACTTGTCATCCTTAGCTTTTCCTGTGCTCGGCTTGGTTCCATGGTCTTTCTAGATCCCCTCCAAGATGCATATATTAAAATTTAGAAGATCTTCTCCCTAGAAATATTTCATTTTTAGGGTCCAGCCTTTTGGCCAAGAACCCAAAGAAATATTTTCTATTTAGGGTTCAGCCTTATGCCAAGAATCCATTAGGAGAAAATCTAATTATGAGAAAAGAGTTGGGCCTAGAGTTCTATTTATAGGAAAGCTTGGGGATTTCGGACCGTTGGATTCTTGGATTGAATTGGAGCCACCAAGTCATAGGGCGATCTGGACCCATCGGATTGACGAACGTATGGCTCGGATCGCTTAAAAACAAGAAAATTCATCACTGCGTGTACCTGGACGAAGCTTCGTCCAGGTCGCTACGCGTGTCGACCGGGCGGTCAACCGCCCAAAGCCACTGGTCGACCGTGCAGTCGACCGTTGGGCTAATTGGGTCGACCTTTTTGTCAATCCATACACGTATATTTTATTTTATTATTTTTTTCTTTCTGTTACTCGTTCTCATTTCGTTCCTAACTTCTTCATATTCGCTCGGATTTTTGACAAGTTATATATGGAGACTGATCAGAAAACCCCCCAGACGCAATGGTACAAGTTCCAAAGCCATATTCTAATAATTCCAAAAATATTTATTTTCATTGCTTATCGTTTATTCATCAGTTTTTAACTATATAAAAATGTGGGGTGTTACATTCTCCCATCCTTAGGAAATTTCATCTCCGAAATTTGACAAAGATAAAATTTACGTAATCCTTCTCATTAATTACAACCATTTTGTGTACATCCAATTTTGCAACAGTCTGTGCTTTTGTGCAAAAGTGTTACTCCATACAAAATATATGCATGTACATGAATTTCTAAGCGGTACCTCCTATATGAATGCTTTTTACTTTAAAAATTCCTTTTAAAACATAATGCACACATCCTAAATATACTTGCAATTTCTATATGAATGCAATCTTTTGAAAACTCAAAACATTTTTCATCCAATTATTCCCACACTCCTACTGAATAGGGGTGTAGTTCAATGAATTTTTCATCCAAATCCTACCACACAACTTTTAATATTCGAATTTCAAAAAAATCTAATTTTCCAAACTCAACTTTTTATGTTAGAAAGAAGGTAGAAAATGGAAAAAACTTCACATTTCTCCATTTTACTTTTGCATACCTCTCTCCCCGCACTTGGAACTTGTGCCGCTATCCTATAAAATCTTTATTTTCTTTCCCAAGCATGGTTTACATAAGAAAGATTTTTCTTTTCAAACTTTTTCCCAAGCTTAATTTATGGAAAGACATATTTTTCTTTTGCAATTCTCATTTATTTCTATTGACGTTTCTATTACTTTCTTTAGATCTTACTATTTTCTTTCAGTTACATTTTATCTTCTTTTACTCTTCTTTTAATATAGCAACTAAACACAACTATCATCTAGAGCTAGGAAGTCTAGGACCATGTCCACTCTAACACAGAAAGGTCCTACTCTGGGAATCCAAGTAACTCATATGCTCCTCCTGCCGCTTATTACTTATTACCAACTTTCATTGTATTACCCATGGCGAATAAGATTTATTCATATCTTATATTCCATGCTCAAAAACGAATAACTAAGTCTCATTTACTGCAATGGATAAGGGTTTCAATTTATGCAGTCTTTATCTAAAAAGGCCACTAAGCTTGGGGAAATTTTCTCTTTACCTTTCATTTTTCCCCAACAAAGGTCTATCTATCCCGACCACGCATGTCTCATCATCTTACTAATATCATTTCACTATTCTTCTATAGTCTGCACACATGAAGCAACATTTCTAGGTTTTCACTAGTGTCCTATACACCTTACGGGAACTTATATTATTATAAGAGTAATTACTGCTCTAACCTTATACTTTTTCCGTTACACCTAGGAAATGATTCCTATCTACTCCATATTTAAAAGTCTGATTTGGTTTGGTATTTATCAATTTTTCTTCAAAAATTGAACTTTTAATTTTTTTTCAAAACTTATTTGCTTTTCCACCAAACCATCTTTTTTTTAAACACGTCTTACTTGTTCTTAAAATATTTTTCTTTTTTCTTGACTTTAAAAAAATGTCCTTACATGTTTTCAAAATATCCTTCTTCTTTTTTAGATTTTCAAAATTACTAAAACTAGGGTAAACAAGAACAATTATTTTATCGAAAATATCTTAACTTTCCTACTCTTCCAATTACTTAACCTTGAAGGAGTTACAAATTTTCTACACTTAATGGTTTTATACCTTAATGTATTGGAATTACTTTCTTTTATGAGAAACCATTAATGTTGAAACCTTATATGAATCCTTTAAAGAAGGATTTCATGTTTATGTGAAATTATAAGGAATTTATTTTATATTTTATCAAAATAGGCTATACAAAATATGGTGCTTTCCATACCTTGTACATCTCTTTCACGTATTCCTTATAGCTTGTACAAAAAATCATTATTTGTGATTCATAGAAAATTATATCATTATTTATTTCATTCCAATAGATTAAGATATGTTTACTCTATATTTACTAAGATATTCCCTACTAAATTCATTAATTTATCGTATATTATTTTCCAAAAGAACTCATTTCTAAAACTTCTTTATAATTAGAAAATATTTTCATGTGCTTATTAAATAATAAATGTACATACAAACCACTTTATAAATTATCTTCAAAACTCATTTGGATCAAAACAGATGTTGCGTAAAACACCGTTACTACAACCCAAAAATACTTATATATCGATTCAATTAAAATGAATATCAATAAATTCAGTATGCTATGTAAAAAAAATTACTTTAGGAGTCACCTACTCTAATAATAGTGTCATAGTCTATGCTTCCTTTATTTTTACCAAAAATATCTATTACAATAATAAATGTTGTAACCTACGTTTTCGATACTTAACACACTCTAGGTTTTTACATTTTAAAATCTTTGTTTACCTACAAAGACATTAGCGAGCTATACATGCTATATAATTCTTCAAAAAGAATTTCATTTTTAACAAAATTTATATCATATAAAACCAATTTAAATTTCATACCACCCATTTTTTCAAAAACCCAATATTTACTTCCTCAAATATACTAACAATTATATTTTTCAACTTTTCAATTCCAAAAGTTTCATTTTTATTAGGTTAGACATAAAGTGGATTTTCTTCATGCTAAAACCTATTATTCTTCCCGAAATAAAAACACTCTGCCTACTATCCCTAAAGAATTTCCCTACTTCCAAAAACATATGGATACAAATTTTCTCTCAAAACATGGCTTATATGTATGCTATAAGTCGGTAATTAACAGAGGGCTCAACATACTTGGGTCATCCTAAACCCAACTAGTAAACTATCTAAAACTTTTCATACGTTAAAATCTATAATTGGGGAGTATTTGGATTTTTTTTACATAATATATTTATATTTTATTCAAAAATACAAATATGTTCACTCACAACCAACCTAGGAATCCTAAACCTCGCTTTGATACCAAATGTAACAACTCAAATTCCAGTAGTCTGGATTTTTCGCAAAAATGCTAAAAACCAAGCCCACGAAAGCCCGAGTTGGGTATCCGATATCCTGCGAATAAGCAAAGATAAATAAATCAGAGCTCAATAATTTAACTCACTGCGGGATTGACTAAAATATAATAGTAAGTAAATACCCACCTAAATAATAACACTTTCTAAGCAAGTGTCATAAAGCTAAGAAGTCTCTGCCATCTACCTAATATGTAGGATGTTATGAGGAGGATGTCAGAACAAAAGTTCTGGTGAATGAATAAATTATATACTTCTAGGCTTAATTCTATATATATCATTTTATTTCCATTTACTATTTTATTAGGTTCATTAGGTTACATGACTCTCGCCTCTGTTCGTGAGTCATGCCCATCCACTCCATAGTAAATTAAAACCTAATAACTAATATATACATATATATATAGCTATATGCCCAATGATCGTATTGGTCCTAGGTACCACCTATGGTACCTTCTGATGATCCTCGAAAAAGGTTCCATCGTCTTGCATCGAGAGTGTTCTGTAACTACATCTGTAAAGGACTTCTTCGTAAGGCATACAAAACAGATGCTCCACCGTCTTGCTCCGCGAGCGTTACGTAGCTACATCTATAAATGACTGCTTTGTAAGTCCTATAATACAGATGCTCCACTACTTACTATAAAAATGTAAATCACGTCCGCACTAGTCTATGCTACTGCTCGAACATCCATAATGTACCATCCAGTGCATACATTAAGGACTACGTAATCGTTCTATCTACTATCTGAATCTCGCCAACAAGGTCTACCATGTACGGAATTCAGTCGAGGATTTCCTATATCTGTAAAGGACTGCTTCGTTAGGCCTACGATAAAGATATTCTAGTTGGTCTGTCTCTTTCTCATCATGGTTATGGCCCCATACAACCAACCCTCAACTAACCGAAAGACTTCTAAAGAGTTAAGTGGTCGTGCCCTAGTACATACAATCTAACATCCAGTTGGCAGTGCCCCTCATCCAATGTCTAGATAGTGAAAGAATCATTGGTTTGTTGGTATAACTCTTGTCTTTCCTGAACTCTTTTTTGGTCTTGATGTTGGCCGATATCTGCATGTGACTGTCCTTAAACTTACTTACAAGTACTAGACATACGAATACCCTACTCCGAACACCAAGCCATTTCCGACTGCCTACAAAGGACTACTTCGTTAGGCCTACAATGCAAATGCAGTTAAGGCATACTCTCTTGATGGAACACCTACAGACCTGCCTTCGCGGGTGCAGCTTTGTTAGTCCTACCTAAAGGGCCATCCTAGAGTATCCTCGCGTCCTGTTGAAGTCTCGTACTTCCTTGAAGCCCAAAAATACTAAGTTGGACATGCTTCTACATTTTTGAAATCCATGATGAACTGCTTCGTTAAACACTTCATCCTACGGGCTTCTCCAAACGTAGCTCAATTCTTTTATTAGACCATAAGTCTAATCTTTTAATTTACGTTTAGTTACTTTCTTATTTCGTTGGCTACTTATTTACCCTAATTAGCATATTCTTACCCTTTTCTCACCTCTATCTATTGTTAGATTTCCATTTATTTAATAAGGAATGATGTTGGTATGAGCCACATTCATTATCTCGCTTATTTAACTTAATACAAATCTTAAGTTCACTAAAATAAGGAATGATGTTGGTATGAGCCACATTCATTGTTATTGCTCATCAATTTATTCAAAGTCTCAAAATAAGATTTTCCATTCTTATTACTTAACTATAATCTATGTTATAATTCTACCTGTAATTGTCATTTTCTCTTCTTTTATAGCCTGTACATAATTCCAGCATTTTCTTTTTGTTCCAATCTACCTTCTTTTATTATGATATCGAATATTATTTTATTCTCTTATATTATATAGTTCACTTATGATAATAACTATCTTCTAAAATAGTATGCGCAACGAATGCGGACTTAAATTCATTATCGTTTACAACTTCGAGTTCGTATCTAATAATTTACTTGATTCATGTCATACTTTGCTTTATTACCTTCTATTCTAGGAAGTATTTCTATTTTATTTGGTTGGTTATGAAAACTATATTTAAAAATTCATTTTCATATTTTAATATTAAATAATATTATACACAATAATCTGTAACTGCTCGATATTTCTTTTACTAATTTGGAATCGTGTAAAATACAGTGCTTTCTCTATTTTGCACTAATTCTTTTTTCTTTCTTTTATTTTAGAAATTACGTTCATTGTTGTCTTTTAAATATCAAATTATAGAAATGTATCCTATTTTCTAAACCAACCAGCTAACCTTTTAGTTATTCCTAAATCTAGTTATTAGATTAATTAATTTTTCTCATCTTAACGTAATTTATTATAGTAATTCCATTCCTCAAACTTTTATTACTTTACATCTTATTTTCTTCATTTCAGTATTCTTAATTATTTAATCCATATTCACGCTTAATCTATTCTAATCCATACGCGAAGAAAGAGGAGAAAATAGAAGAGGAATGACGCTTGCATAGAAATCCAAAGCGTAGAAAAAGATGTAAATAAATACTAATATTGTAAATAAAATGTAAATTCCTTGTAGTTCAGCATAACTTAATTAATAGGATGAATTATTGAATAAAATTATCTAAATGATAATTTAAGATAATATATCTTAAACTTAAAAGATTTGTAAAGAAATCCACTCACCTGTCGTCCTTAACTTTGCCTATGCTCAGCTTGGCTCCATGGTCCTTTATGATCCCCTCCAAGATGCATAATATTTAAATTTATAAGATCTTCGCCCTGGAAATATATTTTTTTAGGGTCCAGCTTTTTGGCGAAGGACCAAAAGAAATATTTTCTATTTACGGTTCAATCTTAGGCTAAGAACCCATTGGAAGAAAATCTAATTGTGAAAAAAGAGCTAGGTCTAGTGTTCTATTTATAGGAGAGCTTGGGGATCTTGGACCGTTGGATTCTTAGATTAAATCTGGAGTCACCACGTTATAGGGCGATCTGGAGCCATCGAATTGAAGAACTTACAGCTCAGATCGCTTAAAAACTAGAAAATTTGTCACTGCGCATACTTGGACGAAGCTTCGTCCAGGTCGCTAAGCGGGTCGATTGGGCGATCGACTGCCCAAAGCCACCGTACGACCGTTGGGATAATTTGGTCGACCTCCTGGTCAGCCCATATACGTATTTTTTTTCTTTTCTTCTTTTTGTTACTCATTCTCAATTCGTTCCTAACTTCTTCATATTGGCTCAGATTTTGACAAGTTATATATGAAGGCCGATCAGAAAATCACCTGGACGTAATGGTACAAGTTTCAAAGCCAAATTTCGATAATTTCAAAAATATTTATTTTTATTGCTTATCGTTTATTCGTTAATTTTTAACTATATAAAAGTTCGAGGTGTTACACTTATGTATGTGTATGTGTATATAATGCAAAATCGATTAAATAAACAAACATGTTTTGGGTTAAGCCCATATTATATATAACATACATATTATAAAATAAACATGCAAAACCCAATTACTAAATTATTTATAACAATATAAATATATAATCAAAAGGTAATATGTGTGTATGTATGTGCTGGCGTCAAAAATGGCCACAACACCCAGTTATGTGAAAGCATCGATATTCAGTCAAAGATCTCAGATAATATAATGTAGAAAATATAAATTGAAGAATAAAAAAACCAAAATAGAAAACAAGTAAAAAAAAGGCATATATTATAGTAGTTCGACTAACTGTGCCCTACGTCCACTTTAAAGATTTTCCTTTTATTCGTTTATGCTGCTGTTACAGTTACCAATCCATGAAATCCCAAAATAAAAATGGCAGAGTATAGCCTATGTAAAAGATAGAATGAAGTATAAAGAAGAACCTTTTGCCGATGTCATGTCTGTTGTATTTATAGGAAAAGACGTGAAAATATCTCACTCAAAACCTAGATCAGGAACCTTGAAGTCAAGACGAGCCTGCCCAGAATGTTTGGGGCCCACTGGAGGCCATATTAGGGACCGAGGCTGATCCCTTTTTTGTGGGATCTATGGGGTTCGATCCCTATGATTGGTCCTCCATGTTGTATTCCCCTCCAAAATTCATGTTGATTGCATTTTTAGATTTTGGGTTATTGACCGATTATTGCTATGAACTTGAATATGGTCGATCCCTCATATGGAAGAGGGTTAATCCCTCCAGACTCCTCCATTTGATGTATGGTCCTTAGGATAGACTCCCTAGGGTCCCTTCTTTTTGTTCCTAAAGTTTCACTTCAATCTGCCTTGTGGTTGTTGCATTATGGAGCGATTATCATTGAGTTGTATTGTATGCTACATGTTTAATCTGATCCCTTTATTCCGATCCCTCTTCTAGGGGAAGTATTAGTTCCATACTTAGCCATTTTTTGAGTAGTCTATCCGAATACATCCAACTATCATCTACAGTTTCAAATATAATCGAACTCTAATCCTGATAACCATCTCTTTGGGTTTTCTGCCTTGATGATCGCGAAGTCCATTGGGATAAATCCGCCTATGTATTGTTTTGCTAAAAGACGGATTAACAATATATGTGTGTGTGTGTGTGTGTGTACGTATGTATGTATTTTTTTATACATATACATATATGTATGTATGTATGTATGTATGTATATGCTTATGAAATATTTTAATTTAATCTGTATGTTCACATCATGATCAAATACGATTAAGGTCGTTTAAATATGTATTATATAAAATACTACATATAAAACATATATTACATGCTCAATGTTATGTGAATATATATTATGAGGTTATAAATCACAATAATCACATATATTATTTCCTTCTTTTGAAATTGGAAAAAGTTTATTTGAAATCAGGCTTTGCGACCCAAATAACAAACTAATACAATTATACTACATTTGCAGCTAAAAAAGCAACTGAGGCTTAAATCAATCTCTGTATCTCCCTCTTTCGCACTAGTTTTCTCTTTCTTCCTCTATAAACAAATTAATCTATGGCAGTTCATAGTGCACTCTTTAAATATCAATGTTCTTTACCACCAATTCTCTGCTCTCCAATAGCAATTATTCTTGTTCTGTTAACTTAGTAAGTATTTTTTTTTCTTAGTTATCCTTAAAATTATTTTGACATATCTAATATCACATTACTAAGCTTAAATTTTGATCTGTTTCCCTTTAAAAGTGCAGCTTTTACTGTCTTTCTATAGGTGCCATACGGTGGAAATAGGATAAATCTTTACTGTTTTGTTTGCCAACTATAAGCCATTTTCCACATGTACATATTTTTTACTTCCTCTATGATGTTCTTTATGTGATCCGCACTGGTATTGTAACAACCCGATATTTTCAACCATTCGCATCCGCACATGTCGGACTTGAATTGCTCAAAATACCGCGTTGTAAATAAAATTTGGCAAATCTCAGAATATACAGTAAATACATAATCACAGATCACAGACTCAAAGTAAATAATAATGCAGTGGAAATAAAAGAGATAGTAGTTCATGAAGCTACTATATAAAAATAAGATACATCAGAGTTAAACAAGATACAACAGAGGAGTAACAAGATACATCAGGTACAAATCAGAATACATCACTGAAATCACTGGATACAGAAAGCAAAATAGATGGCTGGATCTTCAAGCAAAGCTCCAACTCCAAAGGTGAATCTTGAATGCTAGGTCACTCAATCTGACTCGAGCATAAAGAAAAATACAAAACACTCGAGTCAGGACATAAATACTTATGAACTGTAAATCAACTCAAGTGAACAGTAACAAAAATGCATCAGTAACTTAAAGGATGCTTGGGATCGCCCATCCTTTAAGGATCCGTTAAACTTTTACTATGTAGTAATATTGCGCTATTTTAATAATGTCTACAGTAAAATAAACTTACTTTTAAATAGCGTTCTGGGCTACCCATATCACCCTTCACACATAATAGTCCCAGTAGTCCATCCAGTATCAGCATATCTCCAGATCGGGAGACTACCCTAAATACTCCACGGGCTATGGGAGAAAAACAAACTCGCAGTAAAGGCTCGGTATGGTAGGTGACACGGCACACAAGGCAATGCCAGGGTAGATATACCAATTACGCACACGGGCTGGTGGCAACGCAGCAGCCACATACGCCCACCTCGGAACACACTCCCATATCAAAATCGGAGGATGGCCATCCAATCAATCACCAGTAAGAGTATAGTATCGAAGGAATGTGTCCGATCGGAGGAATGACCTCACTTGGTCCGAGATCGCTCCTGTTTTAGCCACCTTATGCCAACTCACGAGAGTTGGGTCCACGTAATATACCTCAAGAACGTCGCCACCATCCTACTTCATTCTGGAATCTCCACCGCGTACACGGTTGTTAAAGTGGTTTTCGGAGTTGGAAAAGAGTATGACAACTTCCGATCCCGGTCTGTAACAACCCTAGATTTTTCATATATTTTAATATTTGACTTTATTTTATTTTGAAATTATTTTATTTCAAAAATTTCACATTTTTAAATATAAGTGTTGATTATTATGTGAATTATAATTTTAAACAGGTATAAATTGGATATTTTAATGAAAGATGAATTTCTGTTCAAACTGGTCAAACTTTGACTTTTAAATCTTAAATTTAAATATTTAAATTCTTAAATTTTATCTTTTATTATCAAAATAGATGTAATAACATGAATACTGCATTTCGTTTCGTTGAAAACGGAGTTAAATTGTAAAAGTTATGTACATTTCAATTTTGAGTATAATTTGTTTTATTTTGCAATTTTGCCTATTTTAAATTATATAAATCATATTTTCTTTGTTATATTTTATTTTAGTATGTGTTGATATGTTATTTTATTTATATTTTTATCTTTTAATATTTTTAAAGTGATAATAAAAAAAATTCCAAAATATATTGCATTTATTTTCTATTTTTAAAGGCTAATTTCCATTTTTCTGCTATTTTCTTCATTTAAATTATATTTCATTAAAATTTATTTATTTATTTTTGTGAATGCATTTTTTTTATGTTAAAATCTTTATTTTTAAATATTTTTTTAGTCCATATAAATCTTCCGAAGTTTATTCTGTTTATTTTCAAATTTTCTAGACTAGTTTTCATTTTATACTATTTTCTTATTTTAATCATATATAATTAATATTTATTTATTTATATTTTTTTATTAGTTATATTTTCGTATTTTAACTGAAATTATATTTATTTTCATATATTTAAACTTATAAAAGAAAATGGATGGAAATTTGAAAGGTTTTTGGACTCTTTATATTTCCAAAGTCTTTTTTCATTCCGCCTTTTCATTTTCTCAACCTACTCCTTTATTTTATTTTTGCCGTACCATTCCTCCTTCTTTCTAGCCACATTTCATTTCTTTTTCATGAGCAAAAACATTCTCAAACTCAAAAAAAACATACGGCCATTTGTTGTAGAAGTTTGGGTAAAAATCTCTTCTCATTTTCCTTTGTTTTTCATTGTTTTAATGGTTTTGCACTTGTCTCTTCATGCTTTGCTTGGCCATACTCCTCCACCGCCTCCTCCGACCAACCCCACCACTGTCCATGGACACTCCACCATCCTTTCCCTCTGACTTGACTAGGCCGTGAGCCCCCTTGAAGCTATCATCACCAAATGTGGCAAAATCACCTTGAAACTAGCCTAGTCGAACCATTTATGCACATACCCTTCATTTTTCACCTAAACCACCTCCTTGGCCGCCGCCGCCAGTCCCTACACCACCTTTGGCTGACACTCCAGACCCCACCTAACCTTCACCTTGTAGGGGCCGAGCCCAATGGTCCTTTGGTTGAGCCATGGTTTCACAAAAGCCACTTATTTGCCTTAAACCCTTTGTATTCACACCTTGTAACTTCCACCAATTCACCACACCCTTAGTCGCCCTTTGCGCCACCTTCTCCAGCCCATACCTGAACCAAAACCACTGCCACACCATCTCCTAGCCTCCATCAGGTCTGGCCATGCCATTTGTAGCCTTGCCCAAAGCTTGAAATTGCACAAAAATCCACTTGTTTGCCTTGTACTTGTATTTTCATACATAGCAACTTCCATACCTTCACTACCCTTGCTAGGCCGACCATATATGACCCATACCTGACCAAATACACCCCATGGCAGTACCTTATCACCCTATAGGCTGAGCATAGTGATGGTGGAAGCAAGTGCAAGTGTTTGATTAATTGTTGTTCCTTAATTTCTAGCATCGTTTATCGTATTTTTGGTCTGAAACCTTATAATTGTTATATTGTTTGTTTAATTTGTATTCAAGGGAATTAATCCTTGGCTCCTCCATTTCGTATCTGTATCGTGCTTTTGTGCTTGTGTAGATCCCGTTGTGCAATTCGTCGTTGTGTCGTCAGCTCAAAACAGTGAGTAAATCTCACCAGACTAATATGTACTTATATAGTGATAAACTGACATCACCTGGATCTGTAAATGCATATCATCCTGTTATAACTGCTATATTATATTCATATGAAGTTCACACCTATATTTACACTTGTTATACCATATGTTACTGTTATTTCATGCTATTCTATTATTTTCATCAGTTTATCACACTGCAAGTTCCCTGTAGACTAGAATCACTATTGGTTGAAATGATACATACCCGAACGGACTTTAGAATAGGAGAAAATCGTTATGGGCTGAAATGATAGGCCTGAATGATTTTCAATTATTTTCATTTACTTGGGATTGCGGGTTTGGAATGATCAAACCCGGGTTTTCTTTGTAAATTACGGGTTGAAATGATATATTACCCGTATCACTTCATCTAGGCTAGAAAATGAAATACAGACCCGTTGTTAAAATATGTTTTTCTAAAAAATTTAAATTATTTTAGAAATGTAAATATTATAATATTTTGATTTAAATTTGATTAAAAATGATTTTTGTAAAGCATTACTGATTTTCTGAATATTTATAAGTGAAATAAATAAATGGTAAAGTTAGAAATCTGAAATGTAAGTTATTTTGGAAATTATAATTTGGTGATAAATGGAATTTAAATTAAATATGAAAATATGATAAATTTATGATATTTTGAATTAAATGAATTTAAAATGATTTTATAATATATTAATGATTTTAGAATAAAGTTAAAATGTGAAATGAATGAATATTTAGGTTGAAATTTGGAAATATAACTAAAATTATAAATTTGTGAATTTGGCTTAAAAGTGAATTTTAAGTTAAGTAAATAAAAATGAAATTAAGTTATATTTGAAAATTTTAAACTTAAATGTTAAGTTAAATTTAATTTAATGAATTTAAAATTTAATGTTGGAATTTAATAAGTGAATTATTATTAAATTTTTATTTTTGAATGGAGATTTAACTTTATAAACTCATGAATATAAGGGTATTTGAATGACTGTTTTAAAAGTGAAATTATATGATTTTATAAGCTAAAAATGATTTAAATAAAAATATAATTTTTTGTGAAATTATATTGAATACTTGAAGTTAATTAACTGCATTTCTGAAATGCTATTAATTCTAATGTAAATGATAATACAGCATTTGTAAATGCTGTAGTTGATAATAATGAACCAAATGGCTAAGTTTAATTAAAGGTTATTATAGCATTTTTGTAAATGCTATAATTGTTGAATTTAACTAAGTTTTATTTGAAACTAAGGTAACCCTATTACAGCATTTTTAAATGCTATCTTTTGTTAAATTGAACTGTTTTGAATGTAACTTTCCGTAGCAATTTTTAAATGCTGCGAAAGTTGAATTTTCATCTGTTTTAATAAATTAAGTGAATAAATGAATTTTGAAAGACTAAAATTTTGGAAATTTAATAATTTAATTACTAAATATAATAACTTCATTTTATGATTTAAAATGAAGTAATTTGTTTCGAAATATAAACTATTTTGAAATGTGTTTTGTAATGGTATTTAAATTAAATAAAAATGAATGTGGTTTGGAAGATATGATATTTTGAATGATATTGAATTTTGAAATTATGTTTGATTTTGAAGTATAAAATACCATTTTGAAATTTTAACCACGGGATGTAATTAATTTATAGTTTAACTGATTCTTAAAGGATGGGAGATCCCAAGCATCCTTTAAGTTATTGTGCATTTCTACTACAGTTCACTTAAGTTGGTTTACATTGTATAAGTATATATTGTCCTGACTCGAGTGTTTTGTGTTTTACTTTACGCTCGGGTCAGCCTGAGTATTTACAGCTTAGCTTTGGATTTCTTTTCTGGAGCTAGGAATTGCTGAAGATTCTGCTTGTCTAGTTATCTATCCCTTCAGTTTCAGTTGTTCTATTTCAGCTTTGGTATTGATAAACTGCTATGTAATTAAGATTTCTATTGTATATGTTTTTCAGACTGATATTATGTATTATGTTTTGAGAGTTTGTTATAGTAGCTTCATGAACTACTATGGTATTTTAATTTCCGCTGCGAGTTATTCTGATATTTCTGTGTCTGTGATTCTGTGATTGTATTTCATTTGCTCCAAAATTATTTACAATGCGATATTTTGAGCAATTCAAGTCCGGCATGTGTGGATGCGTATGGCTGAAAATATCGGGTTGTTACAGTTGGTATCAGAGCTTTGGTTTTAGGCAAACCTTAGCCTGCGGAGCAAAAACTCATTAGAGATAGGGTAGAAATAACCTAGAATGAGTGAAATCAATCTCGGAATCCTTTCTTTGTGAGAGAATGTATTTTCGAAGTATAAAATGATTTCCAAATGATTTTTAAAGGATTTTCAAAGATTATTTTGGTATAAAAATGTTCTTATTTCAAAATTAAGATTTTCTAAACTTCATCTCTTCGGTATCCACCTTGTTAGAAATCTCTTGGTTAAGATTCTTATCGACTAGGATTCCTTGAACTTTGGAACACTCCCACTTGTTCTGGAATCCAGTCTTGTTTTCCCCATTTTTCCTTTTAATTTTGGAGCATTCCGTAACTCTACTTTGGAATGACCTCTCTAAAGAGCGGTGATTCCGTAAATCCTTGAATGATTTGTAAAGGGGTGAAACTCCTTTACAATTGGCATTGATTCACTGAAGATTTTTTTTATCCTCGGATGTCGATGCTATCTTTCTCCTGCTCTACCCGGATTCTATCTCTGGCGATCGAAGGTCAATTTGCCTAAGATTTCCGTATTGATTATATTCCTAAAGTCTCGGTTGACCGGTTAAGGTCGCCCGCGATTTATATAGGCTTATCTATCCTCTATTTGGTAATTAAATTATCTCATCTTCGTTTGAGTTTATCTTCGAACTAGAATTCTATTTGATTAGAGTTCCTCTAATTTTGAATCTTTGTTTCTTTGAAATCCTTCCTTGAATCATCCTTTGGAAATTTGTGTTTGGTTGTATTTTGAAATTGTGCATACATCGAAATTATTAAGGATGGCCATATTTTTATATATAAAAGTGAAATGTTTTCGATAAGGATTATATACCTTTCAAAAATGAAAATTTGAAATTTCGAAAGAATTTGAAATTTTGAAAATTTTATAAGAACTTGATTTATACAAAAATGGTTTATAACTGAAGGGTTCTGAATTTGAATTTCGAGCAATCGAATTCCGGTGTTTTGAAATCGGTTTTAAGATTTTGGAAAATATATAATAATAATATGATTTAAAGATATTTTTTTTCAAATAAGAAATGTTTCAAATATATTCGAATGAATTTCAATGATTTCAAAGGAATTTCAAAGAAGTTTTTCAAAGTTAATTGAAGTCCAGAACTCACTTATGTCGCTGGAAAATAATTTCGATGATGAATGCATGCATCATCGACATTGATTTTCAAGATTCTGAGTGAGGGAGAGGCCACTTCTAGTGCTTTGCTATGCGAGTGATTTCGTGAAACCAATTTTGATTTCAGATTTCGAAGTATGTTTTGATATTCGAAAGATAGATCCGTATATATATATTTGAAAAGATTTAAAGTAAGCCGGTGTTCAGTTCTCGAGTTTCAGATTTTGAAACCTAACTTTTGAAATTGATTTACTGATTTAGTGTTGATTTTCAACTCTTGGATTGAAAATATGACTTCTTCAACTATTTTAAGATTCGAGCACTTCCAAATCAAGGTTAATTTTTCAAAGCTAAATTTTTTGAAAGGTATAAGGTATTTGATAAAGAATATAAGTTTAGTTTGTATGTTTCAAGTATGAAATAATATGATTTTTATAAGTCGAAACTGTTTTTTTAGTAAATAAATAAGACTATTTTGAATTATACTAATATGAAATTTAGTTTTGAAATGTTTTGGATAAAAATTAGTCTTCAAATGTTTGAGGAAAATTTGGTTTTAAATGTTTTAACTTAGTAACATCTTTATGAAACTATTTATTTAACAAGTTGGAATAGATACATAAGTTGTACGTATGCTGTTTTATTCGCATAATTAATTTGATCCAAGTTTGAGTACACAAGTTCGAGGTGAATTACACCATTTCGTGTTAGGATTTTTCATTTGAGTCTTGATGGCGAACATTTGATATGGATTTTGGGCTTGATTCTAGAATTCTCTATCATAGTATATGGCTATGCAAGGAGACTGATGGCTTCTAGTGGAGAAACCATATCGAAGTTCGCATTAGGGAAGTCGAATGGACAATACTAGTTCGAAAGCGAACTTGTGTGATCGAGCGAGCGATCGAAATGTAATGTTGCGAAATGATGATATATGTACATCTTATATCCAAATATCATTGGTATACTTGACGCTGAAATTGAAAGTTGTTGGGTTGGATATATTTGTAATTTAATTGGAATTTTTCTTTTATGAAAAACCACTATCAAATTTAAAACCATTTTTCAAAACTATTTTTCATTTTCTTAAACTAATTGTTTTATTCTATTTTTCATAACAACTATTTTATATACAAAACTATTCTTAATTAAAATCTTTTAGTAAGCAAAGATGTTCAATCCCATATGGCTTTTCATGCAGCGAAATTTATTTTTTTGAAAATTTTGATCCTTATATAAGATAAACTTTACGTAAGTATAAAATGATTTTGAAAACCATTGATTTTGATAAATCAATAATTGAAGCTTGTATTAGTATGAAAGGATATTTTGTTTACCTGTAATTTGAGTTTATTTAAAAATAATGGATTTATGAAATAAATATTTCAACACTAAGTAGTAATGAAGTAAAATTTGAGATATATGAAATTATGAAATTTAGTTTTGAAATATGGTATATTTAAGCCTTGAAACATATTAAAGATTTAATAGTTTATTTTGTAAATAAAATCTATATTTGAAATTGATAATATTTGAAATGGTTTTCTTGGAAAACTAAATTGGAACTAATGGTTTGAATTGAATTAAAATTAGAAATTTTAGATTTTGGTTTAATTGAAAATTTTGAAATGTAAAGAATTAAGGGCATGTTTTATGATTTCAAATGTATGATTTTAAAATGTTATGATTTTCAAAGTGAAATGATTTCAAGTATTTGGTTTCGAAAGATTTATAACTTTGAAAGTATTATGATTTTTGAAGTGAATACATGTTTGAAATGGAAATGAATTTATTTGACCTAAATTTTATTGATTTGGAAATTTGGATTATTTTCTAAACCTATTGTTTTAAGAAAATTTGAAACTGAATATGTATAACTTGAAAGAAATGATTGGGTGACATCATATATGATTTTAAAATTTAATTGATATCGAAATGGTTTGAAATTTAGAACCTTGTTTTATTAAATACTTGATTTGGGAGCTATCGAACTTATATAAAAATGATTTGTATAAGTAAACTATTGATTTGAAAACTGTTGATTTGAAAAGGTGCTCAATTTTGAAAAGTGAAATCTTATATAATCAAAATCTATATAAGTGTGATTTGATATACTATTGTTTTGAAAAATATTTGATTTGAAATGAGATCTTATATAAAATGAACTTTATATAAGTATGATATTTGAAAGTGATTTTGAAAGGTACTATATGATACATATTTTCGAAGTAAAGATATGGAAAGTGCCTTCTGCTTGATATCCGTTTTGTAGCCATACTGTGGATTCATTCTATCGATATTATTCTCTCTCTTTGATTTGGGTTTTCCGGATATGATACTCGAGTGTCCATCGAATTCCATGGCGATCTCCATGGTCTTATGATCGCGACTGCATAGTGCAACTGCCTGGCTGAGTTGGCGTAAGGGTACGGATTGTTTCCTGGGGGATCCAGGCGTAACCATTGTGTATCATGCACTCTATGTAGGTCGCATTAGTAGCGTAAATGCCTGGCTGAGCTGGCCTGGGGGTACGGATTGTTTCCTGGGGGATCCAGGCGTAATCATTGTGTATCCTGCATTCTACTCGTCATCATGGCGTAACTCGCAGGGCTGAGAAAGCTTACGGATACAGATTGTTTCCTGGGGGATCCAGGCGTAACCCTTGTGTATCTGCGATCCATGGTTAGACAACTGTTTCGGTTTGGTTGATTTGTTTGGATTGTACTTTCCATATCTGTTTTTTAAAGTGTTTTCATTATTTTCACTGGGTGTTGAAACAAGTCTACTAAGTACTTGGAGAATTCTAGCTTTGCGCCTGATCAACGCATAGCCAGAGTCTGCAGGAACGAAAGTAAACTTGTTAAGACATCGAGTTATAAAAATATTTTGATAAAAGCATCTTGACAAAGTACTGTATAAAGAATATTTTGATCAGTTATTTTCCCTTCTAAAAATTTAAAATGTTTTAAATATTGTTTACCTTGAACTATCAGATTTGAATCAAATGACTATTCATCATATTATAAAATGTTTAAATGTTATGAGATTTTAATTGAAATGTATAATGGTTTAAATAATGGTTCATCCTTGTCTTCCAACATGCTTCCCTTCTTAGCTACCTTTTCCCTACCTTCTTTCGAGGATGTCTTCCAACCTATTGTTCTTTCTTGTTGTTTCTCCGCTTCCTTCCTTTTCGAGGACGAAAAGATTTGAGTGGGGGAGAGTGTAACAACCCTAGATTTTTCATATATTTTAATATTTGACTTTATTCTATTTTAAAATTATTTTTAAACTTGTTTTATTTCAAACATTTCACATTTTTAAATATAAGTGTTGATTATTATGTGAATTATAATTTCAAACAGGTATAAATTGGATATTTTAATGAAAGATGAATTTCTGTTCAAACTGGTCAAACTTTGACTTTTAAATTTTAAATTTAAATATTTAAATTCTTAAATTTTATCTTTTATTATCAAAATATATGTGATAACATGAATACTGCTTTTCGTTTCGTTGAAAACGGAGTTAAATTGTAAAAGTTATGTACATTTCAATTTTGAGTATAATTTGTTTTATTTTGCAATTTTGCCTATTTTAAATTTTATAAATCATATTTTCTTTGTTATATTTTATTTTAATATGTTTTGGTATGTTATATTAGTTATATTTTTATCTTCTAATATTTTTAAAGTGATAATAAAAAAAATTCCAAAATATATTGCATTTATTTTCTATTTTTAAAAGCTAGTTTCCATTTTTCTGCTATTTTCTTCATTTAAATTATATTTCATTAAAATTTATTTATTTATTTTTGTGAATGCATTTTATTTTTATGCTAAAATCTTTATTTTTAAATATTTTTTTAGTCCATATAAATCTTCCGAAATTTATTCTGTTTATTTTCAAATTTTCTAGACTAGTTTTCATTTTATACTATTTTCTTATTTTAATCATATATAATTAATATTTATTTATTTATATTTATTTATTAGTTATATTTTCGTATTTTAACTGAAATTATATTTATTTTCATATATTTAAACTTATAAAAGAAAATGGATGGAAATTTGAAAGGTTTTTGGACTCTTTATATTTCCAAAGTCTTTTTACATTCCGCCTTTTCATTTTCTCAACCTACTCCTTTATTTTATTTTTGCCGTACCATTCCTCCTTCTTTCCAGCCACATTTCATTTTTTTTTCATGAGCAAAAACATTCTCAAACTCAAAAAAAAAAACATACGGCCATTTGTTGTAGAAGTTTGGGTAAAAATCTCTTCTCTTTATCCTTTGTTTTTCATTGTTTTAATGGTTTTGCACTTGTCTCTTCATGCTTTGCTTGGCCATACTCCTCCACCGCCTCCTCCGACCAATCCCACCACTGTCCATGAACACTCCACCATCCTTTCCCTCTGACTTGACCAGGCCGTGAGCCCCCTTGAAGCTATCATCACCAAATGTGGCAAAATCACCTTGAAACTAGCCTAGCCGAACCATTTATGCACATACCCTTCATTTTTCACCTAAACCACCTCCTTGGCCGCCACCACCAGTCCCTACATCACCTTTGGCCGACACTCCAGACCCCACCTGACCTTCACCTTGTAGGGGCCGAGCCTAATGGTCCTTTGGTTGAGCCATGGTTGCACAAAAGCCACTTATTTGCCTTAAACCCTTTGTATTCACACCTTGTAACTTCCACCACTTCACCACACCCTTAGCCGCCCTTTGCACCACCTTCTCCAGCCCATACCTGAACCAAAACCACTGCCACACCATCTCCTAGCCTTCATCAGGTCTGGCCATGCCATTTGTAGCGTTGCCCGAAGCTTGAAATTGCACAAAAATCCACTTGTTTGCCTTGTACTTGTATTTTCATACATAGCAACTTCCATACCTTCACTACCCTTGCTAGGCCGACCGTATATGACCTATACCTGACCAAATACACCCCTTGGTAGTACCTTATCACCCTTTAGGCTGAGCATAGTGATGGTGGAAGCAAGTGCAAGTGTTTGATTAATTGTTGTTCCTTAATTTCTAGCATCGTTTATCGTATTTTTGGTCTGAAACCTTATAATTGTTATATTGTTTGTTTGATTTGTATTCAAGGGAATTAATCCTTGGCTCCTCCATTTCGTATCTGTATCGTGCTTTTGTGCTTGTGTTGATCCCGTCGTGCAATTCTCCGTTGTGTCATCAACTCAAAACAGTGAGTAAATCTCACCAGACTAATATGTACTTATATAGTGATAAACTGACATCACCTGAATCTGTAAATGCATATCATCCTGTTATAACTGCTATATTATATTCATATGAAGTTCACACCTATATTTACACTTGTTATACTATATGTTACTGTTATTTCATGCTATTCTATTATTTTCATCAGTTTATCACACTGCAAGTTCCCTGTAGACTAGAATCACTATGGGTTGAAATGATACATACCCGAAAGGAATTTAGAATAGGAGAAAATCGTTACGGGCTGTAATGATAGGCCTGAATGATTTTCAATTATTTTCATTTACTTGGGATTGCGGGTTTGGAATGATCAAACCCGGGTTTTCTTTGTAAATTACGGGTTGAAATGATATATTACCCGTATCACTTCATCTAGGCTAGAAAATGAAATACAGACCCGTTGTTAAAATATGTTTTTCTAAAAATTTTAAATTATTTTAGAAATGTAAATATTATAATATTTTGATTTAAATTTGGTTAAAAATGATTTTTGTAAAGCATTACTGATTTTCTTAAAATTTATAAGTGAAATAAATAAATGGTAAAGTTAGAAATCTGAAATGTAAGTTATTTTGGAAATTATAATTTGGTGATAAATGGAATTTAAATTAAATATGAAAATATGATAAATTTATGATATTTTGAATTAAATGAATTTAAAATGATTTTATAATATATTAATGATTTTAGAATAAAGTTAATATGTGAAATGAATGAATATTTAGGTTGAAATTTGGAAATATAACTAAAATTATAAATTTGTGAATTTGGCTTAAAAGTGAATTTTAAGTTAAGTAAATAAAAATGAAATTAAGTTATATTTGAAAATTTTGAACTTAAATGTTAAGTTAAATTTAATTTAATGAATTTAAAATTTAATGTTGGAATTTAATAAGTGAATTATTATTAAATTTTGATTTTTGAATGGAGATTTAACTTTATAAACTCATGAATATAAGGGTATTTGAATGACTGTTTTAAAAGTGAAATTATACGATTTTATAAGCTAAAAATGATTTAAATAAAAATATAAGTTTTTGTGAAATTATATTGAATACTTGAAGTTAATTAACTGCATTTCTGAAATGCTATTAATTCTAATGTAAATGATAATACAGCATTTGTAAATGCTGTAGTTGATAATGATGAACCAAATGGCTAAGTTTAATTAAAGGTTATTATAGCATTTTTGTAAATGCTATAATTGTTGAATTTAACTAAGTTTTATTTGAAACTAAGGTAACCTTATTACAGCATTTTTAAATGCTATCTTTTGTTAAATTGAACTGTTTTGAATGTAACTTTCCGTAGCAATTTTTAAATGCTGCGAAAGTTGAATTTTCATCTGTTTTAATAAATTAAGTGAATAAATGAATTTTGAAAGACTAAAATTTTGGAAATTTAATAATTTAATTACTAAATATAATAACTTCATTTTATGATTTAAAATGAAGTAATTTGTTTCGAAATATAAACTATTTTGAAATGTGTTTTGTAATGGTATTTAAATTAAATAAAAATGAATGTGGTTTGGAAGATATGATATTTTGAATGATATTGAATTTTGAAATTATGTTTGATTTTGAAGTATAAAATACCATTTTGAAATTTTAACCACGGGATGTAATTAATTTATAGTTTAACTGATTCTTAAAGGCTGGGCGATCCCAAGCATCCTTTAAGCTATTGTGCATTTCTACTACAGTTCACTTGAGTTGGTTTACATTGTATAAGTATATATTGTCCTGACTCGAGTGTTTTGTGTTTTACTTTACGCTCGGGTCAGCCTGAGTATTTACAGCTTAGCTTTGGATTTCTTTTCTGGAGCTAGGAATTGCTGGAGATTCTGCTTGTCTAGTTATCTATCCCTTCAGTTTCAGTTGTTCTATTTCAGCTTTGGTATTGATAAACTGCTATGTAATTGAGATTTCTTTGGAATATGTTTTTCAAACTGATATTATGTATTATGTTTTGAGAGTTTGTTATAGTAGCTTCATGAACTACTATGGTATTTTAATTTCCGCTGCGAGTTATTCTGATATTTCTGTGTCTGTGATTCTGTGATTGTATTTCATTTGCTCCAAAATTATTTACAATGCGATATTTTGAGCAATTCAAGTCCGGCATGTGTGGATGCGTATGGCTGAAAATATCGGGTTGTTACAGTTGGTATCAGAGCTTTGGTTTAAGGCAAACCTTAGCCTGCGGGGCAAAAACTCATTAGAGATAGGGTAGAAATACCCTAGAATGAGTGAAATCAATCTCGGAATCCTTTCTTTGTGAGAGAATGTATTTTCGAAGTATAAAATGATTTCCAAATGATTTTTAAAGGATTTTCAAAGATTATTTTGGTATAAAAATGTTCTTATTTCAAAATTAAGATTTTCTAAACTTCATCTCTTCGGTATCCACCTTGTTAGAAATCTCTTGGTTAAGATTCTTATCGACTAGGATTCCTTGAACTTTGGAACACTCCCACTTGTTCTGGAATCCAGTCTTGTTTTCCCCATTTTTCCTTTTAATTTTGGAGCATTCCGTAACTCTACTTTGGAATGACCTCTCTAAAGAGCGGTGATTCCGTAAATCCTTGAATGATTTGTAAAGGGGTGAAACTCCTTTACAATTGGCATTGATTCACTGAAGATTTTTGTATCCTCGGATGTCGATGCTATCTTTCTCTTGCTCTACCCGGATTCTATCTCTGGCGATCGAAGGTCGATTTGCCTAAGATTTCCGTATTGATTATATTCCTAAAGTCTCGGTTGACCGGTTAAGGTCGCCTGCGATTTATATAGGCTTATCTATCCTCTATTTGGTAATTAAATTATCTCATCTTCGTTTGAGTTTATCTTCGAACTAGAATTCTATTTGATTAGAGTTCCTCTAATTTTGAATCTTTGTTTGTTTGAAATCCTTCCTTCAATCAACCTTTGGAAATTTGTGTTTGGTTGTATTTTGAAATTGTGCATACATCGAAATCATTAAGGATGGCCATATTTTTATATATAAAAGTGAAATGTTTTCGATAAGGATTATATACCTTTCAAAAATGAAAATTTGAAATTTCGAAAGAATTTGAAATTTTGAAAATTTTATAAGAACTTGATTTATACAAAAATGGTTTATAACTGAAGGGTTCTGAATTTGAATTTCGAGCAATCGAATTTCGGTGTTTTGAAATCGGTTTTAAGATTTTGAAAAATATATAATAATAATATGATTTAAAGATTTTTTTTTCAAATAAGAAATGTTTCAAATGTATTCGAATGAATTTCAATGATTTCGAAGGAATTTCAAAGAAGTTTTTCAAAGTTAATTGAAGTCCAGAACTCACTTATGTCGCTGGAAAATAATTTCGATGATGAATGCATGCATCATCGACATTGATTTTCGAGATTCTGAGTGAGGGAGAGGCCACTTCTAGTAGCTTTGCTATGCGAGTGATTTCGTGAAACCAATTTTGATTTCAGATTTCGAAGTATGGTTTGATATTCGAAAGATAGATCCGTATATATATATATATATATATATATATATATATATATATATTTGAAAAGATTTAAAGTAAGCCGGTGTTCAGTTCTCGAGTTTCAGATTTTGAAACCTAACTTTTGAAATTGATTTACTGATTTAGTGTTGATTTTCAACTCTTGGATTGAAAATATGACTTCTTCAACTATTTTAAGATTCGAGCACTTCCAAATCAAGGTTAATTTTTCAAAGCTAAATTTTTTGAAAGGTATAAGGTATTTGATAAAGAATATAAGTTTAGTTTGTATGTTTCAGGTATGAAATAATATGATTTTTATAAGTCGAAACTGTTTTTTTAGTAAATAAATAAGACTATTTTGAATTATACTAATATGAAATTTAGTTTTGAAATGTTTTGGATAAAAATTAGTCTTCAAATGTTTGAGGAAAATTTGGTTTTAAATGTTTTAACTTAGTAACATCTTTATGAAACTATTTATTTAACAAGTTGGAATAGATACATAAGTTGTACGTATGTTGTTTTATTCGCATAATTAATTTGATCCAAGTTTGAGTACACAAGTTCGAGGTGAATTACACCATTTCGTGTTAGGATTTTTCATTTGAGTCTTGATGGCGAACATTTGATATGGATTTTGGGCTTGATTCTAGAATTCTCTATCATAGTATATGGCTATGCAAGGAGACTGATGGCTTCTAGTGGAGAAACCATATCGAAGTCCGCATTAGGGAAGTCGAATGGACAATACTAGTTCGAAAGCGAACTTGTGTGATCGAGCGAGCGATCGAAATGTAATGTTGCGAAATGATGATATATGTACATCTTATATCCTAATATCATTGGTATACTTGACGTTGAAATTGAAAGTTGTTGAGTTGGATATATTTGTAATTTAATTGGAATTTTTCTTTTATGAAAAACCACTATCAAATTTAAAACCATTTTTCAAAACCATTTTTCTTTTTCTTAAACTATTTGTTTTATTCTATTTTTCATAAAAACTATTTTATATACAAAACTATTCTTAATTAAAATCTTTTAGTAAGCAAAGATGTTCAATCCCATATGGCTTTTCATGCAGCGAAATTTATTTTTTTGAAAATTTTGATCCTTATATAAGATAAACTTTACGTAAGTATAAAATGATTTTGAAAACCATTGATTTTGATAAATCAATAATTGAAGCTTGTATTAGTATGAAAGGATATTTGGTTTACCTGTAATTTGAGTTTATTTAAAAATAATGGATTTATGAAATAAATATTTCAACACTAAGTAATAATGAAGTAAAATTTGAGATATATGAAATTATGAAATTTAGTTTTGAAATATGGTATATTTAAGCCTTGAAACATATTTAAGATTTAATAGTTTATTTTGTAAATCAAATCTATATTTGAAATTGATAATATTTGAAATGGTTTTGTTGGAAAACTAAATTGGAACTAATGGTTTGAATTGAATTAAAATTGGAAATTTTAGATTTTGGTTTAATTGAAAATTTTGAAATGTAAAGAATTAAGGGCATGTTTTATGATTTCAAATGTATGATTTCAAAATGTTATGATTTTCAAAGTGAAATGATTTCAAGTATTTGGTTTCGAAAGATTTATAACTTTGAAAGTATTGTGATTTTTGAAGTGAATACATGTTTGAAATGGAAATGAATTTATTTGACCTAAATTTTGTTGATTTGGAAATTTGGATTATTTTCTAAACCTATTGTTTTAAGAAATTTTGAAACTGAATATGTATAACTTGAAAGAAATGATTTGGTGATATCATATATGATTTTAAAATTTAATTGATATCGAAATGGTTTGAAATTTAGAACCTTGTTTTATTAAATACTTGATTTGGGAGCTATCGAACTTATATAAAAATGATTTGTATAAGTAAACTATTGATTTGAAAACTGTTGATTTGAAAAGGTAATCAATTTTGAAAAGTGAAATCTTATATAATCGAAATCTATATAAGTGTGATTTGATATACTATTGTTTTGAAAAGTATTTGATTTGAAATGAGATCTTATATAAAATGAACTTTATATAAGTATGATATTTGGAAGTGATTTTGAAAGGTACTATATGATACATATTTTCGAAGTAAAGATATGGAAAGTGCCTTCTGCTTGATATCCGTTTTGTGGCCACACTGTGGATTCATTCTATCGATATTATTCTCTCTCTTTGATTTGGGTTTTCCGGATATGATACTCGAGTGTCCATCGAATTACATGGCGATCTCCATGGTCTTATGATCGCGACTGCATAGCGCAACAGCCTAGCTGAGTTGGCCTAGGGGTGCGGATTGTTTCCTGGGAGATGCAGGCGTAACCATTGTGTATCCTGCACTCTATGTAGGTCGCATTAGTAGTGTAAATGCTTGGCTGAGCTGGCCTGGTGGTACAGATTGTTTCCTAGGGGATCCAGGCGTAATCATTGTGTATCCTGCATTCTACTCGTCATCATGGCGTAACTCGCAGGGCTGAGAAAGCTTACGGATACAGATTGTTTCCTGGGGGATCTAGGCGTAACCATTGTGTATCTGCGATCCATGGTTAGACAACTGTTTCGGTTTGGTTGATTTGTTTGGATTGTACTTTCCATATCTGTTTTTTTAAAAGTGTTTTCATTATTTTCACTGGGTGTTGAAACAAGTCTACTAAGTACTTGGAGAATTCTAGCTTTGCGCCTGATCAATGCATAGCCAGAGTCTGCAGGAACGAAAGTAAACTTGTTAAGACATCGAGTTATAAAAATATTTTGATAAAAGCATCTTGATAAAGTACTGTATAAAGAATATTTTGATCAGTTATTTTCCCTTCTAAAAATTTAAAATGTTTTAAATATTGTTTACCTTGAACTATCAGATTTGAATCAAATGACTATTCATCATATTATAAAATGTTTAAAATGTTATGAGATTTTAATTGAAATGTATAATGGTTTAAATAATGGTTCATCCTTGTCTTCCAACATGCTTCCCTTCTTAGCTACCTTTTCCCTACCTTCTTTCGAGGATGTCTTCCAACCTATTGTTCTTACTTGTTGTTTCTCCGCTTCCTTCCTTTTCGAGGACGAAAAGATTTGAGTGGGGGAGAGTGTAACAACCCTAGATTTTTCATATATTTTAATATTTGACTTTATTTTATTTTGAAATTATTTTTAAACTTGTTTTATTTCAAACATTTCACATTTTTAAATATTAGTGTTGATTATTATGTGAATTATAATTTCAAACAGGTATAAATTGGATATTTTAATGAAAGATGAATTTCTGTTCAAACTGGTCAAACTTTGACTTTTAAATCTTAAATTTAAACATTTAAATTCTTAAATTTTATCTTTTATTATCAAAATAGATGTGATAACATGAATACTGCTTTTCGTTTCGTTGAAAACGGAGTTAAATTGTAAAAGTTATGTACATTTCAATTTTGAGTATAATTTGTTTTATTTTGCAATTTTGCCTATTTTAAATTATATAAATCATATTTTCTTTGTTATATTTTATTTTAATATGTGTTGATATGTTATTTTATTTATATTTTTATCTTTTAATATTTTTAAAGTGATAATAAAAAAAATTCCAAAATATATTGCATTTATTTTCTATTTTTAAAAGCTAGTTTCCATTTTTCTGCTATTTTCTTCATTTAAATTATATTTCATTAAAATTTATTTATTTTTTTGAATGCATTTTATTTTTATGCTACAATCTTTATTTTTAAATATTTTTTTAGTCCATATAAATCTTCCGAAGTTTATTCTGTTTATTTTCAAATTTTCTAGACTAGTTTTCATTTTATACTATTTTCTTATTTTAATCATATATAATTAATATTTATTTATTTATATTTTTTATTAGTTATATTTTCGTATTTTAACTGAAATTATATTTATTTTCATATATTTAAACTTATAAAAGAAAATGGATGGAAATTTGAAAGGTTTTTGGACTCTTTATATTTCCAAAGTCTTTTTACATTCCGCCTTTTCATTTTCTCAACCTACTCCTTTATTTTATTTTTGCCGTACCATTCCTCCTTCTTTACAGCCACATTTCATTTCTTTTTCACGAGCAAAAACATTCTCAAACTCAAAAAAAACATACGGCCATTTGTTGTAGAAGTTTGGGTAAAAATCTCTTCTCTTTTTCCTTTCTTTTTCATTGTTTTAATGGTTTTGCACTTGTCTCTTCATGCTTTGCTTGGCCATACTCCTCCACCGCCTCCTCCGACCAATCCCATCACTGTCCATGGACACTCCACCATCCTTTCCCTCTGACTTGACCAGGCCGTGAGCCCCCTTGAAGCTATCATCACCAAATGTGGCAAAATCACCTTGACTCTAGCCTAGCCGAACCATTTATGCACATACCCTTCATTTTTCACCTAAACCACCTCCTTGGCCGCCACCACCAGTCCCTACACCACCTTTGGCCGACACTACAGACCCCACCTGACCTTCACCTTGTAGGGGCCGAGCCTAACAGTCCTTTGGTTGAGCCATGGTTGCACAAAAGCCACTTATTTGCCTTAAACCCTTTGTATTCACACCTTGTAACTTCCACCACTTCACCGCACCCTTAGCCGCCCTTTGCACCACCTTCTCCAGCCCATACCTGAACCAAAACCACTGCCACACCATCTCCTGCCTCCATCAGGTCTGGCCATGCCATTTGTAGCCTTGCCCGAAGCTTGAAATTGCACAAAAATCCACTTGTTTGCCTTGTACTTGTATTTTCATACATAGCAACTTCCATACCTTCACTACCCTTGCTAGGCCGACCATATATGACCCATACCTGACCAAATACACCCCTTGGTAGTACCTTATCACCCTATAGGCTGAGCATAGTGATGGTGGAAGCAAGTGCAAGTGTTTGATTAATTGTTGTTCCTTAATTTCTAGCATCGTTTATCGTATTTTTGGTCTGAAACCTTATAATTGTTATATTGTTTGTTTGATTTGTATTCAAGGGAATTAATCCTTGGCTCCTCCATTTCGTATCTGTATCATGCTTTTGTGCTTGTGTAGATCCCGTTGTGCAATTCATCGTTGTGTCATCTGCTCAAAACAGTGAGTAAATCTCACCAGACTAATATGTACTTATACAGTGATAAACTGACATCACCTGAATCTGTAAATGCATATCATCCTGTTATAACTGCTATATTACATTCATATGAAGTTCACACCTATATTTACACTTGTTATACCATATGTTACTGTTATTTCATGCTATTCTATTATTTTCATCAGTTTATCACACTGCAAGTTCCCTGTAGACTAGAATCACTATAGGTTGAAATGATACATACCCGAACGGACTTTAGAATAGGAGAAAATCGTTATGGGCTGAAATGATAGGCCTGAATGATTTTCAATTATTTTCATTTACTTGGGATTGCGGGTTTGGAATGATCAAACCCGGGTTTTCTTTGTAAATTACGGGTTGAAATGATATATTACCCGTATCACTTCATCTAGGCTAGAAAATGAAATACAGACCCGTTGTTAAAATATGTTTTTCTAAAAATTTTAAATTATTTTAGAAATGTAAATATTATAATATTTTGATTTAAATTTGATTAAAAATGATTTTTGTAAAGCATTACTGATTTTCTGAATATTTATAAGTGAAATAAATAAATGGTAAAGTTAGAAATCTGAAATGTAAGTTATTTTGGAAATTATAATTTGGTGATAAATGGAATTTAAATTAAATATGAAAATATGATAAATTTATGATATTTTGAATTAAATGAATTTAAAATGATTTTATAATATATTAATGATTTTAGAATAAAGTTAAAATGTGAAATGAATGAATATTTAGGTTGAAATTTGGAAATATAACTAAAATTATAAATTTGTGAATTTGGCTTAAAAGTGAATTTTAAGTTAAGTAAATAAAAATGAAATTAAGTTATATTTGAAAATTTTAAACTTAAATGTTAAGTTAAATTTAATTTAATGAATTTAAAATTTAATATTTGAATTTAATAAGTGAATTATTATTAAATTTTGATTTTTGAATGGAGATTTAACTTTATAAACTCATGAATATAAGGGTATTTGAATGACTGTTTTAAAAGTGAAATTATATGATTTTATAAGCTAAAAATGATTTAAATAAAAATATAATTTTTTGTGAAATTATATTGAATACTTGAAGTTAATTAACTGCATTTCTGAAATGCTATTAATTCTAATGTAAATGATAATACAGCATTTGTAAATGCTGTAGTTGATAATAATGAACCAAATGGCTAAGTTTAATTAAAGGTTATTATAGCATTTTTGTAAATGCTATAATTGTTGAATTTAACTAAGTTTTATTTGAAACTAAGGTAACCCTATTACAGCATTTTTAAATGCTATCTTTTGTTAAATTGAACTGTTTTGAATGTAACTTTCCGTAGCAATTTCTAAATGCTGCGAAAGTTGAATTTTCATCTGTTTTAATAAATTAAGTGAATAAATGAATTTTGAAAGACTAAAATTTTGGAAATTTAATAATTTAATTACTAAATATAATAACTTCATTTTATGATTTAAAAT
The DNA here is from genome assembly GCA_030765085.1 of Allium cepa. Lineage (NCBI taxonomy): Eukaryota > Viridiplantae > Streptophyta > Magnoliopsida > Asparagales > Amaryllidaceae > Allium > Allium cepa. The sequence goes on from CM060938.1 coordinate 346,478,293, forward strand.
GAAGTAATTTGTTTCGAAATATAAACTATTTTGAAATGTGTTTTGTAATGGTATTTACATTAAATAAAAATGAATGTGGTTTGGAAGATATGATATTTTGAATGATACTGAATTTTGAAATTATGTTTGATTTTGAAGTATAAAATACCATTTTGAAATTTTAACCACGGGATGTAATTAATTTATAGTTTAACTGATTCTTAAAGGACGGGCGATCCCAAGCATCCTTTAAGTTATTGTGCATTTCTACTACAGTTCACTTGAGTTGGTCTACATTGTATAAATATATATTGTCCTGACTCGAGTGTTTTGTGTTTTACTTTACGCTCGGGTCAGCCTGAGTATTTACAGCTTAGCTTTGGATTTCTTTTCTGGAGCTAGGAATTGCTGGAGATTCTGCTTGTCTAGTTATCTATCCCTTCAGTTTCAGTTGTTCTATTTCAGCTTTGGTATTGATAAACTGCTATGTAATTGAGATTTCTATTGTATATGTTTTTCAGACTGATATTATGTATTATGTTTTGAGAGTTTGTTATAGTAGCTTCATGAACTACTATGGTATTTTAATTTCCGCTGTGAGTTATTCTGATATTTCTGTGTCTGTGATTCTGTGATTGTATTTCATTTGCTCCAAAATTATTTACAATGCGATATTTTGAGCAATTCAAGTCCAGCATGTGTGGATGCGAATGGCTGAAAATATCGGGTTGTTACACGGTCTCTTTAACAACCAAACGTTATTATAACGCCGTGGTCATTTCAAAATAGTTTATACTTCAAAAAGATCAAATAATTTCATTTCAAACTATAATTCTTTCAAAATAGTTTATACTTCGAAACCAAAAACCATTTTTATTTCAAAACTATTTATTCAATCAAAATAGTTTATACTTCGAAACCAAAAACATTTCAAACATATATTCATTTCAAAATCATAATATTTTCAAAGTAGAACTCTTTCAAAACCACAAATACTTGAAACAATTACACTTTGAAAATCATAACATTTCAAAATCATACATTTGAAATCATGGGATATTCATTCAATTCTTTACATTTTACAATTCATTCAATTAATCCCAAATTTTCAATTTCCAGCTTAATTCAATTCAAACTATCAGTTTCCATTAAATTTCCCAATAACCATTTCAAATCATATCAATTTCAAATATAGATTTGATCCGCAAATTAAACTATTCAATTTTTAATATATTTCAAAAGCTTTAATATCCCGCATTTCAAAAACTAAATTTTATAATTTCATATATCTCAAATCTAGTTTCATTATTACTTAGTTTCGAAATATTCATTTCATAAATCCGATATTATTTAAATAAACTCAATTTACAATTAAACTAAATATCCTTTTATACCAATATAAACTTCAAATATTCATTTATCAAAAGTACATATCATTCCAATTCATATTCTTTATCAAAATAAAGATCAAATCATTTCCAAACCTTATTATCAAATCATTATTTGAATTCAAATTCAAATACTCAAATTTAAATATCATTTTTAAATCAAATAAGTCATTCATTTGTTATTTCAAGTATCATTACAAAATACACTAAAAATTCCATTCAAAAATTCATTTATCTCATTACATTTCATTCCATTTAACACATAACCAAGTAAACCTTATTTAAATTCAAATTCAAATTCCTTAAAAATTCAAATTTAAATATTAAAATATATTCAAAACTTCTTAAATTTCACAATTAATCAATTTCCAAAAGTTAAATCATTTAACACTTAAAATATAACTCAAACAGTATTAAAATCTATAATATTTCAAACCATGTCAAATTATAGCAACGACAGCATTTATAAAGTGCTATCGTAGCTTATAGCTTCCAAAAATGGTTTAGTTCAAGAATAACGGCATTTATAAAATGTCGTAATAGATATTTAGTTATTTCAAACATTATTAGATTCAAAACAATAGCATTTAAAAATGCTGTCAAAAGACTACAACATTTTGAAAATGCTATAAAATTCCAGATTTCATTTTAGCTTTTCAAAAATAATAATAAAACTCCAAATTTTTATTATAACTTAATAATCATATTTCTAGACTTCAAAATTTCACATTTAAAATCATTTTAACATATGATTTTAACACAACAAAATTTTTAGATCAAATATTCAATTTAAAAACTCCATTCATTTATTAAGCCAAAATTCACTGTTTATTAACATATAAATTAAATAAAACTTAAAATTTTACTTCAAATACAATTTCAAAACTTTAAATTTAAATTTCCATTATTTATTTACATTTTAAAATAAAATTTAAAGTCTAAAATCTCAATTACTTTAAATTTACGTACTCAAATTCACAATTTCAAGACTTAATATTAAATTTTCTTAAAACCATAAAATATATATTTTTAAATCAAAATTTCATACCCTAAAAAAAATACATACTTTAATAAAAATCATTTAAGAATATACCACGAGGTCTGTATATAATTTTCTAACCTAGGTCAAGTGATACGGATATATATCATTTCAATCCGCAGTTTATAAAGAAAATCGGGTTCTATCATTTCAAACCCGCAATCCCAAGTAAATAAAAATAAACAAAAATCGCTCAGGCCTATCATTTCAGCCCATAACGATTTTTCCCTATTCTAAAGTCCGTTTGGGTATGTATCATTTCAACCCATAGTGATTCTATTCTAATAGGGAACTTGCAGTGTGAACACATGCATAAACAATATAAACAATGTCAATGTCACAATATAATGTCATATAACATATGTCAGGTGATAATTAATAGTTTTAACATGGTAATAACATGGCATAACATATCATATGATCATCATTAACTTGCATAAACATTTATATTACTAAACACTTGTCATCAATTCACTATTTTATAAGTATAAATGTCAGAGTGAGACAGACTCACCTTTATCAAACCTAGAGACAAATAACACACACAAGAGCGATTCCAAAGGCACGACAAGAACGATTTGATTTGAATTGATGGAGACCCTTGTAAACAACACAAAATATAACATACATAAGCACAAATATAGATATCGACATACAAATATAATCAACAACTTTAGTTTGCAGAACAGTTGCAAAACAAGAGAGATGACCAAACCTTAGAAGCAAAAGACTTGCACACAACAACATAAGCTTGTCACATGATCAAATGTGCTTGATCTCACCATACTAGGCTCTGGTTTGGGTCAGGTATGGCAACCATAAAGGTCAGGTTACAAGTGGATGAAGGTGGTGGAAGAGTTACAACATGAAGCATACATAGGTTCAAGGCAAAAATGTAATGATTTTGGTGCACACAAGGCTTGGCTTGATCACATATGAGCTCGGCCATAGGTCAATTGGGTCAGGTCAGATCTGAAGCTGATGTCCAGAGGTGCTGTAGGCAAGTGGTGGTGGAGCTAGGGGTATGGCCGAAATGAATATGAAAGGCTATGGTGAAGTTTGTGTCTTTGCAAGGCATTTGATGGTGAAGCTTGCAAATTTTATGGGTTTTGGTCACATTTCTTGGCTTGACTATGGCAAGTGGTGGCTTGACCATGCTTGTTTCAGATCTTGTGATGGTGCAGCAGTGGAAAAAGGTCAGGTAGTGGCTGGTGATGGTGGCTAAGGGGGTGGCCAAAGTGATAGAATGAAGTGTAGGTGAAGCATATGTGGTATAGGCATTGTTTGGAAGGGTTTTTGTGCAAAGTTGAGGAGATGGCTTCATCCAAAGGTCATGACACATGATGATCAGAGGAGGAAGAGGTCAAGAGCTGCTGTAGATGATGGTGGAGAGGATGGTGGTCAGCAAGGAGAGAGGTGAGGCCAAGCAAACATGAAGAATATAGTGAAGTTTATGGCTAGGCTACACAATTTCAAGGAGTTTGGTGCAAAGTTTGTGGTGCTAGCTTCAAGTAGTGGTCAAGGCCAGATCTGGACAGAGGGGAGAGGAGCGGTTGCTGCCATGTATGGTGGTGGTGGTGGTCGGTGGAGATGAGGGTGGTAGAAGCTAGGCCGAGCAAGACTAGAGAGGAAGAAGCAAATCAATGAAAATTGAAGAGGAGAAGAGATAAAGGAGGCCATTGCTCATTTTTTTTTCCTCTCAAATGAAATAGCCATGAATGGTGATGAGATGGGAAGGTTTTTCACATGAAACAACAGAAAATACACAGCCAATGCAAAAGAAATGAACGGCTAAGTCAAAGTGAAAAGTCAAAAGAAGGTGTAAAGCCAAAGGTAGGTGAAAAGTCACATGCAAATGAAAGGTTTAAGTCTTTTTGTATTTCCATTTCTTTTTAAAATTTAAACACATGTAAAATATGAATAAATACAGATAAAAAAGGTAAATATAGTAAATGAACAAAAATAAATAAATAAATATTAATTAAATATAATTAAATTAAGAAAATAACAAAGAAAATGTAAATTAGGCTTGAAAATTTGAAAATAAATGAAATGAACTTTGGGAAAATTGTATGTACATGAAAAATATTTATAAATAAAGATAAAAACATAAAAATAAAATGCATACATAACAATGAATAAATAAATTTTAATTAAATATAATTTAAATGAAGAAAATATCAGAAAAATGGAAACTAACCTTTAAAAATAGAAAATAAATTCAATAAGCTTTGGAAAAATTCAAACATTACTTTAAAAATATTTAAAAGGTAAAAATATATGTAACATAACATATAATACAATTTAGAATAAGATATAACAATTAAAAAGATTATTTATATAATTTAAAATAAAAAAAATAGTGTTAAATAAAACAATTTACATCCAATTTTGTAAAAAGCATAACTTTCACAATATTATTCGGATTTCAACGAAACGAAAAGCAACGTTCTTGAAATTTTATTTAATTTCATAATAAAAGATAAAATTCAAATTTTCAAACTTTTAAAATTTAAATTTAAAAGTAAAAGTTTGACCAGATTGACCAAAATTCACATTTTCTGGAAATATTCAATTTATGCATGTTTGAAATTCTAATCCACATCAAAATCAACATTTATATTTCAATTAACAAAATATATTCATTTTAATAAATAAAATAAAGTTTTTAAATTAGGAATTTAAATTAAAATAATTAAAATATACAATTACAATAATCAGAAAATACAGGGTTGTTACAGGTATATTAGTTTAAGTACCTTCCACGTATAGTTTCTATAATTACTTCCGAAGAATAAGTGGTTATGAGTTTCTTCATGAATGTCACATAGACAACATTTGTTTCAACAATTATCCTCTGTTTTCGTAATATGTCTAGTGGGAAATTGTTGTAAATAAGAAAACTTGTCAACACCTCAAAGTGGAGTTTGAAGTATTAGTGATTCCTTCGGAACCTCCTTTCGAACAGGTGAGATTAGCCTACACTCTTTAAGTAAGGAAAATATAGTTGAATGTGCTTACTTAATACCTTTCGATATAGTCGAAAGGCTAATCTCACTTCAAAAACTTCTTTCAAAATTAGTTGGGTTATAACTCTGTCGGAACCACCTTTTGAAGTAGTCAAAGTGGCTTAAGGTTGCGACTTAATGGTTTAAGGAATTTGGTTGAATCGAGTAGATTTTGACTTCGTCGAAAGGGCGAGCTCTTATTTCCTTGTGGTTTTAAGCTAAAACTCAATGAATATATGTAGACTAGGGTATCGACTTGATCGAAAGGTAACCTTTCGCCTAGATCGACATCGGATGATCATAACTGTATGCAATAGGAATTTTTAAATAACTACGTAAACAAGCTTATCATGATCTTCCTTTTATTGAACTAAAGATGTACAGATTGACTGAATTCCCCAATTTGATTTTGATTTTGATTTTGAAATTAGGGTTTATTAGCCTCAGAAAGCACAAGTAGGAAGCGAAAGAAATCAGATCCCTTAAACCAGACCACTGGGGTCTTATTTATAGGTGCGGGTGGCACCATTCGACCCATTGCTTTCGATGCGGTCGGAAGGTCTGCTTTCCTCTTTTTGTGCGCATCTTTTGGATCATAGCTTTCGACCTAGTCGAAAGGATTACATGGTCGTCCTTCACAGCAGCTGAAGACTAAGCTTCCCTCTATCTTGCTTCATTCCTTTCAACTTCATCGAAAGGTATATTTCTTGATCACTTTCAACTTCATCGAAGGGTGTATAGATACACTCTTCACTTGGTTGTTAACATGTTACGTAAGTTAGCATGAGCACTGACCTTCGACACTATCGAAACATGTGCTTTGTAGGTTTCGAATGAGTTGAAACACTGTTGAGATATCAGTTGTAGGAGAGACCAATCGGAAGCATTCTATCCGTCTGGCGCGAAACCCTATCTCCTTGTGTTTGAGGAAGTTATGCATAGTTCCAATAATCTTTTCTTTCATATGTGATGATGACTTTAACCAATTCGAAAGGCTAATATATGCTTTCAAAAATGTTGATTTGGCTGAACATTCTTCTGATGAGGTAAATAAAAATAAAACCAATTGTTTTGAATGGCTGGGCACACATGCAGAAAGTATGCTATTCATTGCCTTTGAAATGTGCCTTTTGACCACTTCAATAGCTACAAATCTGTTAGCCATCTCCTTCGAAAGGAACCTTTCGACCTTGTCGAAAGATCTTATTTAATGTTTTTGGAGACCATTTCTAATGACTTCCGATCTTCATCAATGCTCTTGCTCATTCTTTCATACTTTCACTCTTGAGAATATTTTATGGATAACACTTGTCAATTGTATTGTAAGTTGTTAAAGTCATTTTAAGGTTATTACATCTATTCCGATATATCTTAGCCCATTATTAAGTCGGATAATCACATAAATACATACCTACATATGCGCATATGTTTGTATGTATGTATGCAAGCATGTATTAAAAAATAAAGGTTACTGAATGTTTACGTTCCTTTTGATATCTTTATTATATAATATTATATGTAAACATATAATGCTCAACATTAATTATTACAACATAGAATTAATTTTAAATTACAAAACATTCTGCATATCAAATTAACATTGGATATAATTTAATATAGCCAAATTATTTATTATAACACGAGCTAAAAATCCGGTGCAATAATCTACAAAGAATTTTTTCTTTGACCTTTTCCTTTTGCCCAACCAGCTGATGCACCTAATCCAACACATCAGATATCCATCTATATTTTAAGGTATTTATTTTTTGTAATTTTTGTACATTTTATTTCCAGATCTAATTTTATTTAAGTTAAAGCTACTAGTGTGTAGTTCGAGGATCTCAACCCATAGGGCATTAAGTTGATGCAAGGTTGTTTGGCATACGATTATAATATTCATTTTAACGAGGTTGTTATTTACAATTCTATTAGCGGTCGAGTATTTCATTCTAGTTGTAATCTTAGGGAACTAGAAAAAAATAGTTTGAGGTCCTTAAGCATGCTTCATACTCAAGGCTATGTTTGATTTTCTCATAAGTTAAACAAAATAACATTCCTCTACATACCTCGGAGAGCTTTATGCTTTTGTTAGGGAACATTTCTATTCTATATTTTGTGGTCAGAGCCGCGTATATCAGTGTGTTCGTTTATATGTCGCATTTAATTTTCTCCTTTTTTAATTAGTTTGTTTATGAAATATATTTAATCACAATATTCATCCCTTCTAGGGTATATTAATGACTCTACACCAGCCACTGTCTTATTAACATACTACGTATCAACCTACATCAATCACTTCCCCACGCCCATTTTCAAATATAATTTGCTTTAATCAAACTTTACCATCTTCAAATAACTTAGTTTAGCAAATAATTTGGTCCAGAGACGCTTATATGCACTTAACCATTTTTCACATGAATTTATTGTAAAATATTAGTGGATATTAGTAAATCCTCTCACTAAAGTATGTAATAATGTAAGCTTTTCTCTTTAATTCTACATGGATCAACTCCACCAAAATTCTACCAACATTGAGTCTAATAACCCAACAGAGCTAGTCGAACTTGTCTTGAAGGAAAACGAAAGATGCTTGAGGATTTTTAAAGTGAAGCCTCAATAACAAGTCGATAAGCACGCTTACATCGAATTGTAATACTAAAGGAGAAACTCAAGCATTCATATTCATATTTGTACTATATGAGTTAAGTTAATACTTAAATATATTTGGGTGACTCAAATTGACTTTTCAAATGTTCATAACTCATTTGGTCATTGTCAAATAATTTTGTAAAGGCTATCAATAAAATAATATTATAGTTTTAAAATAATTGATGGGATGTGTAACAGCCGCGGATTTTCGTTCTTCGAAAATTCAACATCGATACTCACTTTATCGACTGCCGAGAAATCAAAGGCCAAAAACCGAGATGTTATGGGTTTTAAAAAGAAGAATTTAGAAAAAGAAAGAAAGAAGAGAGAAGAGATAGGAAATAGAGAGGAAAGAAAAGAGAGAATTTGAAAATAAGAGAAAGAGGATAGAAGAATTTGAAAATAGAACGGACAGAAAGGAAACAACAGAACAACAACAGAATCTCACAATTCGCAGCGGAACAACATATAATAATAAATGAATAATCTTTAAACAAAGAACTATATCAGTTATTACATTAAATACATTTCATTACATCATATCATCACATATCATCAGAGTGTACAACAACAACATACAACATCAAACAGTGCAGCGGAAAAAGAAATATTATATAAACTAGTAATACGCCAATGCCATCCAGCTTGCCTCCAGCAACTCCAGAATATCCAGAATATCCTGATAAACCTAACTCTTAACTGCCCGTGTGGAAATTGGTGGGCACCCAGAGTTTAGGAAGGAAAACAATAAACTCCAAGTCAGTCATGTGACTGGTGTGAGAACTCAAAACAGTTTATTTATTTTAAAAATCAAAAAGAGGGATATTTTTAAATTAATTCGCAATGCTTTTAAAAAATGAGACTACCATAAGGCCTCCCGCACACACACACAATGCAAACGCAGAATCGGAGGAGATTTCTCCTTATGATAGTCAAAGATGCTTGATACGCATTTAAAATAACATTTGATATTATTATTAGTGTATAGTGTAGGAAAAATTTATTTCGAAAGTAGAATATAAATCTTAGCCAGCATAGGTACCATTATATTATGCCTACTAATAGCTACCATATTAAATGGCAGGTTCTACAACTAATACCGTACAAGTTTCGTATTGTTTCTTTGGATTTCCAACAAATGGTCAGGCCAAGGAACTTCCCATTGCCACTGAGAATGCCTCTGGAAAGACACCCCCGAGAACCAAACCGGAACTCTGCCAACACAAGGCCGGGTTACCCCTTAACTGGGTAACTACTGACACGAGCACGCCATTCCCCGGTCCTTTAGGACCTTTTCAACCGAGCGCTCGATATCCAACATCACACCATAATAAATAGAGTGTTTTCAACATGAGTAAGTATCTGGGCTCCATACCATGATACCACCCCTTTCCAGAAGGAAATGCACATACCCTAAGGGGAGCTACAGCAACCCCTAATAACCTTGCCGTATCTTTCCTGTTTTGACCATTTCCGGGATGTGAGGCTCGACGAATTCACGTCCACAAAAACATACTTTATACAAAAGCCATGCTTTGGGTCAATAAATGATCAACACAATGATCACTCAGATAGACGATCAAATAAATGATCCTATCACAAATAATCAACACAATGATCATTTCAGCATCACTCAGCATGTCACATTACCAAAATGGGATATATCGCTGAAAACTTCAACTATATAACCTTTGAGCTCGTACGTCTCAAAGAAGGGTGTTAAGCAAAGAATAAATTCTCCGCCACCAACAGAAATATATTTGAAAGAAATCGGCTTTATATCTCAAATTGTAATGTCAGACATACAATCCATACAAGTCTGTTCCGGGCTCGAACAGAACCGAAGGCACTTTCAAGAAGTCCTTGCAATCCGGATATTCACAATCCTGATCGGATTTCCCATCACTTAGGGAGTCTCAATACCGTTGCAACTCAGTGCAGAGACAATCGACAGGTCATCCTATCGCTTTCGCAAATACCGGGTCTTCAACACCGATCTTCAATGCAATTCACAACGACGTATCACATATTCGGAGTGGGTTATACGACCCCATGGTCCTTTCCCGGTTAACCCGAATAGTGAGCGCTTATTCAAAAATAAGTGTGCATTCAAATTCAATCAATTCACATCAAATACCCATTCAAAGGGAAATATTGATAGTCGGCTATTGAACTATCAATGGATATGCATATATCACCAGATTCCAAATAATTTTCCAAAATATCTTTATAAGATATATAATTTCAACACTTCAAAAATAAATCAATATTTATTTTCAAACAAATTTCACTTTCACATATAAATTCCATAATGAATTTATACTTCAAAATATCCATGCATATATGATTTCAATAATTCATTTCAATTTATCTTCAGAAAAAGATAAATTCTAATTATTCACTTCATATTGGAAAACATTTCCATACTTATTTATTCATAAGTAATTCACAAATTCCTTTTATTTTCAACACTTAGAAAATATTCAATATACTTAAATCGAATTAAGTATATATTTCATTCTTTAAGGAAATTATTCACTTAAACATATTTACTTGGGCCAAAACGAATGTTACGTAAAACATCGTTACGACAACCCAAAATCACTAGTATAGGGATTCGAATTTAAAATAGATATATAAATCCCAATATTATTCAAAAATATTTCCTTTCGGAAATCATTTACTATAACAACAGTGTTATAGTCTACCATTCCCTTTTATTTCTCGAAAACGTCTATTTCAACAATAAATGTTGAAATCTATGGTTTCGAATCTCAACATGTTTTAAAACATCGTTAGATCGTTTTAATTATGTTTAAAACATCACATTCAAAAACATTTTCTTTAACGTATTATTCACTATTCAAAAATGTGAATAAACTTCATTAACAAATCTCATCCTTTTATTCGTTTTAATTCAAAGGATTATTCACTATTCAAAAATGTGAATATAACTCCATTAATAGGTTACAACAATCTTCTTGTCAAAATAAGTCATTTGCGAATTTATAAAACAACGTTTATAAATTCCATTTCTATTTATTTATAAAAGCTTCCTTTTTATAAATTCTTTTATTAACCTGTTAAATTTCATATCTCCATTATAAACTAAAAGTTCATATTATAAGTTAAATACTTATAAAACGATTATTTTACAAAATCGTTCTTTTTATCTTCCCAAATTATAAATCTTATAACTTATAAGATTCATTCATTTATCCAAAACCATTATTCACATAATTTCACCAAATTTATAAATCTACCTATTTAAAAATTTCATTTATAACCTCCCAGTTTATAATTCTACAAATTTCATTCATTTATGAAATTCATTTTCACTTCATTTAAACATTTATAAAGACTCGTTTTATAATGTCAATATTTCGATTTATAAATATCTATTTATAAATCTCTTAATATAAATCAATTTATATTATTATTCTAAAACGTCTTTAAATTCCTTTATAATTTCATCATTTTGATTTATAAAATAATCAAATTTTATAAATCCTATTTTTTACTTTTATAATATATTCAAAAATCCAATTTAACTATTTTATAAGGTCATTAATTCATATTTCTCAAAAATCAGCTTTTAACTATATTTCACAAAAACTATAATTTTTATAACTTTAAAAATTATAACGTTATTTATTTATAATGGATCAATTCCAAAAATATAGTATATTTTCAAAATCACTTTTAAAATCACTTTAAAATCCCAAAATTTGGGTCCAATGATGCTACACACCAAATAGTCAATCACGACTAATAACGATATCATATATCGATATGATAATCCATCAAATATCAAAATATCTGAAATCAATAAAAACTGTTGAGGAATCCAGTTGGATCCCTCCAACCTGTTTCCTGCATCCAAAAACATTAGCACAATACCAATTTCGCTCCAGTACGAAATTATCGCGGTATATGTTCTTAATAAATATTATCCGCTTAATAACGGCGTAATAGGGTCTCATCCGCTAAACAAAAAATGCGGGAAATCAACAACTGCAATATATACATATGCCAATATATATATATTGATATTATATATAATACCAATTTCACTGTTTATGAAATATTCGCGGTATATGTTTATAATAAATAACATCCGCTTACTAACGGCGCATAATGTCTATTTTAACAATCAATAATTTACAGTCATCATTCAAACATGCATTCAAATATTTTAAATCTAACTATTTAAAATAAAATCGAAATCTATTCGATTGAGTGAGAAATTCTCACCTTGGTTTTAATTTCCGTTTTAGCTTTTATTTCGAATAAAATTAAACGCGCGTTTAATTTTACCCGAAATTCTCACTAACCCCAAACGACTCCAAACCAACTCCATCGCGTAGTGCTCGTCCATACGATTCCAACGCAACTGAGTTTGCATTTTTTCGACCTCGTATGAAAAAGTTATGATTTTATGAAGTTCGTACACGTTTTAACTTATATAAATACAACATAATCTTAAAATTATAAACCTATGCAAACATGGGCCATTGGATCCTTGCACCCCCTGATCTCCACCCTAGAACGCAACTTCCCCCTTCTTCCTTCATGATCACGCGTGCAGTAAAACAACCGAACCCAACATCCACTTTAAACCCTAATTCACGCGAGCAAGATACTCATCTTCACATCGATCAGCAGGTGTCAAACGAAGCCCCCTACCCTCCTCCACCTTCGCCTGAGATGGCTTGACACTCGGCCTCCTCTCTAGCCTTGGAATGCGTGCGCAAGTCACTGACTTCTTCGTCAATTTGCCGTTGATCCGTGAAGTCTTTTCAGATCATGACCGTTGATATTAAAGATCTCATCGAGCTCTTCAAGATTGTAGTTGAGAGTTTCTGGAATCGATGAATGGATTTGGAGATTTGAGGGGAAGAAGTTGAACAATTTTCGGCCTTTCAATATCAAGTGGCAGCTGTAGATTAAAATTAGGGTTTTGGTTTTTTTTTTTATTTATTTATTTTAGAATGGGGGCTATTTATAAGAACGAGCAAGCGTAAACACTATTCATTCCGGGAATTCCGAACTCCGATTTAGACGCCGTAACCAGCGTACCTAGGGTTTATCCCGCGTTCCGGACACAATGGAACAGGTTTCGGAAGCTAATTCGGAAGTATGTGCGAGTTATGGCTGAAAACGTTCAATTTAAATTAAACCGATTTAAACCGATTTCTAGGCGTTTTAATTTGTACCGGACAAACGGTAAATCCAAATGACTTGAAATTTGAAACCTTACCATAATATCACATTACGGATCCGATGAAACTGGTTTCGTCGAATTCCGAGACTTTTTGAAAAATGGCTATTTTGACTCGCCAAATTTAAATTAAAAACGATTCGATGCGTTTCGAGCTGCCACGATCAAACGATAACTCCGATTGACACGAAATTTGAAATCCGGTAATAACTAACTATTACGGATCCAATGAAACTGGTTTCGTTCAATTCTGAGACTGTTCAAAAATTGGCTATTTTACTAGTCGATTTAAATATTAAAATATTCAATTTTCACAAATTAACTTTTAATTCGATTTTAAAAGTTCTAAAATATTTCTATAACTCCAGTATGATTAAATAAAATTTTCCAAATTATTTTCAATCATTTTTAACTCAATTTTTAATTATTTCCATAATTTAACGTATTAAATTATCGATTTAATTATTCAATTAAATCCAATAAATCAAATAAAAATTTATTTGACTTATAAATTCACTTATAAATATTTAAAATAAATTAAATATTCAAATTTTAAATTAATAAAATTTCTGGGTCGTTACAGGATGCTTAGGATTCGTAATAAAGTTATAATTCACACTAATGAGAACAAAACTAAAAGTGTCGGTTGTAAATGAGAAAATTGAAAAATTAACTTAGATTATGTGGATAAATACAGTAAAAATGGAGCGATGCAAGTGAGGAGAGAATATAATAATTAATACATCCACATAATTGGAAAAAGCCACCCATATTGTCTCAGACGTTTGCTTTCTAGTGATTTCAAGAGACCATGAAATTTGTAGATTGTATATTTTTTTCCTTTCAAAATGTACTGTTAATACTAATGTATGATCTTTATGTGGTGGATAAAATATGCAAGTATAGTTCGCAATATCATATATTCAAATTTAGCGCCAAAAGAATTATATCAACTTAATGTCGTGTTTAACTTTCATGATTATAAAAAAAAAAAAAATTGTTTTTATTCATAGGATCTTCATTCAAATTTTGTTCGCGTCCTCTTATATACAAAAGAAAAAATAGAAAAGGAAATTCAAACTAACACGCGAAAAATACATTGAAGTGGTATAAAAAGGACAAGCAAGACATACGATATAAAAACGTGGATATTCTCGTGGAACAGTGGTAATGTCTTCACATTGTCCATCTAGAAGTGTTGAGAGCTATTCCGCTGGAAGCAATTAACCATGTGGAAAAAAAATGATAGAAAAATCATTAGAACAAGAAGATTTAAATGATGTTAATTCTGACGAAATGCAATTTGTTTCTAATGTTTAGATATATTTATACACCAAAATTATGTTTTAAAATGCTCTAACATTTTACAATTTCTCTCTAAACTTAAAATGATTTTCAGATATTGAATTCTCTGATGTTTTACGATATTATAGAAGGAAAACAACAATAAACTTCAATCAGTCTGAATTTTTTAGTCGAATACAGTTTAAATGTTTTGTTATAAATCAAAATGATGGTAAAGTAAGAGTCCAAAGACTGTTTCTTTTAGCCCAGAAAATATGAAATTATACGTTCGAAGATCTTGCTTTGTATTGAAAATTTATTACACACCTAAAAGTTGGGCCTAGTTATCACACAGGTAACTTTCATTCTATAAGCTGAAAATATAATTAAATTTCATGGCGATATTTGCTTCCATAGATTCTCTCCTTATCATCATCACAGCCGTTCGATCTTTATCTAACGGTTGCATTTTTCCACACTTCATTTTTCAGCTTCCCTCATCTCCTTCTTCGCTTCTCTCTTCAAAACCCTAACTTTCGATTTAAACCCCCCTAATTATCCATATTTCAGATGGATTGCCACTCCAATCGCACCATGATAATCAAATTGCCGATCTCTTCCAGCAAGAAGATTCCGAAAATTCGTTGGGTTCGAGAGTGGTGAGAAAACTTGCGGCTTTATTGGTCGTCTTATTTTTTTGGGGATTATTTTGATTTCGTGTGTTGCTTTTGGTTAATCTCAATTAGGATTCCGGAAGAGAATGCAGCGACTGGGAAAACGACTTATCATATGAAATGGGTTAGAGGTGACTTTGTGTGAATTTGATGTTGCTTCTAACTGTGAATCTGTAAATAGTCGCTTTCGAACTGTTTAATTAGTATTTGATGCTATTTTTGTTGAAATTAAGGTAGAAGCAGCTATATTGAGGTGAAATTTGTGTAGTTTTTGTAGTGAAATATTGATTCAATTGAGTGTACTTCTTTATACTAGTCTAATTGAAAGGAAGTTAAGTGTCCAACCGTGGAACATTTTATATGTGAAATCATGGTTCTCCATTCAACAGATGTTTTTTTAATCTTGAAACTTTAAGTTGAATTGTCCACTCGAACTGATTATATTACTATAGGCTGGTTAAAAAATAAAATTAATTGATGTGAATGTTAATATGCATTTAGCTATTTTAAACGATGAAACTTTTTTATGATGTAATTGTCATATTACTAGTGAACAACAGCACTATGTGCCTATTTAGTGCAAAAATGGAATCGGTGATTGTTTGAGTTAAAGTAAAAGTTAATGCTGTAAATTTTTATAGGAATTACAGATTACAGTCTCACTATGGTGCCACTTGCTGTAGTATAAGAATAGCAGGTAATACTATATGCGAATTGAGGATAACAAGGCAAGTTATCCTGAAGACCTGGACTTAAAAAAACATCTTCGATTCTAATAGCGAAAATTCATTTATTATATCATGTTTTTGGGTTATTTATTTTTTTGTTTGGTCAAACTGCAGGAATATGCCTAAAGTTTTACATTTGTTGTGTATGCACTATGTACACATGGTATACCTATGATTTCTTAAACTACATCTTCTCTAAATACCCTAATATGTTTGGAACACAAATCTTGATGCCTTTGATCAACAAATTGTCTGTTTTAGGCTCTATAGCATACTACAATGTATTTTAAAGGTATCGATTTCACAAATTTTGAAAACTTGAGGGTATTTGGGTTTGAGTAGTTGTATTTTTAAGTCAATGCCGGAGAAATGTCAAGATATTTATTGCTTCCGAGCACTGGTCAGAATTTTGTGAACTTATCATCAATTTGTAGATTTTCGTCATAATTTGTCTCTAAGGATTGCATTTGATGTTGCCCACAGCTGACACATTAAATTCTCCAAAAGAGAATTTAAGAAAACCAGAACGAGTGGAGCCAAAACCTGAACCTGCTAAAGAGACTCTCTATCTATGCAGCTTTGAAGGTTGCAATAAAGTTTTTCCTACTGAAGGTTCGTACAGGAAGCATGCTCATATACATGGAGAAAGGCAACATGCTTGCTCTTATCCTGGGTGTGGAAAGGTAATTAATTCGTGTGACATGATTATCATAGCTATATATCTAGGAACATGATTGACTTTGAATCTAATGCCTTAATGCTAGGAGATAATGCAGACTAATATGTTGGAATTTTATCGTATCTTAAACATAGTTCCACTGAAAGCATGGTATTACGTTGATGCTCATGTTTTCACTTTCTTCTCCATGCTGATGTGATTGTTCTATACATATTATTCATATCTATTTCCTTTGACACATATATATTCTTTCTTAGCAAAAGCTAAATCAAATTAGGAATTTTTGCTAGAAAGAAGACCTGTCTACTAAGTACCAACTGAACCTTGATGATAAGATAATAGTGTTTATGTCGTACAGTTCGATCAAGCAACAAGCTTGCTCAGTTGTTTGTATATAAGGTACCTTTTTAGTTGCTTTGCTCGTCATGTGTTAAGGTTCTAAGCATATTTTAGTAGTACTATTGTAACCCAGTTTAGCGCTGTGTGATTTCTCAAACGAAAATGTTGATAATTCTCTCCTTTTTTTTCTTTTGAAAAAGTTGCTGCTTTCATTTTCATGTTTTGCAGAAATTCTTAGATAGCTCTAAGTTGAAGAGACATCAAGTTGTTCATACTGGAGAGAAGAATTATAAATGCACCTTTGAAGGATGTGGCAAGGTGGTTGATCTCTTTTTGTACGGTTTGTGGAAATATTAGACTACGTTTATTGAAACCTCTAAATTACAACAGAACTCATGTGCTGATATTTTTTTACAGAAATAACTTTCTTGTTGAACTTCGAGCGTTTTTGTCCTGTTCTCTCCTTTTTCCTAAATCATTTATATATGAATCTACTTGCATGTAAATAAGTCGTTTACCTCCTTTATATTTGGTATAATTTGTATCTATTGTTTACTTGCACCATGAAAATTATAACATAGCTGGTGAATGAGTTAATAAATATACATCTTATTGCATATGTTTGTTGTGGAAAAAAAAGAACTTGCAATGGATACACAAATTAACTAATGTGTATATAAGTATCAAGGCTAACTATCTGTTCCATTTAACAAACTAAATTAGTGTATTTTACTTTATGTCTTCTGAGTATTTGACTAACATAAACAATATTTTTAATTGCAGGCCTTTAGCTTGGACTTTAACCTAAGGGCACACATGAAAATTCACTCGCAGGAGTATTATCATGTCTGTCACTATCCAAATTGTACCAAAAGATACACTCAAGAATGCAAACTTAAAAGCCACATCAAGTCAGCTCATGAGAAGGTAAATATAAGCAATGCAAATATTTTTTATATTTTGTTTTATTATATATCCTGTCCAACATATTCTCTTTACGCAACACATTGTTCGTTAACACTAGATATAAAATTTGAACACTAGTATTTTAGCAGATGATTATAATCCATTTTTCTGTCCAGCAATTTTTTTTTTCTTTCAATTTTACTCCGGCGATCGTTCTTTAACACTTGATAAAGCTGTCAAATTGTAATGAGCAGTAAACCTGAAGCCAGTGGTGTATAAACTCAATTTTATAGTATTAAAATGTGCTTATTTCATGGAAATTACCTGCCAAAATCTTACTATTGTAGAGCAGATGTTATGACATGATAGATTAGTATTAAGTTGATCAAATGAACTCAATGTATCAAATACCCAAATTCCTCGAGGTAATGTATTGCATCTTGATAGCCACTGTTTGTTTTAGTTTTTTATTTAGTCAATTCACAACTTTTCTTAAATAACCAAATTATTATTTTTCGAAGTTGTTAATCCAAGTACTGTACCTTATAATCTCAATTTCAATATCTAGATCATGAATTATTGCGCCGCTTTATAAAATCTGAGGAAAAATGGCACCCATTTTGCATAATAGTGACTTGTTCATTCGTTTTCCACAGAATACATTAGAGAACATGATGAAACCCAAAACACCAAAGCCAAAGACATTACCTAAACCACCTGCCTATGCCTCAGCTTCTTCGGACCGCACTTATGTATGCCCTTATGAAGAATGCAGAAAAGCCTACATCCACGAATACAAACTAAGCCTCCATTTAAAAACTCAGCATCCTGAACACATCTCCGAAGAAAAAGAATCCAATGAACAAGATATGTACATTGCAAAAGGGGGCATTGCGAAGAACAGCAGTAGAATCAAACCAGATATCATGAATGAAACGTCACCTGCAAAGCTCTCAAAGCCAAAGGGCGGTATGATGAACAAACAAGAGTGGCCCAGACAAGAAATATATAGAGTGGGTTTACAAACAGATGACAGCGATGATGATAGCGAAGAAGATGAAAACAGCGACAGTGATGATACAGATGAAGAGAATGAATCAGAATGAAGATGAATGGAAGGTTAGAATAAACATGAAGGGCGACGATGATGATGCAGAGACCGATGATGATGAGTTTGGAGGCTATCTGCAATTCTTTATTTCTTTCTACTTTCATATTTATTAAAATAAAAGATTAAAAAAAAAATAGTTTCTACATGAGATGAACACGTTGCCTGAATGGATTTCCTTTTTTTCCTTTTCCTTTCGATGTTGCTGGAGAATGCTTGTATTGTTGTTCATTGTTGTTGTTTGATGATCACTTAGGACTGGTTTGCGATTGTAAACTTGCATTGGTTGTTGTGTCTAATGAATATGGTTGGTTGAAATGATGAAACATGTGGCAAGTGTTTTGCAGAATGTATTTGGTTTCTTCTTTTAGGTGTGTTTGTAGAATATATGGGAATTCTTCTTCATATATATATATATATATATATGTATATATGTATGCGTATATATATGTGTGTGTGTGTGTGTCTATATATATATATATATATATATATATATATATATATATATATATGTTGTGATATGTTCATGACGTGCTCATTGATTATGATAATGTTTTAGATCGTAATTTTCAGAGATGTTATAGTAATGTCATGTCTATCATTCGATGTTTTGTACTTGAAATCAGTTCGACTGGGTGTTATGCTTTTCTTTTCCTTTGATGAATTGCATTTGAAGCGAGCTCACACCAACATTTGCTTTTGTCTTAAGACGTCAAGTCCGTTTATATTTCCTAGTGTCATGTTGCTTATATGCTGACCATGAGCTTCGAATGAACTGTTTCGCAATCAACTGAACAACAACAAGAGTTTTGGTGCAAAAGTTCAAAGCAACTGGCAGCGAAATCTCGGCTATAATAAATACACGACGCTATAAGCACCCTCGGCTATAATAAATACATGACGCTATAAGCACCGGCCTTTTTAGAGCATATCCAAGTTTTTCCAACAATAACAACACACCACTTGATTAATAATGATATCATAATATATCACACCAGGGGTACCATCGTTGAAAGTGTTCTCATAGGTCATGGATTTGAATAAAAAAGTAATAACAGCTATACATTTTATGAGAAAATTCTAACTATAAAGTCTAGTAAACTTTTATATAACTTTTGTGTGGTTGGTTTTGTTGGTGCCATTTATGGGTTCTTGTAAAATGACACAGCTGCGGTAAATATGTAAATATCGTTTCAAGTGATGATGTTTTCTTAAGATGTTATTTGTCAACTTTACCCCTTTGAGTAAACGAATGAATGTTAAGAGCTACATCAGCTATCTTTCAATATACAATGAAGTTGAAAATTAATTCTTTTTAATCCATTGCAGTTGCACCATTGAAATTGATTCAAACTACATACATATGACTATAATAACAAAAGTTTCGGCTTTATGATATGCAGTATTACAAACTTGATTTAATAATTTCTTAAAAATGAAAAATAGCGAATAGAATCCAAGAGGAAAAAAAAGTAAGAATTTCTAAATGAATTTTTTGAAGAGTGCTGCCTTTATATAGACACTAAAAGTAGTGTCTATTCGCCAAAACACGTGTCCATTCGTCAAAAGAAGCGTCCGTTCATCGAAAAAACAACCGTTGATCCAACGGCCAAATTTCTGATCGTTATTTTCTCGCCATTTTTAAATTTCGTAATTCGAAGTCCTATTCTCTTTCTGTCTTCGTCTTCAAAACTACATCTCTCACACAAATTTTGTTGAAATTCACATAAAAATCCTCCACAAAATTTTAATAAAATTTATTCTGTCACATGTTGCATTTGAGGTAAACTCACACCAACATTCGCTTGATAAAATTTTAACTTCTATCTTTGATTAAATTTCAATTCTTCCTCTTTTTTTCCTTTTTCTTTTTTGTTCTTCCTCCACGCCTTAACAAGTCCATTTATATTTCGTAGTGTCATATTGCTTATACATTGGCCACGAATTTCGAAATCAACTGAACAATAACATAAGTTTTGGTGCAAAAGTTCAAAGCAACTGGCAGCAGAATCTTGGCTATCATAAATACATGAAGCTACAAGCACCAGCCTTTTTAGAGCATTTCATAGTTTTTCCAACAATAACAACACACCTCTTGTTTAATAATAACATAATAATATATCACATCAATTGGGGTACCATTGTTGAAAGTGCTCTCATATGTCATGGATTTAAGTTAAAAAGTAACAGTAGTTGTACTTTTTACTAAAAAATCAACTAAAAAAATGTAGTAAACTTTTATACAGCTTCAGTGTTTTTAGTTTAGTTGATGTGATTTGTGGATTCTAGTGAAATGACACGGCAACAGTAGAAATAAAATATGCAGATATCGCTTTAAGATTTGTCATCTCCAATCGTTTACGCAAACGAATGAGTGCTAAAACCTGTAGCAAACTTGTCTCTCAATATACAATAAAGCCGGAAATTAACTCTCTCTAATCAATTGTAGTTGCATCACTCGCATTGATTTAAATTACGTACGGATGACTACAATGACAAGAGTTTCGCATTTGTAATCCACAGTATCAAACCCAATGTAATAATGTCTAAAAAATAAAAAACAGAGAATAGACTCTAGGAGAAAGAGAAGAAAATAGTAAGAATTTCTAAATGAATTCTCTACAGATTGGCGCTTTTATATAGACACCAAAAGGTAGTGTCTATTCAACAAAACATGTGTGCATTCGCCAAAGGAAGCATCTGTTTATCGAGAAAACGACCGTTGGTCCAACGGTTAAATTTCTAACTGTTAATTTCTTGCCCTTTTTAAATTTTGTAATTCAAAGTCCTATTCCCTTCCTCTATTCCTCTCCAAAACAAAATCACACGCACAAATTTTGTTGAAATTCACACTAACAATTCTCCATCAAATTTTAATAAAATTTCTCCTGTCACATATTTACAGAAAAACTCATACATAAGTATAAATGTATTGAACTTGAATCTATACATAGTGATAAACTATCAAAGTAGTCAAGATGGAGCGGTTGTCTAAACATTGAACAATCGATCCTATGCAACGTTACAGATGTGTTTCACACACTTGTTTTCTTTCCTTCAGATAATTTAGAAGTCGATACATGGATTGATCTTGTGTCTGTGTCTCGATTTCATGATATGCCCATAGAGACTAAGCCAGAGTTTCGTAGAAGGTGGCACCTCCTTCGTGCATTCATATGTGTATGTTTATCAGAAGTGGCATATAATTGTACATTTCAACATAATTTCTGTTGTAAACCTATTAAGTACTACAAAGTACACCATCCACCATATCATTATTGGTACCAAACACTTTCTTGAAATGAAATCCAATATCAGTTGTTCAGATTAATATTATAGTACTTTCAATTGCATCGAATGATGTGCTTTTTCTCTTTAGACTCAAGATAATGAATTTCATTACATTAAGTTGAGCTTCCATCATAGGTTATTATTTAAGCAAACTTTTATATAACTTTCATGTGTTTGGTTTTGTTGGTGTGATTTGTGGATTCTGGTGAAATGACACAACTACGATAAATATGTAAATATCACTTCAAGGCACGTCAAATGATATTTAGTTTAAGACGTTATTTCTCATCTCCACTTGTTTAAGTAAACGAATGAATGTTAAGAGCTGCAACAAATCGTCTTTCAATATACAATGAATTCGGAAATTAATTCTTCCTAATCAATTGTAGTTTTACCATTGAAATTGATTCAAACTAGGTACGGATGACCATAATGGTAAAAATTTCGAGTTTGTGATCTGCAGTATTACAAACCTGATGTAATAATTACTTATAAATAGTAAGAATTTCCAAATGAATTTTCTAAAGAGTGTTGCCTTTATAAGGCACCAAGGGTACTTCTTATTCACCAAAACAGATGTCCATTCATCAAAGAGAGCGTCCATTCATAAAAAAAACAACCGTTGGCCCAACAGTTAAATTTTTGATCGTTATTTTCCTTCCATTTTTAAATTTTGTAACTCGAAGTCCTATTCCCTTTCTATCTTCCTCTCCAAAACAAAACCACTCGCATAAATTTTGTTGAAATTCACGCTAACAATCCTCCATCAAATTTTAATAAAATTTCTCTTGTCACATGTTTGCAGAAAAACTCATACAAAAGTATAGATGTCTTGGACTTGAATCTATATATAGTGATAGACTATCAAAGTACGTCAGGATGGAGTGGTTGACTAAGCATTGAACTACCGATCCTATGTGATGTTATAGATGTATTTCACATACTCATTTTCTTTCCTTCAGATAATCTACAAGCCAATATGTGGATTGATCTTGTGTCTATATCTCGATTTCATGAGATGCCTTTGGAGACTAAGCCACAACTTCGAAGAAGGTTGCACAACCTTCGTGCATTCATATATGTATGTTTATTGGAAGTGCACACTTTAATATAATTTCTATTGTAAACCTATTAAGTACTAAGAAGTACAATCTCCACCATATCATTATAGATACCAAGCAATTTTCCTAAAATGGAATCTAATATCAACTAATATTATAGTGCTTTTGATCGCATCGTATGATGTACTTTTGCTAATTAAACTCAAGATAATGAATTTCATTATGTTGAATCGAGTTTCCATCATAGGAAGTTGTTTTATATTGGTTTTAAACTCGTTCCCCTTTATGTTGAAAACGCTAATTCCTTTGCAAGTCCTTTTGTAAATGGTTCTGCCAAGTTTTGGCTTGATCTCATGAAATTAAAGGTAATTACCCCATCAGTGAGCATCTGCCCTACCGCATTGTACCTTAAGCCAGTTTGCCATTATATATCCGGCTATATGCTCATGATAGTGTCGTTTGACTATCCCAATGCAAAAATACTCAAGGCATTGGTTTTGACCATATAGGAATTTCTAATAATAAATTACCTGACCATTCCACTTCGTTGCTATAAGAAGCCAATGCTATAAATTTAGAAGTCAAGGTAGATTTAACACCCCATAAAATTAATAATATATAAATAAATAAAATAAGATAAATTATATAAGATAAGGCTAAAAAGGAAAATTTCGCAAAAGTCAGAATTTGACTTTGAAAGTTACCTTATTGCATTCTTGGTGATTTTCTGATCAATTTTCATATATAATATATTGAAAACGGAGCTCAACGGAAAAGTTATGAATGTTTGAAGTTTTCAAATTCAAAATAATTTAAATAGAATTCAAATTCAAATAAATAAATAATTCTTAAATTTGAGATTTGAAAGATAACATCAATTAGACTTGGGGGTTGAGTAATCGTTAAAAATTAACGTTAACGTTAAGTGATAATTAAAGAATATAAAAAATAAAAAACGACATAAAATAATATCCCAAAATAAGCGTACCGGTCAACCGCCTACCAAAGGCCGGTCGATCACTAGCGTTCAACCGGTAGGGTAAGAGAGGTCAACTGGTGAGCAAGTGATGGCTAGGATATTGTTTTCACAGTGAACATTTTGGATTTTATTATTTTAAACTAACATAAATCCGATAGCTTTGGTGTATACCAACCACTATAAATAAGAGCCTAGCCCTCTCGCTTTCATTCACAAATTATTTGAGAGTCCAACGAAGCTCTGTGACGCAGCGGATTAACAAAAACTTGATATGTCGATGGAATTAGCAATCGGTGGATTGAACAATACTGAAAATGCCCAAATCCGTTGATCTAAAGAGATACCGGATTCTAGCTATCCTTAACACGTTGATCGCGCACGATACCGTGATGAATGATCTACGATTCTTCGACGTTGATCTTGCGCACAAGATTCCGTGAATCGGCTTCACAAACGAAGATTCGAGCGCACTCGAATGACGTAGGTGGAGATAGGAGATCACACTCGACTATCAATTAGAAGAAAGCACAAAGCAATCAAAATGGAAATTTTATTCAAAAGTCAACAACCAATACAATGACATTACGTCCCTATTTATAGGGTTTATGACTCAACACAAAGACTTAAAAAAAAAATTACAACACAAGCGGTTTACAAACAAAGGACTTAGAAGATTACAAACAGTGACTTAACGTAACTGGCTACGACTCATCAGCAGGTGTAGAGAAAATTTCACGACATAAGGATAGTTCGCGAGTTAAAATTAACTCGTTAACGACTCAATACCTTCGGCTACGACTCATCAGCTTTGCGACATAGGGAACTCGGCGACTCAAAGTATTGAAGGTAGGCCATTCGCGACACACAAATTAGGTCGTTCGCGACTCAATTCCTGGAGGTGTCGCGACTTATAGGATTGAGGGGAAAAGGGTTGTATCGTGATATGATTGAGGGTTAAGTCGTAGGTTGCGATGTAAGCGGAGGCGGGTCATGGAGGAGATGAGTCGGCAAAGGCCTGAGTCGTGAGTCGGTGGACGGTGATGGAGTTGTGAGTCGGTGGGTGGTTTGTGGCGATGTGTCGTTCGCGACTTAGGGTGGAGGCGATGAGTCGGCAGAGGGGATGAGTCGGCAAAGGAATGAGTCGTGAGTTATTGGCTTCGAACGAGGTAACTTCATCATCCTCCCCTTGTAGGATAGAATTCGTCCTCGAATTCACACTCTCATCATCTTCGATGAGATCCTCCCCACAATACGGAATTAAATGTTTGACATTGAAAACATCAGAAGTATGAACATTTTCCGGCAATTTTAACCGATATGCATTATCATTGATCTTCTTCAGGATTTTTAATGGACCAATCTTTCGTGCTTTCAACTTATTGTAAGCTCCAACTGGAAAACGATCTTTCGTCAAAACCGCGTAGACCAAATCACCTTCTTTGAAGACTACACTTCTTCGTTTCTTATCCGCCATTTGTTTATACTTCTCATTTGTCTTTCCCAATCGTTCCTGAACGATTCTATGGCATTCCGTCAACCCATCAACAAAATCAGCAGCCCGCTTAACTGTCCCCTTCGGTTGTGGAACCATCGTCAAATCCAACGGCCCCTTTGGTAAGCTTGAATATACAATTTGAAATGGACTGAAACCTGTACTTCGGTTATTTGCATGATTGTGAGCAAATTCAGCTTGACACAACTTCACATCCCAACTCTTTAAATTGTCTTTCACAAGACATCGTAACAAGTTTCCCAACGATCTATTCACCACCTCTGTTTGCCCATCTGTCTGCAGATGGTAAGCGCTACTAAAATTCAGCTTCGTTCCGACCATCTTCCACAAACTCAACCAAAAATGGCTTAGAAATCTAGTATCCCGATCAGAAACAATAGATTCAGGTAAACCATGCAATCGATACACCTCTTTAAAGAATAATTGAGCTACTCGAACTGCATCTGCTGTCTTCTTACAGGCTATAAAATGCGCCATCTTCGAAAATCTGTCCACCACAACAAATATAGAATCATTCCCCCTTTGAGTTCTAGGCAAACCCAAAATGAAATCCATGCTGATATTAACCCATGGTCTGGTAGGCACAGGTAACGACATATATAATCCCGCATTCGTCGCTGTTCCTTTCGAAACCTGACAGATATGACATCTCTCCACAAATTTCTCTACTTCTTTCCTCATTGACGGCCAAAAATAAGATTGTGAAACTAATTGTAAGGTGCGATCATGTCCAACATGTCCTTCTTCATGCAACTCTTTAACAATCTTCATTCTCAAGCTACAGTTTGGTATGCATAATCGATTTCCCTTGAACAAGAATCCTTCAACCAACACAAATTCAACAGTATTCCCTTCCTTAACTTTCTCAACAAACTTTGCGAAGTAAGGGTCCTCCTCAAACAATTCTGGCAATAATTCGAATCCTGTCACTTCAACCTTCATCGTTGTCAATAAGTGATTCCTTCTGCTTAAAGCATCCGCTACACGATTTGTCACCCCTGATTTGTGTTTCACAACGAAAGTAAACTGCTGCAAATATGCAATCCATGATGCATGTCTCGCTGAAATCTTGTCTTGTCCTTGTAAATGTTTCAACGCTTCATGATCAGTATATAGAACAAATTCTTTCTGAAACAGATAGTGCCTCCAATGCTTAACGGCTTGTACAACAGCATAGAATTCAACGTCATATGTACTGTATCTCATCTTTGCTCCTGACAACTTCTCATTAAAGTACGCAATAGGACGCCCATTCTGACTCAACACTCCCCCAATTCCAACCTTCGATGCATCAGTATGTAGTTCAAACAATAACTGAAAATCCGGCAAAATGAGAATGGGTGCTGTTGTCAAAAGTCCTTTGATCCGCTCAAAAGCAACCCCTGCTTCCTCTGTCCACAAAAACTGTTTACCCTTCATACAATCAGTAATCGGTGCCATCACGCTACTGAAGTGTGGAATGAATGTTCGGTAGAATGACGCCAATCCATGAAAACTTCTCACTTCCGTTATTGTTCTCGGCTGTGGCCAATTCCTGACTGCTTCAACTTTATTCTGGTCCATCTGTATACCTTCTCCTGACACAACATATCCCAGAAATAAAACACTATGCGTCATGAACACGCATTTCTTCGTAGCAGCATAAAATTGTTCCTCACGAAGAATAATCAACACTTCCCTCAAATGTTGAACATGCTCCTCCGTACTCCTGCTATATATCAGAATATCATCAAAATACACCACCACGAATTTCCCAATAAATGGTCTAAAGATTTGATTCATCACCCGCATGAACGTACTAGGTGCATTCGAAAGACCAAACGGCATCACAAGCCATTCGTACAACCCCTCTCTTGTCTTGAATGCTGTTTTCCATTCGTCACCTGGTCTAATTCGAATTTGATGATAACCGCTCTTCAAATCAATCTTCGAAAAGATAGTAGCCCCACTCAACTGATCTAGCAAGTCATCCAACCTCGGCATTGGAAATCTATATCTCACGGTAATCTTATTCAAGGCTCGACTGTCAGTGCACATCCTCCACGTCCCATCCTTCTTCGGTACCAACAAAGCTGGCACAGCACATGGACTTAAACTTTCTTGCACACGTCCCTGCTCAAGCAACTCTTCCACCTGCCTCCTCAACTCTTCATGTTCCTTCGGACTCATTCGATAATGTGGTCTATGTGGTAATACTGCTCCCGGAACAAGATCGATTTGATGTTGAATGTCTCGCAGTGGCGGTAACTCCTTAGGCAACTCTTCTGGAAATACATCCTCAAATTCTTTCAAAACTGGCTTCGCTTCTTCTGGGATTTCAACCTCT
This sequence comes from Allium cepa, assembly GCA_030765085.1. NCBI lineage: Eukaryota > Viridiplantae > Streptophyta > Magnoliopsida > Asparagales > Amaryllidaceae > Allium > Allium cepa. Next base: position 346,506,465 of record CM060938.1, read on the forward strand.
TCACTACAATCTCGTCCAATTAACACAAAGATTTCAGGCTCCTCTTCAACTTCCTTGACAAACTCCTTCAATGATAGCAAAGTTTTTAGCTCTTCAATCTCCTCAGATTTACTCTCTCCCTGCTGTCTCTTCTTTGGAACTAAAATAATCTTAACGCCTTCAAACATAAAACTATAACTATTGGTTCGACCATCATGCTGCACCGCTCGATCATACTGCCACGGTCTACCCAAAAGCAAATGACAAACATCCATCTCAACTACATCACACCAAATCTCGTCCTTATATTTCTTTCCAATGGAAAATGGAACTCGAACTCGCTTATCCACCTTCACCTCTCCTCCTTTTCTCAGCCACGCTAACTTATAAGGATTTGAATGTTTTTCCGTTTTCAATTTCAATTTTCTCACCGCTTCTGTAGAAATAATATTGTCACAAATTCCTGCATCAATCACAAATTTACAAACTTTTCCCAATATAGTGCATGTCGACTGAAAGATGTTACTCCTCAACCAACTAGCTTCATATTCTTTCTTTGGTGTTAAACAAGACCTCCTCATCATTAGATTACACCCTTCGTCTCCCGATGCGATATCCTGTTCATTCTCCTCAACTGGACTATCTTCACCCTCAACAGCATCCTCACTTTCAACTTCAGCTATCATAGCTCGTTTCTTCGGTTTTGGACACTCATTGCTTTTATGACCCATCTCCTGGCAATTGTAGCATTTGAAACCATTGTTAACCTTCGCCTTCTCACTCTCCTTTACTACGGGTTTACTGACAGGTTTAGAAACATTAGAACTTCCGCTAACACCCTTCACTTGATTATTAGCATTAGTAAACACACCACCTCCATGCCTTCCCTGCTTCTCCCAAGCCAACGCTTTCTGATGTGCCTCCGCTACAGATCTTGGATCGAACATATTAACCATATCCTGGATCTGCATTCGTAACCCTCCAACAAATTTAGCAGTCAGTTGTTCTTCCGTCTCCATTATATCATTTCTGGCAATGAGTTGGTAAAATTCATCAGCGTAATCATTGACTGATTTTGTCCCCTGCCGTAGATTCTGCAATCTCTGGTACATAAGTGATTGATAGTTGTATGGTAAAAATGTAGCTCTCATCAATTTCTTCATTTTCTCCCAATCTACAATCTTCGACTTTCCCATCCTTTCTCTCGTAAGTTTAGTTTGCTGCCACCATGCCAAAGCTCTCCCCCTCAACCTGGTAGCAACCAACTTCACTCGACGATTCTCTGGAATCTCTTTGAAATCAAAGATCTCTTCAACATTAGACAACCCATCAAGAAATTCTTCAGCTACCATTCCACCTTTAAATTCTGGAATCTCCATCTTCATACCCGATTCCCATCGACGATCATCATCTATATCTCGATTCTGACGTCGTGTTTGCTCTCTATCTCGATAGTGAACACTTCCCCTATCACCATCAAACTCCTCATCAAAATCTGAAGTATATCGATGTCGATCACGACCTCCAACATCTCTACTACCACTCCTTCGATCAGCATTCCCATCACGATTGTCAATATTCCTCCTACTTCGATTATCAACACTTCTATGATCTTGATCTTCTCTTCTCTCCCGATCTGAATGTATCGAAGTTCTACTTCCCCCGTGGTTCGATTCAGGTGAAACCCTTCTTCGATTTTGATTCATTTCAAGCATCATTCTCTCTAATCGACCAATTCCTTCGTTCAACTTTTCAGTAAAACTCTCGTTGATTCGTTGCTCCATTTCATCAGCTTCTTCTCTTCCATACAAGGCATTAATATTGCGATGTCGTTGAGCTCGTCTCGGAGGCATGATTGAACTTCACAAATAATTCAACAAATCTCCAAACTTCAACAAATCAAACTTCAAAGACAACTTCACAAGGCTCGGCTACTTCTCACAAGTATACACGGCCTAACTTCAACAAATGATACCAAAATTGACGCTTCAACTCTCGGCTTATGCTTTAAATTCCAACGCTTTTGTACACTTTGACCCAAAAGGTTATGGATCAAATACTCCAATCTTGTTGCAACTTCAATATGAACATGATGAACTTCAAACTTCAAACTCCTCGGCTCCAAGACTCGGCTTAGCTATGATTGGCTAAGTCTAGCTCTGATACCAAAACTGACACAGCAGATTAACAAAAACTTGATATGTCGATGGAATTAACAATCGATGGATTGAACAATACTGAAAATGCCCAAATCCGTTGATCTCAAGAGATACCGGATTCTAGCTATCCTTAACACGTTGATCGCGCACGATACCGTGATGAAGGATCTACGATTCTTCGACGTTGATCTTGTGCACAAGATTCCGTGAATCGGCTTCACAAACGAAGATTCGAGCGCACTCGAATGACGTAGGTGGAGATAGGAGATCACACTCGACTATCAATTAGAAGAAAGCACAAAGCAATCAAAATGAAAATTTTATTCAAAAGTCAACAACCAATACAATGACATTACGTCCCTATTTATAGGGTTTATGACTCAACACAAAGACTTAAAAAAAATTTTTACAACACAAGAGGTTTACAAACAAAGGACTTAGAAGATTACAAACAGTGACTTAACGTAACTGGCTACGACTCATCAGCAGGTGTAGAGCAAATTTCACGACATAAGGATAGTTCGTGAGTTAAAGTTAACTCGGTAACAACTCAATACCTTCGGCTACGACTCATCAGCTTTGCGACATAGGGAACTCGGCGACTCAAAGTATTGAAGGTAGGCCGTTCGCGACACACAAATTAGGTCGTTCGCGACTCAATTCCTGGAGGTGTCGCGACTTATAGGATTGAGGGGAAAAGGGTTGTCTCGTGATATGATTGAGGGTTAAGTCGTAGGTCGCGATGGAAGCGGAGGCGGGTCGTGGAGGAGATGAGTCGGCAAAGGCCTGAGTCGTGAGTCGGTGGACGGTGATGGAGTTGTGAGTCGGTGGGTGGTTTGTGGCGATGTGTCGTTCGTGACTTAGGGTGGAGGGGATGAGTCGACAGAGGGGATGAGTCGGCAAAGGAATGAGTCGTGAGTTATTGGCTTCGAACGAGGTAACTTCATCACTCTGCCAGTCTCTCTAGATTCAGAAAGTAGTTCTTTAGAGATTCAGGTAACAAATTATAGAAGTTTATTAATTTATTATCTAATTTTATTCTCCTCCAATTCCTCAATTTATGAATCTAATACACACACACACACACACACACAAAAATCTCTTGTTGTATGTATCTAAAAGGGAGATCCAAAGGAGATTATTGAAGGCTTGACAAATCCAAAAGGAGGAAGAGCTAAGGACCTGTTGTGAGTGGAAATCTTTGTCTTTTTATTTTTAATTGAAAAGTGTAGTTTGGATTTGAGATGTGCCTTGGGGAATTTGTTTTAGGAAAACATCACATTAAAACCTCCAAAATTTCCTCAAAGTGAAATGTTAATTCTTAGGTTGGAATTTCAATTGTTTTATATTAAAATAATAAAATTTGTGTATATTTTTCAATTTCAATGTTTTACCTTTTGTTCCACTTTTACCTTTTTCTTTAGGTCTGATTAAGGGTTTTGATTATGAAATGGTGTGTAAGTTACGAATTCTTATTGGTAGGTTGCACTACTTATTTTTTCAATTTGAATAGAAATTCCTTTATCTAATTTCATGTAAAAAGAAGTTGAATAGAGCATATAAGTATGTAAATTGTAAGTTTCTATTATTGATCTATTCCGTTATTTTAATGTAAAATGACACTTTATACATTATAATTTGTTGGTATATTTCGTTTGAGAGAAATCAGAGAATTTTTAATAATAACAATAGTCATTTTAGTAAATTGATTTTTATAATTTATTCATTTTGTTAATTGGATCTCAAATCCCAAATATATACTAGCTAAAAATAATCATTTTAAAGAACATCTTAATAAGGTTAATAATAATATTAAGTTATTTAATCTTAAACACAATATTTTTGACATTAATAATTGTAGTATTAACATTTTTTCAAACTTAAATGATAATTCCATTGTGTATCATAATATCCTTTTGATCAAAGGACCATAAGGATATATTTTGATTTGTTTTAATTATTGTTTTAGTTTTAGTTTGTTTTACTTTATAGATCTTTAAGTTCTTTCGATCATGGATTCTTTTTAGTCTTTTTTTTCTAATTTTTATTTTATTCTGTCCTATTAGCTTAACTTTTATGCCTTTACTTTTATTTCATTAATACATATATATGTATATAAATTTCATTTATATATATGTGTGTGCATTATTCTTACTATTTTCTTTAGTTCCTTTTCAGATATAGGTTTGGGCCAGATATGGTGTTAGTTTCTTTTTGCAGGTTCACATTATTATTGATGACCGGATAGCTATTTGTACTGAGGGGTTCTTCTGAGTACATCTTTATCTTCATTATGGCATTCTACTTTTTGGACGATTCTATTTTCATTGAGGTGCTCTCCCCTGTTCTACAGAGTGGCGTTTTCCATTCCAGATCATTCACATTTCCTTTTCTTCCTAGTCTGCAGCATGGAGTTTACTTATCAGATGGAGCTAGCTTCCAGTATCATTGGCTCTATGATGTTTCATAGTTTTTAGGTATTTCTAACACCTTAATATCAGACGTTGGCCTTGCCGGAGTTCGGTATTGTGGTGTAAGGGGCGGTGGCCTTGTCGGAGCTTATTTTATGAGTACCTAAGTTATTTTCTTTATTACTTGTACTTTGATTAGCTACCTGCCAGGCATGTCGGCAGTACCTTGTCTTCTGTAATATAAACATACTCACATGTGTGCTCACCTCTATTCTAGAGGATCATACATTTTTCTCAAAATGCAAAATAAGAGGGTTTGGATTCCCTTTTTATACAAGCATGTTGATTTAGTTTTGGATATTGAAGTTATTGTATATATGCTAATATGGAAATGAGACTTGTATACTTTTGAAGATTTGACATTCAAGCATTAGTTTAGGGCTTAAACTCCACATGCTTAGAATTTACTAAGTGAGTGTGTGTATGTATGTGTATGTGAGTGTGTTTACGTGTATTAGTATAAACAACATAAGATTATAATGTACTAATGGTGTAGTTATGGATTATTAATTATTATTGAATTCCCCTTTAGGAAAGGGAGTAATTACAAAGGAGAAATAATAAGTTTTCTTTTAAGACCTTAATAATGGATACGCTTTGATGTGTGATATTATGCTAAGAGGGTGTTATAAATTATGACTAATTTATAGGGATGCAGGTCAACCAAACGAACATAGAAGTCTGCCCAACTAATTTGGCTACCAGTAGTGTGACTTTCGGGCTGATATGAGACATCGTCTATAATAAGTAACCATGAATAATGCGAGATTAGTTTCAGATTCTTTAAGGTAAATCTGCCCAGCTAATCTTGCTACTAGTGCCTACGAATAGTCAAACTAATGTGAGACATCATTGTGGGGGTACGGATCATAATACGAAGGACCCGCTTTTAGGATTGAATGTATTAAGTGGTTGTGTGGGGGTCCGCCTCTTCCTTAGGTAGGAAGTAGTAAATAGTGCGGTTAAGGCATGAACCCTATATTTTTAGTAATATTATTTAGGGAATTCAATTAGCTAAATTAAGTGAAATAATGTACATTGATTAATGGATTGAGGTTTATGACTTAATTAAGGGGTAGCGATGCCATGTTAATGAATAAACAAACGAACTAATGAATGAAGTGTTAAGGCAAATATAGGAGGGGTAAATAGGAAATAGAGCATTCTAATATCCTAAACCCTTAGGAATTTACTTCCATACGTTCATTCATACATTCACAAGCAAAAATTTTAAGTCTAAGGCCGGCCACCATTAGCTAAAAGGAAGAAGATAAAGATAGGATTCAAGAGGAAGAATTAAATCACTCAATCAAGATCAAATCTCGCATCCTAAATCACAAAGCTAAGGTGAATATCGACTACATCTTCTATTTCTTAAAAAATTTCAGTTTTAAGGAAATCTGAATTTATCTTGCGTAGTTTAGCCAAGATTTTGAAGGACAAAATGTTTATATATGTTTGTTGATGATTTATGCTTATTCATAAAGATTTATGATATGTTTTTTGTGAAAACCCTATTTAATGACATTCAAATACCTTGCGATTTTGGATATAGATCAAAAATGATATTTTAAAGATTGATTTTAATTTTCATAATTTTCTGAATTAATGTGGATTTTATATTAATTTTTTAGTGAAGAAAATGATTTATTGGGTTATAAATAATTTACTGTTAAATTATAAGTAATTTGGGTCTGAAATTTATATATGTTAGAAAACATATTAAAAAGCATTTTTTGGAATTTATGTGGTTTTTTCCAAATGTAACGACCCGAAATTTCGATCCTGAAGATTCCAGATAGTTAGGGAAAAGAAGGAAAGAGATGGAAGAAGATGAAACAGAAACACCAAAACACAGATTCTCACATTCGCAGCGGGTCAAAATATAATATCCAATAAAATAACAGTTGTACAAAAGAAAGCTGTATCAATTAATTTACATTTTTAATACATCGGAGTTATAATATTTACAAAAACAGTGGACAGTTAAAATCAACATGCCCCAAATAAACAATAATATATCACAGCAGAATACTCTACATACGTTCCTGCCATCCAGCTCACCACATGAGCTCCAGAACGTCCTTACTCGAAAAAATGCAATACTCCATCTGACCCGAGCATTACATCAAAGTAACACCCTGGTCAGACTGGAAACCAGCGTAAGTAAACCCATCTAACTAGAAATTCTAATGCATAAAACTTACTTAAAACCCGGGGTAACTCGTACCTTATTACAAGTAAACAACTTGTATAATCAACACTTATTTCCATAAATCAATATCTAAGTGCCCAACTTAGTTTAAATGGTCCAAATTATCCCATTCCAGCCTATTGATTTCACATATCAAGTCTATAAAGAATCATTGTATGTTACAATCGAAGTGGGTTCGGGTATTTACTGATACCCGACCCTAGTCTCTTCGAATTCAGTATCATCTTAACTTAAGTTATTCAAGTGAAACACAATTCAACTTTAAATACAAGGTGTCACTTCTTACACAGCAATTTATCATCAATAGACAACCACATTATCACTGTCCGCCCAAACATATGATATCCCAAAATATTACATCTTAGAGAGGTCAATCAATTATTGGCATTTAACATCATTCAATCAATCATAAACAAGATTAATTAGTCACTCTATTCCAATTAATTTATATAAATTAAATTAATTTCTTTAGTATCTTTTAATGCTGCTTACTTAACATTAATTAACTACAAACCATTACTTAATCATCCTTTAATTATCACCTTTAAGTACATTAAGTAATTAGCCTTTAATTAATAATTCAAATTAATCAACCTTCACCCATCCACATTTATTACACTTACCTATATTAATTACTCAAATTTTATTATCCTATAATCACTTACATTGATTAATTCCCTTAATTAATTTTCTTAATTAATCAATCCTTAAACTAATTACATTAAATAATTAGTCCTTAATTACTTCCACTAGTAATATTAAATAAATCACATTTAATAATTTCCTATTAATTACCTTCCTTAATCAATGACATTAAGTGATTATTCTTTAATTATTTTCATTAAGTAATTAACCTTTAATAAATTAATCATCCTTTTAAATTAATTACCTTAATGAATTCAATCACATTAATAAATCAACACTTTTGAACTGATTTCACTAATTAATTAACCCTTTCATTAATCTTCTTAATAATTTAAATCAATTAACCTTTTTTCCTCTGATTTCATTAATTATTTTAACCATCTTTAATATCTTTAAATATTAGTACATTATTCAATTACATCATTTAAATCACGTTTGAAACATATATGAATTTAACTATTATAATAATTACTTTGAAACAACAAATTTTAAAGCACTTTAGAACTTTGAAAACTCGTTTAAAATTTTGCTAATAATTTGCTTCAGAACTTGGTTTGTATTTTCTTTTGAAACTTATTCATTTTAATAAACCTTTAAAACTTGATTAAACATTTCTATAACCTATATTATTTAATCTTCCAAATCCGGTCACCTAATTAGCTTACTTAATTCTGGGTCATAATTAAATATAACCACAAACCAAACCCGAGCCAACTTGCAAATATCTCGAGCAATACTCCAACTACCCTTTCCTCGAGCCAGCGCACAAATACCCCAGAGATCGACCCGTGCAATCATCATCTTCCCCAAACCTTCGATCCCCAGATTCCCATACACAAATTTATGCATGTTGTGCACATGTACATCGTCGACGACCATCCTCCTTCGGTCGCCGACCCTCCTCAACATCACCCACGTCCTTTCCTCGACCATCAACCTAAAACCACACTCGAATCCCTATTTCAAACTCTAACCATCAACCCAAAACTGGAACCTATGTGATCATCTAAATCCTCCTCGCCACGCTACTGTCATTCACCGGAAAAAACATCATCTTGACCCAAGCTTCGACGACGTCTAACGCTTCTTCTACACTCACTCTCACCTAGAACGATACACCCTAGACGTCGTGACGAACTCAATAACTACAACGACCCACTCAGATCCTTAAACCCTAGTTTGTCGAACCCTCGTCGCCATGGTGATCGTTAAATTCCCAAACCATTTTTCCTACAACCATCTACCCACTAATCACCATTGACATGAACCCCGACCATCCAAGTGCTGCTAATCACTAAGATTTGCTCAAACCCACATTCAGATCATCAAACAATTCCACTCAAATTACACAATTAAAATTCGTGATTTCAATTTTAAAAATCCTAGATTTCAAAATGCAAAATTGATTATGAACTTGAATTCAGAAATCATTAAAGTTGAATATCTTGATATGATCTTAAATCCCACTGTTCTTCTTTACTTTAGTGAAAGCTGACTTAAATTCTTACCTAGAAATACTTTTAAAACTCATATTTTGTTATTACCAACATACTTTGTTATTATCTATCAAATCTTAAGGAGATTTGAGGGTGAGAAATTTTATTTTGAATATATTCAAAACTGTAGAACCAAGAACAGAGTATGTATCCCTTTCCAGACACTCATACGACATCTACACACACACACACATGCTTTCTGATTAACAAATCATGCAATCACTAATCATAACTCACTTAAAGGAACTTCAACATGCATCTATATTTAAAATAAAATAATTTGTTTACTCACTGTTTCCTGGAAACATAGAACAAAGCTACAGACATCATTCTTAGATCAGGAACTCATATTTGATTTTGATCTGAATGGTTGTTGAGACAGAGGCTTGTTTGATTCTAGTTTAATTCCTAGGGTTAAGTTTAAGTATGACCTGGATTTATATGGATCTCAGTTAAGTCACAACTTATTATCCAAACCCTTTCTTTCAAATGGTTTAAACCAATTACCATTTTCAAATCTTTAAAAAAGATTTACTTTACAAAGCCCACCAATCTTTCACAAAGGTTCATTCACGACTTTCAAAATAATTTCCTTTTCAAATTGGATTTACTTATCATATCATTAAATCAAAGACTCAATTCATAGTTTTCAAAACTATTTGAATTCCATTTCAAACTTAAAATCTTTCAATACAAGTTGGAAATCTTTTCTTTATATGAAAGCTATTATTATTTGGAAACAAATAGTTTTCGTTTTCGAAAAATCCGATTACATTTGCACAAGTTAAAGCCCTTCAAGTATAAACTTGGATTAAATTCAAATTCCCAAAACAATACTTTTAAAATGGTTTAAAACCCATATAAACACATTTATAACTTGTATACCCATTTTAAACCATAATTTCCAAACATAGAATCCAATTTCAAATCTTAAATTTAAATTCAAATCAAATTATTTAAATTTCAAAACTTTATCAAGTTATTCAAAATAACTTTTATCTTTAAAACTCCTTTTCAAAAGCTTTTCATATTTAACCCAATTCCATTTTCAAAACCATTTAGATTCAAAATTCAACTTTAAAAACCATTTTAAAAATCTATGACTTAACCAATTTCCTTGTGCGATCCATATTTGTGTGTGTAGTGTAGTCTAGGGGTTTTACACAATAGTGCAACATCATCAACCATCACAGAATCGAGCACATAATTATCGATAAGCGGTATAATATTATACACTTATCTTCATTCACAGATTCACGGATAATTAGTATAAATTCATCACAGATAAATACGTCACAGATCACAGCTTAGACATACAATTCATATCATATAAGAACACACATCACTGATATCAAACAATTCAATCATTTAATATAATCCCAAAGCATCCATAAGTAAGATCAATTAATTTATCTAATTAATTTAAATCAGATTAATCACTAATCCTGGTTAATTAACATAAGTTATTTTCAAATTAATTAACTTTTAATTTTAAATTAATTAACATTTAATTATAAATTAATTAACTTTTGATTATCAATTAATTATTCTTTCTTAATAATTAAATCAACCTTTAATCATTAAACAATTAATCTTTAATTATTAATTAATTAACCTTAATTAATTAACCATAATAATTAAATATCCATTAATTAATTATCCTTAATTAATTGCATTAATTAATTACTCCTTAATTAATTGTCATTTCTTAATTAATTATAATAGGTGATTACCCCTAATCACTTAAATAAATTACAAATTAATTATCACTTGATTAACTAATCATTAATCATTAATTGATTACTTATAATTAAATAATTTTTTTACTTAATTATAAATTAATTAACTTTTATTCAATTTAGTTAATTAACCTTAATTAATCTTTAATTAAGAAATTATTATTTACAATAATTATCCTTTAATCACCTTCATTAATCAATTCTTCCTTAATCACTTTCATTAATTAACAATTCTTTAATTATTTAAGATTTCATCAATTAAAAGATAAACCTTTTATCTTTTTATTTTTAATTGTCATTTAATACTTATTTAATAATCCTTTGGAAATAGGCCATCGTCAATACATTTATTAACATAAAATCTTTAAGTTAAACTATGGATTATAAAGCTATTTCATTTTCTCAATCTCCACTTAATTACAAAAATTAAGTTTATAAACTTTAAAACCAAAAGTTATATAGATTAAAAATACTTTTAACTTAATAAATTTGAAATAATTTATTTTTAAACTTTCGACCAATTCAAACTTAGATAAACATTTATCATTTGCAAAAGAACTGTTTTACAAAAATTGTTTTAAATACAACTTGATCTGGTTTTAAAAATAGAAACTGTTTTATTCAAAAATTCCAGACCCGAGACCACCCTGGGTTCCAACTTGAGTCACATCCCCTCTCCCCTGAGCAACAACCCGAGCATACCTATTTTTTTCCTTTTTTAAAACTTTGTTTTGATTTAACTTATAAAAACATTGCACACTCACGAAAACCCGAGCACACCTTCGAGCCATTTCTGCAATTACTCGAGCTATTCCCCGAGTTCAACTACAAGGCAACATCCCCTTCTTCTTCCAGTAACAATCACTAATACCACCATATCAACGTGCATGTGCATACAAGGCCTGACCACTTCCAGCCATCATTCCGATCACCAACGTTTCGATGTCGATCTTGCCGACGAACTCGAACCCATAGATCATCGAATGCAGCAGCAAAACGAAATCGAGCTTCTCGATTCAAATTTGGGACCTGACATTATCACCTAAATCTCCCTTATCATGCCAACTCTGACCGCCTGATGCATCGTCACCACGCCCACAACTTCACCATACGATGATGCAACAATCCTCTGGGGTTCGATCGGCTCCGATCAAACATTGACATCAGAATTAACCTAGAAAGCCCCTCGACCAAAACTGCAACATATACCCTGAATCAACCACGTTCATCCCCTATGACCATATAAATTTTTTTCCACCATTTTTCCTTTATTCTCTAATCCTCAAGCTTCCTTCAGACCAAATCTCGACCGATATCGTTTCGCCAATCGTTGACGATTGGTAAAAAACCCAAATCTTAATCATCACCGAAATTCTCGGCATACACAAACTTACAAGTCGTGAAATTACTTTTGGAAATCATCATTTAGAAAAACAAATATGATCAAATGATCAGAATTTGGAATTAAATTACTTGAATTTTCTGTTTTGAATGTTTTCTTTGAAATTTCGCAATTTTTGAATTATTCATCACATATTTTTACTTGATATTATTTTTAAAAATAACTTTACATTGTTATGAACATTTTTCTTTCAGAAATCTAAGCCTAATACTAATTTGTTTGGGTGATATGGATTTATAAACTTGTTTTAATAACCTATAAACAAAATAGATGTAGATATACCTGTTTTATAAACATGCATATTCAACCTTTATATATTTATATGTATATACAACCTTATTTGCATCCATTCAAACACCTTTCACCATTTAACTTCAATATCAACCAAAATATTAAGTCATATAAGCAAGTTTAAGGTTTAAAGATAAAAGTCTGCTCACAGGTAAAAGAAATAGAGAAGTCTGGGTTAAGAGTTTACTCACATGAATGAAGGAAACAGAGAACGGAGACCCTGGAATTTTTTTTGAATCTGAAAACTTGATTTACTTGAAAATCTGGAATCTATGTTTTTAATCTGGAATTGAGTTGAACTTAAATCTGAAGCTTGTATTTTCTTTGATATGAGAACTTTAACTTGAATGTGATCTTAGCTTTAAATCGAGTTGGAGATGATTTTTGGATCTTGGCTTCCAGGTTGAAGAATTGAAAGCAGATTCTGTTTTTAAACTGCTTTGTTTCTAGGTTTGATTTCAAAGTGAAAGCTTCCAGGGTTTTGCAAACTGAAGTTGTTTGCTTTGAAATGCTTCTTTGATTTTCACTCTGGTTTTTGATTCTTAAACTTTTGAATTTTGACTTAGGCTTCAGATTGTATTTTGTAACAGGTTTGGTTGATTTAGAACTAGGCTTTGTTGTTGTTTTGATTCAGATTTTGGTTTTCTTTTGTTTTTTTCTTTTGGTTTGTAAAAAATGAAAGGATGGTTTTAATCTTTGAACTGAATAAAATGAATAGCCTAGTTTCTTTCTTAAGCAATATATTTGTGTATTTAGATTTTTAATGAAACCATATTGCCACTTGTCCATATTAACTACTCTTGTTTATTTCAAATTATAATTATTTTACATTTGTTAATTAGTATTGTGTTCTTCTTACACTTGTCATAGATTTTATGTTTTTATGTAATAATCTTTTATTAATTTATTAATTTTATTTCAATCCTTATGTCATTATAAATTATGTTTTATATCTTTCCTGTTTATTCTTTTCTTTATATTTATACATTTTATATATTTACAATTTTATAAGAAAATGAGTTTGAAATCTAATTATATTAATTAAATAAACACATTTATAGATTATATATATATATATATATATATTATGTAAGTACTTTAAAATTATAAATTTAACTTCCAAATATCTTTTGAAAATTTACTATATTGAATTCCAATATATACTACATATGTTTATTATATATTAGAAAACAAATTTCAGTTAATTAAAATATAAAGTTTTGAAATCAAATTTATTTTTCAAATATTTATTTTTGAAATTCAAATTCACAATTTAAAATAAAAATTAATTTATATTTATAAATAAACAAACAAATATTTCATTTAGTTTGTTAAAAATTCAAATTATTTCCCAATTAAATTCAAAAATTTATTTAAATTACCAATTTAGATTCGACTCAAAAACGGGATCGTTACAGATTCCCCCTTAAGAAAATTTCATCCCGAAATTTGCTAGGGAGACAACAAAGGATGGATACGGAAAGATAGAGAAACAGTTTTCCAGATCAAACTAAATATTTATTCTGCATTTGGTTTACCAAATCAGAATATCATTAATAATTATGAGAACGAACTCATTCAATACTACACAAAATACTCGGGTTACCAGATCTATGAAGTATACAGGGACATTTTTTAGTTCGAAGGGATAACTAACCATTCGTAAACTATATCGGGACCCAAAAGTATAGACAAATGGATTCAATTTTCCGCAATTCTCAAACACTAGGTACAGATTCCAAACTTAGGTCGGAATACCTCAAGGTTTACACCAGCTTGTCCCTATTCGGACTTGGATCCTCACAAAAAATTACAAAAAAATTTCAAATTTATTAAATTTGAAAAATGAAAAACTGATAGACAGGATGAAATGGGAACCTATCTACAACGATTCGCAGGGCCACCATCACCCCGAAGCTTCTCCCTCAAGCTGCCACGAAGCTATCAAAGAATTGAAATCGTATCAAAGGAGATCGATAAAGAAAGGTGTCTCCGTTGTTGCAGGGTATCGACCATTTGTAGTCGTACTCCTCTGTCCCCTACCTCATCCTCTTCTTGCACTCATACTCACTATCAGTGGATAATATGAGAATTTACCGAGGCATACAGATGGATATCTTAGGGATATACTCATTCTAGGGTATACTTCACCCTATCTCTAATGAGTTACCTAATGTGTTATACTCCTGAGCTAAAGTTCAACCTTTAGCTCTGATACCAAATATGATGACCTTGACTCGACCTTCGAAAATCGGCACCCGTACTTCACTTGTACTTGAATGCCGTAGATTCAAACGCCGAATCTGGTTCGCCGGAGCTTATAACACATTAAGTACAACAACACAGTGGAAGAAAAATAATAATATCATTGATACAAAATATTTGATACAACAAAGATACAATGAATATCAATGCATATATCAGATCTATGATACAACAGCGGAAAGAACCAACAAAAAGCAAAAAACTCAGCAATGGAAAGACAATGTCTTCAATGCCAAATCCCAAAACTCCAATCCAAGAAGCTCGAATCACCATCAATGCTGAGCTAAGCAAACTCGATCCACAAAGCGATTTCCAAAATCCAAATGGCTCTAAAGACCAAAAGACTTCAAAGATTTCCAAAGCTACATCTATTATTTGATTATCTGAAAATCCCAACTCTAGACTGCCCGTGTGGAAAATTGTGGGCACACAGAGTTTAGGAAGGGAATGATAAACTCTAGGTCTGTCATGGGACTGGTGTGAGCAAACAAAAACAGTTTTAAATAAAAACAAACAACAAAAGAATTTATGATTGAAATCACAATGCTTTTTGGAAAATGAAACTGCCATAAGGCCTCCCGCCACACCCACAATGCTAGCGCACACTTGGAGGAGATTTCTTCTTATGACAGTCAAAAATGCTTGATACGCGAAAAACCTTTTGATATTATTATTAGTGCATAGTGCAGAAAAATCTTTCGAAAGCATAATATTAATCTTAGCCAGCATAGACATTTCGAACTATGCCTACTATAACTACCATCTAAACAGTGGGGCGCCACCATAAGTAGATGGCAGGTTATACAACTAAAACCATACAAGGCTCGTATTTAAATGATTGGATTTCCAACAATGGTCAGGCAAAGGAACTTCCTACATGAAATAGAACGCCTCTGGAGGGACGTCTCCGAGAACCTAACCGGATCTCTGCCAACACAAGGCCGGGTTACCTTTGTAACTAGGTAACTACTGACATGAGCATGCCGTCCCCTGGTCGTTACCAACCTTTATCCAAGGTACCTCTCAACCAAAAACCACAAAGTTAAGTATCTAGGCTTCATACCATGCTTATAATCCAGAAGGAAATGGACATACCCTCAGGGGGCGCTACCCCCAAGTAACCTTGTTGCAATGATTCATGTTTTGACCATAACCGGGTTGTGAGGTTCGACGAAGTCTCGTCTATAAAGCTACGCTTTTCACAAAAGAAATGCTTCAATCAAGAAATGATGAGCATCACTTTATATGCCACATTACCAAATTAGAAATGTATCACTAGTAACCATCAACTATGTAACCTCTGAGCTCGTACGTCTCAGAGAAGGGTGCCAAGCTAAGAGAATAAATCTCCGCCACCAAACAGAAATGTATTTGATAGAAACCAGCTTTACATCTCAAAGTGTCACATCAGACACACATCCATACAAGTCTGTTCCAGGTTCGAACAGAACCGTAGGCATTTCATAAATAAGCCCTTGCAATCCAGGTATCCCCAATCCCGATAGGACTCCCCATCACGTATGGAGATATCTATACCATAGCTACTCAGTGTAGAGTCATTCGACGGGTAATCCTTTCGTTTTCGAAAATACCTGGTCTTCACCACTGGTCTTCAAATGCAATCCAAAACGTCGTATCATTATTTGGAATGGGTTATATGACACAAAGGTCCTCTCCCGGCTAAACCGAATAATGAGCGCAATTTTAAAAAACATATGGATATATGGATCTCAGTTAAGTCACAACTTATTATCCAAACCCTTTCTTTCAAATGGTTTAAACCAATTACCATTTTCAAATATTTATAAAAATATTTACTTTACAAAGCTCACCAATCTTTCACAAAGGTTCATTCACGGCTTTCAAAACAATTTTCTTTCCAAATTATATTTACTCATCCAATCATTAAATCAAAGACTCAATTCATGGTTTTCAAAACTATTTCAATTCCATTTCAAACTTCAAATCTTTCAACACAAATTGGAAATCTTTTCTTTATATGAAAGCTATTATTATTTGAAAACAAATAGTTTTCGTTTCGAAAAAATCCTATTACATTTGCACAAGTTAAAGCCCTTCAAGTATAAACATGGATTAAATTTAAATTCCCAAAACAATACTTTTAAAATGGTTTAAAACCCATATAAACACATTTATAACTTGTATACCCTTTTTAAACCATAATTTCCAAATATAGAATTCAATTTCAAATCTTGAATTTAAATTCAAATCAAATTATTTAAATTTCAAAACTTTATCAAGTTATTCAAAATAACTTTTATCTTTAAAACTCATTTTCAATAGCTTTTCATATTTAACCCGATTTCATTTCCAAAACCATTTGGATTCAAATTCAACTTTAAAAACCATTTAAAAATATGCGACTTAACCAATTTCCTCGTGCGATCCATATTTGTGTGTTTATAGTGTAGTCCAGGGGTTTTACACAATTGTGCAACATCATCAACCATCACAGAATTCAAGCATAGAAATATCGATAAGCGGTATAATATTATAACGCTTATCTTCATTTACAGATTCACAGATAACTAATATAAATTCATCACAGATAAATAAGTCACATATCACAGCTTAAACGTACAATTCATTCACATAATAGCACACATCAGGGATATCAAACAATTCAAACATCTAATATAATCCGAAAACATCCATAAGTAAGATTAATTAATTTATCTAATTAATTTAAATCAGATTAATCACTAATCCTGGTTAATTAACATAAGTTAATTACAAATTAATTAACTTTTAATTTTAAATCAATTAACCTTTAATTATAAATTAATTAACCTTAATTATCAATTAACCAATCTTTATAAATAATTAAATCAACCTTTAATTATCAAATATTTAATCTTTAATTATTAATTAATTAACCTTAATGAATTAACCATAATAATTAAATATCCTTTAATTAGTTATCCTTAATTAATTACGTTAATTAATTACTCCTCAATTAATTATCATTCCTTAGTTAATTATAATAAGTGATTATCCTTAATCACTTAAATAAATTACAAATTAATTATCACTTGATTAACTAATCATTAATTAATTGCTTATAATTAAGTAATTTTTTTAATAATTGTAAATTAATGAACTTTTATTCAATTTAATTAATTAACCTTAATTAATCTTTAATTAAGAAATTATTCTTTAAAATAATTATCCTTTGATCACCTTCATTAATCAATTCTTCCTTAATCACTTTCATTAATTAATAATTCTTTAATTATTTAAGATTTCATCAATTAAAAGATAAACCATTTATCTTTATTATTTTTAATTATCATTTAATCCTTATTTAATAATCCTTTGGTAATAGGTCATCATCAATACATTTATTAACTTAAAATATTTAAGTTAGACTAAGGATTATAAAGTCATTTCATTTTCTCAATCATCCACTTAATTACAAAAATTAAGTTTATAAACTTTAAAACCAAATGTTATATAGATTAAAAATACTGTTAACTTAATAAATTCGAAATAATTTATTTTTAAACCTTTTGACCAATTCAAACTTAGATAAACATTTATCATTTGCAAAAGAATCGTTTTACAAAAAGTCATTTTAAATACAACTTGATCTAGTTTTAAAAATAAAAACTGTTTTATTCGAAAATTCCAGACCCGTGACCACCCCGAGTTCCAACCCGAGTCACATCCCCTCTCCCTCGAGCAACAACCCAAGCAAACCTATTTCCTTTTTCTTTTTTAAAACTTTGTTTTGATTTAACTTTCAAAAACATTACACACTCACGGAAACCCGAGCACGTCTTCGAGCCATTTCTGCAATTACTCGAGCTACTCCCCGAGTTCAATTGCAAGGCAACATCCCCTTCTTCTTCGAGTAACAATCACTGATACCACCACATCAACGTGTATGTGCACACAAGGCCTGGCCACTTCCAGCCCTAATTTCGATCATGTAACGACCCAGAATTTCTGTCAATTAATTTTTTTTATATTAATTGATTTTAAATATTAATAAGTGAAATTTTTAAGTCGAATAATTTATTTTTCGAATAATTGGATTTAATTGGATAATGCGGAGAATTTATTCTCTTAGCTTAACACTCTTCTCTGAGACGTACGAGCTCAGAGGTTATATAATTGAAGGTTATTAGTGATATACTCCCAATTTGGTAGTGTGACATGCTGAGTATTGCTGTGAAATGATCATTGTTTGATCATTTGTGATATGATCATTTGTTTGATCATTTATCTTGGTGATCATTTCTATGATCATTTGTTGACCCAAAGCACAGCTTTTGTATAAAGCATGGCTTTGTGGACGAGACTTCGTCGGACCTCACACCCCGAAAATGGTCAAAACATGAAGGATGCGGCAAGGTTATTAGGGGGTAGAACCCCTTTAGTGTATGTCATTCCTTCTGGATAGAGGTGGTATCATGGTATGGAGCCCAGATATTTAACCTATGTTGTTGCTGTAAATTTTATAGTTGTTGGAAATCGAGGATCCTCGGATAGATCGGTTACGATCGGGGGATGACATATTCGTGTCAGTAGTTATCTAGTTTGAAAGGTAACCCGGCCTTGTGTTGGCAGAGATCCGGTTTGGTTCTCGGGACGTCATTCCAGAGGCGTTTCCATGTGGCACTGGGAAGTTCCTTGGCCTGACCATTTGTTGGAAATCCAAAGAAACAATACGATCTTGTACGGTTTTAGTTGTAGAACCTGTCATTCACTTATGGTGGCGCCCCACTGTTTGGATGGTAGCTATAGTAGGCATAAGTGCGGAATGCCTATGCTGGCTAAGATTTATATTCTACTTTCGAAATGTTTTTTTTTACACTATGCACTAGTAATAATATCAAATGTTTCTTTTTAATGCGTATCAAGCATCTTTGACTATCATAAGGAAAAATCTCCTCCGATTCTGCATTTGCATTGTGTGTGTGTGCGGGAGGCTTATGGTAGTCTCATTTTCTAAAAAGCATTGCGAATCTATTTTAAAAT
Organism: Allium cepa; assembly: GCA_030765085.1. Classification (NCBI taxonomy): domain Eukaryota; kingdom Viridiplantae; phylum Streptophyta; class Magnoliopsida; order Asparagales; family Amaryllidaceae; genus Allium; species Allium cepa. Next base: position 346,526,131 of record CM060938.1, read on the forward strand.
TTTCCTGTTCTTTGTTTTAAAGATAAACTGTTTTAGTTCTCACACCAGTCACATGACTGACTCGAAGTTTATGTTTTCCTTCCTAAACTCTGGGTGCCCACCAATTTCCACACGGGCAGTCAAGAGTCAGTTTTTCTAGATATTCTGGAATTCAGGAGTTGCTGGAGGGAAGCTGGATGGCATGGCGTATTCACTAGTATATAATATTTCTTTTCCGCTGTTGATGTTGTTTGTTGTTGTACACTCTGATGATGTAATGAAATGTAATGTAATGTAATAACTGATATAGTTCTTTGTTTAAAGATTATTCATTTATGTATTATATGTTGTTCCGCTGCGAATTGTGAGATTCTGATATTCTGTTGTTTCTTTTCTGTTCTTCTTCTATCCTTTTCTCTCTTCTTCTACCTCTTTCTTCTTCTTTAACCCTAACATTTCGGTTTTTCGGCAATGAAAAATCGCAGTCGTTACATTTGGTATCAGAGCTTATGGTTAAGCGACAACCTTAGCTCTGTTGGGTATAACTCATTAGAGATAGAGTCAGCAGTACTCTAGAATGAGTGTAAGTGTAATAATAGATACGAGTGCGTATTTGTTAGTGAATATAAAATTGTTTTATGTTGTGATGATTGGTTTGTTGAGTGGTATATGGATTCTGGTCGGTATAGTCCGTACAACTCTATCGATAGGGATCTCTAAACACTTACTCAGAACAATTCGGCACGATATTGTTTTAAGTAGGGTAAATGAAATAATTTTACCTTGATTATATTTTATATATAAAGGAATAATTTTTTAGAATTATTAAAGTGTATATGAATTGATTGTTTGGTTGTTGAAAATATAAGATATATGCAAGTTAATAAAAGTTGTTTGATTAAGTTAAATGAAAACAACAGTTGTAAAAGAATAATTGTATCTGCAAATAAATTATAAGTATGAAGTTATAATTAATGTGATTTACAATTATGGAATAATCTTATATATAAGAAGTGAAATTATATAAGTAAAAGATTTATAAATATGGTTTATAATCTGAAAATAAAATTCCAGAGAAGTGTTTTGAAAGAAATTTGATATTTTGGAAAATTGTTTTGGAAATATAAAAGCTCTAAACTCTTTTCGGTCGCTGGAAAATCATTCCGATGATGACCGCGGCATCATTGGTGTTCGTTTTCGGGTTTCCAAAAGAGGGATTGCTGCCAAATTATTTTAAATGAAAGTTGTTTGGAAAATTTGGATTTGGGTTTTGAAATTCAGAAGATAATTTGAATTGATTTCAAAAATAGTTTTGAAAATTTGAATAGACTCTGGAATCTTATTTAAAATATTATGAGAATGATAAATAAGTTGTATAACTTATAGAATGGGAAATGATGGAATATAACTTCGAATAGAGTTAATTTTGGTATCAAAGAAGATTAATAAGTGAATTAATGAAGTGAAGTCATTAAGAATTTGAGCTTGAGTTATATAAATGAAATTCAACATTATATTGTTAAAGGAATTAGCAATTGAATTGATAAATGGATTGAATGTTAATCAATTAAATGTAAATAATTGATATGAAATAATGGATGTAATTGTAAATTCATTAAAAGCTAATGTTATTGGAAGTTGAATAAATTGAATGAAAGTCAATTTAATATGATCCAATTGGAATTAAAAGTGTTGAACCAAATTGAATATAAAGTGAATAAATTTGGTTGTATTGAATAAACATTGGTTGTTATTTGATTGTTGATTGATTGTATATAATTCATTAAATGTTAATGAAAGTGAATTAGCGAAATTGAAAGCTATGTAATTAAATTCAAATGGATAATATGTAAATTTGAATAGAATTGGATTTGATTTGGATTGAAAGCGAATCAATGTGAATAAATTAGTGAATGTATACTAATTGGAAAATGAACAAATGAATGTTAGTTAAATCCAATGTTAATGAATCAAATGTGATCTAAATTGGAAAACCAATTCATTAAATGTTAATGAGAAATAAATTATATTGATTTGGTAGTTGCATTTATTTCTATTGAATGCATTGCTATGTTGGCACATGTAGTTATTATGTTGCTATATGAGGTATATTGAGATTATTTTCATATATGCATGTTCTCACGTTGTTTGTTGAGTGTTTAGTAGGTGCGGATTGCGCTTGCTTCGCATTTGGACTATATTAGCCGTATATGCTCGCTAATAATATATAAGGTACATATCTCGGATTACATACCGTACTTTTACACTTTTTTCCCTGCGGGATGCCTCATCACTTGATGAGATGTATATTTGTGATATATATATATACTGTCATTTTTTTTCGGATCGAGCCGCAAAGGAGACTATGGCGAATTTTTCCGAAAATTTAAGGCGTTAGTATATTTTTGAGAAAATCGGAAATTTTTTGAAAACTAAAGTTTGGATTTGGAAACTTAGTAAAATATTGTAAGAAGTTTAACTATGAATTTTGAGAAAGTTAAACACTTAAGAGATTTGAAAAATCTAAATTGAATGGTTTGTTTTGGAAAGTTAATGGATTCTGTAACTTTTTCTTACTTGGTAATTTCGAGGACGAAATTCTTTTAAGGGGGGAAGTATGTAACGACCCAGAATTTCTGTCAATCAAATTTTTTATATTTAATTGATTTTAAATATTAATAAGTGAAAATTTTAAGTTGAATAATTTATTTTTTCGAATAGCCAACAGGGTTGGCGCAGTTGGTTGATGGTCCGGACTGCGTGATCGAAGGTCACGAGTTCGAGTCCGAAACTGACAACCCTGTAACAAGTACCCGAAGTATGTGTTTGGCAGGCACATACTTCCCTAGAGTTTACAAACGAAGCTTGGTTCTCTAGGTAATTCAAAAAAAAAAAATTATTTTTTGAATAATTGGATTTAATTGGATAATTAAATCGATAATTTTAATATGTGAAAATACAGAAATAATTGAAAATTGGGTTAAATATGATTAAAATTGATTTGTAAAATTTTATTTTATCATGTTGGAGTTAGAATGATGTTATAGAACTTTTAAAATCGAATTAAAAGTTAATTTGTGAAAATTGAATATTTTAATATTTAATCGACTAGTGAAATTAGCCAATTTTCGAACAGTCTCAGAATTAGACGAAACAAGTTCCATTAGATCCCTAATAGTTTGTTATTACCGGATTTCAATTCTCGTAGCAATCAGAGTTGTCGTTTGATCATGGCAGCTCGAAACGCATCGAAATTGTTTTAATATTAATTTGGCGAGTTAAAATAGTCATTTTTCAAACAGACTCGGATTTCGACGAAACTAGTTTCATCGGAATGTGATATTATCGTAAGATTTCAAATTTCGTGTCAATCGGATTTACCGTTTGTTCGGTGCAAGCTAAAACGCCTAGAAATTTGATTTACCGATTTAATTTTAAATCGAACGTTTATTACCGTAACTCACACAGATGATCGAATTAGCTCCCGAAACACGTTCCATTGTGTTCGGAACGCGGGGTAAACCTTAGCAACGCTGGTCATCGCGCGTAAATCGAAGTTTGAAAAATCCAAAATGAATAGTGTTTGAGAAAATTCTTTAAATAGGGCCTTTATTCACAAAAAAAATAAGAAAAACTAAACCATAACCCTAATCCTATAGCCAGCCGCCACTCTCTCGTTTAATGGCCGAAATTTTCTGTTTTTCTTCCTCAATTATCTCTCGATCCGTGAACAATTAAGAGAAACTTCCAACTACAACATCGAAGAGGGCGATGAGATCTTTGTTTTCAACGGTTGTGATCGAAAATGGAGCTTCGGATCGTTGTCAAAATAGCCGTGTATGGGCTGCAGTCGTGCACGAAAATAAAGGCCATGGTGCAGTCGAGTTCAACATGTTGGTGGCCGAAGGAAGCTCTCGAGGTGGGCTTCGTGATGGAGGTCTCTGATCGAGCTATAGGAGAGTGTGGTGGCCGCGATTTGGAGCCCTAGTCGGCCTTGAGTGGGTTTGTTTGCTTACGTGAATACCTGTAGAACACGACCTGGAAATTGAACGTGGGAGAGATGAAGTGAGGTGCGGCCTGGATGAAGGGGAGTTGGGGATCAAATGGCCAAGATTGATTTAGGTTTAAGAAAATAAAAATTATGTTGTAAATTTATGAATAAAAATTCGTGTAACTTTGAAAATTCGTATCTTTTTCATACGAGGTCAAAAACGCACGAAACTAGTTGCGTTGGAATCGTATGGATGAGCACTACGCTATGGAATTGGATTGGAGTCGTTTGGAATTAGTGAGAATTTCGGATAAAATTAAACGCGCGTTTAATTTTATTCGAAATAAAAGCTGAAAACGAAATTGAAATCAAGGTGAGAACTTCTCACTCAATCGAATAGTTTCAATTTATATTTTAAATAGTTAGATTTAAAATTGGTGAATGTATGTTTGAATGATGATTGTTATCTATTGATTGTTAAAAATAGACATTATGCGCCGTTAGTAAGCGGAGGTTATTTATTAAAAACATATACCGCGAATATTTCACCGTATAGTGAAATTGGTATTATATATGTATTTGGAGTTGATTTTCCCGCATTATATTGCGGATGAGACCCTATTGCGTTGTCTATTAAGCGGATAATATTTTATAAAATCCCATATACCGCGATAATTCCGTACTGGAGCGGAAATGGTATTGTGCTAACATCTTTGGATGCAGGGAAATAGGTTGGAGGGATCCAACTGGATTCCTCAACTGTATTGATTTATTACAGATATTGAGATATTTGTTGATTATCATATCGATATATGATGTTTGATGTCGTGATTGACTATATGGTGCTGCTGCATCATCGGATCCATTTCTGAAGTTTTAAAATAATGATTTTGGTTTTAAAAGGAATTTTAAAGTGATTTTCGAAAGTATACGTTTTATTAAATTTTGAATTGTTAAAATAAATAAACGTTATAATTTTATTTCGTAAAAGTTATGATTTTTGGAAAATAATACTTAAGTATGATTTTGAAGTATATAAGCTTTAAATAACGATTTTTAAATTATTAAAAGAATAAATTTAGTTAAATTGGGATTTTTGAATTATTATAAACAATTTATATAAAAGTTGTATAAAATTGATATTTATAAATTAAAATATAGAAATTATAAAACAAGCTTTTTATAAGTGTTAAAATAAAGTTTGAACCTAGATTCATAAGTAAATAAGAATTTTTGATTTATAAATTAGTGTTGATATAAAAGAATGGATTTGTGAATAAATGAATTATAAGTAATTTACTTATGAATCGGATTTCGACATGTAAATGGAATATAAATAGAATTGGTTAATAAAGGAGATTTCTAAAACGAAGTAGTTATAAAATATAGAAATGAAATTTATAGACATTGTTTATGAATTCGAAATCAATGGAATTTGATAAATTGAATGTTGAAATTGGTTAAGGAAGTATATTCACGATTCTGGACAGTGAATATATTATCAAATACAATGTATATGCTTGGAAAAATGAATATTTTAAATTGAAGTTAATCGTTTTAACGATGTTTTAAAAGGTGTAAACATCGAAAACATAGATTTCAACATTCATTGTTGAAATAGACGTTTTCGAGAAATAGAAGGAAATGGTGGACTATAACACTGTTGCTATAGTAAATGATTTCCGAAAGAAAATGTTTTTGTATAGTATTGGGATTTATATATCTAAATTTCGAATCCCTATACTAGTGATTTTGGGTCGTCGTAACGATGTTTTACGCAACATTCGTTTTGGCCCAAACAAATGTGTTTAAGAGAATGATTTCTTAAAGAATGAAATATATACTTAATTTTCGATTTAAGTATATTGAATATTTTCCAAGTGTTGAAAATGAATGGATTTGTAAATTACTTATTATATAATAAGTATGGAAATGTTTTCCAATATGAACTGAATATTTTGAGACTTTATCTTTTAAAGACAAATTGAAAATGAACATTAAAAATCGATTTGGGAATCATGTATTCATGGATATTTTGGAATTGTAAATTCACTAGGGAATTTATAAAAGAAAGGGAAATTTGTTTAAAAATAAACATTGATTTATTTTTGAACCGTGGGAATAAATTTACGGATTTGGAACGTAAATATAAAATAAATCGGTAAGGATTTATTTAATTGGTTTAAATAAACCATTTTGAAATGAGAGTATTTCCGCGTAAGGAAAATGATTTGAAAATTTGTTTTCAAATGGTTGAAGTGTGGAAAATTATATATCTAGTAAAGATATTTTGGAAAGTAAATAATTTGGGAAATTATTTGGAATTTGGTGATGTTGAGCATGCCTATTGATAGTTAAATAATCCGACTATCAATATTTACCTTTAAATAGGTATTTGTTGTGATTGCTTGAATTTGAATGCTACGCTTATTTTTAAATAAGCGCTCACTATTCGGGTTAGCTGGGAAAGGACCTTGGGGTCGTATAACCCATTCTGAATATGTGATACGTCGTTATGGATTGCATTTGATGACCGGTGTTGAAGACCGGATATTTGTGAAAATGGAAGGATTACCGTCGAGTTACTCTACATCGGCTGATCTTCGATATAGAGGTTTTATCACCCTTAGTGACGGGAAGTCCGGTCGTGATTAGTGAATATTCGGAATGCAAGGACTTCTTTGTAAGTGCCTTCGGTTCTGTTCAATCCCGGAACAGACTTGTATGGATTGTATGTCTGACATTACAAATTGAGATATAAAGCTGATTTCTTTCAAATATATTTCTGTTGGTGGCGGAGAATTTATTCTCTTAGCTTAACACCCTTTTATGAGACGTACGAGCTCAGAGGTTATATAGTTGAAGGTTATTAGTGATATACTCCCAATTTGGTAGTGTGGCATGCTGAGTGTTGATGTGAAATGATCATTGTTTGATCATTTGTGATATGATCATTTGTTTGATCATTTATCTTGGTGATCATTTCTATGATCATTTGTTGACCCAAAGCACAGCTTTTGTATAAAGCGTGGCTTTGTTGACGAGACTTCGTCGGACCTCACACCCCGAAAATGGTCAAAACAGGAAGGATGCGGCAAGGTTATTAGGGGGTAGCACCCCTTTAGTGTATGTCATTCCTTCTGGATAGAGGTGGTATCATGGTATGGAGCCCAGATATTTAACCTATGTTGTTGCTGCAAATTTTGTAGTTGTTGGAAATCGAGGATCCTCGAATAGATCGGTTACTATCGGGGGATGACATATTCGTGTCAGTAGTTACCTAGTTTGAAAGGTAACCCGGCCTTGTGTTGGCAGAGATCCGGTTTGGTTCTCGGGACGTCATTCCAGAGGCGTTTCCATGTGGCAATGGGAAGTTCCTTGGCCTGACCATTTGTTGGAAATCCAAAGAAACAATACGATCTTGTACGGTTTTAGTTGTAGAACCTATCATTCACTTATGGTGGTGCCCCACTGTTTGGATGGTAGCTATAGTAGGCATAAGTGCGGAATGGCTATGCTGGCTAAGATTTATATTCTACTTTCGAAATGTTTTTTTTTACACTATGCACTAGTAATAATATCAAATGTTTCTTTTTAATGCGTATCAAGCATCTTTGACTATCATAAGGAAAAATCTCCTTCGATTATGCGTTTGCATTGTGTGTGTGTGCGGGAGGCCTTATGGTAGTCTCATTTTCTAAAAAGAATAGCGAATCTATTTTAAAATTTTCCTGTTCTTTGTTTTAAAGATAAATTGTTTTAGTTCTCACACCAGTCGCATGACTGACTCGGAGTTTATTGTTTTCCTTCCTAAACTCTAGGTGCCCACCAATTTCCATACGGCCAGTCAAGAGTCAGTTTTTCTGGATATTCTGGAATTCAGGAGTTGCTGGAGGCAAGTTGGATGGCATGGCGTATTCACTAGTATATAATATTTCTTTTCCGCTGTTGATGTTGTTTGTTGTTGTACACTCTGATGATGTAATGAAATGTAATGTAATATAATAACTGATATAGTTCTTTGTTTAAAGATTATTCATTTATGTATTATATGTTGTTCCGCTGCGAATTGTGAGATTCTGATATTCTGTTGTTTTTTTTTCTGTTCTTCTTCTATCCTTTTCTCTCTTCTTCTACCTCTTTCTTCTTCTTTAACCCTAACATTTCGGTTTTTTGGCAACGAAAAATCGCAGTCGTTACAGATCACTAACGTTTCGACGTTGATCTTACCGACGAACTCGAACCCATAGATCATTGAATGCAGTAGAAAAACGAAATCGAGCTTCTCGATTCAAAACTGGAACCTGACCTTATCACCTAAATTTGTCTCATCACGCCAACTCCGACTGCCTGATGCATCGCCACCACACCCACAGCTTCACCATACAATGATGCAACAATCCTCTGGGGTCCGACCGGCTCCGATCAAACATCGACATCAGAATTAACCCAGAAAGCCCCTTGACCAAAAAAGCATCATAAACCCTAAATCAGCCATATTCATACTCCATAATCATCTAAATTTTTTTCCTCCATTTTTCCTTTATTCTCTAATCCCCAAGCTTCCCTAAGACCAAATCTCGACCAATATCGTTTCGCCAATCGTCGGCGATTGGTAAAAAACCCAAATTTGATCATCGTCGAAATTCTCGAGGTACACGAACTTACAAGTCATGAAATTACTTTTGGAAATCATCATTTAGCAAAAAGAATCTGATCAAATGATTAGAATTTGGAATTAAATTACTTGAATTTTCTGTTTTGAATGTTTTCTCTGAAATTTTGTAATTTTCGAATTATTCATCACATATTTTTACGTGATATTATTTTTAAAAATAACTTTACATTGTTATGAACTTTTTTCTTTCAGAAATCAAAGTCTAATAATAATTTTTTGGGTGATATGGATTTTTAAACCTGTTTTAAGAACCTGTAAACAGAACAGATGTAGATATACCTGTTTTACAGACATGCATATTCAACCTTTACATATTTATATGTATATACAACCATATTTGCATCCATTCAAACATATTTCACCATTTAACTTCAATATCAACCATAATATTAAGTCATATAAGCAACTTTAAGGTTTAAAGATAAAAATCTGCTCACAGGTAAAAGAAATAGAGGAGTCTGGGTTAATAGTTTACTCACATGAATGAAGGAAACAGAGACCGTGGAATTTTGTTTGAATCTGGAAACATGATTTACTTGGAAATCTGGAATCTATGTTTTTAATCTGGAATTGAGTTGAACTTATATCTGAAGCTTGTATTTGCTTTGATCTGAGAACTTTAACTTGAATATGATCATAGCTTTGAATCGAGTTGGAGATGCTTTTTGAATCTTGGCTTCTAGGTTGAAGAATTGAAAACAGATTTTGTTTTTAAACTACTTTGTTTCTAGGTTTGATTTCAAATTGAAACCTTCCAGGTTTTTGCAAACTGAAGTTGTTTGCTTTGAAATGCTTCTTTGATTTTCACTTTGGTTTTTGATTCTCAGACTTTTGAATTTTGACTTAGGCTTCAGGCTGTATTTTGTAACAGGTTTTTTGATTTAGAACTAGGCTTTGTTGTTGTTTTGATTTAGATTTTGGTTTTCTTTGTTTGTTTTTTTCTTTTGATTGTAGGAAATGGGAAGATGGTTTTAATCTTTGAACTGAATAAAATGAACAGCCTGATTTCTTTCTTAAGCAATATAATTGTGTATTTAAAATTTTAATTAAACCATATTGCCACTTGCCAATATTAACTACACTTGTTTATTTCAAATTATAATTATTTTACATTTGTTAATTAGTATTGTGTTCTTCTTACACTTGTCATAGATTTTGTGATTTGATGTAAAAATCCTTTATTAGTTTATAATTTTATTTTAAACCTTATGTCATTATAAATTATGTTTTACATCTTTTCTATTAATTCTTTTCTTTATATTTATACATTTTATATGTTTACAATTTTATAAGAAAATGAGTTTGAAATCTAATTATATTAAATAAATAAACATATATATAGATCATATATATATATATTTTATATAAGTCCTTTAAAATTATAAAATTAACTTTCAAATATCTTTGAAAATTTACTATATTGAATTCCAATATATATTACATATGTTTATTATATATTAGAAAACAAATTTCAATTAATAAAATATAGAGTTTTCAAATCTAATTTATTTTTCAAATATTTATTTTTGAAATTCAAATTCACAATTTAAAATAAAATTAATTTATATTTGTAAACAAACAAACAAATATTTCATTTAGTTTGGAAAAATTCAAATTAATTCCCAATTAAATTCAAAAATTTAATTAAATTACCAATTTAAATTAGACTGAAAAACGGGATCGTTACATCCAAAGTGTTTTCATGAATATATAAAATTATTTAAGATATGAAACTTAAATATTTTATATATTTATAAAAGAAGAAGGAGTATTTTGTAAATGATATAAATTAATTAATTCTGAAATTATGGCAGTACTTTTGGAAAAGAAAAACTAGCAACCAATAAAATTTTGACAAACAAGGCAGGTTAGTTAAAAAGATTACTTATAAATGTTATAAACCATTTTTTCTTGCCAAATGCATGTCTCGCCATTTTCGGCACCCTACTTCCGATTGGGTAGCTTTCGACTTAGTAATTCCGCCTCTATGCCATCGAAACCAATGCACATAGTATCATTAACCTGATACATAGTGAATTGGTCGAAAGCGGAAGTAATTGAGTCAAAACCAGTGGTTTCGAAGGAGGTCGAAGCTTTACTTTGCTTTAAATTCAAAATATGCCTGCTTTGCTTCCGAGTATATTGCTTTTGACTTGGTTGGCTTCTGCCTGGGTCAAATGGTTTAATGAAATGGTTTTAAGAGGTTGCGCCATTGTTTTTAAATAATCTCTTTCGACTAGATTGAAGTTTTAGCTACCGCTTTCTACCTTTCGAAGCAATGCCTTCAAAAGGGTTGATCTTGTTTTATAAAAACTTTACCGCTTCTTCAATGCTTTCAGAATGATGGTTTCGACACCATCACTACTTTACCTAGGTTTTGGCTTTCGAAAGAGTTACTTTCGACCCTGTTGTTTGTGACCCTTAGAGATTTTTGAAGATTAACTGAAAGGTTTCGAAAGAAATGGTTTTGAATGGTTTCGAAAGGTGGTTCCACATGTTTTAAAATTGAACCCAAATGCTTCCGAAAGGTTTAAGGTTTTCAATGCTTTCAAAAGGTTTTTAAGGAGGGTTTCTAAGGAGTCATTCCCCAATGGTTTCGAAAGGTTTAACCAATGCTTTCGAAAGGTTTAAAGGAAAGGTTTTTCCAATGATTTCGAAAGGTTATGTTTAAAGGTTTTAAAGATAGGATGTCTAAGGTTTCTAACTTTTGAAAAGGTATTTCAATGGTTTAGAAAGGTTTATGTAAATGGTTTCAAAATAAAGGTTTTGCCCTTTCTGTCTAGATGAAAGAAAGGGTTTATTTGGTTACGAAAGGGATATTTTCAATGGGATCGAAAGAGGTACTTTCAAAGGTTTAAATGTTTTCATCAACAAAGATTTGGATAAAGTATATATGGCATGAAAAGGTGATTTTGAGTAAATATAAAGTATATATTTTCCTTGTTTAAGTTTGATTTAAAAGTTTTAAATCAATTTGTGAAGAAAAGGTTTTCAAGGAAAATTTAAGTAAAATGACACAGATATTAGTATACTAGATGAGATTGGTATACAGTCGCACCCTATACCTTAGCTTATAACCTCTAGCTAATTTAGTCCAAAATTCCAGTGTGTAGGGCTTTTTCATAGGTAAGACTAAAATTATAATACACACAGAAAGGAATATATTTGTGCAGTGTAGGTTATTGGCGAGCCTGTAAAACCATTAGGATCAATGGACCCAAGGAGTGAGAGTAAGTTAGGGACAAACTGTCTAGAGGACTTGTCTAACAAATTTTAGGCCATTTTTATTATATCTGCCTCATAGGCCCGAGGCAGCCAAAGGTTAGTAGTAAGCCAAACAAAACTATAGTGTTCGGATAGATAATCCATTTGTTACTTGATATGTATGTTTAGATAATAATGCTTTACATTTTTTAACCAGTTTTTGTTACATGACAAAGGTTTGCAAAAGATATGTTTTAAAAGTATATTATTGTGGGGAAACCCATTCCCCTAAGTGGCGCTGTCTCATTTAATATCAAATAACCGAGATGTATAGTATTATTCAAACCAAGTTTTATGTCTGACTCGAAGTTTTTGTTTTTTTACTTACACCCTTGGATGTTCAAAATTGATTTGAGAAGGCTAAGGGTTGAGATTTATAAGTTTTAGTAGGATGACGAATAAAGCTACTGAATGAGCTGAAAGCTGAGGGATAGCTGTTAGGAGTTGTTGTTTTACTTTGTTTATTCCATTGTGTTGTACTGAGTCAGTTATGAGTATATAGTACTCTGGTCAATCAAGGGGGCATCATCATATGCTGCTCTTGGCGTATTTATGTAATAATTATATTTTATCAGAACTCGAGAAAGGATCATGGGATTATGTAATTTGAATGTGAAACATGTGTTTTGAAATGTAATCAATAATATGTTGTTTTTGAAATCTGTGATTTTGTTTCATATTCAAGTGCTTCTAATATTATGGATACCATTAACATAACCGTATTTAGTCGTCGGAAGTTAATACTATGGATGACTGCAGCATCTATAGCGCTTAGCTTTGGGCCTCTAGATAGGGGAAGGTGCAACTTGGTATTGGAGCATAGTTCTATGAAAAACTTTAACTAAAAATGTTCTTTGAAAACATAATCCTAAGGAATTAGAGTAAGATTGGGGGTATGAGGTAACGCTATAGTAATGTATTTATATTTTCTATATATAAGTATATGCTATTTCCTATCTCTCTTAGGTTATTCTTCTGTATCTCATGATGCTTGAATATAGATATGGATGCTAGAAGTGGAAGAGTGAATCTTGGAGAAAGCACCACCATAAATGGAAACGCCAAACAAATACCAGGGGAAACCAAGTTCACGTACAAGTAGGGAATATTGGTGCTGGAGTCCCATAAGTGGATATAGGAGCTATATATTATTTTTTTGTGAATATAATGCATGCGGGTGTTGCTACTGGAATGGTTGGAGGAAATACCGGAGTAGGAGCTCAAGAAGCTCTGGTGGTCAACCATTATGCTACCTTGAGAAACGATTATGCTAGAATTGGAGGGAAGCTCTTTATTGGAACTAAGGATGCTATAGAAGTGGAGAACTGATTGCTGCATTGTGAGAGGATCTTTATAGATATGTGGCTCAATAATGTGCAAAAGAGGAGGCTTGCTTCGAGACATCTTTAGGGAGCATCATTATTGTGGTGGAAAAGTGTGACGGTTGGAGTAAATGAAGAGGAGATGACATGGGCTGAGTTTAGGAGAAGGTTTCAGGAGAGGTTCATGTCTGTGATGGCACAGTTTTCTTTGCTTTAGAAGTTTGATGAGTTAGAGCAAGGGGAGATGTCTGTTTGGAGTATGCTATAAGATTTCAAGAGTTGGCTACGTGTGTGTATGCTATGGTGGATACCGTTTTGAAGAGGAATGAGAAGTTCTTAAGGGGGTTGAAGCCTGAGTTGGCAAGGGCTACATTACTTCATATCAAAGACCCTTGTGATGTGGCTGTAGAGATGGCTTTGAGACCGTGGAAATGCTTGCTTGTCTAGAGAAGAGTAAGGCGAAGGAGGTCCAAGTTAGGCAAGGCTAGAAAAGGAAGTTCTTTCATAAGAAGGGTGCTCAAAAAGGTGGTGCAACAAAGAAGAGGAAGTCTGAGGTTGTGTGCTTCAAGTGTGACAAGAAGGGGCATTTTGCGAATGTGTGTCGTACTAAAAAGGAGAAGGAAGTGATCGGGAAGAAGAACATCAGATGTTTTAACTACGTTCAGATTGGCCACTGTAAGAATCGATGCAAAGATCCCGTTGAGGATAGAAGAGGCAAGGTATTTGCATTGGAGCCTGCTACATCAGGACCAATAGCGCAGGAGAAAGAAAAGGCAGTGTTGGGAGGTACACTTTAGATTCATGGTATTCTGTTAGCGTTATGTTAGATATTGGTGCATCACATTCTTTTATATCTCAGTATTTGGTAGATAAGCTTAACCTATAACCCACATACTTAGTTACTTCCTTAAGGGTTGCAAATCCGATAGGAGGGTATGTGACACTTGAGATTAACTGTGACCAATTAGATTTTGATTTGCTAGGTCATACTTTTGTTTGCAGTTTGCATGTGTTTGACTTTGTATTGTTCAGAATTATATTGGGCATGGATTGGTTAAGTAAGTATGATGCTATGATATTTTGCCACGATAGGAAAATATCACTTAGATGCCCTGATTGTAGTGATCGTATTGTATATACCGTATAAGCCCTAGTTGTGAGGTGAATGCTTTGTTGGGTTTTATGGAGTTAGAAGATGAGTTGAATCGAGTTTTGTAGTTAGAGAATTTGTGGATGTCTTCGAGCCGGTAGTAGGATTTCAACTGAAACGAGCCATCGAGTTTCGAATAGATTTGGTGCCGGGAGAAGAACCGGTTAGTAGGCCACCAAGTAGGATGACATCTACAGAGATGAGATATCTGAAGGTGTAGTTGGTGGATTTGGAAGGGAAGAATTTTATCTTACCTAGTAGTTCACGATGGGGAGCAACCACACTGTTTGCTAAGAAGCCGAACGGATTGTTAAGATTATGTATCAATTATCGTAAGCTGAATGAGAAAACGATAAAGAATCGATATCCACTGTCTAGAATTGGCGATTCGTTCAATCAGTTAAGTGGAGTCAATATATTTTCTCAGTTGGATGTGGCTACAGGCTTCCATCAGCTTAGAGTAGAAGAAGATGGTATACCTTTGACGGTGTTTAGGATCAAATATGGATCACGAATGGTTAGTTATTCCATTCAAGCTAACTAATGTGCCGGCATTCTTTGTAGACTTGATGAACCAAATTTTCAGAAAGCACTTGGATTGATTCGTGTTGGTGTTCGTAGATGATATTTTGATATACTCTAAGGATGAGAAAGAGCTTGAAGTTCACTTAGAGTGGTTCTTGAACATTGAGAGAACATCAATTGAAGGGAAAGTTTTCAAAGCGTCATTTCTTGAAGAAGGAGGTGAAGTTTCTTGGTCATGTAGTTTTAGAAAGAGGATTGGCAGTAGATCCAACTAAGATCAAAGCAGTGAATAGTTGGAAGATACTAGAAATAGTGACTGAGATAAAAAGTTTTCATGGATTACCTAGATATTATCAGAAGTTTATAAAGGATTTTTCGTGGATAGCAGCGCCGATGACCAAGCTAATGTCAAAAGATGTGAAGTTTGTTTGGACCGATAAGTGTGAGGAAGCAGTCCAATGCTTGAAACACTTATTGACCCATGCACTTGTATTGGTTGTTCCAGAGGGGAATCAAGATTTGGTAGTTTATACAGATGCGTGTGGAACTAGATTAGAAGCCGCGTTGATGCAGAGAGGTAAAGTGATTGCCTATGCTTCTAGAAAGCTTAGATCGCATGAGGTTAGATACCCGACTCATGACTTGGAGTTAGTTGTAGTTTTTTCTTTGAAGGTATAGAGACATTACCTTTTAGGAGAGAGGTTTGAGCTTTATACGGATCATAAGTCGTTGAAGTACTTGTTCTCTCGGAGGGAGCTAAACATGAGACAGCAGAGATGCTTAAAGTTTATTGCTGCTTATGATTTTGGAATTGAGTACACACAAGGAAAAGGCAACAAGGTTGCAGATGCGCTTAGTAGGAAGCATCAGATTGCAGTGTTGGCTATGATAGCAAAATGGAAAGACTTGGAAGTGTTGTCGACTTGCAAAGTGCAGTGAAGATCCGAGGCTGGGTCTAGTTAAGAATCTGCTATGTTATCTTGTTTAGAAGTCCGACCGGTATTGATTGATAAGATTGCTTCAGTATAGGAAGAGGATCCAGTGTTAGATGAAAGGATCAGGAAGTTAAGGGATGGAACGGAGAGCGAGGACTTGAAAGATTTCAGTCTTGACCAAGATGGGTGGTTGAAAAAGAAGGGTAGATCATGTGTTCCAGATGTGGGGGACATAAGGAAGGAATTTTTGGAGGAATGCCATCATTCGAAGTTCACTATTCATCCAAGAGGAATGAAGATGTATCAGGATATGAAGAAAAGTTTCTTCTATGATAGAATGAAGAGGGATGGAGGCTTATGGGTGAAACAGTGTTTGAACTGTCAGCAAGTGAAAGCCGTGCATCAGAAGCCGAGCATCAGAAGCCTAGTGGGTTGCTTTAGCCATTGGATATTCCAGTATGGGAGTGGGATTCTATTTCGATAGATTTCATAGACAGGTAGCCGAAATCTAATAAAGGAATGAAGGTATATGGGTCATGGTGGACAGATTGACTAAGAGTGCCCATTCATTCCCGTTAAGTCAAATAGGACGGCACCTGTATTGACTAAGTTATTTATGAAGAATGTGGTAAGACTGCACGGAATTTCTAGTATTATGTTAGTGATAAAGATTCCTTATTCACTAGAGAGTTACGCAAGAGTTACAGGAGAGTTTAGGAACCAAGCTCAAGATGAGTACCTCTTATCATCCGTAGATAGATGAGCAAACGGAAAGAGTTAACAAGATCATGGAAGAATTTTTAAGAGCTTGTGTATTAGACTTCGGGGGATCATGGGAAATCCATCTACACCTTATCGAGTTTTGTATAACAATAGTTATCAGACTAGTATAGGGATGACACCTTTTGAAGCTTTGTATGGAAGATCATGCAAATCTCCCGCATGTTGGTTAGAAACTGGAGATAGATTAGTCAAGAGAAGTTACAGAGAAGATTGAGATGATAAGGGTGAGAACGAAGGAAGCTCAGTTTAGGCAGAAGAGCTATGCATATAGAAGACGAAAAGATTTAGAGTTCTTTATCGGGGATCATGTTTTTGTCAAGGTAACGTCGATGAAAGGTGTTATCAGGTTTGGGAAGATAGGAAAGTTAGCACCCAAATTCGTAGGACCGTTTCCTATTTTAGAGAAGATCGGGAAACTCGCATATAGAGTTGGGTTACCGAGTAGTTTGGCAGGAGTCAATGATGTTTTCCATGTATCTCATCCGAGGTGTGCTAGGGATCCAAACACTACTATAGCACCGACTGTGTTCGGGGATTTAGTAGTGGAACCGGACTTGGCTATAGTTAGGAAGCCTGTCCAGATAGTCGCGAGAGATGAGAAGAAGCCGAGGAACAAAACAGTCAGATTGGTGAAAGTCCGGTAGAGTGACGATGATATAGACTGTACTTGGAAGACTGAGAGTAAGATTGAAGATGGTTATCCTTATTTGCTTGATGGTATGTTATACCTTAGATTGTTTTGAGGTGTACATTATCATAATTTCAAGGATGAAATTCTTTAAGGAGGGGAGTCTGTAACATCCCATATTTTTAGCAACATTATTTAGGGAATTTAATTAGCTAAATTAAATTAAATAATGTAGGATGATTAATGGATTGAGATTTGTGATTTAATTAAGGGGCAACCGTGCCATGTTATTGAATAAACAAATGAACTAAAGAATGAAGTGTTAGGGAAATAAAGGAGAGGTAAAATAGGAAATAGAGCAATCTAATACATTAAACCCTTAGGAATTCACTTCCATACGTCCTTTCATACATTCACAAGCAAAAATTTTAAGTCTAAGGCCGACCAGCATTAGCAAAAAGGTAGAAGATAAAGCTACGATTCAAGAGGAATAATCAAATCGCTTAATCAAAATCAAATCTCACATCCTAAATCAAAAGGCTAAGGTGAATAATGACTACATGTCTTGTTTCTTAAATGTTTTCAGTTTTAAGGAAATTTAAATTTATCTTGCATAGTTTAGCCATGATTTTGAAGGAAAAATGTTTAAATATGCTTGTTGATGATTTATCCTTATTCAAATAAATTTAGAATATTTTTTGGTGTAAAAACCCTATTTAATGACATCCAAATACCTTGTGATTTTAGATATAAATTAAAAACGATATTTTAGAGATGGTTTTCAATTTTCATAATTTTCTAAATTAAGGTGGATTTTATATTAATTTTCTAGTGAGGAAAATGATTTATTGGGTTATAAATAATTTACGGTTAAATTATAAATAATTTGGGTATGAAATTTATATATGTTAGAAAACATATTAATAAGGATTTTTTGAAAATTTTTGTAGAATTTTCCAAAGTGCTTTGATGAATATATAAAATTATTTAAGGTATGGGACTTAAATATTTTATATATTTATAAAACGAGAATGGGTATTTTGTAAATGATTTAAATTAATTAGTTCTGAAATTATGGCAGAACTTTTAGAAAAGAAAAATTAGCAACCAATTAGAATTTTGAAAACAAGGCAAGTTAGTTAAAAAGATTACTTAAAAATGTTAAAAATAAAATTTTCATGCCAAATGCATATCTCACCACTTTTGGCACTCTGCTTCCGATTGGGCAGCTTTCAACTTAGTAGTTACGCCTCTATGCCATCGAAACTAATGCGTATAGTATTACTAACCTGGAATATAGTGAATTGGACAAAAGCGGAAGGAACCGGGTCGAAACCAGGGGTTCCAAAGGTGGTCGAAGCGTTACTTTGCTTTAAATTGAAAATGCGCCTGCTTTGCTTTCGACTATATTGCTTTCGACTGTGTCAAATGGTTTAAAGTATTGTTTTTAAGAGGTTGCGCCTTTGTTTTTAAATAACCACTTTCTACTAGGTCGAAACCTTTGCTGCCACTTTCTACCTTTCGAAGTAATGTCTTTGAAAGGGTTGATTTTGTTTTATAAATACCTTGCCGCATCCCCAATGCTTTCAGAATGATGGTTCAACACCATCACTTCTTTACCTAGGTTTTGGCTTTCGAAAGAGTTGCTTTCAACCCTGTTGTTTGTGACCCTTAGAGATTTTTAAAGATTAACCCAAAAGTTTCGAAAGAGATGGTTCTGAATGGTCCCGAAAGGTGTTTCGACATGTTTTAAAATTGAACCCAAATGCTTTCGAAAGGTTTAAGGTTTTCAATGCTTTCGAAAGATTTAAGGTTTTCAAAGGGATGGTTCCCCAATGTTTTTGAAAGGTTTAACTAATGCTTTCAAAAGGTTTAAAGGAAAGGTTTTTCCAATTGTAACGAAGCGGATTTTGTCCGTTCGAAAATCGACATCCATACTTTACATCGTACTCGAATGCCGTAGATCCGACCGTTCAAATCCGAGTCGCCGGAGCTTATAACACCATTAAGTAAACAAACACAGCGGAAGAAATAATGAATATCAATATACAACATCTGATACAACATCCTGGTACAACAGATGATACAATAGATATCGATATACATCAGAGATATGATACAATAAAATAGCAGCGGAAAAGAAAATAGCTAACACCAGCAGCGGAACAGATAACTCAAATATAATCTTCAAGAGAGAACTCCAATAGCAGCTCGAACCATCATCCAAAACACTAAGACAAGCAAGTCTTGTCCATATCCAAAGACTGAACTAACCTCAGATCATCTACCAAACCTAATTATCTGAAAAACCCAACTCTAGACTGCTCGTGTGGAAAATAGTGAGCACCCAGAGTTTAGGAAAGGAACAATAAACTCCGAGTCAGTCATGGGACTGGTATGAGTAACAAAAATAGTTAAGCTTTTAAATAAAACAACAAGAGAATTCTTAAGTAAATTCGCAATGCTTTTAGAAAATGAAACTACCATAAGACCTCCCGCCACACACAATGCAAACGCAGAATTGGAGGAGATTTCTTCTTATGATAGTCAAACATGCTTGATACGTAGAAAGTTCTTTGATATTATTATTATAAGTGCACAGTGCAGAAAACATTTCGAAAGTAGAATATTAATCTTAGCCAGCATAGACATTCCGAACTATGCCTACTATAGCTACCATCCAAACAGTGGGGCGCCCCATAAGTAGATGGCAGGTAATACAATTAAAACCGTACAAGGCTCGTATTGTTTTGATTGGATTTTCCAACAAATGGTCAGGCTAAGGAACTTCCTACTGCCACATGGGATCGCCTCTGGCGGGACGTCCCGAGAACCTAACCGGATCTCTACCAACACAAGGCCGGGTTACCTCTGTAACTAGGTAACTACTACTCGAGCAAGCCATTCCCCGGTCCTTTGGGACCTTTATCCGAGGCGCCTCTAAGCAACAACCACACAGTAAATGAGATTGGAGCTACCACATAGGTAAATATCTGGGCTCCATACCATGATACCACCCTTTACCAGAAGGGAATGACACACCCTAAAGGGCGCGACCCTCAGAACCTTGCCGCATCTTTCCTGTTTTGACCATTTTCGGGGTGTGAGGTCCTGATGCAGTCTCGTCCACAAAGCTACGCTTTGGTACAAAGCCATGCTTTGGATCAACAAATGATCAAAGTAATGATCACAAAGATAAATGATCAAACAAATGATCATATCACAAATGATCAAACAATGATCATCAACACACAGCAGCACTCAGCATGCCACACTACCAAATTGGGAGTATATTGCTGATAACCTTCAACTACATAACCTCTGAGCTCGTACGTCTCAGAGAAGGGTGTTAAGCTAAGAGAATAAATTCTCCGCCACCAACAGAAATGTATTTGAAAGAAATCTGCTTTATATCTGAAAGTGTAGTGTCAGACATGTAACCATACAAGTCTGTTCCGGGTTCGAACAGAACCGAAGGCACTTCCGAAGAAGCCCTTGCAATCCGGGTATTCACAATCCCGATCGGACTTCCCATCACTTAGGGAATCTCTATACCGGAGCAACTCAGTGCAGAGACAATCGATAGGTTATCCTATCATTTTCACAAATACCCGGTCTTCAACACCGGTTTTCAAATGCTATCCATAACGACGTATCACATATTCGGAATGGGTTATACGACACAAAGGTCCTCTCCCGGCTAAACCGAATAGCGAGCGTAACATTTAAAACATATGGATATGAGATTTCAATTAAGTCACAACTTAATAATTCAAACTTTCTTCCAAATGGTTTAAATAAATTACCATTTTCAAATCTTTTAAATAAAAGATTTATTTCATTAAGTTCACCCATTCTCACAAAGATCCATTTATGGATTTCAAATCAGTTCCCATTTCAATTGGATTAACTCGTTTTAAATCTTTAAATTAAAGATTTAACTCATAGCTTTCAAAATTTGATTAACTCCTTGAATTTTTTAAATCAAAGATTCAACTTAAGCTTTCAAACCATTTCCATACTTGGAAATTCATTTTTAACTTGAAATCCTTTTTTAACACAAATTGGACGTTCATTATTTAAGTGAAAGCTTTTATCATTTGAAAACAATTAGTTTTCATTTTAGAAAGATCCAATTAAATTTACATGAGTTAAAGCCTTTGAATTTAAATTCAAATTCCCAAATCAATATCTTTAAATTAGTTTAACCCATATAAACTGGTATAACATTTTTAGTCCCTAGTTTCCAGATCATAGAATTCAATTTCAAATATCGAATTCAAATTTAAATCAAATTATTTAAATTTCAAAACTTAATCAAGTTATTCCAAATAAATTTCATCTTTGAAATTCCATTTCAAAAGCTTTTCACTTTTAAACCAAATCTTATTTTCAAACCATTTGAATTTAAAAATTCAAATTCAAAACTATTTCAAAATCTGTGACTTAATCGATTTCCTCGTGAAATCCATAATTGTGTGTGTATAAGTGTGGTCCAGGGGTTTAACACAATAGTGCAACAACATTCAATCATCACAGATTCAAATAGAGCAATATATTTGATAAGCGATATAAATTATAACGCTTATCGTCGATTCACAGGTAATATACAATGAATAAATCATACACGGCACAAACCACAGAACAAAATATCACATATCAGATAGGACAATCAATTCAAGGTATTTCATACAATACATTCATTCATAAGTAAGGTCAAGCATTTAATAATCGTTTATAAACCGGATAAATTTAATTACTTAATCCAAAGTAATTCAATCCATTTCAAATTAAATAAACTACTTATGAATTAAGTATTAAATTCTGATTTATTTATCACAAATCGTTTGATATAAATTAATTTATCAAACCCTTTCAAAAATTTATTCTTAATTAATAATTTCATTAGATTAACCTTAAGTTAATTACATAATCATTTTATCTTAATTAATTCCATTAAATAATTAGCTTTAAGTAATTAATTACTCTTATAAACAAATCAACATTTAGTTATATTAAATGTAATTATAACTTAATCTCCTGATTAATTAACTTAAACCTTAATTAAGAAAGTTAAATTTACAATTACTAATTAAATTGATACAAAAACATTAATTATCCATTTTAATTATCTTAATGATAAATGTATTACAAAACATTTTGATTAATTACTCTATAGTCCTTTATTAATTAACCATTGAATTATTAATTTATTAATCCTTTAATTGTTTAATTAATCTTAATTAATCACATAAATTAATTAATCCTAATTAATTAATTACATTAATTAATTACTTTTAATTCATTATAATAAGTGATTATTCTTAATCACCTATATTTTATAATTACTAATTAATTATATTAAGAAATTATACTTTAATCACTTGATAAATCAATTTAAATCAATGAATTAACCTTTGATTTAGTACATTAATTAATTACCCCATACTTCATAAATGAAAAATCTTTTGAACTTATCAAGACCTTAATCAAAGATAAACCATTATCTATATTTATCATTTAAATCCTTATTTATTAATCCTTGGAAAATCGATTATCATTAACAGAATAATTTTAAATTAAAGCCTTTAGGTTGATTAAGAATCAAAACAATATTTAAGACAACCCATTTATCTTTAAAATCTCATTCGAAATAATCCTAAAATAAAATTTTATTTGTGAAATATGAATTAGCATAAAGATCTTAAGTTAATTTAAAGCCATCATTTTTCTTTTACTACTTAAATATACCATTTAAATTTTCATACTTAAGGATTCACTTTTAAATATACTTAAAATTTTAACTAAACATTTTCCTTTTGCTTTCAAAACTGAACAAGGTTCGTTTTCTTAAAGCTTTAAAACCTGTACATATATTTTCCCTCAAAATCTACAGTGCTCCAACAACCCGAGCCCACACGAAATCCCTTCCCAATCAAACTAACATCTGCTTCGAGTCTCTTTCGTAACAACACGCAAAAGCCTCGGGAGAACCATGGCCAAAACTTTCTTTCCCAAACTGCTTCAACACAGATGCACAACCATGGACATGCACATGCACGCTACTCTCGGCGAACTCCAGTTGACTTCGCCGTCACTAACATGTCGATGATCCCTCACTCGTACGCTCAGACCACCCAATTTCACAATATCACCTAAAAATCGAATTTCGAGTTTATTGACAACAACCTGGAACGAATTTGCATCACCATTACCAAACCTGGCAACCGCTTGTTCCCACAACCCTGACCATCGTATGGACTGAAACTCCGGCCAACGCCTCGTCCATCTCCCCTCTACCTTCTCGCAAAGCCGCGAGTTACTCGATCCTCCAGAGGAAATGCGGTGGACCATTTACCAACCACCATCAAAACTAGGGTTAAAATATCTCTCGACCAGCCGCCTTCGCCACGTCGAACGATCGCCACCCCTTCCATTTTTACCAGCATCACTGATCACCCCCGCACCTCCAACCTCTGCCCTGACCTCTCCCATCATCTCGATCACCCACGGCGACTCGAAACGCAAAAATCGCACGAACCCAAACTGCTCTTATACCACACCATTAAAAATCATCAAATTAGGTTTAAAATCTTGTTCTTGTATGGGGATTCAGTTTAGATACTTGAATTCATAAATTAAGAGATTCAAATTTTTGATAAATTTGAGTTGTGCTCAGACATATTTCTTTCCAGAGATGATACCAAGTTATTTTAACTTGAATTTATTTTTAAAATTCAGTTCAGGGTTAAACAAACATCTTTCATTTTGATTCTAAGTCCAAATATTGAATAGATCTTGAAGAAATGATTTTTGAAATTAAGATTTGCACTTAAAATCTAAGAACATGGATCATATTCTAACAACAACCTGTATAAACCACTTCCAGTTTAAATGTATTCAAAGGATCTACAAACTTATTCACAGATATATGAATAAACAACAAATTCATACTTTTAATTTTAAGAAATAAGTTACTCACTATGTTTTCCAGAAAAGAAGAACAGAGCTACTTCATTTGAACAGAGACAGTGCTTTCTATGTTTTTAATATAAAAACTTTGAATCAATGCTTGATATTTGATCTAGTTGCTTGTAAATTGAGTTGAAACTTTGCTTGAGTTTTAATCTTGTTTACTTCAGTTTTATTCTTAGCTTTGAAGGAACTGGAATCAAATGCATTGCATATGTATATATATAGAAGAAAATAGTTTGTAAAAGTGAAGGTATTATCTGGTGTAAGCATGTTCTTTCCTAGCCTACTTCTTTGACCAAAGATTTTTTTTTATATTTTATTTTTATATAAACTGAAATGAAATTTACAGGTGATTATTAATTATTTTGTACAATACAAGAGATACTTTCTTGTTTTGGTGGCTAAGATATTGCATTAATTGTTTTGCTGTTCAAATGTTTTAGTTTGTATTTAGTCAAAGATTTTGTTGGCTGAAATCTTGATTTTTGATATGCTAGTATTAATTGTATTGTACCATATACTTATAATTTGTTTTCATTTTATTTCGGCTGTACATACTTATGTATATTTCATGTTTGCTTCTTTTGCAAGCTTTGATTTAAACTGATCTTTGCATTTGTTTTGTCATTGTACTTTATTAATTTCCGTTGTCTTATTTTATAAGCTTTTGTTTTATTGATGGTAAAAGCCTTCATCTCCCTGTTTTGTTGATTTGTTTTAATGTTTGTTTGTTTTTTTGTTTTTTTGTTTTTTTTTTCCTTCCAAACTTGAATGAATCGAAGTGGAATTATGAAGATGATAAAAATTATTGCACAGGCTGAAGTGTACAGGGTTATATGATAAGAGATTTTTATTTATGTTTCTTGTGGCTGATGGATGTTTGGATGGCGGCTGCATTTATTTCACTTGGTGGCTGGAGCTTTGTTTTGGTGGAGAAGATATTAATAAGTACTTTTGTTTTCTTATTTTATTTACAACTTATGTCATTTGTTTTATGGATATTTTCTTTTTTTTCATTATCTACTTTAGCTTGTCTTTTCTTTGCAGATTTTTCTTCTACTTTTGTTTTCTTCTATCTTCTTGCATGTATACATAACTCACATACAAATATACTTATATTTTAAATTTCAATTTCTAACTTAAAGTTTATTTTCAACTTTACCACTTATTGTCTTGTATTTCTCAACATATTTATTTCAATAGTTTATATTTTATATACATGTTTATTTTCAAATATCCAATTTAATTCTCGATTAATTCAAAATTTATATTAAATTTATATTAATTACCGATTACTTCACAAGTTTTATTCAGAAATGAAATTAATTATCAATTCATACTCAATTTAAATCCGGGATCGTTACAGACTTCCCCCCTTAAAGAAATTTCGTCCCCGAAATTTACAGAGAGAGATAACGAAGATAGATGAAAGTGAAATATCTTTCGAGATCAGCTAGATATATTTATTCTACATTTGGCTTGCCAAATCAGAATATCAACAATATGAGAACGAACTCATACAATACTACACAGGATACTCGGTCATTAATTCTACGAAATATGCAAAGCACTGGTTAGTTCGAAGGAATAACTAACCGTTCGTAGAATATATCCGGACTCAAATTGTATTCACATATTTGTCCACTTTTGGGTATAATTTCAAAATTTCTAATTTAACAACCAAAGTATATCTATCAACCATTTCAACCAAAGCAAACAAAACAACCAATACATCCAAACAAACAATTTTGGCCTATTGGAGTTTATGTCCCATACAAATATATCAAATCTTCTTCCTGTATTTACTAGGAACCGTCGAAGAATTGACAAGAGATGCTGAACAAGAGAGATAGATTTAATCTTTATAATTTTTCAAATACTAGGAATGATTCCAAATTCAAGTCGGAATACCTCAAAATGTATACTAATTTGTCCTTCTTCGGACTTCGATCAACCCAAGAAATTATAATGGAATTTCAAATTCGGTTTTAAACGAAATCGTTTTATTGATACAATTCAAATTATCCTTCATATTCTATTAACCAATTTAACTCAATCTAAAATTTCCAATTTATTTAAAATTTCAGTTTCAGATTTTCAATTCATATCCATTAAGGTTTAAATTGAAACCGATAAGAAACCGATGAAGATACGAAGTAAGGATTTCCTACAATGATTCGTAGGGCCACCATCACACCGAAAACTTCTTCTGGAGCTGTTACGAAGCAATCAAAAGAATTTGGGAACGAATCAAAAGAAATTGATAGAGAAAGATCGTTTCCACTGTTGCAGAGCATTGACCAATTATAGTGGTACTTCCCTGTCCCCTATCTCGTTCTCTTCTTGCACTCATACTCACTATCAGTGGATAGTAAGAGAATTTACTGAGGCATATAAACAGATATCTTAGGGATTACTCATTCTAGGGTTTACTTCACCCTATCTCTAATGAGTTACTTAATGTGTTATACTCCTGAGCTAAAGTTTAACCTTAGCTCCGATACCACATGTAACGAAGCGGATTTTGTCCGTTCGAAAATCGACATCCATACTTTACATCGTACTCGAATGCCGTAGATCCGACCGTTCAAATCCGAGTCGCCGGAGCTTATAACACCATTAAGTAAACTAACACAGCGGAAGAAATAATGAATATCAATATACAACATCTGATACGACATCCTGGTACAACAGATGATACAATAGATATCGATATACATCAGAGATATGATACAATAAAATAGCAGCGGAAAAGAAAATAGCTAACACCAGCAGCGGAACAGATAACTCAAATATAATCTTCAAGAGAGAACTCCAATAGCAGCTCGAACCATCATCCAAAACACTAAGACAAGCAAGTCTTGTCCATATCCAAAGACTGAACTAACCTCAGATCATCTACCAAACCTAATTATCTGAAAAACCCAACTCTAGACTGCTCGTGTGGAAAATAGTGAGCACCTAGAGTTTAGGAAAGGAACAATAAACTCCGAGTCAGTCATGGGACTGGTATGAGTAACAAAAATAGTTGAGCTTTTAAATAAAACAACAAGAGAATTCTTAAGTAAATTCGCAATGCTTTTAGAAAATGAAACTACCATAAGACCCCCCGCCACACACACAATGCAAACGCAGAATTGGAGGAGATTTCTTCTTATGATAGTCAAACATGCTTGATACGTAGAAAGTTCTTTGATATTATTATTATAAGTGCACAGTGCAGAAAACATTTCGAAAGTAGAATATTAATCTTAGCCAGCATAGACATTCCGAACTATGCCTACTATAGCTACCATCCAAACAGTGGGGCGCCCCATAAGTAGATGGCAGGTAATACAACTAAAACCGTACAAGGCTCGTATTGTTTTGATTGGATTTTCCAACAAATGGTCAGGCTAAGGAACTTCCTACTGCCACATGGGATCGCCTCTGGCGGGACGTCCCGAGAACCTAACCGGATCTCTACCAACACAAGGCCGGGTTACCTCTGTAACTAGGTAACTACTACTCGAGCAAGCCATTCCCCGGTCCTTTGGGACCTTTATCCGAGGCGCCTCTAAGCAACAACCACACAGTAAATGAGATTGGAGCTACCACATAGGTAAATATCTGGGCTCCATACCATGATACCACCCTTTACCAGAAGGGAATGACACACCCTAAAGGGCGCGACCCTCAGAACCTTGCCGCATCTTTCCTGTTTTGACCATTTCCGGGGTGTGAGGTCCTGATGCAGTCTCGTCCACAAAGCTACGCTTTGGTACAAAGCCATGCTTTGGGTCAACAAATGATCAAAGTAATGATCACAAAGATAAATGATCAAACAAATGATCATATCACAAATGATCAAACAATGATCATCAACACACAGCAGCACTCAGCATGCCACACTACCAAATTGGGAGTATATTGCTGATAACCTTCAACTACATAACCTCTGAGCTCGTACGTCTCAGAGAAGGGTGTTATGCTAAGAGAATAAATTCTCCGCCACCAACAGAAATGTATTTGAAAGAAATCTGCTTTATATCTCAAAGTGTAGTGTCAGACATGTAACCATACAAGTCTGTTCCGGGTTCGAACAGAACCGAAGGCACTTCCGAAGAAGCCCTTGCAATCCGGGTATTCACAATCCCGATCGGACTTCCCATCACTTAGGGAATCTCTATACCGGAGCAACTCAGTGCAGAGACAATCGATAGGTTATCCTATCGTTTTCACAAATACCCGGTCTTCAACACCGGTCTTCAAATGCTATCCATAACGACGTATCACATATTCGGAATGGGTTATACGACACAAAGGTCCTCTCCCGGCTAAACCGAATAGTGAGCGTAACATTTAAAACATATGGATATGGGATTTCAATTAAGTCACAACTTAATAATTCAAACTTTCTTCCAAATGGTTTAAATAAATTACCATTTTCAAATCTTTTAAATAAAAGATTATTTCATTAAGTTCACCCATTCTCACAAAGATCCATTTATGGATTTCAAATCAGTTCCCATTTCAATTGGATTAACTCGTTTTAAATCTTTAAATTAAAGATTTAACTCATAGCTTTCAAAATTTGATTAACTCCTTGAATTTTTTAAATCAAAGATTCAACTTAAGCTTTCAAACCATTTCCATACTTGGAAATTCATTTTTAACTTCAAATCCTTTTTTAACACAAATTGGACGTTCATTATTTAAGTGAAAGCTTTTATCATTTGAAAACAATTAGTTTTCATTTTAGAAAGATCCAATTAAATTTACATGAGTTAAAGCCTTTGAATTTAAATTCAAATTCCCAAATCAATATCTTTAAATTAGTTTAACCCATATAAACTGGTATAACATTTTTAGTCCCTAGTTTCCAGATCATAGAATTCAATTTCAAATATCGAATTCAAATTTAAATCAAATTATTTAAATTTCAAAACTTAATCAAGTTATTCCAAATAAATTTCATCTTTGAAATTCCATTTCAAAAGCTTTTCACTTTTAAACCAAATCTTATTTTCAAACCATTTGAATTTAAAAATTCAAATTCAAAACTATTTCAAAATCTGTGACTTAATCGATTTCCTCGTGAAATCCATAATTGTGATTGTATAAGTGTGGTCCAGGGGTTTAACACAATAGTGCAACAACATTCAATCATCATAGATTCAAATAGAGCAATATATTTGATAAGCGATATAAATTATAACGCTTATCGTCGATTCACAGGTAATATACAATGAATAAATCATACACGGCACAAACCATAGAACAAAATATCACAGATCAGATAGGACAATCAATTCAAGGTATTTCATACAATACATTCATTCATAAGTAAGGTCAAGCATTTAATAATCGTTTATAAACCGGATAAATTTAATTACTTAATCCAAAGTAATTCAATCCATTTCAAATTAAATAAACTACTTATGAATTAATTATTAAATTCTGATTTATTTATCACAAATCGTTTGATATAAATTAATTTATCAAACCCTTTCAAAAAATTATTCTTAATTAATAATTTCATTAGATTAACCTTAAGTTAATTACATAATCATTTTATCTTAATTAATTCCATTAAATAATTAGCTTTAAGTAATTAATTACCCTTATAAACAAATCAACATTTAGTTATATTAAATGTAATTATAACTTAATCTCCTGATTAATTAACTTAAACCTTAATTAAGAAAGTTAAATTTACAATTACTAATTAAATTGATACAAAAACATTAATTATCCATTTTAATTATCTTAGTGATAAATGTATTACAAAACATTTTGATTAATTACTCTATAGTCCTTTATTAATTAACCAATGAATTATTAATTTATTAATCCTTTAATTGTTTAATTAATCTTAATTAATCACATAAATTAATTAATCCTAATTAATTAATTACATTAATTAATTACTTTTAATTCATTATAATAAGTGATTATTCTTAATCACCTATATTTTATAATTACTAATTAATTATATTAAGAAATTATACTTTAATCACCTGATAAATCAATTTAAATCAATGAATTAACCTTTGATTTAGTACATTAATTAATTACCCCATACTTCATAAATGAAAAATCTTTTGAACTTATCAAGACCTTAATCAAAGATAAACCATTATCTATATTTATCATTTAAATCCTTATTTATTAATCCTTGGAAAATCGATTATCATTAACAGAATAATTTTAAATTAAAGCCTTTAGGTTGATTAAGAATCAAAACAATATTTAAGACAACCCATTTATCTTTAAAATCTCATTCGAAATAATCCTAAAATAAAATTTTATTTGTAAAATATGAATTAGCATAAAGATCTTAAGTTAATTTAAAGCCATCATTTTTATTTTACTACTTAAATATACCATTTAAATTTTCATACTTAAGGATTCACTTTTAAATATACTTAAAATTTTAACTAAACATTTTCCTTTTGCTTTCAAAACTGAACAAGGTTCATTTTCTTAAAGCTTTAAAACCTGTACATATATTTTCCCTCAAAATCTGCAGTGCTCCAACAACCCGAGCCCACACGAAATCCCCTCCAAATCAAACTAACATCTGCTTCGAGTCTCTTTCGTAACAACACGCAAAAGCCTCGGGAGAACCATGGCCAAAACTTTCTTCCCCAAACTGCTTCAACACAGATGCACAACCATGGACATGCACATGCACGCCACTCTCGGCGAACTCCAGTTGACTTCGCCGTCACTAACATGTCGATGATCCCTCACTCGTACGCTCAGACCACCCAATTTCACAATATCACCTAAAAATTGAATTTCGAGTTTATTGACAACAACCTGGAACGAATTTGCATCACCATTACCAAACCTGGCAACCGCTTGTTCCCACAACCCTGACCATCGTATGGACTGAAACTCCGGCCAACGCCTCGTCCATCTCCCCTCTACCTTCTCGCAAAGCCGCGAGTTACTCGATCCTCCAGAGGAAATGCGGTGGACCATTTACCAACCACCATCAAAACTAGGGTTAAAATATCTCTCAACCAGCCGCCTTCGCCACGTCGAACGATCGCCACCCCTTCCATTTTTACCAGCATCACTGATCACCTCCGCACCTCCAACCTCTGCCCTGACCTCTCCCATCATCTCGATCACCCACGGCGACTCGAAACGCAAAAATCGCACGAACCCAAACTGCTCTTATACCACACCATTAAAAATCATCAAATTAGGTTTAAAATCTTGTTCTTGTATGGGGATTCAGTTTAGATACTTGAATTCATAAATTAAGAGATTCAAATTTTTGATAAATTTGAGTTGTGCTCAGACATATTTCTTTCCAGAGGTGATACCAAGTTATTTTAACTTGAATTTATTTTTAAAATTCAGTTCAGGGTTAAACAGACATCTTTCATTTTGATTCTAAGTCCAAATATTGAATAGATCTTGAAGAAATGATTTTTGAAATTAAGATTTGCACTTAAAATCTAAGAACATGGATCATATTCTAACAACAACCTGTATAAACCACTTCCAGTTTAAATGTATTCAAAGGATCTACAAACTTATTCACAGATATATGAATAAACAACAAATTCATACTTTTAATTTTAAGAAATAAGTTACTCACTATGTTTTCCAGAAAAGAAGAACAGAGCTACTTCATTTGAACAGAGACAGTGCTTTCTATGTTTTTAATATAAAAATTTTGAATCAATGCTTGATATTTGATCTAGTTGCTTGTAAATTGAGTTGAAACTTTGCTTGAGTTTTAATCTTGTTTACTTCAGTTTTATTCTTAGCTTTGAAGGAACTGGAATCAAATGCATTGCATATGTATATATATAGAAGAAAATAGTTTGTAAAAGTGAAGGTATTATCTGGTGTAAGCATGTTCTTTCCTAGCCTACTTCTTTGACCAAAGATTTTTTTATTTATTTTATTTTTATATAAACTGAAATGAAATTTACAGGTGATTATTAATTATTTTTTACAATACAAGAGATACTTTCTTGTTTTGGTGGCTAAGATATTGCATTAATTATTTTGCTGTTCAAATGTTTTAGTTTGTATTTAGAGATTTTATTGGCTGAAATCTTGATTTTTGATATGCTAGTATTAATTGTATTGTACCATATACTTATAATTTGTTTTCTTTTTATTTCGGCTGTACATACTTATGTATATTTCATGTTTGCTTCTTTTGCAAGCTTTGATTTAAACTGATCTTTGCATTTGTTTTGTCATTGTACTTTATTAATTTCCTTTGTCTTATTTTATAAGCTTTTGTTTTATTGATGGTAAAAGCCTTGATCTCCCTGTTTTGTTGATTTGTTTTAATGTTTGTTTGTTTTTTTGTTTTTTTGTTTTTTTTTCCTTCCAAACTTGAATGAATCGAAGTGGAATTATGAAGATGATAAAAATTATTGCACAGGCTGAAGTGTACAGGGTTATATGATAAGAGATTTTTATTTATGTTTCTTGTGGCTGATGGATGTTTGGATGGCGGCTGCATTTATTTCACTTGGTGGCTGGAGCTTTGTTTTGGTGGAGAAGATATTAATAAGTACTTTTGTTTTCTTATTTTATTTACAACTTATGTCATTTGTTTTATGGATATTTTCTTTTGTTTCATTATCTTCTTTAGCTTGTCTTTTCTTTGCAGATTTTTCTTCTACTTTTGTTTTCTTCTATCTTCTTGCATGCATACATAACTCACATACAAATATACTTATATTTTAAATTTCAATTTCTAACTTAAAATTTATTTTCAACTTTACCACTTATTGTCTTGTATTTCTCAACATATTTATTTCAATAGTTTATATTTTATATACATGTTTATTTTCAAATATCCAATTTAATTCTCGATTAATTCAAAATTTATATTAAATTTATATTAATTACCGATTACTTCACAAGTTTTATTCAGAAATGAAATTAATTATCAATTCATACTCAATTTAAATCCGGGATCGTTACACCAATGGTTTCAAACGGCTATGTTTAAATGTTTTAAAGAAAGGATGTCCAAGGTTTCTAGCTTTCGAAGGAAAAGCTGTTTCAATGGTTTCGAAAGGTTTAAGTAAATGGTTTCGAAAGGAAGGTTTTGGCTTTTCGACCTACATGAAAGAAAGGGTTTATTTGGTCATGAAAGGAATACTTTCAATGTGATCGATAGGGGTTCTTTCGGAGGTTTAAATGTTTTCATCAACAAAGATTTGGATAAAGTATATATAGCAGGGCAAGGTGATTTTGAGTAAGCATAGAATATATATTTTCCTCGTTTAAGTTTGATTTAGAGGTTTTAAATCGATTTAAGAAGAAAAGGTTTTCAAGGAAAATTTAAGCAAAATGACTCAAATATTAGAATACCTTGGGGCATCATCATATGTCGCTCTTGGCGTATTTATGTAATAATTATATTTTATCAGAACCCTGGAAACGATTATGGGATTATGTATTTTGAATGTGAAATATGTGTTTTGAAATGTAATCAGTAAAATTTTGTTTTTAAAATATGTGATTTTGTTTTATATTCAAGTGCTTTTGATATTATGGATACCATTAACATAATCATATTTAGTCGTATGAAGTTAATACTATGGATAAATGTAGCATTTGGAGCATTTAGCTTTGGGCCTCTAGATGGTGGATGTTACATAAGGTTATGGGTTAGAAATAGTAAAGGATATCTCGAAAAAGGGCCGGCTTCGATACAAAGTATTAAGCGGCTGAAGAGATTCTGTGCAATGTCATCTACATAAGTACCAATGTGGTGTTTGCCTTGGAATAGGTATTAAATGACGGGGACATGCCTTAAATAAATATATTAAATGGTCAACGTCTACCTTCTTTCCAGTAAAAGGTATTAAATGACATGAGTACTATCTCTTATATTAACATGACACTATTGACGATGGATATGGTTGTTGAGCTGAAGCATAATGGCTATTGAATTAGATTGGGACAGTCTTAGGGCTTAAATTCAAAAAAAATAGAATAATGTTGATATATGAAAGACATTTGTATTCAAATTATATTGCCCAAGTAATATAATAGTAAGACTTAAGATTTTTATCCACCAGATATATGTTGTTCTAACTCACTCCTCACTACAACATAAATTAGGAAAGACGATACTGAAGGCGGAGGTAAGGAGGAAAATTGTGGAGTTATCTATTTATCTGTTCATGTTATTTTCTGATGTAACCACTGAAAACAATGTTATATTTTGAAATTGTTGTATTACGGATATGTGACGGTTGTTATTGCGTTATGGATTTTATGACATTTGGATTTTAAACGAAATGGGTATTATTTCTATATTTATATTTTATCCTTCCGTTATGAGTTCTGAATATGTAAATAAATAGCTCTGTATGGTTCTTAATATCAACCAACAGTCGACTTTGAATTGGATTTAAGTTTTGATTGGACTTTTCAAGATTATAATTTAGATCCATTTTAGAGCAGGTTATTACAATTGGTATTAGAGCTTAGGCTACCGATCAACGGGGATATATATACGTGTGGGTGGCATATTTGTTATTTTTGAAAGTATTTCCAAAATCGTACGACATTTATATATACTTATTTTTAATATATGTCTAAATCTATAAACTTCGACTACAGAAGTAGTTGAGACCATATTTCAAAAGGATGGGCAAGACAACTTGTAACGACCCTGAATTTTAGTGATTTGAAATTGGAATGTTTAATTGATTGTAAATATTGAAAAAGTTAATTTTATAGGTTAAATAACTTGAATTTCAAATATAGTGATTTATTGGATAAGTTAATTGTTAAATTTAATAATTGAAATCGATTAAATAATTGAAATCCTGAATTTTTATTTGGATAAAAATGATTTAGGGGCTTATTTAATTTCGATTAATAATAATGAGGATAATAAAACTTTTAAAATTGATTTAAAAGCGATTTATTCGATTTTGAAAATAACTCGTTTTAATTAACATATTAAAATAGCCTTCTGAGGCACAGTCTTGTAATTTGACGAAACCAGTTCCATTGAACCCGTAATAGTGTATTATTATCGGATTTTAAATTTCGTAGCTTTTGGAATTGCCGTTAGGTCATACGGGATAGATACGCGTTGAAATTAATATCGGAAATTTAATATTATAATTGGGTTTAAAAATCCCTCTCTATTCGATCGAATTAAGTCTCGGTACTTGTTTCATTGCGTTCGAAATAGGGGTATAACATTAGGAACGTCAAGCGGCGTGCTTCGATTGGAGTTCGTAATTATATATCTAGATATTTTGAAAATTTAAATGATATATTTTTATTCACAGTCACATTTCCTTCAAATCAAACCTTTCCTGAGCAGCCACCCTACCCTTCTTTATTATACCCACCCTTCCTTTTACAATTGTGTTTTCCTCTTCTCCTACCGTAGTTCATTTTTTTGATTTCAAAAATTAAAATCAAGTAAAATAATTCATGAAAAAAAATTGAAACAATCTTTAAATTTCTTGTTTCAATAAGAGCTTCACACCGATATGCTCATATTCGATGCAATTGAGGATATGGGATGGCCGAACCTGCTTAGAAAACTAGGGTTTCATATTGTGTTCGATTTAGGATGGAATTGATAAAATGGGTATTGGATTCGCATTTGTGGATGGAGTTAGTATGTCATGGTCGAGTTTGAGGAGTCGTGACGCCTTGGTTGGATTCACGTTTTTCCAGGTCGAGGCGAAGGAGGGCTTCATTCACATTTTTCTAGGGGGCTTCAGGCTTGATTTTGGAGGATGCGATGGAGGGAGATTGCCAAAACGAGTTCATTAGCGCGTTCAAAAGGGGATTTCGTCGAGTAGGCGATGCACAGTGCTGTGCATGTATAGTCAGTAATGGGGGAAGGAGCGTGCACCTATGTGTGTTTGGGAAAGATGGAAAAACTGTAAATAAGTAAGGGTTGTAATTAGTTTATTTCGTAATTTTAAATTGTGTCGATAACTTATAAAACTTATAACTGCTTTATACGAGGTTCGATCGAGACGAAACTTTTTGCATTGCGCTCATGACGATGAATGGTTTGAAATGAAACTGGTTTGGATGGAGTTGGAGCTTGTCGGAATTTTGGATAGTTCAATTTTAATTCAAAAATGAAACGTTTTGGCGACAGTTAAAAATCAAGGTTAGTAAATCTCACTCATTTTGAATTACTGGTTTCAATATAAAATGTCAAAAATTATTTATTGGTTGATTGGATGAATTGATAGTAATTTATCAGTTGGATGTTATATTATTTATAGTAGTATATCTATTAGTAGGTGGTATATTTCCCGCCGTTGGAGCAGATGAGACACTATGCGCCTGCATAATAGCAGATGACCGTATATTACCGCGATATCCCGCCTCGAAGTGGGATTGATATTTTATGTTATATAACATCTATGGATGCAGTGAAAATAGTTGGAGGGATCCAAAAGGATTCCTCAAATATATTGATTGTTTTTCATATATAGTGATATACCATGTAATTGAATAATCTGTTATGGATTGTTGTGTGATTTGTTTGATTGAATGCTATAGTAGCACTGGCTCAGTATAGATATTATAAATACCATTAATAATATTTTTTTAATTTTAAAAAGGAAATTCAAAGACGATTTGAAAATGGAATATTTGTATTGAATTTTGGATTTTTAAAAGGAAATGGATTTGAATAGAATTAATGATTAGATTTTGAATTTTTACTTAACTAATTCCAAAAGAGTTGGAAATAGAGTTTTAATAATAATTGATAAAGAATTTGTATAATGAATTTTAAGTAGTATTTCTCGAAAATATGGAAAAGAAATTGAAATCAGATTTTTTAGTCGAATTTGAGAAACAATTGGAATTTATTGGAAAATAAATTTATAAATGGGATTTTAAATAGAAATCGATTTAAAAATGGAGTTGTTAATATAATTCTGTTATAGACTGGAAATGAGTTTATAAACTTTGTAAATGATGTTTATAAATAAAGTGTAATGATTATCATTTGACAAATTGAGAATGTAGATCCACCGTGTGAATTTAAAACGAGATATGGGAAATCAGTTTAGGAAGGAATAGTAAATCTTGTTTTGGAATTTGGAAGAAATTGTGAAATTGGTAACGAAAATCGACTTGTGATAAATCGAGTGAGATTTATAAATGTAAAATGGTTATGTTAAATGTTATAGAGAAGTCAAGTTTTGTTTTATAAAGGGATTTTTAATTATTAAACTATGTAGTTTAAAAATGTTTTAATATTAGAGTATTTTGGGAATTTGGTTATACAAATATTTTATATTAGTTGATAAATTCTAATTTTTGTAATAAGCTAGGCGAATTGATTTTATTTATAGATGAAATGGAAATTAGATAT
This sequence comes from Allium cepa, assembly GCA_030765085.1. Classification (NCBI taxonomy): domain Eukaryota; kingdom Viridiplantae; phylum Streptophyta; class Magnoliopsida; order Asparagales; family Amaryllidaceae; genus Allium; species Allium cepa. The sequence continues at coordinate 346,563,712 of CM060938.1, forward strand.
TGTTGTTACTAAAAGGGTTTTCGATATTTTAAATAATTATTTAAACGTGTTTTGAAAATAAATTACTATTCTTTAAGAATACTTATTATATACATATATATACATACATATATATATATATATGTAGAGTTTTGAAAAGTGATTGAAATTTATTTATAAATACTCTCGAGGTTTCTAAACCACGTTTTATTTAACGGATGTGATTTTATAAGATAAATCTTATAATGGAATTCTTAGAACTTCGAAAATGACTTTAAATTCATAAAAGAAGTTATAAGTTATCAGATGAGAATATAAACAAGTATAATCGAATTTTTTTTGGAAATTGTAAAGAGAATTGGAAATTGATTCCAGAAAATTATAAAATAAGCTATAATGGGTTGAGAAATTGTGAATGAATTTGGAAATGTCTTATTAAGTGGGTAGAAGGGAAATCTTCCTTTGGTTTGAAATATACTCGTACAATAGATATAAGTTATGAAATTTCCTAAGTATTGATGTTATAAATGGGTTTTGGAAATTTTGCTTACAATATTTCCTAGTATTGAAATGAATAGTTTTTGAAAATATTTTTAACAATGAAATGATTTATCTACAAATGTTTTCCAAGTAATGGATTATAATTTGAATTTGGAATATTATGAATTATAATTTGAAAGTGGAATATTTCTAAGTGTTGATATGGTTTGGAAATATCCTGTTATGGATATAAGTATTTGAGATTGTTTCAATTATTGAATATATTGGAAGAGATTCGAATGCATATCTTTGTAAAGATATTTTGAAATGAGTGTTTTGAAAGATTTATAAAATTGGGCCTAGTGACTAGTTACATGTGTAATTTGATAGTTATATAACCGACTATCAAATCTGGCCAAACTCGTTGATCGTTTGAAGTGATCGAAATCAGATTTAATTATCCGAAAACCACTTTGATCCGATTTGAGCATTACAAATTGTGATATTGTAAAGACAATTAAGACGATGATTTTGAAGATTTGGTTTGTTCAGACCCATAATAACTTATATAGATGGATGCTATCATTGCATTGTTGCTTGGAAGGTGCTGTTAGCATTCCAAGTATATGAATGCTAAATCTAAGGTAATACGTAGCCTCAAAGCCTCATCAACTGGGAATGACTAAAACATAAGAGATGCAGCAGACTAAGTAGGTCACATCCAAGTAGGGTATGTTATCACCTTTCTTGATACCCTCGGATATAATATAGTTATGGATATGGTTGTGCATGGAAACAAGAGCACTCGATCGAGTGGGAACACCCAGGGTGATAACATATTCGGTACTATCCAACAAGGGGTAGGCCGGTCCTGTGTTGGCAGGGGTTGACAGGTTCGATCTCGGTACATTTTTCTAGAGATGTACTGTGATGGGCGGTACCCCAGTGGCCCAGTCATTGTATGGAATCCAATATCCAGTACGAGCCTGTACGGTTTTAGTGTTATACCAACTATGCTGAAATGTGAGATGCAAGCATTTCAGCTATTTTATAGTTTATTTTCTATGGATACTATTATAATATCAAATGATTTGATATAAAATGTTTTGGTTATCGTATGGTAAAAACCCATCGTATTTGTGTGTGGCATGGTCTTACGAGATACCTTTGTTTTCAAAGGATTTTGATAAGAGTAATGATTCAAATTGAGTGTGTTTTCTCATGTTGGTTTTCCAGATTGACTCGGGTGTTATTTTTTTATAATGCTTGGGTCAGACTGAGTACATCAGATTCAGGTTAGGATGCTATGAAGCACAAGAGACGTTCTGGAGGATTCTCAGGCGTATTCCATGTACTTGATTATATTCCACTATGTGTGCAGGCTTTATATTCAGCACTTGAAGACTAGTTATCATAACTGTCCAGATTGATTTGCTGATTGTTGTACTCTGATGACGGTGTGTATAATAATAGTTATAGTTCTTTTCGTATAAAGATATATTATTATCTATTATATATTGTTCCACTGAGATTCTTTGTTATTGTTTCTATTTTCCTCTATTCCTTTTTCTTCTTCACCCATAGCAATCGGTATTTCCCGCACTTGAATATTCGACATGCTATACAGTGAGCGTATTGATGTCGATTTTCGAGGGTCGAAAATCCCGGGTCACCACAGAACTATGGGTTGGAAAAATAAATAGAGTTAAATCTATACTCCTATCCCAATTACCCATGGGGCATAGGTTGTATCATTTGGAATGGACCGAGGGGAACATTACCACGACATATAGAAGCACCCTAGAAGTAGAATGGTATTTAACTCCTTTTTTAGACCTAGACTTCCTTATAATTGTAGACCCTATATGCGTAATACACATAGATGTTCAAATTATATATAATTATAACATTTAAATAAATTGTGTACTAAATAATATGGATAGGATATGTTGGTAGAAAATATTGTAACTCCAAAATTAACAGGGCAATAAATATGAAATAAATTGAAAGTTACAAGAATTTAATAAGGATATAAATGGACTGATTAAAGTGATTATTAGTGTAATTATGGAGAATAAGGAAGGCACGATAGGAAAAATCAGATTAAACAAGTAAATATCTTAGGAAACTATTCAATTAGAATAATAATCATTTATTATGAATAACTGGCGTTTACAAAAATAAATAAATAAACATGTTAGGTAGCATTTAAATATTATAAGGCATATAATTGTAAATATGTGGAACTAAGGAATGATAAAAATAAAGCAAGGTGTAAAGAAAGAGTGAAAGAAGTTCACGAAGAAGGTTTGCATTAATCATCATAAGAAGATAACTAGATTTTTACTAAAAAAATTGAGTAGGAAAGAAGGAAAGTTCAAAAGAAGGGACAATTAAAATCAAATTCTAAATCCAACACCATGAAAAGGAATACGATAAAAGTATTTTAGAAAATTCTTTGTAATGTTTTTGAATGGGTTTTTCCGAAGGATATATTTGGACACTGTCATTTTGAAACAGTAAGGAAATTAATGATTTAAAATTTTGTTAAAAGGTTTCCAATTAAAAGTTTTTTTTGGTAAAAAGGGTTTTTCTATCTTAAATTCTTTGTTTAAAATTAGTAGAGTTAAAGAGTTTTCAATTTTAGCTTCGCTTTTGAATAAATGTAAAATATAGTGTAAGTTGGACTCAATGATTTTTCCTATCTAAATTTGGAAGTTCTTTCTTTTAAATGGGTGGATAAATGGAGATATTTGATTTAAATAAGATAGAAAGAATAAGAGGGTAAGAATGCCCGATATGATATGTAGGAGGAATATTTCCGTATAAGGAAATGTGGAGAATAACATCTAAAATAGATTTATAAATATTAGCCTAGATGGCTGAAGTCAATATTTAAAATACTATAAGAGAAAAGCAATTGGAATAGGATAGGAAAATAATGAGATGGAAGCTATCATTTTCTAATTCATTTTTGATTGTTTAAGGTTATACAAGATGATTTTGAAAAAAAATGAATGATTATTTGGTATGGTAATTGAGTTTTTGAATGATTTGGGCTAAAATCATATTTTTAAAAGAAGTAAGTCTTTATTGTAGGAAGTTATTGAAAAGGGATAAAACCAAGAAATTTTCGAATATTTGCATTAAAAGACTAACTTTTAAAGGAATACACCTTTGATGTAGTAAGTATTTAAGTGAGGAAGTTATTTTTCTCCTTCTTTGAGCTAAGTAATTTTGGATTCTTGATAAATGTTTCTAAGTTTATATTTTCAAAGATAAAGGTTTCAGATTAGGCACTTCATGATTTTGAAATTTTAATTTTAAGAATGGAGTGGATTAAACCAAACCAAAATATCTTATGGAGTGGATATGGATCATTATCTAGTTAAGAAAGGTTAAAGGTGTTGAGATATGGATAAAATAAGAATAGTATGTACAACCTAATCCAAGAATTTGAAATTAGTCCCAAGTATTTATTCGAAGATATTGGTAAAGTTGTAAAATATTCCAAATTTATAATTGGGTTGTAAATTAGAATGCGCGTAGAATATGAATTTCAATATTTATATTTATTTATAGCATTTTCCATGTAATTTTCATAATCATCCAATTCTAAAATATGTATAAAAGCACGATGTTAGAATTAACGACGTATGTACCATAAGGGGAAAGAGATGTGTAAGATATGGAAGTTCTTTTCTATAGTTTAAGCTATCTATTTCAGTAAAAGAAAGAAATAATTTCTTATTCAAACAAAGCAGAAATCTCACTAGTGGTTAATTATGAAAAAATATAATGATATCCATTTAGAATGATAGCACTGATAAATTAAAATGTGAAAATAAATTTTAAGTTTAGAAATTAATTGCTAGAAATAGAAAATATTTACGTATAACCACTCCTAACGACTTAAAATAATATACAAGAATAGCATAATTTACGACTATACATGTTAGTTAGTAACTAACGGATTAGGATTTATGACAAATTATAAATTTAATGGACAATAAATTTGCAACTATGAGAGAAAAAAAGAATTAATAGGGACTGATTAGGAAGTTCAATATGGCATTTAAGGAGGAATTGAATCGGCACGATAAATGTATTTTGAAATTGGTAAAAAGATTAAAAGGGATTTAAATAAGGACTGATTAGTGGTGGTCCAATTTTGACATTGAGACTAATTATTACTGGTATTTTAACTGAAGTAATAGATGGACGACATTTATTAGAAATAATGAAGGTGAATTAGGAAGGCGAGTGATAATGGAATGACATACTAGGAATGTCCATCTAAATTTAGTAAGGAGTGTTAGGACCACAATAGTATTTACACTAGTTGATGATCAATGGAAGCTTCCAGCAAAATTTCCTTTTAGAGTTTTTGGCTTGTAATTGCTAGTTATCTCTATAACACTCCATAAAATAAACCATAATAAATAAATTGGATAAATTAATTTGAATAACATAAGAGTAAAAATATAATGTTTGTAAAATTTGGAATTTGACTTCGAAAGTTATATCGTTGCATTCGTAGCAAAATTTCAATCAATTTTCATATATAATATGCTGAGCTCAAATGAAGAAGTTATGGGCGTTTGAAGTATTTGGGTTAAATTAATTTAGATAGGATTCAAATTCAAATAAATAATTAATTTCCAAATTTGAAATTTAAAAGTTAACGTAAATATACTTGGGGTTTCAGTAAACATTAATGTTAACATTAAATATTAATTAAGGGAGAAAATAAATTAACAACGACAACAGTTTTATTATTCCCAAAATAAGGGGAGCGGTCGACCCCTTGACCACGACCGTTTGACCGTTGCTTGTAAGTGGCGGCTAGGGTTTAGTTTTTTTTAACATACCGGCCTTTATAATTTTGAACTGACTTAAATCTGACGGTTCTGGTGTGTTCCAACCACTACAAATAAGAGGCCAGCCCTCTCAATTTTATTCACATAATATTCTGAAAACATTAGCGAAGTTCTATCAGTTTGTCTCTCATAGATTCGAAAAACTCCATTAGGATTTTAGGTAAGAAATCCTATATATCTGTTATTCGGCCCTTTTGCCCGACTATATTCAAACCGACTGGACAAATTAGACTGGGCGATCATTGAGAAAGGCAGCCCTGAGAGATGATTATTAGGCTCAAAGATCAAGCGCAGACAATGATATAAAGCATCGATCAACTGAGACTAAGAGATAGGCTCTCCAGAATATTCTAAGTATGAAATAATGCATCCCCTGGGCGGGGGATTAGTGCCTATCCCTTTCCCTGAGGGATCGGCACATATCTTCAGTTTTTGTCCCAAACTTGGTAGATCGCTATTGAGTGACAAGAAAGGTCCCATGATGCTACATTTCGAGTTTCAAGTTATTTGGAGTCAGTATGCTCACGTTATGGGAAAATTACTTCACCTATTAAAAGTGATCGGTATAAAAGGGATCATCCATATTCAGCTTTCACTACATATTGCAACAATCATTAGTCAATAACTCAAAATCTACAGATGCTATCAAAATGAAACTTGAAGTAAAAGCTAATTAAGATATGTAGAATACCCTATAGGGATCGCATGGAATTTGTAGCAAGTTGGAGTGATCGGTACCCATCCCTATAAAAGGATCAACAGAAATCAAATTCAAGCAACACTGCTTCATGGAAAATGCATTATCTCACAAATCGTAAGTCAAAATCGCATTAAATTCGGGGAGCAAGTAGATAACATCATGGGGCATCCCTCATAGGGATCACACCCCATTTGGATGCATTAATAGGGATTGGCACCGATCTCTATTGTTGGCTCCAATGGCCTACAAAATTTTGGTAGCCGCGTCTTGGTCTCCCAAACCTTCTGCCAGATTTTCAGCCGAACTGTGCACGTCTTTTCCTATAAATACAGCATGCATGACGTTAGAAAAGTGATCCTGCTTTCTCTACCGAGGCATCGCCATTTTTATTCTTCACTTTTCTGCTAATGGATCCAAGCTGATCCAAACATTCTTCTAATGATAATCAAGGAGAAGATCAATAAAAATATGACGTATACATAGGTCAAGATTGCCGAACCAATATAAAAATCTATGTGTTTACTTATGATTTTTACTCCGATTTAATTTCATTCATCAATAATCTCTACTAGGTTCTATTCGGTATTAATGCCCGTTTTTGACATCAATATTTTGATGCTTTCACTAAGAAATGAATTCTCGGCTTAATTGGATCTCATTATATACTTATGGATTCCCCTGTTTGCGAGATAGATCTAGCTTTCAAATGATAAACTTCCTATTCTACTCAGATTTGAAGGGAATCTAAAGGAAGCCGATAGCCATGGTTTGAGGAACTAAGTCCACTTCCCGTGCTTTTGGAGGAATTGATTATGCTAAGTTCTTGTTTGGAGTTGTTCATGTGTCCATGTCCATTTGGAAGGTATCAGATTCACTCATGTATGCAAGATCTTGGGTCAAATGTTAAAGTTTTCACTCAAGTTCAGTGATAGCCGATCCCTCACTCAAGGCTCAATGTCAATCCCTCTTTGAAGGCCATGATGGTCGATCCCTCTCTGAAGGTCTAGATGCTCTATCCCTCTCTGAAGGCCATGATGGCCGATCCTCTCTGAAGTCCTAGATGGTCGATCCCTCTTTGAAAGCCAAGATGGCCGATCCTTCTTCAATCTCGTCAACACCAACCCCTCTGAAGAGTCAATACCGAATGCTCCAAAAAGCATATATAATGATCCCTCCAGAAAGCATATATACCGATTCCTCCAAAAAGCCTATATACCGATCACTCCAAAAAGCATATATACCGATCGCTCCAAAAATCATGTATACCGATCTCTCTATAAGGTGTATATACTGATCCCTTCAACATATATGTATACTGATCCCTTCGGTATATATATCGACCCCTCTATAAGGTATATATACCTGTCCCTTTCCAAGGTATGTATATACCGATCCCTCTACAAGGTATATACATGGATCGCTCTCCAAGGTATGTATATACCGATCCCTCTTCAATGTGTATATATACCGATCCCTCAAGCTATACCAATCCCTCAAGCTAATAGCCATGCTCAATACCGATCCCTCTACAAATTGGTTCGTACCCGATTCCTTTGGCCGATCCCTCGTTCACGTCCTCAGAGTCGATCCCTCTCATTTGGCAAACAACCGATCCTTCACCAAGGCAATTCATCCGATCTCTATACTATCGATCCTTCTCTCAAAAGCCTGATCTGATCGATCCCTATGCTAAAAAGAAAAAAGTATTAGGTATTCTCACGGTGCATTCTATCCACTTCCCTGACATTCTATGACTGATCGGGGCATAGAAGATCGAGCGACAGCTTCTAAATTGCAACCAAGGAATGGACAAGCAACTACTACCCAAACAATACTCCCAACAGTTGGAGAATATAGGTGATGTGACTCCAAGCAAACCAATTGCTGACTCTAAGTAAATAGCAGATTTTCTCATGTCCGATTCCAAGTAACTTACCACTAATCCGTTAATATCGGTTTATCTTGCTTTGCTTATATTTCGGGCATGCATACATCATTCACAAGCATAACAAGTAGCTGTAACTTAAAACGAACTAGATTGACAATGACTGAAGCATCTTTCCTAATTGAACCATGTTCATTGAAACCGTTTGGTTTGTAGAATATCCCAAGAGATTTAATATGCTAACCATGCCAGCGTATTCTAGAAACACAAACCCTAGATTACATCTCATGAAATATGAGTGGTGCATGGATTCCACTAGAGTAATATGTGCCATCGAATGCAGATGCTTTCTTATATTCCTTGAAGGTGTATTAATCATGCGGTTTATGTGATTATCACCCAAATCCATCTCCTCATTCAATCAACCGGATCAAAAGTTTGTCGAGTAGTTCATAATGCATGCGACTCACACCAAGGATGGGATGTCATTATCCAATTTATTCCAGATGCTAGGTGAGCCACTCAAAGACTTCATGTAAAGATTCAATGTCATCGTCATCGTTAGTAAAGTGAGTAATCCCAGCGGAATATCATACTGATGGCGTTGATGAGAGGAATCAAGACAGATTTTGGTAACTAGTTAGCTGGAGAGCCTCCTACGACCTTGAATCATTTCTGTTACAAAGTGAATCAGAACCCAAGCAAGGAGGAGGTAGATCAGACTAACAAAAAGAACAATATAGGTCTGTTGGCTAAGGACTCAGATTCTAGGAGATGACCCGAAATCTCAAAATTTGACTCATATACTCCTTTGAATGATTCAATCAATAACATCTACTTGGAGACACGTGACTTAGAGAAATACTGAAAACCAACCTCGAGAGAGTCCATCGAAGCCTTGAGAAAATCCGAGGAATGTTATATATTCCAAGATGAATACGATCCTAACACTGGAGATTACAAACACCTCCGAAATATGATTGGAAAGCTGATTCAAAATGGAAAGCTTCAATAGTGTGTGCAAGCCTTGCGGAATGGCAGACAGGGAACATCTGATGCCTATGAATAAAGAACTCTGATTACCAATTGGACCGTTGACGTCAACATCCCGCTAAAAGGAGCCAGGGGCAAAGTGGAATAGCAATCATATGATGTTGCTTCACTTATCAATAAGATTTATTTCGATCTTCATTGAATTATTTCAATTTCAGCTGTGTTGTGAATTATGACTAACTTGAACTAAACTACTTCCAAATGATGCAGGTGACCAAGTACTTAGAGTTAGGCGCTAACCAATCTCCGTGGAGCATGATCGGCCCTTTAGAGTTTCATCAAGATAAGTGTGATTCAACCACTCATCAGCTACCATATTCCCCTGACTTAGGGCTAATGACTCGAAATGGAAAAGCCTGACAAGGTCAGGATCCAACAAAAAGTGAACATGACTGATCGTTTACTCATCCACTTCCACTCCTGACTTGGAGATCAAAGAAAGACTTGGAGTGGATGCAACCTAAACATCCACTCCCTAGCTCATACTTGAAGTTTTCCCAAATAAATATGCCTCTCCCGAAGCTCTGCAATGCCGGGATCCAACTAAAGTGGACGTGATTTGATCGTCTACACATCGACTCCTACTCTGGACACAAGAGGCATCTCAAAAGCTCGACTTAAAGTAGATGTGACTGATTGCCCACTCATCAACCACCACCGTCAACATGTGGACATCACTACAGCTTAAAGGGGATGCGACTTGATTTTCCACCCGATAACTCTCTCTATCAACTTTCTAGGAGGAGTACTAAGCAAATTGGATGAGACCTGACAGCCCAACACAAGCATAGATGTGATCTAGCCATTAATCACTTACTCCCTTCCTCGACTTGATTGGAGGACTACAACCACTAAGAGGATACGAATCGATCGTCTCACTTGCTAAGTTCTGTCCTTGATGCTGGGAGCAGAATTCCATTCCATAAACGAACGTGATTTGATCATTTGATGACTCTTACCTCGACTAGGAAGATGGAATATAAATATAAGTTTGGTGGAAATCAACTGCCAGATCACCCTAATTCCCAGAGCGTGGACTAGAAAATAAACATAAACTGGATGGAAATCGACTGCCCACGAAACAACTCTAAGTCCCCAGAGTGCGGACTGGAGTATATACCTAAATTGAGCGGATACCGACTGCCCACGAAAAAACTCTAAGTCCCCAAAGTGCGGATTGAAGTATAAACATAAATCGAGCAGATAACGATTGCTTACGAAATAGCTCTAAGTCGGCAGAGTGCGGGCTGAGTGTAAACATAAATCAGGCGGATACCGACTGCCCATGAAAAAACTCTAAGTCCCAAGAGTATGGACAAGAGTATAAACATAAATCGAGCGGATGTCGACTGCCTATGAAACAAATCGAAGTCCCCAGAGTGTGGAATGGAGTATAAACATAAATTGGGCGATACCAACTGCCCACAAAACAACTCTAAGTCCCCAGATTGTGGACTGGAGTATAAATATAAATTGGACGGATACGGACTGCACATGAAACAACTCTAAGTCCCAAGAGTGCAAACTGGAGTAAAACCTAAATCGGGAAGATACCAACTGCCCACGAATCAACTCTATGTCGTGAGAGTGCGGAATGGAGTATAGACACAAATCGGAGGATACCGACTGCCCATGAAATAATTCTAAATCCTCAAAGTGTGGACCAGAGTGTAAATAGGAATGAATAGATGAGTGGATTTCGACCGTTCTCTGTTTCGCAAAATAACTCTGAGTCCCGAGAGTGCAGACTGGAGTATAAACATGAATGAATGGATTAGTGGATTTCGATTGCTCTCTATTCCATAAATTCTGGCCTGAAATCAACTGGAGGGGTATAAACTCACTAAGGATGGAATTCAACCATACGGTATATGGTCTTGCCAAATTAATGCTAGGGTTAGGAGTACACATCACTAAAATATGGATACGACAGCTCACTGTAGCTTCGGCTTAGTGTTCATTACAACTTAAGGCAATGACCACAAGGAGGCCTTAATACAAACTAATCAGAACGACATCCGATGTTACGGGCGACTGACAATATTGCATCGCTAGGTCGACGATCAATATCGATCCACACCAAACATAAACACTTATGACCTCTATGTCTCTCGAAAAACTATAATCACCAAAGTGCAGATAGTAGAATAAATCACGAAGACTTGATCATTAATTCTCTAACACCCTCCTTCGATTTGTCTGAAGGAGTATGAAACCGGATAAGCATGACCCACCTGCACCTGAGCCAACTCTACCTTAAATCTGGTTAGAGAATATGAATCAAAGTGGACTCGATTGACCTCCGGTACACAACTCCTGCTCGAGATCTGATGGAATCTCGAAGTATTCCCCCTGGAAGGAAAGACCAAAATACAATCCAGGATAGACGAGACTCGGCCTTCCATCAACTAGCTTGATCCCATGATTCAATGGGAAAGAGTGTAAAGCTAGAGTGGACATGGCTTTCCTTCCTACTTATCGATGTATGCCTTAGACTTGGGGGAGCGAGCGAGAAACAAGATGAATGCAAACTGACCATTCATCGATCAACTCTATGTCTTTGGAGCTTAGGTGGGAATATAAATATAGCTAGGATGAGACTCAATCGTCGATGTAGTACATTTATCAACCTAAGAGTAGGAGCAGAAGTGTGATCATCTAAAGACTAATCATGATAGCTCAATACTGTGACTCATATCTGGTGTTTACGATGACCCGAGGCTACGATCGAAAGGATTCTTATAAATATTGTCAAATCGATACCCAATCTCATGGGCCATTGACTATCATTCCAACCTAAAAAATGGGAAACAGTTCTCCAGTATAGTTAATGGAAAGCACGTTACTCGAATACACAAGCAGATTCAAACTCAAAGCAAGAGCCAGCTACGCAGCTACACACAACTCGAGGCAGACCCCGAGTCGACGTTTTCTTCATTGTGCTTCTAAGCCTGATATTGGCTATTTGCCGATAATCGCTTAAAGCATTTAGAGCCCTTCACTATTAGACTTAATAACTCAGGAAAATACTCTGGGATTCAACCAGAGTAACCATCGTCATTGACTGTTCCAACCAGATTTCATGTTGATTGTTACGCGAAATAGTTGCATTTAAGCTCAAAGAATCCAAGACTGCACCCACTGAGCTAACAGTTGACATTACGGTTAGACACAGCGACCCATCACGGGTACTGAAGATCGGATCACAACTCAGTGCAACGATGATGAAGGAATTAGTTGGCTTTTTCTGAATGAATTTTGATGTGTTTGCTTAGACCCATTCTGACATGCATGTGATATCACCGACTATCGCGAGCCATGCATTGAATATCGACCCAAGGCATGTCTCGGTGAGACGAAAGCAACGCGTCATGGATCCAAAGAGGTCTATTAGACTTAAAGTGGAAGTGGATTAACTAAAAAACAACCAGTTTACTCGCGACACCCTGTACTCGAAATGGGTATCAAATCCATATATTGTGAGAAAAGCTATTGGAAAGTAGCGGTCATGCATCGACTAATCAGACCCGAAAAGGCATGCCCAAAAGACAGCTTTCCACTTTTGAGTATTGACCAGCTGGTAGACCAAACCATTGGATATGAATTGCTTTCATTATGGATATGTACTTAGGTACAAGAAGGTCTTGATGCACGTCCTCGATCAGAAGAACATCTGCTTCGTTAACGATCTAGGGCTTTACTGTTATGTTATGATGTCGTCTGAACTATATAAGGCTGAAGCTACTTTCCAAAGACTGGTCAACAAGATGTTCAAAGACCGGATCGGGAGATCGACGAAAATATATGTGGATGATACGCTTGTGAAGTCACATTGATCAAACAACCACATCGATGACTTAGCAGAGATGTTCAATTTTATCCGAAGAAATGGAATGAAACTCCATCCCTTGATATGCTCTTTTGGCATTGCGTCAGGGGAGTTCTTGGGTTTAATGCTCAACCTTCGCAGAATTGAAGCCAACCCTAAGAAGATTCAGGCAGTCAAAAACATCTAGGTATCGAAGGCAATTAAGAAAATATAAAGCCTAAATGGGAAGGTCATCGCCCTAAGTTGATTCATCCCAGGGCAATCAATAAGTGTACTCTCTTCTTCAATCTAATCGAGAGATGGAAAAGGATTTTCAAGTGGACATAGGATTGTAAGATGCATTTCAAGCTTTGGCGAACCACTTAAAGAGACCTCTCATCTTGTCAAAGCCGGTGGATCATAAAGATTTATACGTCAATATAGCCATATTGTACACACTATAAGCGCTGCAATGCTATGAGAAGAGAACCAGATCCAAAGACTAGTATATTATGTAAGCAAGCGATTGACATGCTCACCCCATTAACATCTATAACGACCAACCATTACGATAGGTCCTACAACAACCTTAGACATCTGGAAGTTTGCTCATATGGAATATTGAGCTAAGCCAATTCAATATTACTTATTTCCCTTGGAAAGCTATCCTGGGACTGACATTAACAGACTTTATCTTTGAATTCACTACATCGGATGACAATCTAAAGAGCAGTGGAGAACCGACCAACTAATGTCAAATGTACACGGATGGAGCATCTAATGATCGGTGTTCTGGCATCATAATTATGCTAATGACTCCTGAAGAACGATTGATCTACTATGCCCTGAAACTCGCCTTTCCTACAACAAATAATAAAGTTGTATATGATGCTCTGATTGGTAGGCTCAAGCTTGTTAGAAAACTAGGAGTGAAAACATTATAATTCTTTTATGATTCCTGATTACTGGTATGCCAAGTTAGGGAAGATTATCTTGCTAGGGGGCAACGTCTTGCTTCTTATGTCAATTGGGTCTAAGAGCTACCAGCCAACTTCGAGTATTACACCATTACACACATCCTCAAAGAATAAAATGAAAAACCCGAGTTACCGGCCAAGCTGGCCAGTTCTAGGGATGCGCAACAAATAGACTTTTTCCTGGTTGAAGTTCTTAACATTCTAAGCATTGAAAGATGGAGATCGACTAGATCTTAGAGATGGAGCCGGAAAAGGAGTCATGGATGACTCGTATCGAAGACTATCTACAACAGGGAATTATTCCTACAGATCCTCCTCAAAGCTTATGTTGCTTCATACAAGAAGGAGTCATGTATAGAAAAGGCTTTCTTTATTCCCTTGATTCAATGTATCATCCATGATGACATCAAACAAGTCTTGAGAGAAGTCCATGATGAAGAATGCGGCTTTCACACCGGGGGCAAACCTTGACAAAGAAAATACTCAACTATGGGTATTACTGGCCAACTGTCAATCAAGATGTAGTTGATCACACTAGACAATGCGACGAGTGCTAGATGTTTGCAAAAATTCTGAGAGCCCCACTGATGAAAATTACTTAAATGGCTAGTCTATAGCCGTTTGCCACTTGGGTATTGATGTCATCAGCTTCTTGTCGATTCTAAAGATGGTGAGAATTATGCCATTGTAGTGGTGATGACTTCACTAAATGGGCTGAAGCAGAACTTTTAACCATGATCATGACAAAGAAAACAATTAACTTCATTGTTTGGAACGTCATCCGTTACTTTGGCCTTCCACGAACCATTACAACTGATAATGAAACCCAATCCAATAGTGCTAAATTCAAAGTCTTCTATTATCGGCATCATATTGAAAATAGATTTGTGGTATTTTCTTACCCTCAAGAAAATGAATAGGTTAAAGCCATGAACAAAATCATAAAGTCCATTCTGTAGAAATATTTGGAAAAGGCTAAAGGCAAGTGCGTGGATGAACTTCCAACAACATTATGGGATTACAGAACCACCCATAAGTACATGACTGGCCATACTCTATTCACCTTTGCTTACAGCTCTAAGGCCATTATCCTTGTAGAACTTGAAGTCCCTTTTCATCAAGTGGCTAATTACAACCCCTATTTCACAAAAAATATAAATAAGGATTTGCAATCGAATTGCAATAAAACTAGAAGGAATTGGTGATGAACTATCAATAAAACTAGAAGGAATTGGTGATGACTCATGAGCATATACAACACATCTGGGAGGCAATGATAAGAATGTGTGCCTGAACATGCACTTATATATTCAAAAATTCGATTCCTTGAAATCGAAATTGAATTTTCACCTAGAGTTATTAATGAAAAGCCTAGATCAGATAGCCAAAGCTTACAAGCCCTGTAGAACCGGGCATAACTAATGGAATAAAAACTTGAATTTATATTACTAGAAATCGACCAAGCGTCATGACGATCAAAAAGGGATACAACATTTTGGAAAGATAATTCAATGGAAGGATAACGACTATTCCGAAAACTGAATGTATTTCTTTCTGGCAACTCTAACTTTCTTCAATTCAAAGCACGTCACGTATGCAACAAGGCATACTTTAGGGGGCAAGTGTTATCTAGCCTTTCGACCCGGCCATATTCAGACCGGCTGGACAAGTTAGACTAGAAGATCATCGAGGAAGATAGCCAGGAGAGATGATTATTAGGCTCAGAGATCAAGCACAGGCAATGATATGAAGCGATGATCGACCGTAAGAGATAGGACCTCCAAAATATTCTAAGTATGGAATAATGTCTCCCCTAGGTAGGGATTAGTGCCTATCCTTTTCATTAGGGGATCGGTATATATCCTCAATTATTGTCCCAAACTTGGTAAGATCATTATTCAGTGTAAAGAAGGCCCCAGAGGCAACATTCAAGTTTCAAGTCATTTGGAGTTTATATGCTCAAGTTATGGGAAAATTACTTCACCTATCAAAAGGAATCGGTGTAAAAGAGATCAGTATAAAGGGATCGTCCATATTTAGCTTTCACTACATATTACAACAATGATAGGCCAATAACTCAAAATCTACAGATGCTATCAACATAAAACTTGGAATATAAGCTAATTAGGACATGTAGAACACCCCATATGGATTGCATGGCACTTGGAGCAAGTTAGAGGGATCAGTACCTAACCCTCTAGAGGGATCGACAAAAATCAAAAGTCAAGCAACACTACTTCACAAAAAATGCGATATCTCATAAACCTTTTGGAATCGCCCAAAATTTGGGAAGTAAATAGATAACATCATAGGGCATCTCTCATAGGTATTTTAGCCCATTTGGATGCATTAATAAGGATCGATGCCGATCCATGTTGTGGCCCCGATGAGCCTCCAAATTTTTGGGTAGCATCAACTTGATCTCCCGAAACTTCTGCTAGAATTTCAGTCCCACCTGTGCATGTCTTCCCCTATAAATACAATAGGCATGGTATTAGAAATGAGATCCTGCTTTCTCTGCCGGGGCGCTGCCATTTTTATTCTTTGCTTTTATACTAATGGATCCTAGCCGATCCAAACATTTTTGTAACGATAATCGATGGGAAGATCAATAAAGATATGTGTTATCCCGCTTTTTGGCAAAGCCATGATACCAAAAGATCGATTGAGAACAGAGGACAGTTCGTCTCAAAGATTGGTCATACTATGCTTCACTATGGATATCGCTGGATTTTGTCCGAGTCCAGATTAGGCTACAATTGATAGGACATGACAAGAAAGATCATAGAAGTCAGCATCTTAAATTTCAAGACAATCCGAGTTCGTACGCTCGAGTTATGATCGATTCAATTTTAAGGGAAAGGCCTCAGTTTCGTATCCATCCTCACGCTCCAATTCGAATCGATCTCGTTCGTATCGATCGAGTTCAAATCCATCGGGATGCCTCAGTTCGACTCGATCACGTTCGAATCCATCGGCTTCCCCTGCTTTGTATCCATTATGGAAGTCCATCGCGTCCATCTGTCTCGAGTTCATCAGGTGATTTCATATCCATGGAGAAGCTACAAGGCTCGTATCCATCAAAGGGGTGATGTTCGAGTCCTTCAGTAACATCAACCTTCGAATCCATAACACTTAAAATGGTTGAAAGGAAGATAGCCTCGCCTCCATCTAGTTCGAATCCACGGGAACACTTCTCTTCGAATCCGTTAAGTTCGTATCGATGGACTTCACACCCATCAACAGTTGCAGTTCGTATCCATGAATGCGAAACCATTCGAATCCATCGAGTTAACTAGCCTTGGTGACATGTCATCTATAGATTCGAATGCGTCGAGATACATGGAGACGAAGCGGTCAACTCGGAGCCAAATCTGGATCGAGGCGAAGTGTGCGCTCCACGTCAACACGAAGGCGCGTGCCATCCTCGTTTCGAAGCAATCGATTCGAACGAATCGATTCGAACCAAACAGCCGACGAAGAACATCATCTCGTATCCATTATATCTCTTAATCTACTGATCCAAATGCCACGAAATTTTCACAGAAGCTTGCATACATGTAGAAGAATGTCCACACCAAATTTCACCTCGATTGGATGATTTTCTGATCGATTGGAATGGAGTTCGAATCGATCCCAAAGTGGGCCCAAATTTCCTGAGGCCGAGCGCGTGGGCCCCCTCACGTGCCAGAAGTGGACTCCCGAGTTTTCAGCGAAATATCAGCAACCTACGCCTATAAATAGAGTCCCAGAGCCAACAGAAAAAGGATCTTTCGACTCTGAAGCGCCCAGACTCTGCCGGATTGAGATCTCCATCATCCTACATCATATTCTTGCTGTTGATTTTGAATTTCCAGTTGTAACTCGCTGTAACAACTTGTAATCATTAAAAGAGAATCAATAAAGCTGCAAAAAACTTCACAGTGGACGTAGGCAACACGCCGAACCACTATAAATCGCTTGTCTATGCATTTACTTTATTGTTGATTGGAGTTTTTGTTAGATAATATTCGTTTTGAATTTACATTCTTCATTATTACCTCTTCAACGACTCCCGAAGAGTGTTGTGACCAATTTTGGTGCAAACACTTTGGTGCTTTCACTGAGAAAACCCTGATTTTCTCCTGCTCTTTGGATCTGTCATCGATACCGGATTGAATAAATCTAAGAGAGAGATCCAGGTCATCAACTCCGACATCCTTCCCTTCTATTCAGATTTGCACAAAGTCTAGGAAAGGAATTCAACTTTCAAGATGGTTAGTACAAGAACCACCTCTAACGCTATCAATCAAGAAGAACAGGATAGACAGAATCCTGCTCCACTACCTCCATCTAATCAAGATGCTATTGGACACTCGGAACCGTCGGGTCTGGTTACCCGACAAGAGTTACAGTTGCTACTCCAAGAGCTGATCCAGAGTCGGCAACAACTAGTAGAACATCTACATGCTAATGCCGAGCTGATCAACAAGCTGGATCGCCAAAAGCGAAAGAGATCCACGAGAGACCATGCTTCTCGCTCCTCCAGTGAAAGTTCTTCATGTTCAGATTATCATAATCGATCTCCACGACCCCGGCTAGATGGGAGTCACTTGCCAGCCACTGGAGATCAACCGGCACTGACTGTTGGACCACTGAGAGTTGGTCCATCAGCCAGTTTCTAAACCGGACCCTCCTCCCGAGGAGGTGCCATTCCTCACCACACCGTAGAATACCGCACCACTAACGTTGCGGCTGAACCAGGAGTCGACGCCGGAGATCAGTCGGACCTGGACCATCGTCATAGCAGACGTACTCCTGAACCGTACGTCCTAGAGGACTATGAGCCAAGAAGGCAAGACTTGGACCGTCGACAATATCCGGTCCAACCGCAAAGAATGGAACGTAATCATACTCCGGCGCAAGCCGCATAAAACGTGCAAATACCGGACCTTTCAGCTATGATACGTCAGATGATCCGTGAGAGTCATGGATTCACAAATGACGATTGGGGAAGTTCCCGAAGTCACACCCCTTTTACGGACAATATTCTTACTGCTGAACCCCCACGGCGATTCAGGATGCCAACTCTGCCTATGTACGAGGGAAACTCCGATCCCAACCAACATATCCTGAAATATGAATGGTCGATGACCGCTGCCAGAGCCGACGATGCAGTGAAGTGTCATAGTTTCCCCATATCCTTAAGGGGCATCGCTACCATGTGGTTCACTCGACTGCCACCTCGATCCATCTCTTCATTCGACCAGTTGGCCACAGAATTCGTTGAACAATTCCGCATGCACATCGCAAGGCCCAAAGATGTCAACACTCTGTCTAGTGTCACTCAAGCTCCTGGAGAGACGCTCAGACATTATTTAGAGAGATTCCATACTGCATGTGCGGAGATCAGCAATCCATACAATAACTCGATCCTTATGGCGTTGACTAAGGGGATCGACCCCGATTTTGAGTTTGGCAACTGGTTAACTGGAAAACCACCTGCATCGTTGGACCGTTTCCATGCCAAGGCGGCTCAACTCCTGAGAAGGGAAGACGCGAAACAGTCTAGGAAGCAAACTGATGCAGGACCAAGTACGGAAGGGATCCAAAACAATGTTGCTATCAAACAGTCCGGTGAGAGCTCCGGAAAAGTTCAGTTGAACGTTAAAAAAAAACAAGCTCGGCGAAGAGAGAGCGTGAATCAAATTAAAAAGTGAGATCAAAATCGTGGCCCGCAGCGCAAAAATCCAATGTTTGACAGTTACACTCCTCTGAATACATCACTAGAGGACTTGTATTTACAAACCTGTGATACAATTCAATATCAAAAACCTGCACCAAAACCGTCGTCAGAAAGACAAATCCAAACGGGAAAGTTTTACAGGTTCCATGAAAGCTACGGGCATAATACAAATAAGTATCGTCACTTACAAGATCTCGTTGAGAAATTGATCAGAGAAAAGAAGCTGGAACAGTTTGTTCGAACGCCGCAGCCGGGAGAAGCAGGCCCATCAAATCAAAGTAATGAATCCAATCAACTAATGCAGGAAGACTCCACCCCCACCGGCTGGAGTTCAATAGTAAATGCTGTTGGAGGCATCCCACATCCAACAAAGCGAAGCTGGGACGAGATGAAGTCATATGCCAGTCCTACTAGGCATGCGGATGCTGCATGCTGTAGAAATTTGAAAGATAGAGTTCCGATCAAACGGCAGAAAGCAATGACTGACGACATCGTATTTCAGTGTGGTAATGATGATAGAATCATAGTCCCGACTACCGATCCACTAGTCATATCAGCTCAAGTAGGCCATATGTGGATGAAAAGGATTCTGGTTGACAGCGGAAGTTCCATGAATATAATATTTAAGCGAGCCTACGACCAAATGAATCTGAATGCGAAAGACTTGAAACCATGTCGATCCAGTATTCGCGGCTTCGACGGGAGCGCGGCCATACCCGTTGGATACTAGAAATACCGATGGAATTGGGAACTGGACAGTGTTGCAGAGTCCGGACATTGCGATTCGTGGTGATGGACATAGATTCACCGTACAACGCTTTATTAGGCCGACCAACCCTTGCTGAATTCAGGGCTGTTATCGCCCCATGGTGCCTAACCTTAAAATTCCCCACTGACAAAGGAGTTAGTGTTGTTATGGGAGACCAAGTCGACTTAAGAACTGTCATACTCCGAAAGCGAGTTTCCCGGTCGGACGATGTCAATGTTCAACCCCAAACCTTCAAAATTGGTGATTTCGTCTATGGAAGAGTGCACTCAACACCATCGCACGTGAAACCAACATGGGAAGGGCAATGTGCGATTGAACAAAAACTCGGGGATGACCTGTTCTTGCTGTCGACATTGGGCGGTCCTATTTTGCCAAGAGCCTGGAGAAGCGAGAACCTTCGCCATTGCTACACATGATAGGCTCTATTCAATCTATGAATACTTTACAATTTTCTTTACATTCTGAAGTTTGAACTTGTAATAAGGCACTGACTTTGCCATATTTTCTTATTTCAGCAATAAATTACTATCTCTTCAAGCTAGAACTGTGATTCACCGAATGCAACGTTCAACAATCACGACACACGAAGAGCTAAATTCCATCAAACAATGTAATTTATTCAAATAGCGAGTGATTGTGATACGACCGGCCACTCACTAAGTGAAACCCTAGCTCGGGGGCAAGCCATCACATCAAAGGCTCAACAAGACCAACACACGACAGTCCTACAACTAACTCCAACTTCCCAGAGTTTGAATTGGAGTATAAACATTCAATAACTCGTTCCCAGAGCGCGAACGGACTCCAACTTCCCAGAGTGCGAATTGGAGTATAAACATTCAATAACTCGTTCCCAGAGCGCAAACGGACTCCAACTTCCCAGAGTGCGAATTGGAGTATAAACATTTAATAACTCGTTCCCAGAGCGCGAACGGATTCCAACTTCCCAAAGTGCGAATTGAGTATAAACATTCAATAACTCGTTCCCAGAGCGCGAACGGACTCCAACTTCCCAGAGTGCGAATTGGAGTATAAACATTCAATAACTCGTTCCCAAAGCGCGAATGGACTCCATCCCAGAGTGCGAATTGGAGTATAAACATTCAATAACTCGTTCCTAGAGCGCGAACGGACTCCAACTTCCTAGAGTGCGAATTGGAGTATAAACATCCAATAAATCGTTCCCAGAGTGCGAACAGACTCCGGCTTCCCAGAGGGCGAATTGGAGTATAAATATAGATCACAGGTTCCTGGAGCGCGAACCGAAGCATCGATTCTAACTCCAACTTCTCAGAGCGCGAATGGAGTATAAACATAGATTACAGGTTCCTGGAGTGCGAACTCAAACATACATGCTATCTCCAAGTTCCCAGAGTGTGAATTGGAGCACAAATACCAAGTCAAAGTTCCCGGAGTGCGAACTGAAATATCAATACTAACTCCAAGTTCCCAAAACGTGAAGTAGTGTATAAACATCAATTCCAGGTTCTCGGAGCGTGAATCGTGTTACAAATATCGATAACCCTCAAATTCCCGGAGTGCGAACCAGATTATCGATCTCAAATTATCCTAAGTCCCCAGAATGTGGACGTGTGCTTAAGATTTGCAATAAGTGCGATCAACCACCAAGATGCAAATGTTGTTCCCCGAGACTAGGGGGCAAAAAAAAAGCTAAGTGTTAATCACTAACCAAAGTGACACAATGCCCGAACTTCAACTTACTCATCGATAACAACATGTGACCAAGATTTTCAGACTTAGCAAATAAAACGAACTCTACTTGATGGTAAAAACACCACAAGTACACCGGACTAAAAGCTAAACACAACAAATACTTAAGCACAAAAGAGAAGAGAATTGAAACAAAGAAACTGAATTTCATTTCAATTAACTATATGTGAAGATTCATATACAAGTTCTTTCAAAAAATTCTTGCTAGGAGGGGGCCAAGCCCGCATCTATACATAGCCTATGAAAGGAAAACAAAAATGACTTCCTAGCTGACAAAAATGCACTAGAGGGGATCATCTACTTCTTCTTCCTCGGTTTGCTCTTCAGCGCAGGACCACTGGAACCG
Organism: Allium cepa; assembly: GCA_030765085.1. NCBI lineage: Eukaryota > Viridiplantae > Streptophyta > Magnoliopsida > Asparagales > Amaryllidaceae > Allium > Allium cepa. The sequence goes on from CM060938.1 coordinate 346,586,045, forward strand.
CTAGCAATCTTCCTCTTCAACCCTGTACCCTTTGGCGGATCTTCCTCTGACGAGGCATGATATCGATATACTCCTCCGAACCTGAACTTAAAGGAATATTCTCTTCTCGAGGGGTCGGAGGAGTCAGGTTTACCACCGGGGGAGGAACGGGCGCGCTGGTTCCGACTAGCGTGTCCCCAGATGATGCCACCGCAAGAGAATTGGCATCAACCGCCTTCGTAGCACACTCAGAATTACCGCCGTGCGCTGCCGCTTCCATCTCCGCTTCGATTTGATCAAGTATCTCAGTCTCACGAGCAGCACAAGACTCACGATATGTAGCGGTGGACTGTGACAATGCAGTAGAAGCAGGTGGGAATGTGCCGAGAACAAATGACATGTCAACAAAGGGGTCACTGTGCTGGCTCAAGAGCTCATTCATCATCTTTTCATCTAAAGTAATTGAACCCCCTGCGTCACCTCAGTCGGCGCGGTTATCGTCGTGGCGAATGCTTCAGTAATGATGGCCTCCTGTTCTTGATGTGGCTCTTGGACTGCAAGAGGCACCGTCGATGTTACTTTATTCACTGAGCAAGAAATAAAAGAAGTGTCAGAACATGCTTCTATACAAGTTCTTCAGTTCGAACACATAGTAGATTTGTGCAGAATACCTTACTCAACTTGACTCGTAGCTGACTGAGCAGCTTCAGAAGAGTGCTCCCTGATGGGAGATAAGCGTGGCTGCTCAGGGTCGTAGGCTGGGACCAACTGTGGTTCAGTCGTTGGTGTAGGCTTCGTTCCAGATGAAGTGATCATCTCTGAACTTGTAGATGGATGCACAACGCCAGACCCTTCACCAACTTCCAAGTGTTGGGTACCCAGCTTCTCTCTAGCATGAGAGACCGTGAAATCGTGGAGAACCTTCTTCTCTTCATCAGTCAATATGTGGTTCTCCAACTCAAATTCATCAAAAACTTCGCCTGGATGTGATGCTTTCTCTTCTTCAACTAGTAGAACAAATGCGTCGGATAATCATCAAGCCATGCCAGATTTCTGTGCCTCAGCACATTAGCATTATAAGTGACGAGAAGTTCTTCTATCTCTGTCTCCAGTTTAGTCTCTGCTTGACGAACTTTCTCATCGACTTCGGCTTCTATCTCGCGGACCTTCTCCAAGGCCGCATTTCTCTCTTTCCGAAATTCCACCGCCTGGTCACACGCTTCCTGTGCAGAAACGTTAGCGGTGTCTCTTTCCTTCACAATCTCTGTAACTTTGGCCTTGAGCTCATTTAGCTCTTTCACGGCCGCATCCCGCTCAGCAGTCACGATGGTATTTTGGTGGCCCATGTCTTCCACCGTAGCGTAATGTTCACGCTTCATCCTATCCATCGCTGCCTGAGCCTCATCTGCTCTTCTAAGAGCTTCAATCTCCGACTTTCGAGAAGATTCGGCCTCACTGCCGAGCGCCTGAATGATGCGGTCCTTTTGACCAAGTTCTTTCTCCAACTTCTCGATCGTGACCGCTCGATCAAAGGCCACTTTTGATGCTTTCTTAGGGTCTTCGACCACTCTTGATATTGAAAGAATACGTCCGAGAGATAGTCGTGCATCATCGGAGCAACTGTCAACGGTATCCTCTTCAGATGCGGGGAAAAACAAACCCGTCAAAGCAAATTTCAGGAAAGTCCTTTCTCAGTTGAGCAAGCCTAACTGCTCCTTCCTACGAAGGCTCCGTCAATGTCTGCTCTGTTGACGGGGAGGCCGCAATTTCTGTTCAGCGGTGGGTATCAGACCTTGGTGTTTGGGAAGATGGCTTGGGCCGTGAAGTTTCTGGAGGCCTCGAGACATGAACTGGAGGCGGTGCGTGAGTTCTAGGAGTTGGTGTGCGAGATCGAGACCGCCGCCTATAATCTTTTTCTCTATCAGAGCGCTCATGACTCGAGCGCCCATAGTCATAATCTCCGTCCCTTCCCTCCTATAGGGTTCATAATATGAAGAAGATTGGCGTTTCTTACGGAGACTGCCAAGCATCGAACCTCTGCCAGACATGATATCTGCGAAGCAAAAACATAGAGCAAAATTAATAATCTCTCACAGTGAACATATTACACTTAGAAATCGTGTAGTGCTGTGAAGTGTGAATGTGGGTGCAACCCCCCGACCAACCAGATGTGTCAACCGCACTAGTGGGAAGATGCTCGCTCAGAACTAAAGCTTCTAAAATTTCTTCCAATCCAGCATCATGCTGCAAGGACACATCATCCGGAACTGGAATATTGGCGAGCCCTTCATAAAAATTTTCAGTTCTTGAAGGAGATGTCTCCGAAATTCTAACTCCGGGAGCGGATCGAGCCGTGACAACCGATTTCCATCTTCCCTTTTTAAGTGGCTTAACAACGGCTGCCTTGCCTTTTCTTTGTTCCTCGGTATCTTGATCTACATCTGCAGATTCACCCAATGGCTCATTATCTGTATGAGTTCTCTCCGAGTCAGCCTCCTCAATTATGACGACCTTAGGTTTTCTTCGTTTGACTCGTTCTTTTGAGACGGTTCTTAAGACACCTTCAAGCATTATACTCTGCCTTCGCTCAATCTACCCAATGATTCTGAGATTACTATCTGTCAGCAGCAACTCAATATTCCTCTCTTCGCTTGGGATTCCTTGAAATACCCAAACTATCTCTTTGAAACGCTCACCTTTAGGTCGCTGAATTACGGCTGAAAAAAGAAAAGAGATGTGAGTTCGACTTCAAATACATCAGTTCCATCAACTACCCAAAAAGATAGCAATACTTACGTCTAAATAGCCATCGTCGAGCGAACCCTGGGGGGCATATGACATAAAACCAATCTTGTCCAAGCCCCTGTGATCACTTGGCAATTTCTTACAGCCTCCAAGAATGTGAAAGATGGACTATCGGCCCGAATCTTGAAGTTAAACAAGTATCTGATCTCAATCGGAAGTGGCGGTCGATGGAGATATTCCATAAATGCAATGAACAAGCTATTGAGCGATGCATATCCGTTCGGGTGCAGTTGAGATGCGGCGATCCTCAGAAACGACAATACTTCTCTTATATACTGGTTAAACGGAGGGAGTGTCCCAGCCGCGCACGCGTGGCGATTGAATGCGGTATATCCCTCCGGTGGATTGTGCGGCCTATCATTTGGCCCCGGCAGTAGCACGTCATCCAGCGACAAACCATGCCTTAAGCGTATTCTTCCTAGCATGTCTTCCGAAATGTTAGATGGAACAGAATCTGATGGGCTACTAATGAAGGACGCGTCAGGTAACTCATCCAGAGCAGGACCAATAACTTCAATCTCAATCTCCGGTACTTCAAGCACGAGAGGGGCCGAACTCTAAGTTTCTTGCGGTTGCGAACTTGAAGTTTCCATAACTAGCTAACTCACGAGAAGTCATCATTAGATGCTAAAAAGGCCGTGCATTCCCCGGTGTAAAGTTCATGTATCGTGCGGTGCAGTACATCACTTGAATAAATTCTATGGAATAAACTATAATGTATGAACGACAAAACTCTGAAAATCAAACCGGGAATGACCGTCATCGCTGACAGCCACAACCGTGCCATCCACTTGCAAACAATCGACCCAAGTTGAATTTCGTCACATTTTTGTTAAGTTACAGTTCCATCGGCGAGCTTCGAAAGGTAGTCCAATATGCAGTTCTACGGTCAAGTTTAATCATGCAAAGCAGAAGCTCGTCGGAGTTGAGTATTTTTATGTGCAAAAATTCTCTAAAGTTCATTTAATTTCAACTTGTAATCGACCGCTGCAGTTCAAATTCGTATCGAATCAAAGAAAAATCATCAACCATGTTTGAATCGATACGCTTCGTATCGATAAATTTTGAATCGATACACTTCGTATCGATCGCATTTGACTCGATACATTTCGTATCGATCAGTTCGAAACGATGAGTTTCGTATCGATCCAGGGGATGCCTTGCCGTATCGATTTGAGGACACTGGCTCCGCATCGATCGCTGTTCCCATATTCGTATCGATACGAAGTCGCATGATTTCCTTCGATTCGAAAGCGCCACGACTCCTTCTTATACAAAACAGGGCCTCGACTCCATGGCCACGCATCCATCCCCAAACTTGCTCCCGTTTGCCCAGATCTTAAAGTTATCAATACCGATCGTGAAAGCAAGGAAGATGGATTAAGATCTTCGAGTTTCATCGTTCTAAACACGATACTACCCATTAGATTACCTGATTTTAATGTTTAACTTAGGAGAATCAAAGAACTGGATTGATTCAAAGACGTGACAAACTGCTCTCGGAAGCTTCGAGTCGATGCAAGGGCACAGAGAGTAAGAGACAAACGGTAAAAGTAAAAAAGTGAAAAAATGGCCAAGTGAGAAGTATTTATATGAGGCCATAGAAGAACCGAGGCGATTCGCCTCCCAGTAAAACTTGACCGATCGCAACCAGTCAAAACACCATCGGTTCGAAAGCTCCGTTCGAATCCATTTGCCTGAGGCCTTATCGATGCGAAGTTACCCTCGCACTTCATCGATACGAAGTATACAACTAACGTCGTACATGGGACACTGAGCGCCATCGATGCGAAGCGCACAGTGGGCACATCGATTCGAAGCCCCTGTTCACATCAACAAATTCACAACTCCATCCACAACCTACTGATACGAACAATGATTTCGTATCCATCATTTCCTATCGATACGTACGACAATTTCGTATCCATCCTTTCTCATCGGTATGAATGGGTGATTCGTACTCATCCAAGCCATCGATACGAATGTCGATTTCGTACCCATCATGGCATAAGCATACTTCATCAATACGAACGTTGATCTCGTATCCATCGATGCTCATACCCATCGATTCGAAATATTACATCCGCGGAACACAAAGTCGATTCCTTCAACCTTCTATATCGGTTCAGGAGAGGATCGATACGAAGGGACTTTTCAAAACAACCATCAAGCGTTGTCTCAACTCAAATTTCCAAATCAATTCAGGAGAGAATCGATACGAAATTCAACAACAAACAAAACTGACAACGACTCGTGGACGCTCGACATTAACAAGGGTCGAACTAACATATATGCATATATGTCAGACTAACATTCGATTTTAAACATTCACAGGGATCGAATACTCATCTGGTTACGATTACAACAACCAGCAGCCAGGCACTATTCTGCAGTAATCAATCATATCAAAGCAAGGTTACAACCTTCGACAAAAGAGCAATGATTATTAAGAGAGAAATCGTAGCTTTTCAAAGCACGTCATGTTCCACAAGGCATACTTTGGGGGGCAAATGTTATCCCGCTTTTTGGCAAAGCCGTGATACCAAAAGATCGATTGAGAACAGAGGACAGATCGTCTCAAAGATTGGTCATACTATGCTTCACTATGGATATTGCTGGATTTTGTCCGAGTCCAGATTGGGCTACAATTGATAGGACATGACAAGAAAGATCATAGAAGTCAGCAACTCAAATTTCAAGACAATCCGAGTTCGTACGCTCGAGTTATGATCGATTCAATTTTAAGGGAAGGCCTCAGTTTCGTATCCATCCTCACGCTCCAATTCGAATCGATCTCGTTCGTATCGATCGAGTTCGAATCCATCGGGATGCCTCAGTTCGACTCGATCACGTTCGAATCCATCGGCTTCCCCTGCTTCGTATCCATCATGGAAGTCCCTCGCGTCCATCTGTCTCGAGTTCATCAGATGATTTCATATCCATGGAGAAGCTACAAGGCTCATATCCATCAAAGGGGTGATGTTCGAGTCCATCGGTAACATCAACCTTCGAATCCATAACACTTAAAACGGTCGAAAGGAAGATAGCCTCGCCTCCATCTAGTTCGAATCCATGGGAACACTTCTCTTCGAATCCATTAAGTTCGTATCGATGGACTTCACACCCATCAACAGTTGCAGTTCGTATCCATGAATGCAGCACCATTCGAATCCATCGAGTCAACTAGCCTCGGTGACGTGTCATCCATCGATTCGAATGCGCCGATATACATGGAGACGAAGCGGTCAACTCAGAGACAAATTCGAATCGAGGCGAAGTGTGCGCTCCATGTCAACACGAAGGCGCGTGCCATCCTCGTTTCGAAGCAATCGATTCGAACGAATCGATTCGAACCAAACAGTCGACGAAGAACATCATCTCGTATCCGTCATATCTCTTAATCTACTGATCCAAATGCCACGAAATTTTCACAGAAGCTTGCATACATGTAGAAGAATATCCACACCAAATTTCACCTCGATTGGATGATTTTCTGATCGATTCGAATGGAGTTCAAATCGATCCCAATGTGAGCCCAAATTTCCTAAGGCCAGGCGCGTGGGCCCCCTCACGTGCCAGAAGTGGACTCCCGAGTTTACAGCGAAATATCAGCAACCTACGCCTATAAATAGAGCCCCAGAGCCAACAGAAAAAGGATCTTTCGACTCTGAAGCACCCAGACTCTGCCGGATCGAGATCTCCATCATCCTACATCATATTCTTGCTGTTGATTTCGAATTTCCAGTAGTAACTCGCTGTTGATCGCTGTAACAACTTGTAATCGTTAAAAGAGAATCAATAAAGCTGCAAAAAACTTCACAGTAGACGTAGGCAACACGTCGAACCACTATAAATCGCTTGTCTTCGCATTTACTTTACTGTTGATTGGAGTTTTTGTTAGATAATATTCGTTTTGAATTTACATTCTTCATTATTATCTCTTCAACGACTCCCGAAGAGTGTTGTGACCAATTTCGGTGCAAACAATATGAAGTAGACTAGGCCAAAATTTTCGAATCACTATAAATATATGTCTGTTTATTTATGATTTTTGCTCCATTTTAATTTTATTCTTCATTTAATCTCTACTAGGTTCTATTGAGTGTTGATGCCCATTTTTGGCGTCAACAATATCTATCTTTGTTTAATGTTTGTTTTCTCAAACCTCTTCTACTTCAAACCTCTGATTTTTTGAATCTAACGTATATACAGATCCTTTACCGTATATATAAAAAAGAAGAGATCTAAAAGGGTTCATCAAATGCATGTCAAATCCATAAGAAGGCAAATCTAAGGACCTCTATGAGTGAAAATCTTAGTTTTTCTATTTTAGTAACTGAATAGTGTAGTTTGGATTTGGTATATGCCTTAAGGAGTCTTGGAGTACAGAAAAGCCACAATAAAAATCCCCAAAATTCCCCTAAAGCGAAATGTCAATTTTAGGTTGGAATCTCAATTGTTTGTATTAAAATAATAAATTTTGTGGATTTTACAATATATATGTTTTACCTTCTATTCCACTTCTTTTTCTTTTTCTTTGGATTTGATTAGGGGGTTTGATTTAGAAATGGTGTGTAAGGTACAAATTCTTACTCGTAGTGTACGATGCCTATTTCAACAAATTGAATAAAAATTTCCTTGTATAATTTTATATAAAAAAGAAGTTGAATAAAGCATAAAATTACTTTAATTGTGAATTCCTATTATTATTGTTTTATTCCATTGTTTAATATAAAATAAGTTTAAATTGGATTCTAAGTACTAGTCTATTGATTTGATTTTGGAATATTGAATTTATGGTAAAAATGTTAGTGTGAAAATAAGGCTTGTATAACATGGAAGATTTAACATTTAAAACATTAGTTTATGTCATAATCTCTGCATGCCTAAAAATTAATAAATGCGTACTTATATATACATGTACATACATACACACACACACACTTACATACATACATACATACGTATATATAAACTAGCGTAAATAGCATACAACTGTAATAACTGTCATTTAACTCCCCCTTAGGAAAGTAATTAATTAGGAAAAATAAGAAGAATTTCTTATAAGATCCAATTAACAAATATGGTGAGATGTGTGATAATACACTTAGGGAGTGTTATCAAATATGACTAAGTTATAGGGATGCATGGTCAGTCAAAAGTGAACAGAAGTTTTCCCAGCTATTTAGCTACCAATAGTGTGACTTTGAGGCTGATATGAGACATCGCCTATAATAAGTAACTATGGATGACATAATGTTTGTCCTAATTTTATAGGGTAAGGCTGCCTAGATAATCCGACCACTAGTTCCTATGAATAATTGAACTAATATGAGATGTCTCTGTGGGTATAGGTCACAATACGAAGAACGTGCTTTGGTGAATTGAAGGTATTAAATGGTTATTTGAGGGCCCGCCACTTTCCCTTATATGGAGTATTTAATGTTCGGGATTGGGTTAGGGCACGATTAAGGATATCTCGGAAAGGTAAGCTTTAATTGAAGTATTAAGTGCCTGAAGAGATTTCTACACAATGTCAGCTAGATAGCTACTTGTAAGGAGTTTGCCTTGGAAATAGATATTAAATGATGTGGGCCTAACTTAATTGAGGTCTTAAATTGTCAAAGTCGGCCTATTTTCCATTAAAAGATATTAAGTGGCTTGGGTTTTATCTCTTACATTGGTAAACATTAATAACGATGGTTATGAGTTATTGATTATGGAAAAACCTACTTCGGGGATTGAAGATATTAAGTAGTTGTTTGAAGGCCCACCTCTTTCCTTTTTATGAAGTATTAAATGACTTTGAATATAGTTGAAAATGTGGAAGACATATCCTTATTTAAATTATACTTCCTAAGCACTGATATAGAAAGGCTCGAGATTTTCTATCCATCAAACGTTATTGTTCGTACTTTCTCCTCAATACATCACAGGTTAGCAAAGGAGATGATGATCAGCATAGAGATGATGATGAGAGAAGCTTGTGACAGTAGCCTATTTATCTATTTATGCTATTTTCTAATGTACACATTTGAAGTTAAAAATGTATTTTTGAAAAAAATATGATGTAACAGTTATTTTTGACATTATGTTATGGTTTTGTTGTGACATTTGAGATTTGAAATACAATAGGTGTTGTTTATGCTATTATATTTTATCCTTCCGCCGTGAGTTCAAGATGAATAGGTAAATAGCTCTGCATTGTTCTTTTTACCAACCAACAACTAGCTTTGTAACGATTCTAAGTTTCAATGGGCCTTTTCTAGGTTTGCATTTAGGCTTGTTTCGAGGTGGTTGCTACACTCTCCCTTATTGGAAAAGCATATGATATGCGTGCGGTTTGTTCCTGTTTAATACCATATTGATTTCATGGATGGGATTAGACCGTTAGATGTACATATACATATACATATACATATACATATACATATACATATACATATACATATACATATACATATACATATACATATACATACACATACACATATCCATATACATATACATATACATATACATATACATAGACATAGACATAGACATACACATACACATACGTATACATATACGTATACATATACATATACGTATATATAATGAGGAACAGTGCAAATAAGGAAACCTCATAAGGACACTAACGGTTGACCGTACAGAATAATACCCAAAATAAGCATACCAGTTGACTGCCTATACAGGGTCGGTCAACTACTAACGGTCGACTAGTAGGATAAGGGAGGTCGATGATGAGCAAGCGACGGTTAGGGTTGTTTGCATAGTGAATTTTTCAGATTTTATTATTTTAAATTCACCTAAATCCGATGGTTCTGGTGTATTCCAAGCACTATCAATGAGAGCCTGACCCCCTCACTTTGATTCATAAATTATTTTGGAAGTCCAGTGATGCTTTATCTATCTATTTCTCTGGATTTAGAAAAAAATTTAGGCTTTGAGGTAACATATTCTAGAAGTTTATCGCTGTACTTTCTAATTCTATTCTCCTCTAATCCCTCAATTTATGAATTTAATATGTACACATAAATCCCTAGTTTTATATATCTAAAGGAGAGATCAAAAAGAAATTTTAAAGGCGTGAAAAATCCAAAAAGTGGAAGAGCTAATGACCTGTTGTGAGTCGAAATCTTAGTCTTCCTATTTGGTAATTGAAAAGTTTAGTTTGGATTTGATAAATGACTTAGGAATTTTGTTTATGAAAACATCACATTAAAACTCCTAAAATAGCCAAAGAGCGAAATATCAATTCTTAGGTTGGAATCTCAACTATTTTATATTAAAATAACGAAATTTGTGTATATTTTGCAATTTTAATGTTTTACCTTCTATTCCACCTCTTAAAATTTTCTTCGGGTTTGACTGCGGGTTTTGATTAGGAAATGGTGTGTAAGGTACGTATTCTTATTCGTAGTTTGCACTGCATATTCCATAATTTGAAAAGAAATTCTCTATGTCTAATTTCATGTAAAAATAAGTTGAATATAGAGTAAAAGTATGTAAACTGTAAATTTCTATTATTTATCTATTCCTTTGTTTTAATGTAAAATAAGTGGGTTTGGATTTTGTCTTTATACAAGTCTGTTGATTTGATTTTGAATATTGGATTTATGGTATATGTGTTATATGTTAATGGGACTTGTATAGTTTTGAAGATTTGACATTTAAAAGTTAGTTTAGGGTGTAAACTCCGCACGCTTAGAATTTACTAAGTGCATGTGTATGTGTGTCTATATATATATATGTATGTATGTATATGTATATATATGTATATGTATGCGTATATCTATGCATGTTTGTATAGGTATATGTGCAAAATGATGTAAGAGTATAACATATTAATGGAGTAGTTAATAGGATATTAAATATTATAGAATTCCCCTTAGGAAAGTGAGTAATTGTAGAGGCAAAATAAGAAGTTTTCTTATCAGGCCTTAACAACGGATATTTTGTTATGTTGCATTGTAAATTATGACTAATTTATAGGGTTGCGACATCAATTTAAAGCACATAGAAGTGCCAATAATCCGGCCACCTGCCGTGTGACTTTGGGGTTGATGTGAGACATCGTTTATATTAAGTAATTATGGATGACGCGAGATTAGTCCCAAATTATGTAGGGTAAATCTACCCAGCTAATCTAGCTATCGATACCTACGATAGTTGGGATAATGTAATATGTCACTATGGGATACGAGTCATAATATGAAGGACACGCTTTAGCGATTGAAGGGATTAGTGGCCGTGCGAGGGTCCACCTCTTCCCTAGGTAGGAAGTAATAAATGGTCGAGGTTAAGGTTAAGCACAGTAGAGGATATCTCGTAGAGAGGCCTGCTGTGACGACCTGGAATTTCTGAATATTTGAAAATGAAATGTTTAATTGATTTTAAATATTTGAAAGTTAGTTTAACTTGAATTTCAAAATATCACTGTTTACTTGGCAATTAAATTATTGAGTTTAGGTAAAATATTGTACCTTCAGTTTTGAGCTTTTAAAAAATAATTTGAAGTCTTGAAATATCTACATTAATAATACTGAAGATAATAGAAGTGTTAAAAATTGAAATTTTAAATGTTTGTTTAGTTTTAAATTTGTATTGTTTAAATTGATATTTAAAATAGTCTTCCGAGGAACAGTCTCAGATTTCGACGAAACCAGTTCCATTGGATCCGTAATATTGTATTATTATCGGATTTCAATTTTCGTAGCTTTTGGAGTTGTCATGTGGCCGTACGATAGGTAAACACGCTAAATTTATATCGAAAATTCAGTATAATAATAGGATCCAAAAAGTTATATTCTCATCAAATTTGGACTCGGAACCTTTTCCACTACGTTCGTAATAGGGATATAACCTTATGAACGCCTAGCGGCATGCCTCGATAGGATGTCAAGATTGAGTTTCAAAACCCAAGACGATTTGAATTTGAATTTAAAATTTAAATATAAATAATATTAATATATCAAAGCACTATTGTAGCATCAGACACGTTGAAAGATTCAAACACGTCTTTCCTTTCTTATGATTAGTTGCATACGCATTCGTTTTAATAAAAAAAAAATGTTAACGTAAACGAAGAATTCCCGTTTAAATATTGCATCTGAAAGAAAAAAACGAAACCTTTTCTTCATTCGAAAATCAACATAATAGCTTCATAAAAAAAAGAAACCAATGGCCAAAGAAATAAAATCAAGAGCTCGAGTGAAATCATGGTCGATGCTTCCCCCAATTCGAATCGCGACCCCCTTCCATTCTAATCAGTTTGAACGATGGCGCTCTAATTTGCAGTAGTGTCACGATGACGGCAGCTCGACAATGGAGGGAATCATGATATGGAGGAAAGCGCACGCGAGGCGGTGGTGTGCGCGAGGCCGGTGGGTAAGGTGTGGCACTTTGGGTATTGCTCGCATCTACAGGAGTTTCGAGCAGGCGATGATTTGATTTTCCTGAGCGAATTTTAGGTCATTTAAACCTTTAACATTTTAAAGTTGTTTTTCACTCAAGTTTAAACCTGTACAGAATTGTTAGCCCGAAATTTTAAGAATAGTTGTGTTAAATTTAATGGGTTATATATCTATAGTTTTGATACATAAAAAATAATATAATAGCAGTAAGATAACTGTAAATTCAGTTTTCAAAATATGTATATATTTATTCAGAAAATAGCAAAGTAATTACAGATAATTATAAAAAATAAAATGTTTCTATTTGAATATATAAAAGCTTGAGACGGAAATTATATGCATGCATAAGATTTTGGAATATATTGGGATTTATATACAGATTGATTTTTAATCTATGTAGATTATTTCTTATAAGTACATATAAAATTTCAAAAATAAAATAAATAAACATTTACATATTTTAATTTGCTAGTTTATTTTAAAAATAATGGTTTTGGTGAGCTATTTGTTTTATTAACCTATTTAATTTATCTAGTTACTAAAAACAATTTATTAAAGGAAACTTAGTTTTAAATTTAATTTTTAGTCAAATAAATTTATTAAAAGGAATTAGTTTAAAATAAAATCACTGGTTAATTAAAATTATCAAATGGAAATTTAAATGTTCGATTTGTTCGAATATTAATAAAAATTATCTAATGTTTATATAAGGTCAAAAATCGTGAAAACAAGCTGCAATGGAATTGGATTGTAAAACAAAAGCAAAGGTGAGATCTTCTCACTCAGTCGAATTGCTTTGTTTAATTTAAATAGTTAAATTTAAATTATTGGATGTGTTTGGATGAATTTGATGATTTATCTGTTGGGTGATATTATGTGTGTGTGTGTATTGGAGTGATTGATTTCCCGCGTTATATAGCGGATGAGACCCTATTGCCCCCGTATAATAGCGGATGACCCCTATACCGCGATATCCTGCCTTGAAGCGGGATTGGTATTTAATTATTGTGCTAATGTCTATGGATGCAGGGAAACAGGTTGGAGGGATCCAACTAGATCCCTCAAAATGTTTGAATTTATTTTATATGATGTGATATGATTGATTGATAATCAGTGATTGATTATATTGTTATTAAAATTATTGAAGGCTATGGTTTGGTCGGGTATATTCTAGTATTTTTAAAATACCAGAAATATAAAAATTGAATTTTTTGGAAGAAATCAAAGTAGAGAAGTTTAAGTAAAATTAATTTTAGAGAATTGGATAAATTAAAAGAAGGAATTTGGATTGGATTTTAAATGGTTTGGAAGAAATAAAAGACGAATTTTGAAAATCAAGTATGAAGTTGGCATTTCTGATTTAAATGGATTAAAATCATAAATATGGGTCTGAATATTGGATTAATAGGTTTTGAAATAAATTGGGATAAGTAAAGGAGTAATTTTTTAATGGAATAAATTTTGGCAATTAATTTGGAAATTTATTTAGTGTTTGAAATAAATTTTGAAAATAAATTTGGAAATTGATTTAGTGTCTGAAATTAAAATTTTGCAAATCAATTTGGAAATTGATTTGTAAATTGATTTAGTATTTGAAAGTAAATTGAAAATCGATTTGGAAATTGTATATCAGTGGATATTTGAAAATATAAATTCACAATGGGAATTTATAAAGGAATGGGCAATTTGTTTTAAAAATAAATATTAGTTTATTTTTAAAAGTGTGGAAAGAAAATTTACGAATTTGAGATGTAAATTTGAGATAAATCAAGAAGGATTTATTAATTGATTTAAATGGAATATTTTGGAAAGGAAAGTGCAATTTCTCTAGAAAGCCGAGTATGTTTTCAAAGTAGCTTTTAAATATAAATTAAAAGTTCTAAAGTGGGTTTTAGAAAGAATGTTTTTGGAGAAATTATTCACCTAAATTTTTTTAAAATTTAAAGTAAATATTTGCTGAGTTAATTATAGAAGTGATTATTTTAAAATATTTAAACTGGTATTTGATTTAGAATTGAATAATAATACTCTATCTAATAATTTTATTTTAAAAATTAGTTTGGGCTTAAGTTTTATACGAGATATTAGTATAAAAATTTCATAACTAATATTTTAAATAAAGTGTTTAAAAATAGTTTTTATTTTAAGTGTTTCCAAGCATATATTTTTGGATAAGTGATTTAAATCATTTTAAAATCTAAAGCATTCGGACTTGGCAATTTTCAGTGGAAATAAACAATATTTGGAATTTATTCCGCGAAAGGAAAGTGATTTGAAAATTGTTTTCAAAGGGTTGAAGTGTGAAAATATATCTTGCGAAGATATTTTGAAATAAATAATTTGGAAAATTATTTCAATCCGATGGTTGTTTTATGGATGTTAGTTGATAGTAAAATAATCGACTATTAATATTGGCTTTTAAGACGGCATTTGAATCTCGATGCGACCAGGGGTCGTATCCAAATGGTTATCCGAAAACCACATCGAATCTTAATAATGGATCTTTTGTTTGAAGGATCAAAAATGAAAATTTGTTGTGACTTAATTTAGATCTGAATGAATCCACTTGTTTTTTTAATAAGCACTCATTATTCGTATTAGCCAGGAGAGGACATTGAGTCATAAACCTATTCCGAATAATGATATGATGAAATGGGATTGCATTTGAAGACTGTGGTTGAAGACCAGGTATTTTCGAAAACGAAAGGATTACCTGTTGATTATCTCTGCACTGAGTTGCTCCAGTATGGAGATTACACTATGTGATTGAGAGTCCGGGCATGATTAGAGGATATCCGAATTTGCAAAGGCTTCTTTCCTTAATTGGAGGAAGTTCCTTCGGTTCCATTCGGACCTAGGATGAACTTGTATGGATGTATGTCTAACATTACACTTGAGATATAAAGCTGGTTTCTATCAAATATATTTCTATTGGTGACGGAGAATTTATTCTCTTAGCTTAACACTCTTCTCTGAGACGTACGAGCTCAGAGGTTATGTAGTTGATGGTTACTAGTGATATACTCCCAATTTGGTAATGTGGCATGCTAAGTGTTGATCATTGGTTGACCGAAGCATGGCTTTTGTGAAAAGCGTAGCTTTGTAGGACGAGACTTCGTCAAACCTCACACCCCGAAAATGTAAATCAGTGGATATTTGGAAATGTAAATTCACAATGGGAATTTATAAAGGAATGAATAATTCATTTTAAAAATAAATATTGGTTTATTTTTAAAAGTATGGAAAGAAAATTTATGACTTTGAGATGTTAATTTGAGGTAAATCAAGAAGGATTTATTAATTGATTTAAATGGATTAGTTTGGAATGGAAAGTGTAATTTCTTTGGAAAGCCGAGTATGTTTTCAAAGTAGATTTTAAATATAAATTAAATGTTATAAAGTGGGTTTTAAAAAGAATGTTTTTGGAGATGGTTGAAACAGGAAGGCTGCGACAAGGTTATGGGGGTCGTGCCCCTCGGAGTATGTACATTTCCTTCTGGATAAAAAGTGGCATTTGGTGTGGAGCCTAGATATTTAACTTTTGTGGATACAAAGTGGTATTCTGGTATGGAGCCTAGATATTTACTTATGTGGTTGTTAGTTGTTGAGGCGCCTCGGTAAAGGTCGGTTACGACCGGGGGGGGGGGGGGGGGGTGGCATACTCGTGACAGTTAGTTACCTAGTTATAGAGGTAACCTGGCCTTGTGTTGGCAGAGATCTGATTAGGTTATCGGGGCGTCCCTCTAGAGGCATACCCTTTTCGGAAAGGAAGTTCTTTAGCCTTGACCATTTGTTGGATATCCAATCACTCAATATGAGCCCTGTATGGTTCTTAGTTGTATAACCTGCTATTCTTAAATGGTAGCTATAGTAGGCATACTATAATGGTACGTATGCTGGCTAAGATTAATATTATACTTTCAAAATATTTTCCACACTATGCACTAATAATAATATCAAAAGGATTTTCACGTATCAAGCATGTTTGACTACTATAAGGAGAAATCTCCCCCAAGTGTGTGATTGCATTGTGTGTGTGGCGGGAGGCCTTATGGTAGTTTCATTTTCCAAAAAGCGTAACGGATTTCTTTGTATTTCTTTTTGTGAAAATAACTGTATTAAGATCTCACACCAGTCCCATGACTGAACTGGAGTTTATTGTTCCCTTTCTAAACTCTGGGTGCCCATAATTTTCCACACGGGTAGCCTAGAGTCAGGTTATCAATTGTTCTGGAGCGAAGTCTGGAAAGTATGCTGTGGAGACCAGGAGATAAGCTGAATGGCGAGACGTATCACTTATATTATGTAGTATCTGCTGCGTATGGTTTTCTGCAAACTCAGTTTCCATGTGATCAAGTTATCATAACTGCCAGTGTTGTGTTTTGTTGACATTGTACTCTGATGATGTAATGTATAAACTGATATAGTTATTTTGTTTAAAGGCTATTCATTTATCTATTATACGTTGTTCCGCTGCGATTGTGAGATTATGATATTGTTTCTATTTCTTTTTCTATCTTCTTCTTTAACCCTAACGGTTTGGTTTATCGGCATTCGATTGTTCGACATTTAGTACAGTGGACGTATTGATGTCGACTTTCGGGCGTCGAAAAATTAGGTCGTTATACCTGCTTCAACATGAAGTATTAAGTGGCCGAAGAGATTCCATGCTATGTCAGCTAGATAATTACCTGTGAGGAGTTCGATTTGGAATAAATATTAAATGACGGGGGACTTGCCTTAAATAAAGGTATTAAATGGTCACAGTCTTCTTAGTTTCCATTAAAAGGTACTAAGTGCTCAGGTACTATCTCTTACATTGATAGGATATTATTAATGATAGATATGGGTCATTGGGTTGAAGCATAATGGCTATAGAATTGGGTTGGGAAAGTCTTAGGGCTTAAAGTCGGAAAGACTTAGAATAATGTTAATATACCAAAGACATATTTCTATTTAAATTATACTTTCCAAGTACTGTAATAGGAAGGCTTAAAATTTTTATTCACCAGACATATGTTGCTCTAACTCCCTCCTCATTACAACACAAGTAGGAATGACGATACTAAAGGAGGAGGCGAGAAGCAAACTTGTGGCAGTTATTTATTTATCCATTCATGTTATTTTCTGATGTACCCATTGCAAATAATCTTATAGTTTGAAATTGTTGTATTACCGATATGTGATGCTTGTTATTATGTTATGGATTTTATGACATTTGGATTTTAAACGAAATGGGTACCATTTCTGTATTTATATTTTATCCTTCCGCTATGAGTTCTAAATGTGTAGATAAATAGCTCTGTATTGTTCTTTATACCAACTAATAACTAGCTTTGGAATGGTTTTAAGTCTCGATGGGCCTTTTCTGGATCAGAATTTAGATCTATTTCAGAGCGGGTTGTTACGGTAGAATCAACGATACATGTTTGTTTCTTTGAGGCTTAGGACATCGCTTCCCCACCTAGAATGAATATCCATCCACTAGTTGACTTATTATTATCCTCTCTTGCAATGTTCCAACTAGGATCCATGTAATATTCTATTACACTTATATACCTATTGTACGAAATAGTATAATTTGTTGTTCCTTTTAAGTTTTTTAAAATTCTTTTACAACTTTCCAATGAATATAACTTGATTTACTGATGTATCTACTCATTTTGCCAATATAGTAGGCAATATTTGGTCTAGTGCATGTCATGCCATACATTAGACTCCCAACAACTTTAGCATATTCTAGTCGGTCCACCAATCTACCAGTATTAGAATAACATTGCATATGTGGGTTAAATGAGTGGTTACAAGTTTGTAACCAAATTGGTTAAGCCTTTTTTATACATCGTTTTTGAAAAGCAATGGGCTAAGGGAGCCCTGCCCATTATATTCAAACTCAAGTGAAATACAAAACAGTTCAGCACAATACAAGAAAAATAGAAACAAAGAACCTTACAAATAAAAGAACATAAACTCAATCACATTTACATACAAGACCAGTATCAAGATTTTTCCTGATTCCTTTCAATGCAGACTCTTAATTCTTCTTATTATTCTCTTATTAATAATTCTATATAAAGTGCTTGCATCTTCCAACTTTACATTGAAAATCCTCCTATTCCTTTCATACCATATTTCATAAACAAAAGTCTTCAAAACAATCAAAAGTATCATAGCATTTGGAGATTTCCACCTTGTTGCTTTAATGATATTGTACCATTCAATTCTAGAAGATCTGACCGGCTTGTGAAATTTGCCATTAATAAGCAATCTACACCAGATTGCAAAAATAAATTTGCACTCAAAAAATAAGTGAGTATTTGATTCTATCTGATTATTGCAGAATACACAATCTGTATTGTTTATCATTCCCATCATAGTCAACTTCTGCTTTGTGTTTAATGCATTTGCCATAACTTTCCATAGAAATAAATTCTCTTTTGCAGGAGATTTACCATTCCATATTCTTTTATACCATGGAAAATTATCTGGACTTGAAATTCGAATCATTGATTTATGTACTAATGCTATTGAGTGTGGCTTACTTTTAAATGACCAAAGGACTTTATTCTTTGTCGATGGTAATTTCATTGAAGAAATTTGTTGCCATAATTGCGTCACCAGATTAGAGCTGCAGTAAGGTAAGACAATTATATTTCCACTAATATATGCTGAAACTTTTGCACTTTGAGGGATACCAGTCTGTCTTTGTAATGAGAAAGGTAGGCTATCTTCAATTATGAAACCAGTTTTTGCCCAAAGAGATGACCAAAAAAATAAGTCTTTATTTTCTAGGGGATTACACCGAATCAAAGGAAGAAGAGTTTTCCTGAGTTTTAATATATTCCTCCAATTCCAGCAGCAAAGACTTGGGATGTCCATAGACCAAAAATCCTTTCCTTTAATTAGGTTTTTCTTAATCCACTCTGTCCAGAGATCACCATTATCCGATAATATTTTATCAAATTGAATAGAAACCGCACCAATATTCTAGAGTTTTAAATTGGTAATACCAAGACCTCCTTTATCTTTTGGAAGTTGAATCTTTTTATAAGAAATTGGAATGCATTTTTTTGAAAAAGGGTATCCATGCCAAAAGAATCTATTCAAAGCACTATTAACCATAGAGATGAGTTTATTAGGAAGAATATAGTGTCTCATCCAATAGTTTGCCATAGCACTAGCTATACTTTGAACTATTACTAATCTTCCTGCTTGAGTTAGTTGTGTGTTAGGCCACAAAGAAAGTTTAGCAGTAATTTTCTCATATAAAGGAAGACAATCATTTTTAGTAAGTCTAGCAGTGATAAGAGGTAAGCCCAAATAATAGCATTATGCTTCATTTCCTTCAATCCAGATTGATCTATGATTTGAGCCTTCAAATTATCATTTAACCCTGCTAATAAAATATTTGATTTGTTGAAATTTATTTTTAAACCAGTAATTTCATGTAATACCTTCAGTACCTCCAAAATAGAAGTAATATTCGCTGAAGTTGGTTTAGTAAAGATAACTAAATCATCAGCAAAAAGAAGATGAGTTATGAGAGGATTACTGCACTTTGGATGTAGTTGAAATTTCTTAAGTTTCACTTTGCTCAAGAAAAAGAGAGTTTAATATTTCCATCACTATTATGAATAACAGAGCAGAAATAGGATCACCTTGACGTACACCTTGGGTGCCTTTGAAAAAACCTCTTGCACTTCCATTTCTAATAATTGAATAGTGGGATGTAGAGATACATGTATAAATCCACGCTATAATTGGCGTCGGGAAATTCATTCTAGAGAGAATTGCAGCAATAGAATTCGAAGAAACTGAATCAAAAGCTTTTTGTATATCAAGCTTCAAAATACATCTAGGAGAGATATTTGAAATTCCATATCCTCTTAAAATTTCCTGAGTTAGTAAGATGTTATCACTGATATTTCTATGCGGCAAAAAAGTAACTTGATTTCTGGAAATAATAGATGGCTGCACATTTTGCAATCTTTTTGCAATAACCTTTGCTATGATTTTGTATAAGACATTGCAACATGATATTGGTCTGTAGTCAGCAACATTACTTGGATTATTACACTTTGGCAGCAGAACTATGTTTATGGAATTTACACTAACTGGTAATTTATTATGAGAGAAGAAATATAGGACATCTTTGATAACATCCACTTTAATAATTTTCCATGAATTTTGAAAAAATAATGCATTATATCCATCAGGGCCAGCACTACTATCCGATTTAAGAGAGAAAATTGCCTTTTCAATCTCGACTGATAATATTTCTTATATCATTTCATTAGCCTGTTGATCAACTAAGCTTGGAGTTTGCAAAAAAAAAAACAGAGGTAGGAGATTTGGAATTAAAGGCTTGGAATTTGCTAGAATAGATGAAAAATAATCCATGAAAGCTTTAGTAATAGAATCTTCATTCTCCTGCAATGCTCCATTCATATCTTTAATGGACAAAATCCTCTCTTTAGCCTCTTGATTTTAATAGAATCATGAAAAAAAATTGTATTCCTATCTCCAAACTTTACATAAGATTCATGCAATATTTCTTTCCT
Organism: Allium cepa; assembly: GCA_030765085.1. NCBI lineage: Eukaryota > Viridiplantae > Streptophyta > Magnoliopsida > Asparagales > Amaryllidaceae > Allium > Allium cepa. The sequence continues at coordinate 346,606,809 of CM060938.1, forward strand.
CATTAATGCTTTAATTTCTAGTGCCTCAAACAAAGCTTTTGAAAGTTCAGATTCTTTGCAGGCTAATCTTCCATTCAAAGGATTTATTTGCAATTGATTTTAAATTTTAATAAGCTGATTCCTTATTCCATTAGAGATTTTTGAGCCATCACCAAACTTTTCTTTTGCCCACAATTTGAGTTTATATTTCAACCTTTGAAGCTTTGTTTTGAGAATATACATAGGATTCCCAAATATAACCTCCTGCCATACCTGCAATACACAGCTATGAAAATCTTTACGATTAGTCCATGATTTAAAAAATTTGAAAGATGGATTATTATTTTTAATATTAACTCCCCATGTTAATATAATTGGTGACTGATCAGAGATAGATGGGCTTGGAAATTTGCATAAGAGATTTGGCCAAAGATTAAAAGAATGGATATTATGAAATGCATGATCAAGTTTACAAAAGGTTCTAGGACCATTTTTGGATTTGTTATTCCAAGTAAAATCAGCTCCAATATAATTTATATGGGAGAGAGATGAGTTATTTAATGCTTGTTTCAAAGGAGATATTTCTTTTAGGGATAAAGGATTTCCACTAGATTTTTGATCAGATGCAAACATGCAATTGAAATCACCAATGACTATCCAAGGGATATTTTGCCGAGCAAGAGAGGAAAGATTTGATAAGAAAGAAAGTCTTTTATCTAAATTGTTTTGAGCATAAACAAAAGAAAGCAGAAAATTAGTATTAGAGGGTAAAGATAAAGCACTGAAATGAATGATTTGATCATCCTCCATTATCTTTGTCATCTTGAAAAAATGAGAGTTCCATAGAACCAAAATTCTTCCAAATGGTGCATTATTCAGATTTTCTTCAAAGGACCAATCTGGAGCAATATTTTTACAAGCTAGAACAGTCTTTTCTCTATTTAACTTTGTTTCACTAATGGCTAAAAGATGGATTTTTTGATCTTTAATCAACTTCTTTACTTCAGCTTGTTTAGATAGTAAGTGCCCTCCTCTTATATTCCAACAAGCTATGTTGTTTATCATCATCATAAAGGTTTTGGAGATATAATAATTGAAGGATTCTTCCTTGTATGTCTTTTTCCACCTGAAAGAGATGAAACTTCCTTGCAAGATATATTAGAATTTGTGGGCTGAATTTCATCAATACTGTAGTTTTTTTCCATTGTTAAGGTCATCAGTTGTTTCATTAAATGAGACACTCTTTTTACCCCTTTTACCTTTTTTGTTATTTGATATATCTTGTTCCACTGTTTTCTCATTTGAAGTACAGGGTGAAGGTAAAATCAGACGTTCAGGAGGTATAATATTGATGTATGGAGAGTTTTGCTTCGAGACAACATTTTTCTTGGTTTCCTCAGCAATTTCCTGCTCTAATAAAGTAGGGGATTTTATTTGTTGTTCAGAGATTGACGTTTCCTTACAATTTTGATATTTCAATTTATCTGAATTTTCTACAGAAATTTTATTATGAACCATTCTGTTAGTAGTAGGAACTTTTCCATCAGAGAAACTATCAATCATATTATCTTCCTCCAATCCATGATTGTTAATTGACTTTAAACTATCTTGAATATTTCTAGAATGTGAAATTGATGTCTCACTTTCTTTTGTAAGAAAATTATTGTTAGGTTCCTCATTTAAACCAGACAGAATCATAAAAGAATTTGAAGTTGATATATTCTCCATTAAACCTAAGTCATCCAAAATGTTTTGTTCAGTATTCGAATCTGAAGCATTTTTATTAATACGATTCTCTTTTTCCTCTTGAATAATTTGGATGTTATCACCATTCCTCTGCCTAGAAACAGTTAAAAAATTATCTGATTCTTTATTCCACTTATTATCATCCTTTTTAATTTTTTGATCTTTCCCTTTTCTCCTCCAAACTTTCATAGTCTTCAGATTTAACTTTCCATAATTTTGCATCTTCAAACCTTTCTCATTCAATAAATTTTGCTCATTATTTTCTCTGCAATCAAAAGTTCTAGGAACACTAACATGATGAATATCATATCTTTTAGTCTTACAATATCCTGAACATTCTTTAGTATCATGTCCAAATACCTTGCAACAACAATAGATTTTAGGCTTCCAATCCTAAATAACTTTTACATGAGGGCAACTATCACCTAAATCATCAATAACAATGTACTCAGGAAGCTCTTGATCAGGAGATATTTCAATCAAAGCCTTGGCATATTTAAATCTAGTCAATTTTTCAGTACTTTCATCAAGGAAGATCAATTTACCAATATGACATGACAACCAATTAATTCCAATCAGTGTCCAAGCAATCAAGGGAATTTTATAAAAATGCACCCAAATAGGAACCTTCTTAATCTGTTCTTGAACATAGCCATACGATGGATTCCAAATTGTTATAATGAAATTTTTTCCTTTGATAAAGATCGGATTAGATTGTAAGATCTTCATTCTATCCATATCATTTGAAAATTTGAAATAAAAATTTTCATTATCAGATTTAATGTCCACTTCACCTTTCAATCTCCAAACGCCTCCCAAGTGCTTTGTTACAGTCAAATAGGAAAGAGAACCATCCAAGAAAAATCCAAATAAGTGATCACTCCAGCATTTCAATCCTTCTCTTTTCACTTCTTCCGTAAAGGCTTCGGTAATCCATCTCTCTTAATTTTAAAATGTCTCGGTGCAAAAACACCAGAATTTCTTGGCTTTTTCTTAAAAAGCGAAGACCACTTACTATCAATTTCCAAGGATTTAGATGAATTGAAGATCTTCTCAGAATACTCATTATCCGATAGAGGAGGAAAATTTTTATCAGAAAGTAGATTTTCTTGATTCTTAGAGATCAAACAAGATTTCATATCAGACAAGGATAATGGAGGAATCGAATGAGTAGAAGAAAAAGATGAAGAAAAAGATAGAGAAGAGGTAGAGAGAGAAGAAATGGATGGAGGAGGGGAGGAGGGGGAGGAGGGGGAGGAGGAGGGTTCACTGGAAAAGGAGGATACAGAGATGAGGGGAAAGGAGGAGTGAACAAAGACGAGGGTGAAGAAGGAATAAGGAAAGAAGGAGGAGGAAGGGACAGAAAGGGGGGAGTAGAAGGAGGAGGAGGAGAGGCCTCCATTTCTGCCATTTCAAAAAATCAGGAACGCCATTCTAACTTCGACTTTTTTTATAGATCTTTTCATTAATGAGATTGCATAATAACCAATCTTCCTAGTGTTTTTATGATTCGTATTTCTAGAATCACTTCGTCTTACCCTATCTCTTTCATGTCAAAACATAAAGATAGAAAACTTTTTATTTCTTCAATACTCGAGGTATCAGTACTAAATTTCAATATACCATCAACATAAAGGCATAAAATTACTCCTGTACCAGCATGGAATTGCTATAAACGTATTTTTTTAATTGATGGATTCTGAAACCATTCAATACCATGGTATTACCAAATGTATCGTGCCATTGTTTTAGTGTTTGTTTAAAATCGTACAGTGACTTAATAAGCTTGCATACTTCACGTTCTTGTTCAGGCACCAAAAAACCTTCTGGTTTTATCATATGTATTTCTTCATCAAGTTCTCTATTTAATAATGTAGTATTGACATCCATTTGATGAATTTCAAGTTTATAGATAGATGCTAATGTACTTAATGTCCTGATTGTTAGATTCTCGCTACAAGTGCATATATCAAAATAATCGATTCCTTCTTTTTAAGTATATAATTTAGCAGCTAATCTGGCCTTATTTTTATTATGTCATATACCCTTAAATTTTTCTTAAATATCCACTTACATCCTATTGGTTTAGAACCAGGAGGTAAGTTAACTAGTTTTTAAGTTTAATTTCCCATAATAGAATCTGTTTCATCGTTTATTGCTTCTTCCCAGAAGGATGAATCCTAGGACTTTAATGCCTCACTATGTGTTAAAGGATCGTAATTTACACTTTTTAAAAGCATGTCTTGATGTTTAATAATATTTTTTTGATCCTTCTACCAAATGAATGAAAAAATAAGGTATGAATGATTTTTTAGTCCATGTTTTTTTACTTCTTTGAAGAGATTCATCAATTTCATCAATATTTGTCCGTGTTTCCTCAATTTCACTAATAAGATCATTAATCTCCACCATTTCGCAAATAGGTATATAAACCTCCACCTTTCATCAATGGATGGATTAGATGGAATTATTGTGAATCTATTTTCGTAAAGCACTACATCTCATGATTCTATTATTGTGTTTACCTTAACTGAATTACTAGGTTCTACTACCGGATACGTATAATCCTTACTATGTTGAGCGTATCCTAAGAACATACACTCAATACCCTTTTGTCCTAATTTCCTAATTTTCGATTCAAGTAATCAGACTATTGTCCTATAACCTTGGACTTTAAGATAGCTTAGATTAGGCTTTTTTTATTCCAAAGTCATACGGAGTGAATTTGGTTTTCTTATAAGGTATTCTATTTAATACATAACATGAAGTCAATAACATTTCAGCCTAGAAACTAGTATTAAAACCAGGTTACACAATATATCATTAAGCACTTCAATGGGTCCTATTTTTCCATTATACTACTCCATTTTGTTGTAGTGTGTATGCTATAGATGTTTCATGTATTGTTCATATAGATTCACAATATGTAGGGAAATTATAATCACCTCCTCCATCAGATCTAAGGGTCGTAATTTAGAATCACATTGGTTTCCTACTTTAGTTTTATAAGTCAAAAATGATTATAATACTTCCTTTTTAGCTTGCATTAGGTAAACATCAGAATACTTTGAATGATCATCAGTAAAAGTGAAAAAATACTTCTTTCCTCCAAATATCACCATGAATTAGCTGTAACAAATTAGTAGTACAAACAGATTTAAAGGAAATGGTTTTTCGGTCATCTTTGTTAAAGAACATACCCTACAAATTATTATCATACTTAGAGATCACGTTTATAAATCATATCATTTATAAGTCTAGTATTAATATGTCTTAATCTACTATGCCATAAAGAAAAAGAGTCAACAATACAAGTAGAAGTAATAATACATATTTGATATTATTTAATCACATTGGTTAATATATATATTTACTGACATTCAATTTGAACATTCCATCACAAATATACCCTAAACACACTGCCTTTGGTTAACACATATTTATCTGACTCAAAAGCTTGTTTGAAACCAAAATTGTTTAAAAAACTACCATAAACAAGGTTCTTTCTAACTTCATATACATAATATACATTATTCAATGTCAAAATCTTCCCGAACATGAACTCCAAGTCTATTGTCTTCTTCTGCTTAAATTCTTCTTTGGCCGAGTTTTCTATATAGAGATATCTTTAATTCTCAAATAGTTCAAGTTTCTTGAATTGACTCTTATCGTCGCATATATGTTTAGTAGCACCACAGTCGATCCACCACAAATCCTCTCTTTCAATCGTATTGATTTACGAGACTACGATCACAAAACACCCTTTAGCGATTATTATCTCGTTTTAAGGAAACAAAAATCTCTTCTAAAGCGACCTAGTTTTTTTTCTTCACAATTTTAACAACCATTTGCTTTCTTGACCTTCTTTGCAGTTGTTATTATTATAAAACTTCCTCTCCTAATTAAACGAGAGCTCAGAGGAATTATTTCCCTCATTTTCCTCCACCATGCAGACCTTTGATAAATAAACTATTGGATCATTACTTTCTTTCTGCCTTAGTTGTTCTTCAATTAAAAATACTATGCTAGGTTGTCCAGACTTATTTCCTCATTCTTTTGTTTTGGTATTTTCTTGTGATCTTTCCAGGAAGATGGAAGTTTATCTATTATGATTGAGGCGCTCGCTTCATCCATTATCAAATTATGCTAGTTGAATTTGTTCAGATGCACATAATATCATTGAATTACTTTACTACTAGCCTATCACTAGTCATTTTGTTATTCCAAAATTTTGTAGCTAAAAATTTCTTACTTGTTGCCATCCTCTTTTAGGTGCTTAGCCTTAACTACATCCCAAACATCGTTTGCAATCGATTCTTTGTAGTATATTTCAAACAATGTCATTGCATTACATAAGTGCCCTTACATATGTAGCCATCCTATTCCCATTTTATTCATGCTCTTGCATCTAGAACTGTTTCATTCTTTGCCTCTTCTTTTCTTGTCGTGTTCAATAGATATACATCTTCCAATCCCTCCAATAAAAAGTGTATTTTCCTTTTCCAATGATTGAAATTCATGCATCAAGTCTTTCTAATTCGGCAAAATCAAAAGCAAACTCCTTCAAACCATGTGGTGCCAATATTCATATAACATCTCAAGATTGTTGGCGTGATCCATAGACTCTAGTGAAATTGCATAATTAAATATGTGGATATCACTTCAATTGATTCCCTCTATCAATTGATTCCCTCTAATGTAGTTGCACTACTAAAATTTATTTACATTGTCATACGAATGACTATAATGATAAGAGTTTCGAGCTTGTCATCCACAGTATCACAAACCCGAAGTAATAATTTATGAAAAATGAAAAGCAGAGAATAAAATCTAACAGAAAGAAGAAAATAGCAAGAATTTCTAAATGAACTTTCTAATTAGTGCAACCTTTGTATAGGGACCAAAGTTAATGTATATTTTCCTAAAAAGTTATATGTTCGCCAAAGGAAGAGTTCGTTCATAAAAATTTGACTGTAGGCCTAACGATCAAATTTCTTACCATTAGTTTCCTACCATTTTTTATTTTTTTGATTAAATTTCCTCTTCTCTTTCTCTATTCTTCCCCAAAACAAAATAACTCGCACAAATTTTGTTAAAATATACACCAACAAGTTTTTGGTTTTTCTTTTTCCAATTAAGAGAGAAGTGGAACCAAAAACAAAAATAAAAAAGCGAATTAAGTCCATGTAAATAAATCCGATTCTACTATACAGAATGAACATGAAGGTACAAACAAAATAATGATTAATAGCTTATAAAATTACCTCAAGTCTTTGGTGAACTCATCTCCTTTAAAGATCCTTGATTTGGCAATTCCAAAGCCTCTTCTCCATATATAGATAACGTAGAAAATAAATGAATGAGTAATCAAGTACGGGGACCAAACCTTAAATTTCTTCCATCAAGCTCTCACGGTCATGTCGACTAAACTTTCCAAAATTAGTTACTTAAAATGAAAGGAAACAATATTAATGATCATGCTTCCCACTACTACCATGGGTGGTTGTCGAAAATGTGCAATGAAGGTGGGCCGTTAATGTTTTCAAAATGAAAAGACACAATAGTCTCCCACATGTTCCAGGCTTCAAATGTATTTTCTCAAATCCCATCAAATTTTAAGTAATAAATATATGAATCATGATGATATGTCCTTTTAAAATAAGCATTATCTTCCATGTATTGCCATGTATTTATTTCTCAAATATTAGAATTTACGTGGCAACAATTTCTTAATGGGTAAACCCTATGTTTATTTTGGTTCTACAAAGATGATTATTCCTAAAATTAAAATGCACATCAATATGAGAAACAACTTCACAAAATTTAAGAGTTTCATAAATTGAAAACCATATAATGAAAGCAAATCCAATATTCATTACCTAATCCCTGAATTTAGATAGTGGCATGCCTTTAGTCAAAAAATGGGTGATCATTGGCTCAACGCTGATGTTTCATAAAACAATCACGAAACCCGGAGATCAAGCATATATGATAATATAAAGTAGCGATGAAGTGAAAGCAGAAGATGGAATCAATAGAATGATAAAAGTATGAATATACCATTTACTAAAAATCGATCGGGTACAATCCCTATCACCAATTATGGATCTTACCATATCGATATTATAGTTCAACCCAATAGAAAATGATCGAGATGCCAAAATCTATAAGTCAATACACATGAAACATTGGAAACATCAATATATTGAAGAGTGAAGCCTACCATATTGATTGCATGCCAAAACGATCCCATATAATGATTGGTATCGATCGCTATTGTGAATGATGTAGGGCCCACGATCGATACCATGACTTCTTCTAGATCTGGAGACTCCATTGCCGAAATTTCAGGTAGATATTTTATCGTCATCCCTTATAAATATAGACTTGATTGTTCATTTTTGGAATCTTTGGACGTCGCTTGTTACTTTGCATTTTTTGTGACTAAGGGCTTTACTCCGATCCATCTTCTATAGTCGGCAATCTAAGTGTTTAGTAAATTTATTTCTCCAATGTGGACGTAGGCTTTCAATACTGAACCGCTATAAATCATTGTCTTATTGTTATCGCTTATATTCTACTATTTAATTTCTTGTTTCCACTATTTTTATTAGATTTTCTTTATTTATTTCTCTACAGAATATCTACTGGATGTTTGCACCAATTTTTGGCAAATATTTTGGTGCTTCCACTGAAAACGGAAAATTGTCAACTCCATTTGGATCCCTTTACTGCTATTGGATTGCATAAACCCCAGGAAGGGATCCATAATTATCTTCAAGTAGTTTATTTATTCTTTTCAGATTTGAAAAAGTTTAAGAAACACTATCAACAATGGTTAGGAACACTATACCTACTGCTCAAAATTCATAGGGAAACGAGAGCGCCAACATCAAGCAAGGAGGCCAGAGCAATCTACCAGTAGATATTAATGCTACCAATACAGTTGATGTGCAGAATTTAGCTGATTCCCTCACAAGAGCTAATTTCTAGAATCTGATAAGAGAGTTCATTGATAGCCGTCGACAGTTGAACCGACATATTCAAGCCCATATCGATCTAATGAATCAACTCAGGGATCAACAATGCAGGAAAACTATAAGGGTGCTAAATCCATATTCTACACCGAAGAGCTCAACTTTATCATATGACTATCACAAACATAGACATAGCAGAACCGACGGATGCCACATTGAAACATCGGTCTCCCATCATCCAACCGAACCAGACAGACCGACAACAATTGGTACTGATCCACCAGGAAAGATTAGTGCTGATCCAACTTTTGGAGGGGGTTACGGCAGATGATGTGAAGAGTGCACATTGGTGATACGACTGTTGATCACTACTACAAAACAGACCATTTGCATCGGTTGTTTACCCCCCTTTTGCATCAGTTCAACAACCGATGCATATGCAACCGATGCAACAGGCTTAACACTTTTGCATCAGTTCTGAAACTGATGCAAAAAGGTCCTTTTTGCATCGGTTGTTACTAACAACTGATGCAAAATATCATGGTTGGTTGCTTGGACACAGCCCCTATGTTGCATCGGTTGTAATGAAAACCGATGCAACAAAGGAACTTGTTGCATAGGTTGTTGTTGAAAACCGATGCAAACTAATCCCTCTATTGCATCGGTTTTTTATAACAACCGATGCAACTAATCCCTCTATTGCATCAGCTATTTATACCTGATGCAAAAAAGTCATTCTCAGAAACCATTATTACAGTACTCAAATAGACTATATATATATATTATTGATTATAACAAACAATTATTGCATGCAATATTACAATCATTCAAAATTAAATTTGATGGAAAATACATAATCAGATTTAATAATTCTACAAAAGAATGAAAAACATAATAAATTCCATGGTACATAATCAAACAGTCAGTAGTAAAAAATAAATGCAGCGTGTTATATATAGACACACAAAAATACATATATACAGAGAAGAGAATGTATCGTTGATAGTGGATAAATTAAGCAGAAGATGGTCTTCAAATGCTACTGATATTGTTGCACTTCATTGTTACTGATACAACTGACACTGTTGCACATTTCAACATCAACTACTGCAGTCAAAATTTGCCGCTACATCAGTGATAAATAGTATAAAAACTAATATTATATCCATGTGTAGTAAATTCATACAACCGTTTCCTTTGAACTTTGAAAAAACTACACCAAAACCCAATTCCTACTGCATGTTTAGCTGTACATAACTTTCTTCTCTGAACCAAAAACAATAAAATTGAATAACTTTGTTGACTAAATCCTAATCATGATCCATACTTTATAAAGTTGATTGTATCCACGTTTAAGTTCGTAACTCATTCCTATATAACCAATGATTAAGTTGGAATCACAAGGATCAAATAGTGCAAAACTGAACAAAAAAAGGTATTCTATTACTGGGTGATATTTTTTACTCTGAAAATAGTGCAAATAGAACAACTTCATATTTCTATAAAAAAAATAAAAACGTTACAAAATTCGCACTAACGTAAACACGAAATAAATGTATGAATTCTCCACAATTATATTACATGTATTATCTACTGTTTACAGATAACTTATTAAAACTTAAAAGCAATGTACAATATATATTTTAATATCATTGATTGATTAAGCTTGGTAGTTAGTAGCATGTCTATTCAATATTCAGCATCAAGCTAACCTGTTTCGCATATCATTTGTTTAAAACCATATTACGTAATTATATTTCAATATGCATATTATTGCAAGCTGTTAGAAAATAATTAGCAGGTGCCAGTACTGAGAACGGAACAAAAACTAGTGCCAATGCTCCCTACCACTCTACTTCCTTTTATCTTTTCTTCATACTTTAATTGTTGATATTAGCATATGACTGATCTATAAATATCTCTCATTTGCACTATCTATTATATCATTCCACCTTCTCAAAAATTTCAAGTATAGCAACAAAAAATAACTACAATACCTACCATACCGAAGGCTTATAATTGTGATCCCGAGCTTCTCCCCTTCCTTGCAGCTCTAGAATGTTCCAAGTTTCGTCTAAAATTACGTCGTGCGTCTATTCCACTACTGTAACTCTGACTGTCTGCAGCAGCTTCTGTCTATAGCCACGCAGCCCCTCGACTCAGCTTGATTCACACTGTTACTGTGAATCTTCTTCCATCTCGGCAATTTCTCTTTAGCCCTTCAGTAAGACTGATCTTGTACACTGGAAATCGGCCTGTTACTGAGGATCTGTTACTGCAGTTACTCAATCTGCTATAACTTAGCTTGCTCTATTAAATTTAGCACTAATTCAGCAAGACTCGGATTGATTCAACAGCAATACAACATTGAAACTCAGACTGTTCTCCACTATCTTTGAATTGCAACCCAGCGATATAGTTGCTTTACTGAATTCTGCAACCAGCCTTCGCCTGTCACTTTTTAAACTGCTACCCTTCGCTTTGTAAACATTAAGTTGCAGCCAGAACAGGTTTTGTTAATTCAGTATCCACTTCAGCTAGTATTCGCCCATCAACTCCCCAACCAAAATCAGATTCACTAGTGCTCACTCATCGATTTTGCAGCAAGTTCAACCTCTTCCACTGATTAAACCTGACTGCCAATATCACCTTACAATGCTTTTCAGCCTTTCAACCGTCTAATTGACTTCATTTGTTAAGCCTACTCAATCCCTTTGTAGTTTGATCATTCAGTTTGAACAAAAAATTAACAGCAGAATTACATAAAATATTATAATGAAAAAATAAAATTACCTTGAAACTAAAAAAAAATGGTGAAAGTTTGGGAGAACTAAATGAGGGCAGGTGTATATGCAATCAAAAAAATTGACACCGAAGCATTAACAAGGTCATATATGATATAATATGCAAAAAAATTCAGTGGAACTTTAAACCATGAGTATACAGTAGGAAAAAAAAGATTATGATCACATTAGTTTAAGCAAGGTTAATTAAATTAGTGATTATGATCACACTTGTAGGCAAAGTTTGAGCATGGCCGGTAAATTGGTGATTCGATCAGCTTACTACAATTTGAAAAATGTATCTTAGTAAAATGTAATAGTTAAACATATCTGCAATTAAATCCAGGAACCCAACTGACACTATCAATCAGTATAATTTTTTATTTCTATCAAAAGTTATTAGTTGATTGTTTAGTGAAAAAATATCTCAATAATTCAAGTCAACTACTTTAGTTTCACAAATAGTGAAATAATATTGAACGTAGCAATCATGAAAAGTACTAATATAAAATACTGGAATTTCAGATAGAGCACAGAATAGAACTGAAAAGGTCATTAGTGCATAAATAATTTAAACATGAAAGAATCACCTTTTTCCTCTTCCTTTATCCACGCTTGGGACCGGCAACGTGAAGACATTGGCGGAGTTAAAAAGGGGTTAAATTTTTAGATGCATCAAATACATAAATATAGTACTAGTGTTCTAAAACTCCGAAGATTATTAAAAAAAGGTATTAAAAGGAGTAAACAGTGTCAAACTAAAATACAGAACTTCTGAAGTAGGATATGCAGAAGCAAAATTTTCACCTTCCACGACTGCATGTGTATGTGCCTTCACAAACTCTTCTTACAAATGCATCATAATCATCCGTAACTTCATCAAGCTTTGATACATCAAACGGTTCACAGTTTATTCCAGTTTTCTCATCATATAACTCTAATTCAAGAAAACATTTAGGTGGTGGTTTTATAAACAATATACTAATTAGATGAATCAGACTCTCTAGAGTAAAATACTTACAAAATGGTTTTGAAATTGGTGAAGATTGACCAATGTAAACCATCTTCAACTTTAACACCACGGTTAATATTTGCTGAGTCACATTTAAATACCGGGACTTGAAGAACGATGTAGTCTAGAGAAAGCGCATTCTTCCTCAAATTGATGCTAATTTCTTCGCTGAACTCGAATCCGTCCTCCATTATCACCAATTCTCCCTCAACTTGATGCAAACCGAAGCCCTAGTTTGAAGTCCCCACCGTCGAAGCCCAGACAAGCAACGCACCCATATAAATGCATATGAAAATGAAGCTATCCGCGAACGAAAGATTTTAAGGCTTCTTTCGTATTTTTATATTGAGCAGATTTTTATATATTGATTTTTGAATTCAAACATTTTTTCTTTTCTCTGGCCGAGTTTAAATAATAGAAAGGGGGAAAAAAATTCTGGCACCGAGATTCTGAGGGAGGAGATTTTTTTTAAAGAAGTGGGTTAGTGAGGAGGATGGAGTACATTTGTGGATAGTAGTAAATTTGGAGCCAATTTTTCATTATTTTCCCACCTAAATTTCATATCTTTGTCATGAACATGTAGTTGCATCGGTTGACTTTAAAACCGATGCGACTAAAACTATTTGCATCGACGTATTTGCATCGGTTGTTGGTGACAACTGATGCAAATTTGATTTTTTATTAGCTATTGCTTTCAATGTACCAATTGCATCAGTTATTAAGATAGAACTGATGCAAATAGTTCTATTTGCATCAGTTTTTACTTCAGCCGATGCAAATGAGGCGAAGCAATATCCACTTTTTGTACTAGTGGATCTAGATGTTGGAGTTCAAGTAAATGTAGATCAATTACCTCTCTATAATGACAACAGTGTGAACATACGCGACACAAGCAAAGAAGGCATGGAACGACCCGTAGTCATCCACCAGGCCATTCACATGAGGTGGAGCACGACTACTGCCTAGCCCGACAATCCAAACATTAGACATTTTGGCGATTGTTAGACAGCTGGTAAGGGAAAGCCAAGGCTTGACCAATGATGATCGGGGATATCTAGAAGCCATACTCCATTCCTAGATAATATTTTACATGCAGAATATCCAAGGAGATTTAGCATGTCGTCAATGCTTGGCTATGAGGGAAAAACCGATCCTAGGCAGTACATCATGGGATACAAATGGCCGATAGACTCCTCATGAGCCATGATGCCACAAAACATAGATGTTTTCCCATCCCTTTTTCTGGCATCAGCAACAATGTGGTTTACGAGATTACCCCTATGGTCGATCTCTAGATTTGAAGATTTAGCAACGAAGATTGTGGAGCAGTTCTATATGCATGCAATTCGCCCCAAAGATATAATGTCCCTATCAAGCGTGTTACAAGCTCCTGGAGAATAGCAGAAAGATTACTTGGAGAGATTTCATAAGGCTGTCATAGTAGTCGGTATTTCGAATAACCATTCAATATTGATGGCGGTATCAAGAGGGGTTGACCTAGAATTTCACTTTGGCGATTAGTTAGTTGGCAAACCACCCACGACTTTGGAATGTTTCTATGCAGAAGAAGTTAGATATTTAAGATAGAGGCTAGATGCTCTAGGAAGAAGAATGTTGTCGGATCGAGTGGTGAGGGAGTGTAAAGTAACATTGCAATGAAGCAATCTGGGGAAAGTTCTAGAAAAGTTCAAGTAAATTTTCCAAATAAAACGAATCAGCAAAAAAGGGCGGTGATGGGAACCTTAAACAAAAGACAGATTCTGGAAGTGGAAAGCCGAGGATTCCAATGTATGATACCTACACATCACTGAATACATCTCTAGATTACATCTATTTGTCTATATGTGATACTATGGAGTATAGAAGCCACCTCCAAAAGAATTGATAAAGAAGCAAAAGCAGATTGAAAAATACTATTGGTTCCTCGGATGCCACAACACAACACGAATGAATGTAGACATCTCTAGGATGATCAAGAAACCGGTTCAGGAAAGAAAACTACAACAGTTTATTAAAGCCCCACAAAATAGTGAGCAAGGGATATCTAACCCCAACCGAGGACAAGCGCCGCACAATGCCGAGGATCCTGTTTGGACTGGTGGAAGATTAGTGATTAATACAATAGTCAGAAGACTGCATCCAGGTGATAAGAGCTGGCATGAGATGGAGCACTATGCCAATGCAATCAAGCATATGAATGTTGAGTGTTGTTCAAGTATAGTAGATGTGCCTTCGGAAAAACAACAACGTATAATGGCAGACGACATTGTATTAAGAAACAGAGATGCAGACACGGTGGAGGCACCGAGGATCGATCTAATGGTCTTTCAGCCATGATCATCCCTACCTTAGAGAGGAGAATCTTAGTTGAATATGGAAGTTTCATAAATATAATTTTAAAAAAGGCTTACGTTAGATGAGGATGGAAGATAGGGACTTGAAATCGTCTAAAGCCCGCATTCATGGCTTTAACAGTATTGCAACCAAAGCCGTCAGTTGCGTCAAATTGCTTGTTGAATTGGGAGAAGGTGACCGCAGGAGATGCGGATGTTGCCATATTTTTTTTTGGATGTTGACTCTCCATAGAATACTCTTCTAGGCCAACCAGCTTTGGCTGAACTCCGGGTAGCTCTTGCCTTATGGTGTTTGACTTTGAAGTTCCCAACTGATAATGGTGTTGGACTCGTGCATGGTAATCAGGTGACTAGATGTGCCTGCTATATGGCTGAATTGGGAGACGGTCATTAAAAGGAGAAAGGTAAAGGTGCGGACAAGTCTCTTTGCATCCAAGCCATTGACAATTGATAACTAGTGCCTGGGCCTTAGCTTGGGTGCCACAATCGAATCTATAAAGATATAGATTCGAGGGATGATGAGAAGGAGCGCAAAGAAACCAATAACCGACCGAGCTAAAGAGTGACATCATGGACAGCCATGCGACCCGTCACAGGTCCTAAAGATCAGATCACAGTTCAGCCCCTCGATAATGAAAGAACTTGCTGTTTTTCCCCGAGCAAATCTTGATATGTTTGCTTAGACTCATTTTGATATATGTGGATCTCGCTTTCCATTATGAGCCACACATTAAACATCGACCGAAGGCATCTCTGTGAAACTGAAAAGGCATGACATGGATCCGGAGAGATCTTCCCTCCATAAAGAGGAGGTGGATATGCTCAAAGTAATGGGTTGGTTTATTTGCAGTGCTCTCTACCCTAAATAGGATTCTAATCCTATACTTATGAGAAAGGTGAATGGAAAGTGGTGGGCATGTGTTGACTATTTGGATTTAAATAGAGCATGCCTGAAAGACAGTTTTTCCCTTCCAAGAATTGACCAGCTAGTGGACTCTACCCCAGGACACGAGCTGTTACCTTTCATGGATGCATACTCTGGATATAATCAAATCTCGAAGCACATTCCCAACCAAGAGCGCACTAATTTTATTACCGACGTTGAATTGTATTACTATGTGGTAATGCCATTTGGATTGAAGAATGCTGGAGCAACTTATCGGTTCCTAATCAACCAAATGTTTAATGATTAGATTGGAGTGACGATGAAGGTATATGTGGATGATATGCTTATGAAGTCATGACAATCAAGCAACCACATTAGAGACTTAGCATAGATGCTCGATATCCCTCGATATTACAAAACGAAGATCAATCCTCTAAAATGTTCTTTTGGCATTGCATTAAGAAAGTTATTGGGTTTCATCATTAATGCTCATGGCAATGAAGATAATCCGGAAAAGATTCAAGCTATTCACAACATCCAGGCACCAAAGATCCTCAAACAAGTACAGAGCCTAAATGGGAAAATTTCTACCCTAAGTCGATTCATTTCCAGAGCCAGCGATAAATGCATCCCTTTCTTCGACTTGATTAGAAGAGGGAAAAGAATCTTTGAATGGATATAGGACTATAAAGACGCATTCCAAGCTTTGATAAACCACATAGAAGGGCCTCCCATTTTGTCAAAGTTGGTGGATCATGAAGAGTTGTATATTTACTTGGCCATATCGGTACATGCTATAGTGCAGCACTGCTTCGCGAGGAGAATCGAATCAAGAGACCGGTCTATTATGTTTGCAAGCGATTGGCAAGAGCTGAAAGGAACTATCTAAAGATAGAGAAATTGGTGTACTACTTATTGATTGCGTCATGAAAGAACCGCCCCTATTTTCATGTTCATCTCATCAATGTCTACACCAGTTAGTCATTAAGACAGGTCTTGCAGCAACCTGAAACATTTGGAAGGTTACTAAAGTGGAACATCGAACTAAGTCAATTCGACATCACTTATATCCCTCAGAGAGCTATCCATGGATAGGAACTGGCAGACTTTATAGCAGAATTCAGTGCACAAGATGACCTCTCAAAGAGCGGTAGAGTCCCTACTACTCAATGGAAAATGTATACGAATGGAGCATCCAATGATCGCTTTTATGGAGGCGAAATCGTGCTAGTAACTTCAGAAGATCGATCAATTTGCTATGCTTCGAAGCTTGACTTCCTTGCAACGAACAACAGAGCTGAGCATGAAGCTTTGATTATTGGACTCAAACATACTAGAGAACTGAGGATAAAATCTCTTGAATTCTTTTGTGATTCCCAATTGTTGGTATACCAAGTCAGAGGAGATTACCAAGCTAAAGGAGAACGATTCGCTACGTACCTTATCCAATTTCAAGAGCTATTGACTGACTTTGAGTGTTATGACATCACGCACATTCCCCTGAATCAAAATAAAGAGGTCAACTCATTGGCAAAGTTTGCTAGCATGGGGATGAATAACAATTAGGCTTGGTTCCAGTCAAAGTACTAGACTCTCTGAGCATAAACCAGATGTAAATCGATTGGATACTAGAGATGGAGCTTGAGAAGGTGTATTGGATGACTCTGATTTAAGATTATTAGCTATAGGGAGTCCTTCTAGAATGGAGGAATAAAAGATGACAAATCCTCCACAAAGCTTCAGAATATATCATTCAAGAAGGAGTCATGTACATAAAGAGTTTTTTTTGTTCCCCTACTCCGGTGTATCATTTATGATGAGATAAAATGGGTCATAAAGGAAGTTCATGAAGGAGAATGTGGCGATCACATTGGGGGGCAAACCTTAGCAACTCCGTTATGGGTATTATTGGCGAACTGTCAACTAAGATGCTACTGATTACACTAAGCCATGGTACAAGTGCCAAATGTATGCAAAAGTTTCGAGAGCTCCGCCGATGGAAATTACAAAAATGGCCAGTCCATGGCCGTTTACCACATATGGCATAGATATTATCGGTTCCTTACCGATCTCAAAAGATGATGAAAAGTACATCATCATAGCAGTCGATTACTTCACCGAATAGGCCGAAGCGGAACCTTTAACCACGATCACAACAAAGAAAGTAATCAACTTCATTGTCTGTAACAACATCCATCGTTTTGGACTTTCATGGACCATTGTAACTGATAATGGAACTTAACTCGACAATGTTGAATTTAAAAATTTCTGCCATTGGTATCATATTGAATAGAGATTTGCGGCAGTTGCTCACCCTCAAGAAAATGGAGAAATGGAAGATATAAACAAAATCATAAAGTCCATTATGAAGAAACGTTTGGAAAAGGCTAGAGGCAAGTGGGTGGATGAACTCCCAATAGTATTATGGGCTTACAGGACCACCCCCAAGTTCGCGACTACCAAACTCCATTCGCTCTTACTTATGGTTTCGAAGCTATCATTGCCATTGAACTCGAAGTCTCTTCTCATCGAGTGACCTACTATGACCCCAAAACGAATAGAGATCTCCATGTAGAATATCTAGACTTGGTAGATGAGAAACACGAAGAAGTTGATTTGAGGGCAGCTGTACATCGGTATCGAGTCACCTGATGCTATAACACTAAAATCTGACCTAGGACCTTTGAAATCGGCGATCTCATCTTGAAACTGGATTTTCTGTCCTGTCACACATGAACCCTACTTGCGAAGGACATACATCATTGAACAAAGCCTTGGAGAAGGAACATTCAAGCTAGCGACTGTTGATGGCGTCACACTCCCAAGGGCGTAGAATAAAAAGCATTTGCGATGCTATTTCACTTAGTTTATTCTTTTTTTCATTTGTTTGAATTTAATTTCTAAATTTGCTTTAGCATTTGATTTTCTCGATATGTAATAAGGCAAATTATGCCATTTCTTTCCACTTAGCAAATAAAGGTTTAATATTTCCTTCATATATGTGATTACTGTACCACTGCATGTTTGTTGCCTGACTAACTAATATCAGCATGTCCGAGTAGGTTCTCAGAGTTTGGAGCCAGCCAGTTACACAAATTCATGACTAAACTAAAACAAAATGAATGTAGTTTGACCGTTAATTCGATGATTTTTGCTCTTAACCCATTAGATGGAGTGCCTAATGAGAAACGAATGCGGCTTGACCATCCAATAATCAAATTAATCCCACCAAGCGATGGCATAGACATGAATCAAAAGCGATCATGACATGACCGATTGCTCGCTAAGACAAACTTAGACTGGAGGCAAATCATACAATTAATAAAATTATGGTTAGACTATTTTTCAAAATTACTCAAAGTCCCCAGAGTGTAGACTAGAGTATAAAAATGAATTAGGTACGATCCCATCACCCACCAACTAAATCTTATCCTCAAAGTGCGGATATGAATATAAATAAATGGATGATTGTATTTTGACCACTCATTGTTCGGTAAACTCCAACTTGAAACCGACAGGAGGAGTATAAACTCGCTAAGGATGGAGTTCAACCATCCATTATCCGACCTCGCTAACCAGAGACTGGGTCAGAAGTATAATCACTCAAACTACTAAATCTGACCGTGTAACACAAGGATTCGAGCCTAATGTTTGGTACAACTTGAGGCCATGACCACATGGAAGTCTTGTGTAAAAATTAATGGATTACCATTTGAATCAATAAGAAATGGGTTACAAGTGCAATGAATGGAAAATGTAATGGCTCAACTACTTAAGTAAATTCACACAAGAGTTCTACAAAAGTAAAAGAACTTTATTTACGTAAGCTTGGAAAGTCAGGTACAATTATTCACAGTAAAAGAATCAAAAAAGGGGATCGATTCCACACAAATTCGGCCAACAAAACCCAAAAAACATAGGAGCATGAGTGCACGTGATGAATCACTTCCTCCTTGACTTCCTTTTCTTCTTCTTGGAATCAGAAGAGATCTGACTCCAACTTTCTCCACTCCTCTTCTCCGCTCTCTTCCTTCTTTCTTGGCCTTTAACCGGAGTATACTGGTTGACCCAGCAGGTGCATCTTGAGAAGGTTTTGGCTGAGAAGTAAAGGCATCCATAGTTTCTCCAGGCAAAACAATGGAGATAGGAGGGGGGAAAATCTCCATTTTCTTCTGCCTGATTTTCGCCTCAAGGGAAATATTCGCTTCAAGTTTCTATGCCATTTCCTACATAGAGGGGCCTGACAAGGATTAAAAAGCTCCAGTAATCACAACATTGTCAACAATAGGAATCTTTTGATGCAGATCGGTTTCTTCCTTCAATAAAGCATCCACCAGATGCTCATTCATCATAAAAGCTTCCTCTTCCAGGACATCTTTAGTTGTTACCGAAGCCGTAACAATATCAGGCTCCATCATTGGCACCTGAAGTCCTAGTTGAGATTCTTGACAAAGAGGTGGAATTGCAGCTAGTGGATCTGAAGCTAAGGAAACATAACTAAAAAGATTAGATATATCGACCAGGGATACTCTATCTTTTTGTAGGACATGTGAGTTTAATGAAATACCATCTCTGGATTGATCCCCCATGCGAGCCGAAGTTCTGCCAGAACCTTCTTCCATAATTGGGGAGAGCCCACTAGACGTAGCAATATACGGCTTCTTCGAATTACCGGGCTCGATAGAACAATCCAGAATGGTGCTGGGAATAGCTTGGGTCATTGGATTCTTGTCATTTGCGCCATTGTATGATATCGATCTAGAACCTTCACTAGCTTCATGTTGGGAGGTTTTGGCATGCTCTTTCTAGAGTATAAGCTGGGTTTCATGTAGAACTTTGGGATCATCACCCAATAGGATTTCACTTTCTGGCCTTCTCAAATCAATTTGTTCAGTACCGAGAGCATCCTTCTCCTCCTGAAGAAGATGCTCCCAAGCACATGCAAGATGGTAAGGATAGTCACTTTGGAGCCATTCCAAGCTTCTGTACTTTAAGACATTAGCATCGTAAAGAATGACAATGGATCTAATTTATCTATAACCTCCTCCCTGACCTTTTCTTTCGCGGCCTCCACTTCTCGTTTAAGAAAGGCATCAATGTCTTTGGCCTTTCTGATTGCCGCATCTCTTTCAAGCCCGACGATAACCAATTCCTTACAGCCATCTTGACTAATTTTTCGTGCCTCCTCTTTATCTTTGGATTCATGCTTAAAATTAATTTTGTTTCAGCTGCGCTTCTTTGGGCCGCATCCCTTTCTAGCACCAGTTTATGATTTCGATGATGTAGCACTTCAACCTCGATCAAGTGCCTGGCCTTCTCATCTTCGAGTGCCTTGATGGCCGTTTCTGTTTTTCTCTCAGCTTTTACATATGAGCTCCTTAAAGGTTCTAACTCATTGGTTAGAGTTTTGATGATCCACTTATCCTGGGCCTTTTAGCATTTCAACTTCTCAATCTCTGCCGCTCTCTCCCAAGATACCTTAGAAATCCTCCCCGCCGCTCTCATCCACTCATTGTACTACTTATGGATATCATTCACACTATCCATAGTCATTTGCTGGACTTTCTTAAAATTAGGAACAAAAAAATCCATCAAGACATATACTTGAAAATCCGACTTAAGTTGGGCCAGGCGAGTAGCGGCATCGGCTTGCTGAACTTCAGTGACAACTTGGGTGTGAATGCTTTCTTTGCCCGACTGTTGCTGGTCAACATCATGACACCGATGGTCACTGGATCGTTGATGAGATGGAATAACGGACTGTTAAGAAACTAAACTGTAAGGGGGACACAAGAGGTGTCAGTAAGAAGAACATCATCGCGACGATCTTTTTTCCTTTTAGAATGTTTAGTGTGAGGAGATCTAGATTTGGACCGATGTTTATCATAGGAAGACTTGTCTCTGTCGCATCTATTCTGGTAATCCTGATCCTGATCCCGACGGTAGAGATAACTAAGGTCATATTCACGACCACTACCTTGGTGATACGTGCCCGACGGAAAGCCAGGATTCTGGCATGATATTTCCGGTAGAGACTAAAATATATGCTTCTTCCTCATCATTGTTTTTGCAAAGAAAGACAAAGAATGAATCAGCTCTAAGTATTGAAGGACTCAAAATAAGTGTAATGCAATATTATGAAGTGTGTGCGAACGTGCATGTCCTTGTGTTACCCCAACGGACCAGTTATTGAAGCTCTATCGACAGGATTAACCTCTATACTAGTGGTAGAAGGGATTCCAACTCTAGCTCTGGAAGGAGATTCTGATCCACCGACGCTTATTAGTAAAAAGAAATGCATCAACGTCATCTAGTATCGAAAAATCAGATAGTGCTTCGAATGTTCCATCCAAGTGTTTTCATGGTTGAGAAGCGGACTGATCCGGAATAACCCGAGGGTTAATGGATCGCTTGGGCTATTTGAAGAGGTAGCTCTTAGGGAACCTGCACATTTTCCTTTTCCCTTTTTCAGGAACGGGGGGCTGTGAGGTTTGTGAAGGTCCGACCATAGCTTTAAAACTAAAATCCGCGTCATTGCCACCAAGATTATCACTCTTAT
This sequence comes from Allium cepa, assembly GCA_030765085.1. Taxonomy (NCBI): domain Eukaryota; kingdom Viridiplantae; phylum Streptophyta; class Magnoliopsida; order Asparagales; family Amaryllidaceae; genus Allium; species Allium cepa. The sequence goes on from CM060938.1 coordinate 346,629,105, forward strand.
CTCTATTATGCCTTTAACGGTAGCTTCCGAAGCCCCCTTAACTGGGGCATGACCAGATCATCTTGATGGCCTTCAACATCATCCACATCCCACCACTCAGCCACTATAACTCCAGCAGTGACCGGTAGCCCAACGCTATGATCCCCTTCCATTAGGCAGTAAGTAATGAGAAATTCATCAGTAAGGAGATTCTAATGTCTTGATATGCTGATGGAAACACTTTTAGTGCCAAGAGCACATCTGTATATTGTTTTCTATCGGGTCGTGAATAAGAGCTTGCACAAACCAAAAAATTACTTAATTCAAGATTTGACTTGATATAAGCACTCAAGAAGGAGTAATACTTAATTTCTTCTAACCATCATAGCGGGCAATGGACATAAAACCACTCGCTTTTGAAAGTGCTCAGCTTGTTCAAAGTATCAGTCAAGATCTGGTACTTGGTTGACTCGAGAAATGTGAACGAATGGCTTCCCTTTCATCGCTTGAAGATGAAAAGAAATCAAATATCTTTAGGAGTTGGAGGACGAAACAAAAACTCCATGAATGCCATACAGGTACGGTTAAGCAAGGCATAGCCGTTTGGATGTAGTTGTGCCAATGCTAACCTCATATGAAGTATCATCTCTCGGATAAATGAATTAAAGGGTGGGACACATCCTACCTAGCACATGCACTTGTTGCATGCAGTGAACCCTTTTAGGGGCATATGAGCACTATCATCCCGAATCAGAACTCACACATCATCAAACAAAATCCCATGTCTGGCACAAATTCTACGAAGAAAAGCTTAATTAGTTTTTGAAGCCATAAAATCCTTTGGGTCTTCCAAAAAATAGCGTCTTCTAGAGTGTCAGGAGCAAGGTCTATCACTTCTGCTGAAAGGACATGAACGACAGGGAAAAGGTCGAGTGATCGATAGGAACTTTTCAGTTGTTCAGCTTGATGTCCAGAGGAGAATTCATCGGAAGCAGTTGCGGAGCTTGGTTCGTTCCTAGTACTATTGCGCTGTGAAATTTGTTCAAAATACATTGCAACTAAAAGCCCCGAGCTTCTCGAACCTATGACTACTAAATTCAGTAGATAATCATCATTCGAAAAACTAGCCAATTTACCCACATGCAAAGGGTATGCTAGTGTAGAGTAGTGCAGTGCCGTGCAGTGCAATGCAATAAAAATAGTTCAGAATTAAAGACTATGATTGTAATGAGACTTCGAGGTTCGATTGGAGTGACCGTCATTGCCGGCCGTCTCAACCGATTCTCTACATCAATGACAAAGGATTTGATCTAACCGTCGAAATCAGTTATTGGCATGTCAAAGTTCGAATTATGCTTTTAGGAGTAGATGAGTTTCAAAATTTTATCCAAGGCATTGGCAAGAAACATGAATATGCAGGAAATTAGCCAAGTTCACTCCACGGTTCGATTGTCATATACATCTAATATGCAGTCCATTTCATATGCAAGTCAGGTATGACCATTCTAGCATTCAAGATCAAAGTACATCACAAAGTTCTAATTAAGATTTAGGGAATTTAAGTATGTTTATTCAAGTTAAAAAAATAACCGACCCAAAATAATCTTACGATTGATTGATCCCAATGTGCATGACTGGTCATTTCTGCACGATCATTTCGCAAACGAATTGTTCTTCAACTGATCGTTCTCCAACTGATCATTGCGATCTATCGAACCTTCGACCCCGGTTCCACACTTCGATTTAATTCAAGACTCCAAAATGCCAATCCAAAGAATGATCGGCCTAGGAATCCAAGAATGATCGGTTGAAAAACGATCTCCCTCCTTCGAACTCAAACAAGCATATTCCATACAATCTCAATACCAATATAAATGGCTCGATCCGATCATCACCATCTTCCCCCTCCACTCCAACTGATTGAATCGTCATGACCTAAATCATATTAACTAGAAGGAGAACCATCATCTCTTCACTAAATTATCACAAGAAAAAGAAGTTTGACCTACCTATGTCGAAAAATTGAAAAAGAGGCGATTTGAATTTGAGTATGAAACAAGATCTATAGGGATGGCAGTGGTGATGGTCGATGTAGCAAGGAGTCAAGTCGACCACGGAGATGGTTGCGAGATTAGTATGGAGTTGGATTGAAAGGTTTAGTGGATCGATGGTTAAGGTGAAGAGGAAGAAGGGCTTTATTTTTTGGTTCGAGTAACAATGGTAGAAAATGAAACGAAGTAAAGAAAATGATCCAAGTATCCAAGTATATATATAAGGGATGCGATACAAACCATCAAAGTTTGCAGTTCAATGGAAGCCCAATCGATAAATGATCGAGTAAGATCGTTTTATGATGGCCTTTTGCCAATCCATTCTTCTTAACCTACATTTCATTCAAATGGCCAAATTAAGAAATAATCGGCATGACTATTCTGTGATGGATGTATCCCAATCCTTCTCTTTACTACGCAGTGAAATTGGTTCGTTCAACATATATATATGGATTATGTACAATCCCAAACTAATGGATTTGGAATGATCCATCATCTTCTTCCTTAGGCTAAATGAAAGAGAGACGGGGTAGAACGATCGGACATGATCCAATCTCAAATGAATTTGACCCGATCTATATTAAAAATGGATCAAGTGCGATCCATTTATCTAATGGATTCATGCCAATCCATCTTTAAAAAAATGCAAATGTTTAAATTGAATTCCACCAAATTAGCAACGACTCATAAGCATACGAATGCATATGGAAACCAATGACAAGAACGTGTACATGAACGTTCATGTGTGCTAAATTTGATTTCTTGAAATCAACAGAAATTGAATTCTCACTTGGAGTTATCAAAGTAAGAACCATATTAGATAGCCGAGGCCTGCTTGCTCAATGGAACTAGGCACAACTATTAACCGATAAATTACAATTCATAATTTATACTATCAGAAATCCGTCAATCATCATGTCAAACTGAAAGAGATACGAATCTTCAAGAAAAGCAATTCATCGAAGGGATGACAATTTTTTAGAAAGCTAAATAGATTCTTTTCCAATGATTATAACTTGTGTCAATCCAAAGCACATCATGTTGAAATAAGACGTACTTTTAGGGGCAAGTGTTATCTAGCTTTTTGGCCCAACAATATTCGAATTGACTAGATAAGTTAGACTCAACTGTCATAGGGACTGACAAGTCAAATTAATGATGATAAAGCCCGAAGATCAGGCACGAATGATACTATGAAGCAGTGACGAAGTGAAAGAAGAAGATGGATACAATAGAACGATAAAAGTATGAAAATATACCATTAATAAAAATGGTTCAGGTATGATCCATATTTACCAATTATGTATCGTACCATATCGATATTATAGCTTAACCTAATGGAAAACAATCAACATCTCAAAATCCACAAGTCAAATAAACATGAACCATCGGAAACATCAATATATTGAAGAGTGGAGCCCACCATATTGATTGCATGCCAAAACGAGCCCATAGAAAGATCAATACCCATCGTTGTTATGAAAGATGTGGGACTTGCAACCAATACCATGACTTCTTCTACTTCTGGGGAATCCGTTGCTGAAATTTCAAGAAGATATTTCACCGTCTTCCCTTTTAATTATAGAATTGATTTTTCATTTTTGGAATCTTTGGGTGCTGCTTCTTACTTTGCACTTTTTTGTAACTAAAGGTTTTACTCTGATCCATCTTTCTATGCTTGGAAATTTATGTGTTTATTTAATTATTACTCTAAAGTGGACGTAGGTTTTCAGCATCGAACCACTATAAATCGTTGTCTTCTTGTTGTTGCTTATATTCTGCTATCTAATTGCTTGTTTCCTCTGTTTTAATTAGGTTTTCTTCATTTATTTCTCTGCAAAATCTCTATTTAGTGTTTGCGCCAAATTTTGTTGACGTATTTTTAAATGAATTTATAGGATTTTTTTTCATATTTTTAATTTGAAAATTATTTAAATTATCGTTTGATGTATTTTCCACAAACGATGGTATTATTCAAATTTCATAAAATAAGATAACTATTGTATTTTATTGTTGTTTTGGGATCGTGTTTCATTGTTATGCACGATCGTATTTTTGATCTTGTTGCTTGCAGTTCATACACGAACGAGATTCTGTGTAGCGTTGTATCGGAAATTGTAGAATAAACCAATCTAAACTTGAGACTATCCGCACTCACTTTTGCTTTCCCTCTTCTCTCTCTTTCTTTTCTTTTTCCTTTATAGTGAAATGAAACTAAAGCTTCCTTCATTAAAAATTAAAATCTCGTAGTGTCATAGGCTTCAAATCCTTGATCGAAGTTGTGTGGAGCAAGTGTTTTGGGTGGTCTGACATATTTAGGTCGCGACAACAGCTTTCCCAAGTCACGACTGTTTTTAGCAGGTCAAGCTTTGAGTGGATAGGCGATCGGCGTTGAGATGGTAAAGCAGATTTGAACGGAGAAATCAACGCTTTGTTCCATCAAGTAGAGAGTGAAATTGGAGAAGGAGCATGCGTGAGTTGGTGTATAAGCAGGTTGGTGTATATGTTTGATTTGGGGGAGATGGAGGAATAGTGTTGAGATGATTTAAATTTGTTAACTAAAGTTTAATTGGTTAGCTAATAGATTTAATTAATCTCAAATCTTGTAAGTTCAATAACTTTTTCATACATGGTTGGATTTGGGGGCGGTTTTTTATATTAGACTCATATTAATATTATCTACGCATTGGAGTTGAATTCATTGAATTTGAAGCTAGTAAAATTTTAAGCTAAACTCAAACGTTACCAAACAAACACTTAAGCATCCGCTAGAATTTTAGTGAATTAAATCTTCTTTAAATGAACTATACGATAATTTTGTCGCTATGGATAATTGTTGAATGCTTGAACGATAGTTTATATGTTGTTGTTTGATTGCTTTTTGGATTTGATTCTTGTTTGGAAACAGATGACATAAATAACCATTGTGTAGTAGGAAACAAAAGCAAGAGGAAGTTGAAGTGTATACATAGTGAATAGGTCACTATGGAACACTTCGAAATATACACACAAATATATGATTTACATGGGACTTTGGTAGAGAGACCCTAAAGGGTTTCTCTCCAACTGATTTACTTATATTCTTATGTTGGTTGTATTGACGTTCGTTAAGTACTTGTGACATACTACTTGATTTGTGTAAGCGTCGTTATAGCAATTATCGCTATACTGACACTTTTGAAATATCATCTCCTTAAACCTCCGTATGTGTTAAATTTGTGCTTGTATTTTTACAAAATAAATGTTTGGTTGCTTTTTGCTCTTTAGAGTTGTTTAAACTATATTTTCAATTATTTTTGAGAGTTTTGAAATAAAGGGAAAGTGTTTTCTAAAATTTAATAAAGGGTTATAAATTTGATTTAATTTCCTTAGGATAATTGATATTGTTTTAGAATTTTATAAAAGGAATATAATTCAACGAATTCAAGTTCAAATCTAAATCTTTGTTCTTCTCCACTTCACATTCCAGGTGAGTAACACTCAACCATTAAATCTTAAGTACATATATATATTGAATGATGCTCTGTGTATATGCATGTATCAGTGGGTATTTCTTCTCTGTTGCTTTACAGGGTGTTGAACAACAATAAGAAAATTCAATTTTCTTGCTTTCTAGTTAATATCAGGTTTTGATTTCAAAACAATATAGTTGTATTTAGGTATAAGTTAAAATCTAAAAATGGTTTCATAAAGTTTAAATGTTTATTGAGAGAAAAATCAAAATTTTTCAGTAGAAACCTTAGTTTCTGGGAATTTCGAGTATCATGAATTTTTGATTCAAGCTTATAGCTTGAATCCTCGCGGGAAGATAGGATTTTTAAGACTTGTTTGATGATTTTTGAGTAACTGGTTCAAGAGCAATGTTGGGTCGAACGAAAATGGCCTTCCGACCATTTACTGGTGATCTCGATGAAGGGGAAGGTCGTGGCTCTTTGGGGTGGTAGAGGAGTGAGCGGAGCATCTGGGAAAAATAGCAGGGAGGTGGTCAGACCTCGGTGGTGGCGATGGTCGTGGTTCAAAGTTTCTAAACCTAATTTGGACGTGGGGACTTGATTTGATTCATTCGACCTTTGTGGTCGACAAAGTGCAACCGGACGTTGGTGGTTGATAGAGGGGTGTCAAGTGAAGCCGTGGATGGAAATTCATGGCCACTGGTGGACGAGGCGGCGGGGACGAGAGTTTTCCAGGGTTGGGGTGAAATGTTGTTGTGTTTCCAGGTTCGAGATTTCGAACTCGATTTCGAATTCGAGTTCAACGTTGTGGTTTAACGCTTGGGGGCGATGGAGCAGATCGTGGGTGACTGGGTGGCATCGGCGACGATGATCGAAACTGGCCGCGGCGTGTGTACACGTGCACGTGCACGTGCACGTTTGGATTTTGGCTGTGGGTTGCGTTTTTGGGGAAGAAGAAGGAACTCGGGACGTTGGTCGAGTTTTAGCGTGAGTGACTCGAAGTGGAGCTCGGGATTTTCGTGACTTGACGCGTGAGTGAGCTAATGTTTCAGCAGTTCGTTGCTTTAAGAAGAAAAAAAAGGAGAAGAAGAAGTATTGTACAAGGAGGGGGCTCGGGAAAATAGGTAAATCACTCGGGTTTTAACTCGAGTTACCAAAGTTTTTGCTCGGGTATAGTTTTTGTTAAACTTGAAAATTTTAAAATTATAGCAGCTTTTGTTTAAATATAAAATTAAGTTTATTTATGGCAAAGTAATTAAGCGAAACTAAAGAAATTGAATTTAAATTAGAGTTCGAATTTGTAAAGTAAGAGTTTAAACAAGTTAAATTTGAATTTGAAACCTGGTTCTTAAATCTTAATTCGAATCTTGGATTTTGAAATGAAATTAAGTTTTGTATCATTTAAAAGTTTAAAATTAGTTTTAAACTTTATATAAGATAAATTTGTATTCAGTGCAAATCTTAAATTTAAAAATGGAATTTTGAAGGTAAATTTAAGTAAATTGTTTTAAATACTTATGATAATGGTAATGTAATCATCAATAAGAATAAAGTTTTATCTTAAAGGTAATATCAATTTAATGATTTATATGATTCATTAAATTTAATAAGGTGATTAAAGATTAATAAATTTAATTTATAAATAGATAATTTAGATAAATTTATAATTAGAAATGATTAATAATGAATTAATCTAAGATAATTTCTTAAGAAAGTGATTAAGAAATATTATTTGTTAATAAGGATAATTAACTAAGGATTATTAAGTAATTGATTTAAAGTGATTAATATTAATGATTTATTGGATTAAATAAATTAGATAATCAATTATAAATGATTTAAATGTAATTACTTAATGAAAATAATCTAATCAGAATTGGATAATAAATTCATAAGTAATTAATTTAATTGGAGATAAATTGAATTACATAGGATTAAACGATAAATAAATCCTGTTTATAAATGATTATTGGATGCTTGAATTACTTATGAATGATCATATTATATGTAATACCTTGAATTGATTATCCTATCTGATTTGTGTTATTTTCTTCTGAGTATTGAGCTGTGTATAAGTTATTCATTTACATTTGCATATTATCTATGAATCTGTGAATGGACGATAAGCGTTATAGTTTATATCGTTTATCAACTATATTCTGTGTTTTGATCTGTGATGACTGAATGATGTTGCATTATTGTGTTAAACCCCTGGACCACACTTATACACACACAAATATGGATTTCACAAGGAAATCGATTAAGTCACAGATTTTGAAATAATCTTTAAAGTTGAATTTTTAAATTCAAATGTTTTGGAAATGGAATCGGAATAAATGTAAAAACTTTTGGAATAAAATTTCAAAATGAAATTTATTTTAATTTACTTGATTTAGTTTGGAATTTAAGTAATATGATTTACATTTGAATTCAAAATTAGAAATTGAATTCTATGATTTGAAATTAGAGATTAAAGATGTTATACCAGTTATATATGAGTTAAACCATTTTAAATATATTGATTTTGAGAATTAGAATTTAAATTCAAGGGCTTTAACTCGAGCAAATATAATTGGATTTTTCTAAAATGAAAACTGTTTGTTTTCAATTAATAAAAGCTTTCACATAAGAAATGAACTTCCAATTTGAGTTAAAATGATCTCTAATTTGAAATAAAGATAATTTCCAAGTTATGAAAACGATTTGAAAGCTATAAGTTAAATCTTTAATTTAAAGATTTAATGGGTTGATCCTATAGAAATGAAATTGTTTTGGAAATCTATGAATTGATCTTTATGAGATAAATCTTTTTGTTTAAAGATTTGAAATGGTAATTTGTTTAACCATTTAAAGAGAATTTTGGGTTTTAAGTTGTGACTTAATTGAAATCCCAATATCCATATGTTTTTGAACTATTTCGCTCACTATTCGGTTTAGCCGGGAGAGGACCTTTGTGTCATATATCCCATTCCGAATATGTGATTCGACGTTATGGATAGCATTTGAAGACCGGTGTTGAAGACCGGGTATTTGCGAGAATGATAGGATGACCTATCGATTGTCTCTGCACTGAGTCACGCCGGTATAGAGATTTCCTAAGTGATGGGAAGTCCGATCGGGATTGTGAATACCCGGATTTGCAAGGGCTTCGTAAGAAGTGCCTTCGGTTCTGTTCGAGCCCGGAACAGACTTGTATGGATTGTGTGTCTGACATTACAATTTGAGATATAAAGCAGATTTCTTTCAAATACTTTTTTGTTGGTGGCGGAGAATTTATTCTTTTAGCTTAACACCCTTCTCTGAGACGTACGAGCTCAGTGGTTATGTAGTTGAAGGTTATCAGCGATATATTCCCAATTTGGTAATGTGACATGCTAAGTGTTGCTGTGTAATGATCATTGTTTGATCATTTGTGATATGATCATTTGTTTGATCATTTATCTTTGTGATCATTACTTTGATCATTTGTTGACCCAAAGCATGGCTTTGTACCAAAGCGTGGCTTTGTGGACGAGACCTCGTCGAGCCTCACACCCCGGAATGGTCAAAACAGGAAAGATGCAGCATGGTTATTAGGGGGTAGCGCCCCTTTAGGGTATGTACATCTCCTTCTGGATAGAAGTGTTATCATGGTATGGAGCCCAGATACTTACTTATGTGGACATCACAAACCTATATATATCTTGTTTTGTGATTTGATGTTGGGGCCCCGGTTAAAAGTTGTTACAACCGGGAGGTGGCATACTCGTGTCAGTAGTTACCCAGTTAGGGGTAATCCGGCCTTGTGTTGGCAGAGATCCGGTTAGGTTCTCGGGGATGTCCTTCCAGAGGCGTTTCCATGTGGCAATGGGAAGTTCCTTGGCCTGACCATTTGTTGGAAATCCAAAGAAACAATATGAGCCTTGTACGGTTTTAGTTGTAGAACCTGTCTCCTCAGGAGGCAGCTATAGCAGGCATAATATAATGGTACCTATGCTGGCTAAGATTTATATTCTACTTTCGAAATTGTTTTCTACACTATGCACTTATAATAATAATATCAAATGATTTGATTTTGCGTAGTAAGCATGTTTGACTATCATAAAAAGAAATCTTCTCCAATTCTGCGTTTGCATTGTGTGTGTGGCGGGAGATCTTATGGTAGTTTCATTTTCAAAAAGCATTGCGATTTTACTTTAAAATTCTCTTGTTGTTTGTTTTTAAAGATAAACTGTTTTTGTTGCTCACACCAGTCCCATGACTGATCCGGAGTTTATTGTTCCTTTCCTAAACTCTGGGTGCTCATTATTTTCCACACGAGCAGTCTAGAGTTGGGTTTTTCAGATAGTTAGATATAGTGGATTATCTGGAGTTAGTTCAGTCTTTGGTTCGCACCAGTCTTGCTTATCTTTGTGCATCGTTATGGGGAGTCCGAGCTATTGCTGGATTGGTTCTTGGAGATGGAGTTCAGATTTGGATTTCTTCGTTGAAGACTATCTTAGAGTTATTTATTCCGCTGCTAGTGTTATCTATTTTCTTTCCGCTGCTATTTTCTTGTATCTCTGATGTATATTGATATTCATTGTATCACTCTGTTGTATCAGTGTTGTATATCAATGTATTATTCTTTTATTCCGCTGTGTTGTTTACTTAATGTTGTTATAAGCTCCGGCGAATCGGATTTGAACGGTCGAATCTACGGCATTCGAATACGATTTGAAGTATGGATGTTGATTTTCGAGCGGGCAAAACCCGATACGTTACATTTGGTATCAGAGCTAAGGTTGAACTTTAGCTCAGGAGTATAACACATTAAGTAGCTCATTAGAGATAGGGTGAAGTATCCCTAGAATGAGTACATCCCTAAGATATCCGTTTGAATGCCTCAGTAAATTCTCTTGCTATCCACCGATAGTGAGTATGAGTGCAAGAAGAGAACGAGATAGGGGACAGGGAAATACGACTATAAATGGTCAATGCCCTATGACAACAGTGGAAACAATCTTTTTTCTATCAATCTCTTTTGTTCAGCGTCTCTTTTCAATTCTTTGATAGTTCCTGGTAGATCCAGGAAGGAAATTCGATATATTAATATGGGGCATAAACTCCAATTTAGCCAGAATTGTTTGTTTGGATGAATTGGTTGCTTTGGTTGTTATGGTTGATAGGTATACTTTAGTTTTAAACTAAAAATTTTGAAATTGTATCCATATATCTGTCTATTTTTGGGTCCCAATATATTCTATGAATGGTTAGTTATCCCTTCGAACTGACCAATGCTCCTGCATATTTCGTAGATTTGATGACCCGAGTATCCTATATAGTATTGTATGAGTTTGTGCTCATATCATTGATATTCTAATTTGGTAAGCCAAATGCAGAATAGATATCTAGTTTGACATGGAGAATTGTTCCTCTATCTTTCGTCAATCTTCGTTATCTCTCTCTGGCGAATTTCGAGGACGAAATTCTTTTAAGGGGGGAAGTCTGTAACGACCCCGAATTTTTATGAATTTAAATTGATAATTTAAATGAATTTTTGAATTTAAATTTTAAAATTGATTTTAAACGACAGCGAGTTTCCCCGATTCAAATAAGAAATTATATTAAGTCATATGAATTTGAAAATTCGTATATATGTGAATATATATGTATATATTGGATTTGAAATAAAATCTTAAATAAATGGTTTTAAAAATAAATAAAAATAAGTAGTCATGTAAGAATAGAAATAAATATACAAGCTAATAAATAATAATAATAATAATAAACTATGACAACATAAAAGAATAAGATTTATCTATATTATAAAGTAACTAGATACAATGTAAAATATGAAACAAGTCAATATAACAAAATCTTCTCAATATCAATATGCAGCCGAAATATAAGGCAAGAATATATAACAAAGCAAAGAAATGATTGCAGCCACCAAACTGCATAATCAACAAGAAAAAAAAAGCAAATAAAAAATAGGCAGCCTATATCTTCAAGTACTGAAGCAAAGACCAGCAAGTATGGAATAAAGTAAGGCAATTAATGCCATATCTTAAGCACACAATATAATATATTCATCAGCATACAAAAGAAGATTTTCAACAACCGAAGTAGTGCTTGCAGCCTCTATGTTTAAGAAGTATCTTTGTATTGTACAAAATAATATTTCACCTTGTACAAACAAATCATAACACCCTGTACAAGCAAAATCATAATCATCTGCAAACTTCATTTTCCATATATCAAGCTCTCCTTAGTTCGTTCATCTCAGTTTCTTCCATTCATTCAAAACTAAGGAAAATATATAGTAGATATTATCTAAAAAAAAAAACTTAAACAAAAGTTCAAGTTGAAACAGCAACTCAACTCAACTAGAGAAGTAGGATGCAAATAAAAATTTAAAGATCTGGAAATATAGCTTCAGCCTTCAACCTGGAATCAAGGTTGAGCTCAAAACCTGAAAGTATCAAAGAAAAAAAAAAGATTGCTCTCTGTTTTCAACGAATTCAAGTTCAAATCTAAATCTTTGTTCTTCTCCACTTCACATTCCAGGTGAGTAACACTCAACCATTAAATCTTAAGTACATATATATATTGAATGATGCTCTGTGTATATGCATGTATCAGTGGGTATTTCTTCTCTGTTGCTTTACAGGGTGTTGAACAACAATAAGAAAATTCAATTTTCTTGCTTTCTAGTTAATATCAGGTTTTGATTTCAAAACAATATAGTTGTATTTAGGTATAAGTTAAAATCTAAAAATGGTTTCATAAAGTTTAAATGTTTATTGAGAGAAAAATCAAAAAATTTCAGTAGAAACCTTAGTTTCTGGGAATTTCGAGTATCATGAATTTTTGATTCAAGCTTATAGCTTGAATCCTCGCGGGAAGATAGGATTTTTAAGACTTGTTTGATGATTTTTGAGTAACTGGTTCAAGAGCAATGTTGGGTCGAACGAAAATGGCCTTCCGACCATTTGCTGGTGATCTCGATGAAGGGGAAGGTCGTGGCTCTTTGGGGTGGTACAGGAGTGAGCGGAGCATCTGGGAAAAATAGCAGGGAGGTGGTCAGACCTCGGTGGTGGCGATGGTCGTGGTTCAAAGTTTCTAAACCTAATTTGGACGTGGAGACTTGATTTGATTCGTTCGACCTTTGTGATCGACCGAGTGCAACCGGACGTTGGTGGTTGATAGAGGGGTGTCAAGTGAAGCCGTGGATGGAAATTCATGGCCACTGGTGGACGAGGCGGCGGGGACGAGAGTTTTCCAGGGTTGGGGTGAAATGTTGTTGTGTTTCCAGGTTCGAGATTTCGAACTCGATTTCGAATTCGAGTTCAACGTTGTGGTTTAACGCTTGGGGGCGATGGAGCAGATCGTGGGTGACTGGGTGGCATCGACGACGATGATCGGAACTGGCCGCGGCGTGTGTACACGTGCACGTGCACGTTTGGGTTTTGGCTGTGGGTTGCGTTTTTGGGGAAGAAGAAGGAACTCGGGACGTTGCTCGAGTTTTAGCGTGAGTGACTCGAAGTGGAGCTCGGGATTTTCGTGACTTGACGCGTGAGTGAGCTAATGTTTCAGCAGTTCGTTGCTTTAAGAAAAAAAAGAGAAAAAAAAAGGAGAAGAAGAAGTATTGTACAGGGAGGGGGCTCGGGAAAATAGGTAAATCACTCGGGTTTTAACTCGAGTTACCAAAGTTTTTGCTCGGGTATAGTTTTTGTTAAACTTGAAAATTTTAAAATTATAGCAGCTTTTGTTTAAATATAAAATTAAGTTTATTTATGGCAAAGTAATTAAGCGAAACTAAAGAAATTGAATTTAAATTAGAGTTTGAATTTGTAAAGTAAGAGTTTAAACAAGTTAAATTTGAATTTGAAACCTGGACCTTAAATCTTAATTCGAATCATGGATTTTGAAATGAAATTAAGTTTTGTATCATTTAAAAGTTTAAAATTAGTTTTAAACTTTATATAAGATAAATTTGTATTCAGTGCAAATCTTAAATTTAAAAATGGAACTTTGAAGGTAAATTTAAGTAAATTGCTTTAAATACTTATGATAATGGTAATGTAATCATCAATAAGAATAAAGTTTTATCTTAAAGGTAATATCAATTTAATGATTTATATGATTCATTAAATTTAATAAGGTGATTAAAGATTAATAAATTTAATTTATAAATAGATAATTTAGATAAATTTATAATTAGAAATGATTAATAATGAATTAATCTAAGATAATTTCTTAAGAAAGTGATTAAGAAATATTATTAGTTAATAAGGATAATTAACTAAGTATTATTAAGTAATTGATTTAAAGTGATTAATATTAATGATTTATTGGATTAAATAAATTAGATAATCAATTATAAATGATTTAAATGTAATTACTTAATGAAAATAATCTAATCAAAATTGGATAATAAATTCATGAGTAATTAATTTAATTGGAGATAAATTGAATTACATAGGATTAAACGATAAATAAATCCTGTTTATAAATGATTATTGGATGCTTGAATTACTTAGAATGATCGTATTATATGTAATACCTTGAATTGATTATCCTATCTGATTTGTGACATTTTGTTCTGAGTATTGAGCTATGTATAAGTTATTCATTTACATTTGCATATTATCTGTGAATCTGTGAATGGACGATAAGCGTTATAGTTTATATCGTTTATCAACTATATTCTGTGTTTTGATCTGTGATGACTGAATGATGTTGCACTATTGTGTTAAACCCCTGGACCACACTTATACACACACAAATATGGATTTCACGAGGAAATCGATTAAGTCACAGATTTTGAAATAATCTTTAAAGTTGAATTTTTAAATTCAAATGTTTTGGAAATGGAATCGGAATAAATGTAAAAAGCTTTTGGAATAAAATTTCAAAATGAAATTTATTTTAATTTACTTGATTTAGTTTGGAATTTAAGTAATATGATTTACATTTGAATTCAAAATTAGAAATTGCATTCTATGATTTGAAATTAGAGATTAAAGATGTTATACCTGTTATATATGAGTTAAACCATTTAAATATATTGATTTTGAGAATTAGAATTTAAATTCAAGGGCTTTAACTCGAGCAAATATAATTGGATTTTTCTGAAACGAAAACTGTTTGTTTTCAATTAATAAAAGCTTTCACATAAGAAATGAACTTCCAATTTGAGTTAAAATGATCTCTAATTTGAAATAAAGATAATTTCCAAGTTATGAAAACGATTTGAAAGCTATAAGTTAAATCTTTAATTTAAAGATTTAATGGGTTGATCCTATAGAAATGAAATTGTTTTGGAAATCTATGAATTGATCTTTATGAGATAAATCTTTTTGTTTAAAGATTTGAAATGGTAATTTGTTTAACCATTTAAAGAGAATTTTGGGTTTTAAGCTGTGAATTAATTGAAATCCCAATATCCATATGTTTTTGAACTATTTCGCTCACTATTCGGTTTAGCCGGGAGAGGACCTTTGTGTCATATATCCCATTCCGAATATGTGATTCGACGTTATGGATAGCATTTGAAGACCGGTGTTGAAGACCGGGTATTTGCGAGAACGATAGGATGACCTATCGATTGTCTCTGCACTGAGTCGCGCCGGTATAGAGATTTCCTAAGTGATGGGAAGTCCGATCGGGATTGTGAATACCCGGATTTGCAAGGGCTTCGTAAGAAGTGCCTTCGGATCTGTTCGAGCCCGGAACAGACTTGTATGGATTGTGTGTCTGACATTAGACTTTGAGATATAAAGCAGATTTCTTTCAAATACTTTTCTGTTGGTGGCGGAGAATTTATTCTTTTAGCTTAACCCCCTTCTCTGAGACGTACGAGCTCAGAGGTTATGTAGTTGAAGGTTATCAGCGATATATTCCCAATTTGGTAATGTGACATGCTAAGTGTTGCTGTGTAATGTTCATTGTTTGATCATTTGTGATATGATCATTTGTTTGATCATTTATCTTTGTGATCATTACTTTGATCATTTGTTGACCCAAAGCGTGGCTTTGTGGACGAGACCTCGTCGAGCCTCACACCCCGGAATGGTCAAAACAGGAAAGATGCAGCAAGGTTATTAGGGGGTAGCGCCCCTTTAGGGTATGTACATCTCCTTCTGGATAGAAGTGTTATCATGGTATGGAGCCCAGATACTTACTTATGTGGACATCACAAACCTATATATATCTTGTTTTGTGATTTGATGTTGGGGCCCCGGTTAAAGGTTGTTACAACCGGGAGGTGGCATACTCGTGTCTGTAGTTACCCAGTTAGGGGTAACCCGGCCTTGTGTTGGCAGAGATCCAGTTAGGTTCTCGGGGACGTCCTTCCAGAGGCGTTTCCATGTGGCAATGGGAAGTTCCTTGGCCTGACCATTTGTTGGAAATCCAAAGAAACAATACGAGCCTTGTACGGTTTTAGTTGTAGAACCTGTCTCCTCAGGAGGCAGCTATAACGGGCATAATATAATGGTACCTATGCTGGCTAAGATTTATATTCTACTTTCGAAATTGTTTTCTACACTATGCACTTATAATAATAATATCAAATGATTTGATTTTGCGTAGTAAGCATGTTTGACTATCATAAGAAGAAATCTCCTCCAATTCTGCGTTTGCATTGTGTGTGTGGCGGGAGGTCTTATGGTAGTTTCATTTTCAAAAAGCATTGCGAATTTACTTTAAAATTCTCTTGTTGTTTGTTTTTAAAGATAAACTGTTTTTGTTGCTCACACCAGTCCCATGACTGATCCGGAGTTTATTGTTCCTTTCCTAAACTCTGGGTGCTCATTATTTTCCACACGAGCAGTCTAGAGTTGGGTTTTTCAGATAGTTAGATATAGTGGATTATCTGGAGTTAGTTCAGTCTTTGGTTTGCACCAGTCTTGCTTATCTTTGTGCATCGTTATGGGGAGTCCGAGCTATTGCTGGATTGGTTCTTGGAGATGGAGTTCAGATTTGGAGTTCTTCGTTGAAGACTATCTTAGAGTTATTTATTCCGCTGCTAGTGTTATCTATTTTCTTTCCGCTGCTATTTTCTTGTATCTCTGATGTATATTGATATTCATTGTATCACTCTGTTGTATCAGTGTTGTATATCAATGTATTATTCTTTTATTCCGCTGTGTTGTTTACTTAATGTTGTTATAAGCTCCGGCGAATCGGATTTGAAAGGTCGAATCTACGGCATTCGAATACGATTTGAAGTATGGATGTCGATTTTCGAGCGGGCAAAACCCGATACGTTACATGATATGTGTAAGAGATTTAATTTTCATATACGATCATTTTGTTATTCCTCATAGTTGACTTGTTAGCTCTCGATTCAGTTAGCTTCTTTGTACTCGTCTATTCAAGGTGATTTTTGTTGCTCATTTAAGGCATTTAAACTCATATTATTCTTAAAGTTGAAAATGTCGTCGAGTCAACATAGGAAGCAACACTACCTTAACTTATTCGGCTTAATAGTTTCCTTGGGATAGTACTAGTTTGTGTCTGATAGTTGATTCATCGACTATCGATTTTGATATCATTCCTTGTGCTTCATCAATCTAAGACAATTTATTGCTCATTTTGAGCATTGGCATCTAAATCATGGATAACTAAAACCAAAGAGCGAACGGGAGCAAAGTCATTATGGGTCGTACTCGTGAAGATATATTCACATTATTTAGAGATTTGTTAGTAGCATGCATGCGGTGATGTGAGCATATTCAGATGCCCATATTAAATGTATGGGATCCACCTTGGAAATTCCCAAGTGTGATGCATGTTTGGAATGGGATTTCAACCATACTTTATCTAGAGGTATACTTTGGATGTAGGGGCACACACTTCTTGTCATGTTGGATAAATTCATTCTACTTTTTTCGACTCGAACCTTGGAATTAATATTTTTTTAATTGCATCGAGAATTGCCTTGTGCTCTCCTCTATGTTTAATTATTTTTGTCCATTCTTTAAGTTTGGATTGTTTTCCGACTTGTTCCATTCTTTCATCTATGAATATTGGTCTTGTGAGGTAAAACCTATTCCATATTTAGCGAGATGGTCTCGCATATTTATATACGTTAATCATATTTCTTGAGTTTTCTCACGTTGTTGTTTCAGACTGATTGAGGTGTTATTTTATTATAATGCTTGGTTCATATCGAGTTATCCAAGTTGTCATTGGTGGGATATGGAGCTCATGGAGTAGAGATGGATGTCCGCCTGCTGTAGTATTTTATTTTTCCTTGTATTAATATGTATGCCCATCGATGCTTGAAAGATCAGAAATTTTTAACTGTCCAGGTTGATGGGGTTTGTTTTAAATCTGATATACCATGTATCTTAGAGTGACATATTTTAGTGTCTTTGTTATATTATATGTTATTGTTTTTCCGTGAGGTTTATTTTTCCTATTCTTTTTTTATTCTACCCTAACAATCTGCGTTTTCGGCACCTGGATGCTCGATATTCATACCATGGATGTATTACGTGCCAGCTTTCGATGCTTCAAATGGCGGGTCGTTTTGTTTTCGTGTAAGAGTTGAAGGTTAAGTGACATCCTTGGCTTTGGTGTGGTAAACTCATTAGAAAAAAAGGTAAGTAACACCCTAAAATGAGTTGAGAGTATTATATATATGAGAGCATATTTGTTATTGCTATAAAAATGTATCGTGTTAATTAGTATGTTAAGTTTGAATTTTGAATTTTGATTGAGACATGGGATGCCACAACGTCGATAAGGATTTCAAAACACTTGAACAAGGCAAATTGACATGATATTGATTTTTGAAAATTTGGTAAGTAAAATATTTTACCTAGGATTATATATTATATATGTATAGAGGAATAATTTTCAAATTTATATAGTTATTTACATGTGTTCGTTTGTTAACGATAATATTTCTTTATATTATTATTGTTTAATTTGTCATGCTCGAACAATTTAGGAGCAGTGACTGTTAATTGTTGATTGTTAATTTAGGCTCCATAAGTTTATGTGCATTTACTATTTTGATAATTGTAAGTACATTAAAACGAAACCCTTGTGAATTGAGTTTCATAGTTTGACTATAAGGTGTTTCATGAAAATGTTAAATTAGAAGTCATCTTTTAATAAGTTGTTTAATATAATCTAAATTGGAAGATAAGACATTTAGAGGATAAATATTTGTGAAAAGTTTATTATAATTAGGGGAAGTTATTATAATATTAAATGATTTTAAATGGATTTTTTATACGAGTATGGTATATAAAATGATTTTTTTTAAAAGGTGTTTTATAAGTAAAAAGGGCTTTTGAGAATTTAAATCTCGGTAATACTTGAATTGATTTAATTTCTTTTTTGAGAAAAGTAATAGTGGTATTATTTTGAAGTACTTATAAGAATAAATATTTCAAAGAGAAATTGTAATGAAGATACATTTTCTTAAAATAGTTTGGAGAAAACATCTCAATTAGTTTTGTGGTAATCAGAATAATCTTTTAAGTGACGATCAAATATTTGTTTAGGCGAATACTATAGTGCACTTAGTAAATTGTTCTCTTTGTCATTGTGCGATTGAAATGAGTTCAAATCCATATGAAACTAAAGTGAGTGTTAGTGAATAAATTGTTAAAATTATTTTACACATATAGAAATATATGTAGTATGATTTACAAAAGGGTTTTGAAAGAAAAACCAGGTATTTAGTTCTTAATTTTCCTTAAAGGAAATTGATTAAAAGGATTTTGAATAAATAATTTGATAAATTATTTTTTTTAACTCTTGGGTATAAAAAAAAGATAATTTAACTCATTTTTTAAGTGGATTAAATTGGATAGGAAATTTTTAATATGCCTTGATTTATTGAAACTGTAGTTTTGTTTAAAAAAAATCTAAGTTATGTAAACTATTTGATGTTATTGGGCCAACCCATAAGCATCTTTTCCTTAGAACACTTTAAGGTAAAGAAGTCGAAAGGTTGACTTAATTTTAAGACCTATATTTTTTTTGGACCCCCATTTGAATTTTGAAAATAATAATAATAATAATAATAATAAATAAAATAAGATTGATATTTTGTATATACTCTTAGGATGTAGAAGAGTGTTTTAGAAGTAAACAAAAGTAGAGTAACTTTTTAATTTAAATTTTTTTAAAGCTGTGTCTTTACAAAATGTTTATAAACTTGAGTAAAAATTTATGAAGTAATTCATAAATTTTAATATTAAATGCGATACTATAAATGAAAATGAAAGTGATTTAGAAAAAGACTGGGGTAGTTTAGAAACCAAATGGGACTAAGTAAGTAAGTTGTATGTAGATCATTTTATTCGCATGGTTCTTGATCTAAGATTCGAGTACATAACCTTAGGGTGGTTCACACCAGTCTGAAAAAGGATTTCTCACTTGATTCTTGACAACAAACATTTGATTCATATTCTTAATATGATACTGAGGTTTTCTATCATAGTATGTGGATGTCTAAGGAGAACATAGGTTTTTAATCAAGGAACCTGATTGGAGTCCACACTAGGGAGGTCGAGTGAGCGATACTAGTTTGAAAATAAAGTCTATATATCTGAGCAAGTAGTCAGATCTTGTATTTGCTTACGAATGATTTATGTACAACATACAGGCTTAAGTGTATTTGTATGCTTTGTTGTGTGGCTTAGGAAAGTTAAGGGATTGAATTTCAGTTTTGTTTGAGGGAGCTTAGATAGTCTTCTAAGTAATGACCAAAGGCAGATGAGCATAATGTATGTCCTTAGATGATCGAGAAAGTTGTGAACCTAAACAAAATTCTAAATCTTATTTGTTAGTCATTTAACATTTTAATTAATGTTAATTGTTAGTTCATTCCTTTGTGGAATTTAATTTGATTGATAGTGTGATTATGTATACTATGGTTTATAATGTAAGATTTATAAACAAAGAATTTTAAAGTGTTGTTTATTAGGACTTAAATCTCGGTACTTTTGAAAAAGTGATTTTGAAAGAATTTGTGAAAGAAATAATTATATTATTATTTTGAAACTTTGGTGAAGTATTATTATTTTAGGATATTTGAAAGATTTTTGTGAAGTGATTTTTCAAATATTTTGTTATTACTAAAGTTGGGCGATTGGAAATTTTCCTATTAGGAAGACTCGCTAGGTATATTTGTTTACTCCATTTATTGTTTTAGGAGGAACCAAATAGCACTAGATGCTCCATGTTATTTTGATTCTAGAGTTATACAATGCTTCGGTAGGAGGTGCCCCCACCTTGTCGTAATTGATTTTGGTTTTGAAATGTTTTTCTTTGGAGGAATTTGAAAATATATTTTGGATATAAAAACAAGGGCAATTAGTTCAAAATTTATATTTGAAAAGATTGGATGCTCAGTATTTTGTTATATAGTATTTTCTGTACTTTTCGTTGCATATGGTTGTTATATTGTTTTTGGTTGCATGTGGCTTTATGTCACACTAGTGTTGCATCACTATTATTAGTTGCATTGTATTGCCTTATCGCATATGATTGTTTTATTCTTTATGTTGCTAGTGTATTGCCCTTTTGTTAGCATGATTCTCTTTTAGATTATGTAAGTACAAAATAGGTACAAGGAAGTAAGAGATCACTATTTGATAGCTTGTGCACCTGCATTCACATCGAGATAGCAAGTTACTTGATTAAAAATTAAATGCAAAAGAGGTATGTAGTAGATTTCGAGATTGGTGATTGATTGATGACTTTATGCTCTAGATAGGGGAGGCCACATTTTGGGCTTTTTTTCTTTGTTAATTTGGACTAATTGAGGAAAGCTTTATTTTTTCGGATCTAGCCATCCAAATAAGGTGCTGCCGAAATTTCCATAACATAAGGAACTTTGAAAACCTAAGAGTAAGAGGACATTTTCTTCCTTTGGGAATTTCGAGAACGAAATTCTTTCAAAGGGGAGAATGTAACATCCCAGAAAAATATTAATAACTTATATTTAAATATAGGGATTATTTAAATATTTGAATGGTGAATTAAAAAATAAATGAAATGGATTTATTAGCTTTATTTAACTCCTTTTAATTTATAAATAATTACGACGAACTCATTTTGTAAATTTTATTTACAATAATAAATAGTTCGAATAAATAATAAGAAAATTAATTATTAATAAAATAAATCGATTTTTAATGGCGTATTTTTAAATGAGTTTATAGGATTTTTCCATAACTTTTAATTTGAAAATTATTTATATTATCATTTGATGTATTCTTGGCAAACGATTGTTGTTTTAAGTTCGTGTCACATTATTGTGCACGATCATATTTTTGTTTTTGTCGTTCGCGGTTCATGCACGAACAGAATTCTGTATAGCATCATACCGAAAATTGTAGAATAAACCAACCCAAACCTAAGACTATTCCTCAATCATTTTCATTTTTCTCTCTTCTCTCTCTTTCATTTCTTTTTCCTTTACTGTAAAAAGAAAATCAAACTTCCTTCTTCAAAAATTAAAATCTTGAGCTACCATAACGAAAAATTACAATATTGGATCTGTTAAGGTCATAGTGTCATAGGCTTCAAAACAATAGCTTGAAGTTGTGTGCGGTAAGTGTTCAGTCATGATTGTAGTTCCTCAGTTGAACTAGGGTTTCATCTCGTTGGTGAGTTAGGCGGCGATAGGACGTGGTGCTAGTTGTAGCATGTTTCTCTTGCGAAAAGGAGTTGGTGGCTGCGATTTGGTCTGGTGTAGTCAAATTTTGGGTGGTCCGACATATTTAGGTTGTGGCAACAAGTTGCCCAGGTTGCAATCTTTTTAGTAGGTCGAGCTTTAAGTGGATAGTTTCTCAGCATTGAGAAGACGGAGTGGAGTTGAACGGATTGATCAGCGCGTTTTTCCATCTAGTAAAGAGTGAAATTGGAGAAGGAGCATTCATGCATTTTGGATATATCAGCATGTTAGTGTATATGTTTGATTTGAGGGAGATGAAGGAAAATTGTTGAGGTGGTTTAAATTTGTTAATTAAAGTTTAATTGGTCAATTAACTGATTTAATTAATCTCAAATATTGTAAATTCAATAATTTTTACATACAAGGTCAGATTTGGACGCGGTTTTTTGCGTTAAACTCACATCAATATTATCTACGTGTTACATTTAAATTCATTGAACTTAAAGTTAGTATTATTTTGAGCTAAATCGAACACGATCAAACCGAAACACTTAAGTGTCCCCTGGAATTTTAGTGAGTTAAGTCACCTCCAAATAAACTATGTGATATTTGTGTTGCTATAAATTATTGCTAAATGCTTGGATGATAGTTTATATACTATTGTTTGATTGGATTTGATTCCAGGTTGGAAGCGGATGACATAAATAACCATTGTATAGCAGGAAAAAATTAAAAGGAAGTCGAAATGTATACGTAGTGAATAGGTCACTATTGAACACTTTGAAATACACACACATATATGTGATTTACATGGGACTTTTGTAGAGAGACTATAAAGGGTTTCTCGTTAATTGATTTACTTATATTCTTATACTTATTATATTGATGTTTGGTTGAAATATTTGGGACATACTGTTTGATCTGTATAAGTGTCATTATAGCAATTATCGCTGTACCGGGACTTTTGAAATATCATCTCCTTAAACCTTTGTGTGGGTTGAACTTGTGTTTATATTTTTCAAAATAAATATTTGGTTGCATTTTTGCCTTTTTAAAGTTGTTTAAACTATAATTTTAAGTATTTTTGAGAATTTTGAAACAAAGGGTATGTTTATTGTTTAAAATTTATAAGAGGATTAAAAGTTTGATTTAATTTCCTTCTGGATAATTAATGTTGTTTTATAATTTTGTAAAAAGATTATAAATTTGATTTAAGTTACTTCGGGATAATTTATGTTGTTTTAAAATTTAAAATTTATAAACAGATCAATTTTCTATTGGGATATTTAATTTGATTTTAAATTTATAAAAGAGATATCAATTATCTTTCAAAATGAATAACATTATTTTTAATTTATAAGACATTTTAAATTGATTTACTATCTTTGGGGAGTATAAATTTTGTTTTAATGTTCTAAATAATTGTTTATAAATGAGAAAATCTTTTAAAATACATGTTTCATATGTTAAAACCCAAGTTCATTTGGGTATGGATTAGTTTTGGTAACATGTAATAAACAAAAGCATATTAGAGAGTGATCGACATAAACTCACAGCAGAATAGAAAATTTAATAGAACATAAATATTGATGGACGTTACTACCTTAGAATCAATAGTACTCCTTAGATGTCTAGTTACCTTATTAGCATCGAGCATGAATGAGAAAACTCCAACATCCACCTTTCCCATCTTGCTCTAGTGACATGTCCCTCTAATCTATCATATAACACTAATTTATGCTGACTGATTTCCATTGAAGCATTATATCTATTATCTATGGTTAATACATTATATTTTATGTGCGTATAAGACTGGAAGTAAATGCTAGAAGGTAGTATAATTTTCATAGCAGGAAATTATACAGCTTTAATTCCACATTAGATTTGAAGGAATTATACTGATTCTAAGGTAGTGGCAAGTAGGAATATATATTCTGTTATGTTTTTCAAGTCCACTATGAGATTATGAAGATAGTGCTCTAATACATTTGTGTTTAATATAGGTGCTAAAACCAAAGATCTGTACACTAATGGACTTGGGTTTCAATCTATTCAAAATTCGAGCCCATTAAGGTGTAGGGTGTTACACTTTCCCTCTTTCCAGACATAATTTAAACTTCGGTAATTTGCTCAAAATTCAAAGAAATCATGTGAGACCAGTGACATCGTAAATCAATCAAGGAGAACTATGCATCGGTGTCAACTTAGAGGTGAAACTCAGAAGCATAGAGGCGTAGAAAGACCAATATTTGGTACTCAGACATTGAAAGATGAATTTGGTGAGTGTTCAAGCTTTCCTCTTTGTATAACGAAAATTTCATCCTAAATATATGATATGATGGCTATATTAGAATGGATAAACATTATATACATTTAAAATCAAATTAAATGGGGATTTCGAAGGGAGTTGGCTATAAATAGTAAATTAGAATTAGGTTTTACTTAATAATTGTAAAATATGGAATATATCAATCTACAAAACCAGACTTAGAAATTTAGTGATAAGGATATTCTCAGGAGATTAGAGGCAAAGCAAAGGCGAATAAATTTGTAAATGACATGGCAAGATAACAAAAATCGTGAATTAGAAAAGCTACAGTTTTCGTGTACATTAGTGCAATGGTTGACCCAACCAGTCCAGTAGTGGCCTATAATTCTAAGAAGGTTGAACCTAGACCCATAAAGGCCTATATAGGATAACGTTTACTAATTAAAGTCTTGTTACTCTTTTTTTGATGGCGTTTTTGAATTTATTGACAAGGCAAGTGATGGTGTTTCTAATTTGAGTGAACTTGTGTGGTGGTTAATCATTATTTGAAATGGATATATATTTTGTAATATGTAAGATGATACGATGATAGATGTGAACATGAATGGGCATGTGACACTAGTGGGCGGCCTAGGATATGGATATAGGTGTAGATATAAGTACATATATGGATAAGCATATAGATACAGATATAGATATAGACCTATGACACAAGTAGGTAGTCTTGGTATTACATTGATTCCCTGTAGTGCTTCGACGAATGAGTGTGGTGGATGGGTGTTACGAGATCTTATAAGGCATGAGGTTAGTCCAAGACATGAGTCCATATTATATGCAAGGGCAACAGGATGACATGCAAGGCATGCGGTTTGTCTAAGGCATGAGTCCTATATGCGATTTATGTGAGGGTGGACAATGGTTGACCATGTAGTGCATGAGGTGAGTCTAGGGAAGTGGTTACACATAAATGTGATATGACATGATGAGACATATATGATAGTTAGGTATAATGTAGCCAACTGGATGTGAAGTGACCAAGCATTAGACTCATTTCATGTTGTTATGGTATTTTTTAATATACGTAGAGCATGGCTCACTCACCGGACTTATGTTCGACCTACTCCAATTTTTCCCTTTTATTTATATATCTAGGTTGATGGAGCTAGAGAGAGATGGTATTGGAGACAAGGATTCATTTACGTATATTTTGTATAATGTAAATAAGTGTTGTAAGCTAGATTTGACTATGTGTAAGGTTTGGGTCGATTTGTATTGTATCGATATATGTATTTGACAAACATACACGTTAAGATGATGTAGTGTGATTGTGACTATTGTTGTATTATATTTTATTTCCTTCCATTGTGTTACTCTGAGAGTTATTAAGTAGAACTATGTCTACTTATTTTATCTTAAACCAATGACTCATCCTTTTCGATTCTTACGGTGTTGAGTCAGTTTGGGGATTGAAATCGAGGGTCGAAAAGGCAGGTTGTTACATTTTGTATTAGAGAAAAACATACCTTTAGGATAGGAACTAGGAATGAATAGAGAGTGCGAATTTGTATTTTCCATTAGATATTTATATTATATATATAGGAATCAATTACATATGCACACATCATTTATTGTTTCGGTTTTGCGTACTACCTATTAGGGAGTTGCTAATGAATCCCATTTTATAGGTAACTGAAATAAGTAATTCAATCAAATTTTGAACAGACACCAACACAGCAAGCGTTGGTGAGGCGGAAACCAGGGAAGGGACCAACACGTGAGTAGATGTACCGGATATTCTTGGTGTAAATATTCTAGTATGGTTCAAATTCTATATTCAGGCGATGAGACAAACTAGTTCCAACCCTACTAAACCCGTAAGCACTATTACCACTGCTAATCAAGTTATGATTTTAGCCCAACACCACAAATTTTTGACTTTCCAAAGCTGTGTAAAGATTTCTCCAGCCTTGATGGAAAGCCTTTTATTGGGATAGAGTCATACTCGATGACTCAGGCATGGCTTAATAATTACGAGAAGAGATTCAACTTATTATGAGTTGATGATGTTACAAAAAGATAGTTAGCTACTTGACATATGCAAGGTGAGGCGACATTTTGGTAGAAGGTGGTGACAACTGAAATAGACGACGATACCATTTCTTGGTGGATGTTTAAGATAAGGCTTTGGACAAAATTCCTTTCTTGTGCTGAAAGGTATTTGGTGGATGTTTAAGACAAGGTTTAAGACATACTTCTCGCAAAGCACTGCCTTCGGCTCAAGAGAAGGTAAAGGAAATTGTGATGGAAGGTATGTTGACATTATCCAATTCTTCGGTGCATACTTTATTTGATACCGGTGCACTCATTCATTCATAGAAAGTGCATTAGTCTGTAGTTTAGCTATTAAACCGAACACTATGCATGAATCCATTTCGATGTGGAATCATGTTGGGGTGGACCCATTTATCGATGCCATGTCGTGATTTAAAGTTGGTCATATATTGTGTAGAGCTACTTTATAATGCATATATACTAAAAATTTCAAGGTATGAGTCGATTTTAGGAATGGATCGAATGTCTCTCTATGAGGTAGTGTTGAATCATGACAGGAGGAAGGTTCGCTTGGGAAAGGATGAAGGACTTGACTTGATTCCTTGCATGAACCTAATATTCATGTTATGGAGATGTATTTGTATTTACTCAGCCTATTATAGAAAGTGATACCATGTACTGTTATAGTAAAGGATTATCCTAATGTATTTGAAGAAATTCTCGGTCTCCCTCCCCGAAGATAAACTGGATTTTGTATTGTTCTCGAGAAAGATGCAAAGTTGGTAGTGATGCCTCTTAGGCATTTGGCTCTGAAGGATAGAAGAGTGTTGAATAAGTAGATTTGGAATTGCTGCATAAACGCTTTATTCAGAGAGTATCTCAAAATAGGGAGCGCTTGTCATTTTTTCCACCAAGGTAGACGATTTCCTAAGGTTATGCATCGACCATCGAGATTTGAATAGGCTAATGAAGACAAATGCTATCTATTGCCTCGCATTGATGACCTCTTCGAACAATTAGTCGGGGCAAAGTTTTTCTCTTAGCTTGATATGGCAACTGAGTTTCATCAGTTAAGGGTGGCTGAAGATAATATCCAAAAGACCACTTTCTGTACACCTGATAGGTTACTTAAATGGTTGGCTATGCCATTGGTTTGGCTAATTCTCCAACTTTTTATGGATTTGATGAATAAGGTATTCGGAGAGTAGTTAAACAAGGGTTTATTATGGTCTTTGTTGATGATATTCTTGCTTATTCTAGAAGTGAAGAGGCGCATGAGATTCCTTTGACAGAACTGATGGTTTTCTTAAGGAGAAATCAATTGAAAGCTAAGTTCGCAAAATGTCACTTCTAGAGGAAAGAAATTCTTTTATTTAGCAGTAGTATTAGTGGATGGATTAGTAGTAGACCTGGAGAAAAATAGCCACAGCTAGAGATTGGAAGATACCGAAATACGCTTTAGAGAGTTCATAGTTTATTCGATTTTGCCAGATTCTATTGGAAGTTTACTAAGGATTTTGCAAAAATATTGGCACCTACGACCCATTTGACAAAGAAGAACCTAGTTATACTTGGAGTTCGAAGTGCAAAGCGGCATTTGTTAAATTAAACGAGTTATTGACAAGTGCTTTGATTTTAGTGATTCTTAATGGTACCAAAACTTTCACCATGTATACTAATGCATGCGATATTGGTCTTGGTGTTGTCCTTATGCAAGAAGGAAAGGTAGTGGTGTATGTGAGTAGACAGTTGAAGAATCATGAGACAAATTATCCAATACATGACTTGGAGTTAGCTGCAGTTGTATTTACATTGAAGTCAGGGATACATTATTTGTTGGATGAGATATTTGAGTATTTATTGATAATAAATCTTTTACGTACCTATTTTCTTAGAAGGATTTGAACTTATAGCAGCAGCAATGGATGAAGTTCCTACCATCATATGGTTTTGGGGTTTCTTATTCTCCAAGGAAGGGAAACATAGTCATCGATGCTTTAAGTCGAAGGCACACTAAGGTGAATACTATGTTATTAGAATGGAGAGATTTGGAGTTTTTATTGAAGTTTGATTTTCAACCTTAATCGAAGTATGCACTAGATTTCTAGCAGTGAAGGATGTTAGACCTACACTGATGGATCGTATGTATTAAGTCAAGTGCTAGATGCAATGATGGTTGATTATATAACAGTTAGGACAGGGTGAACAATTAGGCCATTTAGATTATTACTCCAAGGCAAAAATAGTTACTTGAGTGGAATCAGGAAGCTATGAGTACCACAGGTTAAAGAGTTGGTAACAGAAGTCTTAGGTGAGTATCACCATTCTAGGATGACTATTCATCCAAGAGGAGATAAGACGTAATGGGATGTGAAGAGGATATTCTATCAGCTTGGGATGAAGAGGCAGGTGGTGGAATATGTAGTAAAGTATATGACTTTCCAAAAGGGGAAGATAGAAAAATAATCCTAATAGTTTACTACTTTCATTAGATATGTCACACTAGAAGTGGGAAGGCATATTTATGGATTTTGTGGATAGATTACCTTAGAGTAGAACATGAAATGAGAGTATATGAGTTATAGTAGATCGTCTCATGAAAAAAATGCACTTTATTCTAGCGAAGAGTACTAAGATGGTACGACATTAGCGACACAGTATATTAAAGAGGTGGTCTAATTTCATGGAGTTTCAACTAGTATAGTGAGTGACCGAGATTCACTTTTCACGACTAAATTCTGGAGGAGTCTATAGGAGGCATTATGGACTGAGCTGAATTTGAGGACAACATATCATCCATAAACCGTGGACAGACTATAAGAGTAAACATGGTGTTAGAGGACTTATAGAGTACTTATATATCGGATTTTGGAGTATCTTTAGAGGATCATTTATCACTTATGGAGTCACGTATAACAATAATTACCAAGCAAGTATAGGCAAGGCACTGTCCGAAGCATTGTACGGACGACCGTGTAAGTTACCTTTATGTTGGTAGGAATCCACGTATAAGTTTATTTTGGGTTTGGAGCTGGTTAGAAATACTATGGAGAAGGTGGACCTCATAAGACAGAGTACGAGAGCTGCACAAGATTGGCAGAAGTTCTATGCTGATAGAAGGAGGAAAGATTTGGAATTCGAGCTAGAGATTTGGTTTTTGTTAAAGTTTCTCCATTAAAGAGAACTATAAGATCCGAAAGTTCTGGAAAGTTAGCATTTAGATTTGTCAGCCTATTTCTAGTGCTAGAGAGGACATGCAGTTTGAAAAATAGAGTGGAGCTTCTAGAAAAGATGGTGGGATTCCATAACATGTTCCACGTAACACATTTGCGAAAATGTGTACACGATCCAACAACTGCAATTCCACCTAGTCAATTGGAGGAGGTAGAGTTGGAATCTGAGCCAAATTCATCTGTGGTCCAAATTGTATCGTGGTGCATAGGGTGAAGTGACGTAGGAATAAAGTGGTAAAATTGGTTAGGATGCAATGGGAGAATGACCCGTTAAAGAATACATGTGAGATTACATGTGAGCCTGAAGAGAAGATGAAGGCTACTCATCCTCAACCCTTTCTTGGTATGTTTCCAGTTCGATATCCTCAGTTTAAATTATTTTAGGATTAGGATTCATATGTTTTTAGATGATTTGGATGTTATATTCTACATTATTGAATTTGCATTCATATAGAAATATACCGATTTATGCTTATGTTAGGGTGTTATGCATCCGCACTAGATATCATCTCATTGCATTCATATAAGTTGTATTAGCTGCATTTTTGCATTATAAATTTAAAAACTACAAGTTCATAGCATTAACCATATTTATATATTGCCCATAACATTCATATGTATTTGTTGTTTACGTAAGTTGGACGTTATAATTATATACTTGATTGACATATGCTTGGCAATTGACTGAATGTTATATTACATTTTCCATTCCTTAGGAATTTCATGGTCGAACTTCTTTTAATGGGAAGAATTTAATAACTTGAAAAGTTGGTAAATATTATAATTAAATTTTAATAATGTAGTAAAGTGAAAATAGCTAAATTTAATGTATTACTAAAATAAATATTAAATAAATTGGGGCAAAATTATCTTTTTCTAACTTTAGAATTTGACGACTAAATGGGCGTCATTGCGACCATGTCATTTTTTAGTTCACATAGTGTTTTAGTTTGCCTCTTTTGGAATGCATATGAAGGAATTATGGTCGAAGAAGTGTTAAGTTGATCGGGCACCAAAACTTAGGAATTTGAATTTTGAAACGTGGTTACTCCCCTCCTTTAGTTTAAAATAAAAAAGTCACCTAATTCATAATTTAGCTTTCAAAAACCGACGCACTCTTTCTTCTTCTTCTCTTTACCTCTTTATAGACATAATTCAAACTTCGATATCTCATTCAATGCTCAACAAAATCGTGTGAGACTAGCTACATTGCAAAGCTAGCAAGGAAGACTACGTATCTACACTAACTTAGAGGTCAAACTCTTAAGCATGGAAGCACATTAGGATGAACAGCGGGTATTTAGGCAGTAAAGGGTGAATTTGAAAAGTGATTCTTGCCTACCTCTTTGTATAATGCAATTTTGGTCCTATACACACACACATGATATGTTGGCTATATTAGAGTAGGTAAACATTATATACATTTAAAATCGAATAAAATGGGATTTGGGAGGGAATTGGTTATAAATAGTAAATTAGAACTAGATTTTCCTTAATTATTATAAAATATGGAATATACCAATAAATTTGTGAAATAAACTACAAAATTCGGGCTTAGAAATATAGGAATATGTGCTATTTACTTTCTCAAGCGATTGAAGGTGAAGCAGAGGAGGTTGAAGGTGAAACAGTGTGGGGAAATGATAAAATCACCAATTAGAAAAGTTCCAGCTTTCGTGTACACTGGTGCACCGGTTATGCCAACAGGTCTACCTATGGCCTATAATTATAGGAAGGTTGTACCTGCACTCGTAAGGACTTATATAAAATAACGCTTACCGACTTGAGTCATGTTCCTTTTATTTATGAAGGCATATGGAGACTATTGATGAGGCAAGTGATGGCATTATGAATTCGAGTGAATGTATGTGATGATTTATCTTTTTTTAAAATAGACATGTATGTTGTGATACATAAGATGATATGATGATGGATGTAAACATGAACGTGCTGGTTCCGTAAGTAGGCGGCCCAAGATATAGGTGCGAATGCAGATATGGATACTGATACTGATATGACTATGGATATAGATACAGATATGGACCTATGACACAAATAGGTAGTCCTGGTATTGCACTTCTCCCCTATAGTGCTTTTGTGGACTAGTACGGTGTTTGGATGTTAAGAGACCTCGTAGGGCATGAGGTTAGCCCAGGACGTGAGTCTATATTATATGCGAGGGCAACAGGCTACCCTGTAGGGCATGAGGCTTATCCAAGGCGCGTGTAACACCTCTAATTTTTTATAACATTATTCAGGATATTTTATTAGATAAATTAAAAAGAATAATGTAAATGTTAAGTAATAAGGGGGTTGATATTTGAATAAACATAATTAAGGCCATGCTTAATAAAATAATTAAATGGGCTTAAGAATGAGCCATAAGCTAATTAATCTACATAAGGGTATATTGGGTATTTGCCACACATAACTCTTAATCCCTATATATTTCATTCCTACCATTTCATTCCCATTCATATCATTTTGAAAATGTAAACAAAAGCTTAAAGAAGAGCCAGCCATTAAGAAAGTGGAATTGCATTAAAAGCTAGAGATTCAAGCTTAGGGGGAAATCAATTTCAATCCAATCTCCTTATCTTAATCAAGAAAAATAACAATTCCATCTCTGTTTAATAATTATATGTTTTCAGATTTAAGGGTAAATTCGTTTTTATGATGATCTGGATGATGATATGCTAGAATCACAAATTTATTTGATTTAAACAAGGATGTTTAAATATGATTTCTCACGGTTCTACGGAGAAACCGAGTTATCTTGATGTTTAAATGCCATGAAAAATTTTTATGTTATGTAAAACATGGTTCTGGGGTTGGGTTTTAATTTTGATATTTTTCCAAGCTATGGAAAGATTGTTTTGAATTTTCAAAGGAAAATATGGTTATTTAGGTTTATAAATTTATTTTGGAAAATATATCGAGAATTTGGGTCTGAAATTTTGATATGTTAGATAATATGAATAAAATGAATTTCTAGGATTTTTGGGGATTTTTCCAAAGTGACTTGCTATGCAAATTAAATTATTTTAGAAGAGAGACTTCTTTACAATATTGATTTTGCTCAATGGAGGGGCTTCTTTGATTCACTTGACCATGGTTTAGATCTGAAACCAACGGTAGTTATTTTAGTAAAGAATTTGAAAAATTAAGGCAACTAATCAGGTGTTTGCACGTGGTATGTTAGTTAGAAAAAGTTTTGCTTTAATTATTATTAATCCAGGTTTACCCAAAAAGTGGGTTCCTCCTACTTTAGAAGTACCTTTCGACTCAGACCTTCTATTGCTAATTAGGTCAAAACCCATCTGGCCAAAACCAATGAAGCCGAAAGCAATACACATGGCACTCTTAGTTGGTACGTTGTGGATCGGAGAAAGGCAGAAGGTAGGGTGTTGAAACATAGCTTCGGAAGGGGGTCGAGATCTTTGGTTTGTTTTCTAAATAAAATCTCTTGCCTATTTACAAAGAGGTTTCGAAGGACTTGAAACTAATGCTTTTGAAAGGGTATTTTAAAACAAGCTTTCAAAGAAGAGTTGCCGCCTTTTTAAAGAAGTTGCTTCCGAAGGAGTTACTTAGTTTTTGAAATTGAAGTTTTCGAAAGGGGGCATTTCGACCATGTCAAAACCCTTCTGTAACATTAAGCCTTTCAATGGTATTGAAGATATCAGTGCTGTCGAAAGGTACTTTGTGTTCTACAAATATAAGCGACTTCCTATAGTTTTCGAAAGGATTTAGGGGTTTCAAAAAGGCTTTCGAAGACAACCTTCTAATATTTTATCTAGATGTTTTAAGCTTTCGAAAGGATGGTTTCGAAACCATCATGTTTTCCTTAAATACTTTTATATGATAGAGAAAGGTTTCGAATAGGGTACTTTGTTTATATTCAGTTTGACCATAATAATATTTTAAGTATAAGCCCAATGGTTTCGAAATGGGGACTTACAATGGTTTCGGAAGGGTTACTTTTAAAGGTTTCGTAGGGGGGACTTTTAATGGTTTCGAAAGTGTTACTTCCAATGGTTTGGAAAAGGGTACTTTCAATTGGTTTCGAAGCTACGCTTCTAAAGTTAAATCTTTATCCTTTAATTCACTTGAAAGATTTTAAAAGAAAGGTTTTAAAGTGTTTGAAAGGAAGAAACCTAATTTTTAAAGATAGATCTATATGCCTTTGAAGGAGGGCATCCAATGAAGTCAAAAGCAAGGCTTCGAAGTGTTTTATAACCCAAACTCATTTTTAGAGGAAAAACTCACGGCTAAATTAAAGGAGTTTTGAAATGAATTTAAGCAGAAACTTTCCTTGATAAAATTATAAGTTAAAGAGATTAACCATATTTTATATAAAAAGTATTTGATGGACCTTAAACCCACAAGAGTAGTATTGTTTAGTAATTATCTTTGCTTCTTCAAATATGAATATGTTCACATTATAATGGACGCATAACTGCATTTGGGGATAAAGGGTAGAAGAACCAGCTAGGTTAACCCAATGGTTTCTATAAATTGATTAAACTCCTTGATGAGTACAATTGCATTCAAGAGATCAGGGAAACTAGAATATAGGATGCCTAAATATGAAAGTTGTCAAGGATACATGTTTATAGCGATCCCATGAAAATTATGATTAGGAAGTTATTGGAGTTACCAATAGGTTCATAGTGATCCCATGAAAACTATGTTATAAAAAGTGGTTGGCTGGAGCCAACTTGTTTGTAGTGCACCCATGAAAACTATATATGGAAGTTATTGACATTTGTCAATAGATTCCTGGTCAACTCATGAAAACTAGGATAAGAAAGAAGTTATTGGAATCACCAATAGGTTTAGTGGAACCCATGAATTAATTAAGTTAATTGGCAGGGGCCAACAGGTTCATAGTGCACCCATGAAACTATGAAATAGGAGAGGGAGTCCATATGTTATATAAATTCGATTAGTAAGCCCATGAAAACTAATAGGTTAATAGTAATCCAAGAAACTATAAATATGACAGGGAGTCAATTAAATAGAGGATGGGAAATCCAGAATGTTTTAACATGTTTGCATATCATCCTAATATTTCAAAATGACTATGTTTTTATCCATTGTGGATGCAGGAGCACAGTATATGGTTTTAAAAGTTTTTAGGATACTAGTGAGGGAAAAATCTATTCCATATAACGACATGGTCTCACTAGATATATAAATAATTTAAGATGGTAGATTATTATTCATACCAGGATTTATGTATGAATCGAAGTTTATGATTCCCCCTTAAACTCTTGGTACTCAATTGATTTTGAGTAGTTTGAGAGTTGAGGTTTTCAGGTACCTCAATAGATGAATAAAGCTTCCGAAGATGTGTAGGAGGCATGATAGCTATATAGAGTTTTCTTTTATTTAATTCCGCCGTGTTATTTGTAATAGCAAAGTTGTTATATTGCCTGCATATACTCTGATCATCCAAAGGGGCATCTTCGTATGTCGCTCTTGGCGTATGTTATAGTAAATATATTTTCTCGTGGCATATGCTGTTACTTTTTCCTTACTCAATTTTTTTTGTGTATCAATGAATTTAGCACCGTCATATTTGGTCGTCGAGAATTAATAACTACGGATGACTGCAGCATCCATAGCTGTTAGTTTTGGGCCTCCTAGTAGGGGGATGTTATAGTTTCATAACAGAGGATAGGTTTATTAAACTTTAAAAGGAATTTAAATCTAAAAGATTTTCAAACAAAATCCAATGAATTTGAAAAAGAAGATCAAGGTTGCGTTAACGCTATAGTAATGTACTTGTATTTGATATACACACACACACACACACATAAGTGCGTACTCCCTTCTCTCTTAGACCGTTCTTCTGTATCTTACTGAGGCTCGTATGTAGATTTACGCGAAAGAGGATATGGAAGCAGGAAACGGAAGAGGAAATCTAGGTAGAAGAAGCACCATAACTAATGGAAATGCTCGACCTAATACCAGGAGGGACCAAGGCCGATGTGCTAATGCTAACCCAAATGCTATGGCCAATGTTAGTGCTAGAAATTAGCCGGTAGATGCGAAGATGGTATATCAGTTGTTAGCCAATCTTTTGCAAGCTGGGTTGCTAGTAATGTTGGAGGGCAAATCCTGTGGCTCCAGGTAGGAATAATTATGTTAACTCGAGCAGAGATTACACCAGTCTGGGTGGAAAGCCATTTGTTGCAATGGAGGATGCTGTTGAGGTTGCCAATTAGCTATTGCACTGTGAGAGGATCTTTACTGATCTAGGATTGGATGATGGGAAAAACTGGAGGCTGACCTCTAGATAGTTGCAAGGGGCAGCGCTTCACTGGTGGAATAGTGCGACTGCCGGAGTTCTATAGGAAAGCTGGCATGGGATGATTTTAAAATGAGGTTTGAGTAAAAGGTTTGTATTAGAGGTTGCTATGTCATCATTGATAAGAAAGTTTGTGTATCTAGTTCACGAGGAGATGTCAGAAATAGAGCATGCTTCTAATTTTAATGAGCTATCTAGTTATGGATATGCTACTATAGACACTGACCTCAGAAGGAGTAAGAGCTTCATTCGAGGACTGTGACCGGAGCTTGCTAGAATGACCATGACCCATATCTGAGAACCATGTAATGTGGTGATGGAGATGGCCATTCACCATGAAGAAATGCTGGTTGATTGTGCTAGAGAGAAGCTAGTTGAATCCCAAGGTCCTTAGAGAAAGAAGAGGAAATTCTTTAAGAAGAAAGGACCCTAGAAAGGGGATGCTGGCAAGAAAGGAAAGCTCATTTGGTGTGCTTCAAGTGTGATAAGAAGTGTCATTATGCTCATGAGTGCTAAGCAGGCAAGGGGAAGAAGGCTGTAGACAAGAAGAATGTGAAGTGCTTCAACTATGATCAAGTTGGGCATTATAAGAACCAGTTCCAAAGCCAGTCAGGGTGGACAAGGGAAAGGTCATTGCTGTTGGATAATTAACTAAGCCAACTGCAGTTGAAAAGGGAAAGACTGCGATGGAAGGTAGAATTTTTGATTCAGAGTATACCAGTTAGGATAATATTTGATACCGGTGCATCACATTCATTTATATCACAATATGTGGTTAATAGGTTATGCTTAGAACCCACATACCTTGTTACTTTCTTATGGGTTGTGAATCCAATAGGAGAGTATGCAACTCTGGGAATGGCATGTTACCAGTTAGAACTTGACTTGTTAGGTCATATGTTTGCATGCAGTCTATATGTTTTCGATTTCATAGACTTTGGAATTATTTTGGGTATGGATTGGTTAAGAAGGTATGAGGCCAGGATATTTTGCTAGGATGAGGAGATATCATTAAGACACCCTAATAGTCACAGCCGAATTATATTCTCTACAGAGAATGCTGACCGGAGTAGTTGTTTTTTAAGTGCAATGGAAGTGGGTGAAGATTTAAGTCAGGTTCGAATAGTACGACAGTTTGCAGATGTCTTTGAGCCAGTCGTAGGACTACCATCGAAACGAGCTGTTGAGTTTCGTATAGATCTTGTGCCAAGAGCCGAACCTGTAAATAGACCACCTAACAGATGACATCAATTGAGATGAAAGAATTAAAGGTGTAGCTTGTGGATCTTGAAGGAAGAAATTTTATTAGACTAGGTAGTTCGCCTTGGGGAGTGGCCATGGTGTTCATGATGAAACCAAATGAGTCATTGAGGATGTGTATCGACTATCGTAAGTTGAACGAAAGGTCGATAAAGAATAAATATCCTTTGCCAAGAATTGATGATATATTTAATCAGTTGAGTGGAGCCAGAGTGTTTTCCTAATTCGATTTGGTGATGGGGTTCCATCAGTTAAGAGTAGCAGAGGACAATATTCCTTTGATAGCATTTCGAACTAGATATGGTTTGTATGAGTGGTTAGTAATGCCATTCGGGTTGACGAATGCACCTGCTTTCTTTATGGATATGATGAACCCAGTCTTTTGAGAGTA
Source organism: Allium cepa (assembly GCA_030765085.1). NCBI lineage: Eukaryota > Viridiplantae > Streptophyta > Magnoliopsida > Asparagales > Amaryllidaceae > Allium > Allium cepa. The sequence continues at coordinate 346,666,717 of CM060938.1, forward strand.
TTTGGATAGATTCTTGTTGGTGTTTATAGATGACATTTTGGTATACTCTAAGGATGCGAGAGAGCGTGATCTTAGATCATCTTAGAGTTGTGCTTGAGACGATGAGGCAGAATCAACTAAAGGAAAAGTTTTCCAAGTGTCATTTTTGAAAGAAAGAGGTTAAGTTTCTTGGTCACGTGATTTCAAAGAAACGATTATCAGTCAATCCAGATAAAATCTAAGCTGTTAATAATTGGAAGAGACCAGAGACGATGATTGAGATTAGAAGTTTTCTTGGACTTACTGGCTACTACTGAAGATTTATTAAGGATTTCTCTTGGATAGTAGCACCTTTGTCTAAGCTTACCAGGAAGGAGGGGAAGTTTATTTGGTTCGACAAATGCGAGGAAGCATTCCTTAAGTTAAAACATTTGTCGACCAATGCATCCGTGTTAGTAGTTCCAAATGGAAACCAAGGGTTAGTGTTTGTATATACTGATGCATGTGGAACAAGTTTGGGAGCAGTATTGATGCAAAAGGGTAAAGTTATTGCTTATGCATCTAGGTAGCTTAGACCGCACGAAGTCAGATATCTTACTCATGACTTAGAGTTGGCCACGGTGATCTTTGCCTTGAAGATTTGAAGGCATTATCTCTTAGAGGGGAGATTTGAGTTGTATATCGATCATAAGTCTTTAAGGTATTTATAATCTCAGAAGGAGTTATATGATACAGCAAAGGTGGCTGGAGTTTTTGGCTGCTTGTGATTATGGTAAAGAGTATGCGCCAGAGAAAGGTAATAAAGTAGCGGATGCTCTTAGCAGAAGACATTAGAATGTGGTGTTGGCTATGTTGGCAGAATGGAAGGATCTAAAACCTTTGGCCAGTTGTGGTGTGCGGTTAAGATCGATTGTTAGTTCTAGTCAGAGTGCTTCTACGTTGTCATGTTTAGAAGTTCGCCCAGTATTGATCAAAAGAATTGATTCTAAGCAGAGGAAGGATCCATTATTCTTCCAGAAAATCAGAAGGCTTAAGGCCGGAAATGAGATCGATGTAAAAGATTTTTGTCTTGACCAAAGAGGATGGTTGAGAAAGAAGGGGTGGTTATGTGTTCTGGATATTGAGAACTTCAGGAAAGAAGATCTTTGGGAATGTCATCGATCCAATTTTACGATTCATCCTAGAGGGACCAAGATGTATTAAGATAGGAAGAGGAGCTACTATTTGGAAGGCATGAAGAGGGATGTTGGCTTGTGGATTAGGCAGTGTGTAAACAATCAACAAGTGAAAGTCGAACATTAGAAGTCAAGTGGGTTGCTTCAGCCTCCAAAGATTCCAGTTTGGAAATGGGATTCGATATCCATGGATTTTGTAGATGGGTTGCCAAGGTCAAGCAGAGGTAATGAGAGTATGTGGGTCATTATGGATAGGTTGATCAAGAATCCCCATTTCATTCCAGTAAAGTCGACCAGGACGTCACCTGTTTTGGCAAAATTGTTTATGAAGAACATAGTTAGACTTCATGGAGTTCCTAGTAGAAGAGTCAGTGACTGAGAGGCTTTATTCACTAGTGAATTCTGGAAGAGTCTACATGATGTGTTAGGCACTAAGCTCAAAATGCGTACTGCATATCACCCTCAAACAAATGGGCAGACATAATTAGTCAATAAGATACTCGAGGATTTGTTGAGAGCTTATGTGTTGGACTTTGGTGGGTCTTGGGAGGATCACCTATATTTGATTAAGTTTTTCTATAATAATAGTTATTAGACTAGTATAGGAATGATTCCTTTTGAAGCTTTGTGTGGAAGGCCATGCGAATCACCAGCATGTTGGTTGGAGACTAGAGATAGATTTATCTTAGGTTTAGGTTAGGTTAGTGAGGCGTCAAAGAAGACTGAGTTAATCAAAGAAAGGATGAAGGAAGCTCAATTCAGATAGAAGAGTTATGCTGATAAGAGGCGTGAGGACCTAGAGTTATAAGTTGAAGACATGGTTTTCGTTAAGGCGTCATTGATCAAGGGTGTGGTACGGTTCAGGAAGTCGGGGAAACTAGCACCGAGATATTTTGGTCCATTCCAAATTATAGAAAGAATTAGATATCTCGTATACAGAGTGGAGTGGCTGAGCAGTATGGTAGGTGTCCATAATGTATTTCATGCGCCTCACCTTCGCAAGTATGTGCATGATCCAGGGGCCACTGTTCCTCTGATAGGGTTGGAGGATCTAGTGGTAGGGCCTAATTTGACTATTCTTAGACAACCAGTTTGGGTTGTAGGAAGAGATGAGAAAAGATTGAGGAACAAGACAGTCAGGTTGGTGAAAGTTCAATGGAGCAACAACGAGAAGGACTGTACTTAGGAGACAAATGATAGAATTCAAGATATTTATCTTGATCTGCTTTGAATGTATGTCTATATTAGACTTATATAGATAATTCCTAGTCATGTAGACTAATATGGTTATTTGAAGTCAATACAGATGATTGCTATGTTTAGTTTCTAGCCCTTACCGAATTTCGAGGACGAAATTCTTTAAGCAGGGAAGCCCGTAACACCTTTAATTTTGGATAACAATATTCAGGATATTTAATTAGATAAATTAAATAAAATAATATAAATTTTAAGTGATAAGGGGGTTGAGATTTGAATAAATATAATTAAGGCCGTGCTTACTAAAATAATTAAATGGGCTTAAGAATGGGTTATAAGCTAATTAATCTACATAAGGGTATATTGGGTATTTGTCACACACAACCTTAACCCCTCTATATTTTACTTCCTACCATTTCATTTCCATTCATCTCATTTTGAAAACATAAACAAAAGCTTAAAGGAGAGACGGCAATTAAGAAAAGAGTAATTCAATTAAACGCTAGGGATTCAAGCTAGGGGAAATCTGTCTCAATCCAATCTCATTATCTTAATCAAGATGAATAACAATTTCATCTCTGTTTTGTTTAGTAATCATATATTTTAGAATTGAAGGGTAAATTTGCTTTTATGATGATTTGGATGATGATATGTTAGAATCACAAATTTATTTGATTTAAACAAGGATGTTTAAATATGATTTCTCACGTTGCTAGGGAGAAACCGAGTTATGTTGATGTTTAAATGCCATGGAAAATTTTTATGTTATGTAAAATATGGTTTTGGAGTTGGGTTTTAATTTTGATATTTTTCCAAGCTATGGAAAGATTTATGAATTTTCAAAGGAAAATATGGTTATTTGGGTTTAAAAATTTATTTTGGAAAATATATCGATAATTTGGATTTGAAATTTTGATATGTTAGAAAATATGAATAAAATGAATTTCTAGGTTTTTTGGGGATTTTTCCAAAGTGATTTGCTACGTAAATTAAATTATTTTAGAAGAGGGACGTTTTTGCAATATTGATTTTGCTTAATGGAAGGCTTATTTGATTAACATAACCATGGTTTAGATCAGAAATTTGCGGCAGTTATTTCATTAAAGAATTTGAAAAGTTAAGGAAACCAATCTGGTATTTACATGCGGCAGGTTAACTAGAAAAAGGTTTTCTTTAATTAGTATCAAACTAGACTTACCTAGTAAAGTTGATTCCACCTTCTTTAGAAGTACCTTTCAATTCATACCTTCCGCTACTAATCAGGTCAAAACCTATTTGGTCGAAACCAAAGAAGCCGAAACCAATACGCATAACATCACTTAGTTGGTAACGCAATTGATTGAAGAAAGGCGAAAGGTAGGGTGTTGAAACATAGCTTTCGAAGGGGGTCAAGATCTTTGGTTTGTTATCTAAAGAAAAGCGTTTGCCTGTTTACAAAGAGGTTTCGAAGGACTCGAAACCAATGCTTGTGAAAGAGTATTTTAAAACAAGCTTTCAAGGAAGAGCTGCTGCCTTTTTGAAGAAGTCGCTTCCGAAGGAGTAACTTAGTACTTGAAATTGAAGCTTTCAAAAGGGGTAGTTTCGACCAAGTTGAATTAACCCTTTTGTAACTTTAAGCCTTTCGATGATATTGAAGATATCAATGCTATCGTAAGGTGCTTTATGTTCTACAAATATAAGCCACTTCCTATAGTTTTCAAAAGGACTTAGGGGTTTCAAAGTCAACCTTCCAATATTTTACCCAGATGTTTTAAGCTTTCGAAAGGATGGTCTCGACACCATCATGTTTTTCCAAATAATTTTATATGAAAAAGAAAGGTTTTGAAATGGTACTTTAATTTATATTCACTTTGACCCAAAAAATATTTTAAGTATAAACCCAATGGTTTCGAAGGGGGAATTTTCGATGGTTTCGAAAGGGGAATTTTCAATGGTTTCGAAAGGGTTACTTCCAATGGTTTTGAAAGGGGGACTTTCAATGATTTCATAAGGGTTAACTCCAATGGTTTCGAAAGGTGCACTTTCATTTGGTTTCGAAGCTATGCTTCTAAAGTTAAATGATGATATTTTAATGCATTCGAAAGGTTTTGAAAGAAAGGTTTTATAGTGTTTGAAAGGCAAAAGCCTAATGTTTTAAAGGTAGATCTATATGCTTTCGAAGGAGGGTATCCAATGAAGTAGAAAGCAAGTTTTCGAAAGGTTTTGTAACCCAAACTCATTTTTAGAGGAAAAACCCATAGTTAAATTAAAGTGATTTGAAATGATTTGAAGAAGAAGCTTTCCCTGATAAAATTATAGGTTAAAGGGATTAACCATATTTTATATGGAAAGCGTTTCGAAGACATTAAACCAACATGAGTGGCATTATTTTGTAATTATGTTTGCTTCTTCAAATATGAATATATTCAGATTATAGTGAACCCATAACTGCATTTTGGGGATAAAGGGTAGAAGAACCAGCTAGGTTAACCCAATGGTTACTATAAATTGATTAAACTCCTGGATGAGTGGAATTGCATCCAAGAGGTTAGGAAGACTAGAATATAGGATGCCTAAATATGAAATCTGTCAGCGAGACAGGTTCACAATGATCTGAAGAAAATTACGATTAGGAAGTTATTTGAGTTACTAATAGGTTTATAGTGATCCCATGAAAACTATGTACGAAGAGTGGTTGGCAGGGACCAATTGGTTTGTAGTGCACCTATGAAAACTATATCTAGATTAAGTTATTGATAGTTTTCAATAGGTTCATCGTCAACCCATGAAAACTAGGATAAGAGAGAAATTATTGGAGTCATCAATAGGTTCAGGGGAACCCATGAATCAATTAAGTAAATTAGTAGGGGCCAATAGGTTCATAGTGCACCCATGAAATCTATGAAATTAGGAAGGGAGTCCATATATTACATAAAGGTTATTAATAAGACCATGAAAACTAGTAGGTTAATAGTAATCCTAGAAACTATAAATGTGACAGGGAGTCAATTAAAAAAAGGATGGGAAATCCAGAATGTTTTAATATATTTGCATATCATCTTAACATTTTGAAATGACTATGTTTTTAACCATTGTGGATGCAGGAGCATGGTATATGGTTTTAAATTTTTTTTAAGTACTAGTGAGGGAAAAACCGTTCGGCTAAGTGGCATGGTCTTACTAGATATCTAAATGATTTGAGGTGGTAGATTATTATTCATACCAGGCTTTATGTCTGACTCGAAGTTTATGGTTTCCACTTAAGCTTTCGGGTTCCAATTGATTTTGAGTAGTTTTAGAGTTGAGTTTTTCAGGTACCTCATTAGACAAACAAAGCTTCTGGAGATGTGCCAGAGGCATGATAGCTATATAGAGTTTTCTTCTATTTGATACCGTTGTGTTGTTTGTAATGGAAAAGTTGTTATATTGCCTGTATATACTCTAATCGTCCAAGGGGGAATCTTCATATGCCGCTCTCGGCATATGTTGTAGTAAATATATTTTCTCTGAACGTGGTTTACGATTGTGGGATTATTTAATTAATTGGAAATGATTTGATATGGAATGTAATCTTGTTTGAAGTTTTAAAATTTTTCCATATTCATGCGCTTCAATGAATCTAACACCGCCATATTTGGTCACCAAGGATTAATAATTACGGATCACTGCAGCATCTGTGCTGTTAGTTTTGGGCCTCCAAGTATGGGGATGTTACAGTGCGAGTCCTATATGAAATTTACATTCGGGTGAAAAGTAAGCGATCCTGTAGCGCATGAGGTAAGTCAAGGGAAGGGATTCTACATAGACGTAGTATGATATGACGAGATGTATATAATGGTTAGGTACGACATGACCAGCTGGATGTGAGGTGGTTGAGCATTGGACTTATGTCATGTTATAATATTATAATTTTAGTATATGTAGAGTAAAGTATGGCTCACTCACCAGACTTATGCCTGACCCACTCCTATTTTCCCTTTTATTTATATATCCAGGTTGATAGAATTGGAGAATAGATCGTATTCGAGATATGGATTCATTTGTGTATATTCTTTATGATGTAAGCAAATGTTGTAACCTGGATTTGACTATGTGTATGGTTTGGGCCGATTTGTGTTGTATAGACATATGTAATTGAGAGATATACATGTTATGGTAATGTGATATGATTGTGACTATTGTTTTAATATATTTTATTTCCTTCTACCATGTTACTCTGAAAGTATTAGTTAGAATCGTGTTTGATTATTTTATCTTGACCAAACGACTCTTCATTTTGGTTCTTTTGGTGTTGACTTCAGTTCATGCATTAAACTCACGGATCGAAAAGGTAGGGTGTTACAACCAACGAGTCTTTCTTTACCTCAACGATCCATTTACATCTAATGGTTTTTACACCACCAGGAAGCAAAATAAGTTGCCAAACTTTACTACTCTTCACAAAATTCATATCTGTTTTCATGACTTTGCATGATAATTTTGATTCTCTATAGCTCATAGTTTGTGAAAAGATCTCGAGATCATTCTCAGCCTTGATGTTATAGTCAGACTCTACGAATTACACTTCATAATCAATAGAAATTGTTTACCTTCTTTTTCTAGTGGAACCTATCAACTCATTGTTCAAAAGTTGTTGGCAACTCTTGAACAACATGATCTACTAGAATGTCACAGCGGCTTATGGAAGTTGAATGATTGGTTATGTAACACCAGTTTTCGTTTAAGGGATGTTATGAAAAATAACCAATCTATCACTTGATTTTGAAGGTTGAAATTTTGAATGATCATTCTTGAAAACAATGTTTCTAGTTTTATCATTCCTACTAATCAATTCATTTTTCAAGAAACTTCAAATTTCTTGATTCCACAATCTTAGTGATATGAGAGGCAATAAAGTTGTAACCCTTAGGCCTTTCAACATATCCAATGAAATAATCACTAACGGTCCTTAGGTCCAGCATCTTTTCTTGTGGATCATAAATTATCACGTCAAACAAGCATCCTCAAACATGCATATGACCTTTCTTTCAACGCTGTAAATTTAACTAAAATAACAATGTTCGAATTCGATTTTCGATGACTATTTATTTTGAAAAATAATATTTACTTAACTAAAGTGCATTCAATAAAAGATTTTTTTTAATAAATTGAATTAAATTAATAAATTCCTTTCAAATAATATATTAAAACTAAATAAAATGTTTAAATCAATATAAAATATTTTGAAGTTAATTTTTTTTATATGACTGAAATAGTTGAAAAATAAATTTATTTTACATTAGAACAACAAATAATTAGATAAAAATAAGAAAGTATTGGATTAAAATAATTTAGGCAATCATAAAAAATTATTTTGTAAAATGATGCGTAAATCAATTTAAAATTAGATTGGAATATATTTACAAGTGAATAGAAAATTTATATAAAAGAAAAGAAAGTGATAAGAAAGGGTAAACAAATAGATAAAGTAAGCTAACTAAGACTAGCCCAAGCCCACACTTTCATTCTTAAATCTCAAACTTGAACCCTTATTGCCTATCCTTCCAAAGTCTAGAATTCTAGATAGAAAAAAGAAAAATAAATAAAAAAGAAAAAAATCGCATATTAGGCGCTTAAGCTTGGAAACGTCGACGGCTTCCAAGGGAAAAAGCCATGACACGGAGGACCGCGATGTGCCGGGCGACAGATTAGTGTCACGACTCGGGGATGCACATGCATTTGTATACATATGGAGGAAGCGCCGATGTTAATGTTAGAAACTTTGGCCTGGTGATGATTTGAGAATGAAAGCGATGGAGAATGGCGAATGGCTTCAGCCGATGTGAGTTGGAGTGGGGAGTGACACCGCTTGGAATATATATATGTAACTGTGTATTGTCATCTAAAGTGCATGAGTAGGGAGGCGCACACAATATCCAATGCTTGAAAGTGGAAAATAAAGATGATGAAATAGGCTGGAGGTGGTAAAGGATCTCTTTTGAATATTGGTTAGTTTATATACTCGCATCTATATCTATATCTCACTCCATGTTACATATTTTTCCTACTATTAATTGAATTGCTTAGTTGGATAGATTATGATTACTAATTGTATTGCTTGGTTGGATAGATTGTTTGGGATATTGGATATTACTTGATGTTTGATAATGAAAATTTATATATGTTGGATTATCAAAATGCAAAGGAGACATTATCCAAATTCATTTTGATTTGTGTAGTTTAGTTTTATGTTATATGTGCATTGTATGGACGATCAGAGTTTGATGGAATTTGACTCGAGCCACATGATAAATTTGTATAGACGATTGGTTGATACTTTAGTGAATTTTTCTCCATGCTATACATTTTGGAATTTATTTATTTTCTTGTTTTAAAATATTGTGAATAGCTTTGGAAAAGTATCCGTGGTGTTTTAAAATAAAATTAAAGTATATTTACAATTAAATAAAAGCGGTTGGAAAAAAATGATTTACTGGAAATTATTAAGGACATAAAAGTTATTTTGAAAATGAAAATGGATAATTTTCAATAGTATTGGAATATATCAAATTTTTACAAGTATAAATAAAGGGTAATAATATTTTCAAAAAGGAATTTCTTTTGTGAATTGTGTATTTAATGAAAAAGGGTTCAAGAATATTCTTTGAAAAGGGATTTTAAGTATATAAGCCTATTTTGAAGATAAGCCAATTATGAAACATTTTGGAATGGTTTTAAGAGTACTATAATATAAATTCTTTTTCACACATATATAGTTTGATTTGAAATTTATTTACATTGACCTTTATGTGAAATTCTATATGATGATAATTTTTAGTAGACGGTTAAGCAACACCAAGCAGTATAGGATATTCGGTAATACTTTTCCAATTATTTTCTCTACTCTTCAAATGGAGTATTTGGTTTGTATAGTGTTTTAATTCTATTTAATAAGGATGTTGAATAAACAGACTAGTAATACCAAGTGGAATGGATAGCTAAGTAATATATTTTCGGTTATTCTATTGACTCATAATATAGGTTAATTGTTGTTTTAGTGAGTGTAGATTACTAGCTTCTAGTAATCATTCCAGTAATACTGAGTGGTATGGAACACTCAAATGATATTTTTCGATCACTATTGGTGCGTAGACATCACTTATATTCTAAAGAAGGGTTAAGAATTTTTGATATCGTCCAGAGGTGATTTTTTTACAGAGATTAGTAATCGATAGTCTATTACTCCCAAGGACTATCAAACTGAGTTATGTTAGGATTTATGGATTCACCCTCTAAGGTTAACTAGTCAAGTATCATGAGCTCCTCTTAGGGCTAGTAGTCAAGGATTTATTATGTTATGATACTCTCATTTGGATGCATGGAGTCAAGAGTACTTATTATTACTTTCATTAGGACTCGTCTAGTTGGGAGTATTCGTTACACCATCTAAGGACTAGTGTCATTTCTACTCTTAGACCAAGTAGTCGAGGATTTTTTATGTTAAGATGATTTCATTAGGACCCATTTAGTCGAGAGCAGCTGTTGTCACTCATCAAGACTCCTAGAGCCAAGAATACTAGGTATTACTCTTATTATGACTTATCAAGTCAAGAGTATTTGTTGGAAATCTACATCATAGGGCTCACAGAACTATAGAGAACTCTTGACTAGAACCTATAAGATAGGCTAGCATCCATCCTAGCGGTCCTGATTACAGGCTCACTCCTTGGATCTATGATGTCATTGTGTGGTGTTTGTAGGCTAAACGTTACTACTCTTATTAAAGCCATTGCACAGGCATCACTTAAGGACCAAAAGTTCGTTATCAAGGGCAAGTAGGAATCGTGGCCAATGCTCAACGTAGTATGGTAGTGTGTTTATGACATGCATATATTGTCATTGCAATTCTAGTAGTGACTAAGGAACTATAGGAAATGGGCTGCGGTCATTAGCGTTTCCTATAATAGTATTGAAGTATGTCAGTCTCTCATCTGGATGACTTAGTTAGATCCATTATATATAAGACAAATGATTTTATCACCTTACTAGAGATGGTGATCATATGACATTAGAGACTGGTTGCATGTTAGTCTATCATTTGAGATGGTGTTGTCTATCCATGACGTTGGAGACCAGCTATGTGGTTGTCTGTCATTCTCTCATAATGGCCTATGATTGAGAGATCTTTTTCTATGATTTGTTATATCTATCTCCTAGGACCATTCAGTCGACGGTTTTGCCTCTCTAAGGACTGTGGGTTGAGATATATGGTTTTGTACATCGAGCAATCGATTGACTTTGACGTTTATTGAGTTTGTGTTTCTTGATATCTCCCACGGTTGAACAGTCGAAAGTTATCACTTCCATTAGGACTGTAGGTTAGGATAATTATTGGAATAATATTTTCAATATTTTGTATGAATTATATTTTATTTGGGTCTGTGTTTCTGGTTATCTCCAAGGGCGGACAGTCAAAAGTCTTTATTTCCATCAAGACCTTAATTTGGGATAGTAATCTTAGATATTTATTTTTGTATTTTGTATGGCTTTTGTTCTATCTAGGTTCCACATTAGTTCTATTGGGGCTATAAGTCAAGATTGTGTGCCTTATGTGGTGACACTTCGATTTTTTTTTTAGGATTCTATATTCTTGGTTTATCTTTGAAGGCATAATAATTGGGTATCTTTATTTCTATTTGGACCGAAATTCAAATTAGATTTGTTATTGATTATCATGCTTTTTATAAATTTTTGTTCATGCTTTTATTGCAACTTATATGGACATGCGATGTGTTCGTCCATAGTATTTTGTGGTTTTAATGAGTTTGATTATAACGCCTAATTTATGTGCATCGTTATACTTTTATGCTTATATGCATTTCATGGGTGATTATTTAGACGTGTTGCATGATATATTATTGTGATGCTATGTTGAATATTATTTATGTTGTATTTATGCTATACCTTGATATCATGCTTTACCGTTATGTACTCACCTTGGATTTAGGTATAGTCTGACCCATTTATTATTTATATAATACTTAGGTCAGTCCGAGACTTTTTAAGTACATGGACATTATCTACTTTGGTTATGGGTCTTAGAGGAGATAATATATATTATATCGAATTCTGAGATGTCTCCTTGTATTTATTTTGATGATATGGCTATGAGTTAGATATTTCAATTTGAGCCAGAAATTCTATTTTATGGACTCGCCTTGTTTTGTGTAAGTGTGTATGTGTGTGTATATGTATTATCTTTTTCTACTGCGATCTACGACTTTGTGTCCATTTATATACATGTTGTACATTATTCTATCCCGAAAAACCTATGTGCTTATTGCTTTGTGCATGTTTGCACCATAAATTGGCACAAACACCCAGTAAAGTTTATGTGAAATAAATGAAGAATACTAAATGTCAATAGAGGAAGCAAGCAATTGAATTATAGAAAGTAAAGCAATAGCAAGAAGACAACGATTTATGGTGGTTCGATGTTGAAAGCCTACATCCACTTTGGAGAAAATAACTTTATTAAACACTTGAATTGCTGATTACAGGAGGATGGATTGGAGTAAAACCCCTAGTTACATAGAAGCGTAAAGTAACAAGCAGCATAAAGATCCCCCAAATGAACAATTAAGTCTATAATTATAGGGGAAGATGATGAAACAACTTCCTGAAATTTCGGCAATGGAGTCTCCAGATCCAGAAGAGGTCATGACATCGACCTTGGGTCCCAAATCCTTGAGAATAACGATCAGTGCCAATCGTTATATTGGCTTGCTTTGGCGTGCGATCAGTACGGTAAGCTCCACTCTTCAATATATTGATTCTCCCAAAGTTTCATCTATATTTGACTTGTAGCTTTCGAGATATCAATCGTTTTCCATTGCGTTGAACTATAATATTGATTTGATATGATCCGTAATAGGCAAATATGGATTGTATCCGATCCATTTTCAGCACTTGGTGTATTTTCATGCTTTTATCACTCTATTTAACCCATCTTCTAATTTTACTCTGCCACTACTTTATATTATTACCTATGCCTGATCTTGGGGCTTCGACGTTGTTAATTTGACTTTTCGATCCTGATTGATAGTAGATATTATCTTGTTTAATCAATTTAAATATAGCTAAGACAAAAGTTTGGATAACACGTGCCCCCCTAAAGTACGACTTCTTTCAACATGACTTGTTTTGAATCGATGTAATTTAGAGCCATCGAAAAGGATTCATTCAGCTTTCTGAATAGTTATAATCCTTCGATAAATCGCTTTTATTGTAGAATCGTATCTCTTTTTGCTTTACATGATGATTGAATGGTTTCCGATAGTACAAATTTTGTATTGTTGTTTACTAAGAAATAGCTTTTCCCTGTTCCATTGAGCTTGTGAGGCTCGGTCATCCAATCCGGTTCTTTCTTTGGTAACTACATATGAGAATTCAATTTTTATTAGTTTCAAGATCGAATTTTTATGATGCACATGGGCACTTTTATGTGCATGTTCTTGTCGTTGGCTCCTGGATGCATTCATACGTTCATAGGTCATTACCAATTTATTGGAATGTAATTCAATCATTTGCATTTTTCTTCTATATGTTTTTAATGAAATGGATCAACATGAATCCATCAGGTAAATGGATTGTACTCGATCCATTTCTAGTATAAGTTGGGCCAAATCCTTTTGAGATTGATTTCGGTTCGATCGTTCCTCCCTTCTCTCTCCTTCTCTTTTTGTATTTACGGATGGGCCAACATGAATCCATCACAGAACGATTATTTCAGATCGTTTCCTTGTTTGGCCATCTGAATGAACTGTAGGTATTAAATTATAGATCAGTAAGTCCATCATAAAATGATCATACCCAATCGTTCATCAGTTGGGATTCCATTGAACTGCAAACTCGATGGTTCGACCGCATCCTTTATTTATATAATCGTATACTTAAACCATTCTCTTCACTACACTTCATTTTTTAATTTTCCTTACTCAAACAAAAAAAGAAAAGAAAGATCCCTTTTCATCTTCTTCTTTAAAATCGATCCACCGAGCCTTTCGATCCAAACCCAAACTCATTTTGCAACCATTTCCATCAGTTGACCTGACCCTTCGCTATGCAAACCATCGTCGCCTCCATCTCCTACTGATTTTGCTTCACACTAGAGTCCAAATTGCCACTACTTTTCCACTTTGATACATAGGTAGGTTAGATTTTCCTCTTACTTGCTAGGATTTAGTGTCGAGATGATTGGATCTCGTTCTACCTTGCATAATCCAAGTCATGGCAATTCGATTAGTTGGAGCAAAAAAGGGATATTGTTTTCAATTGATCATTTTTAACGAGGTGGAAGTTGCGATGTTGTTGGCATAGGGGAATGAAATGGAGTTTGACCAATTATTATGATGGATTGGTATTTGAAAATATGAAGAGAATTTAGACTGGTCGTTATATGATAGGGTTGTAGGCCGATCGATTTTGGATCGGTTGTAACACCCAATATTTTTAGTAACACTATTTAGGACATTTAATTAGCTAAATTAAATAAAATATGTGATAATTAGGGGATTGAGATTTGTGATTAGTTGGGGTAGCCATGCCATGTTAATGAATAAACTAAAAGGAACTAATATGAAATAAAATAGATAAGGGAAATAGGTGGGGATAAAATAGGAAAAAGAGTATTCTAATACCCTTAGCCATGCTCACACACACATTCATTGCAAAAAATTAAATTTAGGTGTCGGCTACCATTAGCAAGGAAAAGGAAGATAAACGAAAAAAGCTAAGGAAGAAGATTAATCAAATCAAAGCTATTCAAATATCAAACTCCTTAATCTCAAAGCTAAGGTGAATAATGACTTGTTTTCAGTTTTAGGATGAATCCAAAATATTTTGCATGATTATGCCATGTTTTTGAATGATTAAATATTTATATATGCTTGTTGATGATTTATGCTTATTCATATATGATTTGTGATATATTTTGATGTAAAAGACCTATTTAATGACATCCAAATGCCTTGCGATTTTAGATTTAGATTAGAAATGATATTTTAGAGAAGATTTACAATTTTCATAAGTTTATGAATTAATGTGGATTTTATATTAATTTTCTAGTGAAGAAAATATTTGTATGGGTTTAAAATTAATTATGGCCAAATAATATATGTTTTGTGTCTGAAATTAATATTTGTTAAAAAAATATTGAAAATGATTTTCTAGAATTTTTGTAGAATTTTTCAAAGAGTTTTGATGAATATATAAAATTATTTAAGGCGTGGGACTTAAATGTTTCATATATTTATAAAAGGAGAAGGGTATTTTGTAAATTATTTAAGTTGTTTAATTTTGAAATTTCGACAGTTCTTTTAGAAAACAAAATTAGCAACAATAATATTTTGACAAACAAGCTAGGTTAGTCGAAAAGAAATTCTTTTTGAAGTAAAAATCAGGTTTTGCATGCTTTTAGCATGTTTCGCCACTTTCGGCATTAGGGGTTCCGACTTAGTAGCTTCGCCACCATCGCCATCAAAACCAATGCGCATGGCATCAAATCCTTGGTGTGCAGCGAATTGAACATAGGCGGAAGGTATTGGGTGGAAACCAGGGGTTTCGAAGGAGGTCGAAACCTTACTTAGTTTTCAAATGAAAATGCACCTGCTTCGCTTTCGAAGGAAGTGCTTTCGACTTGGTTGGCTTTCGGTTGAGTCAAATGTTTCGAATGTGTTGCACCTTTTTCTTTAAGTAATTTCTTCTAAAGGGATCGAAACCCCTAGCTGCCACTTTTCTACCTTCCGAAGTCAATGGTTTCAGAAGGTGTACTTTGTTTTAAAACTTAATTGTAACACCCTATTTTTTTATAACATTATTTAGGATATTTAATTGGTAATGAACGGTTTTTTCATACCCTTTGAATCGACAATAAACCACAAATGTCAAACACAAATTGCACGAAAAGACAGATCAGTAAGGGTAGAAAGAAAAATATAGATAGAATAGAATCTCACACGAATGGAATAACATATAATATTGAACAAATATTTTTACAGCGGAAAACTTTTAAATACATATATCAGAGCCTAACCTAAATTCAGCTTGGATAGTTATAAATATTTGTCCTTACAGTTGCTTGCAAACATCAACTAACTACAGTGGATAATAGAATATGTCCATAAGTCAATATATCTCCAGCTCTCCTCTGGAAACTCCAACCATCTTCGAATTAACCTGAAACTACTCGAATCTGTCCCGAGTGTTGAAAATACCCGGATCAGGCTTGATAAAGAAGCTGAGAAAAAAAATCAATAATAAATGACAATGTCATATATCAGCCTTTTTATAAATCCTTTGAAAATGAAGAGTATTAAGAGCATGCCCACACGTAAACACGGACGGGTTTTTACCTTACGATAACTAAAACACTTTTATATATAAAAACATTTGATAATATTTCTAATGACATTGTTTGAAAACTTTTGCAAATAAACTTATTAATCTTATCCAAAATGGTTACCCATATAGCATTTTGAGGCTATTCTTTACGCCAATACAAACGAAACAACAGGTTCTTATGGGAGAATGGATTTTCATACAAATGACCACGTTAATGATCTACCTTCTGAAATGGGTACACCTCTAGATGGATTTCCCAAGGAACAACACAAAGGAACCTCTACCAACACAAGACCAGCCTACCTCTATAATTAGATAGTACCGAATATGTCATCCCCCAGTCGTTACCGACCTTTATCCGAGCGCTCGATTTTCATACACCGCATTAATTTACTTCCTGAACATCATAGCGAGAAGAAATATATCTAGAAGGGGATGACCATGCCCTACTTGAGAATGACCCACTTAGCCTTGCCGCATCTAATCATGTTTTGGTTATTTCCGGTTTGATGAGGCTTAAGGCAACGATTACCTTTTGACAAAGCGCATATCAGCCACTTTGCCATTTTTCGGTTAACTACTAATTGCCTTCCATAAAAATAAACCCTTGAGCTCGTACGTCTCAAGGAGGGTGTTAAGCTAAGAGAAGTTGCCTTCTCCGCCACCTCTGATGTACGTTTGTAAAAAACAATGTATGTTATCATTTAGAAATGTAATGTTAGACAAACATCCACACAAGTTGTCAAGGAATAGAACAAACCGAAGGCACTCTCCTACAACCACAGGTAGCGAGTAGTCCTTGCAATTCAAAAAATCTCCACAACGAGGAGACCACTTCTATATATAACTCTATAATGGGTGCGACCCCGAGCAAATCAACAAGCAGTCATCATTCTATGAAGATCCATGGTCTTCAAAAATCATCATCTTCTACATGTCTTCACATTTGAACGTATACAATAGTTCGAAGTGATTTTCGAATAGGAATTACCCAAATCCGACCCCGGTTCCTTAGAAATTCAATTATTGATAAAAAGTGAATATGAGCATACAGGATTTATTAAGACTTTTTTCACTTTAATTCTTTTTGGATGATTTCGAAATCTCTTTCTTTTGAATTTAGAATAATTCTGAGTAATTCATTCTTTTAATTTGCGTAATATTTCAAATTTCCTTATTTAGCTCTCGATCCAAATCCCTTAACTTTTAGGCGGGTCAAAAACAATGTTATTTAAGACATCGTTTACTGTAAACCTACATCAACTTTAGCAAACATTTTTGAGTAAATAGGATCATAGAAATCATTCATTCTGGAGATTGCTCAAATTTTAGATAATACCAATCTTCTTTTACTTTAAAAAACTTAACAGAATCTTTTTATTTGAGAGCATCTAGGCTTCCCTTTCGATCTGTTCCACTCTTAGCCTAAGGAAAAAACATAGGCCAGGTAAGTTCAAGACACTGTTTGCTCCATCCCTAACCTTAGTTAAACACCTTGTTTTATCTTCTCATATCTCATAGGCGGAACAAATATACTAGTCGTTTCCGCATTCTCAGATTTTCAACATTATTTTGGAACTACTTATAAATATTCCAAATTTTCTTTCAAAATGCTTAATTACCCTTTTTAAAACATTCACAATTGATGCTGGGAAACGTCGTTACATTTAAACTCATATTCCAAAAGTTATAGAATTCGCAGCATAAAAGTGCTGTTGCGGAAAGTGCCATATAAGTTTATTTGACTTAAACAACTTTTAAACATTTGATAATTCATATTTTCAGATCCAAATCTCTTTTAAAATATTTAAATAGATTTATCAAATTTATTTCATATTTTTTCAATATTAAAACATCCATTTAAAAAGATTTCTTGTCATGGTCACTTAACTGCACTGGCGTAATTTTTCTAGAAAATTGATTGGACTTATTTCAGAATCTACTCAACGAAACTTTGATTTTCTTTTTTCATTTAGAAGATATGGATATAATAGTATGGAATTTTCTTCTCTCGAAGAATTTTGAGTTATATTTCACTCTACACGTTCATTTGAACTTTTCGACGCGAAATCGTGAACTATCTTGCATGACGCACCTAATTTTAACTTATTTTTCAATATTCGAAATAATTTATTCAAATTGAATTTTTGGTCATAAAAGCATTATAATCATTTCAAATCAATATTTTCACTTTTTAAAGTATTTTAAATGATTTTTCACTATTACCATATTATAATATTATTCTATTCCCATTATTTTAATATTAAATTTTAAATTCCAATTTCAATTCAATTTCAATTCTAACTTCAAGCTAAACTTATTTAAAACTTAGATTTGAAATCTAATTTAAATTTAAACCTCAATTCAACCTTTGTAACAACCTAGTTTTTTTATTAAATGTTTTAATTCATTTTATTTAAAATTGTTTAATTATCCAAAATTTGAAATTTGAAAATTTTCCAATAAAGTTCGGATTTTTGTTTGTAATTTCCTTTCCAAATATAATAAAATAAATAATTTCTATATATATATATTTATATTTATACTTATGTTTTTCATATCTACTCATCTCTATTTTATCTTTCTATATTTTCCTTTTTATCATTCATTTTAGTATTTGAATTGTTATGTGTTATATCTCTTATTTATTGCTTGGAAAAAATTTCACTGGATATACGTTATATTGTCTTTGAGTAATATGTCTTTAAAATTTTATTTATTTTGTTTATTGAATGTTTCTTTGTATATACCTTTTAATTAATGGCAAGGAAACAACTCAAATTGACGTATGTTACTTTGCTTTAATTTGGCATATGTTACATTTACTTTATTTCTTACCTCTTTATTTGCCTATCTATTTATTTCCTACCATAGTTGTTCATAACTTATGTTATTTTCTATTTTTGTGTATATACTTTAGTTTATTTATTTGGATGTTCATTTGTATATCTTGTATGTAATAGTTGGGAAACCAATCAACTAGTTGTACGTTACGTTGTTTTATTTTGGCATAAGTTTTTTGGCTTTATTTCTTGCCTTTTTATGTGCCTATCTATTCAATATCCTACCTAGCCATTCATTATTTTAGTTGTTCCTCACAAGCTGTAGCCGTGTATTACTTCTCCCGATCATGCATAAAAATCTTCTCAATATATCTCTTCCTCTGATTGAAAGATCTTTGCAAACGTTTCTTTTATTAAATAGGAATTAAATCCCCTTTATTATTTTCTTACCATTTACTCTTTCGGTTGTTCATATCTCAAACCTTAGCCGCCTCCTCTATTACTAATTCGCGTACAAAAACATTTTTCCCACATCTCATTTTATTTCCTAAGAGAAAAAATTATAGATCTAAACATCCATGGCTTCTTCTTATTCTTCTTCTTTCTCTTTTTCTTTTTTTTCTTTCTTTTTCTTTCTTTGTTTTCTTCATGAATAAGCTCGGCCTCTATCTCCTATTACCAACCCCATCACCACTTGCATAGGGTAGAGCAAGGTTATGTCATCTTATCTCAATTATTTTCATTGTTTAATTCATCTAATCTTTTGTATTAAATATACTTATGTATGTTGTATTTGTTTGTGTACATAAGTTGAAATCTTGGATCTCCTATCACTCATATTGAATCATGCTTTGTCGTGCCTTTTGTGCTTTTCGAAGTTTGATCTTTGTGTTTGAATTGTTGCCTTCAGCTTTAAAAAGGTGAGTATTCACTCTAGACATTACATGTTATATTATTGTGAAATGATGACAAGTGAATTTGTATAAATTGATATGTTATTCATACATGCCTATGATATGTTATATGATGTTAAATGCTGCTTATATATTTGTTACATCATCTAATATGTTATTATATAATATACTGTTCATTTTATTTACTGTATCATTACTGCAAGTTCCCTATCACTATGGGTTGAAAATGATACATACCCAAAAGGACTTTAAAATAAGGAAAAATCATTATAAGCTGAAACGATGGGCTCAAATGATTTTTGTTGTGATTTCTATTACATTTATTTTACTTGGGATTGCGGGTTTGAAATGATAAAACCTGAATTTTTCTTTTAAATTACGGATTGAAATGATACACATCCGTATCACTTAACATAGGTTAGAAAATATTATACAAGCCCATGGTTATATTTTTAAATAATATTTTCCTAAAGATTCATTAAGTGTTTTGAATATTTTCTGAAATTTTTTAAGTATTTTAAAATTATGAATATATGAAATTTTAACTTAATTTGATTTAATGCTTTAAATGGTAAAGGTTTATTTGGTTTTCCTATAAGTTAAAATTTTATAAGTCTATTATTGGTTTAAGAAATTTAAAGATTTTATTTACGATAAATATCTTAATAATTAAATTTGATTTAATATGGAATCTTAAATTTAATCCAGTAACTTCAATAAAGGTTATTTCATGAAATAGATTTGGTTTGCATAATAAATGCACTTTATTATGATAATAAAATGTAAGTTGAAAATGTACATTTGACATGAAATTGTAATTAATGTGATATTGATTACGACGATAAATGATCTTTAATGTGATAATAAAATGTAAGTTAAAAATATACATTTGACATGAAATTATATTAATGTGATACTGATTAAGACAATAAATGCTCTTTATTGTGATAATAAAATGTAGGTTAAAAATGTACATTTGACATGTAATTGTAATTAATGTGATACTGATTAAGACAATAAATGCTCTTTATTGTGATAATAAAATGTAAGTTAAAAATGTACATTTGACATATAATTGTAATTAATGTGATATTGATTAAGACAATAAATGCTCTTTATTGTGATAATAAAATATAAGTTAAAAATG
Organism: Allium cepa; assembly: GCA_030765085.1. NCBI lineage: Eukaryota > Viridiplantae > Streptophyta > Magnoliopsida > Asparagales > Amaryllidaceae > Allium > Allium cepa. Next base: position 346,687,271 of record CM060938.1, read on the forward strand.
TACATTTGACATGTAATTGTAATTAATGTGATATTGATAAAGATAACAAATGCTCTTTATTGTGATAATAAAATGTAAGTTAAAAATGTACATTTGACATGAAATTGTAATTAACGTGATATTGATAAAGACAACAAATGCTCTTTATTGTGATAATAAAATGCAAGTTAAAAATGTACATTTGACACGTAATTGTAATTAATGTGATATTGATTAAGACAATATATGCTCTTTATTGTGATAATAAAATGCAAGTTAAAAATGTACATTTGACACGTAATTTTAGTTAATGTGATATTGATTAAGACAATAAATGCTCTTTGTTGTGAAAATAAAACGTAAGTTAAAGATGAACATTTGACATATAATTTTAGTTAATGCAATATTGATTAAACTAATACATGTTCTTTACTGTAATAATGAAATGAAATTTAATAATATACTTTTAACTTAACGTAAGTAATTTCAACTTTAAATAGGAAATTACAATAACTAAGTCTATTTAACTTAAAAGCATGATTTATTTAATATCCAAATGAATTAGTTAGTGTAATAAAATAGAAATGATAAAATAACAATGGTAAGAATTGTAAGTATATAAACATTTGGATTATATAAAATGGTAAAGTGGAAAGTATATACTACTAGAAATAAATGATATGGTTTTGAAGTGGATATGATAATTTTATTTTGAAAGTATGTACTATTTTAAAATAAATGATACGGTTTGAAATGGTTACGATATTTTGGTTTTGGAAGTTTATACTGCTTTGAAATAAATATCCCTAGGTTATAATAACGATTGTTTGGCAAAGAGACCGGGATCGGATAGGGGCATACTCTCTGTCGATATCGAAAACCACTTTTGACAACCGAGTACACGGTGGAGATCCCAAAAAGAAGTAGGATGGTGGTGACGTTCTATTGAGGTATGTACGTGGACCCGACTCCCGTGAGTTGACATAAGATGGCTAAAACAGGAGCGATTCTCGGGCTAAGGAGGTAGCACCTTTTATCAGACGCACTTCTTCGTATGCCATTCTATTACTTTGTGATTGTTTGTTGCACCTTTTATTTTGGGAGTGTGATTCGAGGTGGAGGGTAGTAGCTACTATGCGTTACCACCGGTCCAGATGCGTAATTGGTATATCTACCCTGGCATTGCTTTGTTATGCCGTGTCACCTACCCTAGAGAGCCTTATACGAGTTTGATTTGTGTCGTACCTATAGAGTATCCTCTGGTAGCCTCCCGATCAGGCGGTATTACGGTACTGTGTAGACTTCTGGCACTATTTATGTGTTAAGGGGAGTATTAGGTCACTCCTTAACGCTTTTTAAAGTAAGTTTATTTTACTAATAGACATTATTATAATAGCGAATATTACAACATAGTAAATAGTTTAATGGATCCTTAGAGGATGGGAGGTTCTAAATCCTTTAAGTTACTTGTACCTTTATATTACAGTTCACTTGAGTTGGTTTACATTGTATAAGTATGTATGTCCTGACTCGAGTGTTTTGTATTTTTCTTTATGCTCGGAGTCAGACTGAGTGATACAACATTTGAGACTCACCTTCGGAGCTGGGGCTTTGTTTGAAGACCCAGCTATCTATTTCAATTTCAGTATTCGGTCGATTCTAGTTATCCAGTTAATTCCAGTGATGTATTCAGCTCTGTGCTTATTTATCATATTGAGGCTTCTGTTGTACTTTGTTACTCCTGTTGTATCTGGTTTAACTCTGATGCATTAATATAGTAGCTTCATGAACTACTATCTCTTTACTTCCGCTACATTTTATTACTCTGTGTGTGTGATCTGTGATTTATTTATTGTATGTTATGAGTTTTGCTAAATTTTGTGACGACCCGGAATTTTCGAGCATTTAAAATCGAAATATTTAATTGATTTTAAATATTCAGTAGAGTAATTTTAACTTGAATTACGAATATTACAATTTATTTGATAATTCCATTATTGAATTAAATAGTTTGAAGTCGGGGAAAATGTTGAATCTTCAGTTTTAAGCCTGTTGGAAATAAATTGAAGGCTTATGAAATTTATATTGATAACACTGAAGATAATAGAAGTTTTAAAATTTAATTTAACATTGATTTGTTCGGTTTTGAAAATTTTATTGTTCAATTTGAATTTAAAAATAGCCTTTCGAGACACAGTCTCGGAACTATTATCGGATTTCAGATTTTGTAGCATTCGGAATCATTGTGTGAGCGTACGAAATAAAAACGTCTAGAAAATAATCAATCGTTTAATTTAAATATCTCACCTGAACTTTTCGAATCACGCAACTTTCTCCTTATCTATTCGAACGAGAAACATAAAAAAATAATAAAGCAAATAAAAAAAAGGAAGGCTTCATACATAAGCCAGTGAACGAAAGGATAAGATCATCTGTTACCCTTCTCGTTTTACTAAGAAAAAAAAACATAGGGTCGAACCCTTATGTTCAAATCGGTCGGCTAAAAAAAAAGAAAAAAAGGAAAAGAGTTTTGGCTGCTGTAATTTTTTCCCTAATCAACTCGTCCACTCCCACTCCTCCCTGTCGAAATCGAAAATGGTCGTCTTCCCCTCCTCCCAATTCAACCAGGTCAGGGTTCTTCTCGTTCAAATCGCGAAACTAAGCTGCGTGGGGGAAAGCCCTCAAGGACTAGGGGTTGGGGCCGAAACTTCGGCATGACGACGGCGACATCGTGATGTGAGTCGTTCGAGTAGGTTATCGCGATTGTGGCGGCAGCTCTGGTAGGGTTTCGAACTCAGTTTCGATTGTTCGAGTGGTGCGAGCAGTGAAGCATCGATGTCGACCACGTCTTGGACTCGTCAGAGATGGCCGCGATTAGGGTTGGGTTTTTTCCCGTGTTCGACAGGTTGGAGGGCTCGACCTCGTGGCACCGCATCGTTCGCGATGATTGTCGACTGCGTGGGTAAGTATTTTTGGTGATTTAGGTTTGAATTTGAATTTAATGCTAATCTGAGGGAAAAAAAATTCCAGTAAAGGGAACTACAGTTTTGCGATCAATAGTAAATGAAAATATATAATATGAATATTCATATGGAAGTGCACACATGCATATTTTATATATGCTCTTTGACATTTAATTTGAATTCCTGCATTTTTATGGAAAACAGAAAAATTTTTTTTGATAGAGTTTGGGAAAAAGGGGATTCTAAAACATTGAAAGTTTATTTAAAGTTGATTTTTGAAATCTATAAATTTTTATAATTGCAAATGCTATTTCGAGACGAGAAGAATAAAATAAATATCCATATTTTAGTTTACTAAAAATAATCTGTTAAGGGATAATGGTTTAGGTTAAACTATCAAATTTAATTTATTCAATGGCAATTAACTGTTCGATCAACTGAAATAATAATAAATCATATTAATGCATATACAAGGTCGAAAATAATGAACAACAAGCTGGTTTGGATTGGATTGCAAACAAAGATAAAGGTGAGTTAATCTCACTCAGTTAAATTTTAGTTTAAATTTAAATGACTGAATTTAAATAATTGTTTGAATGATTGGATTCGTTGATGTATTATAGTATGGGATATTTTTAAATGGGCATATTATATAGTGCTAACATCTGTGGATGCAGGGAAAACAGGTTGGAGGGATCCAACTGGACCCCTCAACTTTTATTTAAATTATTTAATATTCTCTGTTCTGATTATTTGATATTCTATAATGAATTATGTGGAAGTATTGAATGCTATGGCTTGGTTGATATAATTGGGTATAATGAATTATTAAAAATATAAATTTGATTTTGGAAATGAAAATAAAAGAAGTGAAATTGCAAGTAAATTAATTACAGAATAAATTCAAGAATAACTTGGAAAAAAGAAATAAAGTGACTTTAAATTTTAATAAATGAATCCTGAGAATGGAAAGGTAAATTTCAATAAACAGGAAATTAATGAAGTTTAAAATGCAGTATTATTAATTTAAAAGAACAAACATTTATTTAGAATTTAAGATTTGAATTATTGAAAGAGTAAAGAAGAAATTGAAAATAATAATAATAATAATAAAGACCATAACTACTGAATTTGGAAATGGACTGATAAGTAAAGGAATTTATTCCAAATAAAATAAATTGAAAATCAATTTGGGGAAAATTGATTTAGGTGATTGGAGTTGGAATTTTCTCTGGATGACCAAGTACATGTTTTTAAAAAGAAAATTTGCAAATATAAATTAAATGTTTTAAAGTTGTTTTTAAAGAAGCAAGTTTTGTAAAATTTATTATTTCTAATATTTAAAGTAAGTATTTTCTTTAATCTATTCTAGCAGCAATTATTAAGAAGTAACTTAGTATTTTGGTTTTAAAAGTAGAAATCTAGTTTGACATTTTATTCGATAACTTTATTTTTCTAATGTTTATATAGTATGTATTTTAGTAAATTATTAAAGTAGTCTTAACTTAAGTGTTTAAAGATAAATTCCAAAGTAAGTATTTTTGTTTTATCTATTATGGTAATAAGTATATGAAGAATGACTTGGTATTTGTTTAAAGCATTAATTTAAATTTAGTACTAAAGAAGGATTTTCTAAATTAAATATTAACCATACTTTACAATTAAAGTGTTTTGAAATTATTTTAAAAATCTAAATTTTGTGCTTGGTGATTCCAGTGGAAATGATATACTCGGAATTTATTCTGAGAAAAGGAAGGTAGTTTGAAAACTGTTTTCAAAAGGATTTGAAAGTGAGAATATACCTTGTAAAGATATTTTGAGATAAATAAATAATTTGGGAAATTATTTATTGGTTGGATGGTTGTTTGTGAATATTAATTGATAGTTAAATCACCGACTATCAACATTGGACAAATGCGCTGATCGTTTCGAAGAGACCGGGATCGAGATTTATTTCTCGAAAACCACTTCGATCCGGTTTGTACATTTCGTGTAAACGATTTTGGATTCGAAGATGGAGCAGTGAAGTGCAAGGGCTAGTCACTACTAATCCTGAGGATATTTCCAAAATGGATGTAGTAGGAATAGTGCCTTCGGTTCTGTTCGAACCCGGGACGGACTTGTATGGATGAATGCTTGCGAAACATCGTCAGGTGGACGATGGGCATTCTAAGGGATATATTCTAAAAAGGTAACGCTTAGCCTCAAGCCTCATCAAATGGGAATGACTGAAACTCAGGGGTTATGCAGCAAGGCTAGGTGGGTAGCACCCAAGCAAGGTGAGGTCATTCCAGTCTGGATGTCCCTTTTTATTTCGGCTTAGTGGGCGGTTGCTGATCCCATCCGCGGGGTTATCTCACTCGGGATTATCCAGTAAGGAATAGTCCCGGCCTTGTGTTGCAGGGGAGCGGGTGATCTAGGCCCCGTACTGTGACAGGTGGTACTCCAGTGCCTAGTCATTAGTTGGAAATCCATTCTCCCTACGAGCCTTGTACGAGTTTTGTTTGTATTACCCACTCTGTGGCTAGTAGCTGGAATTTAATGAATGTAACAATTTCGGCTATTTTATAAGTATTTGTAATAGACCCTATTATAATATCAGAGGATTTCTATAAAAATTGTTTTAGCTATCGTAAGGTAAAAACCCAACATGTTTTTTTGTGGCATGGTCTTACGAGATGCTTTTGTTTTCAAAGGATTTTTGAAACGTTAATAATCAATTGGGTGTGATTTTCTCACGCTGGTATTCCAGACTGACTCCGGTGTTATTTAACGGTAATGCTCGGGTCAGGCCGAGTATTATAGAATACAGGATATGATGCTGTGGAGCTCAGGAGACGAGCAGGATGGCGATACGTACTCCCGTATTTGTGTGTGTATATATATATATATATATATATTATTCCACTGTGTTTGAGTTGTTGTGTATCTTGAGTTGTTGTGTATTCATTGTATGATACTGATGTTGAGTTGTGTTTGATGCACTCTTATGATGTAATATATATACAGAGCTATTTGATTTTTTTTTAGTAAAATTATTTATTATCTATTATATTTTATTCCGCTGCGATGGTTAGATTCTGATGTTGATTTCTATTTTCTTCTTCTACCTCTCTTCTTCTTTAACCAAATGGTTCGTATTTCTGTGCAATTTGAGTTGATTTAGGTAGAATAGTGTTAACTCAAGGGGTACTGATTTGCGGGCCGTTACAAATTTATTTCTACAATTCGGTATTTAGAGAAATTCCAGTCCGACATGTGCGGATGCGAATGGTTGAAAATACTGGGTCGTTACATTTGGTATCAGAGCTTTGGCTCTACGCAAAACTTAGCATATGTGGTAAATTTATTTACAGAATCACTTTCATTCGAGTGCGAATCTCTTCCTTTTGACACGGTTTCCTTTGAATTTTGGAACGTTCCCTGCGTTTCAAAATTCATTCTTGTCCCTCAATATCCATCCTCTTTGATTCTGGAGTACCCATAACTCCTCTACAATTGGCATTGATTCATCGAAGACTTCTGTATCCTCGGTTTAGATGCTAGTGTTTCTTGTTATCCCGAATTCTATCTCTTGAGATCAAATGTAGATTTGCTTTAGAATTCCACATCGATCTAATTCTTGAAGTCACGGTTGCCCAGCTAAGGTTGCCCATGATTTATATAATCTTAACCGTCTCCCTATTCTGCTATTCAATCATCTTATCTTTTGTTTCCAACTTATCTTCAAATCAGAATTCTCTTTGATTTGAGTCCATTAAAATTTGAATCCATATCCTTGCTTTGTAAAGATTAATATTTAAAAATGTTTTAATATATATTGTGTTGTTTGAATTGTTGATTTGGGTTTTCGATCAATTCGTCTAATCAACGCTATCGATAAGATTTCCAAAACACTTAAACAAAGCAAAACTAACACAATCTTGTTATCAAACTTGGTAAATGAAATAAAATTTTGAATAATTATATTATATGTGAGTATAATCTTCTGAATTTTGATAATTAATTAAATTTGAGGTTCGAAAGTAATATTTGACTTATATATATCTTGTAACCATTGGCTTTGTTTCATATATAAATAATTGGATTATAAAACATGGGTATAAATTAATTCGGAAATTTAAATGAATTTAAAACAAGAACTAAGAATTTAATTTTCGATGGTTTCAAACTTTGGGTTTAAAGTTTTAAAGAGTGTATTATTTAAAATATTTCAAGTAGAAATACTTTCCAAAGAATTTTTTAAAGATTCAATCCGCGCTCTTCTCTCTGTCGTTGGAAAACAAATTCGGTGACGACTGCAGCATCATCGACATTTATTTCCGAGTTTCGAAGTGAAGATACCATTCTGTAGTTTTGCTACAGTTTTGCTTTGGAGAATTAAATTTATTTCAATCTCTAAATATGACTTGATTTATAATATTGATATTGATATATGACTTAAATTTGATTATATATATATATTGTGTATATATTTATTTATCTCTAAATTGTTTGAAGTTAATCGGAAATTTAAATTCTTAAATTTTATCTTAAAAGATGGTTTCAATAAAAGTATGAAATCAAAGTTTTGAATAAATATCTAAGTTGAAAAAATTGATTTGAAAAGGTTTTATTTGTATAATACTCAATTACATCCCAATATAACTTACCTAAGTTTTTAAAAGTTAACTATGTAATTGAATAGTGTACAATATAAAAGAATTTTATAAATAAAATGTGAGTGTTTATAATAAATGTTATACACTTAAATTTTAGTTATCAAAGAATTAATAGAGGTAAATAGAATAAAAGTTAATTGAAAAATATAAAGTATAAAATGATGTTATAGGAATTTATAAATAAACTGCAATAATTATAAAAGATGTAAATATATTTAATGTAGGGGATTATATATATTAAGCTGGAATAAATCTAATAATAAATAAGAATAAAACTTATTGAATAAATATTGAGTATAATAAATGATTTTCAAATTCATGATTTAGAAATGGATAATTTAAATGATTGGATGATAAGATAATGAAACTAGAAATAGCTAAGATTTATTTAACTTAAGTAAAATCAAATGGATAAAATCAATCATTAATTTAAGTTGAAATTTTAATGGTTTTAAATTTATTATCTTATTTGGTTCTCCAAATCTATCTTTCTTTCGAGATGTTCCTATTCTCCTGCATCCTAAGCGGAAAATTGAATTCTGAATTGATCTTCTTCCTGGAGTTTGATCTGTAGTTCTTCCTTCCAGAAGAACTTATCTTTACCAGTCTGTTTTGGAAACCTTTTCAAGAATCTTCTTCATGCTTGTGTTTTGATTTTGGTGATCTTGGGAAGATCATCTCTATCATGTTGAGCGTACCTATAACGACATTTACCAGGTATAATTTCAGTCTTCTTTTATCTTGTCTTAATCCTATCTCATTCTATCCTGTTTTCCTTGTTCTCCCTGTTTCGTTCCTTTTCAAGGACGAAAATTTTTGAGTGGGGGAGAGTGTAACAACCCAGAATTTTTATTAATTTTTTTATTTCATTTTATTTAAAACTTTGGTGTTTAACTATCCAAAATTTGAAATTTGAAAATTTTCCAATAAAGTTTAGATTTTTGTTTGTAATTTCCTTTCCAAATATAATAAAATAAATAATTTATGTATATATATATATATATATATATATATATTTCATATATATTCATCTCTATTTTATCTTTCTATATTTTCCTTTTTAACATTCATTTTATTATTTGAATTGTTATGTGTTATATCTCTTATTTATTGCTTGGAAAAATTTCATTGGATATACGTTATATTGTCTTAAAGGCATATCTTTTTAAAATTTTATTTATTTTGTTTATTGAATGTTTCTTTGTATATACCTTTTCATTAATGGCAAGGAAACAAATCAAATTGACATATGTTACTTTGCTTTAATTTGGCATACGTTACATTTGCTTTATTTCTTACCTCTTTATTTGCCTATCTATTTATTTCCTACCATAGTTGTTCATAACTTATGTTATTTTCTATTTGTGTGTATATACTGTAGTTTATTTATTTGGATGTTCTTTTGTATATCTTGTATGTAATATGTAACGACCCGCTATTTTCGACTATTCGCATCCGCACATGTCGGACTTGAATAATTCAAAATACCAAATTGTTAATTTAAATTTGGCAAAAACTCATATATACAGTAAATAAATAATCACAGAATCACAGACACAGAGTAATAATATGCAGCGGAAGTAGAAGATAGTAGTTCATGAAGCTACTTTATAAATATATAAGATACATCAGAGTTTATAACAGAAGAGTAATACGATACATCAAATACAAATTTAAAATACATCACTGGAATCATCGAATACTGAAAGCAGAATAGATGGCTGGATCTTCAAGCAAAGCTCCAACTCCAAAGGTGAGTCTCGAAGGCTGGTGTTCTCAGTCTGACTCGAGCGTAAAGCAAAACACAGAACACTCGTGTCAGGATTAATATTCTTATATCAATAAATCCAACTCAAATGAAATAACAATCGAAATACAAGTAACTCAAAGGATGTTGGAATCACCATCCTCTAAGGATCCGTTAAACTATCTACTATGTAGTAGTGTACGCTAAATAGATAATGTCTATCAGTAATATAAAGTATCAAAATGGTGTTAAGGCGTTACCATTATCCCCCTTAACACATTTTATATAAATGTCATAGTCTATACAACACTGTAAACTCCACCGTAAACTGGTGGGATATCAGGGAGTACTCCATAGGTATAACACAAAACAAATTCGTAGTGGTCGCGTATATAGGGATACAAGTATGACAAGGAACATGAGGCAATACCCAAGGTAGTGAAACTACCGTTTGCCTGATCCGGACTAGTGAGAACGCATCGCCGCAGCGATCGCAACACCGCGAAGCAACACTCCTGAAATTCCGAGGGTGCACCAATGAATCTCAAGTAATGAGTAGTGGTTACGAAGAAGTGTGTTCGCTCGAGGTGGCTAACCCCATTTGGCCCGGCACGGCTCCTGATTTTAGTCATTTCCAATTTGACACAAGTGTCAAGGCTATCCATTATCGTTCTCTTTCTTCAGTCATCACGTACATCGTTCCAACCACTTCATTCTGGATCATCACTCCGCGTATAGTTATTAAAGTGTTTTCGGTTTAGATAGAGAGTATATCCATAACCGATTCCGGTTTCTTTAATAACTTACGTAATTATTACACCGATTGGTCGTTTAATATATTTCAAAACAAATCTAATTCAATTTCAAATAGAATTTATAAATCAACATTTCATTTGTCTTTCAAAATCAATTTCCAAAATCTACGTTTCAAAACTCCCAAATTATCATTTCAAAGTCTTACAATTCAATTTCAAATTTATTTAAACAATTCAAATATTGATTCAAGTTCATATATAAGTTTTATTCCGAAAATCATTTAAATGATTAAATTCAACATTCAAACCAATTTAAATTTATTTATCGATTTCATTCAATATTCGTTAAGTTACTTTATCATTCAAAACAATTTTACTTAATTCCCAATTCATTAAATCAATTACTTACGTTCATCTTCATTTTATCAAAACTTCAAATTTAACTAAATTAGATTCGTCAAATCAAATTCTCAAAATTACAAGTCTTACATTAATTTCAATAAATCACATTTTATTTCTTGTTAAAGAAATTCAATTCCACTTATTTATTTACTTAGATACAAATTTCAAAACTTAATTAATAAAGAAACTAAATTTCACATATTCAAGAAGTACAGTTTCACTTATTAACTTACTTAAATTTTCCAAAGCTTAATTAATAAAGAAAACCCAATTTCATTTATTATCGAAGTTCAAATTCACTTATTCAAAAGTTCAATTTCTCTTATCAAAGAATACAATTTTATTCAATTATCAAATAATTAACTCTCATTCAATTATTATATAATTTCAATCTTAATTTTTTATAATTTCAAATTTGTAATTACAACTTGATTATTCATTCAAACATAATTATTAAATCATTTCCACTTAATTATGAATCCAAACTTAATTATCAAATCGTTTCACTTAATTATAAATTCAACTTAATAATTTCAAACTTAATTATAATTTCAAACTTAATTATAATTTCAAATTCAATTATTAAATGATTTCAAACTTAATAATTTCAAAACTCAATTATTACTAATTCCAAATTATTTATTAATAATTCCAAATTTAATTATTAAATAATCAGATTTCAAACAACGTTTTTTCATCAATTACTACGTTAATATTTGTTTCAGATTTCAATCTTTACATTTTGCTTTCATAAAAATTCAAATTCCAGTTTCATTTCAAAACTTATTCTTTATTCGAATAAAATCATTATTTTATTTTTAAATCAAATTATTGACCAATCGGATTTTATTTAATTCTCTATCCTAAGTCAAGTTCATTTTGGGTATTTATCATTTCAACCCGAGTCCAATTTCAAATCAAAACATAACAAAGGAAACTTGCAGTGTGATAAGTGGGATGGTGTCAAAGTAAATAACAAGCAACAACAAACAAGCACATTTCAAAAAAATCAATTCAAATAATCCCGAAATAATCGTATTAATTCGCGTTGTTATTTGTGCGAATTAATATAATTATTTCTAGAATCTACACTATCATTTCATGTAGATTAAAGATTATTACATTACGGTTTTTCCACTTGTCATTCAATTTCAATTTCAAATCTAATACTACAACAATTAATCCAATGTACGTTGAAAGGTTCAAAGTGTAATTTATCAAATTTTTCGTGTCAATTAACTTAACAATTAAAAGGGGTCATATTATTCAAGTTAACTAATCAAATTCAACGTATAAATCAGTTTAAAATTGTTAACTATCATATATCAGTTTAATTTTTTGTATACTATCTATCACTTAACATTAACAAATTAACGTCCAATATAAACATCAACCAATCAATCAGTTATCACCCAAACGGTATTTCCATCGCATAAATAACAGATAATGGTGTCAGATGTCACAGGTAAACTGATACAGGTAATAACATTAATAACAGTGTTAATAACTAACAACAGGTATTTCCATTTGTCGTTTCAATTGCAATTGAATTTAATAAATAAAAGAATATTAATCGTGAGTGATTGCTCACCTTTCGAGGCTAGAATAATTTGATGACTCGGCAAGATACGAATTGGATCACGATCTAGACCGTCGAAAAAACCAAACAACAGCTCAAAGCAAAGTAAGCCGAAAGCGGATTTTTGACGGACAAAGCTGAAAGATAGAGATTTATGGAAACAAATCAAAATTTTCCGAACAAAATATATGTTATAAATTTTCTCTAAAACAAATTTTCTTTTAAAACATATATTCAAATAAGTGGTATATACATATGTTATACTTATTTTCAAATCAAAATAAATTTTAAACACAAATTGAAATAAAAATATATATTTCAATAACCATGAAAACTGACATTATGTAACTGCAAACTCTTACTTTTAAACTATATATATACACAGCCCACTCATAATTTACATGCAGACTCAATACACTTACATAACTCTGCCACTAGTATAATATGTAACCAAACTTACATAACTAATATGTGAACCAACCTATAATTACTTATTATATACACTTACATATGAACTATCCAAAATCAATACTCTGTGCAGTATATATGTGACGAAGACATACTTATATAACCAACATACTTTGAATTGACCGTCAAAATCTTAAAAAAAATCATTTTTTTTAAACATAAGACCAACACACGAAACTATATGTATACTAAATATATTACTGCTATATAAAATTTTCTACATACATGTAATTTATATAAGCATACAAACATCTCAGAAGCTATACCCATGAACATACTATTTAAAAAATCAACGTACTCTACTTCATTTAAAAATCCGAGTACTGCATAACATTGTACATAAACAAATGCAGACTTATTATATATATAAATAATATGCATATAAACTATATGTGCAGAGTACATGTAATGCAGACAAACTCTATTCACTAATATAGATAAAAAATATCATCTATATAACTTTATCATCTTTGTACTCTAATATATAGTACTAACACTTTGAATTTATAGAACAGACCTGACTCATATTCAAAGACTTTATAACCGCTGTATATAACTTAGAAGTAACTGTATTTTAATAATACAATTTGTAGTATATATAATCAAAACTTGCATACCAAACAAGAAGGAGGAGGCCGAGACAAGCTATCGTGGTTCGACAGGGTTTTTGTGGGAAGTGATGCGGTGTACGAGGCATTGGAGGCGAGGGTCGGCTCGGCCATGAGATGGTGGCGCTGGGCTGCGACCCTTGCTAGCTTGGCGCGGAGAAGGAATGAGAGGCCGAAGCTTGGAAATCACACGTCGCATGTTAGAGATCAGCGCATAGGTTCTGGTTGAAGGCATGACGGTCGAGCATGTGGAAGTGTGGAGGGCACGGAGATCGTGGATGGACGGCAAGGCCTAGGTTGGCTTTGGTTGGTTGCGTCTACGTATGCACGCTGCGTCAGGGAGGTGGGCGAGGATGATGGTGACAGCTGCATGGTGGGGGTCTTGATGTCATGGAGAAGTTCGGTTTTTTGAGTGGATGCGGGTGTGGTGGGTGAAGGCGTGAGTGGCGGTGTAGGCCGATGTTGGACTGAGCTAAAGTGACCATGGATGTGGCCTCAGTGGTGGAGAGGTTGAGGCTAGCGTGGAGGTGAGAGCGAGGAAAGAAGGGCAGACCTTTGTAGTAGAAACCCAAAATATATAAGCTTTGAATTTTTTTTTCATCAGACATAGCCGAAGAAGTGAAGAAAAAAGAGAGTGAGGGTAAGGGACGCACAGGCAAAAGAAGAAGTAAGATGTTGGAATATGATTATAGTAAATAATGTGGCTGTAAAGTGTGCACATCTCAAGAAAAAAAATAAGACATTGGAAAAGAACCGACAAATAATAAATTAAAGTTAAGGAATGAAAACAGGCAATAGCTATTCAGTGAAATTTAAAAAGGAAACAGCTGCTTGTTAAAACGGTGGAATTTGAAAGGCACGGGAAGCTAAAATGTTAAAATAGGGTAACGGTTCGGCAAGTCTTTTTACGGATTTCGCCGTGCATCGGACGTCGAAACACAGAATTGAATATACTGTTACGATCAGTACGAAGAGACGATCAAAACAGTATATAAATACCAGTGGTACGATTGAATTTTTAAAATTCGAATTTTGAACTAGCGAAAAATGCATAAAAATCGCAGAAAAATAAGATCGACGGAGCCAAAAATGTCCAAATTTGGAAAAACGACCAACTGATATCTTGCTCAGAAGATGGTTTAGAATTTTTCTATGAAAAAATATTTTAGTTTTGGAAATTTTTTATTTTCATCACTTTTTAACTGAATAAATTGAAGTAAATTTATGCACGAAATGAACTTTCATATTTTCGGACGAAAATTTACCAGTTGCTATGTTTAAATAGACGCATTCCAAATATCAAATTTATATTTCAAAATTTTATCATTTAAATTCCTCAAAATTTCAATTAATACGTTATTAAAACCGGTTAAATTTACGGGTCGTTACATTCTCCCCCACTCAAAACTTTTCGTCCCCGAAAAGGAAGTAGGTAGGAGAATAGAAACAACCGGAAGAAAATAGACTTGAATTACATAATAAACTATTAATTTAGACCATATAAATTCCAGTTTAAATTAATTTATATTCAACAATTGACTTTAAATTCAAGGTAATTCATTAAGTTGATATTATTTCAATTTATTAACTTCCAAAACACAAAATTTTCTTCTTTAATCACATCTATCATTTAATTAACTTATTATTCTATTTATCCCCATTATCATTTTTATAACTTAAAATTTTAAGTGTATAACATTTATTATACGCACTCACATTTTATTTTTAAAGACAATTTATATTGTATATTATCCAATTTTCTTAAATTAACAATTTCAAAGATCATAAATTTGAATAGTCATTTATTATAATCATACTTTACAACATATTTAATTCTTCTTTATTCCAAATTTTTATTAAATTTATTCCTCTTGATATATCTTATCACATATATATTAAGTATATTTACACTTATTATAACTACTTAAATTTATTTAAAATTCCTTTGATTTCATTTTATATTATATAATATTCAATTACATAGTTAAGTTTTGAAAATTTAGATAAGTTATATTGAATGCAATTGAGTATCATCCAAATAAAATTCCTAATTCAATACTCTCAAGTTTAAATATTAATTCAAAATTTGGTTTCATTTATAATTGAAATCATCTTTACCCAAATTTCAAGGATTAAATTCCTGATTAACTTCAAACAATTTAGAAATAAATATATATATATATATATACATTATATCCAAATCAAATCTAAATCAAATATTTATATATAGATTTTAAATCGTGTTGTACTTTAAAATTTTCAAATCAAATTCATTTCAAAACAAGAGTGTAGCAAGCTACTGATGGTCTCTCCATTTTGAAACTCGAAAATGAATGTCGATGATGCGGCCGCCATCACCGAAATTATTTTCCAGCGACAAAATAAGAGAGCGCTGATTTAAAACATTTTAAATTCTTTGAAATGATTTCTATTTGAAAATATTTTAAATACTATACACTTTAAAACTTTCAAATCAAAGTTTGAAATCACCGGAAATTTAAATTCTCAGTTTCTTGATTTAAATTCATTACAATTTCTAAATAAAGTTATAAATCATGTCTTTATTTCAATTTTTTTTTATATGAGATAAAAGCCAATGGTTTAGATGCCATTTTTTTTAAAAGCCAATATTATTTATTAACAACCAATTCAATTAACTATCAAAATTCAGAAAATCATACTTTATATATATAATATAATTATTCAAAATTTATTTCAATTACCAAGTTTGAAAATGACACTGTGTCGGCTTGCTCTGTTCAAGCGTTTTGGAAATTCTATCGATAGCGTTGATCAGACGAATCGATCGAAAACCCAAATCAACATCAACAGCTCAAACAACACAATATATATTAAAACATTTAAATATTAATTTAC
Source organism: Allium cepa (assembly GCA_030765085.1). NCBI lineage: Eukaryota > Viridiplantae > Streptophyta > Magnoliopsida > Asparagales > Amaryllidaceae > Allium > Allium cepa. The sequence continues at coordinate 346,703,310 of CM060938.1, forward strand.
AAATACACTTCCTCGCTCGACGATACAAGAATGGATTTCAAAGCAAGGATATAAATTCAAATTTGATGGACTCAATCAACGAGAATTTTGATTCGAAGATATGTTCGAAACAGAAGATAAGATAATTCAATTAACAGAATCGGGAGATAGACAAACTTATTTAATTTACGGGCAACCTTAACCGGGTCGATCGTAACTTCAAGAATAAGATCGATGCAAAATTCCGAGGTAAATCAACATTTGATCGCAAGGGATAGAATTCAGGTATAACAGGAGATAGATAGCATTGTAAACCAAGGATACAAAAATCTTCGGTAAATCAATGCCTATTGTAAAGGAGTTTCACCCCTTCACAAATCATTCGAAGTTTGGCGAGACCGCCGATTCATTATAAGGGTCATTCGATGTGGAGTTATGGGATGCTCCAGAATTGAAAGAAGACGAATAGTGAGGGACAAGAATGAGTTTCGGAACCGAGGGAACGTTCCAAAATTCAAGGGAATTGAGTTAAAAGGAAGAGATTGAAACTCGAATGAGAGTGATTTTGTAAATACCTTTACCATATATACTAAGTTTTGCCTAGAGCTACAAAAAGCTCTGATACCAACTGTAACGACCCGCTATTTTCGACTATTCGCATCCGCACATGTCGGACTTGAATAATTCAAAATACCGAATTGTTAATTTAAATTTGGCAAAAACTCAGATATACAGTAAATAAATAATCACAGAATCACAGACACAGAGTAATAATATGCAGCGGAAGCAGAAGATAGTAGTTCATGAAGCTACTGTATAAATATATAAGATACATCAGAGTTTATAACAGAAGAGTAATACGATACATCAAATACAAATTTAAAATACATCACCGGAATCATCGAATACCAAAAGCAGAATAGATGGCTGGATCTTCAAGCAAAGCTCCAACTCCAAAGGTGAGTCTCGAAGGCTGGTGTTCTCAGTCTGACCCGAGCGTAAAGCAAAACACAGAACACTCGAGTCAGGATTAATATTCTTATATCAATAAATCCAACTCAAATGAAATAACAATCGAAATACAAGTAACTCAAAGGATGTTGGAATCACCATCCTCTAAGGATCCGTTAAACTATCTACTATGTAGTAGTGCACGCTAAATAGATAATGTCTATCAGTAATATAAAGTATCAAAATAGTGTTAAGGCGCTACCATTATCCCCCTTATCACATTTTATATAAATGTCATAGTCTATACAGCACTGTAAACTCCACCGTAAACTGGTGGGATATCAGGGAGTACTCTATAGGTATAACACAAAACAAATTCGTAGTGGTCGCGTATATAGGGATACAAGTATGACAAGGCACATGAGGCAATACCCAAGGTAGTTAAACTACCGTTTGCCTGATCCGGACTGGTGAGAACGCATCGCCGCAGCGATCGCAACACCGCGAAACAACACTCCTGAAATTCCGAGGGTGCACCAATCAATCTCAAGTAATGAGTAGTGGTTACGAAGAAGTGTGTTCGCTCGAGGTGGCTAACCCCATTTGGCCCGGCACGGCTCCTGATTTTAGTCATTTCCAATTTGACACAAGTGTCAAGGCTATCCATTATCTTTCTCTTTCTTCAGTCATCACGTACATCGTTCCAACCACTTCATTCTGGATCATCACTCCGCGTATAGTTATTAAAGAGGTTTTCGGTTTAGATAGAGAGTATATCCATAACCGATTCCGGTTTCTTTAATAACTTACGTAATTATTACACCGATTGGTCGTTTAATATAGTTCAAAACAAATCTAATTCAATTTCAAATAGAATTTATAAATCAACATTTCATTTGTCTTTCAAAATCAATTTCCAAAATCTACGTTTCAAAACTCCCAAATTATCATTTCAAAGTCTTACAATTCAATTTCAATTTTATTTAAACAATTCAAATATTGATTCAAGTTCATATATAAGTTTTATTCCAAAAATCATTTAAATGATTAAATTCAACATTCAAACCAATTTAAATTTATTTATCGATTTCATTCAATATTCGTTAAGTTACTTTATCATTCAAAACAATTTTACTTAATTCCCAATTCATTAAATCAATTACTTACGTTCATCTTCATTTTATCAAAACTTCAAATTTAACTAAATTAGATTCGTCAAATCAAATTCTCAAAATTACAAGTCTTACATTAATTTCAATAAATCACATTTTATTTCTTGTTAAAGAAATTCAATTCCACTTATTTATTTACTTAGATACAAATTTCAAAACTTAATTAATAAAGAAACTAAATTTCACATATTCAAGAAGTACAGTTTCACTTATTAACTTACTTAAATTTTCCAAAGCTTAATTAATAAAGAAAACCCAATTTCATTTATTATCGAAGTTCAAATTCACTTATTCAAAAGTTCAATTTCTCTTATCAAAGAATACAATTTTATTCAATTATCAAATAATTAACTCTCATTCAATTATTATATAATTTCAATCTTAATTTTTTATAATTTCAAATTTATAATTACAACTTGATTATTCATTCAAACATAATTATTAAATCATTTCCACTTAATTATGAATCCAAACTTAATTATCAAATCGTTTCACTTAATTATAAATTCAACTTAATAATTTCAAACTTAATTATAATTTCAAACTTAATTATAATTTCAAATTCAATTATTAAATGATTTCAAACTTAATAATTTCAAAACTCAATTATTACTAATTCCAAATTATTTATTAATAATTCCAATTTTAATTATTAAATAATCAGATTTCAAACAACGTTTTTTCACCAATTACTACGTTAATATTTGTTTCAGATTTCAATCTTTACATTTTGCTTTCATAAAAATTCAAATTCCAGTTTCATTTCAAAACTTATTCTTTATTCGAATAAAATCATTATTTTATTTTTAAATCAAATTATTGACCAATCGGATTTTATTTAATTCTCTATCCTAAGTCAAGTTCATTTTGGGTATTTATCATTTCAACCCGATTCCAATTTCAAATCAACACATAACAAAGGAAACTTGCAGTGTGATAACTGGGATGGTGTCAAAGTAAATAACAAGCAACAACAAACAAACACATTTCAAAAAAAATCAATTCAAATAATCCCAAAATAATCGTATTAATTCGCGTTGTTATTTGTGCGAATTAATATAATTATTTCTAAAATCTACACTATCATTTCATGTAGATTAAAGATTATTACATTACGGTTTTTCCACTTGTCATTCAATTTCAATTTCAAATCTAATACTACAACAATTAATCCAATGTACGTTGAAAGGTTCAAAGTGTAATTTATCAAATTTTTGGTGTCAATTAACTTAACAATTAAAAGGGGTCATATTATTCAAGTTAACTAATCAAATTCAACGTATAAATCAGTTTAAAATTGTTAACTATCATATATCAGTTTAAATTTTTGTATACTATCTATCACTTAACATTAACAAATTAACGTCCAATATAAACATCAACCAATCAATCAGTTATCAGCCAAACTGTATTTCCATCGCATAAATAACAGATAATGGTGTCAGATGTCACAGGTAAACTGATACAGGTAATAACATTAATAACAGTGTAAATAACTAACAACAGGTATTTCCATTTGTCGTTTCAATTGCAATCGAATTTAATAAATAAAAGAATATTAATCGTGAGTGATTTCTCACCTTTCGAGGCTAGAATAATTTGATGACTCGGCAAGATACGAATTGGATCACGATCTAGACCGTTGAACAAACCAAACAACAGCTCAAAGCAAAGTAAGCTGAAAGCGGATTTTTGACGGACAAAGCTGAAAGATAGAGATTTATGGAAACGAATCAAAATTTTCCGAACAAAATATATGTTATAAATTTTCTCTAAAACAAATTTTCTTTTAAAACATATATTCAAATAAGTGGTATATACATATGTTATACTTATTTTCAAATCAAAATAAATTTCAAACACAAATTGAAATAAAAATATATATTTCAATAACCATGAAAACTGACATTATGTAACTGCAAACTCTTACTTTTAAACTATATATATACACAGCCCACTCATAATTTACATGCAGACTCAATACACTTACATAACTCTGCCACTAGTATAAGATGTAACCAAACTTACATAACTAACATGTGAACCAACCTATAATTACTTATTATATACACTTACATATGAACTATCCAAAATCAATACTCTGTGCAGTATATATGTGACGAAGACATACTTATATAACCAACATACTTTGAATTGACCGTCAAAATCTTAAAAAAATAATTTTTTTTAAACATAAGACCAACACACGAAACTATATGTACACTAAATATATTACTGCTATATAAAATTTTCTACATACATGTAATTTATATAAGCATACAAACATCTCAGAAGCTATACCCATGAACATACTATTTAAAAAATCAACGTACTCTACTTCATTTAAAAACCCGAGTACTGCATAACATTGTACATAAACAAATGCAGACTTATTATATATATAAATAATATACATATAAACTATATGTGCAGAGTACATGTAATGCAGACAAACTCTATTCACTAATATAGATAAAAAAAAATATCATCTATATAACTTTATCATCTTTGTACTCTAATATATAGTACTAACACTTTGAATTTATAGAACAGACCTGACTCATATTCAAAGACTTTATAACCACTGTATATAACTTACAAATAACTGTATTTTAATAATACAATTTGTAGTATATATAATCAAAACTTGCATACCAAACAAGAAGGAGGAGGCCGAGACAAGCTATCGTAGTTCGACAGGGTTTTTGTGGGAAGTGATGCGGTGTACGAGGCATTGGAGGCGAGGGTCGGCTCGGCCATGAGATGGTGGCGCTGGGCTGCGACCCTTGCTAGCTTGGCGCGGAGAAGGAATGAGAGGCTGAAGCTTGGAAATCACACGTTGCATGTTGGAGATCAGCGCGTAGGTTCTGGTTGAAGGCATGGCGGTCGAGCATGTGGAAGTGTGGAGGGCACGTAGATCGGGGATGGACGGCAAGGCCTAGGTTGGCTTTGGTTGGTTGCGTCCACGTATGCACGCTGCGTCAGGGAGGTGGGCGAGGATGATGGTGACGGCTGCATGGTGGGGGTCTTGATGTCATGGAGAAGTTCGGTTTTTTGAGTGGATGCGGGTGTTGTGGGCGAAGGCGTGAGTGGCGGTGTAGGCCGATGTTGGACTGAGCTAAAGTGACCATGGATGTGGTCTCGGTGGTGGAGAGGGTGAGGCTAGCGTGGAGGTGAGAGCGAGGAAAGAAGGGCAGACCTTTGTAGTAGAAACCCAAAATATATAAGCTTTGAATTTTTTTTTCATCAGACATAGCCGAAGAAGTGAAAGAAAAAAGAGAGTGAGGGTAAGGGACGCACAGGCGAAAGAAGAAGTGAGATGTTGGAATTTGATTATAGTAAATAATGTGGCTGTAAAGTGTGCACATCTCAAGAAAAAAAAACAAAGAGACATTGGAAAAGAACCGACAAATAATAAATTAAAGTTAAGGAATGAAAACAGGCAATAGCTATTCGGTGAAATTTAAAAAGGAAACAGCTGCTTGTTAAAACGGTGGAATTTGAAAGGCAAGGGAAGCTAAAAGATTAAAATAGGGTAACGGTTCGGCAAGTCTTTTTACAGTTTCGCCGTGCATCGGACGTCGAAACACAGAATTGAATATACTGTTACGATCAGTACGAAGAGACGATCAAAACGGTATATAAATACCAGTGGTACGATTGAATTTTTAAAATTCGAATTTTGAACTAGCGAAAAATGTATGAAAATCGCAGAAAAATAAGATCGACGGAGGCAAAGATGTCCAAATTTGAAAAAACGACTAACTGACATCTTGCTCAGAAGATGGTTTAGAATTTTTCTATGTAAAAATATTTTAGTTTTGAATTTTTTTTATTTTCATCACTTTTTAACTGAATAAATTGAAGTAAATTTACGCACGAAATGAACTTTCATATTTTCGGACGAAAATTTACCGGTTGCTATGTTTAAATAGACGCATTCCAAATATCAAATTTATATTTCAAAATTTTATCGTTTAAATTCCTCAAAATTTCAATTAATACGTTATTAAAACCGGTTAAATTTACAGGTCGTTACATAATAGTTGGGAAACGAATCAATTAGTTGTAAGTTACATTGTTTTATTTTGGCATAAGTCGCTTTGGCTTTATTTCTTGCCTTTTTATGTGCCTATCTATTTAATTTCCTACTTAGCCATTCACTCTTTTAGTCGTTCCTCACATGCTATGGCCGTATATTACTTCTCCTAATCACGCATAAAAATCTTCTCAATATATCTCTTCCTCTGATTGAAAGATCTTTGCATACGTTTCTTTTATTAAATAGGAATTAAATCCCCTTTATTATTTTCTTACCATTTACTCTTTTGGCCGTTCATACCTCAAACCTTAGCCGCCTCCTCTATTACTAATTCACGTAAAAAAACATTTTTCCCACATCTTATTTTATTTCCTAAGAGAAAATTATAGATCTAAATATCCATGGCTTCTTCTTCCTCTTCTTTCTCGTTTACTTTTTTTTCTTTCTTTTTGTTTCTTTGTTTCCTTCATGAATAGGCTCGGCCTCTACCTCCTATTGCCAACCCCATCAACACTTGCATAGGATAGAGCAAGGTTATGTCGTCTTATCTCGATTATTTTCATTTTTTAATTCATCTAATCTTTTGTATTAAATATACTTATGGATGTTGTATTTGTTTGTGTACATAATTTGAAATCTTGGCTCTCCTATCACTCAAGTTGAATCGTGCTTTGTCGTGCCTTTGGTGCTTTTCGAAGTTTGATCTTTGTGTTTGAATTGTTGCCTTCAGCTTTAAAAATGTGAGTATTCACTCTAGACATTACATGCTTATATTATTGTGAAATGATGACAAGTGAATCAGTATAAATTGATATGTTATTCATACATGCCTGTGATATGCTATATGATGTTAAATGCTGTTTATATATTTATTACATCATCTAATACGTTATTATATGATATACTATTCATTTTTTTTACTCTATCATTACTGCAAGTTCCCTATCACTATTGGTTGAAATGATACATACCCGAACGGACTTTAGACTAAGGAAAAATCATTATGAGCTGAAACGATAGGCTCAAGTTGTAATAACCCAGGATTTCACATTAATTAGTTTTCATCATTAAGCGATTAATATGTTGGCTAACTGCTGTTGGAAGTTTTTAAACCGGGTTGAAATTCTTTTCAAAAATTCATTGAATGCTATGTGGGTTTTAAAAATTAAATATTGGCCCATGTTTCTATCCTTAGTGCTATGTTGTATCCAGCTAATACCATTCCACTCTCTCGATTCATTTTTCATTTTCAAACCTTAAATGAAATAAACGGAAAAAAATGGCGGCTCTCATTCTCGTTCGTTCCCCTTTTCTGCAAAAATTAGGGTTTCGTGTGTTTCGTGTAATTCGTGGTTGCCGACTTCAATACTCGTTTCTCGGATGCTTCAAATCGTTGAGCACCTCCACTTGAACGAGTTCGTCTTTGCTTCGATTTGGAAACCGTGCGAAGGCGAGCAAAAGGAGATGCTTTCGGCTGCAATTGGATCTTTGGGTTCTTCGACAAAGGTGAGTGATTTTAATTACACACATCTAGTTCAATCTTAAGTTTGTAGGGTTTGAATTCTATGATTTTCGTTCGTATAAAAATTGTTTGAATTCGTCACTTGATTTTCGGCCATTCGACTATGTTGGAGGTTGATGTTTTCTAAATTGGTTCGTCTTCTTGTTTTACACGGCTTGATGATTTTGAGTAGTTCGACTTTGGCCATCCTTCGACCACTTGACTTTGTTAAAACTTGTACCTTGGTTATTTTGTTTCTCTGACAGCGTTTTGAAACACTGTTTTCTGTGATTTTCGAATTCTACTTTTGTTGTGATTTTTGGCATCTATGCATCATATGTTTTTGCACTAAAATTTTTCCCATTGTGATTCGAGATAGCACTTGAGTGCTCGCGTGTGTATATATGCATTCATACAGGTACACATATGTTGTCATTGTGTATACCTCTGTCAGTAGTTGCTCTGCTTCATGGTGGATACATAATCGTGGTCACTACCTAAAATATTTGCATGCGTAGGTGAAAAATTGATGCCTACTCTCTCTGCAGTAGTATGCGCATCATATTAGCTTAGGTTGTTTACCTGAATCAATGACTTCACTTGTATAAATTACTTTTTACATTAAATCATTGAGTTAGTGGTCATAATATATTGCCTTTACCCTAGCCTTTCTTAGTTCAATATGAAAAATGGTTCAGGATCATTAGCCTGCGTGTAATACATGCAGAGGCATCATGCAAGATTTAAAATATAGTTTATATTGTTTCATAAAAGTTGCACTAACCATTAGCAGCATACATGCATGATTATTTTACAATATTGAATTGTTTTACTTCCTAGCTGCATGCGTGTGTAAGTATTTTACAGTATTGAATTGTTTCCTTCCTAGCTGCCTGGTCATCATTGTATGAGGTCACTGCCCTTCATTCGAGTCTGTGGCATTTTTGTTGCATTTAGGCTTACTGCCTGGTCATCATTGTATGAGGTCACTGCCCTTGTATTCCGTTACTTGCGGTGCATTTGTAGTTGAAGTATCACTCTGTTTAGTAGTGGTGCGCTTGGGTTATGATTCATTGTCGTAGCCTGTTTCATTTGTGCTTCCATTGATGTTGCACTTGCGTGAACCCAGTTTTGTAGTTACATACTTGCGGTGCACTGTTCATGTCATTCCCTTAGTACTCGACCACTTGATCACTTGTGTAAATAAATGGTTTGTGCATTGACTTCATGTAGTTTCTTCCACTACCTTAGTTCTGTTTGCATTTGATCTTGTTGAAGACCGGTTTCATTGAATTTGAACACGAAGTTGTGTTGTCCACTGCTCTTGCACACTTATGTTGCTGGATCTGGTCATTTGTTGAAGCTTGTTTATATGCTGTCTTGATGTTTCAGCTTGAATCTATATCACGAGTAGTCTGCATTACACCGGAGATTCATTTGAGCCGTGTTGTGTGTTCATGTTTTACCGTTGCATTGAGTCAATGATGGTTCCATACACTTATATTTACACGTGTATCTTTATGATCTTATGTTTATATATATATGGTTTTGGTATCACTTGATGGCATTTGATCTGGTTTACATGTGCATTGCTACTGCTGCTATGCCCATGCTTCACTGTGTTTTTCAATTGAAGCTATATTGCAGTTGCATTGTGCATATCTTAATCTTGTGCATATTTCATCACTGTAGTGGCGAGGCAGTGCACGCGTGCGTGTGCTGCAGCCCTACCAGAATTGACGTTTTTAAGTGATATTTCAATTACTTGAATTGTTTTGTCAAATTCAATATTTTGAAATTGTATTTTGATTTGGTTTGATTCGATCATTTTGTTGTTGTCTAATTATCTATTTGATAATTAGATTATGATTTTCTAATTATTTAGTTAATAATTAGATTTTGTTGTTAATTGCTGTTTAGGCAATTCTATTGTTTTCTAAATTATCTTCATTGATAATTCTTTCATTTATCTTCGTTGATAATTTGAATTTGCTGATTTGTTGTTTAACACTGTTATGCGTTATATTTATCGTTATCCGATTCTCTTATTGAAGGATTGGATATGCGAGATTTATTGTGACTGTCGTCTATTTGTTATTTAATTATTTTTGCTTCCGTGCAATAATAACTGAGTTTGAATTAGACTGACCCGTGTATTATTTTCTTTTGAATTTAATAATCGGGTCAGACCAAGTTATTACAGGTTGTAGATATCTTGCTTTGGGTTGCTGCTTGAGCTATGAAGTCTCTTCATGCCTTTTGGAGTAGTTGTTGTCATAGTATAGGATGATATGTATTCATTTATATTATTTACAGTAATGTACTTGTATATGTAACATCTTGTGTCGACAGTTGTGGTTGTAACATATGTATTGTATCACATGTATTGTAACCAACTTTAGTAATATATATATACGAGATTTGATATTATCTGTGTTCTGCATTTAGTTCATTTGTGTTATTGTTATATATATTGTCCTAAACTATTATGAACCATTATAGTACGTTTTATACTAGAATTGGATATGTCAATGGGAGTAAATAAATAGAGATGAAAAATAACGAATATATACCACTCCTATCGAGATAACCAATACTAATGTAAGGCCTAACTGCGGATGGCCGCTCCTATCCAACCTTATTCTTTATAATAACAGACAGTGTTTCTTTTAATACTCTTTGTTATTATGAGCATAGAGGTGAGGCGTCATAGTTGGTATCAGAGCGAGGGGTTTATGGACATAATATAAAACATAACTTAGATGGAACATGTGTTACAACTATTTGTTGATGTTTTATTTGTGCCTTGAGTCAAAACTAAAGTTTTGAAATTATGATGAAATTTTTAAATATCTTTATTTAAAAATAAAAGTGAAATTGTGTTTTGATGATTGAGTAAATTATGTTCTGTATATCAGAGTGCACAGCGGAAATAGTGAGACTGTCTTCGCTGAGTACAGCTGATAACCCTTTTAAAAATAAAATAAAATTATGAAGATGAAATAAATTTCTTTGTGTTGTTACATAGATGTGTTTATTTGTGTTTTCTTTAAAAATTTCGAATCCGATTTGGGGATCCGAAGCGATTGCGGTTATGTGATTTTTGTTGTTTTGAATTATCTTCATTGAAGATATATTCAAATGATTTCTTTGTTCATCTTGTAGTGTACGTGCAAATTTGAGTTGCACGTTACTGCATTAATTTTACGTTGAACCGTTGTTTGGTTTTAAACGTATTATGTTGTCGTTATCTTATTAACGGAATCTTTACACCGGTGCCAGATTTTTGAAGCACGGTGTTTTGTTGATATTTTTGATGAATGAAAATTCTCTGGTATTATATTTTGATGCAAATTATTTTGATGAGATTTTGACGTATATAAATTACTGTCGCTTTGACTTCAGTAACCGTCAAACTTAAAGTGAATTTTCAAGCGGTTATCCCACAATGTTGAGTTTGAGATCCGTTTTTACGGTGTTTTGAGAAGTGCAATTTCCTTATCGAATTTGCTACAGATGTTGCTGTTTTGAGCACGGGTTTTCAAATCGTTTTAAAAATAAAAATTGTTTTCCAAAATTTCTACAGTTTGCGCTTTCAAAAGAATGTGGAAGCGATTTAAACGCTTCAGCAAAATGGAGGACTATGAACCCTCACTTTTACTGATTCGCTTAATTCCGGACTTGTCCATTTGAGGACGTAGAATGTTATTTATTTAAAATACACAATTTTTCACTTTCATGGAAACGATGAAGAGAATTAAACGATTTAGTAAAACTCGTGGTATGAGACATGTGCGTTTTCTATTTCGATTAATTCCGGACTCGTTAATTGAAATATTTGATGATTTTATTGATTTGTTAGGCTTTCGGGCCACTCTGCTGGACCTTCGGGTCATTTGTTGGACTTTCGGTCCACTCTGCTGGACCTTCGGATCATTTGTTGGGCTTTCGGGCCACTCTGCTTGACCTTCGGGTCATTTGTTGGGCTTTCGGGCCACTCTGCGGACTGTCGGGTCAAATACCAGTATTAGACCTTCGGGTCACTCTGCGGACCTTCGGGTCATCTGACGGGCGTCAAAATTTATAGTACTTGGTAGGCTTTGGCCATCTAAGATGCACGTGCGGCGTAGCTAAAACTCGCCATCTGATGGAATCGATCCAACCTTTTATGTTGATTTTCTAGAGTATCTTAATTGATTTCAAGATATTTGTTGTTTCTAATTATCTGCAGGTAATTGGATATTTGCTGATTTGAGTTCTAATTATCTTTGTTGATAATTAGATATTTGCTGATTTGAGTTCTAATTGTCTTTGCTGATAATTAGGTATTTGCTGATTTGAGTTCTAATTATCGTTGTTGATAATTAGATATTTGCTGGTTTGAGTTCTAATTATCTTTGTTGATAATTAGATATTTGATGTTTTCTGATTATCGTTTTTGATAATTGGATATTTGGTGTTTTCTGATTATCATTTTTGATAATTAGATATTTGTTGATTTAAGATTTCTGATTATCGTTTTTGATAACTAGATATATGTTGATTTGAGATTTCTGATTATCGTTTTTGATAATTAGATAATTGTTGTTTCTGACTATCGTTTTTGATAATTAGATATTTGTTGATTTAAGATTTCTAATTATCGTTTTTGATAATTAGATAATTGTTGTTTCTGATTATCGTTTTTGATAATTAGATATTTGTTGATTTGAGATTTCTGGTTATTCTTTTTGATAATTAGATAGTTGTTGTTTCTGATTATCGTTTTTGATAATTAGATATTTGTTGATTCAAGATTTCTGATTACTGTTTTTGATAATTGGATGTTTTTTGATTTGAGAATCCTGATTATCATTTTTGGTAATTAGATATTTGCGGTTTTGCGATTTGTGATTTGTGTTTTCTAATTATCTTTGTTGATAATTAGATTTTTGCTGTTTGCTAATTATCGTATCGATAATTAGATATTGCTGTTTTGTGATTTCCGTATTCTAATTATCTAATTGATAATTGAATATTGCTGATAATTGTAATTATTCAGTTTTGTTGTTTTCTGATTGTCTATTTGATAACTAGATTTTTGTTGAGAATTTGTGAATTTCTTTTATGATAGTTAAAAGATTTCTTTGGCATTTGTATTCCCGACTTTTATTTTTCTAGCTTAACCAGTTTACGTTAGAAAAATAATTGTTATTGACGACTTTAATTATGAAAATTGCGGGGACGCGATTTTTATAAGGAGGGGAGTCTGTAACAACCCAGGATTTCACATTAATTAATTTTCGTCATTAAGCGATCAATATGTTGGCTAATTGCTGTTGGAAGTTTTTAAAGCGGGTTGAAATTCTTTTCAAAAATTCGTCGAATGTTATGTGGGTTTTAAAAATTAAATATTGGCCCATGTTTCTATTATTAGTGCTATGTTGTATCCAGCTAATACCGTTCCACTCTCTCGATTCATTTTTCATTTTCAAACCCTAAACGAAATAAACGAAAAAAAATAGCGGCTCTCGTTCGTTCCCCTTTTCTTCAAAAATTATGGTTTCGTGTAAACCGTGGTTGCCGACTTCAATACTCGTTTCTCGGCTGCTTCAAATCGTTGAGCACCTCCACTTGAACGAGTTCGTCTTTGCTTCGATTTGGGCACCATGCAAAGGCGAGCAAAATGAGATGCTTTCGGTTGCAATTGGATCTTTGGGTTCTTCGACAAAGGTCAGTGATTTTAATTACTCACATCTAGTTCAATCTTAAGTTTGTAGGGTTTGAATTCTGTGATTTTAGTTCGTATAAAAATTGTTTGAATTTGTCACTTGATTTTCGGCCATTCGACTATGTTGGAGGTTGATGTTTTCTAAATTGGTTCTCTTCTTGTTTTACATGGCTTGATGATTTTGCTATGATGATTTTGAGTTTTTCGACTTTGGCCATCCTTCGCCCACTTGACTTTGTTAAAACTTGTACCTTGGTTATTTTGTTTATCTGACAGCGTTTTGAAACATTGTTTTCTGTGATTTTCGAATTCTACTTTTGTTGTGATATTTGGCATATATGCATCATATGTTTTTGCACTAAAATTTTGCACTAAAATTTTCCCACCGTGATTTGAGATAGCACTTGAGTGCTCGCGTGTGTATAAATGCATTCATACAGGTACACATATGTTGTCATTGTGTATACCTCTATCAGTAGTTGCTCTGCTTCATGGTGGATACATAATCGTGGTCACTACATAAAATATTTGCATGCTTAGGTGAAAAATTGATGCGTACCCTCTTTGTAGTAGTATGCGCATCATATTAGCTTAGGTTGTTTACCTGAATCAGTGACTTCAGTTGTATAAATTGCTTTTTACATTGAATCATTGAGTTAGTGGTCATAATATATTGCCTTTACCCTAGCCTTTGTTAGTTCAGCATGAAAACGGTTCAGGATCATTAGCCTGCGTGTAAAACATGCCGAGGCATCATGCAAGCTTTAAAATATAGTTTATATTGTTTCATAAAAGTTGCACTAACCATTAGCTGCATACGTGCATAATTATTTAACAATATTGAATTGTTTTACTTCCTAGCTGCATGCGTGTGTAAGTATTTTATAGTATTGAATTGTTTCCATCCTAGCTGCCTGGTCATCATTGTATGAGATCACTGCCCTTCATTCGAGTCAGTGGCATTTTGTTGCATTTAGGCTTGCTGCCTGGTCATCATTGTATGAGGTCACTGCCCTTGTATTCTGTTACTTGCGGTGCATTTGTAGTTGAAGTATCCCTCCGCTTAGTAGTGGTGCGCTTGGGTTATGATTCATTGTTGCAGCCTGTTTCATTTGTGCTTCCATTGATGTTGCACTTGCTTGAACCTAGTTTTGTAGTTGCATACTTGCGGTGCACTATTCATGTCATTCCCTTAGTACTCGACCACTTGATCACTTGTGTACATAAGTTGTTTATGCATTGACTTCATGTAGTTTCTACCACTACCTTAGTTCTGTTTGCATTTGATCTTGTTGAAGACCAGTTTCATTGAATTTAAACACGAAGTTGTGCTGTCCACTGCTCTTGCGCACTTATGCTGCTGGATCTGGTCATTTGTTGAAGCTTGTTTGTATGCTGTCTTGATGTTTCAGCCTGAATCTGTATCACAAGTAGTCTGCATTACGCCGGATATTCATTTGAATCGTGTCTTCACGGTTGACCGTTGCATTGAGTCAGTGATGGTTCCATACACTTATATTTACACAGTGTATCTTTATGATCTTGTGTCTGTATATATATATGGTTTTGCTATCACTTGATGGCATTTGATCTGGTTTACATATGCATTGCTACTGCTGCTATGCCCATGCTTCATTGTGCTTTTCGATTGAAGCTATATTGCAGTTGCATTGTGCATATCTTAATCTTGTGCATATTTCATCACTGTAGTGGCGAGGCAGTGCACGCGTGCGTGTGCTACCGCCCTACCAGAATTGACGTTTTTAAGTGATATTTCAATTACTTGAATTGTTTTGTCTAATTCAATTTGAATTGTATTTTGATTTGGTTTGATTCGATAATTTTGTTGTTGTCTAATTATCTATTCGATAATTAGATTATGAGTTTATCATTATTTAGTTAATAATTAGATTTTGTTGTTAATTGCTGTTTAGGCAATTCTGTTGTTTTCTAAATTATCTTCATTGATAATTCTTTCATTTAACTTCGTTGATAATTTGAATTTGCTGATTTGTTGTTTAACACCGTTATGTGTTATATTTATCATTATCCGATTCTCTTATTGAAGGATAGGATATGCGAGATTTATTGCGACTGTCGTCTATTTGTTATTTAATTATTTTTGCCTCCGTGCATTAATGACTGAGTTTGAATTAGACTGGCCGGTGTATTATCTTCTTTTGAATTTAATACTCGGGTCAGATCGAGTTATTACAGGTTGTAGATATCTTGCTTTGGGTTGCTGTAACATCCCGCCTTTTCGCACGCTTCAAATCGACACACATGCCGATTTAAACCATACGGAAGGGCGGATTGTTATGGGGTAAATAAGAAAAACAGAGAAGAAATAAACAAAATAGAATCTCACAGCGGAATGATAAAATATACTAATAAAATATACAGTTTATAAAACTGTTTACAAACATTTATATAATACATATCAGAGTTACACATACCAATAACAATGCAGCGGAACAGTGTGTAGTGTACTAGTATAAATAATAATAGTAATACTACAAATCTTCGTCTTCGTCCTCCAGAGCTAAAACTTCAAATCCTGAAACGCTCGGACTGACCCGAGCGAATTGAAAAGACAAAACACTCGAGTCAGAACTAAAAGATCTTATGTGAGTTAAATTAACAGAAATAAATATGAGTGCAGTAACTCAAGAGATGCTCGGGATTTACATCTCCTAAGGATCCGTTAAACTATTTACTATGTAGTATATTGCGCTATTATAATAGTGTCTATTTGTAAAAATAAACTTACTTTTAAATAACGTTAAGGCTTTACATTTTCCACCTTAACACAGTTATATATTCCCATAGTCTATACAGTACCGTAATCTCCCCCGTACTGGGCGTCGTCAGAGGGCACTCCATAGGTATGGTACAAAACCAAAATCGTATAAGGCGCGCTAGGGTAGGTGACACGGCACAACTAGGCAATGCCAGGGTAGATATACCAATTACGCTTCCGGGTCGGTGGTAACGCATAGCCGCAGCTACCGCCCACCTCGAGCCACACCCCCAAATCAAAGAAATCAAAAGTGGCCACCGAATCAATCCAAGAGTCAAAGTATAATATCGAAGGGATGTGTCCGATCAAAGGTGCTACCTTATTAACCCGTCGATCGCTACTGTTTTAGCCACCTTATGCCAACTCACGGGAGTTGGATCCACGTATTTACCTTACAAGCAACGCCGCCACCAACCTACTTCATTCTGGAATCTCAACCGCGTACACGGTTAGTCAAAGTGGTTTTCGGTATCGACAGAGAGTATGTCCATATCCCATCCCGGTCTCTTTGCCAACCAATCGTTATTATAACACCGGGGTCATTTAAAAATTAATTTTTCTTTTAAAACCAAAATAAAATATCCATTTAAAACCCATATAAATACGATATCATTTATTCTTTTAAAACACAAAACAATATGATATCATCTTTATTTTCCAATATATTCTTTTCCAAAATCATAGGATTTTCAAAATAAAATATTTAGAAGTCAAAACTCTTGAATATAATATTTTCAAATTATACTACCTTTAAAAGCATAACTTTGAAACAAGTTTCCATTTCTTAAATGGTTAAATATTAAATTACCTTTATAAACCAAATAGCTTCTTTAGATTTCTCAAGTCAATTTCAACTATCAATTTAAACTTTCAAATACCATTTCAATTCTTATGTTTCAAAGCTTTAAATATTTCACCATTTCAAACAACTCATTTGACAAATCCATATATATTAAATTCAATTACTTATTTATTTTATTTTAAATTTTTACTTGAAATCTTTACTTAATGAATTCAATAAAATTTTAAGAAACCTTTAACTTCACATGACTGGAAAATCTTTTAGTTTGTTATATATTCATTTAAAACAACCTGATATTCATTTAAATCACTCTACACAAAATCAAGTTATAAAATCATATCCTTTTAAAATTCTAACTTTTCATTAAATTTCAATTTAACTTAATATTCATCTTCCAACCTTGTTCTCTTTTAAGTCATTAAAACTCCAGAAATTAAATTTTAAATAAATTCTTAATCGTATTTGATCTCGAAAATCAAACTTTATTTTATACTTCAAATCAAATTTTATACAAAGTTTAAAACCTAAAAATTTCTATATATATATATATATATATATATATATATATATATATAAATAACCAAATCAATATCCATAAACCATATAAATATAGCTTTACAAAACCAAAACATTTAAAAATATATTTTATATATATACTGCGGTGCCTGTATAAAATTTTCAACCCTATGGTCAAGTGATACGGATGTTTATCATTTCAATCTGCAATTTAAAATAAAAATGCGGTTGTATATCATTTCAAACCGCAATCCCGAATGAAATGAAAATGCATGATGACTTGCAATTAATAAAATAAATCATCCATTCATCCATCAAATCATACATCCATTTATAACAGTCATCATCCAATTTCAAACAATCATCAATATATAACAGGTGATAAATAATGGTATCAATTATCAGTTTATACTCAAAATAAATTTAATAACTGTTAATTGGCAGTTTATATGCAAATATAAACGTAAACTTAACTGGCAGTTAATATGAAATAAAATTTAACATAACTATGCCTGGCAGTTAATATGAAATAAATAAATTCTAACTGTCAAATTTATATGCAATAAATAAATTTACAGTTATATTAAATAAATGCGTTTAAACAGAAATAGTGAATAAAACATGCGAAACAGTCATAAAATTTTTTCTACCCATATCTAAAATTAATTTAACAAACACAAGAAATTTTAGAAATTGTGAGTGGGTTAAAACACTCACCTTTTGAATTTAAATTGAATTTAAATTCAATTTAAACCCAAAAATTTGACCGTCTCAGAATTTGTCCAAACAAGCGTCATCAAGTCCAAAATTTCAATACGATCCTAACAAAAGAAACCGCGCGTAAAACGGATATCGTATGCAAAAGTTATGGAAATAAATGCGATTGAAATCAAAAAAATAAATGACCAAAAATGGAACACAATTACATACTTCCAATTCATACCCACGTCATCACCGCTATGTTTCACGCGCTCAGCAGTAACCACGCGACAAACCAGGAACGAAGCCTATTCACGCTGTTGACCACCCTCTTTGACCGCGTTTTGCCGCAAATCCGACCATCAATTCGCCTTCAAACTTTGCCGATGAACAACGCGCTAGCCCCTCTACAAAACCCAGAAGGGATTTTCCGATCAGACACATCAGTCAAAAACGCCCAAATCAATTTTGACCGCGATTCATGGTCAAACATGCATCGAATTGAAAAACGAATTACACCATTGAATTACGCTCGTCGAGGGCTTCAACATATATTATTTTGAGATTTTTCTGAGTATTTGAATTTTTGGCTTTGATTTTGAAATGGATCTGGATCTGAAATTTGTCTACCATTAAGGAGGAGAAGGAGCTGATGAAAAATTACGCGCAGATAAATAAAAATAGGCGGAGGCTAGGGTTTATAATCGTCTATTCATAGATAAATCGCAAAAGAATAGGTGTGCACGAATTTTAACGTGCAAACGGAAGTGGTCCCAAAAGATAAATAATATTAATTACACACGTTACGGATTTAGGAAATAAATAAATTCCTTATCATTTACATTTTATTTTAAACGTATTTACAAATGTAAATCTAGACGTTTCGTTTACGTTTCAAAATATATCCACAATTTTATTAATTTCCAAATTGATCTAAACAAATTTAGATGTAAATTAAAAGCTGATAAGTCTATCCATTGCAGTGTTAATTTCTTCACTTCCTTATATTTAGAAATTATAAATTAAATTTTCAAAACCCTATTTTTTTGATTTTCAAACTTTTATATACTCATCTTTTACCAGTAATAAGGATGCATTAACATTTGTTCATGGTTTCACCTTATTATCCTCAAATTCCATTTTAATTTTCAATAATTACAATTGTTGATTTTTGATCCTTTAATTAAATTATAAATCTTGCTTTCTATAATCTATATCAACAAATGGTCCAATTATAAATAGAATTAGTATTAACTTCATCTTATAGAATTAACTACTCCAATTACAAAACAAATCTACGCTAACTGCACGATTTAAGTCAATTAATTGTAATTGAGTCTACATTAAATGTTATAAATTATAAATTGGAACCTCAATAAATTCGCTTATTGATTTAAAATCTTTCTATTCAGTAAATAGACATTTTATGGGTATAAATAACATTTGAATTATAATACATTTCATTAGTGCATGCTTCATTTCTTATAAACTCCCCTTTATTAACTAGAACACATTAACCACAACAAAATAATTAATTTAGATTTATTTCAATCGATTGCCATTCTTAACTTAACATACTCAAAATGGTTAACTTCAATAATTGTTACCCTTTTACATTCAAATTCACTTACAACCATCATTACAACAATGTTGCCATAGATTTAGATTTAATTAAATAAATTAGATAAATGGGTAAAGTTTTGTAATTATCACTAATGCCAAATATATATGCATAAATTACTACTTATTATTATGAATTCATTTATTAATTTATTAGTTGCCTTGGTCTTCTTATATCCTATTTACTACCAAACTTTCTATTTAGTTATAGTTTATAAATATATAAATGCCTAGGCAAATCAAGGTTCTTGTCCTTTCTGTTATTCCAATTTAAATCGGGTATGCGCAAATAAATTGTTTATTAACTTATTCTTACAAAATTATTTGCATACATTCAGTTACACCTAATTTAATGCATTGATTTTCATTTATAAATTAAAGGTTTTTCCTTTAAAAGGTTTTATTACTAACCATACTCCAACCTCTACAGGACATTGATTTAATTCAATGTACTATCTAATATTATTAATCCATTAAATAAATTCACAACTTACCCTTTGTTTTCCTATATTCTCTTCTTAGCCTAGTATAACCATTTACATCATTTCAATTTATTCGTCATTTTATATCAACCGATAATACTTAGCTTAAATTCCTATGGTTTCATTTCCTTTTCAACATATGCTTCATTATAAATCTTTACTTCTTTCTAAAGTTAAATTATCTAATCTTATTAAAATGACAAAATTAACTGACGAAAATTTACGCGTCGTTACACTCTCCCCCACTTAAAACTTTTCGTCCCCGAAAAGGAAATAGAAAAGGGAAGGAAGAATTTAATAAACAGTACATCATATTTTAAATATTAACTTATAAACAATAATTTACTAAATTTATTACCTTAAATAAATATACCCGTTTTATAATCATTATATCCTTTTAAACTTAAATAATTAAAGTTTGGAAAACATTTTCACATAATTCTAAGTCCAAAATTTACGGAAAATTTTGGCAGAGTCTCCTTTGCACGGAGAGGTTCGGAAGAAAATATAATATTAAAATATCACAAAATATCATATAGAATATTCAAAATAGTATATCCTAACACGGGAAAATATACAAAATAGCGCTATAAACCGAAATCCGAAACATGCCCATTCGTCGGGCAATTTACGCTTATTATTATGGAACTAAAAGCAGTAGCAGTTGCTTCCATAACCTGCATTTCTCTTATAAAAATCCAAAAGATTAACTATTTATGTATAGTGAAATATTTAAGTGGTTTCAATTGCTAACAACAAATCAATACAACAACCATAAATTTTAACAAACAAAATAAACAATCATTCAATCAAACAAACAAATAGTTGTTCAAATTCAAAACTTGGAATGGTACGGAATGAAAAATAACTATCCAGTGCATCATTTACTCAACAGTCTTAGATGGGACAGAAATAGATTATTGATTCATCCAACAACTTCAAATTTCCTTACCCGGCCAACTACATAGCAAACAATATCGATTTAAACCAACAAATCAATTCAACTTATATAAATTCATTACATACTTTAATTGTTTGATTTCCTTTCTTTTATTCAAACCACATAAATTTTCCTTTTTTTTTATAATTTACATTTATTTCTAACAAACTTCAAATTTTATTTCTCATTCAATGGTTGTTTCCTCATTTCTACTTATTGCTTACCATTATTCATTTTTATTTTATTTAGGTTATGTAAGTCTCTTTTATTTGTATTACATTTAATTCACTTCTAAAATTAAATCATTTATTAAATGCTTACATTCTATTATATTTAATTATAGTAACCCTTTTTAATTTCACTTAAATTCTTAACCTTATAACATCCATTCTTTTAAATAAAGGATTTTATTAACTCATTACCAAGGGTTTGCAGTCATCTATTTATATTACCTATTTTTATTATATTAAACTAGTAGCATTAAATCATTCATAAATTTAAAATCCTACACATCAATCCTTATTTATTAAAGAATTTCATTTTATTTTCTTAAGCTTAAAATCACCTATTAATAATACTTACCTTTAATTTTAGTAAAATTCCAGTTATAACTTAAGTTTATACCATTAAATTCTCATTTATAATAGCAATTCATTGAATACTTCATTACCTACTTTTACTTGTACAATCTTCTATTACATTTCTTATAAAACATTTCAACTTTTTATTTTTGGTAAGTTATATATGTTAAAGAAAATGCCAATGAACTTATACAAGTTTTATCTCAACCTTTAATTAAATTTAATGTTCAATAATATTACTCTTGTTTCATATGTTACAAATTTCCATTTATAACTTAGCATTTAAATCTCTTATTTTATTTAGGGTTTCAATTATTTGTTAAATTAAATTTCACTATAATAATTGAAACAATTAATTAACGGGAATTTAAGAATTTAATACCGGGTTAAATTTCAAATTATTTTAAATAATAGATAAATATATTCTTCTAACTTATATACCTCTAATTTTATTTAAAACAAATAAAAATTTATATCTTTTTCGAAAATGAATCTGCAGTAGAACTACTACAGTGACCTTTCCCCTTCGAAACTCGAAAATGAAAGTCGATGATGCGGCCGCCATCACCGAAATTATTTTCCAGCGACAGAGAGGAAAGTACGAAACTTATTTTCTCCAAAATCTTCTTTAAAACAATTTTTCCAAATTATACTAAATATTTAAATAAGAAAATACTTATAAACAAAATTATTACAATTCATAAATCCTTTGAAAGCAAATTTCCAAAATCCCGGACTTAAGTCTTAAAATTTCCAAATTTCATTGATTTTAATTTCAATCTCATTTTACCTATTATTTAAAATTTTATTCCTAACAACCAATCTATTGCAACCAACAATATATATATATATATATATAATACCTTAATAAAATATTTTATATATAGAAAATATAATAGGCGAAGTTATTTCATTCACCTATATTAAAAACAAATATTATGTCGGTCTGTCCTATTAAGTGTTTAGAAATCCCTATTGATGTCACAGCGTCCCATGCACCAACCAGAATTTATAAATACAAAACGGAACAAACTAACACAATATTAAAACCTTTTTATAGCACTAACAAATACGCTCTCTCATATATACACTCAGCGACTCCCATAGGGTATTAGTACCCTATTAGCAAAGAGTCAAACCCCACAAAGCTAAGGTTTATCGCTAAACCAAAGCTCTGATACCAGCTGTAACATCCCGCCTTTTCGCACGCTTCAAATCGACACACATGCTGATTTAAACCATACGGAAGGGCGGATTGTTATGGGGTAAATAAGAAAAACAGAGAAGAAATAAACAAAATAGAATCTCACAGCGGAATGATAAAATATACTAATAAAATATACAGTTTATAAAACTGTTTACAAACATTTATATAATACATATCAGAGTTACACATACCAATAACAATGCAGCGGAACAGTGTGTAGTGTACTAGTATAAATAATAATAGTAATACTACAAATCTTCGTCTTCGTCCTCCAGAGCTAAAACTTCAAATCCTGAAACGCTCGGACTGACCCGAGCGAATTGAAAAGACAAAACATTCGAGTCAGAACTAAAAGATCTTATGTGAGTTAAATTAATAGAAATAAATATGAGTGCAGTAACTCAAGAGATGCTCGGGATTTACATCTCCTAAGGATCCGTTAAACTATTTACTATGTAGTATATTGCGCTATTATAATAGTGTCTATTTGTAAAATAAACTTACTTTTAAATAGTGTTAAGGCTTTACATTTTCCACCTTAACACAGTTATATATTCCCATAGTCTATACAGTACCGTAATCTCCCTCGTACTGGGCATCGTCAGAGGGCACTCCATAGGTATGGTACAAAACCAAAATCGTATAAGGTGCGCTAGGGTAGGTGACACGACACAATTAGGCAATGCCAGGGTAGATATACCAATTACGCTTCCGGGTCGGTGGTAACGCATAGCCGCAGCTACCGCCCACCTCGAGCCACACCCCCAAATCAAAGAAATCAAAAGTGGCCACCGAATCAATCCAAGAGTCAAAGTATAATATCGAAGGGATGTGTACGATCAAAGGTGCTACCTTATTAACCCGTCGATCGCTCCTGTTTTAGCCACCTTATGCCAACTCACGGGAGTTGGGTCCACGTATTTACCTTACAGGCAACGCCGCCACCAAGCTACTTCATTCTGGAATCTCCACCGCGTACACGGTTAGTCAAAGTGGTTTTCGGTATCGACAGAGAGTATGTCCATATCCGATCCCGGTCTCTTTGCCAACCAATCGTTATTATAACACCGCGGTCATTTAAAAATTAATTTTTCTTTTAAAACCAAAATAAAATATCCATTTAAAACCCATATAAATACGATATCATTTATTCTTTTAAAACACAAAACAATATGATATCATCTTTATTTTCCAATATATTCTTTTCCAAAATCATAGGATTTTCAAAATAAAATATTTAGAAGTCAAAACTCTTGAATGTAATATTTTCAAATTATACTACCTTGAAAATCATAACTTTGAAACAAGTTTCCATTTCTTAAATGGTTAAATATTAAATTACCTTTATAAACCAAATAGCTTCTGTAGATTTCACAAGTCAATTTCAACTATCGATTTAAACTTCCAAATACCATTTCAATTCTTATGTTTCAAAGCTTTAAATATTTCACCATTTCAAACAACTCATTTGACAAATCCACATATATTAAATTCAATTACTTATTTATTTTATTTTAAATTTTTACTTGAAATCTTTACTTAATGAATTCAATAAAATTTTAAGAAACCTTTAACTTCACATGACTGGAAAATCTTTTAGTTTATTATATATTCATTTAAAACAACCTAATATTCATTTAAATCACTCTACACAAAATCAAGTTATAAAATCATATTCTTTTAAAATTCTAACTTTTCATTAAATTTCAATTTTACTTAATATTCATCTTCCAACCTTGTTCTCTTTTAAGTCATTAAAACTACAAAAATTAAATTTTAAATAAATTCTTAATCGTATTTGATCTTGAAAATCAAACTTTATTTTATACTTCAAATCAAATTTTATACAAAGCTTAAAACCTGAAAATTTCTATATATATATATATAAATAACCAAATCAATATCCATAAACCATATATATATAGCTTTACAAAACCAAAACATTTCAAAATATATTTTATATATACCACGGTGCCTGTATAAAATTTTCTACCCTATGGTCAAGTGATACGGATGTTTATCATTTCAATCCGCAATTTAAAATAAAAATGCGGTTGCATATCATTTCAAACCGCAATCCCGAATGAAATGAAAATGCATGATGACTTGCAATTAATAAAATAAATCATCTATTCATCCATTAAATCATATATCCATTTATAACAGTCATCATCCAATTTCAAACAAACATCAATATATAACAGGTGATAAATAATGATATCAACTATCAGTTTATACTCAAAATAAATTTAATAACTGTTAATTGGCAGTTTATATGCAAATATAAATGTTAACTTAACTGGCAGTTAATATGAAATAAAATTTAACATAACTATGTCTGGCAGTTAATATGAAATAAATAAATTCTAACTGTCAAATTTATATGCAATAAATAAATAAATTTACAGTTATATTAAATAAATGCGTTTAAACAGAAATAGTGAATAAAACATGCGAAACAGTCATAAAAAATTTTCTACCCATATCTAAAATTAATTTAACAAACACAAGAAATTTTAGAAATTGTGAGTGGGTTAAAACACTCACCTTTTGAATTTAAATTGAATTTAAATTCAATTTAAACCCAAAAATTTGACCGTCTCAGAATTTGTCCAAACAAGCGCCATCAAGTCCAGAATTTCAATACGATCATAACAAAAGAAACCGCGCATAAAACGGATATCGTATGCAAAAGTTATGGAAATAAATGCGATTGAAATCAAAAAAAATAACCAAAAATGGAACACAATTACATACTTCCAATTCATACCCACGTCATCACCGCTATGTTTCACGCGCTCAGCAGTAACCACGCGACAAACCAGGAACGAAGCCTATTCACGCCGTTGACCACCCTCTTTGACCGCGTTTTGCCGCAAATCCGACCATCAATTCGCCTTCAAACTTTGCCGATGAACAACGTGCTAGCCCCTCTACAAAATCCAGAAGGGATTTTCCGATCAAACACATCAGTCAAAAACGCCCAAATCAATTTTGACCGCGATTTCTGGTCAAACGATGCATCGAATTGAAAAACGAATTACACCATTGAATTACGCTCGTCGAGGGCTTCAACATATATTATTTTGAGATTTTTCTGAGTATTTGAATTTTTGGCTTTGATTTTGAAATGGATCTGGATCTGAAATTTGTCTGCCATTAAGGAGGAGAAGGAGCTGATGAAAAATTACGCGCAGATAAATAAAAATAGGCGGAGGCTAGGGTTTATAATCGTCTATTCATAGATAGATCGCAAAAGAATAGGTGTGCACGAATTTTAACGTGCAAACGGAAGTGGTCACAAAAGATAAATAATATTAGTTACACACGTTACGGATTTAGGAAATAAATAAATTCCTTATCATTTACATTTTATTTTAAACGTATTTACAAATGTAAATCTAGACGTTTCGTTTACGTTTCAAAATATATCCACAATTTTATTAATTTCCAAATTGATCTAAACAAATTTAGATGTAAATTAAAAGCTGATAAGTCTATCCATTGCAGTGTTAATTTCTCCACTTCCTTATATTTAGAAATTATAAATTAAATTTTCAAAACCCTATTTTTTTGATTTTCAAACTTTTATATACTCATCTTTTACCAGTAATAAGGATGCATTAACATTTGTTCATGGTTTCACCTTATTATCCTCAAATTCCATTTTAATTTTCAATAATTACAATTGTTGAATTTTGATACTTTAATTAAATTATAAATCTTGTTTTCTATAATCTATATCAACAAATGGTCCAATTATAGAATTAGCATTAACTTCATCTTATAGAATTATGTAACGATCGCGATTTTTCGTTGCCGAAAAATCGAACCGTTAGGGTTTTAGAAGAAGAAAGAGGTAGAAGAAGAAAGAAAAGAAAGAGAAGAGAAAACAGAAAAACAAGTAACAGAACGAGAAACAATAACAGAATCTCACAGTCGCAGCGGAACAACATATAATAGATAAATGAATATTCATTAAAACAAAAGAACTATACATTTTATACATTACATCACATTACATTACATCAATCAGAGTGTACGACAACAACAGCGGAAAGAAATACTATATACAATAGATAATAGACTACGCTATCCAAGCTCGCCTCCAACATCTGCACAGCAACTCCCGAATCCAGAATAACCTGATAACCTAACTCTAGACTGCCCGTGTGGAAAATAGTGGGCACCCAGAGTTTAGGAAAGGAACAATAAACTCCAGGTCAGTCATGGGACTGGTGTGAGAACTCAAAACAGTTTATCTTTAAACAAGCAACAAGAAAATTTAAATTTTGAAATCCGCAATGCTTTTTGGAAAATGAAACTACCATAAGGCCTCCCGGCACACACACAATGCAAACGCACACATGGGGGAGATTTCTCCTTATGATAGTCAAACATGCTTACTACGAGAAAAAAATTCTTTGATATTATTACTAGTGCATAGTGGAAAATATTTCGAAAGTATAATATAAATCCTAGCCAGCATAGGTACCATGATACTATGCCTACTATAGCTGCCATGTTAAATGGCAGGTTCTACAACTAAAATCGTACAAGGCACGTATTGGATGAATGGATTTCCAACAAATGGTCAGGCTAAGGAACTTCCTACTGCCACATGGGATCGCCTCTGGCGGGACGTCCCGAGAAACTAACGTTACGGTTAGATCTCTGCCAACACAAGGCCGGGTTACCTCTGTAACTAGGTAACTACTACACGAATATGTCATCCCCCGGTCCTTTGGGACCTTTATCCGAGCGCTCGATACCAACAACACCACACAGAAATAGATATAGTGTTTCCACATGAGTAAATATCTGGGCTCCATACCATGATACCACCCTTTTCCAGAAGGAAATGACATACCCTAAAGGGCGCGACCCTCATAACCTTGCCGCATATTCCTGTTTCGACCATTTCCGGGGAGTGAGGTCCTGACGAAGTCTCGTCCACAAAGCTACGCTTTGTGTAACAAAGCCATGCTTTGGGTCCACAGATGACCAAAGCAAGATCACACAGATAAATGATCAACAAATGATCCAATCCAAACGATCAACCAATGATCATCACACAGCAGCACTCAGCATGCCACATTACCAGATTGGGAAATATCGCTGATAACCTTCAACTACATAACCTCTGAGCTCGTACGTCTCAGAGAAGGGTGTTAAGCTAAGAGAATAAATTCTCCGCCACCAACAGAAATGTATTTGAAAGAAATCTGCTCTATATCTCAAAATGTAATGTCAGACATGTAACCATACAAGTCTGTTCCGGGTTCGAACAGAACCGAAGGCACTTCCAAAGAAGCCCTTGCAATCCGGGTATCCACAATCCCGATAAAATTTCCCATCACAAAGGAAATCTCCATATCGTAGCTAACGATGCGGAGACAATCGATAGGTCATCCTATCGTTTTCACAAATACCCGGTCTTCACACCGGTCTTCAAATGCTATCCAAACGACGTATCGCATATTCGGAATGGGATATATGACACAAAGGTCCTCTCCCGGCTAAACCGAATAGCGAGCGCTTATTTTAAAAATAAGTGTGCATTCAATTCCAAACAAACACAACCAATACCATCCCAGGGGTAAATATTGATAGTCGGTTATTTAACTATCAATAAAGATGCGCCACATCATCAGATTCCAAATAATTTTTCCAAAATTATTAAGTCCCAAAATATCTTTACAAGATATATATACACAATTTCCAAATAATTGCCCAATTTATTTGCTTTACCAAAACACCTTTACACGATAAAATTTCCACACTTAACCATTTGAAAACCCATTTCAAATTAAACACCTCAACCATTTGAAAACAAATTTCAAATTACACAACTCAACCATTTGAACACAATTTCCCTTCCTATTTATAAATTCCAAAGTGAATTTCCAATTTCCCAAACATCTACACATACACGATTTCAAATCAATTTCAAACTATTCACTTCGATTTACCTTTAAAAGGTGAATCCTCAAAAACGTTCCTTTTATATTGGAAAAAAAAACATTCCCATACTTATTTAATAATAAGTAATTCACAATTTAACTTATTTTCAACAATTTGGAAATATTCAATATACTTAAGTTACCGTTAAGTATTTTATCCCATTCTCTTTAAGAAAACATTCTTTTATTCACATTTATTTGGGTTAAAAACGAATGTTGCGTAAAACATCGTTACGACAACCCAAAAACACTAGTATATGGATTTGAAATTAAAAATAGATATATGAATCCAATACTATACAAATTATCCCCTTCTTTTTCTCGAAAACGTCTATTTCAACAATTAATGTTGAAATCTATGTTTTCGATACTCAATACATTTTAAAACACCTTTAATTCGTTTTAAATTCCATTTAAAACATTCCTTTCCCAAAAACAAACCCATTTTATTTAATAATCTATTCAATATTCAAAATAGTGAATATAGCACACTTAACAAATTCCCATATTTCATTTATCAAATTTGATGGATTTCAAATTTATAAACATAGTTTATAAATTCCATTTCTATTATAAACCCCAATTTTATAAATCCCTTTATTAATCCGATGCAATTTTACATAACCCAATTTCATACCCAAAAGCCATATTGTAAGTTAAATACTTATAATATTATTTATTTACCAAATCGTTCCTTTGAACTTCACCAATTTAAAATCTTATCACTTACAAGATTTCTTTATGGTTTATAATAATTTCAACTAATGAAATCTTCATTTATTAACAATTTCTATAAAATTCCCCCTTTTAATGCCCAAATCCATTTCTATAAGTTAATAACTTATAAACTTAAAATTTTCCAATAACCATTCGTTTTATAAATTTCACATTTATTAATCTATAAATCCTAGTGAAATTCATGTTATACATCAACTTAACACTTTATAAATTTATTCTATAACTTCAATAAATTTAATTTAAAAACATCCATTTATAAAATCCTTTATATAAACCATTAATAATAATAACTTCCCAAAAACCAAATTTAACTATTTTATAAAAACCTATTATTGTTAAAAATTTCTTTTAAGTTATATTTTATAAAAATATAAATTTTTAAAACATAAAAATTTATCCATCTATTTATTTTAAAATTTAATCAATTCAAAATTTTTAATAAACCATATTCTTTGAAAAATCGATTTAAAACCCCTTTTAAATTCAAAACCGTTATTTTAATTTTTAAAAATTTGAATCCAATGATGCAACAGCATTAGATGGTCAATCACGGGAATAAGTGTCATATATCAATATGATTATCAACAATCAACATAATATTTATAAACAAATAAATATGTGAGGAATCCAGTTGGATCCCTCCAACCTGTTACCCTGCATCCACAGACGTTAGCACAATACCAATTCCACTTCAAGGTGGAATATCGTGGTATATGGGATTTTATAAAATATCCGCTTAATAACGGCGCAATAGGGTCTCATCCGCTATACGAGGCGGGAAATCAAATCCAATATATACATATGCCAATATATATATATTGCTATATATAATATATATCCTATTATATCTACTACCACAATCAATCAACAATTATCAATCAATATTAACTATTTAAAATTTTAAACAAAACCTTTCGATTGAGTGAGGAGTTCTCACCTTGATTTTATTTTCCGTTTTCGCGTTCGTTTCGAATAAAATTAAACGAACGTTTTAATTTTACCCGAAATTCAAACGAGCTCCAATCGACTCCAAACCAGTTGCATTGCGAAGAGCACGACGATACGATTCCAACGCAAAAAATCTCGTTCAATTTGGACCTCGCAGCAAAAAGTTATGCATTTTTAAAGTCGATACGAATTAATTTTGCAATCGAATTACATTTAAAAGAAAAACAATCAACCTCCTTCCTCTGGTGGGCCCACCTCCTCATCTCCTTGCGTACGCACGGGAGAGCATCTCCAGGTAGTAAAAATGCACAAAACCCATACAAGTAGAAATTAGGGTTTGATCTTCCGACCACCACGAAGCACGAAATTCGATCATACCACCGCCAAATGAAAGCTCTCGACGAGAGCCACCTTCACCAGCAACCATGACGAGCTCGGCCACCTCAGGACCCTTGGAAAACGTGTGCAACAGCCCCATGAACGCGGCCATTATCCCCTCCAAACGGCGATGATTCGCCAGATCCACCGTTGGATAGGTTCGCCTTGCCATGCTCTACAAGTTTGTAGTTGGAAGTTTTTCCTAAATGTTGATGGATTGAGAGATCTTGAGGAATGAAATTCGAAAATTTCTGGCCATTAAAGTGTAAGAGGCGGCTGGAGCAATATTCTAGGGTTTTGAACAAGAAAATGATATATATACCCATATTATTTTAATAATAAAATACCCAATTTAACACTTTTGCAAACGATCTCCAAACAACGCATGCCGACAGGCGTTCCTAAGGTTTTTCCGCGTTCCGGACGCAATGGAACAGGTTTCGTAAGCTAATTCCATCATATGTGTGAGATACGGCTATAAACGCTCAATTTAAATTAAAACCGATTTAAACGATTTCTAGACGTTTTGGCTTGTACCGGACAAACGACAAATCCAATCGACTTGAAATTTGAAATCTTGCAATAATATCACATTACGGATCCGATGAAACTGGTTTCGTCGAAATCCGAGACCGTTTGAAAAATGGCTATTTTTACTCGCCGAATTTATATTAAAACGATATTGATGCGTTTCGAGCTGCCACGGTCAAACGACAACTCCGATTGCTACGAAAATTGAAATCCGATAATAATTAACTATTACGGATCCAATGGAACTTGTTTCATTCAATTTTGAGACTGTTCAAAAATTGGCTATTTTTCAGTCGATAATTAAATATTAAAATATTCGATTTTCACAAATTAATTCCAAATTCAGTTTTACAAGTTCTAAAACATTTCTATAACTTTAATATGATAAAATAAAATTTTCCAAATCATTTTCAATCATATTTAACCCAATATTTAATTATTTTTGGAATTTCACTATTAAATCATCGATTTAATTATCCCATTAAATCCAATATTCGAAAAATAAATTATTCGACTTAAAAATTCCACTTATTAATATTTAAAATTAATTAAATACTCAAATTTAAATTACTAAAAATTCTGGGTCGTTACAATCTTCCCTCCTTAAAAGAATTTCGTCCTCGAAATTGCAATTTAAGGAGAATAATTCATAATCCGTTTATTATTTTTCCAAAACTAATAGTTTTATCAACCTTCTAACACCAATCTTTTTATTAAAGATTTACTATCATTTCAATTAGCTTTCCAACTTCAATTATAGGTTTCAAACAACATTGTTTACTCAACAATTCAAATTTAAATTTAAATTCAAATTTCAAACTTTCAAAATTTCTCAAAATTTTTCTAACTCCCTAAATTTTCAAAAAATTTCGCCAGAGTCTCTTTTGCGCGGCTAGATCGGTACGACTACAAAACGGCTCTACGGCCCCTCAGAATCAAAAAGAAAAGAGAAAGCCAAGTGGCTGGAGAAGGAAATCATCAAATCTCATATAAAAACTGAAATACGTACCCTTTTGTCGAGCCATTCAATTTTTTTAACTTCAAAATCAAAATTCCAATCCATTATATACCTGTATATCCTGCTAGCATAATATCCAATTATAATATTCAAACCAATTTGCCAATTCAATTATAAAATTTCCAATACATGCTTCTTATACCACTTTTAGTTTACTATTAAAGTTGCATATTCATTTTCATTCAACTTTGCATTTCAATTTTCA
Organism: Allium cepa; assembly: GCA_030765085.1. Taxonomy (NCBI): domain Eukaryota; kingdom Viridiplantae; phylum Streptophyta; class Magnoliopsida; order Asparagales; family Amaryllidaceae; genus Allium; species Allium cepa. The sequence goes on from CM060938.1 coordinate 346,736,093, forward strand.
TTTGAATTCAATTACATAGCTTTCAAATTTTACTAATTCAATTTCATTAACACTTAATGAATTTACATACAACCAACCAACAAGCAAATAACAACCAATGCACATCCAATACAACCAAATTTTATCCATTTTACTTACATTCAATTTGGTTCAACTGTTTTAATTTCAATTGGTTTAACATTCAATTGATTTTCATTCTATTATTAAACTATTTTCAAATGAATTTACACTTGCATGCATCATTTCATATCAACTTATTCATATTCTATTGATTAACATTCAATTCATACTTTAACTCAATTGCTAGTTCTTTTTTTTACAAATAAAATTGAATTTCATTTATATAACTTAAGTTCACCTCTTTAACAATTTCATTTACTCACTTTATTCATTTATTTTGATATTAACATCAATTCTTTCAACATTACTTAACTTGCATTCCATTTCAACTTTATTTACATCATTTAATTCACTTGATTATTTAACTTTGATGCAAAGATCGATTTTTTATTCAACTTCACTTAAGTTATTCCATTTAAACATCATTTGTTAATTAAACTTAAGTTTTACTTATCAATTCAATTCGGATTTTAAATTCCAAAGTAAATCCTATTTAAATTTTACTTAAGTCAAATTCATATCAATATTCAAATTCATATTCCATTTTACTTAACTTAATTGTTTAACCACTTCAACAACTGGTTTCACTTACATTTTCCCATTTAATAAGTTATAAAACTTATTATTCAACTTCTAACTTATATTATAAGTTCAAAACCTTTTTCACTTATATTTATCAATTTCAAATTGAATTTTAATTTCAAATTGGTTTATTACAACAAAACTTCAATTTTTAATTCATTTTTGTAGCAAATCCATCACATAGAAACTCGAAAATGATACTGATGATGCTGCAGTCATCACCCTTATTATTTCCCAGTGACAATAGTGAAATCAATGCTAAATATCCTTTTCAAAAATTTCCCTTTTATTTATAAATAACTACATTTATAAATCTTTTACTTATATAATTTTACTTCTTATATACATACATGATTATCTTACAATTGTAAATCATCATTAATTATTATTTCATCTTATGATTCATTGGTTTATACCATTATTCTTTTACAATAGTTGCTTTTATTAGCTTATTCAAACAACTTTTAATTATTTTATATGTATATATATATATATATATATATATCATTTACAACAACCAAGCAATCAATTATATACACACTTCAATAATTCCTGAAAAATTATTTTCTTTTTATATATAAAATATAATCGAGGTAAAATTATTTCATTTACCCAATTTAAAACAATATTGTGTCGAATTGTTCTATTCAAGTGTTTAGAAACCCCTTCGATTCAGTTTTCGAGGCTGCGCCGACGAAGGTTCATATACCACTCAATAAACCAATCATCACAATATAAAACAATTTTATACTCACTAACAAATACGCACTCATATCTATTATTACACTCACACTCATTCTAGAGTACTGCTGACTCTATCTCTAATGAGTAATACCCAACAGAGCAGGTTGTCGCTTAACCATATGCTCTGATGCCAAATGTAACGATCGCGATTTTTCGTTGCCGAAAAATCGAACCGTTAGGGTTTTAGAAGAAGAAAGAGGTAGAAGAAGAAAGAAAAGAAAGAGAAGAGAAAACAGAAAAACAAGTAACAGAACGAGAAACAATAACAGAATCTCACAGTCGCAGCGGAACAACATATAATAGATAAATGAATATTCATTAAAACAAAAGAACTATACATTTTATACATTACATCACATTACATTACATCAATCAGAGTGTACGACAACAACAGCGGAAAGAAATACTATATACAATAGATAATAGACTACGCTATCCAAGCTCGCCTCCAACATCTGCACAGCAACTCCCGAATCCAGAATAACCTGATAACCTAACTCTAGACTGCCCGTGTGGAAAATAGTGGGCACCCAGAGTTTAGGAAAGGAACAATAAACTCCAGGTCAGTCATGGGACTGGTGTGAGAACTCAAAACAGTTTATCTTTAAACAAGCAACAAGAAAATTTAAATTTTGAAATCCGCAATGCTTTTTGGAAAATGAAACTACCATAAGGCCTCCCGGCACACACACAATGCAAACGCACACATGGGGGAGATTTCTCCTTATGATAGTCAAACATGCTTACTACGAGAAAAAAATTCTTTGATATTATTACTAGTGCATAGTGGAAAATATTTCGAAAGTATAATATAAATCCTAGCCAGCATAGGTACCATGATACTATGCCTACTATAGCTGCCATGTTAAATGGCAGGTTCTACAACTAAAATCGTACAAGGCACGTATTGGATGAATGGATTTCCAACAAATGGTCAGGCTAAGGAACTTCCTACTGCCACATGGGATCGCCTCTGGCGGGACGTCCCGAGAAACTAACGTTACGGTTAGATCTCTGCCAACACAAGGCCGGGTTACCTCTGTAACTAGGTAACTACTACACGAATATGTCATCCCCCGGTCCTTTGGGACCTTTATCCGAGCGCTCGATACCAACAACACCACACAGAAATAGATATAGTGTTTCCACATGAGTAAATATCTGGGCTCCATACCATGATACCACCCTTTTCCAGAAGGAAATGACATACCCTAAAGGGCGCGACCCTCATAACCTTGCCGCATATTCCTGTTTCGACCATTTCCGGGGAGTGAGGTCCTGACGAAGTCTCGTCCACAAAGCTACGCTTTGTGTAACAAAGCCATGCTTTGGGTCCACAGATGACCAAAGCAAGATCACACAGATAAATGATCAACAAATGATCCAATCCAAACGATCAACCAATGATCATCACACAGCAGCACTCAGCATGCCACATTACCAGATTGGGAAATATCGCTGATAACCTTCAACTACATAACCTCTGAGCTCGTACGTCTCAGAGAAGGGTGTTAAGCTAAGAGAATAAATTCTCCGCCACCAACAGAAATGTATTTGAAAGAAATCTGCTCTATATCTCAAAATGTAATGTCAGACATGTAACCATACAAGTCTGTTCCGGGTTCGAACAGAACCGAAGGCACTTCCAAAGAAGCCCTTGCAATCCGGGTATCCACAATCCCGATAAAATTTCCCATCACAAAGGAAATCTCCATATCGTAGCTAACGATGCGGAGACAATCGATAGGTCATCCTATCGTTTTCACAAATACCCGGTCTTCACACCGGTCTTCAAATGCTATCCAAACGACGTATCGCATATTCGGAATGGGATATATGACACAAAGGTCCTCTCCCGGCTAAACCGAATAGCGAGCGCTTATTTTAAAAATAAGTGTGCATTCAATTCCAAACAAACACAACCAATACCATCCCAGGGGTAAATATTGATAGTCGGTTATTTAACTATCAATAAAGATGCGCCACATCATCAGATTCCAAATAATTTTTCCAAAATTATTAAGTCCCAAAATATCTTTACAAGATATATATACACAATTTCCAAATAATTGCCCAATTTATTTGCTTTACCAAAACACCTTTACACGATAAAATTTCCACACTTAACCATTTGAAAACCCATTTCAAATTAAACACCTCAACCATTTGAAAACAAATTTCAAATTACACAACTCAACCATTTGAACACAATTTCCCTTCCTATTTATAAATTCCAAAGTGAATTTCCAATTTCCCAAACATCTACACATACACGATTTCAAATCAATTTCAAACTATTCACTTCGATTTACCTTTAAAAGGTGAATCCTCAAAAACGTTCCTTTTATATTGGAAAAAAAAACATTCCCATACTTATTTAATAATAAGTAATTCACAATTTAACTTATTTTCAACAATTTGGAAATATTCAATATACTTAAGTTACCGTTAAGTATTTTATCCCATTCTCTTTAAGAAAACATTCTTTTATTCACATTTATTTGGGTTAAAAACGAATGTTGCGTAAAACATCGTTACGACAACCCAAAAACACTAGTATATGGATTTGAAATTAAAAATAGATATATGAATCCAATACTATACAAATTATCCCCTTCTTTTTCTCGAAAACGTCTATTTCAACAATTAATGTTGAAATCTATGTTTTCGATACTCAATACATTTTAAAACACCTTTAATTCGTTTTAAATTCCATTTAAAACATTCCTTTCCCAAAAACAAACCCATTTTATTTAATAATCTATTCAATATTCAAAATAGTGAATATAGCACACTTAACAAATTCCCATATTTCATTTATCAAATTTGATGGATTTCAAATTTATAAACATAGTTTATAAATTCCATTTCTATTATAAACCCCAATTTTATAAATCCCTTTATTAATCCGATGCAATTTTACATAACCCAATTTCATACCCAAAAGCCATATTGTAAGTTAAATACTTATAATATTATTTATTTACCAAATCGTTCCTTTGAACTTCACCAATTTAAAATCTTATCACTTACAAGATTTCTTTATGGTTTATAATAATTTCAACTAATGAAATCTTCATTTATTAACAATTTCTATAAAATTCCCCCTTTTAATGCCCAAATCCATTTCTATAAGTTAATAACTTATAAACTTAAAATTTTCCAATAACCATTCGTTTTATAAATTTCACATTTATTAATCTATAAATCCTAGTGAAATTCATGTTATACATCAACTTAACACTTTATAAATTTATTCTATAACTTCAATAAATTTAATTTAAAAACATCCATTTATAAAATCCTTTATATAAACCATTAATAATAATAACTTCCCAAAAACCAAATTTAACTATTTTATAAAAACCTATTATTGTTAAAAATTTCTTTTAAGTTATATTTTATAAAAATATAAATTTTTAAAACATAAAAATTTATCCATCTATTTATTTTAAAATTTAATCAATTCAAAATTTTTAATAAACCATATTCTTTGAAAAATCGATTTAAAACCCCTTTTAAATTCAAAACCGTTATTTTAATTTTTAAAAATTTGAATCCAATGATGCAACAGCATTAGATGGTCAATCACGGGAATAAGTGTCATATATCAATATGATTATCAACAATCAACATAATATTTATAAACAAATAAATATGTGAGGAATCCAGTTGGATCCCTCCAACCTGTTACCCTGCATCCACAGACGTTAGCACAATACCAATTCCACTTCAAGGTGGAATATCGTGGTATATGGGATTTTATAAAATATCCGCTTAATAACGGCGCAATAGGGTCTCATCCGCTATACGAGGCGGGAAATCAAATCCAATATATACATATGCCAATATATATATATTGCTATATATAATATATATCCTATTATATCTACTACCACAATCAATCAACAATTATCAATCAATATTAACTATTTAAAATTTTAAACAAAACCTTTCGATTGAGTGAGGAGTTCTCACCTTGATTTTATTTTCCGTTTTCGCGTTCGTTTCGAATAAAATTAAACGAACGTTTTAATTTTACCCGAAATTCAAACGAGCTCCAATCGACTCCAAACCAGTTGCATTGCGAAGAGCACGACGATACGATTCCAACGCAAAAAATCTCGTTCAATTTGGACCTCGCAGCAAAAAGTTATGCATTTTTAAAGTCGATACGAATTAATTTTGCAATCGAATTACATTTAAAAGAAAAACAATCAACCTCTTTCCTCTGGTGGGCCCACCTCCTCATCTCCTTGCGTACGCACGGGAGAGCATCTCCAGGTAGTAAAAATGCACAAAACCCATACAAGTAGAAATTAGGGTTTGATCTTCCGACCACCACGAAGCACGAAATTCGATCATACCACCGCCAAATGAAAGCTCTCGACGAGAGCCACCTTCACCAGCAACCATGACGAGCTCGGCCACCTCAGGACCCTTGGAAAACGTGTGCAACAGCCCCATGAACGCGGCCATTATCCCCTCCAAACGGCGATGATTCGCCAGATCCACCGTTGGATAGGTTCGCCTTGCCATGCTCTACAAGTTTGTAGTTGGAAGTTTTTCCTAAATGTTGATGGATTGAGAGATCTTGAGGAATGAAATTCGAAAATTTCTGGCCATTAAAGTGTAAGAGGCGGCTGGAGCAATATTCTAGGGTTTTGAACAAGAAAATGATATATATACCCATATTATTTTAATAATAAAATACCCAATTTAACACTTTTGCAAACGATCTCCAAACAACGCATGCCGACAGGCGTTCCTAAGGTTTTTCCGCGTTCCGGACGCAATGGAACAGGTTTCGTAAGCTAATTCCATCATATGTGTGAGATACGGCTATAAACGCTCAATTTAAATTAAAACCGATTTAAACGATTTCTAGACGTTTTGGCTTGTACCGGACAAACGACAAATCCAATCGACTTGAAATTTGAAATCTTGCAATAATATCACATTACGGATCCGATGAAACTGGTTTCGTCGAAATCCGAGACCGTTTGAAAAATGGCTATTTTTACTCGCCGAATTTATATTAAAACGATATTGATGCGTTTCGAGCTGCCACGGTCAAACGACAACTCCGATTGCTACGAAAATTGAAATCCGATAATAATTAACTATTACGGATCCAATGGAACTTGTTTCGTTCAATTTTGAGACTGTTCAAAAATTGGCTATTTTTCAGTCGATAATTAAATATTAAAATATTCGATTTTCACAAATTAATTCCAAATTCAGTTTTACAAGTTCTAAAACATTTCTATAACTTTAATATGATAAAATAAAATTTTCCAAATCATTTTCAATCATATTTAACCCAATATTTAATTATTTTTGGAATTTCACTATTAAATCATCGATTTAATTATCCCATTAAATCCAATATTCGAAAAATAAATTATTCGACTTAAAAATTCCACTTATTAATATTTAAAATTAATTAAATACTCAAATTTAAATTACTAAAAATTCTGGGTCGTTACAATTAACTACTCCAATTACAAAACAAATCTACGCTAAATGCACGATTTAAGTCAATTAATTGTAATTGAGTCTACATTAAATGTTATAAATTATAAATTGGAACCTCAATAAATTCGCTTATTGATTTAAAATCTTTCTATTCAGTAAATAGACATTTTATGGGTATAAATAACATTTGAATTATAATACATTTCATTAGTGCATGCTTCATTTCTTATAAACTCCCCTTTATTAACTAGAACACATTAACCACAACAAAATAATTAATTTAGATTTATTTCAATCGATTGCCATTCTTAACTTAACATACTCAAAATGGTTAACTTCAATAATTGTTACCCTTTTACATTCAAATTCACTTACAACCATCATTACAACAATGTTTCCATAGATTTAGATTTAATTAAATAAATTAGATAAATGGGTAAAGTTTTGTAATTATCACTAATGCCAAATATATATGCATAAATTACTACTTATTATTATGAATTCATTTATTAATTTACTAGTTGTCTTTGTCTTCTTATATCCTATTTACTACCAAACTTTCTATTTAGTTATAGTTTATAAATATATAAATGCCTAGGCAAATCAAGGTTCTTGTCCTTTCTGTTATTCCAATTTAAATCGGGTATGCGCAAATAAATTGTTTATTAACTTATTCTTACAAAATTATTTGCATACATTCAGTTACACCTAATTTAATGCATTGATTTTCATTTATAAATTAAAGGTTTTTCCTTTAAAAGGTTTTATTACTAACCATACTCCAACCTCTACAGGACATTGATTTAATTCAATGTACTATCTAATATTATTAATCCATTAAATAAATTCACAACTTACCCTTTGTTTTCCTATATTCTCTTCTTAGCCTAGTATAACCATTTACATCATTTCAATTTATTCGTCATTTTATATCAACCGATAATACTTAGCTTAAATTCCTATGGTTTCATTTCCTTTTCAACATATGCTTCATTATAAATCTTTACTTCTTTCTAAAGTTAAATTATCTAATCTTATTAAAATGACAAAATTAACTGACGAAAATTTACGCGTCGTTACACTCTCCCCCACTTAAAACTTTTCGTCCCCGAAAAGGAAATAGAAAAGGGAAGGAAGAATTTAATAAACAGTACATCATATTTTAAATATTAACTTATAAACAATAATTTACTAAATTTATTACCTTAAATAAATATACCCGTTTTATAATCATTATATCCTTTTAAACTTAAATAATTAAAGTTTGGAAAACATTTTCACATAATTCTAAGTCCAAAATTTATGGAAAATTTTGGCAGAGTCTCCTTTGCACGGAGAGGTTCGGAAGAAAATATAATATTAAAATATCACAAAATATCATATAGAATATTCAAAATAGTATATCCTAACACGGGAAAATATACAAAATAGCGCTATAAACCGAAATCCGAAACATGCCCATTCGTCGGGCAATTTACGCTTATTATTATGGAACTAAAAGCAGTAGCAGTTGCTTCCATAACCTACATTTCTCTTATAAAAATCCAAAAGATTAACTATTTATGTATAGTGAAATATTTAAGTGGTTTCAATTGCTAACAACAAATCAATACAACAACCATAAAATTTAACAAACAAAATAAACAATCATTCAATCAAACAAACAAATAGTTGTTCGAATTCAAAACTTGGAATGGTACGGAATGAAAAATAACTATTTAGTTCATCATTTACTCAACAGTCTTAGATGGGACAGAAATAGATTATTGATTCATCCAACAACTTCAAATTTCCTTACCCGGCCAACTACAAAGCAAACAATATCGATTTAAACCAACAAATCAATTCAACTTATATAAATTCATTACATACTTTAATTGTTTGATTTCCTTTCTTTTATTCAAACCACATAAATTTTCCTTTTTAGTTTATCTGTCGATATGGGCATACTCTCTGTCGATACCAAAGCCACTTTGACAACTGGGTATGCGGTGGAGATTTCAGAATGAAGTAGGATGGTGACGACGTTCTATTGAGGTATGTACGTGAGCCCGAGTCCGTTGAATTGTCATAAGGTGGCTAAAACAGGAGCGATTCTTGGGCTAAGGAGGTAGCACCTCCTATCGGACGCACTTCTTCATATACCATTCTATTACTTTGTGATTATTTGATGCGCACCTTTGATTTTGAGAGTGTGGTTTGAGGTGGGCGGTAGTAGCTGCTACGCGTTACCACCAGTCCAAATGCGTAATTGGTATATCTACCCGGGCATTGTCTTGTTGTGCCATGTCACCTACCCTAGCGAGCCTTATACGAGTTTGATTTGTGTCGTACCTATGAAGTATCATCTGGTAGACTCCCGATCAGGAGGTATTACGGTACTATATAGACTAGTGACACTATTTATGTGTTAAGGGAAATATTGGGTCACTCCTTAACGCTATTTTAAAGTAAGTTTATTTTACTAATTGACATTATTATAATAGCGAATATTACTACATAATAAATAGTTTAATGGATCCTTAGAGGATGGGTGGTCCCAAACACCCTTTAAGTTACTTGTACCTTTATATTACAGTTCACTTGAGTTGGTTTACATTGTATAAATATGCATGTCCTGACTTGATTGTTTTGTATTTTACTTTACGCTCGGGCCAGACTGAGTGATACAACATTTTAGACTCACCTTCAGAGATGGAGCTTTGCTTAAAGACCTGGCTATCTCTTTCAATTTCAGTGTTCAGTCGATTCCAGTTATCATGTTGATTCCAGTGATGTATTCAGCTTTGTGCTTATTTATCATATTGAGGCCTCTATTGTACCTTGTTACTCCTGTTGTATCTTGTTTAACTCTGATGTATTTATATAGTAGCTTCATGAACTACTATCTCTTTGCTTCCGCTGTATTTTATTACTCCGTGTCTGTGATATGTGATTTATTTATTTACTGTATGTTCTGAATTTTGCTAAAATTATTTCTACAATACAGTATTTTGAGCAATTCCAGTCCGACATGTGCGGATGCGAATGATTGAAAATACTGAGTCGTTACAACCTTAATCTTAACTTCGATTTTTCAAAATCGATTTCAATTTCATTTTCACTATTCATCTCAATTTCAATTTCATTTTAACTATCCTTTTCAAATCCATTTCACTTCAAATTTCAAATTCTCTTTTATTTTTACTTTAATTTCACTTCTAAATGAAAAGATACTTATTTTTCCAAAATCTCTAATATCACTAAATTATGGTCTTATTAATAAAGTGATTATTTAAATCAAAATGAACGTATCCAATATTCATATTTATTACTAACATAACATCCATTCAACCAATTTTATAACATATGATTTCAAATTTAACATTCACTATTAATACCATAATGGAATATATTATCATAACTCAATTATCTAACCAACAATCAAACATCCATGTTAACAATCAAATAAACATTTCTATGTCATAAGGGTATAAATATGATTGTTTTGGCATAACCAAAATATAAATTCAAAAGCAATGAGAATTTCTCACCTTTATATCCACTCCATCAATCTTTATGTAGGCTAACGTGCTTTTCGAGTAAATGCGCTTTTTTCAAACGTTTTGAACTCTCGCTTTTTTATTTTCCTTCCGGACCGCTTTTCTTTTCCTTTCTTTTCGTTTTCTTTTTTTTGTTTGGTTGAAAGCTTTTTGGAAGGGAATGGTTGTACTGCCTTGGTTATGTGAGTGTGGAGGAGGGTATGGCTTGTAGGTGCATGAGTAGGTGGGTTTTAGGCTCGGCCTTAGGTGAGGAAGGTACGACCTTGGATGTGCTCGGGTTTGGAGGTGTGAGTGAGGGTAAGTTGGTGTAGGGGGTGGGTAGGTGGAAGTTTGGCTTGGGTTTTGAGGGTGTAAGGCGATGGTGTGGTGATGTGGAGGTGGTAGCTTGAAGGTAGAAGAGGATGGAGAGGTAGAAAGCCATGGATATGGAGGTGAAGAAGAAGGAGAAAATGAAGAAGGAAAGTAGAGAATGAAGTATGGAAAAATGAAAGGTATGGATGTATATTTATACTTGAGCTTTGGATGGAAAATGACTAAAATACCCTTCTCTACTTTTTGACATTTAATTTACCTTTCTACCCTCAATTAACCCTTTAAGGACATGTATTAATGGTGATGTTAAAGATAGGAATGATAACTTACTTTTTCTTTCTTGAATTTTGTAGTTTAAAGATAAGACTTTTGCTTTGATTCGATTTGCATTAAATGGATTTGTAAGTATGCATTAATGGTGAGCATATATGTCATTAATTCCTTTAGTACTTATATTTTCATAATTTATTTTCTTTGAATTCTATGTGTATAAGTTATATCATGTATAAGAGAAAAGAAAGATATGTAATGGTTTTGTTTTATTTGTGTACTTTTGTCCTCTTTTGTCAAATCATATATTTTTACACTTTTTATTATTATTTATACTTTTCAAAAGTAAACTCGTTTTGTCTTTTGTGCTAAATGTAGAATGTTTGACCTTTTTTTTAAGCTGTATATTGATGTAAACCAAAATTTAAAATGAACTTTTTACTTCTTTAAATAAATTAAAACATGTCTCTTTATATCTTAAAATTATATTTCATTAATATCAAAATATCTAATTTTACAGTGTATGTAAAACTGACAAAATGCGACAAATTTTGGTTCTTTTTGTAATACGATTATTAACATACTTTTAAATCTTTTAATATAATTTTATTATCTTTATTAGATGTTTTAAATAAGATTTAAATTTTCAAACAAATATTTAAACCTATTTATTTAAGCCTTCATTTATTACTAACAAAAGTAAACTTTTATCGATTTGTTCTAAAGTCCAAATTTATACTTTTTAATTATTAACTATACGAATGGTTAATTGTTTATTATATATAATCTATTAATTTTAAGATTTAAACTCTTTTTTAAATTTAAAACGAATGAAATTTCTTATTTCCGAAGTAGCGAAATTACGGGTCATTACATTCTCCCCTACTTAAAAGCATTTCGTCCTCGAAATGGAAGTTAGATAAAGGAATCTATCTCATACTTGTATCTTTAAACATTCTCGCTTATTTCTACTGATGATATAAAAGAAAAGGTTGATATCATAACAACACTAAAATAAACGATACCAAACATACATACAGAGGTTCCCTACATTAACCTGAGTACTTATCATGTACTTAAGGTCATATATACATACATCAAGTCAGAATATCGTACCTATTCTAGTGTGTACTGCATACTTAGGATAATACATACAACAACCAAACAAAACTATACATCCAAAAACAACCAAACTAATACTACATCAATATAATTGAATACATCCACATAACTTAACCCTTGACCTGAGCATGTACTATATCTGAGGCCTATATATACACATACCAAACATAAGTCTAACCCTTATATCTTAATATCTACTATTTAAGATAACTATCCAACTACTATGTTGACATACCCAAACATCATAATATATGTGATATTTGATCCGACCTATTATTCGAATCCACAACTTTATTTCCGAACTAGTATCGACCCTCCGATTTTCTAGTGCGAACATTGATCAGACTTCCTAATCACAAACCCTTGCTTTCCTTGCATATCTCTCAACTATGATAGAAAACTTGAGTACATAATCACAAACTCTCATCAATTTTCGCCGTCAAGAATCGAGTGATAAATCTTTTACGGACTGGTGTAAACACCACAAAGTTCTGTACTCAAATCTTAGATCAAAATTTATATGCTGAAATTATGTACGTTTAACTTAGGTACTTATTCACATTCATCTTTACCTAATACTTTCTTCAAAATTTCTATTAATCCAAATTTATTTTACAACCATCTACTTTCTTCTAAATCCTTTATTGCTTAAGCTTACAAATATGACTTAAACTTGTATAATATACCTTTACTTCCAAAGAGTATATATACATATCCCCAACTTCAAATCGTCATTACTTCAATTAGGTATTTAACAAATGTGGATTCTACTATTATCTCAAATTAGTAAGTTATAAAACTTAATCCTTAGCTCTATTTATCTAAGGTCTCAGCTTAACTAATATTATTTATCTTATCCATATATTAATAAGACAACTTTACTAAGTGTACATCTTTTCCTTACTGATTCTATGACTAGCTACTTAATTTATTTACCTATTCATTTTCTAAATCAAATTTTTTAACCTTAAATTCATAAAATACTCTAGTCAAATTGTGAAACTTAATTCACATGATATTTGTTACTTAAACATTTTCATCCAACACTCAAACTACTAACCATTTTATTCAAAACTACCCACTTCTAATCTTACTTCACTCTGAATTACAAATTTTAACCTAAATGTATCACTAATTCAAAGTTTTATATTAGCAAGATATTTTTAATATATATTATTCTTAAATTTCACTTTAATTTTCAACCTAATCAAAGTGTATAAATTTCAAACTATCTTATCTGCTTTATAAATTATAGAACTTAACCTTTCATATTATATTTACCTAAAAATCTCAGTTTCGTCTTATCTTTTTCTATCTTATTGGTAATAATTTTTCTGTGCATTTTCTTTTTACTTTCTCCAATTACAACTTCTAGTTTCAATATTATCATCAAATATATTATATTCAAATCATGAATTTTACTTCACAAGATATTTGTACCTAATCCTTTTAAACTAACCCATTTTATACTTATCAAGTTGCTATTATTTCTTAAGGCTGAATGTCTAGGGTTATATGATTAAAATTTTAAATTCAAGTTCTTAACCTATTGATTATATATGAAATACCTTATAGTCAAATTGTGTAGTTCTAATCACAAGATATTCATATTTTAGTTTTATTAAGCTAAATTACAAACAATCATTAAAAACTAACAAAAAATAATAATAATACCCCTTTTAATATTTAAAATATCAACCCAAGGAAAATTATTTTATTTACCAACTTCTTCAAAACAAAACTATTTTTATAAAATTAACAAATACGTGCTTATATATATAACACTCTCATAACTCATTCTAGGGTGTTACTAACCCTATCTCTAATTAGTTACTCATCCTAGGATATTCTTAATCCTATCTCTAATGAATTTACCTCTATTTGGCATCGGTGTTCGCTCAACCAAAAGCTCTGATACTAAATGTAATGAACGATTTTTCCATAACCTTTGAATTGACAATAAACCACACATGTCCAACTTAAATTTCACGAAAAAACGGATCATTAAGGGTAGAAAGAAAAATATAGATAGAACTAAACCTCACATGAATGGAATAACATATAATATTGAGAAAATATTTTTACAGGGAAAACTTTTAAATACATATATCAGAGTCTAACCTAAATTCAGCTTAGACAGTTATATACATCTGTCCTTACAATTGCTGGCAAACATCAACTAACTACAACGGATAATAGAATATGTCATGGATATGTCTAGCTCTCCTTTGGAAACTCCAACCGTCTTCGAATTAACCTAAAATTATTTGGATCTGGCCCGAGTATTGAAAATACCTGGATCAAGCTTGATAAACCAACGTGATAGGAAAAAACTCAATAATAAATGACGGAGTCATATATCAGCCTTTTTATAAATCCTTTGAAAATAAAGAGTATCTCATAAGACCACGCCCACACATAAACAAGGATGAGTTTTACCTTATGATAACTAAAACACTTTTATACATCATAACATTTGATATTATTTCTAATGACATTCTTTGAAAATATTTGCAAATAAACTTATTAGTCTTATCCGAAATGGTTATCCATATAGAATTTCGAGGCTATTCATTACGCCAATACGAACTAAACCGCAGGTTCTTATTGGAGAATGGATTTCCATACAAATGACCAGGTTAAGGATCTACATTCCGAAATGGGTACAACCTCTAGATGGATGCCCCGAGGAACAACACAAAGGAACCTCTGACAACACAAGATCGTCCTACGTCTATAACCAGATAGTATCGAATATGTCATCCCTTCATTGTTACCAACCTTTATCTGAGCGCTCGATTTCCATAAACCACATTAATTTACATTCCGAACATCATAGCAAGAAAAAAATATATCTAGAAGGGGATGACCACACCCTACTTGCGAATGACCCACTTAGCCTTGCTGCATCTGATCCTGTTTCGGTCATTTCTGGTTTAATGAGGCTTAAGGCAACGATTACCTTTTCGCAAAGCACATATCATATCTTTGCATGCCACATTTCCATTTCCATTTAACTACTAATTGCCTTCCATAAAAATACAACCTTGAGCTCATACGTCTCAAGGAGGGTGTTAAGCTAAGAGAAGTTGCCTCCTCCGCCACCTCTGATGTACGTTTGTAAAAAACCAATGTACGTAATCTTTCAGAAATGCAATTTCAGGCAAACATCCATACAAGTTGTTTGGGAACAGAACAAAACGAAGGCACTCTCCTATTACCACTAGTAGCGAGTAGTCCTTGCAATCCGAAAAAATTCCACAACGAGGAGACCACTACTATATATAACTCTATAATGGGTGCGACCCCGAGCATATCAACAAGCAGTCCTCACACTATGAAGATCCACGGTCTTCAAAAATCATCATCTTCAAAATGTCTTCACATTCGAACGTATATATTGGTTCGAAGTGTTTTTCAAATAGGAATTACCCAAATTCGACCCTGATTCCTTCGAAATCCAATTATCGATAAAAAATGAATATGAGCATATAAGATTTTTTCTCTTTTCACTTTAGTTCTTTTTGGGTGATTTCAAATTCTCTTTCCTTTGAATTTAGAATAATTCTAAGTAATTCATTCTTTTACTTTGGATAATATTTCAAATTTCCTTACTTAACTCTCGATCCAAATTCCTTAACTTTTAGGCAGGTCAAAAACAATGTTATTTTGGACATCGTTTACTGTAAACCCTAAATCAATTTTAGAAAAACATTTTTGAGTAAATAGGATCATAGAAATCATTCATTATGGAGACTTCTTAAATTTTTGATAAGACCAATCTTCTTTTATTTTGGAAAACTTAACATAATCATTTTATTTGAGAGCATTCGGGCTTTCCTTTCGATCTGTTCCACCCTTCGCCTAAGAAAAGAAAACATAGGCCAGGTAAGTTCAGGACACTGGTTTGTCCATCCCTAACCTTAGTTAAACACCTTGTTTTATCTTCCCAGATCTTACAGACGGAACAAATGTGCTAGTCGTTTCTCCATACTTAGATTTTCAACTTTATTTTGGAATTACTTATAAGTATTCCAATTTTTCTTTAAAAAATTTAATTATCCTTTTTGAAACATTCATTATTGATTCTGGGAAACGTCGTTACATTTAAACTCATATTCCAAAAGTGGTAGGATTCGCAGCATAAAAGTGCTACGAAAAGTGCCATATAAGCTTATTTGATTTAAACAACTTTTAAACATTTGATAATTCATATTTTCCAATCCAAATATTTTAAAATATTTAAATAGATTTATTAAATTAATTTCATATTTTTCTAGTATTAAAACATCCATTTAAATAGATTTTCTATTATGGTCACTTAATTGCATTGGCGCGATTTTTCTAGAAAATTGATTTGGACTTATTTCAAAATATACTCAACGAAACTTTGATTTTCTTTTTTCGTTTAGAAGATATGGATATAATAGTCTAGAATTTTCTTATCTCGAAGAACCGAGCTATATTTCATTCTAGACATTCATTTGAACTTTTTGACGCGAAATCGCGAACTATCGTTGCGCGACGCACCTAGTTTTAACTTATTTTTCAATATTTGAAATAATTTATTCAAACTGAATTTTATTACTTATAAAATCATTACAAATCATTTTAAATCAATATTTTAACTTTTTAAAGTATTTAAAATGAATTTTCACTATGACCATATTAAAATATTATTTTATTCCTATTATTTTAATATTAAATTTTAAATTCCAATTTCAATTCAATTTGATTTCAATTTCAATTCTAACTTCAAATTAAACTTATTTAAAACTTAGATTTCAAATCTAATTTCAATTTAAACTTCAATTCAACCTTAATCTCAACTTCAATTTTTGAAAATCGATTTCAATTTCAGTTTCACTATTCATCTCAATTTCACTTTAACTATCCTTTTCAAATCCGTTTTACTTCAAAATTTAAATTCTCTTTTATTTTTACTTTAATTTCACTTCTAAATGAAAAGAGACTTATTTTTTCAAAATCTCTCATATCACTAAATTATGGTCTTATTAACGAAGTGATTATTTAAATCAAAATGAACATATCCAGTATTCATATTTATCACTAACATAACATTCATTCAACCAATTTTATAACATATGATTTCAAATTCAACATTCACTATTAATACCATAACGTAATATATTATCAAAAGTCAATTATCTAACCAACAATCAACCATCTAATAATCAAATAAACATTTATATGTCATAAGGGTATAAATATGATTGTTTTAACATAACCAAAATATAAATTCAAAAGTGATGTGAATTTCTCACCTTCATATCCACTCCGTCAATCTTTTTGTAGGCTAACATGCTTTTCGAACAAATGCTCTTTTTTCGAACGTTTTGAACTCTCGTCTGTTTTTATTTTCCTTCCGAACCACTTTTATTTTCCTTTCTTTTCTTTTTATTTTCATTTCTTTTTTTATTTAGTCAAAAGCTTTTTGGAAGGGAATGGGTGTACGCCTTGGGTATGTGAGTGTGGAGGAGGGTATGCTTGTAAGTGCTTGAGTAGGTGGGTTTTAGGCTCGGCCTTGGGTGTAGGAGGGTACGACCTTGGATGTGCTCGGGTTCGGAGGTGTGGCAGAGGGTAGGTGGGTGTAGGGGGTGGGTAGGTGGAAGTTTGGCTTGGGTTTTGAGGGTGTAAGGTGATGGTGTGGTGATGTGGTGGTGGTAGCTTGAAGGTAGAAGAAAATGGAGAGGTAGGAATCCATGAAAATGGAGGTGAAGAAGAAGGAGAAAGTGAAGAAGGAAAGTAGAGAATGAATGTGAAAAACGAAAGGTATGGATGCATATTTATACTTATGCTTTGGATGACAAATGACTAAAATACCCTTCTCTACTTTATGACTTTTAATTTACCTTTCTACCCTTGATTTAACCCTTTAAGGACATGCATTAATGGTGATGTTAATGATTGGAATGATTACTTACTTTTTCTTTCTTGAATTTTGTATTTTAAAGAGAAGAATTTTGCTTTGATTTGATTTGCATTAAATAGATTTGTAAGTATGCATTAACGGTGAGCATATGTGTCATTAATTCCTTTAGCTACTTATCTTTTCATACTTTATTTTGTTTGAATTCTATATGTATAAGTTGTATCATGTATAAGAGAAAAGAAAGGTATGTAATGATGTTGCGTTATTTATTTACTTTTGCACTCTTTTGTCAAATCATATATTTTTACACTTTTTTTATTATTTAGACTTTTCAAAAATAAACTCTTTTTTTCTTTAGTGCTAAATGTAGAATGTTTAAATAGTTTGTAAACTTTCATTTATATGTTAGAAAATGTATTAAGTTGCAACCACTTGTCGACAACTTGTTTTGGTTGAAAATTGTGTTTTTTATCGATAAATTTTACATTCAAAATTTGATGTTTTTGTTAAGCTATATATTGATGTAAAACAAACTTTAAAATGAAACTTTTACTTCTTTAAATAAATTAAAACACGTCTATTTATATTTTAAAATTATATTTAATTAATATCAAAATCTTTAATTTTACAGTGTATGTAAAACTGACAAAATGCGACAAATTTTGGTTATTTTTATAAAACGATTATTAACATACTTTTAAATATTTTAATAACTTTTCTTATCTTTATTAGATGTTTCAAATAGTATTTAACTTTTTAAATAGATATTTAAACCTATTTATTTAAGCCTATATTTATTACTAACAGAACTTAACTTTTGTCGATTTGTTCTAAAGTCCAAATATTTAAACCTATTTATTTAAGCCTATATACTTTTCTCATTTTTATCAAACTAGGAATACAAAGACTAGCCATTGTTTTCATTCTCAAAGGGAAGATTAAAGCTATGAATTAAGAGAAGGAAGATAATCAATTTAATCAACATGTAATCTCACACCTTATATTTCAAAGCTAAGGTGAATAATTGCTATATCCCATTTTATTTTAATTTTCGGTTTTATGATTAGATTCAAAATGTTTTCGCAAGTATATATCATGTTTTGATGATTAAAGTTATATATACACTTGTTGATGAATTATATATATTCATATTAAATATTTTTGATGTATTTGACATGAAAACCTTATTTAATGACATCCTAATGCCTTATAAGGTTAAATATAGGTCAAAAATGATATTTTAGAGGTGGGTTTCGATTCTTATAATTTTCTAAATTAATATGAATTTTATATTAATTTTATAGTGAAGAAAATTATTTATTTCGGCTAAAATAATAATTATTTGAGGTTGAAATTTTTATAAGTTAGGCAACATATTAAAATAGATGTCTAAAAGTTTTCAAATTTTTATTAAGTGTTTTGATGAATATATAAAATTATTTAAGGTATGAGACTTAAATATTTTATATATTTAACTAAGGAGAAGGGGCATTTTGTAAAACAAAATAGTTATTTAAATTTGAAAATAGTGGTAGCGCATTTCTAAAAAGAATTTGTTAACCGATAAGAATTTGACAAATAAAGACATGTTAGTTGAAAACTTATCCTTTTAAGTTAAATACGAAGAAATCATTCTTTTAGCATGTTTTAGCCTATTACAGCAGTAAACCTTCCGACCCAGACTTTCCGACAAGGTCAAGAGGTTCAAAGCTTTCAACAAGGTCAAACAAATGCATATGATATCAAGTTACTTGGTATAATAATTGGACAAGGTCGAAAGGTGCTTTTTCAAAAGGTTAATGGACAAAGAGGTTGTGGTATGTTTGTTTTAAAAACCAAAAGCTTTCACCTGCTTTGCTTTGAATAAAAGCTTTCGACTTGGTTGCTTTCGACCAGGTCAAATGTTTAAACAAAGGTTTTTAACCTTTCGACAAGGTCGAAAGGTTACTGCCGCTTTGTTTTGTTTTGAACCTTTTGACAAAGACAAAAGGTATAATTTTTTAAAACCAGCCGCTTCTCCCAATGCTTTCGAAAGGAAGCTTTCGACATAGGTGACTTACCATTGTTTTATAAATTGAAGTATAACCTAAAGCTTTTAAAAGAGTTGTTTTAAAGGATACGTTTAAAGCTTTTGAATCTGAGCTTTCGACTTAGTTGAAAGGTTGCTTCCAATGACTTCAAAAGGTTTTTAAAAAAGGTTTTCCATTTGTTTTGAATTGGTAAGCCTTCGAAAAGTTTAAGTAAATAATTTCATAACGGTTTAAGTGAATAATTTGAAAGGTTGAAGATTGATTTCGAAAGGTTAAATTCAATGGTTTCAAAAGGTTTTAGTTGAATGATTTTGAAAGGTTTGATGATTAACCACGAATGGCTTATGTTCAATGATTTTGAAAGGTTTAAAGGAGTGGTTGCAAAAGATTTAAATGAATAAATTCAAAAGGTTCTAGTTGAATGAATTCAAAAGGTTTAAGTGAATGGGTTCCAAAAGGTTTGAGATGGAAGGTTTTCCAAGGTCTTCTAAGGCAATGTTTTAAAGAGATTTTAAACAAGGATGTCCGAAGTATTATTGTTTTCGAAAGTTTTGATTTCAAAATTTTTGATATTTTAATTTGAAATAGATGATTTCAAAAGTGTAGAAAGAGGTTCTTTTAAATGGTTAAGTGTTCTCATCAACTAAAGTTTGAGTGAAGAGGATACATAACATGGTTATATGATTTTGAGTAAAGTATAAAGATTATATACTATTTCTTGTTTAAATTTGATTTAAAGGTTTAAATCGGTTTGGAAAATGTTTTCAAGGAAAATTATGGGAAGGGGTCCTTAAGTGAAAATGACTCAGATATTGGAATACCAGACGAGACTAGTATGTGGTCGTGCCCTATACATTAGCTATTAGCCCTAGCTAATTGTTGTCTGAAATTCCAGTGTGTAGGGCTTGGTCACAGGTAGGCTAAAATTACGATTACACACTGAAAGGAATATATGTTGTATATAGATAGGTTATTGGTGAGCCTGAAAAACCGTTAGGATCGGGAAGACCTAAGAGATGATTAAGTTAGGGACAGACCATCTAGAAGTGAGGTATTTAACAGATAGTTAAGGATAGATAATCCATAAGAAGAATACCTAACATGTATTACGTTAATTTTGATTATATTGTCTGGTAGGCCCGAGTCAGCAAAAGGTTAAAAGTTATCAAAACAAAACTTATGTATTTTAATAGATAGTTCATTATTACCTAATATTTATGTAGTTTACATAATGTTTACTTTATAGTATTTAACCATTTTGGATGCACGAGCATAGTATATAGTTTTATAAAAGGTTTTGCAAAGATATGTTTTGAAAAGGATGTTAGTGAACGGAAACCCATTCCGCTAAGCGGTGTGGTCTCACTTAACATGTTTAACTGTGATGTATAGTATTATTCATACCAGGCTTTATGTCTGACTCGAAGTTTATGCTTTCTCCTTAAACTCTCGGGTGCTCAAAATTAATTTGAGTAGGTTGATGGGTTAATGTTTTTTTTCAAGTTTAGTAGGATGATGAATAAGGCTACCAGAGGCATGCAGGAGGAAAACGGATAGCTATTATGATTTGCAGTTCTTGTTGTGTTTTGATGCATTTCCACTGTGATTTTATTAGTTCTATTATGACCGTATGACTTTGATCAACCATGGGGGTATTATCATATTCTGGTCTTAGGATATTTTGTGATAACTATATTTTATACGTGCCTGGGAACGATTTGGGATTATGTGTTGTGAATGTGAAACAATTGATTTTGAAATGTAATAAAGTAAAAGTTGTTTTTGAAAACTATGTTTGTTTCATATTCAAGTGCTTCTGTTATTATTAATACCATTAACATAGCCATATTTAATTGCCAGAAGCTAATACTATAGATGACTGCAACACCTATAGCGCTTAGTTTTGGGCGTCTAGATAGGGGATGTCACATTTGCTGCCTCTCCAATGCTTTCAGAAGGTGGTTTTGACACCATCACTTTTGTACTTAGGAATGCTTTCAAAAGGAGTGCTTTAGACTTAAACATTTATGCCCCTTTTGCTCTGTTGAAGGTAGAACCCAAATGGTTTCAAAAGAGATGATTTTTAATGGTTTCAAAAGATATTTCCACATGTTTTGAATTGAACCAAAATGCTTTCGAAAGTTTGAAATTTTATAAAGGTGTTTATGCTTTTGAAAGGTTTTAAATGAAGGCTTCGAAGGGTTGGTTCCCAAATGGTTTTGAAAGGTTTGAAAGGAAAGGTTTTTCAAATGTTTCAAAAGGTGGTGTTTAAAGGTTTTAAAGAAGGATGTCTAAGGTTTTATAGATTTCGAAGGAAAGGATTTTCAATGGCTTCGAAAGATTTATATGAATAGTTTCAAAAGGAATGTTTTGGCCTAGGTAAATGAAACGGGTTTGCTTAGTTTCGAAAGGGATACTTTCAACGGATTCGAAAGGGGTACTTTCAAAGGTTTAAATATTTCATCAACAAAGAATTGAATAAAATATATATAACATAGCAAGGTGATTTTGAGTAAAGCATAGAGTATATATTTTCCTTGTTTAAGTTAGGTTTAAAGGTTTTAAATCAGTTTGAGATGAAAAGGTTTTCAAGGAGGGTCGCTCCCTATATATTAGCTATTAGCCCCAGCTAGTTTAGTGCAAAATTCTAGTGTGTAGGGCTTTGTCACGGGTAAGACTAAAATTATGATTACAAACAGGAGGGAGTATATGTTTATATATAGATAGGTTATTGGCGAGCCCGCAAAACCATTAGGATCAGGTGACCCTAGGAGAAGATAAGTTAGGTACAGACCATCCAGATGAGAAATGTCTAACATATAAGTTAGGGGCAGACTATCTAGAAGAGGAGTATCAAATAGGTGTTAGATTATTTTCTTTGTATTATCTGGTAGGCTCGAGTCAGCCAAAGGTTAGTAGTTAACCAAACAAAACTATAGTGTTCGGACAGATCGTCCTTTTATTACATTGTAGGTTTACACGATATTTCTTTACAATTTTTAACAGTTTTTGTTGCCAGATTATGATTTACAAAAGATATGATTTAAAAGGATTTTAGTGAGGGGAAACCCATTCCTCTAAGCGGCATGGTCTTACTTGATATCAAATAACCGAGATGTATAGTATTATTCACACCTGGCTTTATGTCTGAATCGAAGTTTATCTTTTCCCCCTTAAACTCTCAGATGCTTAAAATTGATTTGAGTTGGCGAAGGATTGAGGTTTGCTGGTTTTTGGTAGGTTGGTGAATAAAGCTTCCGAAGATGAGCAGGTGGCTGAGGATAGTTATGTAGGAATTGCTGTTTTATTTTGTTTGATTCCGCTGTGTTATACTAAGTCAAATATGATTATATAGTACTTTGGTCAACCAATGGGACATCTTCATATGTTGCACTTGGTATAATTTGTAGTAATTATATTTTATCTGAATCTGGGAAACGATTATGGGATTATGTGATGGAATATGAAACATGATTTTTGAAATGTAATCAGAAAAGTTGTTTTTGTAAAATCTGTGATTCTGTTTCATATTCATGTGCTTCTGATATTGTAGATACCATAAACATTACCGCATTTGGTCATCGGAAGTTAATACTATGGATGACTGCAACATTTATAGCTCTTAGCTTTAGGCCTCCAGATAGGGAATGTTACACCGGTGCTTCGAGTTTCGAATTGGAGTAAAGTATGGATCAAAGTCGAATGTTGTAGAACGATCGGTTGTTGAACTATTGATCATGAAACGGTTGCACAGAAATGATCGGTTGTGTGCGTTGGGATCGATTGGTCAATTATTATTTTGGACCAGTTGTTGGTTTATGTTGGATAAACATGCTTAAAACTCTCAAATTTCAATCTAAACTTGGTGATGAGCTTTGGCCTTGAATACTTGAATGGTCATGCATGACTTGCATATGAAAAGGAACTACATATTAGATGTATATGACAATCGAACCATGGAATGAACTTGACTGTTTCCCTACATATTTACGTTCGTTATCAATGCATTGGATAACTTTCTGAAACTCATCCACTTTTAAATGCACAACTCGAACTTCAACATGCCAATAACCGATCCTGTTGACTAGACCGATCCCCTTGCCATTAACGTGGAAAATTGGTTAAGACGGTCCCTAAAGACGATCACTCCGATTCAAACCCCAGATTCTTGTCATAATCATAATCTTTAATTCTGAACTTTTTTTATTGCATTACACAACACTACATCACTCTGCACTAGCACACATTTTGTAGGGGGGAACATGTTATTTTTTGCTAATGATGATTATCTACTGAGTTTAGTAGTCATGGGTTCCAGACGCTTGGGGCATTTAGCTGCCATGTCTTCTGAATAGATTTCACAGCATAACAGTAACAAATAGAGCTCTGTAACTGCTATTGATGAATTTTCCCTTGGTCATCGAGCACAACAATCGAAAATTTCCTATCCATCATTCGATCTCATCTCTGTCATTCATGTTCTTCTAGCAGAAGTGATAGACCTCCTCCTGACACTCTAGAAGACGCTATATTTTTGGAAGATCCGAAGGATTCTATGGCTTTAAATATTAATAAAGCCTATCTTCATAGAATCTATGCTAGACATGGGATTCTGTTTGATAACGTAAAACTCTCGATTTGGGATGATAGAGCTCATACGCCTCTTGAAGGGTTCACTGCATGCAACAAGTTCATGTGTTGGGCAAGATGCATCCCACCCTCTAACTCATTCATCTGAGAAATGTTACATTATATGAGGCTAGCATCGGCACAAATGCATCCAAAAGGCCATGCCTTGCTTAACTGTACCTACATGGCATTTATGGAGTTTTTGTCTTGCCCTCCAACTCTTAAAGACATTTGATTTCTTTTCACCTTCAAGCGTCGAAAGGGAAGCCTTTCGTTCACATTTCTTGAGCTAGCCAAAAAGTGCCAGATCCTGACTGGTACATGGAACATGCTGAGTGCCTTCGAAAGCGAATAATTCCATATCCGCTTCCCACTTGGCGTTGCCAGCTGGTGTTAGAAGGACGTAAGTGTTACTCCTTGCTTAATTTCTTAAGTGCTTATATCCAGGTCGTATTCGGAATTATGCAGTTTCTCTAGTTTGTGCAGGTTCTTACCCACAACTTGATGGAAAACAATATTCAGACGCGGTCTCGACACTAAAAGGGTTCCATCAGAAGATAGAGACATTGAAAATCTCCTTACCGACGAACATCTCATTACCTATAGCCTGATGAAAGTGTGTCTTAGCATAGGGCTATCGGTTACTACTGGAGTTACAATGGCTAAGCAATAGGATGCAGATGGTGATGAAGGCCATCAAGACATTCCTATCATGCCCCTAGTTGAGGGAGCTCAAGAAGCTAATAATAAAGACGCGAATGGAGATTGGGGTCATGGACTTGGTGGCGATGACGTGGGTTCTAGTTTCGGGGCTGCAGTTGGATCTACGCAAACCTCACTACCCCTGCTCTTCAAAGAAGAAAATGAAAGAAGCTTGTTTGCTGGTTCCCCAAGAGCCGTCTCTTTAAACAGCCCAGGCTAACCATCAACCTTCAAGTTATTCCTAATCAATATGCTTCCCAACCTTCAAAGCATTTAGATGAAACATTTGACACATTATCTAACCTTTTGACACCGAACAACATTGATGCCTTTCATTTTACTAACATGAGCATTGGCGGTTCAGAATCTCCTTCCAGAGCTGGGGCTGGAATCCTTCTACCACTAGTGGAGAGGTTACTCCCGCTAGTAAAGCTTCAATAACTAGTCCGTTTGGGGGACACTAAGACACCAACGTTCACTGCACTTCACAATATTGCATTGCACTTATTCCATGTCCTCCAATACTTAGAAATGATTCATTCTTTGTCTTTCTTTACAAAAACAATGATGAGGATGAAGCATGTGTTTCAGTCTCTATAGGAGATATCATGCCAAAATACTGGTACTGGTTCGAGCTCATATCTCTAAGGTATTGGTCATGAATATGACCCAAGCCATCGCTCCGGCTAGGATTGGGATTACCAGAATAAAAATGAAAAAGATAGGTCTTCCCACGACAAATATCGATCCAAATCTAGATCTCTTTCCCCTAAAGATTCTAAAAGGCAACAAGCCCGTCGTGACGACATTCCTTCTATTAAAACCTCTCGTGGTCCCCCTTCCACTTTTGACCCATATAGTATATTATTCCATCTAATCCTCAACAACCCAGTGATCATTGACGTTGTGATGTTCAACCACAAAGGTCGGGTGAAGAAAGCGCTGGCGCCCAAGTTATCACTGAAGCTCAACAAGCAAATGCCACTGCTCGCATGGCCTAACACAAGATAGATTTTCCAATATGCCTTGACGGATTTTTCTTTGTACCTAATGATAAGAAAGTTCCTAAAAAATTCCAGCAGACGGCTATTGATTTGTTAACTGATATCCACAAGCAGTATAATGAGTGGATGAAAGCGGTAGAGAGGATTTCCAAAGTGTCTTCGGAGAGAGTGGCAAAAATTGAGAAGTTGAAATGCCAAGAGGCCTAGGGCAAGTGGATCATCGAAACTCTTACCAATGAGTTAGAATCTTTAAGGAGCTCACAGGTAGAAGCCAAAAGAAAAGTAGAAACAATCATCAAGGCACTTGAAGATGAGAAAGCTAGGCACTTGGTCGAAGTTGAAGCGCTTCATCATCGGAATAATAAACTAGTGCTAGGAAGGGACACAACCCAAAGAAGTGTAGCTGAGTATAAAACTAAATTCAAGTGTAAATCTAAAGACAAAGAAGAAGTGTAGAAAATTGGCTAGGATGCTTGTGAGGAATTGGTTACCGTTAAGCCTGAAAGGGATGCGTTTGTCGAAAAGGATAAAGACATTGACGCCTACGTTAAACGAGAAGTGGAAGCCACAAAAGAAAAGGTCAGGGAGGAGGTTATGGAGGAATTGGATCCACTACTCATTCTTTATAATGCCAACATTATAAAAAAACTTAGAGTACCTCCGAGGTGACTACCCTTACCATCTTGCACGTGCTTGGAAGCATCTTATTTAGGAGGAAAAGGAGGCTCTTTGCACTAAACAAATTGATTTAATGAGGCTAGAAGGAAAAATTTTGTTAGGTGATGAACCTAAAGTTCTTCATGAAACCTAACTTATACTCATAAAAAAGCATGCCAAAACTTCTCAACATGAAGCCGGTGAAGGTTCTGGGTTCATTTCACATTGTCGAAGATCACTTGAATCTGACGATCCAAGCTATTCCTAGCACTACCGTGGATCCTTCTATCGAACCCGTTTAAAATTTGGAGAAGCCCATATTACTACATCTAGTGCGCTCTCCCTGATTGTAGAAGGAGATTTCGATGGCACTCCAGCTCATATGGGGGATCAATTTGGAGAAGGTATTTCCATAAACTCACCCATCCTTTAAAAATCTGGAGTGTCTGGAGTCGATATATCTAATCTCTTTAGTTATGTTTCCTTAGCTTTAGATCTGCTGGTTGCAGTTCTTCCTCTTCCTTAAGAATCTTAACCGAGATCTCAGGTAACAACGGTGGAGGCCGTTACTATGACGGCTTCGGTAGCAACCGTTCTAGAAGAGGAAACTTTTATTATTGACAAGCACCTGGTGGACGCTTTATTGAGAGAAGAAAGCGATCTACATCAAGTGATTCCTGCTGATGACGACGTTGTGATTGTTGGAGCTTCCCAGTCCTTATTAGGCCTTATTATGCAAGAAATGGCACAGAAACTTGAAGCAGACATCGCTCTTGAGGCAAAAGTCAAGCAGGAGAAAATGAAGATCATTCCCTTTTCCATCTCCATTGTTTTGTGTAACATCCCCTATCTGGAGGCCCGAAGCTAAGAGCTACAGATGTTGCAGTCATCTATAGTATTAACTTCCGGTGATAAAATACGGTAATGTTAATGGTATCTATAATATCAGAAGCAAACGGATATGAAATAAAATCACAGATTTCAAGAAAACAACTTTTATGATTACATTTCACAAAACATATTTCATATTCTATTACATAATCCCAATCATTTCCCAAGTTTAGATCAAATATGATTATTTCAAAATACGCCAAGAGCGAAAAATGAAAATGCCCCCTTTGGTTGACCCGAGTACTATATAGTCATAACCAACTTAATACAACACGGTAGAATAAAAACAAAACCACTCCTAAATAGCTAACTTTAGCCTCTTGCTTGTCTTTGAAAGCTTTATTCGTCCACTTACAAAAACCAAAAATTCTCAACCCTCGGTCTACTTATATCAATTTTGAGCAACCAAGAGTTTAAGGGGAAAATGTAAACTTTGAGTCAGACATAAAGCCTGGTGTGAATAATACTATACATCTTGCTTATTTGATGTTAAGTGAGACTACGCTGTTTAGTGAAATGGGTTTCCCCTCACTAATGTCTCTTTAAAACATATCTTTTCGCAAATCAGAATCCTACAATAAAACTGGTTAATCAAACTGATTATATCAATAAGCAATATCATATATGCTAAAAACATGTATTTGCTGGATCAGCTGTCTAAAACAAATGTAGTTTTTTTTGTCTAACCACTAACCTTCGGTTGACTTGAGCCTACTAGACAAAACAATAATTATGATCTAACAACTATTGGATAGGTCTCCTATACGGTCTGTCCCTAACTTACTCTTTCAAGGGTCTCCTGATCCCAATGGTTTTATAGGCTCACCGATAACGTATTTTCTTTTCTATACATATATTCCTTTTTGTGTGCAACCATCATTTAAGTCTACCTATGACTAAGCCCTGAACATTGGAATTTTGGACTAAATTAGCTAGGGCTAATAGCGAATGAGTAAGGCGCGACCCTACACTAGTCTCATCTGGTCTTCTAATCTGAGTCATTTTCTTAGGATTAACCACCCTTTAAATTTTCCTTGAAAGCTATTTTCAAAATTATTTAATCCCTTTAAATCATAAATATACAAGGAAAAATATACTTTTTGGTTTACTCTAAGCTATTTGCCATGATATATATACTTTACTCCCAATAATGTTGAAATATAACGAGGATTACCTATCCCTCCAAATTAAGTTAAAACCCATTTTAATTCAAAGCACTTAGGCTATATTGCCAAGGTAGATCATTTGAAACCTTTGCTTAAAAACTTTAAACAATCCATTCGAAACCATTGAAAGTACCCTTTCGATACAAGTAAACTACTCTACTTTATATCCTTAGGCCAAAAGGCCAAAACATGCGTTTCAAAACCATTTGCATAGTCCTTTTGAAAACATTAGAAACATCTCTTTTGAAAGCTTTATAAGCCTTAGACATCCTCTTTTCAAAAAATCAAACTTGCCTTTCGAAAGTAATCAAAAACCTTCTAGTTAAAATGCTTTAAGTAACTTTCGAAACCATTGGAGAACCTCCCCTTCGAAACCAAAATTTAATCCTCTCGAAAATACTAGAGAACCTCTCCTTCATAGCCTATATAAATCAAATTTCGAAAGCATTAAAGCACACTACTTAAAATAAACCTTTCGAAAGCGTTGGGTTCAAGTAAAAGCTTGTGGAACATAGTTTTGAAACCATTAAAATCATTAAAATCAAAACCTATGGGTTTATCTTCCTGTAACGGCCCACTAATCCGCAACCCTTAAGTCGACACTATTCTCCATCAATCAACTCAAGATGAACGAAAATACGAACCATTAGGGTTAAAGAAGAAAGAGGTAGAAGAAGAGAAAACAAAACAACATCAGAATCTAACCATCGCAGCGGAATAAAATATAATAGATAATAACAGATCTTTACACAAAGAAAACTATATCTATTTTATATGTATACATCACCAGAATACATCATCAGAGTTCAACAACATCAATAACATAGAACTGGATAGTCATATAAACCTGTCCTCAAAACTGAATACACAGCGGAATAAAAATCAAGTACGGAAGTACGTATCGCCATCCGGCTCGTCTCCTGAGCTCCACAGCATCATATCCTGTATTCTATAATACTCGGTCTGACTCGAGCATTATAGTTAAATAACACCCGAGTAAGTCTGGAATACCAGCGTGAGAAAACCACACTCAAATTGATTATTAAAGTTTCAAAATTATTTTGAAAACAAAATCATCTCGTAAGACCACACCACAAATAAACATGTCAGGTTTTTACCTTACGATAGCTAATACACATTTTGTTAAAATCCTCTGATATTATAATAGGGTCTATCTACAAATATTTACTAAAATAGCCGGAATTGTTACATGACTAAATTCCAGCTACTAGCCACAAAGTGGGTTATATAAACAAAAACCGTACAAGGCACGTAGGGAGAATGGATTTCCAACCAATGACTAGGCACTGGGTACCACCTGCCATGATACCTAGTCTAAATCAGCATACCGAGGATCACTCCCGACCCCTTGCAACACAAGACCGGGACTATCCCTTACAGGTTAATCCTGAGCAAGATCACCCCACGGTTGGGATCAGCAACCGCACCACTAAACCGAATAAAAAGGGACATCTAGACAGGGATGACCTCACCCTAATGGGCGCTACCCACCAGCCTTGCTGCATAACCCCTGATTTTCAGTTATTCCTGATTGATGAGTCTTGAGGCTAAGCGTTACCTTTTTGGATCATTTCACTTAGAATGCCCATAGTCCTCCTGACGATATTCCGAAAGCATTCATCCATACAAGTCCATCACGGGTTCGAACGGAACCGAAGGCACTATTCTTGCTACATCCATTTTGGAAACATCCTCAGGATTAGTAGCGAGCCCTTGCACTTCACTGCTCCATCTTCGACTCCGAACTCTTGTTTTCCACATGAAAACGTACAAACCGGATCGAAGGGGTTTTCGAGAAATTAATCCCGATCCCGGTCTCTTCGAAATGATCAGTGCATTGGCCAATATTGATAGTCGGTGATTTAACTATTAATTAACATTCACAAACAACCATCGAACATAAATAATTTCTCCTGAATTATTAATTAACCTCAAAATATCTTCATAGGATATATTTCCGTTTTCAACTCTTTTGAAAACAGTTTTCAAACCACACTTTTCTCATGAAATAAATTTCCCAAATATTTATTTCCACTGAGGTTACTTGATAGAATATAAAACTAGATTTTCTCCTTTAAAACAAAATACCAAGTCACCTTTAAATAATTAATACTATAATAGATTTGAAAAATATTTACTTTAAAATTTAAACAATTAGAAATAATAAGTTTTATATATAACATACTTTAAAACAACTTAAAACTTTTAACTTTACCTTTAAATTTGTTTTGAAAACATACTTGGCTATCTAGGGAAATACGCTTTTCTTTCACATCTTTTAAAAATAAATCACTATTTATTTTTAAATAAAATTTCTCATTCCTTTAATAAATTCCCATCATGAATTTATTCTTTCAAATATCCATTGATATATTATAAACCCAGTTTATAAAATTTCAAATTCCCACTTCTCTTTTAAAGTTCCAACTTCAACCACTTAAGTCAATTTTCAAATGGTACTCCATTTTGAAATAAATTCCTTTACTTACTCATTTTTTCAAAATTCATTAACTTCAAATTTTATTCCTTCGTTTTGATTTTAAATCTTTTAATCGAAACATTCCAATTTCAGATTTTCCAAATTTCTTCTTTATTCTTTTAAATAAATTTTAAACCTTAAATTTTAGAGTAATTCTTTATCCCTTTAAATAATATCACTTAAGTTTTATAATTCATTATTTTCTATTTATTCAAAATCCCCTTTTTCCATACTCGAAATTATTTATTAGGATTTTTAAAATCACTTTTATTCTTATCCAGTCCATTCTTAAATTTGTTCAAATTCTCAACGATTATTTTACTTAAAAATTCACTCTTTTATTTCCTTTCAAAAATCCAATTCTATATAGTTTGATAACTTAGTGTACCGAAATATATTTTCAAGTAAACCATAGCATTCAATATTCCAATTATCAATATAATTCATCACCAAATATCAAATATTCATAACAGAGAATATTAAATAATCTAACTAAATTTTTAAGGAATCCAGTTGGATGCCTCCAACCTGTTTCCCTGCATCCACAGATGTTAGCACAATACCAATTCCACTTCAAGGTGGAATATCGCGGTATATAGGATTAATATAATATCATCTGCTATTATGCGGCGCATAGGGTCTATTTATTATTAATTAATGATAATCATCATTCAAGAAAAACAACCAATAGTTTTAAATTTAACTAAAATAATCCAAGTGAGTGAGATTAACCCACCTTTGATTTTGCAATCCAAATCCAATCTCGACTTGTTTCCTTTCAGAGTTTTGACCTTGTACAAACATTATATGACTTATTAACATTTCAAAAATCAAACAAATCAATTATACTTTTTAATTAACTAATAATTTAATTTAACCCAAAAATTTAAATTTTTGAATAAATTTTCCTATGGCAAATAGATTTTCATAGTAACTAAAATGATTAAATAAGTTGATTAAACACGTTAATCACCAATACATTATTTCAAAATTTAATGGCAGGTTTAATATATGTATACGTATATTTATTTCCTTTTTGAACTACATATACATACTTATAAAAATAATTTATATCTATTTTAAAAGTCTAATTTTATATATACACTTCGACATTTTAAAATTTCCTTTTCAAAATTTCATCCATATAAATTTTTTGTTTAACTATATATTAAATTATGTATGTGTATATATATCTAATTTATATTATACTTTTCTTTACTATAAATTTCTGAAAATCTTAATAATAAACACAAATCAAATAAAAGCTTTTACGTAACATTAAATTAAAACACTAAATTAAAAGTAGCACTGTTAATACCTTACCATTGTAAAATTTAATAATTTCTTTCTCTTTCCCCTGCATATAACAAAAACTGTAATTACTTTACTGTAAAAACTTTCTCTTCTCTTTTTTTTGTGTATAGAAACATCTATCTATCTAGTAAAAAAAACCATGATACCTAACTGCCTCCACCTCGAACTTGCGGAGCCGCCCACCTTCCTGGCGAATTCCACTCACCGACGAACCTCCTCCAGTCATCTCGCGATTCCCCAACATCGCCTCTGCCCCACGAACTCATGCGCGTCCTGGCAGCCTCTTGCAACCACCACACTTGAACGATGACCTTGAAACTGCCCTCTTGCTCAATCGCGACGAGGCGGTGATTGATGCCTCTCCCCTCTTCCAGTCTTCGCCATGTCGAACTCGAGCCGATCCTCGTGATGGAGTCGCGATTCCCTAATCCCCCCTTTTGAGATGAAATCATTCTGCCATTTTTTTTCTAAAACGTATAGATGGGGAAGGAGATGAAGGAAAGAAATCTCGGTTCTTGATTTACTTTTGAGTCTTGGGTTTCAATTCAGGAACAAGAGAATGAGGGGCGTGGCCATTTTTTTTCTTTTTTTTTTGAATTGAAATACCGTGGAAGATAAGTTATTGACTGATGGAGAGGGAAGCGTGCTAGAGAAAGGTTACAGTACTTCGAAGATGAAAGGAAAAAGTTATGATGGGAAAGAATGTAGGCTGATGTTGAAAATAATCAATCAAATATATATATAAATATTATTTAAATTGTAAATTGTCTCGAATTACGTAACTCCCTAACCTATAAATTAGACTTAATTAGAAGAATTCAACTTTTACTCTTATATTAATTTGCTTACCAAGTTATACTTTATGTAAAAGTTTACTTCCTTAAAACATTTCATTTTACTTTATCATTATTAGGAAACAAACATCCCAGTGTTTTTATTACCACTTAATTTGACTTGAAACCAAATTTAAGTGAAATGTTCCTTATAAGAATGGTACATTCTATTCAATTCCTACTCGGATATATATATTTACAACTTAAATTCCTATTCAATTTCAATAATTTAACATCCCATTACCTTAATATTTATTAGAAAGAAATATTTCCTTATATATCAAAATATATTCTTATATAAAATCATTTAAAATCTTTATATAAGCAAATAACAAGCACGCTCTCATACACACACACACACACACACACACTCAACTCATTCTAAGGTACCATTGACCCTATCCTTAATGAGTAATCCCAACAGAGCCAAGGTTCTCGCTTAACCTTTCAACTCTGATACCAAATGTAACAACCGAAATATCCAAACACGAAAATTCCAGATAGTTATGAAAAAGAAGAAAGAGATAGAAGAAGAAGATCATAAACATAAACATCTCACATTCACAGCGGATAAAATATAATAATAATAATAACAGTTTACAAAAGAATATTATATCCGTCGATTACATTTTAATACATCAGAGTTACACATATATACAGGCACTGGATATACACAATCATCATGTCTCAGAAATACAACAATATAATACATCGAAAACACTCCATACGTTCTTGCCATCCAGCACGCCTCCTGAGCTCTAGAACGTCCTTACCTGAAAATCTGTAATACTCGGTCTGACCCGAGCATTACATTAAAGTAACACCCGGGTCAGGCTGGAAACCAGCGTGAGTAAACTCTTCTAATATGAAATACCAAACAGAGAACCCATATAAAACCCGGGGTAACTCGTATTCATTTTCAAATTTTCAATTTGTTTTAGGCATCACTTATTTCACACGTCAATTTTCTAAGTACCAAAATTTAAATTAAAATGGTCCAATTTACTTAAGTCATTCGTTCCAGCCAATTGATTTCATATATCAATTTATAAAAATTCGAAGTGGTTTTGGGTATTTTCTAATACCAGACCCCAGTCTCTTCGAAATCCAAATGTCATTTTAAAGGTCAAGTTGTTTAATAGTTTAAACCATTTTAATTCAACACCTTGAATTCACATAGCATATATCACGGATAGACCATACTCAAACATCACCGATAAATCCAAGCATATCATAGAGTATCACCGAATAGATATCCTAAATTCAGATATTCTACATATACAATCATCCATAAGAAACATCTTTAATTCTGCTTAATAAATCATTAATTAATTAATTATTCCATTTCATGCCATTTAATTAATTTATCACTTCTTAATTAATTTATTAAACCTTAAATACTTAATTCATTTCTCCTTAATTTCCCATTACTTAATTGATCATTAATTAATAATTTATTTCATCATAATCCCTTAATTCATTACTTAATTAATCAACTATTAATTATTTATTAATTAACCTTAATTAGCTAATTTACGATTTTCAATTACAAATTAATTAAACACTAATTTATTAGTTAACCAGTCTTAATTACAATTTGATTAATCACTAATCGCATAATTAATTACAACCATAAATTAATTAATCATTCTTAATTACCTTTCAAACAATTGATTAATAATAATTATTTTTCTTAATTAACATTTTAAAACTTCGTTAATAACTTTAAGTAAATTAGTTACTAGCTAAAAAAACTTGATGTTAATTTACTTTAAAACATATATTACATTATCTACTTAATTAAAATATTAATTAAGTTCTAAAAACATTCTAATAGTATTCTCTTAAATAATTAAAACCTAAAGTAAATTCTTTACTTAAAGCGTCATACATTAATTAGGTCAACAATACTTAAAAATTATTTAAGAAGGTATAACTTAATTTTTTTTTTTAAAAAACTGAGATTTATACTTGAATTCCAGATTTTTTTAAACTTGAATTCAAAATTTGTTTAAGACCTTTCTTCTCATTTAAACTCAATCTTTTTTATTTTCCATTTTAAAAAATTTAAAAACAGCACCAAACATGTTTCTGTTAAATCCTGTAACCCCTCCCAATTCTACCCGAGACACCCTAATTGACTTCAAGTCGAACCCAGAAATTCCTCGAGTAATTCATGAAAACAACTCGAGTAAAACTGGAGTATCCATCTTCTGCTTAATTAAAAAAACACCACCACCATAAACGTGCACTGTGCACATACACGGTGGCCTAAATCATCATTGGCCAACTTCGCCAATCTTCCCACATTGGCAAACCACTCCACATTCCACCACGATCATCAGATTAGCCTCCCTAAGCTCAAGACCGAAAAAGAGCTTTAAACTCAAAACCTGGAACAGGTAACAAAAACCACCTCAAAAACCTGTCAATGCCTCGTCCTCGAAGCTCCGATCATCGAAAACTCTGCAACTTCGGCCATGTCCTCGTCAACCCACCAACTTTCATCACCCAAAGCCTCGCTTCACTCGATCTACTGAGGAAGTTGAACCAAAACAAAACTCAACCCAGATAAAAACTAGGGTTCTAAACCAAATCGAACAATTTCCATTACCACAGCGATCGTGAACCACCTCCACCATTTTTCCCTGCTTCGACATTCGCCAACCTAGCTCCAACCAAATTCCTGACCTCCAAAGCTTCACCAGTCACTAGAATTTACTCGAAACCCAAAAACCAATCAACCCTAAATTGCAAACCCAAAACTAATCTAAAACTCGTGATTTTAGTTTTAAAAATCGAGTTTACCAGAATTGATTCGAACTACATGCCTGAGTCCACAAAACAAAGTAGTTGATTGTATCACTTCCTTTCAAAATCTTACTGTATTTACTTGGTTTATAATATTTTACAATCTAAAAATATTTAAACATGATTGTAAACTTGAATGATGATTATACAAAAAAAATTTAGACTCTAAGTCCATTATTGACTGGATGAAAATATATTGAGTTTTGATTTTAATTTCCGACCCTGTAATTAAACTGAGAAGAACATTCATGCTCAATGCACACAAATCCAACGCATATTTTACACAGAGCTACTTATCTAAAATACACATGTAAAATATTATATCATCCATGAATCACTAGCACTGATCTAATCATACTTAAGTTTAAATAAGGTGTTTATTCATTTGAAATATTTTGAACTGAGAACAACTTTTGCGGTGTAAGCTGTAGTTTGATTCCTGTAAATCCTTCTATTTTGATCTTAAATGATGTTTTGAGTTTGTAAGATGATGGTATTTATTTTTCTTCCAGGCTTGCCAAGTCTTGATTGCACGAACAAGAACTAATATGGAAGTATATATAAAGAGAATAGGTTTTACAGGGTGGGTGGCTTCTGGTACAAGCTCTTTCCTTTTGGTCAGATTTTTTTTTGTATTTCTCTGAAAATTGAATTGATATTTTGTTTGTGCTGAGGTGATGTTATTTAATGCATATTTTCCCCATATGTTTATATCTTATCCTATTCTTGTGTGGACATAGATTTTGTTTGTAGATATTTTTTTTCCTTTCCTTTGCCTTGTTTATACATATATTTCATAGGTTATAGTTTCTAGAATTATCTTGTGTGTTTACTATAAAGTTATTATAATTATTCTTAACACTTGACTTAAGTATTTATTTTTGTTTCTATTTCAGTTTAACCATCCAACACTTAATTCATATCCAGATATTTCTATACTGATTTTTGTATTGGTAAGATTGATTTTATTTTAAACACATTTTTTTAAAGGTCTTTATTTATATTCATATATTTTGATAATTATAGTTTATACTTATTTTTTATATTGATAGGATAAAATTTAATTTAACATTATTATCCATATCTCATTCATATGCACATGTTCAAATTAAATGTTAAAAAACATATAGGGCATTAATTAAATCAAATAAGGTAGATTTTATTTACAAATATTTTTGAAAGATTTTGCTTTAAATTTTCAAATCATAGCTTTCTTTCAAAATACATATGTATATAAATAAATGGCAAATGTTCCAAAAGTCTTATTCGTTTTTAAAATGATAAGTTTACATAATATTTAATTGGATTAAATAATTATTAAAATAATATTTCCAAAAGCCTGGGTCGTCACAGGTATTTAATAATTTCAAATTTCAACTTCCATGTTATTTAACGCTTAATAATTAAATTCTCATACAAATCCATTTCAATTCATTCATCCAGTCATATAACAACAACATATATATGATCAATAAATATTTTGAGGAATCCTGTTGGATCCCTCCAACTTGTTTTCCTGCATCCATGGATGTTAGCACAAAATAAAATACCAATTTCACTTCAAGGTGGAATATCGCGGTATATGGGTTTGTGTAATATCATCCGCTATTATGTGGCGCATAAGGTCTCATCCGCTATATAATGCGGGAATAACAACCCTTCCAATATATACACACACACATACACACACTACAATATATATAATATCATCCAGTAGATAAATTATTATAATTCATCCAAGCACATCCAATGATTTAAATTTAATCATTAAAATTGAATTATGAAATTCCAAATGAGTGAGAAAATCTCACCTTTGCTTTTAAGTCGCAAACCTTTCCAATCTCGACCCGACTCCCCGACTTTTGACCTTATATAAACAATTATACGAATTATATAAATATTTGAACTAATAAAATGATTATTTCCATTTAATGTTTTAATTAACTCACAATTTATTTTAAACTATTTATTTTCCTTTTAACAATCCTTTAGTAGCTAAGATTAATTAAATAAATTAATGGAACAAATTCATCACTTTAATGCCTTGTTTAAAACAACTAGTACGTTTAAAATATGTATATCTATTTGCTTTTGAACTATATATACATGTACTTATAAAAATACTTTATATAGATTTCATAAAAATCTAAGTTATATAAATTCTTACATTTTCCAAAGTCATATATATATATTTACCGTTTCACCTATACATAAATTTAAATATGTATGTGTATTTATATATATACTTATATTTCTATTCTTTAAAAAAATATCTTTAAGTAACTAAATAAGTTTATCGACCACATTAATCACCTTAATAAATTATCTTTAAAATAAACTCGTAAATTAAAATGGATATAGGTATATATACTTATTTCTCATTTAGGAACTATATATATATATATATATATATATATATATATATAT
This sequence comes from Allium cepa, assembly GCA_030765085.1. Taxonomy (NCBI): domain Eukaryota; kingdom Viridiplantae; phylum Streptophyta; class Magnoliopsida; order Asparagales; family Amaryllidaceae; genus Allium; species Allium cepa. The sequence continues at coordinate 346,775,120 of CM060938.1, forward strand.
GTAAAAGTAATCCATATGGATTTTAAAAGTCAAATTCTTTTATATAAATTCCTATATTTCCCAAAACATTATCTATATATAATAAGCTTTCTATTTTCTGTAAATATATAAAATTTGCATATATATAAAACTTGGCTTTGCTGTACATTATTAAAATTTTATTTTCTATACCTATATATTTTTGTCTACCTTAACTTTAAATTAAATTTTAAAAAACCTTTAAATATACCTTACAGACACACGAACCCAGGCCGCGACCATCGTCGATCTCCACCTGACCTTAAGGGGTTCGCGATCGTTCGCGACTTGCTTCCTAGTCTCGATTGCCATCATGCGCCTCAATGCTCTCATCCCCAGACCACTTCTCCTCCACCCATGTCGCATCCTTTCCCAGCGCGGCGCTACCTCGCTCTCGAACCCATGCCGCTTCACTTCCCCAAATCGAATGGCCCCGGCCATTGCTCTGCTCGAGTATCGCCACCTACGATAGGTCATGGCCCTCATTTATACGCGCGAGATCTGGCTCTAGGCATTCGTCTTGATTTCGTTCGATTTCAATTCGAACGATGCTTGATTTTCTTTTTCTTTTTTTTTCGATTTTCGATTGAAGAATAAGAGAAGGGAGCGGATTTTATAAAGGAAGAAGAAGGAAGAAGAAGTGTCAGCATTTTTTTCTTCGACTGGAGAAGAGGGGAGATCCACGCGATTTAATATGGAGGAAGGCGGCTTCGATTTGATTTTAGCTTTTTAGGGAAGACAGAGAGTACATGATGAAGTAGAGAGGAGTAGGTCGGCTTGCTCAGAAATAGGATGGTTGAGATGAAAGAATGGTGGCTGATGGAAAGAAATTTCAACTGCAACTAAAATACGTAAATATATTATTAAATTCAAATTCAAACTGTCTCGTTAAACGCATCGCGAAATTTTTACTTCCTGTAGAGGCGTACCGCTAGTCGTTTATAATGTTATGCACCTATTCCGAGCACAATGGACAAGGTTTTGAATCCTAATTCGGTCGTATGGAGAAGATAGCTTTTTGGATCGACTATTAAAATTAACTCAATTAATTATTTTCTAAGCGTTTATGTTTCGTACGATCACACGATAGCTCCAAAAGCTACGAAATTTTGAAATCGATAATAATTCAATTTTACGGATCCAATGGAACTAGTTCCGTCGAATTCTGAGACTATGCCTCGGAAGGCTATTTTTGAATATTAATTTAAACAATATATTTAAAATTGAACAAATCATTTCCAAATTCGATTTTAACACTTTTATTACCTTTATTATTATCAATATAGATTTTACAAGTCTTTGAAGTATTTTTAACAAGCTTATAACTAAAGATTCTTTATTTTACCCAATATCCAATTACTACTTAAATAATTAATTTATTCAATAGATTGCTATATTTAAATTCCAAATCCTTTTTATTAAATAAAACCATACATTTCGTATTAAAAATTAATTCATAGTTCAAATCCAATACTTAAATCCATTTTAAATATCCCAAATTAACCGTTGTAAAAATCCGGGTCTTTACATATTCAAAAGGTTTAAACTAGGAACTGTAGCATTTATAAAATGCTGCAAATGTTTCTAAAACTACTTATAATGTTTTAAAGCGTAGAAATGCTATATAAACAATTCGTAGCAGATAAACAGTGTCACAGAAGCAGTGATAGCACTTCAGATTTGTTATCTAAAGTTTTGCACTAATTTTTAACATGATTTTTCCACCAACTTTGCTACTAGTTTTTGACGCATAAGTAATTGATTTTCACCCAATTTATCAACATTATTTAGTACACTTAAAGTACTTAAAAACCATGGAAAAAATAATGAAAGAACATGTGTGTAGGTACTTGCCATTATGCACGTATAGAATGAACTTATTAAATGGCAAGTGTAATGACACGTGCCATTTTGCATGTTTGTTACTATTTATTCATATGACAAGTGTCATATTTATTGATCCAAGAAATCTGTAAATTGATCCTTATTCTTACATTCTAAATTCACTTAATTAATTTTCATAAAGCCATAAAGTTAGTATCATATAAGAAATAGAGTGAAAGAAGTAAAATCAATCATTAAAAAAGTCGAAACCACGAGCGAAAGTATGCTTTTCTATTTAGTATAGTCATGGTAAATTAGTAGTGAGATTTAATTTGAAAGGAATAAATGTTAAAAATCATTAGGGAAGAGATATGTCTAATTATGAAGAGGTACGATCGTTAAAAAAGGATTAAAAATTTAAAATTACAACTTGGTAGTTGAAGTGTCTATTCGAATTTAACAAAATTAAAGAAAATGTTAAATTAATTAAAAATGCACAGATTTTTATAAAAATTCAAAATTATAATAGCCTATGTCCGAAATATGGTTATTGTAACCATCAAGTAACAATTTATTTGAAAATAATAAAATAGTTAAATTTCAAATTTTGGTTTGAAAATTTTAACATAAATACATCAAAGTTTATGTTATCATCTAAAATAATTACATGAAAAGGTATGCAATAGTTTTCAAGATGTTCTGGAAAATTACTATGTTTAAAATGTCTATTCGTTATTTAAAAAGAGTAGTCAGTTTTGTACGAAAATATAGGAAATGTTAAATTATTTGAAATGCTTCTAGATTTTTATATTGTTAAATATATTAATTTTAATCTAAAATATATTTTTATTATTGGAAAATTATTTAATTTTAAGACCATAAAAATTCAAATTTTGGCTCCAAAATTTGAAAATATAGTCGTTATAACCGACTAATTGTCTATTCGTTCAAAAACAATAAAATAGTTAAATTTTGAATTTTGGTTACAATTTTTTTATAGAAATGAATATGTCTATCTTCTATTTGTGTAAAAGATTTCATTGAAAAATTATTAATTTATAATTTATGAAAATTAAAATACATTACCACATTCAGTATTTTCTGTCCTGATTTCAAAGTGTACAATCGGTTTTGTAAAAATTCTACAAAATTTAGAATTCAATATTTTGCTATAAAATCTCTTTTAAACTTTTAATACATAATGAAAAATAAAATTTTTAATAAATTATAATATTCTATGTATAAAATCAATAGACATTTCAGAAACTAAAGTGTATTTTTAATTTCAAAAAACTAATTGTTATTTTTGGAGGGAAACCTTGTTTTTTACTTATTTATGCCATTTTGGTTATTTTAAAAACTAGAAGAAGATGTAAAATGACTTTCTACATAGGGAATTCATAAAATAGTAAAAATAAAGTTTTAGGATTATCCATTTTGCCGAAGTCCTCGATTCCAATATTACTGTTTCTCCACTCAAACATATGTCTTTAAGCATATATAACTTCATTATTTCTTTTCCTTTCTCTTTTGATATTCCATCATGTCTTTTGAATATCCACTATCTAGAATCTCTTCTCCTTCTTGATTTGATTATCTGATGTCTTTTCACTATCAGCCATATAGCAGAGTTGCTCCTGCAATCCAAAATTACACCTTTCCAAGAAATCAAGTGGCTTTTCATAACTCATTAAAAGATAACATATTGGTTTCACAAAATTTTTTCTCTAAATTATTCAAAATAGTGTTAATAATTTTGCCATTTAAACCTTTCAAAAATCAAATTACGAATCTTTTGAAAACCAATGCTCTGATATCAAATGTGAGATTGTGGAATAGGATTCTTAAGGCTAAATTAACAATAGAAAGGGGTGAATAGTGTTTTCTAATTTATATGAATCTTTTTGAAATCTTTTGAAATTGTATGTTGAATTGTACAATTATCAATCATGAAAACAATCATAGAATTGAAACAAATATAAAAGTAAACGCAGTAAAGGTAAAAGGAAAAACACACTAGGATTTTATACTGGTTCGGAATTACCCTACATCCAATCCTGCACAATTCCTTGTATGGGTTTTATTCAACTAGTAAATGCAAATACAATCTCGATTTGAAGGGTACGAGACACACCTTTTAGAATCCCAGCCTTTGGATGGAGCTACTTGATTTCCAGGCTACAAGCGCACCCAATTGATTTACAGGCTACAATCTTAACCAATTTATTTACGGGTTATAATCTCACCAACAAGTATAGCGGTTTGATTTGGTAAGTTTTACAGACTCAGATCTTCAATCTTGATTGCAAATGATCCTATAACCCTTGAATAGTGCTTTTATCTTGATTTGAGTGAGAGAGATGATAATATCCTTGAAACTCTTGAAACTTTATATCAGCATCTTGAATGTACTCTTAATACCCTACCGTTAGCACCAAAATTGGTCACTAACACCCTTGAGTAGAGTTATGTAGAGAGATTAATGAAAAGAGTAAATAAAACAGAAAAATAATGTAACTCAATGCAAAAAAGAACAACAAAAACGAGAACATCAGATTTATAGTGGTTCGGTGTAATTGCCTACGTCCACTTTGAATAAAATATTTATTACTTTCTCAATCACTTGAATACAGATACAATCTGTAAACAGATCACTTGAATACAAGTTTGAATTAAAAAGAGGAGAGTATAAAAAATGGCAGAGTCCCCCTAGTGTTCTGGGAAAAGGTCCCCTCAACTGTACCCCTGCCTCTATATTTATAGACGAAGATAGGCAGGACACCCTGCGCAAGCCCAAGAACAAGGTACATCGGCCCACAGCAAAACCCATGTTCTCCGACCCATGGATATCGGACTTTGATGGCCGAACCATATGCCACTAAGCCACTCTGGCCAAACCAAGTAGGTTGGCATATGACTCGAAGAAAATGGCATTGGAACTCGAAGTAAGGAAACACCAGGTAACTCGTCGTCTCACTTTAGGATGCACTATCCCAAGTACGCCGAACCATACGTACAAAATCATTATGACCGAACCACAAGCGTCAAACCAGGCCCAATCGACCTATCTTGGCCGACCCATACACGACCTTTCTTTCTTGACCGAGCGGCATCTGCTGATCCACCTAGACCGAGCCATGTGTGACCTTCGTTCTTTGACCTAGCCATGTATTCCAACCCACCTTATCCTTTATACCATGACCGAATGACATGGTCTTCCCTCCTTTGACCGAGCCATACATACCGACCCATGCCTACCGGGCCACATACATGCCAAACTATATCAATTGCATCAAACCCTTTTACCTCCAGTCTCTTCTTGGTCAGAATCTTGTCAATGCTAACTATAACTTCTGCAACTACCGCTTTGTAGCTGGGACAAGTAGCCGGGTAACACCTACAGTCTTCTTGATCAATACATAACTAACATTCTGCACTATGTACAATATATAACTTGATAATACATTAGTATCTATATTTTATGCAATATCCTATAGTTGTTATCATCAAAACCAATACCTAAGTTACTAACATATTGTTCAATATGGATTATCCTGGAATTTTGACCATTATCAAGTTCCATAAGTACAAGTGATATAGTTTGGATGAAAAGAATTGGTGTAAATAAATGTCACAACTGAGTAACATTTAATAATATAAAATTGGATTTTATCAAAACTGAGTAAGGGATAAATTTGGCGAAATTGTCATACTACCTGATAAGTGACATGTGAACATTAACATTCAAATAGTTCAATATGACTGCTGACTGAATTTACACCTAACGAGCCACACTATAGAAATGATGAATTCTCTTTAGACTAAACGATTTAATTGATTTATAATTGTTATGAATTAATTAAATTAATTAATATTTATGCAATAGTAATTATAAAACTTTAAATATGATTTGAGGAATAAATATTATTGCATATGTGCTACAGCCTATGATCGGTATTGGCTGGCTGGAAGGCTTTGTTGGCAAGGTGATTTTTTACAATACGGATATGATGGCAAGGAAGAGACTAGTTTATGTTAAAGCTTTGATTGAGATATCTCCTACCAAACCTTTACCCTCTTCTCTTCGGGTTCATCTTCCTGATGGTCATGAAGTCGACATTCTAGTACGTTACACTTGGAAACCGGATATATGTACGTCCGATCAGTTTTTGGGCATTCCAATAATACTTGTTTGCATGGGACGGCTGATGCTTCTCCTCTTTTGTTCTCTCAGATCCCACTCCCTAGACCCCCTGTTAGGCAGTGGGTTTTGAAAGCTGCCCCTGTTCCTCCTTCCCTTCCTTCTGATGACATTGTTCAGGAAGCTCCTCCTGTTTTACCTCCATCTGCTATTGATCTACTCATGGATGAGTCTTCTGTTCTGGTCAGTGCTGGACCTTCCTCTAATACTATTGTGTGGAGCCTTGATGAGTGGGCTTGGCTTCATCTTCTTCGGACATGAGATTCTCGCCTATGAGTAATACCTTTTATGCTTTCATCAATGACACTAAGGGGAAATGAGAAGTCTTATTTATCATATTGATGGTGAGGGCCTTGCCCTCGCTAGGGAGGGTGAGATTGGTGAGGTGAACAAGAGTAAGTTATATGACGTCATGTGGGATAGGAAGTTTATACAGTCTCCGGCTTCTATTGGTTATGTTTCTGACCCGGCACTTATTTTCTTTGTGTTTGATGATGTTCCTGTTCTAGAGTCAGATGATGGTAGTGCTTGTTCATCCTTCCATTCGAGGGGATAGGCAAGTTCTTTTGTAGTAGTATAGGCCTTTTTGTCTATCTCTTCTTCCTTATAGTGTCAGTGGCTTGGCCACTTTAATCAGTTGCGCTATGCATGTACAGATCGCCCGTTCTACATTTATATACGGTGGCACAATGCACTTTAAAGCTGGCTAGCTTTGCAAAAAAATGATTAATAAATATAATATAATATTATGAAGATAGTTTCCAATCGAAATTAGTTTTTTCTTTCCAAAATAACAAAAGGAAAATAAATAAGGATTTGGGCAAGTTGGGCATTTGTAAATCCATGATAGAATATTCACGTCAAAATAACATAAGGAACAACTATAGAATTAAAAAGGAGAAGGAAGGTCCAAATCAAATAAATAATAATAAAAATATTTAGAAATGAGATGGAGGGAAAAAGTAGATATGAATTAAATACATATATTTTACATACTTTCAACAAAGATGAACATAAGAGGTTTTGAATTACTTGTTGTAAGATGAACCAGTAAAACCCTAAATAAATCATATGGAATGCAAACATATAAATAATTATAAATAAATTAAACCAAGTAATTACCTTGGGATGTTGCCAAAATTCATATCTTTAATGATGAAGCAAAAGCTCTAAGTTTTTTTTAATCAATCTCTAAATGTTCAAAGATCAAGAGTGTAACGACCCGAAATTTTCGACTCTGAAAATTCCATATTGTTACATTTGTTATCAGAACTGAAGGTTAAGCGAGAACCTTAGCTCTAATGGGTTTACTCATTAAGGATAGGGTCAATGGTACCCTAGAATGTGTTGAGTGTAGTATATATGAGGGTGTATTTGTTATTTTCTTATAAAATGATTTTAAAAATGATTTTTATATATGTTTATATTTTGATATATATAAAGCAATAGTTTTCTAATATATTAAGGTAATTGGTTGTTGTATTATTTGATGTAAAATTAATAATAAGAATTAAGTGGTAATAGAAATACAACTAAATAGGAATTGGATAATATAAGCTATATAAATAAGATAAATGGATCCAAATTGAAATTAAAAACCTGATTTTGTAGAAGTGTTTCCAGAATAAGATAATAATGAATTGGTATCAAGATATGATAATCTTGGTTATTATCATAAATGATTTTTGTGTTTAATAATGAAATACTTGTTAATGATTAAGCAAAATGAAATATTTTAAGGAAGCAAACATTTAGGTGAGTATGACTTATAAATTTGGAAATCGATTTGGAATTTGATTTGGTGTTTGAAATAAATTTAGAAATTTCAAAATGAAATTGTTTAAAGATTTAAGTTGTTAACTTAAAGGTAAAGGTTAATTTGATTTAAAGGATTAAATCAACATTTAAAATTTTTACTCGAATTTATGAAATTCGAGATGGTTTTACGTTGATATTTGAATAGAATTAGTTCAAATTAATTGATTTAAATTAATTGGAATTGTGGTTGAAGATGAATAAGCATAAAATTCAAATGGAAAATTTTGAAATAAATTAATTTGAAGTGAAATTGAAGTTGAATAAGTTTGAATTTCAAATGGGAATTGATTTGAATTTGGGAATTGAAATTAACTTAATTTGAATTGAAATTGAATCAATTTAAATGAAAGTGGAAATTTAAATTGAATTGATTGGAGATGGAGATTGGGAATTGAACAGTTTGGCTCTGAACTATTTTCGAATAAATTATTTTAATATAACTGTTTTTAAATCTATTTTTTCAAGCTTTTACCATGTACTACCTTTCTTTTTAAAGCCAAACTATTTTATACTTATTTTACAATTATTTTTGGAACTATTTAACAATTTTACAAATTTTTTATTGCTATTTTTCAACTACTTTATAATTAATTACTATTTTACAACTATTTTGCAATTACCTAAATATTCTATAATTATCTAACTATTCTACAACTATTTTATAATCATCTAACTATTTTACAACTATTTTACAAATAATAACTAATTTTCAATTACTTATATATTTTTAAAAAAATTCAAGCTATTTTTAAATTTAAGTTGATAGAGTGCAAACTATTTACAATTGAAGTAATAACTCAATAGAAAATGGAAGCAGTTGTGAATAAGTGAATAAAATTAAAGTGAAGGTGAATAAAAAGAGAATTGATTTAGCTAGTAATCAATGATGGTAAATACGTAGGATGACATGTATTATTCTATTCGCATTGTGATTTGATCTGGATTCGAGCACATAATTTCGAGATAGTATATCAATCCGGGTTGGAATTTTTCACTCGATTTTCGACGGCGAACCTGGATATGGATTTTTGATTGGTTTTGGAAATTCTCTATCACAGTCATGAATATGCAAGGAGAATGACGGTTTCTGATCAAGAAACCAGGTCTGAGTCTGCACTAGGAAGTCAGGTGGACAATACTAGTATAGAAGTAAAATTGTATGATCGAGTAAGCGATCAGATTAATATAGCATACGGATGATATGTGTACATTGTACGGGTTTGAGTGAAATTGGTATTGAAAATTTGTGAATAAGAACTGTAAAATGGTTTTTGAAATGGAAAGTATATATTGTGAAATATATGATGAAATAAATTGGAAACTGGATATTTCTATGGTAGAAATTTACTTTATGGAAGTAAGTAATATGGTAAGTGACTTTATAGAGTAATCAAGCTTGAATATTGATTTGGCATAAACAAAGTTATGTGTATATAATTGATAAACTCCCCTTGTTGAATCTATAGCCAGAATAAAAAGGGTTTTTGAAAATATTTGAAGTATAAAAAGGCAATTTATTCAAGTATGAAGTGATCCAAAGATTTTCAAAGTTATATATATGTATATGTGTGTGTGTGTGTGTATGAAGGATCTTATGAGAACGATTTTGGGAAGAGGTTTTGGAACCTATGGATTTTGGAAAGGCTTTTGACTTTTGGGTAAAATCAATATTGGAATTTGAAAAGCCGAGTTTGAGAATTATCAATTTTGGAATAATCGATTTTGAGAAAAGGAGATATATATGGGATTCATACTAGGTGTATGATTTGGAAAATACTATATGTGTATAGTATAAAGTGTTTTGAGAATGGATTTGGGGAAAAAGGCATTCCCTTGAAATGAGCTTCTTAGGAGCACCATAGGTTGGTACTGCCTTGAGCCCCAAGGGGAGGCTCTAAAGTGGATCCTGTGAGGAAGTCCGGACAAACTGAACTTCCCAAGGATTATTGAGTAGCGAAAATCGAGGGCGCTGATGCCTATAGAGGCATTTGGGTTATACTGTGACGATAGTGTAACTCGATGTCACTGCGATCTACTGTGGACCATAACGGAAATCGTGTGGAGGTGAGTGCCAACGGTCAATGCTTGATTTTTCCAAGATGGCAACGTAACATCGGTAGACATTTATCTATGGTCGAGTGGAGAAGTTTCATTCTTTTGGAGCGAAAGTCAAAGGCGTTGATGCCTACAGTTATATGGGTTTTTGCTGTGATAGCAACGTAACCCCATATGTAGCTGCGATCTGTAGCGGGTTCCATGGTATAATCGAGAGGCACGGAGTGCCTACAGTTATCTATGGATTTTGTCGGGATGGCAACATAACCGTTGGGTTAACTGCGACCATGGATGAGGGTGATGATTTCCAGAGCATTCCCACCAAAGATGTTTTCAGCAATTTCAAAAGTGTTTTTTATATTTTCACTAAAATATTTTCCAAGTATTCTTACTGGGTGTTGAAAACGGATCTGCTAAGTACTTATAGATTTTCAGTCCTATGCCTGATCAACGTATGACCAAAGTTCTGTATGAACAAGGATGGACTTGTTAAAACATCGAGTTATAAAAAAATATTTTTATAAAACTATTTTGGCAATATTATATAGGTTTTAAGTGTTTTAAAAATGATAAAAGAGTGATTTATCTGATTTTAAGTATTAAATAAATCCTGGCTTCGTTCCTTTTCAAGGACGAAAAGGTTCAAAGGGGGAGGAATGTGATAACCCGGATTCTTGGACCTATATTAATAGGAAATTAATAGGATTTAAATTTATAATTTTTTATACTAATTAGTAAATTTTAAAATTTTGATAAATATTTGGATGTATAAAGTGGATTTGGAACTATAATTTATGTGTAAATAGATATATGCCAAACTTATCATTTATAAGCAAAATAAAATATGATAATTATTTTTATTATTATGCATACGTTTATGGTTTTTGAGTAAAACTTGAGTTTGAAAATTCAAAGTAACATCTTGAAATAAATTATAACTAGTATGTATAGATATTTTGTTATTAATTAATATATAATAGGTTTCATATATTTTATTTTTCTTTAAAGTTACACGAATATAAGTAAAGAGGATTTAATAAAGAATAATATTTGAAAATATACATAAATTGTATATATAAAGTTTATATGTGAAAATATAAATATACAAACTAATTAGAAGTATAATATAAGAATTAAATAAAAACTTATTAAAACATAAACCCATGCAAAATAACAAATGTAAGCTAAGGATTACAAGAGATTACAAGTATCAACTTAGATTAACAAGTGGCATGGTTTTTGAAAATATAGATAAATGATTTAGAGAACTAGGCTGAGATTATTCTCTCATCTTCCTAGACCAAAACCAAAAGAAGGAAAATAAAAGAAAAGAAAAAAAAACCTGTAATTTATAAACATAATCCACTGTTCAAAATTTATAAGCAACTGAAAATCAAAATTTAAAAGCAAAGAAGATGCGGTACTATGTAAATCTGGTCAACTGGAGCATTCTCTATTCAGCATCAAACCCTGGGGATTCAATCAAATTCGGATTTCAAAATTTAAAGATTTTAACTATTAAATAAAGACTTCAACTTTTAAATGTTCTAGAATCAAGATGTGGAAGGAGAAACCTTATTTCAAAAACCTGGATAGTTATTGCTCTGTTAAACAGTGAACATTTATGTTCATTCCTGTTTCAAAAATACATGTCTTTAATTCTAGCTTAAATCTGATGATGTTGTAAACTAAGGAAATGATTATTTTTGTTTGTAGTTTAGGTTAAAAATAATTTTTAGGGATGGTTTATGTTATGTAGTGGTCTCAGATTTGTTTTACAGTAGATAACCTAATTTTTTGAAAATTCAATATAATAAAACAGGAATTCAAGCATGCAATTTGATTTCCTTTATAAAAATAAGATTTTAGAAGTTGAATTGTAATTTTTAACAGATAATAACATAAGAAATCTTAAATGATAGATTTTCTGTTCAAATATTATTTTTTGGCGATCTCATCGCCATGTAGTGGTGCGATTGGGTCTGGCGGGTGCTGGTGATCGTAGAGGAGGGTTGATCATAGCAGAATGTTGAATTTGGGTTTCGATTAAGAGAGTGAGGGGATTTTAGGGTTTGGGGGGTTTCGATGTTGCTCTGGCACGCGGTGATCTGGATAGGTGAGGATGCGACTGGAGCCAATGGTTTTTGGCAGGGAGGTAGCGTGTCGGAAGAGCTTGTGATCGGTGGGGTAAGCGTTGCGTTCGATGGTGGACGGTGATAGTAGATCGGGCATTGGTAGGTGGTGGGTTAGCTGTGGGTATCTTTTGACTCGATTTTAGACCCTGGTGTAGAAGGTGATGTGATGGGTGAGAATGGTTGAGGGGTGTAGGGACGTTGGTGGCGGGCCTTAGTTAATCGAGCGGTGGCATGGAGGAGCTGTGCACTTAGCCGTGCACATGTGCACACAGGGGATGGTTACAGTGCTGGAATTTGTAGATGTTGCGATGTGTTTTTTCTTTCGGGCTGGTTAGTTGTTTGAATAGGTGGTGGGTAAGGCGTTCGAGTAGTTTGCATTTCTTTTGGGTTGTGATTTGTTCAAACTTTGGATTGTGTCATCGGACTAGGATCTGGAAATAAGGGGCTCTTGGGAGAAGGGAAAGATGGGGTGGATTTGTTTATTTCATTTTCGTTGTTTTGGTCTAGGCTTTGTCCCGGTTTGGACTTGCGTAATTAATAGCATCGGGGTTGTTTATTGATGGGTTTCGAATTTCGGCCCACTGGGTTTTAATTTTTTTGAAACAAGATTTGTTTTAAGTTTTTTTAGGACTTTGAAATAAGTTATTTTATTATAATTTAGACAATTTTTAAAAATGATAATTTTTATTATTATTAATACTTGAGTTTAATTGAATAAATTTAAGTATAACTAAAATAGTTAAAGAAAAATAAATTTTGTTTGCTTTCACTTAAGAACTTGAATTAATTTAAAAGTACTATAATTAAAGTCTTGGATATTTAATGATTAATTAAATTAATGTAGTAATTTAGAGAAATTAATTAATTAATGATTAAGGATTAATTAAATAATAATTAAGGGTTTTAAATTAATCAGAGATTAATTAATTGGAAATTAGGGATTAATTACTTAAATGATAATTACTTAATGTAAGTAATTAAGGATTTATTTATTAAGGATAATTAACCAATGGGATAATTACTTAATGAAAGTAATTATGAATAATTAATTTAGACAGATAATTAAAGGATGATTAATTAATGGTTGTAATTAATTAATGTTAAGTAAGTAGGATTTAAAAGCAATTAAATTAATTAGAAATGGTGCAATTAATTTATCTTGCTTATAGATGATTAAGATATATTGTACGACTTAGATTATTTGATATCTTTTATATGTGTTTTGTGATGCTTTGTGAAATGAGATACTTTGGTTGAACTGTGATATTATGTGTTATCTATCTGAGACGAATTGTTATGTGAAAATGAAATCCTGAATATAAATTGTATTGATTTAACCTAAACATTTGGCTTAATGAATAACTTTGGATTCGAAGAGGCCGGAGTCGGTTATCAGCAAATACCCGAAACCACTTCGATTCTTTATAAATTTGAGTTTAGAACCCAACAGTCTAGAATTCGAATAAATTAAGTAGCTGGGCTTTTAACCGAGTAATAGTTCTTGGATATAGTTTGTAATAAGTGATGGACTTTGAGAACCCGTAGGAAGGTATGAGTTACCCTGGTTTGCAAATAAGATTTATAACTTAGTATTTCATGTTATATAGTTTTTCTCACGCTGGTTTCCAGCCTGACCCGTGTGTTACCTTGATGTAATTCTCGGGTCAGACCGAGTATTACAGCTTTTCAGGTTAGGACATTTTAGAGCTCAGGAGGCGAGCTGGATGGCAGGAACATATGGAGAGTATACCGCTGTGATATATTATTGTTTATCTAGGACATGTTCATTCTAACTGTCCAGTATATGTGGTTGGTTGTAACTCTGATGTGTTGAATGTAATTTAACAAATACAGTTTTTCTTTGTATAACTGATATTATTTGATATTATATTTTGATCCGTTGCCAATGTGAGAATCTGTTTTTTTGTTTTTGTTTCTTCTTCTGCTTTCTTTCTTTCTTCTTTTCTCTAACAATCTGGAATTTTCGGAATCGAAAATTTTGGGTCATTACAAAGAGGTATAAACCACCTTTGATAAATTGATTTAATTTGTATTTGAGTTTGGAATCATCATCTCTATACCACGATGGAAAATTCATCCATTGCTTGATGGGAGGAAGAGGGAACAAAAGAGAATAATAATTATGAATAGGAGAGAACATGTTTTAAAGGAAACATTAAAACCTTTTGTCACCATAAATAAAGATATCGAATGCCTAGAGAGACATGCCGAGTCTTAAGATAAAAGAAGATGCCGAACAATGAAGAAGGAAAAGCAATTGAGTGCTTAATAAAGGATAGCAAACCTCCACAACCAAAGGCGTTCGGTGCCTAAGCAAAAAAGAATGTTGAACTTCTACATCACATGATGCCATTATAGAATGAAAAGAAAAGGAGTTATATGAAACCACAACGGGGTACTGAATATTTATTTATAAAAGGAAGGTGACGAACTACAAGCCTTAACAACCAAAAAGGTTGTCGAGTATGTAAAGTAGAGGACATATAGTTTTCCAAAAAATTCTTAAGATATTGAACGTATAACAAACCAAAGTGGTATCAAATATCAACAGATATCGTGTCTCCGTCATGCAAAGGCTATCAAACCTGAAGACAACCAAGTGATCGAACCACTACAGCCTGAAGCATTATGGAAAAAACTAATGCCGCATCTAGTCAAAGAATGGAGGTGTCGGACTTTTAAAAGATTTCAAACCATTGCACATATGGGACTAAGTAATATGAAATAAAGGAGAGATGCCAGACTATGAGGTGATGACGAATATGTAACAACAAAAGAAGGATGTTGGGCCTTCACTGCAATGACTGCTGTAAAGTCTTAGAAAGCGACAAGTAATATCAGATTTTATCAAGAATGGCAAATTCAAAAGAAGCAATACACCTAAACACTAATAAGCAGTTTCGAGCCTCTACATGCGATAAAGGATACCGATGATAAAGGTGTCAAATATCAACGATTCAAGCAAGAAAATATGCCACATGTCGAATGGAAACATAACAGCCATGCCGCCAGCTGTTAGCACTATAAATATGGACCCTATTGCTACTGGTAGAGGTGAATTTTTGTCATCTTATTTCTCACATTTTCAAGTTGTAAACCCTAAATCAAATTGGGGATTTGTCAAGCCAATTCTAAATTGGTGAATTTTACACATAAGGACTTGAGCAATAAACCTTTTATAGAATATTACAAGTGATTAAAGATATTTGACTATGATGGGACTTGTGACTTACGTATAACTTTTGTATACTTGTATTTTTGACAGGCGCATGGCTTCTCTTTTCAAGAATCAAAATGATGAACATACATACTTAACTTAGGACTGACATGCTTCTTGTGGGTTAACATAAGGCTATCCAAGTCTTATATTAACCAAGACTTATTTACCTAGAGTATTTTGGGTTAACAAACTAATTTGTTAATGTATGCGCTAGAAGGAAGGCTCGAATCTCCACCTCCCTATGTATTTCAGTAAAGGACTTCCCATAACCTACATATAAGCCTATATATAAGGGATACAAAGTGCTTTCCCTAGCTTGCATATACAAGATATAAAGGATTTTCCCAATCTGCATATTCCCTTAAAGGACTTTCCATATCTTGTGTATTTCTAAAAAGGAATTTAGGGACTTTCCACTTCCTGTAAAGGACTTACCACATCCAGCATGGCATATTAAGTCACATAATGACTCTCTCTGAACAAGGATCTTCTAAGCCCCCTTTGGCTATACTAGTTTATCAAATCACTTATAGTTTGTAATTTCACATTAATGGCACTAAAAATTATAGAAGAAAAGAGATAAGTGATTCCTTATAATTTGGATAAGTAGAGCATAAATCCATTCTATGTGGGCTCTACCCCAACCCATAGCTATTTGTCATAGTTTGGGAGAAATGAATGCAAAAAAGGATGGCTTGTTCTTAAGAATGAGGAAGACCGTATAGCTCCAATCTAAGGGAACTATTTTTGAAAGAGAAAAAACAAAATATTTTAATTAAGTTTGCCCAAAAATGGAAATAAATAGTGGGTCACTCTTCTAAACCAGTTGAAACTCGAGATTCTTTAAAGAGAAATTTTAAAATGCTAATGTGTCAATCTAATATTACAAAAATGTCAAGATGGAAAAAAAGCACAATATCCTAGGAATTCTTGATCCTCTCCCTTGCCCCCTTGTATGAGAATATCCGTCTCCTAACCAGAGAGATTGAACTATCAACCTTTAAAGAAGAAGTAACTGGGAAATGAAAGAAATCTTGAGGGTGCTTACTGCTAATAACACCGAAGGAATAGACATGCAATCGATTAGTGTAGAGCTCTTAAAGGAATGATCAAGCATTTCTTGGGAAAAGGAGAACTTCAAGAGTTTGTTAAAAAAATTAAGCAAGAAGTAGACATGTTTCCAAAGATTAGGTTATGAATAAAGAGCCATGCTTCGTGAAAATAATTTATAAAATAAAGGAAAAGCCTAAATCATTACCTATAAGGTAATAAAGGGTGAAAGTAAAGCCTTTGATCCCGCTACAAGGGCCTGGTCAAAGCACTACCTGAAGGGAGGTCAGGGTAAGCCTTTGGTCCCGCTTAAGATGGATTGACCAAAGCACTACAACCTTCAGTCCTTCCTACGTGGTCTGGCCGAAGCACCTCCTAGAGGGAGGAAGGAGTAAGCCTTTAGTCCTGGCTAAGATGGCCTAACCAAAGCATCGAACCAGCCTTCAGTTCTGCCTATAAGGCCTGATTGGAGCGTCTCCTAAAGGAAGGACGGGTAAGACTTTGGTTTTTCTTAATACAACTAACCAAACACACCAACAATCCTAAATCATTACCTATAAGGTAATAAGGGGCTCAATCATAACCAAGAAGGTGATAAGCCAAAGAGCTTAATCAAAATCTAAATCATCACCTGAGATAGTGATAAGGGGTCCAGTCAAAACCTAAATCATTACCTAGAGATGGTAATAATGGTAAGAGAGATCAATCAAACAAGTTTAAATTTACCCTTAAGATGGGTCAAAACAATCTTTTGGAGGAAGAATAGTCAAACACATTTAGCTCTGCACCAAGGCAAAGTTAACGCAACCTTCAAAAAAGGGACAAAACTATCCACTACACAGAATCAAGAATTTTGATGACAAACATAGACATTTGGGTGACTTATTACTTGGGCTTAGGCTTAATTCTTCGAAATACTGGATTGACTCTCAATCCATGATTTGTAGATTGGTTTTTGAACTATCAAATAAAGAGAATCTCCATTAATAATTAGAATTATAATCCTCTAATTATCAAATAACGGGAATCTTCATTAATAATCATAATTATAGTCGTCTAATTATCAAAAAAGGAATTCTCCATTAATAGTCAGATGTCTAATTATCTTACCAGATGGATTTCTGGACTTGTTACTAAATGCATTTCTAATCTTCCTATTAGATGGAATTCTAGATTCATTATCAAATGGACTTCTAACCTTTTCTCCAGATAGTATTCTGGTCCAATTATCAGATAGATTTATGGCCTTCTTATCAACTGAGTTTATGATCTTTTGCTAGAAAAATTCTAGTCTTTTATCAAGTTGACTATTTTTGCTTAAAGCAATAATGGTTTTGCCTATAAGAGAAAGATGAAAAAATAAATTGATCCAACTTATTTAAAGTTTTACTAATAATCATTTTGAGAAATGAATTTGAAAACCAAACTTTTGGGATTCCAAAAATCCACAAGATAAATATTTCACAAAAATATTTTGCACTTGCAAAACAAAACGATTAATCGAAACTATGAAAACCATCATCGTTATTTATTCTATGTTTTTCCAATAAAAAGAAAGAGTCTCATAGAAAGTAGGAATCAGAATAGGCTAATCTAAAAGCATTCTGTAAGGGAATAAAGAGCAAGTAAATCTACGCTAAATCAAAGAACATAGGTCATATGAAATTGGACTAAAGCACTAAAGCAAGTTGCAAATCTTATACAATTCAATGAGTTCAAATGTAAGACAAAAAAAGAAAGTGCAGAGTCCATTCAAGCTGTCAACTGTTCAGGTACAAATTTATTTACCATTTTTACAATTTATACATCACCTACAAATGTTATAGATAAGAAGGAAGATTAATTAGCATGAAAATCCAATCAAGAGTTTCCAAGAGATGTCATTTCAGTTATTCTCCATTAGGATCAAAGTCTTGCACTTTCTCCTTTAACTCTTCGGCGGCCCAAGAAGGTTTGACGTTGTGAAAAATTGCCACATCCAAGAATCCTTTAAGTTTCTCTCTTTCTTTCGGGTAGTATCTGTATCATTGATAGAGCCGATTTTAAACTTTAACGCGTGATCAAGCATCTTATTGGCTCCTTTGAGAATTTTGACCTTGCTCTGTAATTCTCAAACTTTCTGTTTAATAGCTTATCTCCCGCATTCTAATTCCTCAACCTAACTTTGATACTTGTTGAGATATTTTGAGATTTTTCATTCCACTTTCCTTTTAAAAATTAGACACGTCCATACCTAACTCTTTGGCACCATCTGGAAATTTCTCTATCCAGACTCGAGGGTGGGTTCAACAAGCCAGAAAGTTGTTCTTTGCCAGTTGAGGGGATAAGAGTAGGAAGGCTGGATTCACCTCCACTTGCAATGAGTTCCAAAGATTGAAAAGATATATGAATTTTTAACAAGCCTACTTCAAGATCCTTTATCCTTTAATATAGTTTAGCAATTTCTGCATCATCCTCAGTTATCTGGTCTGAAGCATCAGATTGGCTAATCACATCTATGCCCTCTTTCATCTCCAAAATCCCTTTATCGATCTTTTTAGTTTTCTCCTTCATACCTAAGGTCATTTCTTTCATGCCACTTAATTTTGATCTCGTTTTATAATACTTAGTGTACCATTTCTGAGCTTTTAGGTTATCTGGAAATGGCTGGACTGAAGCATCTTGAGAAGAATGTTTCTTTTTGATGTCCGACACCAATCTAGTTCTTACATTGTCTAAACAGGAAAGGAGTTTAGGATCACAAGAACCAAGTGTCAAGTGAGTTTCCTATAAAATTGTAAATGAAGAAAAAGAAATTAATATGCAAGAAAATCCATTCTTTATTAACAATTAGAAGGTATACTGGTGCAAACAAGTTCGAACCACGTTTACAATACAAGTTTTATGTATTCAATTTTTTAAAGTGCAAAAATAGCAGTTTGAGCCTTTTTGAGTGAACCCATAGATATATAAATAGTAGAATTGAAGGAGGCATTAAATCCTTGAGGAGTATTACTACGAGGAATTAGTGATAATCCCATTTCTTGGCGGGGGACTAGCTTCTCTGCATAACAATTTAGCGTAAGTAGGTCATACTTCCTTAACAATATTATCGTTTTCATCGCTTATGAAGTCAAAGTATAAGTGAGTGAGTTGTGTGTAAACTACCTCAAGGTCCCTAAGGAAGCAATACTTTACTGATCGAGAAGTTTTAAGAGTAAACAATTTCTCCCTAAAATCCCTTTTTAGCTAACAGATTTACTTAAGAGTTCTTTTGAAATAGTAGTGTCTGATGACTCCTAAACTTATACATGTAAAATTATAATGATGATGATGATGATGATAAACTGAGTCGCAAGGAAATAAAAACATGGTATTCAAGAAATTATCCGAATTAGATGCTACAATAATGAAACGTCTTAGGTTCATACAACATTGATTCTTTGAATTCAGAAATAAATCTCTCCTTGTCAAACTTAACATTCTTGGGAGGAAGAGTGTTAAGAGAAAGAGGAATGGTAGCCATATTGGGAAGATTCCAGCACTCCGCAGATGGAGATCAGAGCCATGGTCGTCCAAGTATCTATTGTGGAGACGTCTAAGTAGACCCATGCTTTCCTTCCCTAAGAAAGGAAAATCAACAAAATTACCCCTAGAATAAATTTTGTGAAGAAACTCTACTAAAGCATTTCTATCTTCGATAAGCATCCAAAAGATTGTAGGTAACTCTACTTTTTCTTTTAAACTCTCTCTAGCAAGATGAGATCTTTTTAAGAATCAGACAACTCGTTTTTCTTTGGAGTCTTTTAATCGTTTGGCATGAAGGAAAAGACACCTATACTTGTGAAATAATTTGTTTTACTCCTCGGTTACCTTTCAAGCTCTCTATTCAATTGATGCATTTTCCACTTGCTCTTTTAGTATAGAGTCTTAAAATAATATTTGGATCACTTCCTTAACTAAAGCTGTGAGCCTAAGCTTGCAGGTAAATTTGGACATTTAAAATAAACTTCATGCCTGCGTATTAGGAGATTTGGAAGTTGGAGCTTGAGCCTTTTCCTTTGTTTTTTGATCGGTTGAAGGAGCATCTTTTGTAAGGATATCTTCTTGCAAAATGTTCTGAGGGACTGGTATATCAGGAAATTTTTTGTCATGGGCAGACGAGTCTGAACCATGACCGCTTGATCGGTTACCACCTTCTCTTAGTCCATTTGGACCTCATTTCCATCACCACCACCTTGATCATCACTGTCTTCGCCTTCATCCTCCCCTTCATAAAAATAATTATCTCCTCCAAACGAGGGGTCATCAAAAGATAACAGCTCCTTTGGATTGACAACTTCTTCTTTAGGAAATTCGTCTTGAAGTGATCCCTGAACTCTTCCTAGCATAAGATCAAACTTTCTCTTAAATTTTTTTTTATGTTATTTAATTAGTATACTCTTTGTTTCGTTGGATTGGAGTTGGAATGCATACATCTAAAATTCAATATAAAATTGGAATGAGAATGAAATAAATTGTTTCAAATCAGTAGTCATAGTTGAGGCTAAAAAAATTTAGATTTAGAAAAGATGTGCATTAACCTAAAAAGTACTTTGCCAAAGAATTAAATTCTATGAAGATTAAGTTTATTGTATATCATATAATAAACAAAATATAATAAACAAAACTACTTTGTGTCTGTAACCCTCCTAAAATCTGAGCACTTTATTCCATTTCATTGATCAAGAGCAGAATGATTGAAAAAAAAAGTGGTATCTCTTAAACTTTAAATACCGAATATAGCACCAATTGTACTAAATCTACGTATATTTTTCCTTATCAACTAGTACTGGGGAAGAAATGGAACTTCCCATATTTATCTGATGAGTCATTCAAAACAAAAGAAATAATCTCCACGATGCGAATTTGTTTGATTCCATTTTCCACTCACTTTCTTTCATATGAATCAAAGCACGTAGTAAATAGTATGATAAAAAGAATGAAACTCTCTTGGTTGTAGCGTTAAATGACATTCATGTGTCCACTCATTTTCACAGATCATTCAAAATGTACGGCTCCGTACCATCGATTCACTTGTACGACTTTCATGAAAAGAAAGTGCTTTCCTGAAACTGCACTGATTAAGCATCCCATAAGTATGGGATAATAGGCATAAGTATGGGATGATGGGCATATTTACCCATAAGATTGTAAATATCAGTATTTTTCTTTTCCATAATTATGGGATGATAGCCCGGGAAGAAAGGCACATTTTTCCATAAGATCGTAAACTTTTAACTTTCTTTTTGAACTTATGCTGGTCTCTTGTTAGCTTAGCCCCATCGAATCGATGCTTGTTTCCTAGGAAAACATCAAGGAGAATCTAAATCTTACAATAGATTCATTCATCTCTTACATCAAAGACTCGAGCTGCAAAAAAAATTACTTTATTTGAAGAGGGCATCGGGGAGCAGATGAAGCTATGCTCAAGCTCAATGTCGAACAATTATTCTAAGGTAGAGAAGAAAGTATTTATCAAACTGTAGAAGAAAGAATCTACCAAATTGGAGAAGAAAGCATTAATCGAATCAATGGGCAAGCACAGAAAACTGGAGACCATAGGATGGTACCTATAAAGGTATAGGCATCAGTTCATTCAGTAATGAAGCTGCAGTTGGTTTTGATGATTGTGTCATTGATTCGGTAGATTAGTTAGTCGGTTCGGAAGTTGGTTCAGTGATAGATGTAGTCAGTGGGCTAGAGGGTTTGCAGTTACTCATCGAGTTCCTCATTGCCCCAATCTTCCCTGTAGGCTTCCTGCTCCACTAGTGCGACAACTGTCCAAATCATTTGATACTTCTTCTCACCGAGAAACTCCTCGACTTCCACTTTAGGTTTAGGGAGCTCCGGTAAGGGGACTTGAGTCTCAGTAGTACCGACTACAGCTTCTTTTCCATTCCCACATCTCCTGGGTCGTCGACCTAATTTTCTCAATTAGGGGAGCAGAGGTAACCTTGAGCACTACAGGTAGGCAGGGCAGGGGAGGCGTATATTTCCTCTGGGAGGTAGTATAGCTGAAGCAGAGATGTCAGCCACAAAAGTAAGATCATGTTTTTCTTTCCATCCGAGGCCTACCTTTTCAAACGTATCCGAGCTAGGATATGCACCAGCCAAGCCCTAATATATTATTAGGAGAACCCCAAAAATGGACGGATCCTGTCTTTAGCTTCGCACCAGTTATTGGCTATAATCTTTTTTTGGTCTCCTTATGAGGATAGACTTTGATTCCTCCACCGAGCTTGCTATCGCTTACCAAAGGACTGATAGCGAGGAACTAATAGAACATGGCATACCTATCTAGAATTCTTATTCCGGTTGTGCCCCATATCGATATTCTTCCTAAAATGTCTCTTCGATTGCCTATCAATCCCACTGCCATGCAACTATAGCGGAACCAGCGTTCCTGACTCCAATTAATATATTGGCCTTCCTTCAGTCCTTTGTCCCGTTGGTTGCCAATTAATATACTGGCGCCCTGTTCTCGCCAGCTGGGTTAATGCTTTCTCTGCCATGACAGGAAGGGTGAGAGGAATAGTCACACCTAGGCTAGAATTTGATAGAGAATTCCTCTATCTAAACTGACAGATCAGTAATATTACTTAGCAAACTGAGTTTCAATCAGCACATTTTGTTGAAAATCCATGAAAGATCGAAGAGTAGATCCCAACCGAGGGCCCTCAAGGTCCGGATCCAAGCCATTATTATTCTGTGTACCGGTCTGTTCAGACAAGATTGATTTCACTTAACTGGAATTTCATTCATCTCGCCCCTCTGTAATAATATCCCCCTCCATAACCGAACCTCTTTTATCATGAACAAAAGCTCATGGGAATTTACATAGATCGACTAATAGATAGATCCCCGGGAGTTGATGGGAATCCCTCATCGCATGCATGTTGTGTTTGATTGGTTACCCTGAGCAGAGGTCTTTGTTCTTGCCACGGGGAACAGATGAAGCTATGCTCAAGCTCAATGGCGAGCAATTACTTCAAGGCGGAGAAGAAAGTATTTATCAAATTGTAGAAGAAAGCATCTACCAAATTGGAGAAGAAAGCACTAATCGAATCAGAGGGCTATCAAAAAAAATCGGAGACCCAGCATCCCTATGAGATTTTTGGTTCTTTGTAAGGTCTCCAGTTTTTGTGGTCTTCTCTATCAAAAAAACCAAAGGCCCAACATCCCTATTAGATTTTTTCTTCTCTATAAGGTCTCCGGTTTTTATGGTCTTCTCTCTCTCTTAGGTCTCCCTTAAGTTTCCTTAGGTTATCGGTTGTTCCCACCAATCAAGATGTGTTCTATCCATTATGTTGTTGCTTGGTCATCTATTATTATTCAAAATAGAGGTGCGTAGTGGGATGAGAGTTGACCAGGCAGTTTAAACCGATTATTTTACAGTGCTTAAGGGGAGGCAATTTCCTTCGCCTAACTCAGTTTATACCCGCCTCCCCAATCGACCAACATCCCTATTAGATTTTTGCTTCTCTATAATGTCTCTGGTTTTTGTATTCTTCTCAAGAGAAAACCACAAAAACCGAAGACCCAACGTCCCTATTCGATTTTTGCTTCTCTATAAGGTCTTTGGTTTTTGTGGTCTTCTCAATCCAAATGAATCATTCTTATGGTATGTCTCTCTCTACCCCGAAACTGACCCAACAAACCCATAGGCATTGCCACTACTATTGAAAGCAAAGTCTATCCTTCTCTATCTGTGTATACGACAACGGAAAGGCAAGAGAGCTATCATAAAAAACTGGAGACCTAACATCCCTATTAGATTTTTGATTCTCTATAAGGTCTCAGAGAGAGGACCGAAAAACCGGAGACCTTATAGAGAAGCAAAAATCTAATGGGGATGTTAGGTCTCCGGTTTTTTATGATAGCCCTCTGATTTGATTAATGATTTCTTCTACAATTCGTTAGATGTTTTCTTCTATAATTTTGAAAATACATTCTTCTCCCCCTTGAAGTAATTGCTCGCCATTAAGCTTGAGCAATGATATTATCATAGATGCAATGGTCTTACCATATATCATAGGCATAAAGAGGGCTTTTACCTGCTTATGATAGATAAGACCACAAAAACCAGAGACCTTATAGAGAAGCAAAAATATAATAGGAATGCTAGGCCTCTACTAAGAAGTGTAGTTCATTTATTGTAGCTGATACAGAAACAGTTATGGCCTCTAAGAGAGAAGACCATAAAAACCAGAGACCTTATAGAGAAGCAAAAATGTAATAGGGATGTTGGGTCTTCGGTTTTTTGTGATAGCCCTCCGATTTGATTAATGCTTTCTTCTCCAATTTGGTATATGTTTTCTTCTATAATTTGATAAATACTTTATTCTCCACCTTGTATTAATTGCTCGTTATTGAGCTTGAGCATAGCTTCATCTATTCCCCGATGCCTTCTTCAAACAAAGTAATGTTTGTTGCAGCTCGAGTCTTTGATGTGAGAGATGAATGAATCTATTATATGATTCAGATTCTCACTGATGTTTGCCAAGGCAACAAGCATCGATTCGATGGGGATAAGCTGACAAGATACCAATAACTACACATAAGTTCAAAAAGCAAATTAAAAGTTTATGATCTTATGGAAAAATGTGCCTTTCTTCCCGGGCTATCGTCCCATAATTATGGAAAATAAAAATCATGATATTTACCATACTTATGGGTAAATATGCCTATCATCCCATACTTATGGAAAATGGTTATATCTTCCCATACTTATGCCTATTAACCAAGGGAAGGAAAGTCCAAATTAGGGCATTTTCCAATGTTGTCATTATACCCTACAAAATGAGCATCTTTATAACATTCTATGATCATAGTAAAGGCATCAAAGAAGAAATAAACTTTCTTCTTGGTAGTCTTTATGATATTATTAGCATAACCCAAAGTGGCATCTTTAGTTTCTAACTGACTTTCCAAAAACTTTACCTTATCGGTCATTTCGGCTTTCACTTTATTAGCTTTATTAAGCTCTGTCCCTAAAGTCTTCATACTCCTTCATGTAACAATTTTTCTTTTCTCTCCTCATCAAGAGAGGAAGCTAGTTTTTCTTTCCCAAGAATAGCCTCGTTCTTTTCCAATTCGACATCAATCATTTGATTCCGCAAAGGCCCGACTGTAGTCGCCAATGAGGAAACTTGCTCCTCAAGCTCTACAACTTGACCAGTGGTACTCAGGGAGGCATGTTAAAAAAAACATATGCTTGGCTACCTGAAACATACAATAGAAATAAGCTTAATAAGGATGTACCAAATTAAATTCTAAATTAACCAAACACGAGAGGATACATACTGGAAAAAGCCGCTGATAAAGAACATAAAGATGATCCATTAAGAAACCTGAAGGTTGCAGTAGCATAAGAGAAGCTACAGTTGGAGATTGAATAGTTGAACGAATAAAATTATTAAAGCCCATAGAGATAGTTTGAGCCTAGGCCTCTGAAGGAAGAGATTTGGTGGATAAGGGATTTAGATCTAGCTCCTTAAACAAGCATTGGAAACCGGAAGTTGAAGTAGGAAGCGAGATGTTTAATAATAGATTCAGGGTGTAAATATACTTTAAGTGTTTCCGAGCATTCTGGTCCGGAGTACTTGAATAAATCATTTTAGGATCTTAAGTGGTCAAAGCAGCATCACATTACGATCGAAGACTAGATCTCCTCGAGCATATCCTTTTTATCCGGGATAGAGATTGAAGTGTCAGTTGTGGCACTGAAGACCACTTTCCTTTTCATGGCATCGATAGATTTAGTATTAGAACTTCAACAAGGGAAGCGTTCACTGATCCAGCAAAAATAGAATCATGAGCTTTAGCCTTTTTACACTTGGAAGCTACGATAACAACAGGCGAACCTAAATCAACGGAAAATTCAAAAGATACTGATATAAGAAACTTCATTTGAATTATAATGAAAACCCATTGGAAGAATTATGTAGAATAAGGGAAGAACTAGAAAAGGCATTTTGGTTGCCAATCACGAGAAATTGTTTCCCATGAGCATCCTTCTTTACCGTGAAAGGTTCCCCAAGCATCTTGTGGCACTCCATAATCAGGGAGTATTTTTTGAGATTGGCCTCCGTTAAAATTCTATATCTATCTTCTAAAGTCTGTAATGCTGAGTTCAACTCTTTAACTGTTTTAGCTATGGAAGAATCTGTTCCCATGGGGACTAGTTCTTAAAGAGAATAGCAATTGTAAGGCAACAACAGAAGGTAGTATAAACGATAAAGAAAAAAGCACAGCAAAGCTTACCAGGAGCAGAGAAAGACCCTTCAATTTTGGGGGTATGGCTGTTAACATAGAAGAATTAGTTCTCCCAATCTCTAGATTTGTTTATCAAGTTGCTAAGCCAACTTTTATGCCAAAGAAAGCGATACACGGTACCCTCTGGCTGTTTCCCCACTTTGATGGAAGATACTAATGAGCAAAAGTTATCTACATCAAGAGACAAATAGCTTCCCTGACCACAATTTCAAGACAACCTAAATAGGTGTAGGAATTAGGCAGCAATCATATCAGAGCGATGCCTAAATGGTCCAAGTATCAAATGAAGAAGTTGGGAAAAAGGAGATAACTAGAATGCCAAATGTGAATTGGCGTACAGGCAAAGAAACCTTCTTGAGAATTGTTTATCCTTCCAGATAGCCCTGCTATTCTGGCCTCAACATCAGTAATACCATTTGATGAAGGATGGTGTTGTCTTTATCCTGGGAGGTAATAAGAGATGGAATGAGTCTATAGTCACCTTTCTCGGAAGTAGGAGAAGGTTTAGGGTCCTTACCAGATTTTTTTTCCAACCGTTTATCTGCCAAATGGTATTGCCGAAGACCAGTGGAGTACTATGTATTTTATAAAAACTAAATAACTATTTTTTCCATACCAAAACAAAGACTAACTGTAGAACTTGTAACGATTTGATAATTTACTAAGAAGTTCATCTATAGGTATTAGACTAATAATAAGATATCACATATATTGATGTTCAGAGTATTTATAACCAATTGAAAACTCATTAATAATTTATTAGATTTATGACTGAATGATGAAAAAATGACCAGTCATTAGGGTCTGATCAAGATACCATGCTTATAGCACCTTATTGGAATTATAATAAAGTGTCGAACTTAGTAACCCAATGTCGGATCCATAATAAAGTATCGAGTTCATAAATAATAAAGTAAGTTTAAAATTGTCAAGAAATGTTCAATCAATTATCGGGTTTGTATGGTGTCAAATGCACAAATAGTTTATGAGTCTACAATACTATAACTACTTCCAAAACCATAGCATAATATCAAACTTAAATAAGATACTGAGTTTGTAACCCATATAACAACTCTTTAATTAGTTGTCAAATTTATAAAGGGATAGCAAAACACTATGAAGTTACTGAGTTTATAACTAAAACGTTAATCTTTCAAACCATTCTCAAATTCATAAATGGTTACCGAATTTCTGGATAGTTGTCGAACCTCTAACTGGTTCTCAAAACTGTAATTAGTGAACCCTAAAATACACATACACACACACCCCAAATTTCAAATTAAATGTCAAATCTTAAAGGATGGAGGAATTTGCGAACCAGAGTTTTATCAGTAAAAGGTTACTGAATTTTAGAGAAGATATCGAGTTATTAACGATCAATTAGATTATTACTTAAGTGCAGAGATTGGTGTCAATCCTATCATTAGCAGAACCCCAAAAAGTTATCGAATTCACAACAACTTCAATCAATTAGCAAAGAAGTATTCCATAATTTACATTTGAATTCAAACATTAAACTTTACATAATTATAACAAGTATAATGGTTCGATTTCTAATCCAATCCTCAAATATACATAAAAACACCCGATCGATTAAAGCCTTAATTTTAAGAGTTAAAAATTCCCCTTGTTGCATTTTTGTTTAAACTAAGTAAAATAGAGGATACCTTGAGATCGAGCTCGAAGAATAAAGAGATCAAAAAAAATTATTATTAAAGCAAAGAAATTTAAATTGCTTTTCTCAATTTTAAACTGCAGGTAAAAAGTTGAAGAGGAAGAAGGAGATAGGTATCTATAAGGAGAAAAGGCAATAATGTGAAACATTGATTTCAGTTTAAATAGACGAACGAGATCAAATAGAATACCAATGGGCGGAAATGTAGACTCAAGGCAGCAAATGTATCAAAGCAGTAACCTGAAAAGTCAACATTATATTAAAGCATAATACTCTTCTATACAAAGGGGTTAATTGTTATCATAAATAAAGATATCGAATGCCTGCAGAGAGATAGCGAGTCCCAAGATAACAAGAGATGTCAAACAATGAAGAAGGAAAAGCAATTGAGTGCTCAATAAAGGACAGCGAACCTCCAGGCGTTGGGTGCTCAAGCAAAAAATTAATGTCGAACTTCTACAACACATGATGACATTGTAGAGTGAAAAGCAAAGGAGGTATATGAAGCCACAATAGGGTACCAAGTATTTGACTATAAAAGGAAGGTGCCGAACTACAAGCCTCAACAACTACAAAGGTTGTTGAGTATGTAAAGCAGAGGAGATACCGTGTTCAGACAACTTCTCAAGATATCAACTTATAACAAACCAAAGTGGTATCAAATATCAATAGATATCGTGTCTCTATCATGCAAAGGTTCAAACCTGAAGACTACCAAGTGGAGTTACCAAACCACCGAAGCCTGAAGTATTATGAAACAAGAGGATGCCAAATATGTCAAAGAATGGAGGTGTCGGGCTTATAAAAGATGTCGAACCATTGCATATATGGGACCAAGGAATATGAACTAAAGGAGAGATACCAAATTATAAGGTGATGACAAATATCTAATAACAAAAGAAGGATGTCGATTGTAAAACTTAAGAAAGTGACAAGTAATATCGGATTTCATCAAGAATGCCGAATTCAGAAGAAATAATACACCTCAATGCTAATAAGGGGTTTCGAGCCTTTACAATGCGGAAAAGGGAACTATAACAAAAAGCACTTATTACAATGATTTTTTACAATGTCTATTTCTAAAATGTTGCAAAAAAAATTCTTTTTACAACATTTCCAAACGAAAGTTGAAAAAACACTTTTTACAATGTTTTCAAAGGAAAAGTTGTAAAAAAGCTTCCTTTTTACAACATTTTTGCAAAAACGTTGTAAAAACCTTGTTTACCACATTTTTTTGAACATTGTAACAATACCCTTTTAATAACTTTTATTAAAAAACATTGCAAAAGCATTAGATTTTACAATTTTTTTCCCTAAATGTTGTAAATATTAATTTACTACCATGAAAGTTGTTTCACTTTGTAAAAATCTTTGGAGAAACTTTCGCCACAGTAAAAGACCAAATTAAAGTTAATTTTTTTTGAATATATCTGCTATTACTTTAAATACTATAACATTTTAGTAATTAGTAAGCTATAATTAATAAAAAATAATTAATACTTGCTTAACAATTTATGGCAATTTATAATTAATAATTATAAATGACAGCTTATACTTGGTTGTTATTTATAATTCATTACAGTTAATAATTATTAATAAATAATTTATAATTTCTGATTATTATCTGTAATCAATTATTATTTTATTTAATAAATTACTATTGCTAATTATTAATAATTAGTAAACTATAATTAATTTTTATTAGTTACATTTAACAGTTAATAAATATAGTTAACAATTGATAATTAATACTAAATAATTAATAGTTAATGTTAAATAATTACTAACTAATTTTAATTTTAAATTAGTTTACAATTTTAATAAGTAACATTTAATAATTTACTATTTAGTATTTAACAATTAATAATTATAATTGATAGTATATTTAATACTTAAAAACGTCAAGAAATTTAAATTTTTTATTTTTTTTTAAAATGTTCATAAAATTCAAAATTAAATGAAAATTAAAACATCAAACAAATTCAAAACTTAATAAAATACTCAAAATTTTAGAAAATTCCAAAATGTTCTAAAAAATATAAATATTCCGTTGCAAATTATTACTTTCATATCATCTAAAGGTTTTTTTTGTAACCATCTTATTTGATATATACAAGTTTATTTTTGGTTTTCAATAATAAATATTTTGGCTCTAAAATGAAATTTTTGCCTCTAATCAAATTTTTTTGGCTCCAATATGAATTTCTTTCCCTTCGTCTTATTTACATTGGCTTCTCACAACAATACCCGTGCTATATTCCTTTTCCTCGAATGAAATCAAATCATGCACATTCTTCACATCCCAACTCCCTCAATTAAATAATAAATAAAAAGCATGCTAGTTTCTAAATTAGTATTTCTCCTCCTTAGCATATTATTTGCTGCCGAGATTTGCCTGATCCGAATCCGCTCCGATGCATGAACCCTAATCCCCTTCTACAAATTTGAATTCATGCACCCCGGCATCCTCGAGCTTAATGTTTCTTCCACCTTCAGCACCACAAACCTTGACCTCTCTTAGTTCACCTTCTTCCTCACTACCCATGACACATGGTTGAACGTCCTTAACCAGATCCAAGACATTGGCGTCACCTGCATCCTCCAGGCCGACCTCATCAAACCGGTCTTCTCCTTCAACCGCCTCACCAACTACAATCCCTCTTCTTCCAGGGTTTAGCTTTCTCTTTTTAATGGTTTATTCAGGTCTGTAGTTGCTTGGTTTATTAATCGTCTGTACATATGAGTACTGTTGGGTTGGCAATGATTTTCTTTTATGTAGATTGCTGGCGAAGGTTGCTGCTGATAAGGGTTTGTACTGATTGATTGATGGTAGCTGTCGGTTGAGATTAGCTTTGTTGACTACAATTTTGGATTATGATATTAGTTTTTCACTTGAAATATAATGTTTCTCTGAGTTGGGTTGTTGTAACCAAAAGGTTTTTATGCATGATTCGTAGTGAAAATTATCAAGAGATGATGATCAGGCTGTTGACGATGATGTCTAATCTATCAATTTTCTTATGAGTGGAAGTGATGTTGTTATATCTTTTGTATTTTTGGCATGTGATTACTTTGATGAGGATGTATTTTTGTGCTATGTTGTTTTCACAAAACAAAACCATGTACATTTGTATAATTTATATTTGTATGTATGATATTGGAATAATTATGTTTTACTTTGGATTAAGTTTAAATAGATTTTGGTTTATCTTGTTATAGAGGAACAGATGAATCAATATGCTTGTAACAAGGGTAGATAAATATGGCTAAATATATATGCTTACAATAAGAACAAATAGTTGTAGTTTAGTATATTACAAACGTCACTAATAGTTGCAATAAACTCTTTGGCGACATAAACAAAGAGTTTAAGAAGGGTATTTGGGTGTATGCAAACAAATTGCAACAGTTCTAAATAGTTGTAAAATATTCTGTTACAACATTTCTGAAAAGTTGTAATAAAATAGGCCCTAGTACAAAAAACTTTGTAAAGTACCCATACAACTCTTTTCGATAGTTCTAAAAGACGTTTTTGTTGTAGTGGTATATTAATGATGAAGATGTCGGATATTAGTGATTCAAGCAAGAAAACGTGCCGCATGTCGAATGGACACGTGGCAGCCATGTCGCCATCATTACCACTATAGATATGGACCCTATTGCAACTTGGAGGGGCAAATTTTTCTCATTTTATTTCTCACATTTTCAAGTTGTAAACCATAAATCGAATTAGGGATTTTGTAAAGCCTATTGTAAATTGATGACTTTTACATATAAGGACTTAAACAATAATCTTTGCATTGAATATTACAAGTGATTAAAGATATTTGACTATGATGGGACTTGTGACTTACGTATGAATTTTGTATACTTGTGTTTTTGACATGCACGTGGCTTCTCTTTTCAAGAATCAAAACCATGAACGTGCATACTTCACTTAGGACGTGCATGCTTCTTTTGGGTTAACATAAGGCTATTCAAGTCTTATATTAACCAAGACTTATTTGCCTAGCATATTTTGAGTTAATAAAGAAATTTGTTAACACCTTTCAATTTCCTCCTTAAAACCTTCCCTATTAAAACCGCAATTAAATCTCATCAATTCATGTCCCTCCTACCATGTATGGCCGATTATCGAATGAGGTGTAGAGGACCATAAAATTTTCCAAATCCTTTTAACATTTATTACATTCCAATCTAATTTAAATGTTTTATCGATATCGTATATCGATACACGCATTCATGACTTTTATACACATACTTTATTAAAAACCAATGGCATTCAAACATAAAATAAAATTTAATAATTAATATTTCATAAATATTAATTAATTTAAATAATTTACAACAATAATAAATTAATTAAATCGTGTGATTTTATCAGAGTATTCATAATCACCATTGCGTGACTCAAAGATGTAAATTCGGTCAGCAATTAATATCGAACAATTCGAATATTAATGTTCATATGTCATCTTAGCTAGTAGTCTAACATTTTGGCTGAATTTATCGCTTGCGCATCTTTTTGGTAAAATATAGTTTTACATATTATAAGTGGTACTTGATAGTAATGATTATTTACACCGGTTCTTTTCATTAAAACTATATCACTGTTTGAACCAAAAATGGTATAAACACCCAAGGGAAGTAAGTAGAGAAATAAAAGTGAAGAAAAGAAATGAAAAACGAGTAAGAAATAAAACACACAAGATTTACAGTGGTTTGGCATACTCCAACCTATTTCTACTTAATGATTTTTATTGCTTATATTCTGACTTGGGGGCAGAAGTTCTTACGGGTTGGTACAATTTTGACGTGATTACAGGAAATTGGAGAAAGGAGTGCGAGAGCCAAATGATCCTGAAAAATGAGCTCTGCCCTCTATTTACAGAGATAGAGAGCCTAAAATGTCACCCAGAAGATCCCCCTCATTTTCCATGCTATAGACTGCTTCTCCAAGAAAATAGACAACCACCTCAGCAATTTGCATGGGTCAGCATGACTCCAAGAGCTTGGGTCAGTACGACTCCATAAGATGGCCAATCTGGTCATCTTGAACTCTTCTTTTTGGCACATCTTATGGTTAGCTTTGTGATTCCATAGTTGTTTGCATCAATATTAGCTTATTTTGGAGTCTAAATGATGGATTCGTAGATGAACAAAGTTGCTTATTCAAGAGTTCATAGAGATTGATAGAGAATTGTATTGGATCAATGAAAACAACATTGGAAATAGGTTTCTAACATCAAGTGGGGGTAATAGGTAGAAGATGAACTCCATTAGCGGGTATATATAGGTGGGTACTGACCCAACACTTGTGGACTTTGGGTCTTTGGAACCTTGTGGTGGATTTTTATTTGCCTAATGATCTCAATTGTACTTGAGTTTTAGGCTTCAGAGTCATCTCTCTAGGTGTCTTACATGGATAACTTCGAATTTTGATTCATCAAGTCTATTTGTTACTACCTGGTCAAAAGGTAGGATAACACTTGCCCCCTAAAAGCATGCCTTGCGAATGGAAGGTGTGCTTTGCTCAAGAACAAATGTGGGTATCAATGAGATCTTAGTAGTTGAATTTTCTGGTTATCAACCGATCGTGTCATTGTAAATCATCATGTTTCTTTGGATTCTCTTGTCAATCAAAGGTCTTTCCAAACTTGTTGTAGCCTACATGACTCTAGACTCTGCCTAAGTGTAGTATATACATCATCATCATCATTCCATTTTCATTCGAAGTTATTACATCACGTATCAAAATCATCCCGTGTTCATCCAGGATTTATCAGTTATAGTCTAATTACAAGGCATTCAAATCCTTTTATTAAATCTGTGTCTGTCCTAAGGTTTGATCTCTCTAAATCGTTTCATATTTAGTTTAACGTTTGATCACTCTGGATCAGTAATCAAATTCGTGGACGTTCAGGATTGATAGTTAAATACGCGATCTCTCTGAATCGTTAATTGAGTTTGTAGCCATTTGTGGCCGATAGTCACATCCATGGTCTCTCCGGACCGTTAGTCAAATCCACTGTCGTTTGGGGCCGATAACCATATCTACAATCTTTTTGGATCATTTAATCAATCCATAGTCTCTCTGGACCCTTGCTGAGTCCAATCTGCTTGCTCTTCGATGAGGGGACTCAACGACAAGCAAGCCCATCCGCCCATA
The DNA here is from genome assembly GCA_030765085.1 of Allium cepa. Classification (NCBI taxonomy): domain Eukaryota; kingdom Viridiplantae; phylum Streptophyta; class Magnoliopsida; order Asparagales; family Amaryllidaceae; genus Allium; species Allium cepa. The sequence continues at coordinate 346,809,602 of CM060938.1, forward strand.
CTTCAGTGAGGTGACTTACTTCTTGTGCTCGGGTCTTGTCTTTCAAAATGGGACTTAAAGCGATTAATATCGTACAAGTCTATCCGCTCATGCTCCAGCGAGGGGACTTGCACCTTGCACTCCAGTTCCATCTCCCCGAATAGGTCTGTAAAGCGATTAATATATACAAGTTCGCCATTTTGTAATGGCCTAGGTATAATGCACGTACCTTAAGGAAGATCAACAAATACATGTATGCATCTTATCTCGTCTGATCAATATATTAATAGTACTACACATAACATTTCTAGCTTGATGAAGCTCAACAACTAAAAGGTAAGCAAGTAATTAATTAATAATTAAATGGTAGGGGATGACTTATATTATAGATCCATTATCTTTAATATATATATATATATATATATATATATATATATAAAGTAATATTGACTTAGGAAACAATTTATTTTTTGAAATACCCTCATGGTTCAAGTATTGAACGCATCTAAAATGACGGTATAAGTACATCACATGTGTATTCATTCTTAAATTTCATTTAGGTTTCTTTCGAGTTCCACTAAATTTTATATAAATGTAGTTATATAAGTATTAACCGAGTTAAAAATTTTATAATTTAATTCAATATAATATGTACATGTATATTTTTAGTTAAATGTTATATAATTAATTTAATTTTTATTAATTAAATCATATTTAATTGATTTAATTTAATTTATGTAAAATTTCTAAAATTTTATATGCTTGTATTAAACTATTTAGGGTATATCAATTTATTTGTACATTTTAATTAATTAAGTTTTAATTGATTTTATTTTACTAAAAGTTTTAATTAAAAATATTAATTAAGTTGGAATTTTAATTAATTTACATAAACAGTGTTATGATAAATAAATAACTAAACCATTTATAATTATACACAAATACCAGTATATGTGTGTGTGTGTGTGTGTGTGTGTGTGTGTGTATGTTTTGATCAATTAACTCTTAATTAATCATTTTATTTAATTCAACTTATCATATTAATTAAATTTAAAATCCAATATTTCAAAATTAATTATTTAACTCTAAAAACAATTTTGGAAATTTTGAATGTATTTAGTAACTTTTATAAAATTTTATATTTTAACTTTAGTTTTAAATTCAAAATTCCTTATGAATTTTCAAATAGATTGTAAAAAAATCCAACGCCCAAAATGAATTTGGGTCTTGATATTGAGGATAACCTTTGGGCTTACGTCATCCTTTAGGTCAACTAGTAGCCAGGTTGGTCGGAGTACTTGTTACCCAACCCCAACCTTCGACGCTACCTTGCTGGACACCCTACTAAATGGGTATGCTTTAATTAGTTAGCCCCAACATTGTTAATTCTAGACTACATAGACTATTAGCTCTGATATTATTGTTGGAACCAGGCTAGTCGAAAGTGGGTTAAATGGATGGATTCGAAAAAAATTCATTTTCATCTTTATAAGTATATGAAGCCTAAAATGATTTTAGTTCTAATTTAAATATTTTAAATGAAATCTCTATTTTATTTTATTCTATTTGGAAGCCTTTTAATGTACGAGTGTATCTAGTACACTTATGTGTGAAACTGTTTGTAACAACCCTAGATTTTGACTATATATTTAAATTTGACTTTATTTCATTTTGAAATTATTTTAAATTTGTTTTATTTGTGTGATATCATTTCTAAACATTTTTAAAATGATAATATAATTTTTCCAAAATTTACTGTATTTATTTCCTATTTTAAAGGCTGTTTTCTAATTTTCTGCCATTTTATTCATTTTAAATTTCTTTATTTTGTTTTAAATTTGTTTTATTTGTGAAAATTCATCTCTAAATATTTTTAAACTAATAATGGAATTTTTCCAAAAATTACTGTGTTGATTTCCTATTTTTAAGGGCTGTTTTCCCATTTTCTACTATTTTCTGCATTAAAATTTTATATATAAATTAAATTTTAAATATTTATTTCGTGAATATATTTGTATTTTATGTTATTATTTATGTTTAAAATATACTTTACAAGCTTATATGAATTTTCTAAAAATTATTTCATTTAACTTCAAATTTTGCTACTCTAGTTCACTGTTTTAACTATTTTCCTTAATTTTACTTTACATAATTGATAAATATTATATATATTTGTATACTGGTTAAAAATTTCGAAATCTTATCTGATATTATTATTATTTCAGCTACATAAATTTATATAAATAATAAAAGGTAAATTGAAAGGGTTTGTGACCTTTTGTTTCCTACGGCTTTTGATTTTCCCACATTTTCACATTTTAACGTTTCTTTTCACTCAAATGGCCATATCTCTTCATTCTTTCAGCTTCCACCCTCATTTCTCATTCACGTACTTCATTTTTTCTCTCTTTTCCTCAAAAATTTCGGCCATAGCTTTTGAATAAAGTTTGGTAAACTTTATTTCCTTTTTCCATTTGTTTATGCTTGAATTCATGGTTTTTGCACTTGTTCTTCTTCATCATAGGTTCGGCCTTACTCCTCCACCACCATAGCCGCCTCCACCATCACCACATCAGGTCACCATCTCCTCCAGCCCACTGACCAAGCCATGCCGTGGTCATCTATGACTAGATCCACCAAAGTTTATGCAAACACTCCACTTGTTCAGCCTAGCCGAACCATTTATGCACATACCCTTCATTTTTCACCTAAACCACCTCCTTGGCCGCCACCACCAGTCCCTCCACCACCTTTGGCCGACACTCCAGATCCCACTTGACCTTCACCTTGTAGGGGCCGAGCCCAATGGTCCTTTGGTTGAGCCATGGTTGCACAAAAGCCACTTATTTGCCTTAAACCCTTTGTATTCACACCTTGTAACTTCCACCACTTCACCACACCCTTAGCGGCCCTTTGCACCACCTTCTCCAGCTCATACCTGAACCAAAACCACTGCCACACCATCTCCTAGCCTCCAGCAGGTCTGGCCATGCCATTTGTAGCCTTGCCCGATGCTTGAAATTGCACAAAAATCCACTTGTTTGCCTTGTACTTGTATTTTCATACATAGCAACTTCCATACCTTCACTACCCTTGCTAGGCCGACCATATATGACCCATACCTGACCAAATACACCCCATGGCAGTACCTTATCACCCTATAGGCTGAGCATAGTGATGGTGGAAGCAAGTGCAAGTGTTTGATTAATTGTTGTTCCTTAATTTCTAGCATCGTTTATCGTATTTTTGGTCTGAAACCTTATAATTGTTATATTGTTTGTTTGATTTGTATTCAAGGGAATTAATCCTTGGCTCCTCCATTTCGTATCTGTATCGTGCTTTTGTGCTTGTGTAGATCCCGTTGTGCAATTCGTCGTTGTGTCATCAGCTCAAAACAGTGAGTAAATCTCACCAGACTAATATGTACTTATATAGTGATAAACTGACATCACCTGAATCTGTAAATGCATATCATCCTGTTATAACTGCTATATTATATTCATATGAAGTTCACACCTATATTTATACTTTTTATACCATATGTTACTGTTATTTCATGTTATTCTATTATTTTCATCAGTTTATCACACTGCAAGTTCCCTGTAGACTAGAATCACTATGGGTTGAAATTATACATACCCGAACGGACTTTAGAATAGGAGAAAATCGTTATGGGCTGAAATGATAGGCCTAAATGATTTTCAATTATTTTCTTTTACTTGGGATTGCGGGTTTGAAATGATCAAACCCGGGTTTTCTTTGTAAATTACGGGTGAAATGATATATTACCCGTATCACTTCATCTAGGCTAGAAAATGAAATACAGACCCGTTGTTAAAATATGTTTTTCTAAAAATTTTAAATTATTTTAGAAATTTAAATATTATAATATTTTGATTTAAATTTCATTAAAAATGATTTTTGTAAAGCATTATTGATTTTCTGAAAATTTATAAGTGAAATAAATAAATGGTAAAGTTAGAAAATCTGAAATGTAAGTTATTTTGGAAACTAGAATTTGGAGATAAATGGAATTTAAATTAAATATGAAAATATGATAAATTTATGATATTTTTAATTTAATGAATTTAAAATGATTTTATAATATATTTATGATTTTTTGAATAAAGTTAAAATGTGAAATGAATGAATATTTAGGTTGAAATTTGAAAATATAACTAAAATTGGAAATTTGTGAATTTGGCTTAAAAGTGAATTTTAAGTTAAGTAAATAAAATTGAAATTAAGTTATATTTGAAAACTTAAACTTAAATGTTAAGTTAAATTTAATTTAATGAATTTAAAAATTAATGTTGGAATTTAATAAGTGAATTATTATTAAATTTTGATTTTTTTGAATGGAGATTTAACTTTATAAAATCATGAATATAAGGGTATTTGAATGACTGTTTTAAAAGTGAAATTATATGATTTTATAAGCTAAAAATGATTTGAATAAAAATATGATTGTTTGTGAAATTATATTGAATACTTGAAGTTAATTAACTGCATTTTTGAAATGCTATTAATTCTAATGTAAATGATAATACAGCATTTGTAAATGTTGTAGTTGATAATAATGAACCAAATGGCTAAGTTTAATTAAAGGTTATTATAGCATTTTGTAAATTCTATAATTGTTGAATTTAACTAAGTTTTATTTGAAACTAATGTAACCCTATTACAGCATTTTTAAATGCTATCTTTTGTTAAATTGAACTGTTTTGAATGTAACTTTCCGTAGCAATTTCTAAATGCTACGAAAGTTGAATTTTCATCTGTTTTAATAAATTAAGTTAATAAACGAATTTTGAAAGATTAAAATTTTGTAAATTTAATAATTTAATTATTAAATATAATAACTTCATTTTTATGATTTAAAACGAAGTAATTTGTTTTGAAATATAAACTATTTTGAAATGTGTTTTGTAGTGGTATTTAAATTAAACAAAAATGAATGTGGTTTGGAAGATATGATATTTTGAATGATGTTGAATTTTGAAATTATAGTTGATTTTGAAGTATAAAATACCATTTTGAAATTTTAACCACGGGATGTAATTAATTTATAGTTTAACTGATTCTTAAAGGATGGGCAATCCCAAGCATCCTTTAAGTTATTGTGCATTTCTACTACAGTTCACTTGAGTTGGTTTACATTATATAAGTATATATTGTCCTGACTCGAGTGTTTTGTGTTTTACTTTACGCTCGGGTCAGCCTGGGTATTTACAGCTTAGCTTTGGATTTCTTTCTGGAGCTAGGAATTGATGGAGATTCTGCTTGTCTAGTTATCTATCCCTTCAGTTTCAGTTGTTCTATTTCAGCTTTGGTATTGATAAACTGCTATGTAATTGAGATTTCTATTGTATATGTATTTCAGACTGATATTATGTATTATGTTTTGAGAGTTTGTTATAGTAGCTTCATGAACTACTATGGTATTTTAATTTCCGCTGCGAGTTATTCTGATATTTCTGTGTCTGTGATTCTGTGATTGTATTTCATTTGCTCCAAATTTATTTACAACGCGGTATTTGAGCAATTCAAGTCCGACATGTGCGGATGCGAATGGCTGAAAACATCGGGTTGTTACAGTTGGTATCAGAGCTTAGGTTTTAGGCGAACCTTAGCCTGCGAAGCAAAAACTCATTAGAGATAGGGTAGAAATACCCTAGAATGAGTGAAATCAATCTCAGAATCCTTTCTTTGTGAGAGAACGTATTTTTCGAAGTATAAAATGATTTTTAAAAGATTTTTAAAAGATTTTTCAAAGATTGTTTTGGTATAAAAATGTTCTTATTTCGAAATCAAGATTTTCTAAACTTCATCTCTTCGTTATCCACCTTGTTAGAAATCTTTTGGTTAAGATTCTTATCGACTAGGATTCCTTGAACTTTGGAACACTCCCACTTGTTCTGGAATCCAGTCTTGTTCTCCCCATTTTTCCTTTTAATTTTGGAGCATTCGTAACTCTACTTTGGAATGACCTCTCTAAAGAGCGATGATTCCGTAAATCTTTGAATGATTTGTAAAGGGGTGAAACTCCTTTACAATTGGCATTGATTCACTGAAGATTTCTGTATCCTCGGATGTCGATGCTATCTATCTCCTGCTCTACCCGGATTCTATCTCTGGCGATTGAAGGTCGATTTGCCTTAGATTTCCGTATTGAATATATTCCTAAAGTCTCGGGTGACCGGTTAAGTTCGCCCGCGATTTATATAGGCTTATCTATCCTCTATTTGGTAATTAAATTATCTCATCTTCGTTTGAGTTTATCTTCGAACTAGAATTCTATTTGATTAGAGTCCCTCTAATTTTGAATCTTTGTTTGTTTGAAATCCTTCCCTGAATCATCCTTTGGAAATTTGTATTTGGTTGTATTTTGAAATTGTGCATACATCGAAATTATTAAGGATGGCCATATTTTTATATGTAAAAGTGAAATGTTTTCGGTAAGGATTATATACCTTTCAAAAATGAAAATTTGAAATTTCGAAAGAATTTGAAATTTTGAAAATTTTATAAGAACTTGATTTATACAAAAATGATTTATAACTGAAAGGTTTTGAATTAGAATTTCGAGGAATCGAATTCCGGTATTTTGAAATCGGTTTTAAGATTTTGAAAAATATATATAGTAATATGATTTAAAGATATATATATATATTTCAAATAAGAAATGTTTCAAATGTATTTGAATGAATTTCAATTATTTCGAAGGAATTTCAAAGAAGTTTTTCAAAGTTAATTGAAGTCCAGAAATCACTTATGTCACTGGAAATTAATTTCGGTGATGAATGCATGCATCATCGACATTGATTTTCGAGTTTCTGAGTGAGAGAGAGGCCACTCTAGTAGCTTTGCTCTGCGAGTGATTTTGTGAAACCAATTTTGATTTCAGATTTCGAAGTATGGTTTGATATTCGAAAGATAGATCCGTATATATATATATATATTTGAAAAGATTTAAAGTAAGCCGGTGTTCAGTTCTCGAGTTTCAGATTTTGAAACCTAACTTTTGAAATTGATTTACTGATTTAGTGTTGATTTTCAACTCTTGGATTGAAAATATGACTTCTTCGACTATTTTAAGATTCGAGCACTTCCAAATCAAGGTTAATTTTTCAAAGCTAAATTTTTTGAAAGGTATAAGGTATTTGATAAAGAATATAAGTTTAGTTTGTATGCTTCAAGTAGAAATAATATGATTTGTATTAGTTGAAACTGTTTTGTTAAGTAAATAAATAAGACTATTTTGAATTATACTAATACGAAATTTAGTTTGAAATGTTTTGGATAAAAATTAGTCTTCAAATGTTTGAGAAAAATTTGGTTTTAGATGTTTTAACTTAGTAACATCTTTATAAAACTATTTATTTAACAAGTTGGAATAGGTACATAAGTTGTACGTATGTTGTTTTATTCGCATAATTAATTTGATCCAAGTTTGAGTACATAAGTTCGAGGTGAATTACACCATTTCGTGTTAGGATTTTTCATTTGATTCTTGATGGGCAATATTTGATATGGATCTTGGGCTTGATTCTAGAATTCTCTATCATAGTATATGGCTATGCAAGGAGACTGATGGCTTCTAGTCGAGAAACCATATCGAAGTCCGCATTAGGGAAGTCGAATGGACAATACTAGTTCGAAAGCGAACTTGTGTGATCAAGCGAGCGATCGATTGTAATGTTGTGAAATAATGACATATGTAAGTAATAATGAAGTAAAATTTGAGATATATGAAATTATGAAATTTAGTTTTGAAATATGGTATATTTAAGCCTTGAAACATATTTAAGATTTAATAGTTTATTATGTAAATCAAATCTATATTTGAAATTTGATAATATTTGAAATGGTTTTGTTGGAAAACTAAATTGAATTGAAACTGATGGTTTGAATTGAATTAAAATTGGAAATTTTATATTTGGGTTTAATTGAATAAATTTGTGAAATGTAAAGAATTAAAGGAATGTTTTATGATTTCAAATGTATGATTTCAAAGGGTTATGATTTTCAAAGTGTAAAGATTTCAAGTATTTTGGTTTCGAAAGATTTACAACTTTGAAAGTATTATGATTTTTTGATAATGAATATATATTTGAAATAGAGATGAATTTGTTTGGCATAAATGTTGTTGATTCGGAACTTTGGATTATCTTCTAAATCTTTGGCTTTAAGAAAATTTAAAACTGAATATATGTAATTTGGAAGAAAGGATTTGGTGAAATCATATATGATTTTTGAAACTGAATTGATATTGAACAAATTAAAGTTGAGAACCTTGATTTACTAAATACTTGATTTGGGATTTATCGAACTTATATAAAAATTGATTTGTGTAAGTATGCAGTTGATTTGAAAACTATTGATTCGGAAACTATTGAATTTGAAAAGGTACTCAATTTTGAAAAAATGAAATCTTATATAATCGAAATTTATATAAGTGTGATTTGATATACTATTATTTTGAAAAGTATTTGATTTGAAATGAAATCTTATATAAAATGGACTTTATATAAGTATGATATTTGAAAGTAATTTTGAAGGGTACTATATGATACATATTTTCGAAGTAAAGATATGGAAAGTGCCTTCTGCTTGATATCCGCTTTGTGGCCACACTGTGGATTCATTTTATCGATATTATTCTCTCTCTTTGATTTGGGTTTTCCGGATATGATACTCGAGTGTCCATCGAATTCCACGGCGATCCCCGTGGTCTTATGATCGCGACTACATAGCGCAACTGCCTGGCTGAGTCTTGCCTAGGGGTACGGATTGTTTCCTGGGGGATCCAGGCGTAACCATTGTGTATCCTGCAATCTGTGTAGGTCGCGAAGAGTAGCGCAAGTGTCTGGCTGAGTCTTGCCTGGGGGTACGGATTTTTTCCTGGGGGATCCAGGCGTAACCATTGTGTATCCTGCATTCTACTCGTCATCATGGCGTAACTCGCAGGGCTGAGAAAGCTTACGGATACGGATTGTTTCCTGGGGGATCCAGGCGTAACCATTGTGTATCTGCGATCCATGGTTAGACAACTGTTTCGGTTTGGTTGATTTGTTTGGATTGTACTTTCCATATCTGTTTTAAAAGTGTTTTCATTATTTTCACTAGGTATTGAAACAAGTCTACCAAGTACCTGGAGAATTCTAGCTTTGCGCCTGATCAACGCATAGCCAGAGTCTGTAGGAACGAAAGTAAACTTGTTAAGACATTGAGTTATAAAAGTATTTTGATAAAAGTATTTTGATAAAGTATTATATAAAGAATATTTTGATCGGTTATTTTCCCTTTTAAATTTAAAATGTTTTAAATATTGTTTACTTTGAACCATCAGATTTGAATCAAATGACTATTCATCATACTAAAAAAAGAATTTATTTAATTGAATTGTATAATGGTTCAAATAATGGTTCATCCTTGTCTTTCAACCTGCTTTACCTCCTAGCTATCTTTTTTTCCCTACCTTCTTTCGGGGATGTATTCCAACCTATTGCTCTTTCTTGTTGTTTCTCCGATTCCTTCCTTTTCGAGGACGAAAAGATTTGAGTGGGGGAGAGTGTAACAACCCTAGATTTTGACTATATATTTAAATTTGACTTTATTTCATTTTGAAATTATTTTAAATTTGTTTTATTTGTGTGATATCATTTCTAAACATTTTTAAAATGATAATATAATTTTTCCAAAATTTACTGTATTTATTTCCTATTTTTAAAGGCTGTTTTCTAATTTTCTGCCATTTTATTCATTTTAAATTTCTTTATTTTGTTTTAAATTTGTTTTATTTGTGAAAATTCATCTCTAAATATTTTTAAACTAATAATGGAATTTTTCCAAAAAATACTGTGTTGATTTCCTATTTTTAAGGGCTGTTTTCCCATTTTCTACTATTTTCTGCATTAAAATTTTATATATAAATTAAATTTTAAATATTTATTTTGTGAATATATTTGTATTTTATGTTATTATTTATGTTTAAAATATACTTTACAAGCTTATATGAATTTTCTAAAAATTATTTCATTTAACTTCAAATTTTGCTAGTCTAGTTCACTGTTTTAACTATTTTCCTTAATTTTACTTTACATAATTGATAAATATTATATATATTTGTATATTGGTTAAAAATTTCGAAATCTTATCTGATATTATTATTATTTCAGCTACATAAATTTATATAAATAATAAAAGGTAAATTGAAAGGGTTTGTGACCTTTTGTTTCCTACGGCTTTTGATTTTCCCACCTTTTCACATTTTAACGTTTCTTTTCACTCAAATGGCCATATCTCTTCATTCTTTCAGCTGCCACCCTCATTTCTCATTCACGTACTTCATTTTTTCTCTCTTTTCCTCAAAAATTTCGGCCATAGCTTTTGAAGAAAGTTTGGTAAACTCTATTTCCTTTTTCCATTTGTTTATGCTTGAATTCATGGTTTTTGCACTTGTTCTTCTTCATCATAGGTTCGGCCTTGCTCCTCCACCACCATAGCCGCCTCCACCATCATCACATCAGGTCACCATCTCCTCCAGCCCACTGACCAAGCCATGCCGTGGTCATCTATGACTTGATCCACCAAAGTTTATGCAAACACTCCACTTGTTCAGCCTAGCCGAACCATTTATGCACATACCCTTCATTTTTCACCTAAACCACCTCCTTGGCCGCCACCAGTCCCTCCACCACCTTTGGCCGACACTCCAGACCCCACTTGACCTTCACCTTGTAGGGGCCGAGCCCAATGGTCCTTTGGTTGAGCCATGGTTGCACAAAAGCCACTTATTTGCCTTAAACCCTTTGTATTTTTTTGAAACTCAATAGGCTAAGGGAGCCTTGCCCTTTTATTATATCAATGTTATTATAACAATTTATATCAAAATACAACTGCACATATCACTCAGAAGAAAAATACACAAGAATGCTTACATATCAATACAACTGAACATATTTGCAATTAAACATGAATTGATGCCACCCTTGCTTGAACTTCAGAGAAAAAACAGTCTATTTCCTTTAAGCTTCATAACTATAAATTGCTTCTGTACTACAGATAAATGCTACTGCCTCAAATCTTTCAGACCTGCTATAAATTCCAGTCAACATGATATTACAGATAACATGCTACAGTCTGCACCTTCAGATTCCTATTGTTCTTCAAACCCAGTCTAAAGCCTCAGTGATTCACTACCATTACAATCATCTGCACCCATAGAAAATACTATCTAACCAAATTAATTATAATCAGTTACAAAGAAATCACTCATCTTTTATGCCTGCTATGAAACAAGTTCATTATCTTTGCACACAGTTCACTGCCTGATTTATAATTATTAGAGAAAATTCTTTCATTCCTTTCCTTCCATATTGCAGTAACAAAAATTTTAAGGACAGAAAGTAAATCTTTAGCTTTTGAATTTCTCCATCTAGTAGCCTTGTATATGTTGAACCATTCTTCCTTGGAGATTTTATTGGGAGCATGAAAATTGCCTGAAAACATCAACTTGTTCCAAATATCAAAAGAAAACTCACAACTAAAGAATAAATGAGTATTACTTTCCATATGATCATTGCATAGAACACAACAACTATTATTAATCAAACCATATGACTCAAGTTTATCCTTTGTTAAAAGTGCATTGGCCATAACTTTCCATAACATGAAATTTTCTTTAGCAGGACTATCATTGTTCCATATTCTATCCTTCCAAAGAAATTTTTCACTACATTCAGAATCCAAAAGCATATTATATATTAATTTAACTGAATGATTTCTTCTCTGAGTTGTCCAAAATACAAGAATATCACTCTCAGGAAATTTAGTCTTTGCAATATCATTCCATACCATTCTAACCTCCCTGGAGCTGCTGTAAGGAAGTACAATGTCATCATGAAGAATAAAATTTAAAGCTTTGGACTGACAGGGTATACCAGTGGAGATAACACTAGAGTAGTTCATACACCTTTTCAAAATTAACCCAGGTTTAGCCCAAGGATCAGACCAGAAGTAACAATTAAAATTCCTGTTCGGATTTATCTGTATCATAGGTAAGAATTTTTCTCTCAACCTTAAAATATTCCTCCAACTCCAACTAGAATTATTCTGAATTTGCATTTCCCAAAAATTCTTTCTCTTAATCAAATTTCTATTAATCCATATTGTCCATAAATCAACACTATTGCTAAGAATTTTGTCAATGTATTTTGAGATTGCAGCTTGATTCCAGAGTTTCAAATTTATAATACCAAGTCCTCCTTTGTCTTTAGGCAAAATTATCTTCCTGAATGATATAGGAATTAATTTCTTAGTGAAAGGATCCCCATGCCAAAGAAATCTGTTCATAGCACTATTAATCATGGAAATTAACTTTACTGGTAAGATATAATGTCTCATCCAATAAGTTGTCATGGCAGTTGCAATAGACTGAATTATCACTAGTCTCCCAGCTTGAGAAAATTTTGCACTTGGCCATGATGTAAGTTTTTCAGTGATTTTCTCAAATAAAGGCATGCAGCTAACTTTTGTAAGTCTAGAAGTTAAAAGAGGTAGACCTAAATAAGTAGCATTAGAAGGCATTATATTTAAACCTGAAAATTTGATTATTTCTTTTTTGTTTTCCTCTTCCACTCCAGCTATTAGTATATTTGACTTACTGATATTAATATGCAGACCAGTGATCTTTCTAAATTTGTCTAATACCTCCAAAACAGTCTGAATATTTGCAATAGTAGGCTTTGTGAATAAAACTAAGTCATCAGCAAATAGTAAGTGAGTGATCATAGGATCTTTACATTTTGGATGTAATTCCAAAGATTTATTCCTAACCCTCTCCATTAAGAGAACATTCAAAATCTCCATTACAATAATAAACAAATATGGTGAGATAGGATCTCCTTGTCTAATTCCTTGTGTGCCCTTGAAAAAACCATTTAAGCAACCATTTCTAGACACAGAATAATATGGAGATGAAATGCATGTATAGATCCAAGCTAGCAGTGGTTTTGGAAAATTCATTCTTGCCATGATTGCAATGATAGAACCCCATGAAACACTATCAAAAGCTTTCCTAATATCTAGTTTTAACATACATCTAGGAGATATATTGGCAGTTGCATATCCCCTTAGAAGTTCTTGAGTCAACAAAATATTGTCACTAATGTTCCTTTTGGGTATAAAGGCAACCTGGTTATTTGATATTATAGAAGGAAGGACAGCTTGCATTCTGGTTGATATAATTTTGGTAATAATCTTGTAAACAACATTACAACAAGATATAGGTCTAAACTCTGAAACAATAGATGGATTATCAATCTTGGGGATTAAAGTAATTGCAGTGGAGTTAAATCCTTTGGATAGCTTATTAACACTGAAAAAATACTTTACCGCTCTAAGTACTTCATATCTAATTGTCTTCCAACAGAATTGGAAAAAATAAGTGTTGAAACCATCTCACCACACCCTTAGCCGCCCTTTGCACCACCTTCTCCAGCTCATACCTGAACCAAAACCACTGCCACACCATCTCCTAGCCTCCAGCAGGTCTGGCCATGCCATTTTTAGCCTTGCCCGATGCTTGAAATTGCACAAAAATCCACTTGTTTGCCTTGTACTTGTATTTTCATACATAGCAACTTCCATACCTTCACTACCCTTGCTAGGCCGACCATATATGACCCATACCTGACCAAATACACCACATGGCAGTACCTTATCACCCTATAGGCTGAGCATAGTGTTGGTGGAAGCAAGTGCAAGTGTTTGATTAATTGTTGTTCCTTAATTTCTAGCATCGTTTATCGTATTTTTGGTCTGAAACCTTATAATTGTTATATTGTTTGTTTGATTTGTATTCAAGGGAATTAATCCTTGGCTCCTCCATTTCGTATTTGTATCGTGCTTTTGTGCTTGTGTAGATCCCGTTGTGCAATTCGTCGTTGTGTCATCAGCTCAAAACAGTGAGTAAATCTCACCAGACTAATATGTACTTATATAGTGATAAACTGACATCACCTGAATCTGTAAATGCATATCATCCTGTTATAACTGCTATATTATATTCATATGAAGTTCACACCTATATTTACACTTGTTATACCATATGTTACTGTTATTTCATGTTATTCTATTATTTTCATCAGTTTATCACACTGCAAGTTCCCTGTAGACTAGAATCGCTATGGGTTGAAATGATACATACCCGAACAGACTTTAGAATAGGAGAAAATCGTTATGGGCTGAAATGATAGGCCTGAATGATTTTCAATTATTTTCTTTTACTTGGGATTGCGGGTTTGAAATGATCAAACCCGGGTTTTCTTTGTAAATTACGGGTGAAATGATATATTACCCGTATCACTTCATCTAGGCTAGAAAATGAAATACAGACCCGTTGTTAAAATATGTTTTTCTAAAAATTTTAAATTATTTTAGAAATTTAAATATTATAATATTTTGATTTAAATTTGATTAAAAATGATTTTCGCAAAGCATTATTGATTTTCTGAAAATTTATAAGTGAAATAAATAAATGGTAAAGTTAGAAAATCTGAAATGCAAGTTATTTTGGAAACTAGAATTTGGAGATAAATGGAATTTAAATTAAATATGAAAATATGATAAATTTATGATATTTTGAATTTAATGAATTTAAAATGATTTCATAATATATTAATGATTTTTTGAATAAAGTTAAAATGTGAAATGAATGAATATTTAGGTTGAAATTTGGAAATATAACTAAAATTGGAAATTTGTGAATTTGGCTTAAAAGTGAATTTTAAGTTAAGTAAATAAAAATGAAATTAAGTTATATTTGAAAACTTAAACTTAAATGTTAAGTTAAATTTAATTTAATGAATTTAAAAATTAATGTTGGAATTTAATAAGTGAATTATTATTAAATTTTGATTTTTTTGAATGGAGATTTAACTTTATGAAATCATGAATATAAGGGTATTTGAATGACTGTTTTAAAAGTGAAATTATATGATTTTATAAGCTAAAAATGATTTAAATAAAAATATGATTGTTTGTGAAATTATATTGAATACTTGAAGTTAATTAACTGCATTTTTGAAATGCTATTAATTCTAATGTAAATGATAATACAACATTTGTAAATGCTGTAGTTGATAATAATGAACCAAATGACTAAGTTTAATTAAAGGTTATTATAGCATTTTGTAAATTCTATAATTGTTGAATTTAACTAAGTTTTATTTGAAACTAATGTAACCCTATTACAGCATTTTTAAATGCTATCTTTTGTTAAATTGAACTGTTTTGAATGTAACTTTCCGTAGCAATTTCTAAATGCTGTGAAAGTTGAATTTTCATCTATTTTAATAAATTAAGTTAATAAATGAATTTTGAAAGACTAAAATTTTGTAAATTTAATAATTTAATTATTAAATATAATAACTTCATTTTTATGATTTAAAATGAAGTAATTTGTTTTGAAATATAAACTATTTTGAAATGTGTTTTGTAGTGGTATTTAAATTAAACAAAAATGAATGTGGTTTGGAAGATATGATATTTTGAATGATATTGGATTTTGAAGTATAAAATACCATTTTGAAATTTTAACCACGGGATGTAATTAATTTATAGTTTAACTGATTCTTAAAGGATGGGCGATCCCAAGCATCCTTTAAGTTATTGTGCATTTCTACTACAGTTCACTTGAGTTGGTTTACATTATATAAGTATACATTGTCCTGACTCGAGTGTTTTGTGTTTTACTTTACGCTCGGGTCAGCCTGGGTATTTACAGCTTAGCTTTGGATTTCTTTCTGGAGCTAGGAATTGATGGAGATTCTGCTTGTCTAGTTATCTATCCCTTCAGTTTCAGTTGTTCTATTTCAGCTTTGGTATTGATAAACTGCTATGTAGTTGAGATTTCTATTGTATATGTATTTCAGACTGATATTATGTATTATGTTTTGAGAGTTTGTTATAGTAGCTTCATGAACTCCTATGGTATTTTAATTTCCGCTGCGAGTTATTCTAATATTTCTGTGTCTGTGATTCTGTGATTGTATTTCATTTGCTCCAAATTTATTTACAACGCGGTATTTGAGCAATTCAAGTCCGACATGTGCGGATGCGAATGGCTGAAAATATCGGGTTGTTACACTGTTAACGACTGAAGTTAATTTAGAGAAGAAATTTTGATATTTCTCTCTCTAAAATTTATTTAAATATTTGAGGAGGATTTTACTTTAATTGGCATGAGAAACCTTCATTTCTCTCTCTTTAATTTAATTGACTGATTCATTAAATGTCGTTGATGAGCAATTTATACACAGCATAAATTGTGGGGATATCCAAATACACTCAAGTGTATATTGTGAAAGTGTAATGGATAAGAAGTGTATATAATTAATTTGACCATATGCAGGTGTTTTGATTTACACTGTAACAGACCCATTTCCACTTTACATATGCCTTTGTTGTATGAAGTTTGAATTAAAAACATACATAATAAAATATTAACAATAATATAAAGATGTGTGTATGCGCATGTAAATTTGGTAAAGTTGTATAATTTGAACTCTAAAATTAACATCAATGAATTAACTTTCTACTGGGTAAAGATTTAAAATCAAGAATTACATTAATGCATAGAATCCATCTTATTAATTTGAATTAGGACATCACAAATATATTTCCATGTACATAAAATAGCATGTGATGTTACATTTAAGTTTATGCGTGTGTGTGTTAGTTATCCATGTGTGTGTAGATTACTAAAAATAAATGGTAACAATATTAAAACAAACACTTGGTTTAGAAGAGAAAGAATAGATATATAATTCTATATAATACTTTAAATTTAAAAAGAAGTAAAGATGTTCGATTTTACACAAAAGTCCACACATGAATACAAAAAGGTGTTACTGACACTCCACTTTTGGCTAAGAAGGGGCCATTTTTTACAATTTTTTTTACCACGAGGTGTACCAACAAAAATAGGCCCTTAATATGATTATATTGCAAATTGACCAATTTATCCCTTTATTTTTTACCATAATTTCCTTTAATCTTCACTATTCTTCTTTTTTAGCCTATAATCAAAATCAATAATCAATGAAGAAATTAAACCTATATGCAGATGAACTTCCAAAAGAGAAAGAAACAAGATTAATTGTTACCCAAAAAGCATCTGTAACGTAGATTTTGTTCAATAAAACAAATAGGTAACTTTCTTTAAGTTCTTAGCTAATATATTTTATTAACCACCGTTATTTAAACAAATTCGACGATATGATTTTGTTTCTTTTAACAAAACATCGCGTTGACTATTTTCAAAATAAAAGAAAAAAGGTTTCCTGTAGTACGTTGCCATGACTTTCTCGACTAACTTTGGGTCTGGAGGTGATTTTCTCAACATTACTGAATGCTAAACTGGACTTAGTGAAAAATGCGAGTGAAGAAGAATCAGATTGGTTAAAAATAAATGATGGGTAAAATAGAAAAAGATATATATTATTTGTAAAGCATGAGTACCACTCGTAATAATTTTAAATTTAGTGGAGTGCAAATAAAAAATGTCCCTCCCTAAACCAAAAGTGGAACGTCGGTAACAATACCTATACAAAAAGATTTCTTCCTTTTCTATAAAAACAATACTCCAAACCACGGTATTCAAAACATCAATTAATATAACAAAACAAATTAGTTTTCCATACAAATATAAATGATTAATAAATGTAATATAATATTACAAATATTGTTTCTAATCGAAATTTGTTTTTCTTCTTCAAAACAACAAAAGGAAATATAATAAGGATTTGTATAACTTGGGCACATGTAAATTCATGATAGAACATTGACAAAACAACATAGAGAACAACTATAGAATTAAAAAGGAGAAAGAATTTACAAATCATATCAATAAACATCAATAATAACGAACATATTTAAAAAAGAGATAAAGGGCAAAAGTAGGTCTGAATTAAATAAGCATATTTGACATAATTTTAATAGAAATGAACATAAAAGGGTTTGAATTACTTGTTGCAAGGTGTACTATTAACCCAAATAAATCATATGGAATCCAAACATGTGAATAATTAAAAATAAATTAAATCAGATAATTATCTTGGGATATTACCAAAAATCATTGCTCAAACGATGAATCAAAAGTACTAGGTTCATGAATCAACCTCCAGATGTTGCAAATACCTTTGATAGATTGATTTAATTTGTGTTTGATTTTGTAATTTTTATCCCCATACCACTATGAAAATTTTTGTAACAATCCCGGATTTTTATAAATTTTAAATTGATAGTTAAATTAAATTTTGATTTAAAATGGTGAAATTTATTGATAAATTGATTTGAAAATTCAAAATGAAGTCTTTAAAATAAAACAAAACAAATAAATATTAAGTTAGAAATAAATAAAATTAATAAATAAAAGCATAGCAAATAAAATACATTCACATATAAATAACAAACCAGACCACAATTATAAACATATATTTACAAACAAACAAAATAGAATATAATTGCACATAAGTTAAAAATTATAACCAATAACTAAAGAAAAAACAAAAGTATGTATGAATAAAAGAATAAAATATGGTATAAGCTTATAAAAATAAGACAACAAATATCTCTAGCACATACAAAACAAAGTAAACATGTTAACTTAAATCTAACATCATAAAACTCATGCATTATTTCAAAGATATAACAAAAGAAAGATATGTATTAGTTTATAAAGCAAGACAAACATAATAAGTGCAGCCATTATTTTAAAACAAAAGAACGTAAGGATAAAACAAATATTGATATGTAAGCTAGCAAGTGAAGGACAGGCATTAAATGCTGGCAACATCTTTTGTCAAATTCGAATTGTTTCGTAATGCAAGAATTCAGCCAACAAAAGATAAAATAAAGCATGAAGGACATAAGCATGTAATGCCATCGTCTCAGCATATATAAAATGTTATACATCAGCCTGCAAAGAAAAAGTTCTTTGTCCTGCTTTGCATAAGATACTATCACCTGTACAAAGCATTATAATATCACCTAAAAAACTCATCTTCTATATATCAAACTTCCTCCTCATTTTAGTTCGAGCATCATCAACCTGAGAAAAGAAAAAAAATGGAAATCTGGAAACAAGAAATGAAAATCTGAAGCAAGATGCAAAGCAAATCAAGTTAGAGAAAATCACCTCTTCAGTTTTAATGACTTCAGTTGGATCTGAAGATGGTTGCAAACCTGGAAACAAGAATCTGAAAGCATGAAAGTTAATAATAAAATCTTTAACAAGAATTCAAATCAAAAGGTACAAATGCAATTTCCAGTTTTCAAACACATCATTTCCAGGCATAAAATCTTCACTGTCTCTGCTTCATAATTCCAATGTGAGCAAACTTTCTTACATCTGCCTATGCCTTAGATATCATGATCTTTGAATTATGCTATGAGTGGTGATATGCATGTTGGTTTTATATAGGGGTGTGTTGATATTTGTAGGTTTGTCTGGGAACAAACAAACCCTGCCTGTGTGCATCCCAGGCTTTGAAAAATCTATTTGAAAATTTAAATTATTAAACCATAAAACATTTTAGCTTTTGTTTGTTGAATGAAAAAGGTCCATATGAGGATAACATCATTTATAAATTTATAAATAAGTAAAATTTACAATGGAATATTGGTAACTAAACCTACAGCTAAAAAGGAAAAAAAGAAAAAGAAAAAAATGTATCTCTGTTTATATAACAGGCTTTGTTAACCTGTTCAAAACCTTACACCACCCAAAACAATCAATATTAAATTTTGATTCCTAAATGAAATTTGCTTGTATTTGTCAAGTTAAAAATTTAAAGATAGTTTCAAGAAATTTTATTAAGAAATTTTCTGAAAACTTGGAAATATACAGTCAAACTTTCAGAAATGACAAAAAATCAACCATTCTAATTTTGAATTTGGATTTCATAAACTAGATTATATGAAAGAATGGTGAATTTAGGTAATGGTTTCAAGGTTTTTAAATTTGTATATAATGGGAATTGTCGAATTCACTAAAATTGGTACTTTCATCAATATTTGTTGAATGAGGAGATGATAAACTTCGAAATTTATGTTGAAGGTAGTTTGAGTATTGGGGATTGTAAGAAAAATATTCAATTTTTTTTTAGTTGATTGAAGCGATGTATCGAGAGCGATTTAGGGTTTAACTCTAGTTTTACTCGTATGGGTTTGAAGAGGAACCATGTTAATCTCGTGGTGTTTCAGGCGATCGGCCATGGGGGGATGGGTGTGTGGGGTTGCGGTGGAGCTCCGGGCGAGGTCGCGTGAATTCTGGTGGAGACGCGAGGTGAAGTTGTCGGTTCGAGTTAGGCTACAGGGACGAAAAATTGGCCTTGTACTTGCTCGATTTTGACTCGGTGATGATTTTGCATCGTGGATGGCTCGAAACGTTTTGGATGGTCGTTGATGACTTGGGTGGGGCTGCGGCATTAACCGGAGTTGGTCGCGAAGTTCGTGGTACGTGGTGGTATCCGTGTTTGGGAAGATTGGGTTGAAGAGGAAGAAGCACAGAAGCTCGAGAAAGTATACAGGTCACTTCGGGTGTTTACTTGAGTGGGAGAGTGGGTTGCATGATATCAATGATTTAACTGTAGCTTCAAACTTCAAATAAAAAAAACACGAGTAGAAGAAAGGAAGAAGCAGGGGGGAAGGATGCGAATTTGACTCGCGTAACTCAGTATTTTACTTGGGGATTTCCAGTGTTGGCTCGAAGCCAATATAGTACTGACTCGGGAATTAAAATTCAAGTTTAAAGCAAAGTTTAAATTAAAGTTTCAAAACAAAAGTCTAAATATAAATTCAAGTCGGTTTTGAAATTTAGTTTGGAAATAGGTTTTACAAATTCAAGTTATTTTAATAACATAAAGGGTTAAGCAATTAAGTAGAGATTAAAGAATTTGAAATAATAATAATAATAATATAGAATTCAAAGTTGTAAAGTAACAAATTTAAACAAATCTAAATCAAATTGTAAACTTGAGTTTAAATCTATCTTTGAATTCCAGATTTTGAAGTTAAATAAAGTTTTATAACTTTAAAATGTTTACACAAGTTAATTTTTTTTAAAGTAAATCTTTAAAATGTTGAATTTAAAAAGGTATTTGATTTTAAACTCTTTTAAAATTCTTTTATAACAAAATATTACTTTAGCATGTAAATTTGAGATGGATAAATTAATCATTTAATTAATTAACGACCTGGATTAATTAATTAAGTAATTAAAGGTTTAAATCATTAATTTGAGAAGGATTCGTTTATTAAAGGTTAATAAATTAATGAAAGTAATTAAGAAATGATTTTAAGGATTAATCACTTATTGTAATTAATTTTAGAGATTTTGATTAATTAAAGTTAATTAATTATGTAATTGGTTTAAAGGTTGATATAATTAATATGATTAATTAAGAATAATTTAATTAACTAAAGTATTTGATGAATAGATTAATATTAAATGATTTGTAATTAATTAATTAATCAAGATTGGATAATTAGTTCATAAGTAATTGATTAAATTGGAAATAAATTGAGTTTATTAGGATTAAACAATTGATTAATCCTGCTTATAAATGATTATTAAATGCTTGACCTTACTTATGAATGATTGGATTGAGTGATATGCCTTAAATGGATTGTCCTATCTGATCTGTGATATTTATTCTGTGGATTGTGCTATGTATGATTTATTCATTTATTTGTAATACATCTGTAATTATCTGTGATGGTTGAATGATGTCGCACTATTGTGTTAAACCCTGGACCACACTTATACACACACCAATATGGATTTCACGAGGAAGTCAATTAAGTCACAGATTTTGAAATGATTTTTAAAGTTGAATATTTAAATTCAAATGTTTTGGAAATGGATTGGGTTTAAAAGTGAAAAGCTTTTGAGATGGAATTTCAAAGATGACATTTATTTTGAATAACTTGATTGAGTTTTGGAGTTTAAATATTTGATTTAAATTTGAATTCAATACTTGAAATTGAATTCTATGATTTGAAACTAGGGATTAACGATATTATATTAGTTATATATGAGTAAAACCATTTTTTTGTAATATATTAATTTAGGAATTTGAATTTAAATTCAAAGGCTTTAACTTGTGTAAATATAATTGGATCTTTATGAAATAAAACTATTTATTTCGAATAATAAAAGCTTTCATATAAGAAGTGAACTTCCAAATTATGTTTAAAGGGATTTCAGGTTAAAAATGAAAATGATTTTTCAAGTTATGGGAATGATTTGATAGCTGTAAGTTAAATCTTTAATTTAAAGATTTAAATGAATTAATCCAATTGAGATGGAATTGTTTTGAAACTTATGAATGAACCTTTGAGAAACTGGGTGAATTTATGTGAAATTAATCTTTTTGTTTAAAAGATTGGAAATGGTAATTGGTTTAAATCATTTGAAAGAAAATTTTGAATTATTAAGTAGTGACTTAATTGAAATCCCATATCCATATGTTTTAAATGTTGCGCTCACTATTTGGGTTAGCCGGGAGATGACCTCTGGGTCGTATAACCCATTCCGAATATGTTATACGTCGTTATGGATAGCATTTGAAGACCGGTGGCGAAGACCGGATATTTTCGAAAACGAAAGGGTTTCTTGTCGAATGTCTTTGCATCGACTGGTCCCCGGTATAGAGACTCCATATGTGATGGGAAATCCGGACGTGACTTGGGATTATTCGGATTGCAAGGACTTCTTTGGGAGTGCCTTCGGTTCTATTCGAACCCAGAACAGACTTGTATGGTTTGTGTGTCTGACATTACATTTTGAGATATTAAGCAGATTTCTTTCAGATACATTTCTGTTGGTGGCGGAGAATTTATTCTCTTAGCATTAACACCCTTCTTTGAGACGTATGAGCTCAGAGGTTATGTAGTTGAAGGTTATCAGCGATATATTCCCAATTTGGTAATGTGGCATGCTGAGTGATGCTGATCATTTGTTGATCAAAGCATGGCTTTTTTAAAAAGCGTAGCTTTGTGGACGAGACTTCGTCGAACCTCACAAACCGATAATGGTCGAAACAGGAAAGATGCGGCAAGGTTTCAGGGGTAGTTCCCCTAGGGTATGACCATTCCTTCTGGAAAAGGGTAGTATCATGGTAGGAGCCCAGATACTTGCTCATGTGGACACACTATATTTATTTCTGTGTGGTTGTTGGTTTAGAGGATCCTCGTATAAAGGTCCTAAAGGACCAGGGGTGGCATATCTGAGGTTTTGTATATTCCTTGGGAAGGGGGGTAGCCGGCCTTGTTTGGCAGAGATCCAGTTGGGATGCTCGGGGACGTCCTTCCAGAGGCGTTTCCATGTGGCAATGGGAAGTTCCTTGGCCTGACCATTTGTTGAAAATCCAAACTTCAATACGTGCCTTGTACGGTTTTAGTTGTATAACCTGCCATGGAATGTGGATGTAACCTGCTATTGAACATGGTAGCTATAGTAGGCATACGATAATGGTCGTATGTTGGCTAAGATTTATATCTTTACTTTCGAAATGATTTTTCCTACACTATGCACTAGTAATAATATCACATATTTCTTTTTAATGCGTATCAAGCATCTTTGACTATCATAAGGAGAAATCTCCTCCGATTCTGCGTTTGCATTGTGTGTGTGTGTGTGGGAGGCCTTATGGTAGTCTCATTTTCTAAAAGCATTGCGAATCTAATTTAAAATTCTCTTACCGTTTGTTTTTAAAAGATAAACTATTTTTGTTGCTCACACCAGTCCCATGACTGATCCGGAGTTTATTGTTCTTTCCTAAACTCTGGGTGCTCAAAATTTTCCTACACGAGCAGTTTAGAGTTGGGTTTTTCAGATAGTCAGATTTAGTGGATTATCTGGAGCTTGTTCAGTCTTTAGACATGGACTGCACTTGCTTATCTTTGTGCATCATTATTGGGAGTTCGAGCTATTGCTGGATTGGTTCTTGGAGATGGAGTTGCAGTTTTGGAGTTCTTCTTTGTAGACTATCTTAGAGTTATTTGTTCCGCTGCTGATGTTATCTGTTTCTTTTCCGCTACTATTTTAGTGTATCATATCTCTGATGTATATTGATACCTATTGTATCAGATATTGTATCAATGTTGTATATCAATGTATTATTTTTTTCTTCCGCTATGTTGTTTACTTAATTGTGTTATAAGCTCCGACGACTTGGATTTGAACGATCGAATCTGCGACATTCGAGTACGATGTAAAGTATGGATGTCGATTTTCGAACGCGAAAAATTCATTTCGTTACATTTGGTATCAGAGCTGAGGGTAAAACTTTAGCTCAGGAGTATAACACATTAAGTAGCTCACTAGAGATAGGGTGAAGTATACCCTAGAATGAGTATATCCCTGAGATATCTGTTTGAATGTCTCAGTAAATTCTCTTACTATCCACCGATAGTAGATTTGAGTGCAAGAAGAGAACGAGATAGGGGACAGGGGAGTACGACTATAAATGGTCAATACCCTGCAATAGTGGAAACAACTTTCTCTATCAATTTCCTTTCGTTCGACTCCAAATTCTTTTGATTGCTTCGTGGCAGCTCCAAAAGAAATTTCGGTGTGATGATGTCCCTACGAACCGTTGTAGAAAATCCATATTTCGTATTCCATCGGTTTCTTATCAGTTTTGATTTAAACCTTAATGAATACAAATTTGAAATTGGAAATTTTAAATTGATTAATAGAATATGAAGCTAAATTTGAATTGTATCAATAAAACAATATCGTTTAAAAACTAAATTTGAAATTCTATTATAATTTCTTCTATCTATCTTTGTTGTTTTCGTGTCTGCGAATTTCGAGGACGAAATTCCTTTTAAGGGGGGAAATCTGCAACAATCCCGGATTTTTATAAATTTTAAATTGATAATTAAATTAAATTTTGATTTAAAATGGTGAAATTTATTGATAAATTGATTTGAAAATTCAAAATGAAGTCTTTAAAATAAAACAAAACAAATAAATATTAAGTTAGAAATAAATAAAATTAATAAACAAAAGCATAGAAAATAAAATACATTCACATATAAATAACAAACCAAACCACAATTATAAACATATATTTACAAACAAACAAAATAGAATATAATTGCACATAAGTTAAAAATTATAACCAATAACTAAAGAAAAAACAAAAGTATATATGAATAAAAGAATAGAATATGGTATAAGCTTATAAAAATAAGACAATAAATATCTCTAGCACATACAAAACAATGTATGCATGTTAACTTAAATCTAACATCATAAAACTCATGCATTATTTCAAAGATATAACAAAAGAAAGATATGTATTAGTTTATAAAGCAAGACAAACATAACAAGTGCAGCCAGTATTTTAAAACAAAAGAATGTAAGGATAAAACAAATATTGATATGTAAGCTAGAAAGTGAAGGACAGGCATTAAATGCAGGCAACTTCTTTTGTCAAATTCGAATTGTTTTCTAATGCAAGAATTTAGCCAACAAAAGATAAAATAAAGCATGAAGGACATAAGCATGAAATTCCATCTTCTCAGCATATATAAAATGTTATACATCAGCCTGCAAAGAAAAAAATCTTTGTCCTGCTTTGTATAAAATACTGTCACCTGTACAAAGCATTATAATATCACCTAAACAACTCACCTTCTATATATCAAACTTCCTCCTCATTCTAGTTTGAGCATCATTAACCTGAGAAAAGGAAAAAAAAATGGAAATCTGGAAACAAGAAATGAAAATCTGAAGCAAGATGCAAAGCAAATCAAGTTAGAGAAAATCACCTCTTCAGTTTTAATTACTTCAGTTGGATCTGAAGATGGTTGCAAACCTGGAAACAAGAATCTGGAAGCATGCAAGTTAATAATAAAATCTTCAACAAGAATTCAAATCAACAGGTTCAAATGCAATTTTCAGTTTTCAAACACATCATTTCCAAGCATAAAATCTTCACTGTCTCTGCTTCATAATTCCAATGTGAGCAAACTTTCTTACATCTGCCTATGCCTTAGATATCATGATCTTTGAATTATGCTATGAGTGGTGATATGCATGTTGGTTTTATATAGGGGTGTGTTGATATTTGTAGGTTTGTCTGGGAACAAACAAACCCTGCCTGAGTGCATCCCAGGCTTTGAAAAATCTATTTGAAAATTTAAAATTATTAAACCACAAAACATTTTAGCTTTTGTTTGTTGAATAAAAAAGGTCCATATGAGGATAACATCATTTATAAATTTATAAATAAGTAAAATTTACAATGGAATATTGGAAACTAAACTTACAGCTGAAAAGGAAAAAAAGAAAAAGAAAAAAAATGTATCTTTGTTTATATAACAGGCTTTGTTAACCTGTTCAAAACCTTACACCACCCAAAAAATCAATATTAAATTTTGATTCCTAAATGAAATTTGCTTGTATTTCTCAAGTTAAAATTTTAAAGATAGTTTCAAGAAATTTTATTAAGAAATTTTCTGAAAACTTGAAAATATACAGTCAAACTTTTAGAAATGACAAAAAAATCAACCATTCTAATTTTGAATTTGGATATCATAAACTAGATTATATGAAAGAATGGTGAATTTAGGTAATGGTTTCAAGGTTTTTAAATTTGTATATAATGGGAATTGTCGAATTCACTAAATTGGTACTTTCATCAGTATCTGTTGAATGAGGAGATGATAAACTTCGAAATTTATGTTGAAGGTAGTTTGAGTATTGGGGATTGTAAGAAAAATATTCAAATTTTTTTTAGTTGATTGAAGCGATGCATCGAGAACGATTTAGGGTTTAACTCTAGTTTTACTCGTATGGGTTTGAAGAGGAACCGCGTTAATCTCGTGGTGTTTCAGGCGATCGACCATGGGGGGATGGGTGCGTGGGGTTGCGGTGGAGCTCCGGGCGAGGTCGCGTGAATTCTGGCGAAGTGAGGTGGAGACGCGAGGTGAAGTTGTCGGTTCGAGTTAGGCTACAGGGACGAAAAATTAGCCCTGTACTTGGTCGATTTCGACTCGGTGATGATTTTGCATCGTGGATGGCTCGAAACGTTTTGGATGGTCGTTGATGACTTGGGTGGGGCTGCGGCGTTGACCGGAGTTGGTCGCGAAGTTCGTACACGTGTACGTGGTGGTGTGCGTATCTGTGTTTGGGAAGATTGGGTTGAAGAGGAAGAAGCACAGAAGCTTGAGAAAGTATACAGGTCACTTCGGGTGTTTACTCGAGTGGAGAGTGGGTTGCATGATATCAATGATTTAACTGTAGCTTCAAACTTCAAATAAAAAAAAACCCACGAGTAGAAGAAAGGAAGGAGCAGGGGGAAAGGACGCGAATTTGACTCGCGTAACTCAGTATTTTACTTGGGGATTTCCAGTGTTGGCTCGAAGCCAATATAGTACTGACTCGGGAATTAAAATTCAAGTTTAAAGCAAAGTTTAAATTAAAGTTTCAAAACAAAAGTCTAAATATAAATTCAAGCCAGTTTTGAAATTTAGTATGGAAATAGGTTTTACAAATTCAAGTTATTTTAATAACATAAAGGGTTAAGCAATTAAGTAGAGATTAAAGAATTTGAAAATAATAATAATAATAATATAGAATTCAAAGTTGTAAAGTAAGAAATTTAAACAAATCTAAATCAAATTATAAACTTGAGTTTAAATCTATCTTTGAATTCCAGATTTTGAAGTTAAACAAAAGTTTTATAACTTTAAAATGTTTACACAAGTTAATTTTTTTTAAAGTAAATCTTTAAAATGTTGAATTTAAAAAGGTATTTGATTTTAAACTCTTTTAAAATTCTTTTATAACAAAATATTACTTTAGCATGTAAATTTGAGATGTATAAATTAATTATTTAATTAATTAACAACTTAGATTAATTAATTAAGTAATTAAAGGTTTAAATCATTAGTTTGAGAAGGATTCGTTTATTAAAGGTTAATAAATTAATGAAAGTAATTAAGAAATGATTTTAAGGATTAATCTCTTATTGTAATTAATTTTAGAGATTTTGATTAATTAAATTTAATTAATTATGTAATTGGTTTAAAGGTTGATATAATTAATATGATTAATTAAGAATAATTTAATTAACTAAAGTATTTGATGAATAGATTAATATCAAATGATTTGTAATTAATTAATTAATCAAGATTGGATAATTAGTTCATAAGTAATTGATTAAATTGGAAATAAATTGAGTTTATTAACAATTGATTAATCCTGCTTATAATTGATTATTAAATGCTTGACCTTACTTATGAATGATTGGATTGAGTGATATGCCTTAAATGGATTGTCCTATCTGATCTGTGATATTTATTCTATGGATTGTGCTATGTATGATTTATTCGTTTATTTGTAATACATCTGTAATTATCTGTAATGATTGAATAATGTCGCACTATTGTGTTAAACCCTGGACCACACTTATACACACACCAATATGGATTTCACGAGGAAATCGATTAAGTCACAGATTTTGAAATGATTTTTAAAGTTGAATATTTAAATTCAAATGTTTTGGAAATGGATTGGGTTTAAAAGTGAAAAGCTTTTGAGATGGAATTTCAAAGATGACATTTATTTTGAATAACTTGATTAAGTTTTGGAATTTAAATATTTGATTTAAATTTGAATTCAATACTTGATATTGAATTCTATGATTTGAAACTAGGGATTAACGATATTATATTAGTTATATATGAGTAAAACCATTTTTTTTAATATATTGATTTGGGAATTTGAATTTAAATTCAAAGGCTTTAACTCATGTAAATATAATTGGATCTTTCTGAAATAAAACTATTCGTTTTCGAATAATAAAAGCTTTCATATAAGAGTGAACTTCCAAATTATGTTTAAAGGGATTTCAAGTTAAAATGAAAATGATTTTTCAAGTTATGGGAACGATTTGAAAGCTGTAAGTTAAATCTTTAATTTAAAGATTTAAATGAATTAATCCAATTGAGATGGAATTGTTTTGAAACTTATGAATGAACCTTTGAGAAACTGGGTGAATTTTTGTGAAATTAGTCTTTTTGTTTAAAAGATTGGAAATGGTAATTGGTTTAAATCATTTGAAAGAAAATTTTGAATTATTAAGTTGTGACTTAATTGAAATCCCATATCCATATGTTTTAAATGTTGCGCTCACTATTCGGGTTAGCCGGGAAAGGACCTTTGGGTCGTATAACCCATTCCGAATATGTGATACGTCGTTATGGATAGCATTTGAAGACCGGTGGGGAAGACCGGATATTTTCGAAAACGAAAGGGTTTCTTGTCGAATGTCTTTGCATCGACTGGTCCCCGGTATAGAGACTCCATGTGTGATGGGAAATCCGGACGTGATTAGGGATTATCCGGATTGCAATGACTTCTTTGGGAGTGCCTTCGGTTCTGTTCGAACCCAGAACAGACTTGTATGGATTGTGTGTCTGACATTACATTTTGAGATATTAAGCATATTTCTTTCAGATACACTTATGTTGGTGGCGGAGAATTTATTCTCTTAGCATTAACACCCTTCTCTGAGACGTACGAGCTTAGAGGTTATGTAGTTGAAGGTTATCAGCGATATATTCCGAATTTGGTAATGTGGCATGCTGAGTGATGTTGATCATTTGTTGATCAAAGCGTGTCTTTTGTAAAAAGCGTAGCTTTGTGGACGAGACTTCATCGAACCTCACAAACCGGTAATGGTCGAAACAGGAAAGATGCGGCAAGGTTTCGGGGGTAGCTCCCCTAGGGTATGACCATTCCTTTTGGAAAAAGGTAGTATCATGGTATGAAACCCAGATACTTGCTCATGTGGACACACTATATTTATTTCTGTGTGGTTGTTGGTTTAGAGGATCCTCGTATAAAGGTCCTAAAGGAACGGGGGTGGCATATCTGAGGTTTTATATATTCCCCGGGAAGGGGGGTAGCCGGCCTTGTTTGGTAGAGATCCAATTGGGATGCTCGGGGACGTCCTTCCAGAGGCGTTTCCATGTGGCAATGGGAAGTTCCTTGGCCTGACCATTTGTTGGAAATCCAAATTTCAATACATGCCTTGTACGGTTTTAGTTGTATAACCTGCCATGGAATGTGGATGTAACCTGCTATTGAACATGGTAGCTATAGTAAGCATACGATAATGGTCGTATGTTGGCTAAGATTTATATCTTTACTTTCGAAATGATTTTTCCTACACTATGCACTAGTAATAATATCAAATATTTCTTTTTAATGCATATCAAGCATCTTTGACTATCATAAGGAGAAATCTCCTCTGATTCTGCGTTTGCATTGTGTGTGTTGCGGGAGGCCTTATGGTAGTCTCATTTTCTAAAAGTATTGCGAATCTAATTTAAAATTCTCTTGCCGTTTTTTTTTAAAAGATAAACTGTTTTGTTGCTTACACCAGTCCCATGACTGATCCGGAGTTTATTGTTCTTTCCTAAACTCTGGGTGCTCAAAATTTTCCTACACGAGAAGTCTAGAGTTGGGTTTTTCAGATAGTCAGATTTAGTGGATTATCTGGAGCTTGTTCTGTCTTTACACACGGACTGCACTTGCTTATCTTTGTGCATCGTTATTGGGAGTTCGAGCTATTGCTGGATTGGTTCTTGGAGATGGAGTTGCAGTTTTGGAGTTCTTCTTTGAAGACTATCTTAGAGTTATTTGTTCCGCTGCTGATGTTATCTGTTTCTTTTCTGCTGCTATTTTATTGTATCATATCTCTGATGTATATTGATATCTATTGTATCAGATATTATATCAATGTTGTATATCAGTGTATTTTTTTTTCTTCCGCTATGTTGTTTACTTAATTGTGTTATAAGCTCCGGCGACTTGGATTTGAACGATCGAATCTTCGACATTCGAGTACGATGTAAAGTGTGGATGTCGATTTTCGAACGTGAAAAATTCGTTTCGTTGCAAATTTAACCATTTCTTGATGGCAAGATGAGAGAAATTGTGACGCCCCACCTCTATACCCACGCTAGCCAAGAACACTCCGAAGAAGTGCTGTCAACTAGCACGGAGAATAAGGCTGTTGAGGAGCGACCATCCATGTAATTGCTTATCACACGGTGGCTATAAATAATCTTCGGAAACAAACATAGAAATAATCATATCACAAATCAGTCACAGATATCCATATCACAAAGGCGGAAGAAGATATGAATATATAACTAACACATGAAAGTGTACATCAGAGTAGTGGTCAATAAGATCCACGATAATACAAAAGAATAGCAACACGTGCTACACAAAAGAATACAACTATGAGTCTATATCTCAAGTGTATACAACAAAAACTGCTAATCTAAACAGTTAGCCAAAAGTCAGAGTGATGAATCCCTGGGAAAGATATGGCATAAAAGATATGGCATAAACATAAACATAAACAACCATAACGACATACCGCTATAAGTATGTAAATAATGATCAACAGAAGATCAATCAATAAGAGATAATCAATATGACAAGAATCTTCTCAAAGATTCGAAGGGGGCATCATACCCTAAACTTTTACTCATAACAAGTCAATGACATAAATTCCAGAAATCAACACGAGAAATCCAGAAATCATAAAAAGGGAAAGAGGCCTATCACATGACGGTCCGAAGACCATGGGGAGCTACCCCACATGTGTGAGTGGAATCACACAGAATGAGGTCAAGACTAACCAAAAAGCAGAAAGGTATGTGTGAATGGAATCACACAAGTGGTGTCTAGTCTAACCTTGCAATGAAAGAGACATCGCGCAATTGCTAGTCTAATTCATAAAGCGATCATCAAGATTAACGAGAAGTGTCAATTACACTAAGCTAGTAAATATAGAAGTTTAGCTTCATGTCCCATAACCACTTGCTTAACTTAAATATTTACGAACAAACTGTAAATCTTCACTAATAAAATTGTCACAAGAGGTTCAATCGAGCAAGTCCAAGAATTAACCGACGAAGTGAACGCAAGCGTTTCATACCACTTGTTTTACTAAGTCGTTTAATTAGATTTCTCATCCGAGTGAGGTAAAGGCTTGTATATACTAATAGATTGGAAAACGGTTTAAGAAAAGAGCTTTGTTATTAATAATAGAGTTGAAATTGTTTGTTAAAAGAGTTTTGATATTTACTACTAGTATTGAAACCTTTATATTATAAAGTGACAAAACACATAAGCAATTGTAGAAACAATCAGTCACAAAAATCGCATACGGAGATGTGAATAAAATCCAAGGAAATCAGCTCAATGTTTTTCAGATAAGATCCCCTACGGAGGGGGGGTCCAGGGGGGTGGCAACCCCCCAAGGTGGGGGTGCGGGGGCAACGCCACCGCTTACGGGGTTCGACCTGCCCGGTCAGGTCGCGGGGGTCCAGGGGGCAGCGTCCCCGGCGGGGTGCGGGGCAGCGCCCCGTCCAAAACGGTACGACCTAAGTGAAGACAAGCGGCCTACGACCTAAAGCAAAGTGAGGTCTAACGACCTAAGGGTTCACGCGGCCTAACACAATGGCCGAGCGACCTAACTGGAGTTAAGGGAGGCAAGCGACTTAAGGTCCAACGACCTACGACTCAAGCAAGCCGAGCGACCTAGTGTGGAGGGGTCGAGCGACTTAAGGAATGCGAACGACCTACGACTTAACAGAGTCGAGCGACCTAAGGTCTAACGACCTACGACTTAACAGAGTCGAGCGACCTAAGGTAAATGGTCCAATGACCTAACTCGAACGACTTATCTGGAGCTTAGGTCGGAGACGACCTACGAGATAAACCAGGCCGACCTAGTGGACGAGCGACCTAAGGTAAATGGTCCAACGACCTAACTCGAACGACTTATCAGGAGCTTAGGTCGGAGACGACCTACGAGATAAACCAGGGCGAGCGACTTAACGTTTGCCTAGAGATTATAGGTCGGAAACGACCTAAGACTTAAAGCTTAACTCGCGAGCGACCTACGGCTTAAGGCCTATCTCGTGAGCGACCTACGACTTAAGGCTTAACTCGTGAGCGACCTAATTCCGAAGTTCCAATTCTTCCAGAACGACCTAAAGTTAACTCGTGAACGACTCACGACCCATGGACGAACGACTTAACTCCGAACGACCTAAAAATGGCCAGAACGACCTAAGTGCAGAAAATTCACCAAAACGCTAAAAATTGGAGTTTTTCGCCAATCCAATCCAAACCAAATGCTAACATGCATGCAAAAATGATAGGGAATCATTCCCAACAGTCCAATATAGTTATAGGCTAGAATTGTGAGATAAAAATCTCACCTTTGCACTAAAATTTATGAAGATGAAGCTTGAAAGCAAGGAGAAGCAATCCAAAGCTTGAATCCAATATCGTCTACTTGAATTTGGAGTTGAATGATGGAGTTGCAATTGAATTTGAGCTTAGAGTTTTAATTTCCCATTCTCTTCACCATTAATGCTAAAGCTTGAGTTAGTTAGGAAATTTATGAAGAGTGAGGAGAAGAGGGTTGGAACTTGGGCTTAATAGGCTAAACTAACCCAAAGTCCAAAGCGGGAAAAGTTAGTGAAATTTCACTAACTCCAAACCTATCGATGTTTATACTTAAAAAGTTGTAAACGACATTTCGAACTCAATGGAAGTGGTCTCGAGTCCTAATTTGACCGTTTGCAAAAAGTAGTTTTTCGGACCAAAATCCGATTAACGATTTAATATTTAAATAAAAATATTTAAATGTAAACTCGATAAATATGCGGGTTGTTACAGAAATCTTGTCAAGAGTGAAAAATAATTATAAATGAGAGAGAATATGTTTTAAAGGAAATATTGCAACCCTACAATTCCCTCTTTTAAAAACTTTCCTACTTAATTCCCACTTAAATCTCATTGAATCGTCTCCTCCCCATTATGCATTGTAGGCTATAGACTAAGGTGCATTGGGCCTTAAAAAAATTCAAACTCATTCAGCATTTGTTTCATTTAAACCGAAAGTTTAAATATCGATATCATGTATTGATACAAGATCTTATAATTTTTATACATACTAATGGTATTCAAACATCAAATAAATTTAATATTAATATTTCATGAATAATAATTAGAAATAATTATAAATTAATAAAATCGTATAGTTTTTTTTGGAGTATTCATCATTATGGTTGTGCGACTTAATGGTGTAAATTCTGTTAGCAATTAATATCGAACAATTAGAATATTTACGTTCACGCATCACCTTAGCTAGTAATGTGATATTTTGACTGAATCTATTGCTTACATTCTTTTTGATAAAATCCAACCTTAATTATTATAAGAGGTACCTGATAGTAAGATTATGTACACCAATTATCTTCATCACAACTATATCACATTAAGACCTAGGGAATTTGGTTGTCGTAAAAATTCCAACATTATCTACATTTAACATAGATATTCCAAACACAAAGTCCTTGGGTCAATAATAGCAATTATTATTAACTGTACTACTATGATTAGAGACTTTGACTTTGAGTTACCTAAAGTTAACTATGAAACTAACCCCATATAACCGCGCAGATAAATTCTCTATTAAATTGTGTTTCACTCTAATGCTTTAACTCAAACCCAACTATTGTCGTTCAATGGACGACAACATCATGATTTAACTATAATCAAAGTAAGGCGCCCATATGAAGTAAATAGGGTGTCCATATTGAATTACCGTACTATTCTTAAGTCATGGTAATTGTCTAACATCGTCACTTCGAGATTTCGTTGACCTTAATTATATTAACCAATAGAAACTCTTAAGTGGATCATTCCATATTATCCAATAATTATTAGTATGTAACCCATTGGTGCCCCGCAGCTATTAGTAATACACCACCCAACATTAGCAGAAAGTTACGTAATTTAGACTCAATGGATGTATCGATATTCGATCTTGAAACATTTTGACTAGGAATGTTTAACATGATATATTATTTTTAATGTGGTGAATTTCTTTTGATTATAACACATTTTAATTATTGTCATATAATCATTTATGATTTTCTACTTAATATACTTAAATTAAATGATTAATTGACATATACAGTATGTCGCGTATATAATAGAAAGAAAAACACCTTTATTATAAACAAGGTTGGTTATCGAGTTAGATATATTTAAGAAATTACCTAATTTCCCCTAGGGCATATCCACAACTCTATCAATATCTCACTTGCACTTGGGATCAATTATGAAATCCTATTCCAACTCGTTCGATCGGATTTCTTAGAATTAATCGGGCCAGTCTAGTGAACGGGTAGCTATATTGTTTTAATTGTCTTCTCAGTCAATTAACTCCCTTTGATGCTGATAAACTATTTTCATCATGTAGATCCTTTTGGAGTATGTTTTTTGTAACGAGCTTTAGTTTCTTTTAAGGACATTATTGTAGCATTGTTATCATTTAATATTGTCATATTTCTCAACATTTGAAATATCTCTAGCAAATTATAAATTTGTGTATTTATTTATACTTCTTTTATTATAGTGATTTTCAAGTTGATGTATTTAGCCGTCGGTTGAATCTACCATTACTTATAGTTTGTACCATTTCCAATTTAATGTTCTTAACTTTAGATTGAACATGAATTTAGGATTAACATGTGATACTCGATGTCACTTATGAAGTTTGAATCTGTGCACTCCTTTATAAGGAGTTCATTATTTCTATATACAATTCTCCAGTACTTCATATATAATTAAAAACACTCTAATTATTATTCATGATCTTAGCTAGGATTTGATGCTTGCTTCATGTATCAAATACGTAAGTGAAGTATGATATTGTAGACAATATGATATGTATGATAATTTTGTATTGTCAGTGCATAAGGAGTTCAACTTACACACTCTACATTAAACATTTTAATATGATGTATGTGTATAATGTTTCGAACATTTCCAACATCCATTTATGCTAATTATAAAGATGTAATTTCAAATCCTTTGTTGAGTATTAAATAATAATAAAAATATGATTTTAACTCTAGGACGTCGTTAACGATCATAAGTTTGTAGTTTATTTATAGTTCTTGAAATAATTTAGCACCGATTAATAATCTCTCTTACAGACACATGCTTCCTTTGCGTTTTGACAGAAAATCAAAATATTTGATTTTTCTGACAAATACTTGCTTAACTTTGATGCTTATTGAATAATAATTTCGTATCATTTCTTGGACCTTATCCAATAATCCACAAACTCATAATCAGTCCCACTCACTTCGAGCTTGATTTGGTAATTATGGGTAAACAACGTATTCTATTATTATTTAGAATTTCTATTTCAACATACATATTATTGTTGAAACCAGGCCAACCCGTGGTAGAAGAAATAGGTGAATTTCAAAAAAAATTACCATTTTGGATTTTTTGGGTCAATAAAGTCTAATTCATTTAGAACTTCTCTAAATTTCTTTAAAATAAAGACATTATTTTATTTAGTTTTATTAATTAAATCTTTATATTATTTGAATTATATTTGAATATGTGTATCGTATACACATATGTGTGCACGTGCATATACAACATAATAAGTGTGCATGGTTTGACATGCCAGTATAAAGGTTTTGGTATTTACATTGTCTAAATGAATATATGTATATATATGCACGATTTTTTATATACATTTATGTAAAATTATACTTATGTGAAATATAACCATATATATATACACACACAAATATGTGGAAATGATAATTATTATAATTTATATATAATATTTGAAAATATATTTAAACAAATATTTGCTTATATTAACAAATCATTTAATAATCAAAATACAATAGTTTTAATTTTTTTTATACGAGTTGTTGCTGCAAAGTTATGTACAAAATTTAAAAAATTATTTAGTTATTTTTTTTGAAAAAGAAAAATTATTTAGTTATAAATATTTATAAATATACATACACATGTGCACATAAACATTTAAATAAATAAATGTGTATATATAATACATGAACTTAATTTCATGTAAGAAGTTTTTTAAATTTTAAACTGAATTTTAATTAAAACAATTTTAAAACAGATTAAATTAAGTTAATTGAAATTATAGAAGAAATCATTTTTAAGATCTAAAAATTATGTAATATTTTTGTGTAAAACTTTACACTTAATTTCAAACTATATTAAAAATATGTATGTATGTGTATTTATATATACATAATCAATTTCTAGTTAAATTAATAGTTATATCATTAATTATATATAAATAAATATAAATATATATTTAAATTAAACATTCATTACTACTGAATTTTGTACAGAAACAAAATTTTATAAATTTTAAAGTGATTATATATGATTTTTATATTTAGGATATGATATATTAATTAACAGAATCATACATTATTCAATTAAATAAATGATTTTAATTTTAGGCTGTGAGTTGAATGCTAGTATGTATACAAAAATTTCTTTTTTTTTGACATATATATATATATATATATATATATATATTTGTGTGTGTGCGCACTAATATATTCAAACCTTCAAATATGTAATAAAACATCGATATACTAAATTCGTAATATAATCCAATAACCAACAATATATTACAATAATAGATAATAATATCAAATGAATTAGCAACCATATTGAATTCCTTTTACCAAGGTCTAGAGATCTCACTTTGAAATGATGAAATGGCTCCTTGAATCAAATTCCATGTTCTAGAGTTGTTGGCTCCCGAACTGCTTTACCACCAAAGGTCCAATCGAAGAATTTTGATGTGAATTGAGTTAGGATTTCCTTTGGGTTTAAATGGAGTTTTCTAGTCAAAATTTGTAGAGGGATAAGATAAAAAAGGTATAAAAAATATGGTGTAGAGAGTGGCATATAAATAGAAAGTCAAATAGAGAGAAAAAAGGGTCTTATCCTTATCGCTCTTTAACTAATTCAACTCTTTTAAACCATTCAAAAGCCTTCCTCTTTTGCCAACATTTAGCTGGCCTATCCAAGCAAGTTTAGCCGAAATTGCAAGCCTTATATGGGACTCAAAGTCAATTCCATCCTGAACAATGTCGATAGCATTTAAATTTAAATTTAGATGCGTACTGATATTGTACATCGATTAATATATTTATAGCTATTATAAGTACATTTTTTAACATTGTTCAACATACTAAACACATAAATTTGTAATTAATATTTCATAAATATTAACTAATTTATAATAACTAAAGATTAATTAAATCAGGTGATAAAAGGAGCATTCATCATTTCGGTTGTGTGACTCTTTGGTGTAAATTTGATCGGCGATTAATACCGAATGATTCGAATATTAACGTTCACACGTCACTTAGCAGGTAATGTAATGTTATGATCAAATTTATTGCTTATTTTGTTTCAGTAAAATCCAATTTTAATTTGTTAAGCATTACCCTGTAATGAGGATTATTTACATTAATTCTCTTCGTTAAAACTATATCACTTTGGACTTATTGAATTTGGTAATGTCAAAATTCCTATATTGTCCATATTCAACTCTATAGCAAACACAAAGTCTTTGGTTGAATAATAACAATTATTATTAGCCGAACTACTCTAGCCAGAGATTTTGACTTTGACTTGACTTTAATTGACCTTGATACTAACCTCATATAACTAAAGAGACGAATCCTCTTATGAATAGTGTTTCACTTCCAATGCTCTTCCACTCGACCCAACTATAGTCCTTCAATGGACGCATGCCACATTTCAATTATAACCAAAGCCGTGTTTTTATATTGAAGCTTGACGGTATTCTCAAGTCGACGGAATTATGTAACATTGTCGCGCTGATATTTTCTGTTTGACCTTAGTTATATCATCCAATAGAAAACTATCGAGTGAATCATTCCATATTTACCCAATAACAATTAGTACATAACCAGTTGGTGCACTTAGTAGTCATGAGTAACACATTGCCTAATGCTTACGAAGCGTTAAGTACTCTAGTCTCAATGGATGCATCGACATCCAGTCTTAATATATCTTGACTGGCAATATCTAAAATAGTATTTTTATTTTATTATGATAAATAATTCATGGCCACAATACATTGCAACCACTATCACAAGACATACTATTTATGGATTTTCTATAAATATGCATTTAATTAAATTGATTGATATAACATATTATATCAAGTATATAATAGAAAGGAAACACCTTTATTTTGAACAAGAGTGGTTATCGAGTTAGATATATATATCAAATTACATAACCCCTTGGGTATATCCCTAACTTTATCAATCTCCCGCTTGCACTTAAGGTCAACAGTGGAATCTCTCTCTTATGCCTTCAATCAGTTTGATAAGAAACTGATCGAGTTAGACCCTTCGTAAATGGATTTACGGTGTTGGTTTAATTAATTACTCAGTCAGTCAACTCTCTCTGATATTGATAAACTATCTTTATGACGTGAAACTATTTGAATTATGTTTCTCGACTTCTATTGAGATCTTAATATTACATTATTATCATAATAACAATGATATAGTATTCTTAATATTTAGATCACCCCTAGCACAGCTATAAATTTATGCATTTATACTTACATAAATTGCTTTTATTATGGTGCTACTCAAGGCGATGTCCTTAATCTTTTGTTGATTCGGCCACAACCTTTCGTTTGGAACATTTTTAAATTAAGGCTTATTAATTAAGGTTTGAATATGAATTTAATATCGAAAAATTATATTTGACAGCACTTATGAAGTTTGAGTCTGGACACTCTTTCATAAAGAGTTCAATCTTTATGTAAACAATTCTTCAGTATTTTGTAAATATTTGAGAACATTCTAAACTACTGTAACACCCTGCAAATTTAACATTTATTAATTATTAAAGTTAGTTAGTTGATAAAAATTAAATTTGTGCAAATGATGGAATTTGACCATGGAACTTGCAGCATTGTGTTCATGGTGAATTGGTAAGCAATTTTCATATTTAAAGTTTCGCAACTGGAGCTAAAAAGAAGAAGTTACGTGTGACAACCCGTAATTTTCAATAATTAAATTAGTTGATTTAATAAGATTTTGGTAATTTATTGAAAGAAATAAAAAATTTGTAATTTAATAATGACATAATAATTAGAATTAAATATAATAATGTTAATTTAAGTAAATCATTAACAACTTTGATGAAACTCCAACCAATGGAAATAATGTAAATGTTATAACTTGGTTTTAAATTTAATATAAGGGAACAAATGTAATTATTGAATTAATGTGTGAAATAGTACAATAAATGGTAATTGAATAAGATCAGTATTATGTAAGTAATTACAACATGGGCTTTTAAGTAGTAAACATAAATATGATTTAAGGTTAATGGTGACAACTATTATGTGTTACCTATTTATTTAGTCTATAAAATTGAAATGGGAAATCAATTAAAACTAAATGAAATTTAATGTTACATTGATGGGATTAAAACGATACTTGCAAAAAAATGTGAATGTAATAAAATTAATAGAAATGTAAATTTTATTCATAAAGTAATAATTGATTTAATAAAAGAAAGAAATCAAAATAAATAAATAAATTGGGATTTCAAATTTTAATTAATGGGTAAAACTGACAAAATTCAATACAATTGAAATATAGCAATTGATAAAAATAAAAGATGGAAATTGGAGGATATAATGTAATGAAATATAAAACAATGTAAACCATGTCTATAGAATAATAATTGAATTGAGTATAAAGATTGAAACCAAAATTTAAGTAATTTATTGAAATTAAATTATAATAAATTGGATTTAATTACAGTGAAATTGAACACTGTAATTAGTGTAATAACCAACATTGAATTGTCATATAAACTTGTATTAAGTCATTGTAAATGTCTAAGTGATTAAAATGATGAAATTGGTTAGTTTATAAATTTTGAATTAAGAAGTGATTAATTAATTTTATTTACTAGTGTGAAAATAGCCATTTTGGCTACTGTCTCGGATTTTGACGAAACCATTTTCATCGGATCCATAACAGTGAATTATTGTAGGATTTTAAGTTTCGTAGCGATCGGACTTGTCGTTTGATCGTACGGGCTCGAAACGCTTAAAAGCAATTTAATTAAAATCAATTGAAGTCAATTTGAAATAAGCCGATGCTAAGTTAACTTCTTCATATGATGGAATTAGGACTTGAAACATGTTCCACTGAGTTTAAAATTATCAAAAACAACTATTTTGGTATATCGGTTGATCCATTTTCGTTCCAAAGGCAGAACAAGCTTCTTGGGTCGTTTATCATTTCAATCCAAATCGACCTGGTCCATTCTTTTCTGTTTTAACTATTCCTATAAATAGCTCATTATAAACCCTAGATTATTTCTTATTTCCATTTATCTGTACATACATTTCCTTCTCAACTTCTTGTTGGGTGCATTTCACCACCACCGAACCAAGAAGAAGGAAGATACCACCGAACCAAGAAGAAGGAAGATACCACCGAACCAACTCACCTCTAGGCACTGCCGAACCAACTCACCCATAAGGCACTGCCGAACCAACTCACCTCTAGGCACTGCCGAACCACTCACCACCGGACCAAGCCACGCCCTCACCATCGAACCAACTCCTTTCCCAAGCACTACCGGTCCAACACAGTTCCTATATATAGCCGAATCAAACTCCAACCAACCATCACCGAATCACTCACCACCGGACCAAGTCCCACAGAATCAAGGCGTTACGGACCAACTTTGCCAGGCCAGATTGCATCAGCCCAGGCCCATCAGCTGCTATATACATCCAGGACCCCTGCCCCCAGCCTGACTCTATAAATAGAGTGGCAGAGGTACAATAATGGCAGACAAGTTTGAGATCTCAAGCACGGATATAACTTTCAAACAACTTTCAGATACTTGTAATCAAAGCTTTGTACTTGTAACCTGAAAAGTAAAGTAGAATAACATATAAAATGGACGTAGGCACATTCCGGCCGAACCACTATAAATTTGTGTGTCTTTTACAGTTTATTCCATCTATTTTATATATTTGCATAAATCACCCAAATCACTAAGAACAACGTATAATCAACTAAATCATACGACTTGGAGGTGTTTGCCCATTTTTGTGCAAACATTTTTGGTGCTTTCGCTGAGAACTCGAGCTAGAAGCTTCAGCTTCTCCCCCTCAACCTTCTTCCTAACAGCTACGCTCATTGCTTGGAAAACATGCCTCCCAGGCAGAAGAAAGATGTTAACAAAGGAAAAAACATCGCGACTAGCAGTATTCCGGATCCAGTAATCACAGATCAAGGGAATCGTTCCGTTCCAACAGCAAATGGAAATCAGGAAAATCTGACAGCCCCTGCCACGGAACAACCAATTACTAGAGCAGATCTGGACAGGGTTGTGGTTGAAGTAACTAACCGCTTCGCATCTCAACAAGATGCCTTGGTGGACCAGCTCATGTCACGCTTAAGGGATACTGAAGAATCCAACCGCAACACCGAATCATGGGGTGAGTCCCAGTCTGGAGGATCTGGGAGGCGACAAAGATCTTTCTTCTTCGAAGAGGTTAACAACAGAAATTGAAATGGTAGGAGCCGAGCCCAGACTCAGCCCGAATTCGGACCCGAGAAGACACTTGGAACCGAACCCCACAGGGAAGGTACCAGGTAGGGATCGGATATGGCTGAGCCTGTCATGCTACCTAACCATGGGAACACCAATGGACGGCGCCGAACTGGAGTCCAGCCCGAAGTTGGACCCGAGTGAATGCTTAGAACAGAGCCCAGCAGGGGGAGATCGAGGCAAGGGCCAACTGTGACTGACCCCAGCATGCTCCCAGAAGACCGAAGACGGCCACCGGAAAATGTTAGGAATAATAGACGACACTATCCCTACAGGTCATCTGAACGGAATCAATCCCGCGGAGAAGAACCAAACTCATTTCTATCTGCTCCAAATTCTTATGAAAGGATGGCGCGATTGTTCAGAGAGTGCGTCCGACGGGATCAAAGAGATCGAGGGATAGGCGCTAGGATAACCAGCCCTTTCACCCGCAATATCGAAATTGCCATCACCCCCCGAGAATGGAAAATGCCAACAATGGAGCCTTACAAGGGAACCTCTGACCCTATCGTACACTTACAGAGATACACACAGCATATGCTCATGAGCGGAGTGATAGAAGGAGTATTGTGTAAATGCTTTCCACTATTCTTGGCAGATCTAGCTACTTCTTGGTTCTGCCATCTGCCCCAAGGGTCCATCAGCTCATGGGAAATGTTGAAAGAAAAGTTCATCAGCCAGTTCCGCATTCATGTGGAACAACCCAAGGACGCTTATTCCCTATCTAATATCAAACAGAAGCCCGGAGAGACAGTGCAACAATATCTAACCCGATT
This sequence comes from Allium cepa, assembly GCA_030765085.1. Taxonomy (NCBI): domain Eukaryota; kingdom Viridiplantae; phylum Streptophyta; class Magnoliopsida; order Asparagales; family Amaryllidaceae; genus Allium; species Allium cepa. The sequence goes on from CM060938.1 coordinate 346,852,982, forward strand.
CAATGCCACAGCGGCCGCAGTCCAAGATGCCGATGAGAAACTTATCCTAATGGCTCTTTGTAGTGGCGTACATCCGGATACCAAGTTTGCTAGAAGATTAACGAAAGAAAAACTAGCTACCTTACCCGACTTCTTCCATGAAGCCGGAAAATATATGAGACTTGAAGACGCTGCCATTGAAAGGCAGACAAGGCAACAAGCTAAGGAAGCTCATGGAAACACACCCGCAGTAGCAAAGGACGTTCGAAGAAATGACTCCATAGATAGTGCTGGGGGAAAGAAGGGAGAAAAGCGTCTATATCGGCCAGGACCGAGATTTGACACTTACACTCCTTTGAATGAAACGATCGAAAACATCTTCCTGGCCACACAAGACGAAGTTAGATACAGACTCCCCCCGCACAATAAGGAATCAGATAACACAATTAAATCTGGAAAGTTCTGCCGTTTCCACGAATCTCATGGGTATGATACCAATGAATGCCATCATCTCCGGGACTTGATTGAAGAACACATCAGAAGGAAGAGACTGGAATGCTATGTAAAAGGCCATAACAGGACTCCAGCTTCTTCCAATGAAAGTCCGAGGCTATCACCCCCGGAAGTAGGCGGAGGAAATCACAACACCAGCGGCTCTAGTCAAGAGAAGATAGTGGTCCATACCATATCAGGAGGACCACACATCACCGACAGAAGCTGGGCAAAGATGGAAAAATATGGAAAGTTGCTTAGAAACAATGAAGACTACGTTGATTCTGTTATAGAAGAACGCCACCCAAAGCGGAAAGAGAACAATGACATCACATTCGGCAGGCGTGACCTAGAAGGAAGGCAGTACCCTCACATGGATCATATGGTCATCTCCGCCTGGTTCGGTCCAGCCAAAGTTTTCCGAATTCTAGTAGACACTGGAAGCTCAGTAAACATCCTATTTAAGCATGCTTTCGACAAAATGAAGCTGTCGATGAAGGATGTGTCTCCCTGCAACAAACCGCTACATGGTTTCACTGGAGACGCGAAGATACCCCTCGGGCAACTGGACCTCTTTGTTGAAATAGGAAGTCATCCCCGCTCCGTTATGCGGAAACAAACATTTGTGCTAATAGAGAACCACTCGGCCTACAACACCTTTTTTGGGAAGACTAGCCTTGTCTGACTTCCAAATTGTCCTAACCCCGTGGTGCCTGAAGATGATATTTCCAACAGACAACGGAATAGGAGAAGTAGAGGGAGATCAAGACTCTGCTCGAGATTGCTATGTAACTGAACTTCGCAATAACCGCAGGAAGGATAAAAGGAAGGATGCAGAGACTACTCTCTGCACAAAAAACCTGAAAGCATAGCAACTCAAGAATGCCCCTCCTCTTAGATATACCTGTGATCCTTTTAATGAATTAGACCCCAGGGACAAAGAGGAGGAGGCCACGGCCGAGCCTGTAGAGGCTATGGAATTTGTATCTGTAGACAAACGCGACCCAAGTAGACTGCTGAGGATCGGGTCTCAGTTAGGAGCAGAGTTGAAGGATCAACTCATCGATTTTCTTCGCCACAACTTGGATGTATTTGCATGGACGCACGCCGACATGACTGGAATCTCCCCAGATGTAGCACGCCACGTACTGAACATCGATCCCACCAAGGTGCCAGTAAGGAAGAAAAAGAGAAGTATGGGCACAGAACGATCAGCGGCCCTCGAGGAAGAGGTAAAGAACCTACTTGCCAATAACTTCATATGAGAAGCCATCTACCCAGAATGGATCGCCAACCCGGTACTGGTAAAGAAGGCTAATGGGAAGTGGCAAACATGCATTGACTTCTCCAACTTAAATGACGCTTGCCCGAAGGATTGCTTCCCACTCCCCCGAATCGATCAACTCGTGGACAGCACAGCCGGGCACGAACTCTTATCTTTTATGGATGCATACTCAGGATATAACCCGGTTCCTATGCACACCCCCGATCAAGACCACACTAGTTTCACCACTGACCGGGGATTGTACTGCTACAGGGTAATGCCTTTTGGACTTAAAAACACCGGAGCTACTTATCAGCGCCTCGTCAACAAGATGTTTGCGGAACTAATAGGACGAACTATGGAATTTTATGTGGACGACATGCTGGTAAAATCGAGGAAAGCCAACGATCATGTAGGCCACCTGGATGAGATGTTTCAAGTACTTCGCCAATATGGAATGAAGCTGAATCCTCTAAAGTGCTCCTTCGGAGTAACGTCGGGAAAGTTCTTGGGATTCATCATTCACGCCAGGGGGATTGAAGCAAACCCCGAAAAAGTCCGGGCTTTACAAGATATCAAGATACCATCTACTCGAAGAGAGATGCAAAGCCTAAATGGGAAGGTGGCCGCCCTAAGCAGATTCATCTCTAAAGCAACCGACAAATGCATCCCTTTCTTCGAAGCTCTAAAGAAAGACAAAGGGAAGTGCGAATGGACTGGCGAATGCTCAACAGCCTTCCTTAACCTCATTGAACACCTCCAGAGACTACCAGTACTCTCAACTCCAAATGAAGGCAAAGAACTATTCCTATACCTTACTGTATCGTCCCATGCCCTAAGCGCCGCTTTGGTGAGAGAAGACAACCGCGTGCAGCGGCCCGTATACTTTGTAAGCAAGAGATTTACGGGGGCAAAAGCTAGATACCCTAAACTTGAGAAGCTAGCATAATGTTTGCTAATCACGTCACGGAAACTGCGACACTATTTCCAATCTCATTCCATCAGAGTTTTAACCGATCAACCGCTAAGGCAGGTACTCCATCGTCCCGACACTTCTGGACGACTACTTAAATGGTGCATTGAACTGAGTCAATATGATATCACCTACCATCCTCGCACCGCCATCAAGGGACAAGTCATGGCCGATTTCATTGCTGAATTCACTACCAACGAAGGTAAGGAGCAATCTGAAATAACAGGAGATATCAAGTGGAATCTCTTTGTAGATAGAGCATCAAACGAACAGGGCTCGGGGGCAGGTATTGTGATAATCACCCCCAGGGGAAGGAAGCTACACTATGCCCTAAGGTTGGAATTCGCCGCCACCAACAACGATGCAGAATATGAAGCAGTAATAGCAGGTTTAGAACTTTCCTTAGAAATTGGAGTCAGTTCTTTAGGTCTTCATAGTGATTCTCAACTTATCGTAAACCAAGTACTAGGAGAGTTTCAGACTTGAGGAGAATGACTCACGGCATATCTAAAGAAGACCAAGCTGCTGCTCGATCAATTGGATCACTATTTAATCAAACACATTCCTCGAGAAGAGAATCGAGAGGCCGAAGAACTGGCAAAGCAAGCTAGCATGAAGAACTGCACCATTTCCGGAACAGTAGCCATCTCGAAACAACTAGCCCCAAGTTTCGAACAAGAAGATCTGATAGCTGCAATTGAAGAAGAAACCTGGATAACTCCTATCCGGAAATACTTACAAGATGGCACACTACCCAACGAACGTAACGAAATCAGCAAAACCTTGAGGAGAGATTCCCGCTACATAATAAAAGAAGGCATCCTCTACCGGCGCGGCTTCTCTAACCCCTTATTAAGGTGTGTCGCTGGAAGGGAAGCCAAGAAAACCTTATCCAACATCCATCAAGGGAGCTGCGGAGATCACACTGGTGGGCAAACTCTGGCGAAGAAGACGCTCCGATATGGATACTACTGGCCCACTCTAAACAAAGACGCCTTAGACTTCGTCAAAAGATGCGACAGATGTCAGAAATTTGCTAAGATTTCTCGACTACCAACAAATGAGATTACTCAAGTGACCAGCCCTTGGCCCTTTGCAGTATGGGGAATTGACTTGATTGGCGAACTGCCAATGGCCCGAGGCGGAGCCAAATATGCTATAGTGGCAGTCGACTATTTCACCAAATGGGTGGAAGCGGAACCTCTAAATAAAATATCTTTGGCAAAAGTTATTAACTTCTTGATCAAAAATGTTCTATGCAGGTACGAGGTTCCACTCAAAATCATATCGGACAATGGACTTCGGTTTGACAGCGAGGAGTTCGCCGACTGGTGCCAAGAGCATGGAATTCACAAAAGCTTCTCATCTGTGGCTTATCCCCAAGCAAATGGACAAGTCGAAGCTGTCAACAAAATTATTAAATCTCTAATCAAGATGAAGCTTGAAAAGTCAAAAGGCGCTTGAGTGGATGAACTTCCTACGGCACTTTGGTCCTACCGCACATCTTTCAGAACATCAACAGGGCATACTCCTTTCTCTTTGGCATACGGATCGGGCTCCCAGTTGAAACTGTAGTGCCATCCCACCGTAGGATCCACTACAACCCAGAAGAGAACGAAGAACTCCTCCACATGTCTTTGGATCAAATCGAAGAAAGAAGAAATGATGCAGCACTCAAAGCAGCAGCTCACAAGCAAAAGGTGGCAGCACAATACGACTCCAAAGTCAAGCATCGCAGCTTACAAGAAGGAGATCTTGTCCTCAAACGAATCTTCCCGCGCCCCGGAGCGCTAGATCCCATCAGGGACGGACCATATGTAATTCATAAAGATCTCCACAACGGAGCTTATATTTTGTCAACAGTGGACGGAGAGGTATTCCAGAGGGCATGGAACATCCAACACCTTCGTCGATACTTTTCTTAACTTGTACTGCCCATATAAAGTGGATTAATAAAGAGAATCAGTGGACGTAGGCATTTTCGTGCCGAACCACTTTAAAAATCTTGTCTCTTTTTAACTTGTTCCTTTATATCTTGGCTGCTTGTTAAGCTTTATCCTTTTCTGTTGAACAAAATCCTGTGTAATGGCATTTCCATTCTAGACACTTCACGGCGTAACCTCACCTGGACAAGACCTAACAGGTACTATACGAATCTATGCCCTCGCCAATGAGACACTTTTGCTCCAGCATCCCTCTGCTGCAGGTTAACTCATTGCTCACAACGGCCCTCAAAGCCAACTGTAACGAGCCGATTATAAGCCACCGAGGAGGCCGAAAATAGCCTAGGCAGCTCACTACGGCGTTCGGCTCGCCGACATCTGTGAACCGATTATAAGCCCCAACATAAGGTGTGGCCAGCCAGGGGAAGTTCACAATTGACGATCGGCACCCGCGCTAGCCGACCACGGTAAATCGAATAATACCCACGATTACGGGCCATAATAGCCCGGGTAGTTACCGCGCATGATCTCGGCTCCGATGTGTCTTAAGTACGGCTGTGGTAAAAAAGGAAACTCCCCGCGGAGGCGTAAGATGGGTGACAAATGTCTCCAAGACCCACAGCTAGGGAAAGTGACTATAAATCCCGTTTGCCATGAACTTAAGCGCGTCGAAGGCCTTCCGTGATTGGAAGTTTTACTATTTCTTAAATTTCCATTTTATGTATAAAAACTTTCCTCCTATCCTTTATAACGATCACTAAAGTACAAAATACAAAATAGGAGACACTCGCTAATGGGAATAAGAACTCACAGCTGGATGGCAGGTCACTCAGCTGCATTCCACATTCGATTACACAAGGCATTCAAAGCTACCGTCTACAGCTAAAACTTGAAGGGCGGTACTTTCTTCTCTTGTACATATATATGTAACTATAATTTATTCACACATCACACTAACATTGCAAGACATAGAATTATATTTTAAGCAAGAACTTAGCGTCAAACACAATTGAATTACTAACACACGCACAACTATATTTTATGCAACACATCGAAATAACGACAACATTCAAACATGACAAAATCAGCTTATGTTATAAAGTTACATGCCAAAAATCAATTTGTTCGTTACATAATTACAGCCTGAAAATTACATTAATGTTTTAAGACTAACATAGAAAGTAATGTCAAATAAACTGAAAAATGACCAGATCAAGCCAAGGAGCCGATTGCATCAGGGCTTCGCCTCTATCCTGCTAGCCCTCTGAGGTCTACTTAACCGCCAGATCAGAACTCCCAGCATGCTGATTAGAGGTAGTTGGCGCTTCAGAGGTCCCGCCTGTCCAATTTAGGAGAAGAATTCATTGAATGAACAATAAGCAACCAAGCTTTGAAAAGGCTAAAAGGGAAGACTTACCAACATCTGTTCCTTGATCATCATCCCCCAACTGCACGCCTACCTCCTCAGCAGCAAGCAGCCGCATGCCCTCCTTCACCGCCACTTTCTCCTCCTTAGTGAATTGGGACGTAACCACATCCATTCTGAAGGCCATGCCACCCTCCTTATCCGCATCAGCCTTGGCCTCCTGTAGAGCCCGGAGATAAATCCTGGCCATGATCCGGGGATAATCATCCATCCAGGATAAGTTGCCCTGCTTCCAAGTACGGAAATACATATCCTGGAGCATCTCATCCATCATCCCCTCGTTCTCCTCAAACTCCCTCATTCGGACCTCAGAAGCCGATAGCTTTGCAACGACAGCATCCCACTCCGATCGGTATCGCGAGCGGTCAGCCTGAAGGGATTTCCTCATCGCCTCCATCTCCTCCTTTAGCTTGGCTTGAGCAAGCTCCGCGGCTTCAAGCTTCCCAGATAACTCCTCTACCCGCTCGAGATCCGGTTTCCGAACCTCATCCACCGTTGCAATGGCCATATCGATCCGTTCCTTGCAGATGGCCTCCATTTTCCGCAGCTCGGCTCTGCTAGCCTCTTCCATAGTTTTCTTTAGCCGTTTGGAGGCAGCCTCGTGCTAAGAGATCTGGATGGCCTGATCGGCGAGTTGCTTGGCCTGGTCGGCAACCACTAGCCGCAATCTTATGTCGGCACTCCCAATTTCCTCCCCGACCTTGACCAGTCGGGCGTGATGCCCCATCAACTTCCTAGTCTCCTCAGCAACCCGGTCGATATTTTCCTTGGCTTCATCCCCTATAGTTACAATCCAAGTAGTAAGCAAATCAAGGTCCAGGGACTTGGCCTCATCAAGCACCCTTACCATAGGATTGCGCGGGAGAAGGTGCTCACCAGTAACCTCGTCAAAGGAAATATCATGAGAACCCAGATCCAGATCTGGATGACCCGCAAATGGATTACGAGCCAAGCTGGGACGATCAATATAAGTAACAGTAGGATTCTCTGATGGATGTGGAGAGGGTATGAACTCAGTATCCCCCCCCCCCCCCCCCCGTGATATCATGAATAGGCTGGGTTGGGGGCTGAGGTCCAGGTGAAGGTTCGAATAAGGAGCGCCTCCTCCTTTTCTTTTGAATATCCTCTTCAATAACTCCGAAAAGAGGACGGTAGCCGACTACGTACCCGGAACGGTTGGTCAGAGGCTTTGGTTTAGCGGAAGCTTTGAGGAGTTTGAATTGTTCGAGACGGCGCCGAATGTCTGATGTCTTGGCTGCCTTACCCGTTCCTGGAATAAAAACCAAGTGTTACAAGCATGCATGGGACTGTAACCCAAGGAACATGTGAAGTTAAAAGAGGAGTCAAAAATTCACCTTGAATCGCCGGAGTTTCCCTAACTGAAATGATCTTGGAAGATGGATCGGCACCAGTCCCGGCCTTATCAATTTTCTTTCGCTTCTCAACCAAGGCCGATCCTTCCTCCAACCCCTCAAAAGCCTGGCAGAAAGCATCATCTGTCCACTCTTGGATCTCCTCTGCTTGCCCAGAAGACAAAGCCCCGGCGCCATCACCGCTCTGTCCTTCGCCACCATCACCTTCTCCATCACCTCCGCTCTCCTCCTCGCCTCTTTCCTCCTCTGCATTTTCCGCCTCCGGAACATCTGGACAGGTGCTAGGGGAGGGTCCATCGGATTTCTTGAGCTTCTTCCCCCCGACGACTTGAGGTATCGAGAAGGGTTTCCTCTTGCTGCTCTTCGTCGTGGCCCCTCCTTTAACTATGGCAGCCCTCTTCTCAGCTGTGTCTCTCTGCTTGACCACAGACTGACGTGGTAGAATCAAGTTGTGCTGTAGAAGAGTAGCATTCCTGATCAGGTATGCCATCTGAACCAGGCGATCGTTCTCCACGACCGCAAAGTCACCTGTCGCTAGCAAGAAATAAAAACACATAAGAAGAAGCATTGCAGTCAGAACGGAAATTATAAATAAGCTTCAACTTACAGCCGGAGGTGAAGCGACGGATAGAAACAGAGTCATCATTGACGAAAAACCATTCTTTCTTGAACATGCTGAACTTCGAATATAAGTCCAGGATCGGCTTGAAGGACACGGCCGATTCAAAGCTTATGTATGGAGACCCTTCTTGTAGCTCTCAAGTTGTACAAATATCGGATCTCCCGGTTGGAAGGGGGACGCCCGTATTTTCTCTGAAAAATGATGAATAGACTCACCAAGATAGCATAAGAGTTGGGCTGAAGCTGGAAAGGGGCCACCTTCAAGTAGGTGATGAAGCTGACTATCCAAGCATTAATCGGGGGAATGGCCCCACACATACAATGGTACATGCTATAAGCAAAATATCCTTCAGGAGGGTCATACGGCATAACTCCATTCCCTGGCAGCACCATGTGTGCTCTGTCAATCCCGAAAGAAAGAGATATAACATCGAGCTATTCCTCTTTAAGGGAGCTAGGAAAGCAGTCAGGTGGCGAGTTCAGGAGCTCCTGAGTGTCGTATCCATCTACTAGTGATCTCGGGGTGGGTCCATGACGTCCCGGTCCTGGCTGAGCTGGGGGCACTATGGAGGACTCTTCTATGTCCTTAGATTTCTTCTTGTCGGAACGGGTTTCCACTTTATAAGCATTATCTGCAACAGGAGAAAACGTATTGTTAGCAAGGAGTATAGAGATGGAGACGAGCAAATGCCTACAGTCGGAGATCTCATTCATAGTAAATATATATATATATATAAGAGTGTCATTCGGTACTTAAAGACCCCCCAAGTTCATTCAGTAAATCAAAGCCCCCCAAGTTCATTCGGTAAATCAAAGTCTTTGAGTTCATTCGGTAGTTCAATCATAAAAAATCGTTCGGTAGAAGAAAACTCACCTAGTCCGGCAGTCGAGTTGATTCGGTAGTTGATTGGTTCGGCTATTTCAAGCTGTCAAGTTTGGTTCGGTGCTCAATTGATTCGGCTGTCTCAAACGGTGAAGGGTGAACAGGGACGCGAAACCCATACTTATAGGCAAACATGGACGACCGAACCAACCGGTTCGACACTTGAAACCGAATGAGAATTCCCCCAAGCTAACTGACCTAAAACAAAGCGCGACATATGCTGGCATATGCCCCACTTCGGGGGGAAAATGTTGGGTGCATTTCCACCACCACCGAATCAAGAAGAAGGAGGATGCCACCGAACCAACTCACCTCTAGGCACTGCCGAACCAACTCACCCCTAAGATACCACCAAACCAACTCACCCCTAAGACACTGCCGAACCAACTCACCTCTAGGCACTACCAAACCACTCACCACCAGACCAAGCCACGCCCTCACCACCGAACCAACTCCTTTCCCAAGCACTACCGGTCCAACACACTTCCTATACATAGCCGAATCAAACTCCAACCAACCACCACCGGATCACTCACCACCGGACCAAGTCCCACAGAATCAAGGCATTCCGGACCAACTTTGCCAGGCCAGATTGCACCAGGCCCACCAGCTGCTATATACATCCAGGACCCCTGCTCCTAGCCTGACTCTATAAATAGAGGGGCAGGGGTACAACAATGGCAGACAAGTTTGAGAGCTCAAGCACGGATAGAACTTTCAAACAACTTTCAGATACTTGTAATCAAAGCTTTGTGCTTGTAACCTGAAAAGTAAAGGAGAATAACATATAAAGTGGACGTAGGCACATTCTGGCCGAACCACTATAAATCTGTGTGTCTTCTACAGTTTAGTCCATCTATTTTATATATTTGCATAAATCACCCAAATCACCAAGAACAACGTATAATCAACTAAATCATACGACTTGGAGGTGTTTGCCCATTTTTTGTGCAAACACTTCTCATTCCAATGGCAGACAAAACCAAAACCCAAATTCCCAAATTGCAAATTCAATTTCAAATTCAACTCCAAAACCAAATCTCCTCAAACCATATCAAATTATATATCAATTTGAAGCTCTCAACGAGCGCAAGTCAAATCTGCAGTCCGTTTCTTAATCTGAGTTTCTATATGCCCAGAATTTGATGGTTTATTCTCAGTCATTCATCACGTTCCAATGAACGTCGACAGATCGTCAAATCATTGGTACCGTTGTGTGGAGAGGATTGAGGGGATTTCATCAACATGTTTCATTTGATGAGGTGATGGTTGGATTGGCCAGGAAAATTCATCTAGTGTTGGAAGTGGTGTGTGGCAGTTGCACCCACACGAGCGATCGTGTGGCCGCGAGGTGATGGCGTTCGTGGTCGTGGGTCTTGGGCGTCACAGGAAAGGGTTCCGGTGGGTTCTGCTAAGCCACGGTGACCAGCGACGATGGCGTGGTTGTAGGGGTCGTGTAGTCGTAGATGAAGCGGGTTGGGTTTCGCGTTTAGGGCTGTGACATGGCGAGAGGCAGAGGGATCCGTCTTTTTTTAATCTTATTTTAATTTAAAATGTCTAATCTATATAACTTTCACATACAAGGTCCGATATACGCGTGGTTTGTTTTGCCGAGATCGTATCGAAATTTCGAATATTTTGACATTGGTTTAGACAAATTCTGAGACTGTTTGAATTTTGGGTTTAAATGCGATTTAAATTCGATTTAAATTCAAAGGTGAGTGTTTTAACCTACTCACAACTTCTAAAACTTCTTATGTTAGTTCAATTATCTTATGATGTAATTAAAAATTTATTTATGATTATTTGGTATATTTAAATCGTCATTCCAACTAATTTGAATTTATTTTGGATTAAATTATCACTTAATTTATTATTGAATTTAATCTGCTAGTTAATTACCTGTAATGGTAACCTATTATCTATTGATATTTATTGATTGATTTGGACGATGATTGTGATGAATGATTGATTATTTGTATTGGATGGATGGATGTTGTATTTTTTATTGTTATAGCTGTAAGTTCCCTATGGGTTGAAATGATACATACCCAATGATATATAGATTAGAGAAAAACCGCTACAGGTTGAAATGATTGACCCGAGCGATTTTATGGATTTGATTTAATTCGGGATTGCGGTCTGAAATGATATATAACCGTAAATTTTAAATTACAGAGTGAAATGATAAATATCTATATCACTTGACCCTAGGGTAGAGATTTATATAAGGACACTTGATTGGTTAAATTAAATGATTTTTTAATCCTTGATTTTTGAATTTAATTGAATGATATTTTGAAATAAGAATTTGATTTATATAAATTGAATTATTATTGCAAATCAAGTTTATGTTTAAAATTTGAATTGGTTTAAAGGAATTGTTTAAAGAATTTTTAATTAAAATTTTTAAGTTAAATTTTTAAGTATAAATGGAATTTAACGGAAATTGAGATATTAAAATTATTTGAAATATAACTTGAAATTGTATTGAAATTAAATAAATTTAATTGATATTTCAAACATGGATTGACATTGATTGGAACTAAACTGTTTATCTAAAATTTGGATTGAAAGATTTGAAATTAGGTTTTGTTGATTTTGAAAATTTAAATGGCTCAAATATGTTAAAGTGAAATAAATAGTTAAATCCATATAAATTCCAAATTCATATTTTAATATAAAATGTTTAAAAATACATTATTTTAGAATTTCTAATTATTAAGGTTTTCAAATTATTAAACTATTTTACCTATATTAACTATATTAAATTATTTAACCTATTTTCAACCAATTTAATTAATTTTAAACAAATTTAACCATATCATTTAATTTAAATCTAAATAATCTATTTTTAAAGCTATTTAATCTATTTTAATTATATTTAATTTATTTTAAATCTAATTAACTATCTTAAATCAATTTAACAGTATCTTTAATCTTTTGTTAAACTATTTAAAGTACTTTAACTATTCACAACTATTTAAAACTATTTATAACTATCTAAACTACCTTTCTAAATTTCAATTAACTAAAGTAGAGGTGTTTATATTCGAAATCCCCGATTTTAAAGTAAATATGGTTAAATGATATTATAGCCTAAGTTTGGGTTTAAATTTCATATTTTATTTGAATATGAAGTTTTGAAATGAGGGTTTTAAACTATTTTGAAAACATGATTTTTGAAAATGAATATAATTTCAAAAGTGATATGGTGTGAGAATATGATATTTAGGTATCAAATTGTAAATTGATTTTTGAAATGTAAAAGAACCATCCGGTGTGAAATAAGCGTTTGGTTGTTAAAGAGACGGGATCAGATATTGTCATACTCTCTACCAATAACGAAAACCACTTTAACAACTGTGTACGTGGTGGAGATTCCAGAAATGAAGTAGGATAGTTTGATGAACGATTTCTCTATAAGGTATGACGTGATTTTAACTCCCGTGAGTCAGCTTAGATATAACTAAACCTGGAGCAACACCTGGGCCAAGTGAGGTCATTCCTTTTATTGGGCATATTTCTTCGATACCATTCTATTACTTTGTGATTGATTTGGTGGCTACCCTTGATTTTTGATTTGGGAATGTGTCCGAGGTGGGCGGTAGTAGTTGTTATGTGTTACCAATTGTCTGGATCTGAAATTGGTATATCTACCCTAGAATTGCCTCGAGTGTCGTGTTCACATGCCCAAGAGCGCCTTCTACGAGTTTGTTTTGTGTCGTACCTATGGAGTACTCCCTGTTAGCCCACCTGCGGATGGAGTTTACAGTATCTGTATAGACTACGACAATATATAAAATGTGTCAAGGGGGATATGGGTAACACCTTAACACTATTTTAATATTTTACTTTATTATAGACACTATTATAATAGCGCATTGTACTACATAGTAGATAGTTTAACGGATCCTTAGGAGATGGTAATCGTGAACATCTCTTGAGTTATTGCACTCACGTTGACACTGGATAGGAGATGTCAAACTCTGTAAACATCTCTGACGCCGTTACACTCATTTTTACTGTTGATTTAACTTGCATAAGATCTTTTAGTTCTGACTCGAGTGATTTGTCTTTTCAATTCGCTCGGGTCAGCCCGAGCATTTCAGGATTTGATGACCCTATTACTGGAGGACGAAGACGAAGATTTTTACTATTATTATTTATTATATTATTCCTACTGCACCATACTATTACGCCGCTTTTTCATTTATCTCTGTTGTCTGTAACTCTGATTCCATGTTGTATAAGTATAATCAAATGTTTTGTAAACAGCTTCATGAACTGTTATTTGATTATTATATTTTATCATTCCACTACAAGATTCTGTTTTGTTTTTTCTTTCTCTACTTTTTATTATTCACCCCAACAACGATCTGCTCTTTGCATGGTTTGAATCTGACGAGTGTGGTTTATCGTCGAATTAAACTGTCCAAAAAGACAGATCGTTATAGTTGGAATCAGAACCAGATTTAGCGATAACCTTAGCTTTATGGGGATCTGACTCACATGAATAGGGTTGTAATACCCTAAAATGAGTCGTTGAGTGTATATATACGAGAGAGCATATTTGTTAGTGTTATAAAAGGTTTTTGTATTGTGTTTATTTATTCTGTTTTGTATTTATAAATTCTGGTTTGTGCACAGGATGTTATGACATCGATGGGGATTTCTAAACACTTAATAGGGCAAACCAACACAACACTGGTTTTGAAATATAGGTAAATGAAATAATTCTACCTAGCATATATTTTATATATAAAATAATAATTTTATAAATGATATTTGGTTGTAATATGTTTGTTGTTAGGTAGTGAAATTTATAAATATTGCTTGAAATAAGATTACAAATAAAATAAATACCAAGTGGAAATTTAGAACTTAAGTTTCGGGATTTTGAAAATTTCTTTCAAAGAATTTTGGAACATAATATTAGTATTAATTGGAAGTATTTTCTGATACAAATATTTTAATGTAATTTGAAAGAAATGTTTTAAAATAATTATGGAAATAAATAAGTTCTGTACTGCCCTCTCTATCGTTGGAAAATAATTTCGGTGATGTGTGCACGCATCATCGGCGTTCATTTTCGAGTTTCAAAGTGGGAAGGCTTCTGTAGTAGTTTACTACATATTTGTTTTGATAAATAAATATAAATTTTGTTTCTAAATATGATTTGGTATATATATATAGTTATATATATTATTTCAAATGATTTGGAATGGAACCCGACATTTAGTTCTTAAATTTCTACAAATTAGAGATTTCAATTATTTTAATGGAATGAAAATTTTAATCCTTTAATAATTGGAACTTATAAGATTTAATAAGAAAGTAAATTCTTACTTATAAATGAAATGAAAAATAAATTTGAAATTTGTAACCCATAAGTCAAAGGATGAAAATCCTGAAGGTATGATTGTTGAACCTTTTTGTTAATAAACATAAATGAGATAAACTTAGTTAATATTCAATTCCATTTTTAAGAACATATATATAACTTACCGAAATATTAAAAGTTGTAATGTTGAATAGGAACGTGTATTAGAATATTATACAAGTAAAACTTAAGTGATGTATGCATTCAATAGAATTACTCTTATAAATAAGAATTTTAACTTTATAGTTGTTAAAAACTTAAGTTATACTTTAAACGCTGCCAAGTAAATGTAATAGGAAGTAAGTATTGTAAGTAAATAATTATAAAATTAAGTTAATGAATTAATATGCTAAGTAATTGAATTGAACATGAATTCTATAAATAAATAAATGTAAACTTAAGTTAACGTTTGAAGTTATTTATAATTAAAAATAAGTAGAAAGGATGAATGCTGTAAGTAGATAACTACAAACTTAAGTTAATCACGGAAGCCATTTATAATTGAAACGAATGGAAAAATGAATATTATAATAAATTAAATGATTGTAACATTAGAAATTGTTGAAATGATTTAGAAAATGGATTTAATATCCAATGACATTATATAAGGAAATGCAGTTAAATTAAAAAGTAAGAACTTGAGTGTGAACTTATACACCAATGAATATTAATATCTAATGGAAATCAAGTATATAAATTTATAAATGTGAGCTAAACTGTAATAAATGTATGTAATGCTTAAATAATGAAATCATATGTTATTATGAACAATTGAATGGATATAACTTATGTAAGAAATGAAGGCAAAGCAATGAAAAGAAATTGACATTATATGAATAAATGAGAAAACAAAAAAGAATTTTTGGGAGTATTGAATAAAAGTAAATGAAAATAAGTACTGAATGAATGAATGTGAATTTATTTACAAAGAAACCTATAGTACTTTAAGAATTGATTTACATATGTTTAAATAATTATATATGAGTAACATGTGTGAGGAAAATTGTATATCACATATGTAAGTAAATGAACGTAAATAAATGAAATTAAGTAATGAATGAATGAATGAAAATTTAACTCTTGTAAGAAATAAATGTAAACTAAAGAAATGGCTATTGAGAAAAGAAATTAATAAGAATAAACGTAAACGATATTTGGAATGTGTTGTTTGTTTTGGCTTTTAGGTTATTTGAGAAAGGATGCTTCTAATTGTTTGGATGTATGGATAATCTATTGAGTTTTATCTAAGACTGTTGAGTATATGGTATACTTGGTAGTTATTTGTCATTATATGCGATCAAAAGTGTCTAAATCCGAACAAACCATTTATTTTGGTTGATATGGATGGAAAATTTATTTGTTTTGATTTTATGTGATGATGGTATGCTTTTGGTTAAAAGTGATTGTTGTTATTTTATGTGGATTGTTTGTTATTAATTTAAAATAGTATAATCATTTCACCTCTATATAATTATTAACAACTTTGGATTATATAAGTGAAATATAGGTTTATGGAAGCAATTGCTACTGCATTTGGTTTCATAAAATAAGTGTTATTTGCCGAAAAATAGGTACGTTCTCGGATTACGGTTTTCTAGCAATATTATATTATTTTCCCGTGGTTCAGGTTATATTATTTTGAAAATATGTGATATGTATCGTTATTATTGGTATTATTATTTCTCCTGAGCCTCTTCGTACAAAGGAGACTCTGTCAAAAAATTTTGTGAATTTTGGACTTAGAAAATTTTGTGAAATATTTTTCAAACTTTTACTAACTTAATATAAAAGGATTTAATTGTTTATAAATTAATGTATTTTATTTAAACTATTTAATTTTGTAAATTTATCGTTTATAAATTTAATATTTTGAATAAGATATATTGTTTTCTTAATTCCTTTTTTCCTTTCATTTTCCTTTTCGGGGACGAAAAGTTTTGAGTGGGGGAGAGTGTAACGACCCATAATTTTCGATAATTAAAACTAGTTAATTTAATAAGATTTTGGTAATTTATTGAAAGAAATAAAAATTTTGTAATTTAATAATGAAATAATAATTAGAATGAAATATAATAATTTTAATTTAAGTAAATCATTAACAACTTTGATGAAACTCCAACCAATGGAAATAATATAAATGTTATGACTTGGCTTTAAATTTAATATAAGGGAACAAATTAATTATTGAATTAATGTATGAAATAGTATAATAAATGGTAATTGAATAAGATCAGTATTATGTAAGTAATTACAACATGGGTTTTTAAGTAATAAACATAAATATGATTTAAGGTTAATGGTGACAACTATTATATGTTACCTATTTATTTAGTCTATTAAATTGAAATGGGAAATCAATTAAAACTAAATGAAATTTAATGTTACATTAATGGGATTAAGACGATAATTACAAAAAAAAATGTGAATGTAATAAAATGAATACAAATGTAAATTTTATTCATAAAGTAATAATTGGTTTAATAAGAGAATGAAATCAAGATAAATATATAAATTCGGATTTCAAATTTTAATTAATGGGTAAAACCGACAAAATTCAATACAATTGAAATATAGTAATTGATAAAAACAAAAGATGGAAATTGGAGGATATAATGTAATGAAATATAAAACAATGTAAACCATGTCTATAGAATAATAATTGAATTGAGTACAAAAATTGAAACCAAAATTTAAGCAATTTATTGAAATTTAATTATAATAAATTGGATTTAATTACAATGAAAATGAACACTGTAATTAGTGTAGTAACCAACACTGAATTGTCATATAAACTTGTATTACGTCATTGTAAATGTCTAAGTGATTAATATAACATTGGTTAGTTTATAAATTTTGAATAAAGAAGTGATTAATTAATTTTATCTATTAGTGTGAAAATTGCCATTTTGGCCACTTTCTCGGATTTCGACGAAACCAATTTCATCGGATCCGTAATAGTGAATTATTGTAGAATTTCAAGTTTCGTAGCGATCGAACTTGTCATTTGATCATACAATCTCGATACGCCTAGAAATCAATTTAATTAAAATCAATTGAGATCAATTTGAGATAAGCCAGTTCTAAGTTAACTTCTTCATACGATGAAATTAGGACTTGAAACCTATTCCACTGAGTTTAAAATTATCAAAAACATCTATTTCGATATATGGGTTGACCCATTTTCGTTCTGGAGGCATAACGGACTTTTTGGATCGTTTAACGTTCCAATCCAAATCGATCTGGTCCATTCTTTTCTATTTTAACTATTCCTATAAATAGCTCGTTATAAACCCTAGGTTATTTCTTATTTCCATTTGTCTGTATGTACATTTCCTTCTCAACTCCTCATTCCAATGGCAGACAAAACCAAAACCCTAATTCCCAAATTGCAAATTCAATTTCAAATTCAACTCTAAAACCAAATCTCCTCAAACCATATCAAATTATATATTGATTTGAAGCTCTCAACGAGCATAAGTAAAATCAGTAGTCCGTTTCTTGATCTGAGTTTCTGTATGCCCAGAATTCGATGGTTTATTCTCGACCGTTTATCACGTTCTGATGAACGTCGATAGATCGTCAAATGATTGGTACCGTTGTGTGGAGAGGACTGAGAGGAGTTCATCAGCATGTTTCGTTTGACGAAATGACTATTGGATTGGCCAAGAAAATTCATCTAGGGTTGGAAGTGGTGTGCGGTGGCTGCACCTACACGAGCGATCGCGTGGCCACGAGGTGATGGCGTTCATGGTCGTGGGTCTTAGGCATCGCAGGCAAGGGTTCCGGTGGGTTCTGACAAAACGTGGTGGCCAGCGACGATGGCGACTGTTGTGGGGGTCGTGTAGTCATGGACAAAGCGGGTTGGCTTTCACGTTTAAGGCTGTGACGTGGTAAGAGGTAGAGGGCTCTATCTTTTTTTAATTTAATTTTAATTTTAAAATGTTCTAATCTATATAGCTTTCACATACAAGGTCCGATTTATGCGCGGTTTATTTTGCCGGAATCGTATTGAAATTTTGAACATTTTGACGCTTGTTTAGACAAATTCTGAGACTGTTTGAATTTTAGATTCAAATTTGATTTAAATTCGAAGGTGAGTGTTTTAACCCAATCACTACATCTAAAATTTCTTATGTTAGTTCAATCAATTTATGATGTGATTAGAAATTTATTTATTACTGTTTGGTATATTTAAATCGTCATTCCAGTTTATTTGAATTTATTTTGGATTAAGTTGTCACTTTATTATTATTGAATTTAATCTACCAGTTAATTACCTCTAAATGATAACCTGTTATCTATTGATGTTTATTGATTGATTTGGACGATGATTGTGATGGATGATTGATTGTTTGTATTGGTGGATGGATGTTGTATTTTATATCGTTATAAGTGCATGTTCCCTATGGGTTGAAATGATACATACCCAAATAATCTATAGATTAGGGAAAAATCGTTATAGGTTGAAATGGTAGACCCAAGCGATTTTATGGATTTGGTTTAATTCGAGATTGCGGTTTGAAATGATATATAACTGTAAATTTCAAATTATGGATTGAAATGATAAATATCTGTATCACTTGACCCTACGGTAGAGAATTATATACGGACACTGGATTTGTTAAATTAAATGATTTTTGAATCCTTGATTTTTTTGAATTTAATTGAATGATATTTTGAAATAAGAATTTGATCTATATAAATTTAGTTATTTTTGCAAATCAAGTTTATGTTGAAAATTTGAATTGGTTTAAAGGAATTGTTTAAAGAACTTTTAATTAAAAATTTTAAGTTAAATTTTTAAGTATAAATGGAATTTAAAGGAAATTGAGATATTAAAATTGTTTGAAATATACCTTTGAAATTGTATTGAAATTGAAGAAATCTAATTGATATTTTTAAAACATGGAATGACATCAACATGGAATTAAACTATTTATACAAAATTTGGATTAAAAGATTTGAAACGAGGTTTTGTTGATTTTGGAAATTTAAATGTTTCAGATATGTTAAAGTAGAATAAATAGTTTATTCCATAAAAATTCCAAATTCATATTTTAATATGAAGTGTTTAAAAATACATTATTTTGGAATTTCTAATTATTAATGTTTTCAAATTATTAAACTATTTTAACCTATATTAACTATATTAAATTATTTTAACCCATTTGCAACCAATTTAATTTATTTTAAACTAATTTAACCATATCATTTAATTTAAATCTAATTAATCTATTTTTAAAGATATTTAATCTATTCTAATTATATTTAATTTATTTTAAATCTAATTAACTATCGTAAGTCAATTTAACAGTATCTTTAATCTTTAATTAAACTATTTAAAGTATTTTAACTATTCACAATTATTTAAAATAATTTATAACTATTTAAACTATCTTTCTAAAGTTCAATTAAATAAAGTAGAGGTGTCTATATTTTAAATCCTCAGTTTTAAAGTGAATATGTTAAATGATATTATAACCTAAGTTGGGATTTAAATTTCATATTTTGTTTGAATATAAAATTTTGAAATGAGGGTTTTAAACTATTTTGAAAATATGATTTATGAAAGTGAATATAGTTTCGAAAGTTATATGGTTTGAGAATATGATCTTTTGATATTAAATTGTACATTGACTTTTTAAAATGTAAAAGAACCATCCTGTGTGAAATAAGCGTTTGGTTGATAAAGAGACCGGGATCGGATATTGTCATACTCTTTGCCAATAACGAAAATCACTTTAACAACTGTGTATGTGGTGGAGATTCCAGAAATGAAGTAGGATGGTTTGGTGAACGATTTCTGTATAAGGTATGACGTGACCCTGACTCCCGTGAGTCAACTTAGATGTGACTAAAACAGGAGCTACATTTGGGCCAAGTGAGGTCATTTCTCCTTTCGGACACATTTCTTCGATACCATTCTATTACTTTTTGATTGATTTGGTGGCCACCCTTGATTTTTGATTTGGGAGTGTATCCGAGGTGGGCGGTAGTAGCTGCTTAGCGTTACCATCAGCCCGATTTTGCAATTGGTATATCTACCCTGGCATTGCCTCGAGTGCCGTGTTCACAAACTTTAGAGCGCCTTCCACGAGTTTGTTTGAGTCCTACATATGGAGTGCTCCCTAATAGCCCATCTACGGGTGGAGTTTACAGTATCTGTATAGACTACAGCATTATATAAAATGTGTTAAGGGGGATATAGGTAATGCCTTAATGCTGTTTTTATACTTTACTTTATTGTAGACACTATTATAATAGCGTATTGTACTACATAGTAGATAGTTTAATGGATCCTTAGAAGATGGTAATCCCGAACATCTCTTGAGTTATTGCACTCACGTTGACACTGGATAGGAGATGTCAAACCCCGTAAACATCTCTGACGCCATTACACATATTTTTACCATTGATTTAACTTACATAAGATCTTTTAGTTTTGACTCGAGTGTTTGGTCTTTTCAATTTGCTCGGGTCAGCCTGAGCATTTCAGGATTTGAAGACCTTATTTATGGAGGATAAAGACGAAGATTTGTACTATTATTATTTATTATATAGTTCCTACTGCACCATACTGTTCTGCTGCATTGTCATTTATCTTTGTTGTCTGTAACTTTGATTCTATGTTGTATAAGTATAATCAAATGTTTTGTAAATAGCTTCATGAACTGTTATTTGATTATTATATTTGTCATTTTGCTACAAGATTCTGTTTTGTTTTTTCTCTGCCTTTTCTTATTCACCCCAATAACAATATGCTTTTTTGTATAGTTTGAGTCTAACGTGTGTGGTTTATCGTCGATTTAAACTGTACAAAAAGACAGGTCGTTACATTACGGACCAAAATTGTATTTGAAACAAAAATAATTTCAATATAATTAATTAATGTTTAAAATTAAATGCCCAGGCCCACAGACTGACCCATAATTAGGGTCAATCGACCACCAGCGGTTGATCGATGACTCACAGGCGGCCAACCACTGGGCATGTGGAGGTTAGGGTTTACCTAGGCTACATTAGCTTGGATTTAATTTATTTAATCGCATGGTTATGGTTGATTCTAGCGCTTATAAATTTAGGCCTAGCCCTCTCTTTCTTCTCATATTTTTTCTATAAAAAGCAGCAAAGCTCTACCATTTGTCTTCTCCACTACTTTTCGAAATTTATAAAATATTTATATATACGTATACAAATTAGAGAAGAATAGAAAGTAGAAAGAAAAAGAAGAGAATCAACCTATAATACAGGTATTCGAGGTAAATCTGTACTCATATTTTCATATTTATATTTTTATTCCCTTCCAACCCAAATCTCTTCTTAGACCTAAAATCCTAACATAAGCATACTTCCTTTTTTACACATTCATGGATTTAAAAGAAGATAGAGTTGAATTAAAGGTTCAACTTCAGATCTGGAGATTTGGAGCACTTTTTAAGGTAAGTGGGAAATTTTATAGATTGTTATAATATGAAAATTATCATGTTGGTGTTTATTTAATTATATACCTAATTGGATAATTGTAAATTAGTTGTAGGCAACAAATTGAATATAATTCGAATATAATAAATATCACCCACATATTCCTTTTGTGAATTGATTTAGAATTACTTACCACCTGATATAGAATTTAATCCCAATAGTATGAATATAGAATGTTGATTTGAATGAAATTTATTCCAGACTTGAAAATAGGTTGTATAATAATGTTATGAATTTGGATTATTACCCTAATTTTGTTAGAATGTAAACTTTTCTATGTTTAGATTATTGGAATTTATATCCATTTAATATTTGTAAATTAGTTTGGTTTCTTTCTCTTCTAAAAAAATACAACGTTTGAACTAACAAGGAATAGACGCAATAAAAAGAGAAAGAGATATATAAAGTATGAATTCATTGTGGTTTACACTATGTATTTTAATAATAGAAATAAAAGATTATTCCTTATAATTTCAAGCAGTGTAGTCTTTTGTATTTTAAAGTTAAATATTTTGTTTTAGACTAAATTTTTAGAAACTATAGCAAATAATCTTTTTAGATATGATTCCAATAATTGAACATGGAAAAGAATATTCTAGTGAAGATGTATAACTAGATTATATATGATAAAAGTAGATATTTACACATATTTACTGTATTTATAATAATTAAATTGTTACTTAACTAATAATGACACTTAGATGTAATATTCACATTTAGGATAACTAATCAATGGAAAAGGAATTTAAAAGTTGTAACTCCAATAAATATGGAGATAAATGGAAGTAAATATGGAAGTTGCAATAATTTGATAAAAAAGTTGAATTAATAACTATGAAATAGTTAAAAAGATTACTAACTGGATATTAGTAAACATATAAATGTCTTAGCAAATGTCCTTAGGATGATATTCATTTATCTTGGACAAGTTGATATTCATGGATACGCGATTAAAAAGGGTATTAGTTAGTGATGGAATATTAAAGGTAGATATATTGCCTTAAATAACAAAAGCGGATTAGTAACTCGGTCCAATGTTCAACTTGGAATAATAAATAAATAAATTTAAGAATAATTGGCCTAGGATAGTATGGTTTAAAAATAAAATAATAATTATCTTAGGTTAATTGGACTTAATGGGTTTGAAATGCGAGGTCGGTAGAGTTTCACAATAGAAGTCCACCCTTCACTTAGAGGCTACCGGCAATTATGCACACTTATTACTAATGTGAGACATTTTCAACTATAGAATCTAAATAAATGATTGTTAAGGCAAAATAGGAAGGAATTCTTATATAGCCTAATCAATTGGCATGATGAGATGTGTGTGTATGTGTGTGGTAAATATGGCTAAGTCATTGGGGTATCTCATATGATAAGTACTTGGCAATGACGCATAGTTAGTCCTAAATTCTATAGGGTAAATCTGCCCAGCTAATCTGGCTATCAATTCCTATGAATAGTCAGATTAACGTGAGATGTCATTATAGTATAGGTCATAAAGCGAAGAACCTGCTTTGGGAGTTTGAAGGTATTACGTGGTTGTTTGAGGACCTGCCTCTCTTAAAGTATTGAATTGTCGACCCGTAAAGATAAATGAAGAACCAGCTTGAAGGATTTGAGATATTAAGTGGTTGTTTGAGGGCCTACCTCTTTCCTTAACTAGATAAGTATTAAATTGTCAATATATGCGGTTAAGAGAAGTAAGGGATGTCTCAAGAATAATATGCTTTGGCTTTGAGGTCTTAAGTGAATGTTATAGGGTTCACCTCTACGTGTAAAAAAATATTAAGTGAATAAGTGAGATTCTATGAAATGTCGGTTGGATTGTACCTTTGAGGAGTCCGCCCGAGGTTAGGTATTAAATGATGAGGGATCGCTTTGGGGGTTCTGAAGGTAATAAGTGGTTATTTGAGGACCTGCTCTCTCCAAGTATCAAATGGTCAAAAGTCTATCTAGTCCTTATTATAAAGGTATTAAGTGGCTTAGGTACTTTCTCTCACATGACTAGACTTTTGTGGGCCATAGATGCATCCGTAGAATAACAATTATATATTAAAAAGCGATGTATGGAGGTTGAAGGTCTTGGTAGCTAGGACTAATAAACAAATTTTGACTATGTTAAGCGGTCTGCTTCATTTTAGGAAGTATCAAGTGGCTAAATAGCATAAGTCATACCTTTGGAAAAGGTTAGGTAGACTTTGGGTAGATAACCTATCGTATGCGCATGGTAAACAAACTGGGTTTACCTTAAATAATAGACATAACTATAAATGGGAACTTATCGGTATAAATTTATGATATGGACAGCATATAGATTTTATAATCACCGGAACGTTGTTTTGACCCCC
This sequence comes from Allium cepa, assembly GCA_030765085.1. NCBI lineage: Eukaryota > Viridiplantae > Streptophyta > Magnoliopsida > Asparagales > Amaryllidaceae > Allium > Allium cepa. Next base: position 346,877,152 of record CM060938.1, read on the forward strand.
TTCTTATTACAACCCACATGATATATTAGAAGGACAGGTCAACAAAGCTGGATATGATCGGTTAATGGTGTAGTCTTCTCTCTCTTCGTATTGACATGATGATTGATGTGCTAGAAATTCTACAAATTTTGAGGTAGTAGCCAATATCAAATTTATATCATAATATTAACCATGAGTTTAGTTTGAATGATCTATCGTAGGTACCAAATTTAATGGTTCGTGCTACAGTAGACTTGGGTTTTGATTTTTATTGAAATTTAGGCTCGTTGAGGTACGTGTTGTTACATTTGGTATCATAACCTAGGTTAGTTGATCATAGGAATTAGGATGAAAATGAGAGAACTATTTATATTCTCTATCTATCATTATCATATTTGCAATTGACTCTAAGATTTTCGACTATAGCATAGCTGAGTCCTACCTCATTGGGATAGTTAAAGCAACCATGAGTTAGAACTATTTTAGAGTTTAAGATTCTCACACCAACCCCGAATTACCCCTTGGTGAATTAGGCAATAGTTGTGAAGCACATGAGCATGACATATTGCAGAATCCCGAAGATTAGAGGGGTTTGACTTGATGGTTGAGATCCAGCTATCATGTGACTTTGGATTTTGATGATGAGCCCAGTCGGAGATGTACATTTATTCCACATTGGTAGAAAATTGGACTATATATGTCATAAACATTTGGAAACGAGTTGTGGTAAGGGAATACCCATCGACCATCTTTGATGATTAACCGGGTCTTTTTATTTTGAGAAATTTAGTAAATTACTTAGTCCAACCCGATGAGAGAAATTTTATTATATATATGTGTAAATGCTTCAAAATGTTGAAAAAGGGTTTCAAAGGATTTTGCTTCAAAATTTATTTGGGAAGTTTGTTTTTATTAATAAAGTTTTTAAAACCCTGATATATAAAGTAATAAAAATAAAAGTTTGATTTTTAATAAGTTTTGGTATGAAATAGTTTCTATTATGTAGAAATAAGTCTAAAAGAGCATTATGTAGCCCAACGATTTTTCTGTTTATGAAAATCGAACTTTTAAAGTTTTCTCTCTTTTAAAGGATGGACAAAATAGGAATGACATTCTATTAGGGTTTGTAATTGAATTTTTGTTCTACCTGCCAGCTATTAGAAGGAATATTTCCGTATAATGTGTAATAGTAGTTGGAATACTTTCGGGTTTTCGGTAGTGTTGTTAGTCGTAGCAGTTTTTTTGGAACTACTATGAATTGCTGGAGAATGGTTCGACACTAGACAGTTGGCATTGACGCCATCATGACGAGGACAAGAATTTTTTAGATCGCGTCGATTCAAAGGAGATGGCATAAGATAATTATTATTTAATCTGACCCTAATTTGGTCCAAGTTCAACCAACGCCCAAAACTCGTCCTGTGATTGACCACCTAGTGGAAAACTTAGAGAGGACTACCATTCAACGAGTTTTGACACAACCTGAACCTGGAAGCAACTATAATAGTCGTATCTGAATTCCTCCAATTGTATTCTTTTGCTCCTCCTATCTCAACCAACCGAACCTAATCCTTATCCTCCTTCGCCAAAGTAACAGCCTCTCTCCTTCATTCTACCACCAGGAGAAGCCATTTTTCTCCCTCTCCTAGGAGTAGTAGCTACGCCTTCCGCTCGCGTTGGTTTTTTCGTTTTAGATTTTGCCCCACCACTACTCCAGATCTGAACTCTATTTCTTCCCTCTGACCACTTCGTAACCTATAGCACATTTCCTCACTGTTGGTTCTTTCTCGCGCCATCCTGGTCTCACCCCTTAAGAGGCCTCTTAGCTGGGCCGAAATAAGCAAAAGATTTTGTCGCTTTTATATGAAAGAGGAGCTATTCATCGCATTAGGACTTGCACCAATCTTCTGCTTCGATACCTTAGAGTAGGATATTACCCATGCTGCAATCCACTTTTTTTTATTCCCTATTGGCACAGAATTTGGATAAAGGCAATCGTTTGATTCTTTCGGAGATAAAGGGAGTCCGATTGAGCCAACTAAAGATGATCTTATTGAGGTTTTGGAGGTTTCTATGGAGGATGCGGACTTGGATGATTTAGAGATGACAGACCTAGAGATTTTGTAGGAGATCTTTTCCCAGGATGTCGTTGCTTTAAAGACGGATAATCTACGTCCGACCGCCCATTTATTTGTGCGCATCATGCGGGACAATATCATCCCAAAGATGAGAAATTATGACCAGATGTATCCAATGATACGGAAGACCACCTATGCTATTATTGGCGGCATCACCATCAATAGGACCCACACCCCTATGATTCATTTTATCGATCAAGAAGTCGGCACTCCATGGAGTTACCTTCCGTATTATCATCCATTTACTCTTGTCTATAGGTAATATGGGTAAATTTCCATGAGGAGGCAGTTTAAAAGAATATTCCTTCTACCATTAATAGATCCACCCTTAAAAAGACGGCGATTCAGAAGCCGCCAGCAACACCAGCAGCACCAATGGCGTGAGATTGGATGTATAGCTACCGCACTACAACCATTCAAGGGTCGCAACAATGGCTCGAGCTCCAGCTGTGGAGCAAGAGGTCTCGTAGACTGTAGGCAGTGTTTTAGGATTTATGGGGTTGTTGTCTTTTCCCTTCTAGCATTTGTTCTTTTCTTTTAGGTTGATTGATCGTAACTATTAGTTGTCTCTTGTAAAAAAGCACGTACAATATTATAAGAATGTTCCTATTTATTTACTATACTTCTATTTATGGATACATGAGCCACTCTTATACATGCATGGAGAAGAAACAATATAAATATGAAAATCACATAAAGACACTTAACTAATAGTAAATGCAATATAAGACTAGGAGTTTGGATAGTTGGAAAATTATACCAAAGGACAGGGTAAAGTTGTTTTGGTATCACAGGTCATTTCTCAAGTTCCTTAATAAAAGCTAAATTTTTTGAATAATAGATGTGTTTACATTATATATATATATATATATATATATATATATATATATATAATGTCAATTTTTGTGGGTTAAGGTCGGTTGTGAGATTTTAGAATTTAGTTTGTATGTTTCGCATAACTGACTTCCGACTATGCTGAATGGTGGTTTGATTATCAAAAAATTTTAGGAGAAAAATATTTTAAAATTTTCCCTTGATTTAAAAAAGTTTCTCTTCTGAAAAAAAATTGGGTTTGAGTTATTTTTGGTTCTTAAATAATTTTTAAAGTTTTTGTCCAAAAATTTTATTTCAAGGGAAAATGTACATTTAAATATTTTTGAATTTATTTTCAAATGACATAAAAATTTGAAAAGTAGGAAAGATTTCTATGAAATCATTGATTTCGAATGCCACGTGTTAGGTGTAGGGAAGGAAAATAAAGCTAGAATTTGTAGATTTAGTAGTGCATTAGGATCGACGATATGATAAAACAAAAGTGGTAATAAGCGAAAAATTGTTTTAGCCTTGGAATTTCTATTTTCATACCTTATTGACGATGCGCGCGAGTCTATTTTTTGACTCACTTCCATTTTATAGCTTGAAAAAAGCCTCCTTATGCATTTTGTACATGGTAAATTTAGAGAAAATCTAGGGCAGCATGGAAATTGCCACTGTATTATGGGAATGGGAAACTTATAGAGTGTTAACAATGTTAAATTCTCCACTTAAATTCCCTTTCCCGACATAGGAGTAACATTTAGAAAGCGATTTTTCGATGTGTTAGATTTTTGGATGATAGGTATTGGATATAAAATTGGTTAGACCATGCTTCTATTCGTAAAAGTTTAGGGATTTTTAGATGAAAAAGAATTTTCAAAATTTGCATACATGTTGAACTACAAGTATATGTAGGTTGTTAGCATCATGTTTTCAAAATTGTTTTTTTAAAAGAAATGCATTCATATTGTAGGGTCCGATTTAGAATCATTATGCATATATGTTTTCTGTGTGATGATACAGTAATGCACCAATCACTTATGCATTTTTGGTTGCAAAATTGGATGTACACAAATTGCTTGTGTAGTTTAAGGTAAGTGCGGATAATAACGATGACATAGGCATTGGTATAAATTTCAGGGACGAAATTCTTTTAAAGCAGTTGTGATGCCCCACCCTAAGACCCACATTAACAAAGGGTATTACTATCTACTAGTGTAGAGAATAGGGTTGGTTAGGAGCAACCATCCATAAAATTGCTTTGGGTGAGAATGGATGCAACGAATAATGCGACTATAATTTTTTTCTTTTTTCCATATATGGTAATTCAATATATCCAATCCAGGCGCAAAAAAATAATACAAAGGTTTAATATAATTTAGAACAATACATAACATAATATACAAAGCAGAATCAAATGTCGCAACGGAAATAATGTACATCAAATATCGCTAAAAAATATGAGTCTAAAAACTAAAACACTAGACTCACATTTATATACATATACATCTATAAACAGTAACAGGTCTCAAATATACATAACCAAAATAGTCTACAAAATACACAAGCATATAAGCTAGACTCAAATGATACATCTAAAAAATAACAAACATCCAATAAGACTTCTTAAGCTACCTGCATCCAAGGTCAGTGAGTCTCTGTACCTATCAAGTCACGGTCTGACCCAAGTATTAAAATAATACCCGGGTCAGACTATCTCTAATTATCACAAAAGTTGAAATACTAATAATAATAATAAGCTTGCCTAAATGATAAGTATAAATATTCATAAATTGTACTTCACTGTAACCGCCTTTTGGCAAGGCCATAGAGAGGCGGATTTGACTAAATCGACTTCTCATTTGTCGAGGCTGGAATATAATGGATTCGGTTTAAAAGGATGAATTCCCTTGGATATATCATTCGGTTGAGAAGAGGAGAAGTTACACTGCTAGGTCTGGATGCTCTAGGTCGCTCGACATTGAGATAAGAGCAGGGTGGTTCGGCATTGGTGGGATGGTTCGACATTGGAGGTGGCTCGGTATGGTTTGGGTTGGCAAGGTGATGTGGGTCGGCATCGGACCTCGTTCCGCATTTTATCTCGCTCGGCATTGAACGTAGCTCGGCATCGGACCTCGCTTGGCATTGGACATCGCTCGGCATCGGGCCTCGCTCGGCATTGGACATCTCTCGGCGTTATGGTTCGGTCAGAGTTACTCGACGTGGTGGTTCGGCTTGGTTGCCGTTCGGCATGTGTGGGTCGGCATGTACAAAACTCGGGGTTGGTTACAGTGATAACTCTGGTTCGGCCATGACCTTGGTGGGCCAATGTCATTCAGAAAGCCCAACAACTCAGGATTTACCTATAAATACAGCATGTGGGGGTTCAGAAAAAGGGATCTTCTTTCAGCTCTCTGACTTTTTATTTTCTAAGGCTAGGGCTACTCTACCATCTTGTAACTGTAATTGACTACTACGGCAATAAAAAGGAAATTTCTGAAGTGGACGTAGGCCGAAGTTAGCCGAACCACTATAAAATTTGTTGTTCTTTACTGCTTTCATTTTAATTTTTGTTGTTCTTCATAAATATCTCCACGTATATTCTATTTGTGAGCTGTGACTGTTGTTTGGTGCTTTTGCTCGGATTTGGTGTTAGTGACCAATTTTGGTGCTACTAACATAATAATACTTCATTTAATGATTCATGGTTTATAGTTAAGTTTATGCTCGTTTACAACATTCATCGAAGTCAAAGCAACCACCATAATAAGAGAAAAGATAATCACAATCATATATGCAAGCAATAGACATGCACTTTGCAAGTCAACACAAGAGATACGCACATCATGCGCCAACATAAGATGTTTCACTTCACAAATTATAACTCGCTTGAAAATGAGAATCACAAGATAGGCCTAAAAACGCATTTAGTCCGCCTAAACGAATCACCCAAGAATGAGTCTGAAAATCTATCAATAAGTGTTATCCACTTTCAATTAGTAATCATAAGAATGTAAACTAATGTCTCATAGCCACTTGACGACACTCGAAGATTTACTAAAAGCTAGAAAATTCCACTAATGTGTAAGTAAATGTTTAATTGAACAAGTCCAAGAATTAACCGGTGAAGTAAGCGTAAGCATTTCATACCACTTGTTTTACTATACTATGTAATTCAATTTCTCATTCAAGTGAAATAGTGTATTTGTATAAAAAAATAGTTTTTCTTTGAAATCTTATTTAATAATTAAAAAGAGTAATAAAATATCTAGTAGAAAATATGATTTATTTTATATCTATATTTATAGAAAACTTCGTCACATTCCACTTTAGAATTTGAAAGTGCGTGTGTATATATATAGACACACATACATACATATAATATTTCCTAAAATCATTCCTGTTTGAAATACACGTATTTTCTTTACATCTATATCTATCGAAATCAATTAATTTACAAAAAATGTTTCCTTTATAAATAGCTTTCCAAACTGGTGTAATTAAATTGTATGTTTGTCAATAATCATAGAGCAAGACTTCCATGCTAACAAGATCATAAGTTAGATTCAAGCACTCATAAATGCACAAGTATTTGATCACAAAAAAGCTTCAAAATGATGTAAAAGTCCAAGAAAAAAACAAGGCAACGATGAGCAATCGAACGGTAGAATCGAGGGAGTTTTCTTAGAGCTTAAATAGCTCCAAGCCACCTGCCCACCAGTCCACCGATATGCACCACCAGTGCACCGATGGGGACGAAATCTGAGTCGTTCCTGTCCTAGAAACCCCTTTGATCGATTTCTAAGTAATGGCATTTCACACCAGGGTCACATGTATGTGATTACAAACTTGCATGCAACCAAAACAGTTGCATAAAGCTTCACAACTTCAATGATCTCATTATTGTTTCCTAATTATACTAGATTAGGGTTTTCAGCAAACTTGATAACTTCATCCAACAACTCAATTAAATTTCTCTATTAAAACATCAATTTTTATTCAACTACACAAGCATGAAAATGATATAGAGATGGTTATGAGTCCAACATGCCACTCTTCCTAGCATTGGGTAGTATATCACAACAGTATCTTGATTTTCGCTTCAACTAGAAAACCTTAGAATTTATTTAGCCAACATAGAAAAGATAAGCTAATTACAAACATTGTAAAATAAAATAAAATCAATTAGGCTAGGAGATAGAATTGAGTTTAAAAACCATACTAAGAATTTCTTAGATTTTCTCTAATTTATTTGAATTAAAGCTTGATCATTTACAAGAAGCTTGGTTTTAGAGCGAGAGGAAAAAATGTTTCTCAGTTTACTGTAATTGAGGAAATGAACGTACAGTAAACAGCTAGGAGGAGTTTTCTTTTTAGTGACACTATTATTGGGCTTTGCATTGTAATAAAATCCAATAAGAAAGAAATAAACCATTTTCACTTATTATCTCACTTTTATACCTATATTCAAATTAATTTTATCTCCAAAAATTTATACGTAAATACTACAATGAATTTAAATCACTTATTTTTCATTAAAAAGAAAGAACCAAAATTTAAACAATTATTCAACTACGTTTTTAATATCTAAAACATAACAATATTTTTATTTACGATAAAAGGTCAATTATAGCTTCTTTGTTGTTTGAATACAACTAACTTAATTTTATTCAGGATAAATTTATACAGTATAGAGAAAATTCTAACCTACTCTCTAATATGTTTTAAAACAAGAAATTTACATCATTAAATCACACATTTTGCTTTTGAAATAAAATACATGTTTTAGATTTCTCATTCCAAATTATAATTCTAGTTATTATTTAAATAGAACACTGAAATTCTAATTTCTCCAAGTTTAATAATTTGAGAAATCAAATTTCACATTTCAATTTCCAAATTAAATCTTTATTTGTTTTATTTAAGCAATAGTAAAATCAGGGTTGTTCGGAGAAGAATGTAACACTACAAATTATACGTTAGTTAATTATTAAAGTTAGTAAGTTGCCAAAAATGAAATTTGTGCAAATAATGAAATTTGAGCATGGAACTTGCTCTATGGCGTTCGTGGTGAAATTCTAAGCAATTTTCATATTTGGAGTTTTGAGATCAAAGCTAAAACGAAGAAGTTACGGACGAAAAATGAATTCAAAACGAAAATAATCTGATACAATTAATTAACATTTAGAATTAATCGCCTAGGCCCACAGGCCAACCCATTATTAGGGTTGGTCGAACACTAGGCTTGTAGCGACTAGGGTTTTCCCAGGCCACAACAGCCCAGATTTAATATATTTAATCTTACAGCTGTGGTTGATTCTAGCGCTATAAATTCAGGCATAGCCCTCTCCTTCTTCTTATATGCTTTCTGGAAATAGTGGCAAAGTTTGCCATTTCTCTTCTCCACTCCTTTTCTAAAATTATAAATTTTTTATATATATGTCAACAAATTAGAGAAGAACAGAAATTAGATAGAAAAGGAAAAGAATTAACCTATAATACGGGAATTTGAGGTAAATCTATGTTCTTATTTTCATATTCATATTTTTGTTCCCTTCCAAACCAAATCTCTTCTCAGATATAAGATCCTAACATATGTATATTCCCCTTTTTATACATATTTCATTGATTTAAAAAAAAGTTGGAGTTGAATTTAAGGTTTTACAAAGAAAAGAAACTCCATTTATTCATGGAATTAAAATAGAAACTCAATTTATTACACCAATTCAATTGAATATCCTAAAAGAACAAGAATTGCAATCTAAACTCCATATTCTATTTGACTCCCTTTTACAAAAAAATAGATAAAAATAAATGGTGTAAACTACGAATAGAGTTCGTAATCTAAACCCCTTATTTCATAGAAAAATCACAATTTGAACCAAAGAAAAAGGAGAAGCGGAATAGATTATGAAATTATCAAAATTTGCATAAACGAAATAAATTTTATCAAATTAATGTAAATAATTGAGAACCCAACATGGATTTGACATTTTGAAATAAAAATGAATTTTGGAGAATTTTACCTATCATGTTTTCAAAATCCCTAAGGCATATTCAAATCCAAAAAGAAATATACTAAACAATTACTAAAAAGAAACACTAAGGTTTCCACTCATAAGTTAGTCTTAGCTTCACTTAAATGGATTTGTAACCTTCAATTTCTTCCAGAATTTCTCTCTTTTGATATATACACACAATAGGGAAGAGTATATACTTGTTAGATTCAAAATAATTGGAGAAGAATATGATAAGAACGGATTGGAGCGAGAAGAAACAAATAAGAAATAAGTTGAATCTTATCTGAATTCTCTATGGAGTTTTTGAAGCTTATTAGAGAGATAGCATGGTAGAATTTCATCGTATTCCCCAACATAGTATGAATAAAAAAGGAAGAGGATAGGGTTCCATATATAGGGATTGAAACACACTACAACCGTATGGTGAAAATAGTTTAAAATAGAGAAATCTGAAGCATAAAAATAAGTAACACACCCCTTCAAACCCTAGCCGCCAATGCCAAAATTTGGTTATGACTAGTCGACCGCTCCTCTTCAACCAATCGACCATTAGGGTCGACCGGTCCCTATAAAGGGGTCGACCAGTACGTTTGTTTTGAGAACGTTTTTATTTCTGTTGATTTTTAATTAATTTGATACCCTAATTAACTTTAACATTAATTGTTGATTGAACGTTTGCTTAACCCCCAAGTTAATTTTTAAAATTCAAACCCTAATTTTAAATTCTCATTTGTATTTGAATTCCAACTAAATTAACATAAATTTGAAAACTTCAAAGTCTCATAACTTCTTCATTTGAGCTCCCTTTTCAGTATATTGATATGGAACCAAAATTTCACCACGAATGCAATGGAATAACTTCCATGGTCAAATTATAACTTTTATAAAATTTCCATGTTCAACCCGTATCATATTTAATTTAATTTACTTCATTTATTTATGGTTCATTTATGGGATGTTACATTTCTCTCCCTCCCCTTAAAAAGGATTCCATCCCGAAATCTTCCATTGGTGAACCGCGTAACGTACAATAACATCTATGCTGTACAACCAAGTTCTCTACACAACCATCTACTCAACCAATAGTGCAATATGATTATGTACTATAGACGTACTAAATTAGCTCAATTCTAGCATGAGTGTGTAATTGTGTCATGAAAGTATGTATGCAAATATCCTAAACATGCATAAAAGTTTCCACGTGAGTGTAAAGTGATTGTGAAAAAGTTAACAACCATCTCCTACCATCAAATCCAGCAACCAAGGTGCAGCCAAAATCCTAATTTTAGAGGGATAAATTACCAGTGAAAAACTTTGGGTGAGTTTTCTTCATCTTCTCCTCGGTCTCTCATGTGCTTCCTGTCGGATTGTCCCCCCATTGAACTTGAACCAGTCTAATTATTTTATTGTGGAGTCTCCTATTACCATGCTCCAGAATGCATGCGGTGGCATGGGGCACTGTCGACTCCATCTCGAAATCCCCCAAGTGATCAGGCTCTATTCTGTTAGCGGTATCATGAAGGCATTTTCTATGGTGAGAAACGTGTAAAACATTGTGGACTCCTACAAACTTATCAGGAAGCTCCACACCGTGTGCCAATTTTCTATTCTTTCCAGAATTCTGAATGGCCCAACAAATCTAGGGGACAAATTCCAGACTAACTAAACCTAAAAACTTTTCTAATAGGGGAGATTTTAACAAACACTATATCTCCAACCTTAAATTCAAGCTCTTTCCTTCTTTTATCTACATAAGATTTATGATGGCTTGCGCTACCTTCATCCTTTGCCTAATCAACTCTACTTTTTCCGTGGTATCACGGACCAAATAGGGTCCGAGTACACCAACAACTATGCGATTTGCATTGCCGCCCATCAAGTGCTTCAAAAGGGGCCATACCAGTCGTCCCTTGATAGCTATTATTATACGCAAACTCAACTAGAGGTAGATGCTACTCCCAATGTCCTTCGAAATCCAAGCACAAGCTCTCAACGAGTCCTCCAAAATCCTATTCATCTTCTCTGTTTGTCCATCAGTTTGTTGGAGATATGTTGTGCTAAGGTTCAAAGAGTTTTCTAAAGTTGTTTGAAGGCTCCTCCAAAATTCGCTAGTGAACAAGGGGTCCCTATCACTGACTATGCTTACATGAATTCCATGTAGACAAATTACCACCTTAATATAAATCTATGCGATAGAGATGCTGGTCATGTTTCTCCTAATCGAAAAAAATAAGCACTCTTAGTGAGTCTGTCCACAACAACCCAAATAGTCTCCTTAACCTTCTAACTTTTAGGCAATCCTTCCACAAAATCCATTGAAATATGTTCCTACTTCCAACTCAAAATTTCCAAAGGTAATAATATTCCACCAGGATTCCCTTGCTCATCTTTTACTTTTTGAAATGTCAAACACCTAGCAATAAACTCAGCCATGCTTCTCTTCATTCCATCCCAAAAGAAAATTCTCTTCATGTTCTTATACATCGTAACTCCTTAGGGATGAATGGTTATCGTTGAGTGGTGACACTCTATAAGCGCATCTCTCATCAAACCATCAAATGTCGAAACACAAAGACGTCCATCTCTTCTCAAACATCCATTCTCATTAACTGAATACCTCCTAGCATGGGGGAAAATGCTCGCCTTTTCTCAAATTCTCCAAAATCTCTACCAACCCCTCATCCTTCACTTACTTATGCCTTATACGATCCATCAAGGCTGATCTAATCTCTATAACTACTAGAACACCTTGGATGGGTTTTGTTGATGATTGGAGGTTAAAATTTAAGAGAAAATCCAACCGTCTCCATTCATATATAGCACCTAGAGTAGCGTATCTTCGACCGAGGGCATCAACGAATATGTTCCCTCTTCTAGGGGTATATTGAATACTATAGCCAAAGGATGATACATACTCCATCCACCTCTACTGCCTAAGATTCTAATCATTTTGAGAAAATAGGTATTTGAGTGACTTATGATCAGTGAATAACTCAAACCTTTCATCCACGAGATATTACCTCCATATATTTAAGGCAAAAACAATGGCTTCCAATTCAAAATCATGCCCTTGATAACTCTTCTCATGGTCCTTCAATTGTCTACTAGCATAGGCAACTAACTTCCCTTCTTGCATAAGAACTGCCCTTAATCCTATGCCACATGCATCCGTGAAAACGGTAAATGGCTGGGTTCCATCTGGAATTGTGAGCACATGTGCACTAGCCGGTGACTCCTTAATCTTCTCCAATGCCTTGCTGCATCTATCATCCCAAACAAAAACTAGATTCTTCTTAGTTAATTGGGTTAAAGGGGTTGCTATTTGTGCAAAGTTCTTGATGAACTTCCTATAGTAGCCTAGAAAACTCCTAACATCTGAATCATTAATAGAAATTTCCATTCTTGGACAGCTTCCACTTTAGCAGATTTCACAACCAATTCTTGTTTCGAAACAGTATGCCCAAGGAACCTAACTTTAGGTTTCCAAAAGAGGAATTTAGAAATCTTGGCTTTGAGTTTGTTTCTTCTCAAGGTCTCCAATACCTAACTAAGTGGCCCTTATGCTCCTTTTTTCCCTTGGAGAAAACTAAGATATTATCAACAAACACCATGAGAAATTTATTAAGTTGCCCTCTATATACTCTACTCATTGGTTTCACAAAGTATGATGGGGCATTCATCCATCCAAAAGGCATTACTTCCCACTCATAGAGCCCATCTGGATTATGGAATGCGGTCTTCGGCTTGCTTTCATCAATAATCCTTAACTGATGAAATCCTGTTGGGGAAAACACTTTAGCTCCTAAAAGTTGTAACGACCTAGAATTTTAGTCAATTAAATTTGGTATATTTGGTTGGTTTTAAACATTGAAAAGATAATTTTATAAGTTAAATAACTTGAATTTCAAATATAGTGATATATTTGATAAATAAACTATTAAATATAATAATTAAAAAGATTTAAATAATTAAATCTTGGGTTTTAAATTATATTTAATAAGAATGAAGATAGTAAAACTTTTAATGTTAATTTAAAAGTGTTTAATTTGGTTTTTGTTGTAATCTATTTTAATTAACGTATAAAGATAGCCTTTCGCGGCAGTGTCTTGAATTTCGATGAAACCTGTTTCATTGGATCCGTAATAATGAATTATAATGTGCTGTCAAATTTCATGGTGATTGGACGTATCATTTGGACGTGCAAGATCGAAATGCGTATAAATTAATTTTAGAAATTTATATATTAATTGGGTTTAAAAAGCTATCTTCAACATAAGATTGAATTAGGCCTTGAAACTTGTTCCATTGTGTTCGAAATAGGGGTATAACATATAGAACGTCAGGCGGCATGCCTCGATAGAGGTTCGATATTTTTGGGCATTTTGTAACTTAATATTTTCGAATATATATATATATATATATATATATATATATATATATATATATATATATATATATATATAGACACACACACACCTGTGTGTGTGTTATAATTCCCATACTCTACCACACTCCTACATTGTTCGTCACACCCCATGTTTTCGGCCATACTTGCCCACGTTCGCTTATACCTTTCCCTTCTTCAAAACGACCCAAACTAGAAACCATTTTCCACTTCTCAAAAATTAAATTGCTCCACATCCTACGGCCCTAATCATTTTGGACCACTATGAGCAAAATCAGAGGAAGTTTTCAGCTAACAAGGTGTTGTTGACGTCGAGACGAAGCCAATGGACGATTGGATCTCGCTGGATTATGATGGGATGGCCAGAATTTGGAGATGAATGGTGAAAATAATTTTGGCCGATTTTGGCATTTCTAAGGACCAAGAGTCGATGGTGTTTGAAGAGAAAGTGTAGAGAAGGTGTAAAGGTAGGGGAATTTTAGACTCCGAAGGTCAACATTAATACGCCCACTGTATCAACTGCTGAGCAATCGAATGCTGGAAAACCGAACTGTTAGGGTTAAAGAAGAGGTAGAAGATAGAAGAAGAAAGAAAGAAAAGCAACAGAACAATATCAAAATCTCACAATCGCAGCGGAACAACATATAATATATCAATGAATAAACTTTAAAACAAAGAACTATATCAGTTATTACATCACATCACATTACATTACATTACATTACATTATCAGAGTTTACAACAACAAACAGCGGAAAAGAAATACTATATACTAGTTGATATGCCATGCCATCCAGCTTGCTCTTGATCTCCACAGCAATTCCTGAATTTCCAAAATGACCTGATAACCTAACTCTAGACTGCCCGTGTGGAAAATGATGGGCACCCAAAGTTTAGGAAGAGAACAATAAACTCCAGGTCAGTCATGGGACTAGTGTGAGAACTTAAAACGGTTATATCTTTAAAAACAAACAAAGAATTATTTTAAATTAGATTCGCAATGTTTTTAGAAAATGAGACTACCATAAGGCCTCCCGCACACACACACAATGCAAACGCAGAATTGGAGGAGATTTCTCCTTATGATAGTCAAACATGCTTGATATGCAGAAAGATTTCTTTGATATTATTACTATAAGTGCAAAGTGTAGGAAAACATTTCGAAAGTATAATATAAATCTTAGCCAACATACGACCAGTATCGTATGCCTACTATAGCTACCATCTAAACGGTGAGGCGCCACCATAAGTAAATGGCAGGTTCTACAACTAAAACCGTACAAAGCTCGTATTGTTTCTTTGGATTTCCAACAAATTATTAGGCCAAGGAACTTTCCATTGCCACATAGGAACGCCTCCGGAAAGACGCCCCGAGAACCTAACCGGATCTCTGCCAACACAAGGCCGGGTTACCCCTAGCTGGGTAACAACTGACACGAATATGCCATCCCCCGGTCGTAACCGACCTAAATCCCGGGATTCACCATCAACCAAAAATTAATAAGTTTGCAGCAACAACATAGGTTAAGTATCAGGGCTCCATACCATAATACCGCCTCTATCCAAAAGGAAATGACATAGCTAAGGGGGCGGTGTCCCCTAATAACCTTGCCGCATCTTTCCTGTTTTGACCATTTTCGGGGTGTGAGGTCCGAAGAAGTCTCGTCCACAAAGCTACGCTTTTCATAAAAGTCACACTTTGATCATCAAATGCTCAACAGCACTTCGTATGCCACATTACCAATTTGGAAATATATCACTAGTTACCATCAACTATATAACCTCTGAGCTCGTACATCTCAGAGAAGGGTGTTAAGCTAAGAGAATAAATTCTCCGCCTCCAACAAAAATATATTTGATAGAAACCAGCTTTACATATCAGGTTGTAATGTCAGAAACACATCCATACAAGTCCATTCTGGGTTTGAACAGAACCAAAGGCACATCCAAAGAAGCCCTTGCAATCCGGATATTTACTAGTCACGACCGGAATTCTCATCACAAAGGGTGATAAAATCTCTATATCGGAGATTAGCCGATGTGGAAACATTCGACGGTGATCCTTCCTTTTTCAAAAATATCCGGTCTTCGACACCGGTCTTCAAATGCTATCCATTTCGACATATCATTATTTCGGAATGATATTTATGACACAAAGGTCCTCTCCCGGCTAAACTGAATAACGAGCGCTTATTTTAAAATCAGTGTAGCATTCAAATTCAAGCAATTCACAACAAATGCCCATTTAAAGGTAAATATTGATAGTCGGTTATTTAATTATCAAGGCCAACAAACAAATATCCAGCACCATAACAATCACTAGCCCTTTTTATTAATCTTCCATAAATTAAATAACTTGCCAGATATTCACTTCAATTTATCTTTAAAAGATATATTCTCTAAACCATTTCAATTTCTACATTGGAAAACATTTCCAAATACTTATTCATTTTCAATTTATCTTTAAAAGATAAAAATCCAAAACATTTCACTTCATATTGGAAAAACATTTCCATACTTATTCATCTTCAATTTATCTTCAAAAGATAAAAACCCAAAAAATTTCACTTCATATTAGAAAAACATTTCCATACTTATTCATTTTCAACTTATCTTTAAAGGATAAAAACCCAAAACATTTTACTTCATATTGGAAAAACATTTCCATACTTATTTAACAATAAGTAATTCACAAATTTATTTATTTTCAATACTTAGAAAATATCCAATATACTTAAAACACGATTAAGTATATATTTTATTCTTTAAAGGAAAACGTTTTCTTTAAACACATTTATTTGGGTCAAAACGAATGCTGCGTAAAACATCGTTACGACAACTCAAAATCACTAGTATAAAGATTCGAAATTAAGATAGATATATAAATCCCAATACTATATAAAACATTTCCTTTCGAAAATCATTTACTATAACAACAGTGTTATAGTCCACCATTTCCTTATTTCTTGAAAACGTCAATTTCAACAATGAATGTTGAAATCTAGGTTTTCGATCCTTAACACATTTTAAAACAACTTCAAATCATTTTAATTCTATTTAAAATATCACTTCCCCAAAACATTTCTTTAATATATTATTCACTATCCAAAATCGTGAATATACTTCGTTAACCAAATTCAACGTTTCTACACATTTTACTTTAAAGGATTATCCACTGTCCAAAACCGTGGATATGCTTCCTTTAATAAACTATAATAATTAACTTATCAAAATAAGTCGATTTCCGATTTATAAAACAACATTTATAAATTCACATTCATATATTTTATAAAAACTTCAACTTATAAAATCCCTTAATTAACAAATTCTATTTATATCTCATTTAAATGCCAAAATCCAATTTATAAGTTAATTCCTTATAAATCTTTTATTTTACAAATCCTATTCATTTTATAACTTCACAATTTATAAATCTATAAATTTCATTCACTTATGAAATCCATTTATACTTCATTTTAATACTTATAAAAACTCATTTTAAAATTCCAATATTTTTATTTATAAATATCAATTTTATAATTCTTTTATATAAACCATTTATAATAATTTCAAAAATCTCAATTTAAACTATTTTATAAAATTCATTAACTCCACATTTAAAAAATCACATTTTTAACTATATTTCTCAAAAATCATAATTTTTATAACATAAAATTATAACGTTTATTTAATTAAAATGAATCAATTCCAAAATTCTATAAAATGTATACTTTCAAAAAAAATCACTTTAAAATCCTTTTAAATTCGAAATCGTTGCTTTAACATTTTTAAAATTCCAAAAATAGGCCCAATGCTGCAACAGCACCAAATATAACAATCACGGCACCCAAAACATCATATATCATATGATAACAGAATATATCACAATATTTGTAAATAAATCAATACGGGTGAGGAATCCAGTTGGATCCCTCCAACCTGTTTCCTTGCATCCACAGATGTTAGCACAATACAAATCCCGTTTCAAGATGGAATATCACGGTATATAGGTTTATATAAAATTATCCACCATTACGCGGCGCAATAGGGTCTTATCCGCTATATAACGCGGGAAAATCAACTCCAAGTACATATATAATACCAATTCCACATCAAGATGGAATATCGCGGCATATGTGTTAATAAATAACATCTGCTTTATATACGGCGCATAGGGTCTATTTCAAAGCAATAGATAATAATTTATCATTCAATCACACAATCTAGAAATTTTAAATCTAATTATTTAAAATTTAAATCGAAACAATTTCGATTGAGTGAGAAGTTCTCACCATATTCCAATAACAGTTTCAGCGTTTATTTCGAATAAAATTAAAAGCGCGTTTAATTTTAATCAAAATTTTCACTAGCTCCAATCAATTACAATCCATCTCCATTGTGTAGTATTCGACAATACGATTCCAACGCAAGTCGTTTCGTCAAATTCCGACCTCATATGAACAAGTTATGACATTTTAAAGTTTAAACGAATTTAAATATTTAATAATTTACAAATTTCTTTAATAAAACCCTCACTTGCATCTGGACCGTTGATTCTTGCTTCATCTCATCAGGGCCGAACCCTTCTTTCTCTTCCTCTTCTAGTTAAAACGTGTGCGACCGAACCCAAGAAGCCACCACAAACACTAATGCACGCGACAAATACGAGCCACCTGACGACGATCACGGAGTGCCATTCGAACGCCCCACTCGAGAGCCACCTTCGACTGCAATAGCTTGAAGCTCGGCTATCCCATCATCATGAAAAACATGAACGAAACGTGCGTATTCACGGCCAAATTCACGTCGATCCATAGCTTCGTTTACGATCTTGACCATTGGATAGGAAGATCTCAACGTGCTCTTCAACTTTGTAGTTGAAGCTTTCTGACAATTGTTGACGGATTTGAAGAAAATTGAGGGAGAAAGAAATGAATTTTCAGCTATTAAATTAGGGGTGGCGGCTGAAGCTTTTAATCTAGGTTTTTGCAAAAGTGAATAATAGAGGTCCTTATATAGAAAATTGCGCGACACTATTCACCCAAAAAATTTCCGAACTCCAAACGAAGCGTGTCGCCTGGCGTTTATAATGTTTTACCCCCATTCCGAACGCAATGGAACATATATCGGGAGCCAATTCGATCAAATTTGAAAGATAAGTTTTTGAATCGACTATTTAAATTCAAAATTTACTCGAATCGATTTCTACGCATTTTAGCTTGCCCCGACAACCCGTAAGTCTGATTGACACGAAATTTGAAACCATACAATAATATAACATTACGGATCCGATGAAACTAGTTTCATTGAAATCCAAGACTGTTTGAAAAATGACTATCTTTAGCGGTCAATTATTTTCTACAAGTTAACTTTTAATTCAATTTCAAAAGTTCTATAACATCATTCAAACTCCAATATGATTCAATACAAGTTTACAAATCAATTTTAATCACATTAAACCCAATTTCCAATTATTTCATTAATTTCAAATATTAAATTATCGATTTAATTATCCAATTAAATCTAGATATTCGAAATAAAATTTATTCGACTTACAAATTTTACTTGTTAATATTTGAAAATCAATTAAACATTTGAATTTCAAATTACAAGAATTCTGGGTCGTTACAAACTTCCCCCCTTAAAAGAATTTCGTCCTCGAATTACCAAGTACGAAAAAGTTACAGAATCCATTAACTTTTCAACATCCATTCAAATTAGATTTCAAATTCTCTTAAGTGTTTAACTTTCCTAAAGGAGATGCTAGTTAAACTTCTTATAAAAACTTTACTCAATTTTCAAATCATACTTAGTTATCTTTTCAAAATTTTCCAATTTTCTCAAAAATATTCTAACACCTTAAATTTTCAGAAAAATTCGCCATAGTCTCCTTTGCGCAACTCGATCCCAAAAAAAATGGCAATATATATAACACAAATATACATCTCATCAAAGTAATGAGGCATCCCGCAGCGAAAAAGTGTAAAAGTACGATATGTAATCCGAGCTATGTACCTTATATATTATTAGCGAGCATATATGTCTAATATAGCATGAAAGCGAGCTCCAAATGCGAAGCAAGCGCAATCCACACCTACTAAACACTCAACAATAATGAGAAACATACATATATGAAAGTAATATCAATATACAACATATACCATAACAACAACTACATATGCTAATATAGCAAATGCAACAAAGATAACAAATCCAATCATCAACCAACTAACATCCAACAACAATTCCAATCATCAAATCAACATACATTCACTTCTCATTAACATTCAATGAATAGGTTTTCCAATTTAAATCATATTTGATTCATTAACATTGGATGTTTTTACTAACATTCATTTATTCATATTCAATTAGTTTGCATTCACTAATTCACATTCAAGCTAGTTCACTTCCACATTCAAATCAAATTCCATAGCTTCCAATTTTGTCAATTCAATTTCATGAACACTTAATGAATTATATACAATCAACTAACAATCATATAACAACCATATCATAACCATCATAACCAAATTATTAAATTCACATTCAATTTGGTTTAACACTTTTAATTCAAATTGGTTAATAATAAATTGACTTCCATTCAATTATTCAATTTCCAGTTTACTAGTTTTTAATGAATTAACATCTACATCCCTTATTCCATATCAATTCATTTACATAGATTGATTAACATTCAATTCATTAGTTCAATTCAATTGCTAATTAATTTTACAATATAAAGTTGAATTTCATTTATATAACTCAAGTTCACATCCATTTAATTCACTTTATTAATTTACTTCGATACCAAAATCAACTTCATTCAACATTACTTAAGTTATATTCCATTTCAAACATCATTTGTTTAACTTAACTTGAATTTCCACTTATAAATCTAGTTCAGATTCCAATTCTAAAGTAAATTCCATCTAACTTTACCAAAGTAAAATCTTTATTATTTCATATTATAAGTTCAAAACTTGATTACTTATATTCAACAATTTCAGCTTGGATTTTTATTTTCAAACTTGTTTATCACAAAAAAACTTCAACTTTCAATTTACTATGGTAACAAATCTTTCACACAGAAACTTGAAAATGATATTGATGATGCTGCAGTCATCACCCTTATTATTTCCTAGTAACAGTAGTGAATTCAGTGGTTTATATACTTTCAAAAAAATTCTTTTTACTTATAACTCACATTTATAGGTCTTTTCTTATAAAATTTCACTTATTTTCTCTTTACTTATATAAGATCATTTCACAATTGTAAATCATATTAATTATAATTCCATACTTAATAATTCATTTACTTATACAATTATTCTTTTATTTAGATTATATATATATTCTTACATTTCAACAACCAAACAATCAATTTATATACACTTTAAGAATTCTGAAAAATTATTCCTTTATATATAAATAATCGAGGTAAAATCATTTCATTTACCCAATTCAAAATGATACTATGTTAACTTGCCTCGTTTAAGAGTTTAGAAATCCCTGTCGATAATATGGTGTCCCACATACCGACCAGAATTCACAAACAGCTCAACGGATAAGCAAACATAATATAAAACATTTTTTTATATTCACTAACAAATACATGCTCGTATCTATTAATACACTCAAACTCTTTCTAGAGTACTGCTGACTCTATCTCTAATGAGTAATTCCTAACAGAGCCAAGGTTGTCACCTAACCATATGCTTTGATACCAAATGTAAAGGTAGGGGATTTTTCGACTCCGAAGGTCGACATTAATACATCCACTGTATCAATTGTCGAGCAATCGAATGCCGAAAAACCGAACCGTTAGGGTTAAAGAAGAGGTAGAAGATAGAAGAAGAAAGAAAGAAAAGCAACAGAATAATATCAGAACCTCGCAATCGCAGTGGAACAACATATAATATATCAATGAATAATCTTTAAAACAAAGAACTATATTAGTTATTACGTTACATTACATTACATTACATTATCACATTTTACAACAACAAACAGTGGAAAAGAAATACTATATACTAGTTGATACGCCATGCCATCCAGCTTGCTCCTGATCTCCATAGCAACTCCTGAATTTCCATAATACCTGATAACCTAACTCTAGACTGCCCGTGTGGAAAATGATGGGCACCCAGAGTTTAGGAAGAGAACAATAAACTCCAGGTCAGTCATGGGACTGGTGTGAGAACTTAAAACAGTTATATCTTTAAAAACAAACAAAGAGTTATTTTAAATTAGATTCGCAACGCTTTTTAGAAAATGAGACTACCATAAGGCCTCCCGCACACACAAAATGCAAACGCAGAATCGGAAGAGATTTCTCATTATGATAGTCAAACATGCTTGATACGCAGGAAGATTTCTTCGATATTATTACTATAAGTGCAAAGTGTAGGAAAACATTTTGAAAGTATAATATAAATCTTAGCCAACATACGACCAGTATCGTATGCCTACTATAGCTACCATCTAAATAGTGGGGAGCTACCATAAGTAAATTGCAGGTTCTACAACTAAAACCGTACGAAGCTCGTATTGTTTCTTTGGATTTCCAATAAATGATCAGGCCAAGGAACTTTCCATTGCCACATGGGAACGCCTCCAGAAAGACGCCCTGAGAACCTTACCGGATCTCTGCCAACACAAGGCCGGGTTACCCCTAGCTGGGTAACAACTGACACGAATATGCCATCCCCCGGTCGTAACCGACCTAAATCTCGGGATTCACCAACAACCACAAAATAATAAGTTTGCAGCAACAACATAGGTTAAGTATCGGGGATCCATACCATAATACCGCCTCTATCCAGAAGGAAATGACATACGCTAAGGGGGCGGTGTCCCCTAATAACCTTACCGCATCTTTCCTGTTTTGACCATTTTCGGGGTGTGAGGTCCGACGAAGTCTCGTCCACAAAGCTACGCTTTTCATAAAAGCCACGCTTTGATCATCAAATGCTCAACAGCACTTCGTACGCCACATTACCAATTTGGGAATATATCACTAGTAACCATCAACTACATAACTTCTGAGCTCGTACGTCTCAGAGAAGGGTGTTAAGCTAAGAGAATAAATTCTCCGCCACCAACAGAAATATATTTGATAGAAACCAGCTTTACATTTCAAGTTGTAATGTCAGACACACATCCATACAAGTCCATTCTGGGTTCGAACAGAACCGAAGGCACTTCCAAAGAAGCCCTTGCAATCCGGATATTCACTAATCACGACCGGAATTCCCATCACAAAGGGTGATAAAATCTCTATATCGGAGATCAGCTGATGCAGAAACATTCGACGGTAATCCTTCCATTTTCAAAAATATCTGGTCTTCAACACCGGTCTTCAAATGCTATCCATTTCGACATATCATTATTTCAGAATGGGATTTATGACACAAAGGTCCTCTCCCGGCTAAAACGAATAACGAGCGCTTATCTTAAAATAAGTGTAGCATTCAAATTCAAGCAATTAACAACAAATACCCATTCAAAGGTAAATGTTGATAGTCGGTTATTTAACTATCAAGCCCAACAAACGAATATCCAGCACCATAACAATCACTAGGCCCTTTTTATTAATCTTCCATAAATTAAATAACTTGCCAGATATTCACTTCAATTTATCTTTAAAAGGTATATTCTCTAAACCATTTCAATTTCTACATTGCAAAACATTTCCAAATACTTATTCATTTTCAATTTATCTTTAAAAGATAAAAACCCAAAACATTTCACTTCATATTAGAAAAACATTTCCATACTTATTCATTTTCAAGTTATCTTTAAAAGATAAAAACCCAAAACATTTCACTTCATATTGGAAAAAACTTTCTATACTTATTCATCTTCAATTTATCTTTAAAGGATAAAAACCCAAAACATTTCACTTCATATTGGAAAAACATTTCCATACTTATTCATTTTCAATTTATCTTTAAAAGATAAAAACCCAAAACATTTCACTTCATATTGGAAAAACATTTCCAAACTTATTTAACAATAAGTAATTCACAAACCTATTTATTTTCAATACTTAGAAAATATCCAATATACTTAAAACACGATTAAGTATATATTTTATTCTTTAAAGGAAAATGTTTTCTTTAAACACATTTATTTGGGTCAAAACGAATGCTGCGTAAAACATCGTTACGACAACCCAAAATCACTAGTATAAAGATTCGAAATTAAGATAGATATATAAATCCCAATACTATATAAAACATTTCCTTTCGAAAATCATTTACTATAACAACAGTGTTATAGTCCACCATTTCCTTATTTCTTGAAAACGTCAATTTCAACAATGAATGTTGAAATCTAGGGTTTCGGTCCTTAACACGTTTTAAAACAACTTCAAATCGTTTTAATTCTATTTAAAATATCACTTCCCCAAAACATTTCTTTAATATATTATTCACTATCCAAAATCGTGAATATATTTCATTAACCAAATTCAATGTTTCTACACATTTTATTTTAAAGGATTATCCATTCTCCAAAACCGTGGATATGCTTCCTTTAATAAGCTATAATAATTAACTTATCAAAATAAGTCGATTTCGGATTTATAAACAACGTTTATAAATTCACATTCATATATTTTATAAAAACTTCAACTTATAAAATCCCTTAATTAACAAATTCTATTTATATCTCATTTAAATGCCAAAATCCAATTTATAAGTTAATTCCTTATAAATCTTTTATTTTACAAAACCTATTCATTTTATAACTTCATAATTTATAAATCTATAAATTTCATTCACTTATGAAATCCATTTATACTTCATTTTAATACTTATAAAAACTCGTTTTAAAATTCCAATATTTTTATTTATAAATATCAATTTTATAATTCTTTTATATAAACCGTTTATAATAAGTTTAAAAATCTCAATTTAAACTATTTTATAAAATTCATTAACTCCACATTTAAAAAATCACATTTTTAACTATATTTCTCAAAAATCATAATTTTTATAACATAAAATTATAACGTTTATTTAATTAAAATGAATCAATTTCAAAATTCTATAAAATGTATACTTTCAAAAAAAATCACTTTAAAATCCTTTTAAATTCGAAATCGTTGCTTTAACATTTTTAAAATTCCAAAAATAGGCCCAATGCTGCAACAGCACCAAATATAACAATCACGGCACCCAAAACATCATATATCATATGATAACAGAATATATCACAATCTTTGTAAATAAATCAATACGGGTGAGGAATCCAGTTGGATCCCTCCAACCTGTTTCCCTACATCCATAGATGTTAGCACAATACCAGTCCCGTTTCAAGACGGAATATCACGGTATATGGGTTTATATAAAATTATCCGCTATTATGCGGCGCAATAGGGTCTCATCCGCTATATAATGCGGGAAAATCAACTCCAAGTACATATATAATAATACCAATTCCACATCAAGATGGAATATCGCGGTATATGTTAATAAATAACATATGCTTAATATACGGCACATAGGGTCTATTTCAAAGAAATAGATAATAATTTATCATTCAATCACACAATCAAGCAATTTTAAATCTAATTATTTAAAATTTAAATCGAAACAATTTCGATTGAGTGAGAAGTTCTCACCAGATTCCAATAACAGTTTCAGCGTTTATTTCGAATAAAATTAAACGCGCGTTTAATTATACTCAAAATTTTCACTAGATCCAATCAATTCCAATCCAGCTCCATTGCGTAGTATTCGACAATACGATTCCAAACGCAAGTCGTTTCGTCAAATTTCGACCTCGTATGAACAAGTTATGATGTTTTAAAGTTTAAATGAATTTAAATATTTAATAATTTACAAATTTCTTTTATAAAACCCTCACTTGCATCTGGATCGTTGATTCTTGCTTCATCTCATTAGGGTCGCACCCTTCTTTCTCTTCTTTTTCCAGTTAAAATGTATGTGACCGAACCCAAGAAGCCGCCACAAACCCTAATGCACGCGACAAATACGAGCCACCTGACGACGATCAGGGAGTGCCATTCGAACGCCCCACTCGAGAGCCACCTTCGACTGCAATAGCTTGAAGCTCGGCTATCCCACCATCATGAAAAATGTGAACGAAACGTGCGTGTTCACGGCCAAATTCACGTCGATCCATAGCTTCGTTTACGATATTGATCGTTGGATAGGAAGATCTCAACGTGCTCTTCAACTTTGTAGTTGAAGCTTTCTGATAATTGTTAACAGATTTGAAGAAAATTGAGGGAGAGAGAAATGAATTTTCGGCCATTAATATTAGGGGTGGCGGCTGAAGCTTTTAACCTAGGGTTTTTGCAAAAGTGAATAATAGAGGTTCTTATATAGAAAATTACGCGACGTTATTCACCCGAAATTTTTCCGAACTCCAAACGAAGCATGCCGCCTGGTGTTTATAATGTTTTACCCCCATTCCAAACGCAATGGAATATTTATTAGGAGCCAATTAGATCAAATTTGAAAGATAAGTTTTTGAATCGACTATTTAAATTCAAAATTCACTCGAATCGATTTCTACGCGTTTTAGCTTGCCCCGGACAACCCGTAAGTCCGATTGACACAAAATTTGAAACCATAATATAATATAACATTACGGATCTGATGAAACTAGTTTCGTCGAAATCCAAGATTGTTTGAAAAATGTCTATTTTTAGCCGTCAATTAAATATTAAAATATTTAATTTCTACAAATTAACTTTTGATTCAATTTCAAAAGTTCTATAACATCATTCAAACTCCAATATGATTCAATACAAGTTTACAAATCAATTTTAATCACATTAAACCCAATTTTCAATTATTTCAGTAATTTCAAATATTAAATTATCGATTTAATTATCCAATTAAATCCAGATGTTCGAAATAAAATTAATTCGACTTTCAAATTTTACTTGTTAATATTTAAAAATCAATTAAATATCAGAATTTCAAATTACAGGAATTCTGGGTCGTTACAGAAGGGCAAGAGCTAGCTTCGGCCAAAATTTCATGGCCAACGGTCAACCATAGCGACGGCAATCTCGTGATGGACGTGGCACGTTTGGGTTCATATTTTGGGCAGCTGGCGACACAATAGGACATCGGGCTTTGAGGGTTAGGCATGGCATGGCAACAGAGATCAAAAGCAAGTTTGAAAAGGCGCACGATTGATGGCAGCGGCGATGAATGGCGAGGAAGCGGTCGCGTTTCTTGTGCCTGGAAGCAAGAGTGTGGGAGAGAGAGGGAAGGTATTAAGTTTAAAATGTAGTTAGTTAATTTAATGATGTAATTAGGATATTTATTTTAAATTGAAAATCGTCTAACTTATAAAAACAATATTTTGTTCGTATAAGGTCCAATTGAGACATGGATTTGTGCATTCCGCTCATAACTGGTTTGGACGAATTTGGAAACTGTTGAAAATCAGACTAAAATCGGACATCGTTGGATTTTAGTTCCAAACCGAAACACCTCGGCGACAGCAAAAAAATTTAGTGAGTTAAACTCACCTTTTTGATTAACTAGTATGAAATATAGTTGATAAAAATTGTTGAATAATTGTTTGGATGAATTACTATATTTATTAGTTGGTTTGGATATATCCCCATCCCTGGAGCGGATGAGACCCTATTACGTTCCCGTATAAGTGTGGATAACCCTTTGTATACGAATCCCGCCTCGAAGTGGTTGATTTATATTTTATAATTATATAATGTTTGTGAAGCAAGGGAATAGGTTGTAGGGATCGAACAGGATTCCTAACCACTGTTGATTTTATTTACATATATATGTGTGTGTGTGTGCGCGCTGATATATTTGAGTTGTGACGTAGGGGAACAGGTTGGAGGGGTTCAGTAGGATTCCTCGTTAATTGATTTTAATAATATTCTGGTTGCATAAATTATTGGATAATAAAATTGATTTTTGGAAATATTGGTTATGTCATCGTTATATGTTTGAAAAATAAAAACCCGGTAGTGATAGAAAATAAATATCAATATTGCTTGAGCGTTTGGTGGCTATTGGCCTTAAATTAGTATTTTGAAATACTATAAATCGCCAATTGAGTTGTAATCGGATTTTTGAGACAGGAAATGATTTTTAAATCCGAAATTGGGTTTCAGAAATATTATATTGTTTAAAGTTATTGAATTATATTAATTATGTTTTAAAGTTACTAAATTATAGTAATATTATTTTAAGGTTATTTAATTATATAAGTACTATTTTAAAGTTATTTGTTTATAGTTAATATTGTTCTAAAGAATTTATCAAAATTTTAATACTTTGAAAGGTTAATTATTTCAAGAAATAATTATGGTTTGAAGTTAATAATAAGAATTATCAATAAGGTTTTGAAAATAAATTATTATTATTATTTATAAAAATGGCATAGATTAATTATTATTGTTTATTTAACAATATTTTGAAATTATTAATTATTATAAGATGTTTTAAAGTTAATAATCTTTATTTATTTATAAGTTTTATTGTTAAAATTATTATTTAATTATGGTGTTTGAAATAAAAGATTTTTATTATATATAAATGTTTTCGAGACCCATGAATAGAGTTAGAAGGCTTGGATTTTATAAAGGAGTTTTATGGATTTATAAAGGGTTTCTAAATGATTTTTGAAATGTACAAAGAGTTTATAAGTGATTGAATTTTTATAAAGGGATTATAAATGGTTTTTAGAAGATTTCTAAAATGGTTTTAGAGAATTATAAAGAATGTTAGAAATGAGTTGAGAATCGAATAAAAAGAAAATCTTTCTCAATTTTGTAAATATACTTATATCGTAGAGATAAGTATATGAGTGTATTTTCTAAGATGCAAGGTGTAATGTGTGTGAATATACTTATACTGTTGAGACAATTATATGAATATTTTCTAAGTAATGAAAATATAAGGATTTGGGGATATACCTTTGTAAAAGTATTTTTATACAAGTAATTTACAAAGTGATTTTAATGAATGAAAGATTTATCAAAGGAGGATAGTGGTTGCTTTGGTGCTTAACCAATGTTAGTTTTTTTCCCTGTGGAATAAATCTTAGTTTGAATGTATGTTTGTTGATAGTTAAATAACCGACTATCGAATCTTGGCCTAAATATGTAATCTTTCTTAATTTTGGTGGTATGGAAATATTTCCTACTTAACACAGAAGGATTTTAACTCAGAAAATATCTAGGAATAACATAAGAATTATATGGTACAGTTACCGTCGGTGGTGCTTTACTATAATATCCCCTACTTGGAGGCTCAAAACTAATGACTACGAATGTTGAAGTCATCCATAATTATTAATCCTCGGCAACCAAATACGATAATGTTAGGTACATTGATATAACTGAAACACATGGATATGGAAAATTTTAAAAATCATAAAACAACTTTCATATTCCATTTCAACATTCATTACAAAATCCCATATTCGAGAACCACGTTTAGAGAAAATATAATTATTACAACAAACTCCAAGAGCGACATATGAAGATGCCCCTTTGGATGATCAGAGTATATATAACTAGGCAATTAAACAACTTTGTCTTTACAACAAATAATAGCGAAATCAAAATAGAAAAGAAGTCCTACTGGCTAGCTTGCCACCTGCACATCTCCGAAAGCTTATTCATATAAAGAGGTGCTTGAAAAACTCAACTCTCAAACTACTCAAAATCAATTTAGAACCGAGAGTACAAGGGAAAACATAAACTTCGAGTCAGACATAAAGCCTGGTATGAACAATAACCTACCATCTCAAACCGATTCGATATCTAGTGAGACCACGCTGCTTAGCGGAATGGGTTTTTCCCTCACCGGTATCTTATCCAAAACTTTGTAAAAACCATATACTATGCTCCTGCATCCATAATGGTTAAAACATAACGATTCAAAATATTATGATGATATGCAAATAGTAAAATCAATTCTGGATTATCCATCCCCATTCCTTTTGACTATCTGTCTCAGTTATAGTTTCTAGGGTCACTATTAACCTATTAGTTTTCAAAGGCTTACTAATAACCTGTTTAAAACATATGAAATCCATTCCAATTTCATAGTTTCCATAGGATCATTAAGAACCTATTGGTCCTTGCCAATAACTTTTTTGTTTCATGGGTTCTCCCTGAACCTATTGGTATCTCTAATAACTTCCCTCATACCTTAGTTTCCATGGGTTGACTAGGAACCTATTGACTTTTGTAAATAACTTTAACCGGATATAGTTTTCAAGGGTTCACTACAAACCTATTGTCCCCGCCAATAACTCTTTCTATTCATAGTTTTCATGGTATCACTAAGAACCCATTGGCCCCTGCCAATAACTTTTTCTAAACATAGTTTTGATGGGTTTACTATAAACCTGTCTATCTGACAACTTCTTTAACTAGTATTTAGACTTCCTATATCCTAATCTACCTGACCTCCTGGATGCAATTCTACTCATATGGGAGTTAACTCAATTTATATTCACTATTGAGCCAACCTAGCTGGTTTTCTGTCTTTCTCCACAAAATACACTTATGGGTCCATTTTAGAGTGAATATATATACTAGAAGAAGAAAAATTAATAACATACTAACACCAACACCTATGGTTTAATATTTTTGAAATCATTTTCATATGAAACATGGTTAACCCCTTTAACCTAATATTTTATCAAGGAAAGCTTCTTCAAAATCTCCATACATAAAAGTCATTTTAAAACTCCTTTATTTATGCCATGGTTTTTCCTTTAGAAATGAGATTGGGTTCTTTGTTTTGAGAACTAAGGCTTTCGAAACCTTAAACTTTACTTTCGAAACCATCAGATAACCTCCTTCGAAAGTATTCAAAACTTCTTTTCAAAACATTTAGCATTTTCCTTTCAAAACACTTTAAATCTTCTCTTTCAAAACCCTCAAAACATACCTTTCGAAAGTATTACTTATTAACGCATAGAAGCATACCTTCGAAACCATCAAAAGTACCCCTTTTGAAGCCATTTGAAAGTATCCCTTTTGAAACCATTATACTTCATATAAAAGAGTTTGGGGAAAATGATGGCTCCGGACGCATCTTTTCGAAAACATTAATCATATAAATTAAAACACTTGGAAGGACAGCTTCAACACCCTTTTTGAAGACATTACCTTCGAAACCATTAACCCTTCCAAAAGCTTTAGGAAGTGGCTTATTTCATTTATAAAGCAAAGCTACCTTTTGATCTAGTCGATGACTACAATCCATTCGAAAGGCATAAGGTCAACAGCATGGTTTCGACTGGGTTGAAACTGCCCCTTTCAAAAGCATTGATTTTAAACAAGGCAACTCATTCGAAAGTATTCTTTTCAAAACTAAAAGGCAACAACATTCTCGAAAGCTATTTAAATGGGTTTCGACCCCTTCGAAAGCGTCCTTTTGAAAAAAAGGCAAGCGCATATCTTTAGAGAGTAAAATAAAGGCTTAGACCCCTTCGAAAGCTATGTTTCGCACCATACCTTTTGTCTTTCTCTAATCCACTACGTACCAACTTATTGGTACCTTGTGTATTGGTTTCGACTTGGGCGGTTTCTACTTGGTTGAGACAGAAGTATAGAGTCGAAAGGTACTACTGAAAGAGGCAAAACATAATTTCCGGGTAAAGACTGTTTTAATGTCTTTTTAGATAATTGCTTTTTTTACCAACCTGCCTATTTGTAAACATTTCATTGGTTACTATAAACTTTTAAAATTCTATCTAAAATAAAACTGCTCTATTTATTTCAGATCTAATTAAGATAATTTAGCAAATAAGCCCTTCATTAAGCTAAACCAATAAAACAATTAAGTCCTCCATCTAAAATAATTTAATTTCCATAGTAAATTACTTAGGAAAAATCCTCAAAAATCATAGAAATTCATTTTAAGTATGTTATCCAAGATATAAAAATTCCAGACCCAAACTCTTCCATATACTAGCAAAAAAAAATTATACCAAAATTATTCATTTTATCCTTTGAAAATTCATAACGAATTTTCCATAGCTTGGAAAATTATAAGAATTAGAACCCATCTCCCAATTAATGTTTTACATAACGTATAAATTCCTCATGGCATTAAAAATCCAAAATAAACGATTTTTGCCTTAAAACCGCATAATACAATTATCAAACAAACTTGTTTGAATATATCATGTCATGAAATCCAAGCATATCATCATCAAACATCATCATAATGAATTTAAACTTAAACCTGAAATCAAATGATCATAAAAAACAAAAATAGAGATGGTTTTGATTATTGTTCACCTTGATTAGGATAAGGAATTTGAGATTTGATCCTTGATTAACTCCCTAGCTTGATTCCTTAGCTTTAGATTAATTTTTCTCCTCTTTTCCTCCTAAGTAATGGTCGGCTTAAGATTTAGATTTTACGTTTTTTTGTTTTGCAAAATGAACATGAAAAGGAAATGAAACGAGAATTTTAAGAATAATAGGATCACGATCATGGCAATTCCTATAATACCCTTGTGTTAATTGTTTTCTTATTAATTAACATATGAAATATATCATAACCCATTCTTTTAAAATAAAATTTAAGTAAGCATGACCTTTAATTTAAATTTCAAATCTCAACCCCTTATCACTCTAGTATTTACATTATTCTATTTAATTTATCTAATTAAATCTTCATAATAATGTTATCAAAAATTAGGGGTGTTGCAGGCTCCCCTCCTTAAAGAATTTCGTCCTCGAAATTCAGTGAGGACTAAATACTAAACATAGCAATCATCTGTAATAGCTCCTAACAACCATACTAGCCTACTCGATTAGCAACTATCTATATAAAGCTAATATGGAAAATACCCTCACAGCAGATCGAGATAAGTATATGTAATCATGTCTTCTGTCTCCCAAGTATAGTCTTTCTCGTTGTCGCTCCACTGAACTTTCACCAACTTGACTGTCTTATTCCTTAGCCTTTTCTCATCTCTCGCTATAACTCGAACTGGTTGTCTAACCAAAGTCCAATTTAGTTCTACTATCAAATCGTCCAACCCTGTTGGAGTAATAGTAGTCTCTGGATCATGCATGTACTTGCCAAGATGATGAAATACATTATGGGCACCTGCCATGCTGCTCGGTAACTCCACTCTGTATGCGAGCTTTCCGATCCTCTCTATAACTTGGAACGGACCAAATATCTCGATTCCAGTTTTTCTGACTTTTCAAATCGTACCACATCCTTCATCAGTGATACTTTAATCAAAACCTTATCTCCAACTTAGAATTCCAGGTCTTTGCGCCTCTTATCTACGTAACTCTTCTGCCTAGACCGAGCTTCCTTCATCCATTCTCAGATTAACTCAATCTTCTATGTCGTCTCTCTAACCAGATTTGGACCTAAGACTAATCTGTCTCCAGTCTCCAACCAACATGCTGGTGATTTGCATGGTTTTTTGTATAAAGCTTCAAAATGTGTCATTCCTATACTATTCTGATAACTGTTATTATCGAAAAACTCAAATGTAGGTGATCTTCCCAAGATCCACCAAAGTCTAGCACACAACCCTCAATAAATCCTCGAGTAACTTGTTGACTCTCTCTGTCAGCCCATCCGTCTGTGGGTGATATGTAGTAATCATCTTAAGCTTAGTGCCTAATGCATCTTGTAGACTCTTCCCAAATTCTCTAGTGAACAAAGCATCCCTATCACTGACTATACTACCAGGAATTCCATGCAATCTAACTATGTTCTTCATGAACAACTTAGCCAAAACAGTGCCATCCTGGTTGATTTAACTGGAATGAAATGGGAACTCTTGGTCAACCTATCCACTATGGCCCATATACTTTCATTTCTTCTATTTGACCTTGGAACCGTTCAATGAAATCCATGGATATCGAATCCCATTTCCAAACCGATACCTCCAAAGGTTGAAGCAACCCACTCAGCTTTTGATGTTCGGCCTTCACTTCTTGACATATTGCACACTGTCTAACCCACAAACCAACATCCCTCTTCATAACTTCCTAATAGAATCTTCTCTTCATATCTTGATACATCTTAAACCCTCCAGGATGAAACATAAACTTGGACCGATGACATTCTCCGAGAACTTCTTTCCTTAAGTCCCCTACATTCGGAACACATAATCGTCCCTTCTTTCTCAACCATCCTCTTTAGTCAAGACTAAAATTTCTTAGACCATCGATCTCAGTTCCAACCTCAAACCTTCTAATCTTCTTGGCTAGTGCTGGATCCTCTGTTTGCTTAGAAGCAATCCTTTCGACCAACACAAAACAGGACAACATAGTAGTGCTCTGACTAGAACTAGCAGTCGGTCGTAACTGCACACTACAAGTAGTCTAAACTTCTAAATCCTTACATTCCGCCAACAGAGCTAACGCACATTCTGATGTCTTTTGCTAAGAGCATCCGCTAATTTATTTCCTTTCCCAAGAGCATACTCTATACCAAGATCATAAGCAGCTAAATACCCACAGAGTCGCCAGAAATTCTATTGGGGGATCTGCAACCTCAAAGAAGTAATCAAGCAAGAAACATCCAACTGTAAAGCATCAACGAGTTCCTTCGATACGAATGAATGCGACGCACCTGTATCGAAGAGCACTCTAATAGAACGATCATGGAATAATATAGAACCCTCCAAAATAGTGGGAGGTATACCTCGAGACAGAGAAGCACTACCAGAAGCCTTTTCCACATTCATATTACTAGAACGAGCATCCTTCTTCTTCTTCCAGACATTGCTTAGAGTCGAATTCAAGGATTTGCAGTGAAGAATTTGAATAAACACAGCAACTTTTATTGTCAAGAAGCCTTGAAAGTCCCTGAAAATTAATTTATTGTAACATGCAAGCCAAGGATTTAGAATAATAATAAAATACAATTTTGATGAAATAATTCCAGAGCCACCTCTGTCGTCTCATATTCAAATCCTTCTAAAAGAATAAGTACCTTAAAGAATAATGATTTGTGTATAGCTCAAATCTCTCCCCTAAGAGGTAATGTCTCGAAATCTTCATTGCAAATATCACCACAGCCAACTACAAATGAGTAGTATATATTACTTCATGTAGTCTAAGCTATCATGAAGGGTAGGCAATAACTTTACCCTTCTGCAACAACATAGCTCCTAATCCAGTTCTGAATGCATCGGTACACACCACAACCCTTGGCTTCCGTCTGGAACTACTAACACAGGTGCGTTGGTCAAAAAATGCTTTAATTTAAGGAATGCTTCCTCATATTTGTCAGACCAGATAAAATTCACATCCTTCCTGGTTAATTTAGTCATGGTGCTACTATCCACGATAAATCCTTAATGAATTTCCGATAATAGCCAGCAAGTCCAAGAAAACTTCTAATCTCAGTCACCGTCTTTGGTCTCTTCCAATTATTAACAGCTTCGATCTTATCTAGATCGACTGACAAGCCTTTGTCTAAAACCACGTGACCAAGAAACTTAACCTCTTTCTTCCAAAAATGACACTTAGAAAACTTTACTTTCAGCTGATGCTGCCTCAGCGTCTCAAGCACTACCCTAAGATGATCTTCATGCTCCCTTTCATCCTTAGAGTATACTAAAATGGCATCTATAAATACCAACACAAACCTACCCAAGTACTCTCGAAAAACTTGGTTCATCAGATCTAAGAAGAAAGCAGGTGCATTTGTTAACCCAAATGGCATTACTGACCACTCATATGAACCATACCTAGTTCGAAATACCATTAATGGAATTCTATCCTCTGCCACTCTTAACTGATGGAAACCTATCGCCAAATCCAACTAGAAAAATACTATGGCTCCACACAACTGATCAATTAGATCATCTATTCTCGGTAAAGGATAATTATTGTTAATCGTCTTCTCGTTTAAATTATGATAGTCGATACACATCCTCAACAACCCATCCGGTTTCTTCACAAACGCCGCGACCGCTCCCAAAAGCGCTTGGTCTGATAAAATTTCTTTTAAATCTACTTGCTGCACCTTTAATTCCTTCATCTCGGTGGTGTCATGCTACTAGGTGGTCTATTATAGGTTTAGCTCCTGGCATAAGAACTATTCAAAACTCAACAGCTCATTTCAGTGGTAGTCCTATAACCAGCTCAAAGACATCTACAAACTCTCTTGCTACATGAACCTGACTTAACCTCTTTTTCCACTTCTATAGCACTTAACAAAGCACAACCACTCCAATCATAATTCTCCATTGAGAATTGATTCGGTTATGACTATCAGGGTATCTCAAATC
This sequence comes from Allium cepa, assembly GCA_030765085.1. NCBI lineage: Eukaryota > Viridiplantae > Streptophyta > Magnoliopsida > Asparagales > Amaryllidaceae > Allium > Allium cepa. The sequence continues at coordinate 346,912,773 of CM060938.1, forward strand.
CTAGCAAAATATCCTAGCCTCATTTTTACCCAACCAATCCATACCAAGATGGTCCCAAAATCTAAGAAACCAAAAACATATAGATTGCATGCAAACTTATGACCTAACAAATCAAGTTCTAGCTAGTCACATCTCATCCTTAGAGTTTCATACCCTCCTATAGGATTCGCAACACTAAGGAAGTAACAAGTTATATGGGTTCTAAGCATAACCTATCGACCAAACACTGAGATATAAATGAATGTGATGCATCGACATCAAATAGTACCTAACTAGTACTTTGAATCAAAAGCATACCTTCCATCACAATCTTCCCTTTTCCAGTTGCAGTTAGCCTAGCAGACGATGGCCCAATAGCGAAGACCTTTCCTCTATCCGCCCGGACTGGTTTCGGACAATGATTCTTATAATGTGCAGTTTAGTCGTAGTTGAATCACTTCACATTCTTCTTTTCTACAGCCTTCTTCCCCTTGCCTGATCGGCACTCATGAGCATAATGATCTTTCTTGTCACACTTAAAGAAAAGTAAATCATCCTTTGCCTTCTTGACAGCCTCTACCATCTGGGCTCACTTCTTTTCAAAGAACTTTCTCTTCTTTCCCTAAGAACTCTGGGTCCCAACCGACTTTTCTTTCCCATAAATAGAAAGCATTTCCTCATGTCGGATTGCCATCTCCACAACTACATTACAACAATCTCGAAGATGTGGTAGGATTTCCATAGAAATCTCGGGTCTCAATCCCCAAATGAACATCTCATTCCTTCTAATGACGGTATCTATAGTAACATACCCATATCAGAACAACTCATCAAACTTGGTAGCATACTCAATTACCGAAATCTTTCCCTACTCCAAATCCATAAACTTTCTCAACAATGCTGACTTGGCAACTTCAGACAAAAATCTCTGCTCGAATCTCCTTCAAAACTCTACCCAAGTTAACTCTTCCTCAAGAACTCTGGCAGTAGCACTATTTCATCGATGAAGTGCTACCCCTTGCAACTTTCTAGAGGCCAGCCTTCTCTTCTACTCATCATCCAAACCCAAATCAGCGAAGATTCTCTCACAATGTAACAACCAATTCTCCACTTCTATGGCATTCTCTGTTCCCATAAATGGCTTCCCACCAAGACTAGTGTAGTCTCTGCTTAGCATAGTTATTCCCAATTGAAGCCACATGATTAGCTCCTCCAACATTCCCAGCAACTCCAGCAGCAGCACCTGCTTGAATCAGATTGATGAAGAACTGATAAATCGTCCTCATATCTATTTGCAGATTTCCAGCACCTACATTTTCATCTGCATTTTGATTAGCATTTACCTATCGACCCGGGTTCCTCCTTGTATTAGGTTGAACATTTCCGTTTGTTGTGGTGCTTTCTCCATCGAGATTTCCTGCCTCCATATCTTCTTTCTCGTAAATCTATGTACGAGCCTTAGTAAGATACAGAAGAATGGTCTAAGATAGAGGGGAATACATACTTATATATATAATACAAGTACTTTACTATAGCGTTATCATAAACCCCGATCTTATTTTCTGATTCACTGGATTGTGTTCCGAAAAATCTTTTAGGTTTAAACTTCTTTTAGTTTTCATAAACCTATGCTCTGATACCAACTTGTAAAATCACCCATTCGGAGGTCCAAAACTAACGGCTACGGATGATGCAGTCATCCATAGTTATTAATCCTCAGCTGCCAAATACAGTAATGTTAGATACATTGATATAACAGAAACACATGGATATGGAAAATTTTGAAAATCATAAAATAACTTTCATATTCCATTTCAAATCATTTCAACATTCATTACATAATCCTATATTCGAGAACAACGTATAGAGAAAATATAATTATTACAAGATACGACATGAGTGACATATGAAGATGCCCCATTGGATGATCAAAGTATATATAACTGGCAATTAAACCACTTTGCCTTTACAACAAAACACAGCGGAATCAAAATAGAAAAGAACTCCTACTAGCTAGCTTGCCTCCTGCACGTCTCCGGAAGCTTATTCATCGAAAGAGGTACCCTAGAAACTCAACTCTCAAACTACTCAAAATCAATTGATAACCTGAGAGTTTAAGGGAAAAACATAAGATTCGAGTCAGACATAAAGCCTTATATGAATAATAACCTACTATCTCAAACCATTTAGATATCTAGTAAGACCACATCGCTTAGCGGAATGGGTTTTCCCCTCACCAGTATCTTATCCAAAACTTTATAAAAACCACATACTGTGCTCCTGCATCCACAATGGTTAAAACACAACAATTCAAAATATTATGTTTATATGCAAACAAGGAAATCAATTCTGGATTAGCCAACCCCATTCCTTTTGAGTATCTGTCTCAGTTATAGTTTCTAGGGTCACTATTAACCTATTAGATTTCATGGGCTTACTAATAACCTATTTAAAATTAATGAACTCCCTATTTGGTTTCATAGTTTTCACAGGATCACTAAGGACCTATTGGCCCTACCAATAAATTTATTATTTCATGGGTTCTCCCTGAACCTATTGGCATCTCCAATAACTTTCCTCATATCACAGTTTTCAAGGGTTAATTAGGAACCTATTGACTTCTGTCAATAACTTTAACCGGATATAGTTTCGTAGGTTCACTACAAACATATTGGCCCCTACCAATAACTCTTTCTAATCATAGTTTTCATGGGATCACTAAGAACCTATTGGCCCTTGCCAATAACTTTTACTAAACATAGTTTTCATGGGTTTACTATGAACCTGTCTTTTGACAACTTCTTAATTAGTATTTAGACATCCTTTATTCTGGTCTACATGACCTCCTGAATGCAATTCTACTCAAGGAGTTAACTCAAGTTATATTCACTACTAGGTCAACATAGCTGGTTATTCTGCCTTTTCTCCCCAAAATACGGTTATGGGTCCATTTTAAAGTGAATATATATACTAGAAGAAGCAAACATAATAACACTAACACCTATGGTTTAATATCCTTGAAATCATTTTCATATGAAACATGTTTAATCCCTCTAACCAATTATTTTATCAAGGAAAGCTTCTTCAAAAAATCCATACATAAAAGTCATTTCAAAACTCCTTTATTTATGTCATGGTTTTTCCTTTAGAAATGAAATTGGGTTCGTTGTTTTGAAAACTAAGGCTTTCGAAACCTTAAACTTTTACTTTCAAAACCATTGGATAACCTCCTTCAAAAGCATTCAAATCTTATTTTCAAAACACTAAGCATGTGCCTTTCGAAACACTTTAAATCATCTCTTTTGAAACCGTCAAAACATGCCTTTCGAAAGTATTAAAGTGTTACTTATTAACTCTTAGGAGCATATCTTCGAAACCATTGAAAGTGCCGCTTTCGAAACAATTTGAAAGTATCCCTTTCGAAACCATTATACTTCATATAAAAGTGTTTAGGGAAAATTAATGGCCATCTTTTCGAAAGCATTAATCATATAAATGAAACCTCTTGGAAGGATAGCTTCAAAACCCCTTTCGAAGCCATTGCCTTCGAAACCATTAACCTTTTTGAAAGATTTAGGAATTGGCTTATTACATTTATAAAAAAAATCTATCTTTCGATCTAATTGATGACTCCAATTCATTCAAAAGGCATAAGGTCCGCAGCATGGTTTCGAATGGTTGAAACTACCCCTTTCGAAAGCATTGTTTTAAAACAAGGCAACTCATTCGAAAGCATTATTTCGAAACAAAATGGTGGCAACATTTTTAAAAGCTATTTAAATGGGTTTCAACCCCTTCGAAAGCATCCTTTTGGAAACAGGGTAAGTGCATATCTTTGTAGAGTAAAACAAAGGCTTCGACCCCTTTTGAAAGCTATGTTTCGAAGCAATACTTTCCATCTTTCTCTAATCCACTACGTACCAACTTATTGATATCTTGTGTATTGGTTTCAACTTGGGTGGTTTCGAATCAACTGAGGCAGAAGTATAGAGTCAAAAGGTACTACTGAAAGAGGCGAAACAAGATTTCTAGATAAAGACTATTTTAATGCCTTTTTAAGCAATTGCTTTTTTACTTACCTGCCTATTTGTAAACATTTCACTGGTTTCCATAAACTTTTCAAATTCTTTCTAAAATAAAATTAACGTAATTATTTTGGATCTAATTAAGATAATTTAGAAAATAAGCCCTTCCTTAAGCTAAACTGGTTAAACAATTTAGTCCTCCATCTAAAATAATTTAATTCCATAGTAAATTGCTTAGAAAAAACTCCAAAAATAACAAAAATTCACTTTTATTTATGTTTTCCAAGATATAAAAAATTCTAGACCCAAATTCTTCCATATACTAGCTGGACATAGCCTCATCAGTGGTAATGACTAAAACCTAAGATAGGAGGCATGGCTAATAGGGTTGGCAAATCCATAGAGTGCAATTAGATCCACCTAGACATTACTTACAGTTGTTATGCATGCATGGAGCGATGCATTTGGTCTTAGCGAGACCAATTATGTTTTTCCTATGGTACATCACTAGGGATGTATGCTCCTTCGGAAGGATATTTCTGATCCTTGTGCGGGAGGACCATTCTCGAAGTACCGAGGGCACCTCCATGGAATCCTATACAATTACAAAACGTGACTTATCGGTTTTTGATTACACCTAGTATTGTTGTGATGTACACTCACTAGCATCACAGCTACTTCATTATTACTATTTTCACCCTTAGACATTATTATTGTATCAATGGATTTTTTATAGAAAAATTTTAGGTTATCTTTAGGTAAAAACTCGTCCATGTTTATGTATGTGTGATCTTACGAGATACTTTTGATTTCAAGGATTTATATAACTTTAAAATCCAGTTGGGTGTGTTTTCTCACGCTTGTTTTTATTTTATTATAATGCTTGGGTCATACCGAGCATATTAAAGATTTAGATTGGATGTTTGGAGCTTCATGAGACCTGGAGAAGAGCTGGAGGCCCAGAGGCATATTCATGTAGATGGTTATTTTCCACTGGATTGGTTGTCGTATTTATCAGTAATTGTAAGGACAGGCTGTTATAATTGTTTGGGCTGATATAGGTTAGTATACTATGATTGATGCATGTACATACATAGATTATAGTTTGTTTTGTGCAAAGATTTGATGTATATTATAGATCATTCATTCTGTTGTAAGATTCTGTGTTTTTTAGTTTTCTTCTTATCTTTTTCCTTCTTCTTATTACCCTAACAATCGGTTTTTCGACATTCGATTGCATGGCACATAATATGATGGATGTATTAGTGTCGATTTTCGAGGATCAATATCTCGGTTGTTACACAAATTGGTCGAATAAGTCTTATATTCTTGGTAGAGGGCGCCTATTCTTCCTTTTCAACTTGTTCAATTCTCTATAATTGATGCAAAGTCTTAAAAAACCGACTTCCTAAATGGCAAAATAACAGAAGCCCTCATTTGGAAGTACTTCTACGAATGAATCTTTTCTTCAATATTTCTAAGATTTGCTTATCCAGTTCCATTCTTTCTTTGGTGGGCCATATGTATCAAAGGCAGAGCAATAGGCCTTGTGTCCTTCTCCAAATCGATTCTGAACTCAATCTCTCTATAGGGTGGAAGGCCTGAGACCTCCTCGAAGACATCGAGAAATTCACAAACTATGGGTACAGATGATGGCTCTCCAACAAGAGATAGACTTGGTGAGTAAAAATGGCTTAACTCAACTAGATCATTTGGTGTACAAAGAACTTCTAGGTCACAACATCCACAACTCCTTAATCATACTATCCTCTTATTACAGTCAAGAATGGCTCCATAATATGACAACCAATCCATACCTAAGATAAGCTTATACCCCTCAAAATTTATAACGTACGCGAGTACATATGAAATCACAGTCGCAAATGTCCAACACTAGGTTTTTGCAAATAAGAGAAAGATGGATCGAACCCCTAATGGGATTTGAAAACTCTATTGGATTGTTGACCATCTAGGTTTGAAGGTTTAAGAAATTTACCACTTTCCAAGCTATAAAGAATGTGATGCCCCTGAATCAAATAAGGCATGAATAGTAATCCCAAAAATAAGATTTATACCTTCTAGAGTTGCTTTTCCTTGGTCTCTTGGTGGCTTAATTGCATTAGGGACGGCTTCAATAATGTAGGCATGTTTGCTTGAGCCTTCCTTAGCCATCTTAGGACACTGATTCTTGTGATGCCCTTCCTTGTGGCAGTTAAATCACCTATCTTTAAAGGCTTCCTTCATTAGACTCACCCTACAATCTTTAGCTTCATGATGCTTTTTTGGCATTTCTTACACACCTTCGCATCCTTCTTAAACCTCCACTTCGACTTCTTATTGGCCCAAAAGCTACCCTTCTTGGACCTTCCATGCTTTTAGGTTGGTGCAGACTTCTCCTTCTTTATTCCTTTATCTTCCTCATTGGCCACAAGCAGCATTGCCATTTCTACCAACATCTCATACGTGGCCCCAATAGGTATTTGGGTCAACAACATTTCTCTTAGCTGGGAATTTAAACCATTCACGAACTTTGTGGCCATTTTTTTATAGGTTTGTCTATTAGGCTCGTCTCGAATTCAGCCAATTCAGTAAACTTAGCTCTATACTCCTTAAGGTTAGAATCTCCTTGTCTCAACTGAATGAATTTTTTCAATTACAGGCTAACCTCTACTTTAGACATGAATCTCCTCTCAAATCGGTCCTTGAATCATCCCAAAAGAAAATCCTTCCAGCGTGCTCATTAGTCACAAAGTTCCAACAATTCAAGACTTCTTCCCTGAGGTGCCAAGCTATTATTCTTCTTCTTAGCTGATCATCCCAACCAAGCTCTCTAAATATGTTCTCGTAGGTACTAATTCAAGTTTTAGCTTTTGAATATCCTTCAGTTCCAAAGTATGTCTTCCCTCCAATATTGAGGAAGTTCTTACACAACTTAGAAAAGTCGACAAGACGAGGTACTACATCAGCGGGCGGGGCAATGGGTGCTACTAGTGCAGCTGGAGGAATAGGAATCTGCTTGACAGTCCTAAAATACTGTTTAAACCATTTGGGCATCTATCTGTAGGTTAAACCTTTAGTGACGACTTCCTAAGATAGTACTTATATGCTGAAAGAAAAGGGTTGCTTAGTGTATATGCGTATGTTCCAGAAAATAGGGTATATAGAGAATTTTGAAAATTCTTTTTTGAAAAAACTTTTTCAAAATTACAGATAAATTCCACATACGTATTGTTTTTCCCCGCTGATCGGATAACCTAGGCTCTGATAACAAATGTAACAACCCACCCTGAAATAGACCTAAATTTCAACACACGAAAGGCCCATCAAAACATTGACCCATTCTAAAAGAAGCTGTTGGTTGTAAAAAGAAATAACATTACAGAGCCATAACTAAACTTTCAGAACTCACGATGGATAGGACAAAATATAATAGTAAAATGTCCCTATTTATTTCAAATTTATAACAATGTCAAAATATAAGATACCATCAAACTGTAACATAATCCATTCCAACAATAGTCTGAAAACGTAGGTACATATGAAAGAAAAATAAAAATGTTTAATACTGCCACAACTCCACCACCTCCATCTCCAGGCGTCACATTTTCCATCAACTTCTTTAACCAATGTTGTAACAAGGAGAGAGTCGAAACAATAATGCCTGGTGAATAAAGACCTCGAGTCTTACCTTTTCGGTACTTGGGCGGTATATCACAAAATAAGAATATGTCTATGCAAATAGGCCATTAAACCATTTAATACTTCTTCATAAGGAAAGGAGGTAGGTCCAACCACTTAATACCTTCCATTCCAGTAGCAGGTTTTTAGAATCCCATGTCTAAATCACAAGTCATAAATAGTTAATAATGTGAGAGACGTTACACAAGCCATTCAATACATTTTATTGAAAAATAGGCCCTCAAACAACCAATTAATACCTCAAGACCCCAAGTAGGCTCTTCATCTTATAGCTCATACTCATAATGACGTCTCACATTAGTCCGACCATTCATAGAAACTGGTAGGCAGATTAGCTGGGTAGATTTTCCTTATAGAATTTGAGACTAACCTACGTCATTACAAATATTTATCATAAGGATATCTCACATTAATCAAAGTGCACATAACTACTGGTAGCCTCAAAGTGACAGGAAAACTTCCATCATATAACTCTATTGTCCTCGCATCCCAATGATAGCCAAGTATCAATTACTCTCCATACATACACATATACTCATCTCACCATTTCATAAATAAGGCCTTGTAAGGAGTCTTTCTTATTACGCCTTAAAATAATAATTAGGCTATATATGAGTTTCCTCTTATTTCTGCCTACAAATCAATTACCTACATAATGGGGGAAAATAAATAAAAATAAAAGCCTAATTAACTATGCCATATATGTAATAATTATACGTTAATTATGTAAATAGAGATAAATATTCGTGCGTAATAACTTCTAAATACACGGATTTTAAGCCCTAAACTAGCGTTGAATGCCAATTCTCTAACCAAATATTATAACTAGTCCTTTTTCTTAAATTTCCACTATTTCAACAGACCAAAATAAGAGATACTAATATCCAAAATAGGGAATAAACATTCATAACGAAAACTGCTATATCAGACTTGTAAATAAAATAGAAACTCAATTTATTACACCAATTCAATGGAATATCCTAAACAATAAGAATTGTAATCTAAACTGCATATTCTATTCAACTCCTTTTTTACAAAGAAAGAGATAAAAATAAGTGGTGTAAATTATGAATATAATTCGTAATCTAAACCCCTTATTTCATTGAAGAATCACATTTCGAATCTATTAACCCAAAAAATGGATTAACACCCCGTTCTGATTGTGAAAGCACTGCCCTGTTTATCAGCACAAGAAAATAGAGCAGGACGCTCTCCAGACTATAGAAAAAACAGAATAAGATAAAGGAATACAAGATCTTAGTTGTGGTTCGACTATTAATGAAGCCTGCATCTACTTTATAACTTTTATTATTAAATTGACTGTTGATCGCAAGTATAAATTAATTACAATTCTAACGATTGAATAAAGAAAGATCAGACCACTATTGATGGAGACAAAAGAAAGGATATCAATTGTCCCATTGCAGCCATTGTGAGGGAGAAGAAAGTTAAGGAATCTTCGTAACAGAGTTGCTTTAGTGATCAGAACAGCCAGCCCCTTTTTATCGAAGGTAAAATGGCATTATAGGATTTTGAGAGCACTTGGATTAGAGTAATTGCACCAGAAGCCTACAGTTTTTATAGGAAAAAGAATCAAAAGTTTAATGGGATTCTAAACTAACTTTTTAGATCGTCATCGATCCAATTGGATCGGTGTCGATTCAAAGAGTTATGCAATTTTTGCACATCTTTATTCCCGTTGGATTTGTTTCTTTCTTATGAGGCTCTCTGTGTAATTTTGTCACTTGTTGACTTGTTTTGATGATGATTCGCTAACGAGTTTGACTGAACTTTAGTTTGAGTCCGTTAAGTGCTTACTTTCCGATTCTTAATGCTTGGATTGTTATGAAACTTGGTAAATGGACTTAGTCGAGGTATTTAAACATAATGCAAGTCGTTTGGAGGAGTTTAGGGCCAAATATTTGGATCAGTACTGATCCAATTGGTTATGAAATACACGTCTTTTAAGGGTGTGCGTGACTTATGAGATGCGCCGCTTTTAGGAGTGTACGCGCCTTATGAGGTGCGGGGCTTTTTAATATTGCGCACGGCTTATGGGATGTGCAGCTTTTGAAATTAATATACCCATCGATCCGGAACGGTTAGGAATTTCTCAACATTACCAATCTTTAGGTAACGCGAGGAGTTCATTCTTCGTGAGCGAGGTTCCACGGATCAAGAAGTGATGTGGGGATTATAGGGATGCAGGCTTTACAGGGATGTGCAGCTTTGATTTTGAACCTTCTCGGTGTTACGGGAGCAACACCGGTTCTTTGAAGGCAGGGATCGAGTTTCATCATTCCAATGGTTTAAGTTAATTTGCTTCCATTTACTCGAGGGTAAATGGGGCATACTTGAGCGTGGTTCCACTGTCTCAAGTAGCGATTAAATGGTTATGAGTCGATTTGACCCTGTCGTCTTGGCAGGTTACTTTGTGAATGCAGTTTCATTGATTTAGAAAACAAAGCAATTTTATTAACAAAAGTTGAGCAAGTTCGGCCTATTTACAATGCCCTCGGTATTTTGGGATAGCTTATTTGCTGGAAATAGGAAATACATAAAATAGTTTTAGATAAAGCATGGATGCAGCGATTCACTAATCCATACTCTGGGAATTTGGGTTCCATTAACAGTTGTTAGCTTGAATGTGCCATCCCCTAGCTTCTGACTGATCGCATAGGGTCCTTCCTAGTTTGGCCCAAATGCTCCTAGTACATGGTAGACCCTCTTGAGGACAAGGTCTCTCACTTTGAAGGTACGGCTATGCACTTTGGAGTTAAAGTACAATGCAACACTTTTTTGGTGAGCAGTGGTCCTCAACCCAACTTCTTCCCTTTTCTCGTCGATCATATCTAGCGACTCGACTAGGAGCTGCTCGTTTTTCCTCTGATTGAAACTCTGCCTTCGATGAAAGGGGACTTCTAGTTCGATGGGGATCATTGCTTTTGAACCATATGCCAAAGCGAACGGAGTATGCCCGGTCGTTGATTTATGCGTTGTTCTGTAATCCCATAGTGCGATTGAAAGTTCATCAACCCAATTCCCTTTAGCTTTAGATAGCCGCTTTTTGTTGGTGGACTTGATGAACTTTTTTGCTGCTTCCACTTGCCCGTTTGGTTGCAGATGAGCGACCGTGAAAAAGTTCTTCTCGAATGGGAAGCATTTGCAAAAGTGTTTGAACTAGATGATTTCAAACTGAGTCTCGTTGTCAATGATGATTTTCTGTGGCACACCAAACCTGTAAATAATGTTTTTAGTAACAAAGTTAATGACTTTCTTTATGGTAATAGTGGCCAGTGGTTCCACTTCGACCCACTTAGAGTAGTCAACATCAACGATAGCGTTTTTGGCTCCTCCTTTCGTCATCGGTAATACACCAATCAGATCGATTCCCCATATTGCGAATGGCCATGGACTGACCATTTGCATTAGCTCTATCGAAGGGGTTCTTTTGATTTTGCTGAATCTTTGGCATTGGTCGCATCATCTTGTGTAATCTACCGCATCGTGATTCACTGTTGGCCAAAACTACCAGAGAATTTTCTTTGCAGGGGTTCGTCCCCTGGTATGATCTCCACAGCGGCCTTCGTGAACTTTTCTCAGGATCCTTCAAGCTTCAGCATTGGTCACACATCTGAACAAGGGGTAGAGAGCCCCTTTGGTAGGATATCCCACCCTGTATTTATGAATTGTGGTGCCTTCCGAAGAAGCTTATTCAGCTAGTTCCTATCTTCGGGAAGAGTTGGAAGTAGCCTTTGATTGGCATCATCCACTTTCTGGTTCTTTGGTGGTCTCAAAAATCTAGTTGACATCCATTTCGCTTACACTTAGAGTGGTCAGGGTTTCAACCGGGACTAGTCCCAATGATTGAGCTTCTCCATAACTGGCCAGTTTAGCCAAGTAGTCAGCCTTCGTGTTTTACTCCCTCGGGATGTGAGTTATGGTGTAATGTTTGATGTTGTTCAGCAACCCTTGCACTTAAGATATATATGGGGAAAGGTTCTCCCCTCAAGACTGGTATTCGCCTTTCACCTGATAGACGACTAACTAAGAGCCTCTATAGATGTGTACGGTTTTATCTCCAGCTCTTTCACGATTTTTATGCCATCTATCAATGCCTCATATTCTGTTTCATTATTTGTCGTTGGGAATTCTAATCACAAGGAATATCAAACGACTCGTCCTTTGGGAGTCTCGAGCATTACCCCTGCCCCCGAGCAGAAGTTATTAGATGCGCCATCGACGAAGAGCTTCCATCGTGTTTCCACTTCCAAAGTAATTTCTTCTTCATCATCCCTATGGTAAATTCGGTGATGAAATCTGCCAAGCTTGGCCGTTGATTTCCCTTCGAGGATGGTAAGTGATTTCATACTTACTCAATTTGATATTCCATTTGGTGAGCCGCCAAAAAGTCTCGGGCAGTGCAATACTTGCTTTAAGGGTTGATCGGTCATTACTTTGATCAAGCATGCCTGGAAATACGGTCATAACTTCCTAGATGTGATCAAGAGATAATACGCTAGCTTTTCCAATTTTGAATAATTTTTCTCAGCTCTAGTGAACCATCTACTAATGTAGTATACGGGTCGTTAGATCCTTGCATCTTCACGTACAAGCGTGAGACTTAATGCGTGAGGTGAGAGTGCCAATTAGATGAAAAAGTCTTCTCCGTCTACCGGTTTGGGTAAGATTAGTGGGGTTTCCATATGTTGTAGTAATTCTTCGAATGCTGTTTGACGTGCCTCATTCCACTCAAAGTTTTACTCTCCTTTCTTAGCGCATCAAAGAACGGTATACACTTATCAATTGCTTTTGAGATGAACCGACTTAGCGCTGCCACCTTTCCATTTGAACTTTGTAACTCCTTCTTATTCTTTGGGGATTCGACTTCTCGTAGGGCAGTATTTGCTCTGGATTTTCTTCGATGCCTCTGGTGCTCACTATGAACCATAAGAACTTTCCAAAGACCACCCCGAAGTGACATTTAAGTGGACCGAGCTTCATCCCATATTTTTGGAGTAGTTCAAACATTTCGAGGAGATTATCCAAGTGATTGGTGAGTATTCGTGATTTAATCAACATGTCATCCATATAGACGTCCACAGTTTTCTCGATCTGACGCTTAAACATGGTGTTTATTAATCGTTGATAAGTTATACTTGCATTCTTTACGCCAAATGGAATCACTTTGTAACAGTATAACCCCAGATCGGTAATGAAACTGGTGTATTCCTGATCATGTTCGAGCACCATGATCTGGTTATATCCCGAGTATGCATCCATAAATGATAGTAATTCATGCCTAGTCATCCCATCCACGAGCTGATCGACTCAGGGCAGAGGAAAGCTGATTTTCGAGCAAGCTTTGTTTAGATACGAGTGGTCGATACAGGTTTGCCATTTTCCAATGGACTTCTTGACCATGACCGGGTTCAATACCCACTCAGGGTAGGTTGCATCGCAGATGAAGCCGTTCGCCATCGGCTTGTCCACTTCTTCACTCAGCGCTTTGGACCATTCGAGCCCTAGGCTACGTATCTTCTGCTTTAGTGGAGGGTATTTGGGATCGATAATAAGTGCATGGTATGTGATCTCTAGTGATACCCCACACATATCATAATGCATCCAAGCGAATACTTCTACGTTGGCGTGGAGAAATTTAATGAGTTCAAGTGTAACTTGTTTCCAAGATGTGATCCAATTTTTAGGACCCGTGTTTGGTCATCCACATCAACTGGGACAAACATGGTCAATTCAACTGGTGATGCCCGTTCCTCCCCCGAACATTTCTTTCTAGGGTCCAAAGCCTTATCGAACTGGTTATGGCCCCTAAGCCAAGGGTGGCTCTGTATTTGCTATTCGGCAGGTTCATGAATGTGGAGAGTTCTCCCTACATCCTTCTCCTTTTCCCTTCTTTTAGATTCGCACAGCTCCATGATATAGAGTTCAATAGTGGCACTTTAGTCTCCTTTGATTATTCCCTCCATTCTCTGTTAAAAATTTCATGGTTAACCACTAATGGGCTAAAGCAATCCTAAAATCTATTAGGGCAGGCCGTCTTAGAAAACATCGTAGGTGGATGTTTTGTCTACGATCACGAAGGTTTGGAGGAGGGTGACTCTTTGGTCACCTTCTCCGAGCTCTATCGGTAAATCAATCGTTCCGACGGTCTGTTTCGGCTCGCCGGTGAACCTCTGAATCTTGGTGCAGCAAGCGGATATATCTTTCATACTGAATTTCATCTGATCAAAAGTGCGTTTGAATAGAGCCGCCGCTGTCTATTAATACTCGTCGGACCACGGCGGGTCCGATTCCTATTACCACAACTATGGGTCGAGAGTTGGAGCCTCTATCCCTTAAGTGTCTCGACTTTGGAACACTTTGTCATCACTTAAGGTCCTTTGCTACTTGGCGGGCGTTCCATCATCGATCACAAAGCACGTATCTTTCAAGGCGTGCTTCATTTTAACCTATTTTCCAAATTCAATTACTGGGTGGATGGCGTGGACCAAGGCCATAAAACCATACCCTCGTTCGAATTACTTACTTCAGCCACCGCAGTGTTGAACCGATTCATAAAAGATTTCAGAGATTCATTTCATCACTGAAATAGGCCAGATAAGGACATCACATCTTTTTGTTGTGCCATGTGAAGCCTAAATTGATCAAGAAAACTTATCCCTGGTTGATTGAAGGTGGAGATGGATCTCGGCGAAGCCTAGTGAACCACATAGAAGAAATTCCTTCCAAGAAAATCAGGAAACATCTGCACCAAACGGCATCTGAAGCATTTGCTCTGTCCATGCACCGACTGTACTTATATAAATGGGGTTTTGGATCTCTCGTTCCATCATAAGACGGGATAGTTGGCATATTGAACTTTGTAGGGTACCGCTCATTTAGAATGTCATCAGTGAAAGGAGTCCGACTTGAAGTGGATCCCTATTCATCATCCCTTCTATCCTTATTTTCATCCATTAGTCGCTTGACCCTGTCAGGGATATGTGCCTCAAGTGTCCGGTAATCTGCGGGTTGGCTATCAATGACTAAACCAAGTGTTTGATTTTGAAACGATCTTGGCGAGTGGGCTGAAGCCTAGGCTATACTATCTTTGGGGAAACCACTCCTTCAGAGTTCCGTTAGCCTGCGGTTGGTCGAATAGGAGCAACTTGGATCGCCCTGACATTGTTGGATGCATTGGCATTTCCTCCCAACTTGTCATTATCGAATTACTCACCATCCTCCGAGTCAGAGAGCCATCGCTATATCTTCCCATGCAGTTTTGCTCCTAGATTTAAGTTCGCGGCCGATTTCCTTGCAGTTGGTGGAGTACTTGCATTTCCTTCCAAATCAATTCCTGCAATTCCACTTATCACTCATTTCTTCTGCTATTTTCCATTTCTCCTATTTAGTCCCAAGATGGAGGAATCTCTTATTCTATGATAGCCGTGGGATCTACCATGGTTCTTGGAGCAGGATGTGATTGTAAGGTCGCATTAAATTTGTCCATAAGAGCTCTCCGACTGCTTTTCCGTCTTCTGATTAATCTTATCGACCATATTATTTAATTCATCTGTAGGAATAACTTCGCGTTGATTAAAGGATCCTGGCACCAGATCTCCTTGGTGACATTGACTTCGATTTGCTAATGATTCGTCTCTTCTCCAGCAATTACTTCCCCTATGGATCTTCCAAAAGAAGTTCTCTTTCTTCTTGGAGCCATTAATTCTTAGCAGTAGATCTTTCGAGCAGAGATTAAGGATCTAACTTCCTAACCTATCTGATTCAAAGTGGATAACTAGAACTAAGGTTGAGTTAGATTCTCGGTAAAAGTACCAAAAAGTTAACTCAAAAAAGGGATCAACAGCCTATTCAGATTGTGAAAGCACCATCCTTATTTATCAAGACAAGAAAATAGAGCAGGACACTCTCAAGATTACGAAAAAAATAAATTTAGATAAAGGATCACATGACCTCTATAGTGGTTCGGCTGTTAACGACGCCTATGTCCACTTTATAACTTTTATTATTGAATTGACTGTTGATCACAAGTACAAATTGATTACAATTCTAATAGTTGAATAAAGAGAGATCAGACCACTATTGATGGAAACAAAAGGAAGGATCTCAATTGTCCCATGGCAGTCATTGTGAGGAAGAAGAAAGTTAAGGAATCTTCGTAACAAAGTTGCTTTAGTGATCATAACAGCCAGCCCCTTTTCTGTTGAAGGTAGGATGGTATTTATAGGATTTTAAGAGCACTTGGATCAGAATCATTGCAATAGAAAGCCTACAATTGTCCATAGGAAGAAGCATCAAAATTTTGATAGGATTCTAAGCTAACTTTTTCGATCGGCACCGATCCAATTGACTCGGATCGGTACCGATCCAAAGAGTTATGCAATTTTTACACATCTTCTTTCCCGTTGGCTTTGTTTCTTTCTTGAAAGGCTCTCTGCATAATTTTGTCACTTGTTGACTTGTTTTGATGATGATTCGCGAATGAGTTTGACTGAACTTTAGTTTGAGTCCGCTAAGTGCTTACTTCTCGATTCTCAATGCTTGGATTGTTACGAAACTTGGTAAATGGACTTAGTCAAGGTATTTAAATTCAATGCAAGTGGTTTAGAGGAGTTTGGGGCCAAACAATTGGATTGGTACTGATCCAATTGGATCGGATCGGTCCAATCCAAAGTGTTTGCTTATTTTTAGGTCAAACTTCCTTGGCTCCTTTATCTCATTCTTTTAGGCTTTCTGGTAAAGTCATGAGTCGTTCTAGCTTAATCTGAATGTTTTAACCTCTTATGAATTCTATTGGTTAGAAACCCGGCTAACATAACCAAAAGAAGAAGGAGAAGTGGAGTAGACTATGAAATTATCAAAATTTGCATAAAAGAAACAAATTCCATCAAATTAATGTAAAGAATTTAGAATCTCAACATAGAATTGACATTTTGAAATAAAAAAGAATTTTTGGGGATTTTATCTATCATATTTTCGAGATCCCTAAGGCATATTCAAATCCAAAAAGAAATACACTAAACAATTACAGAAAAGAAACACCAAGGTTTCCACTCACAGATTAGTCTTAGCTTCACTTAAATTGATTTGTAGCCTTCCAATCTCTTCTAGAACTCTCTCTTTTATAATATATATATATATAATAGGGAAGAATTGTATATATTCAATAGATTTAGAATAATTGGAGAAGAATATAATACGAATAGATTGGAGGAAGAAAAAACAAATAAGAAATAAGTTGAATTCTTACCTGAATTCTCTACAGAGTTTTCGAATCTGATTAAAGAGATAGTAGTGGTAGAATTTCATTGTATTCCCCAAAATAATATGAATAGTGGAAAGGATAGGGTTCCATTTATAGGGATTGAAACACACCAGAACCGTAGGGTGGAAATAAATTAAAGCAGAGAAATCAGGAGCGTACAAATAAATAGCACACCCCTTCAAACCCTAGTCGCCACAGCCAAAATTTGGCTATGACGGGTTCACCGCCCCTCTTCTACCGGTCGTTGGGGTCGACCGATACAATTATTTGGGAATGTTTTTATTTCTATTACTTTTTAGTTATTTTTATAGCCTAATTAACTTTAAAGTTAATTGTTGATTAAATGTTTGCTTAACCCCTAAGCTAGCTTTTAAAATTCAAACCCTAAATTTAAATTCTCATTTGTATTTCAATTCCAACTAAATTAATTTAAATCTGAAAACTTAAAACGCTCATAACTTCTTCGTTTGAGCTATTTTTTTGGTATATTATATATAGAAACATATCAGAGTTTCACCAGAAACGTAAGGGAGTAACATTCATAGTCAAATTCAACTTTCATAAAATTTCCATATTCAATGCTTATCATATTTAATCCAATTTACTTCATTTATTTATGGTTCATTTTATGGGATGTTACAAACATATTATATCGAACATATATACTATAACCTTTATAGTAATACACATATACCTTATATATATTAATTTTTTAATTATATTTAATTAAAAAATTATTTATATTTTTTGTTAATTTTGAAAATTCTTTTATATACACCTGTATACTCATATTACCTTAAACAATTTAGACAACATACCATATGTCATTATATATACTCTATATGCATATATATTTAATTAAGTTATTTAATTAATTTGTTGATTTTATTAATCTTACTAACAAATAATATTTTCAAACTTAGTTTTATAGCATTTTCATACATTTTAAAAAGTTATACTATAACTTTTACAATATATGTCTTATTTTTAAATTTGACTTTTAAATTTTAAAATTTTATTTTGATTTTCAAAATAATTTAAAAATCTATATTATATTTGTAATATTTTTCTTATTTTAAATTTAAATTTTAAATTTAAGTTTTATTTTATGTTCAAAACAATTTTAAAATTAGCCTGAGGCCCAATTCAAATTGGGTCTTTTTCTATAAGAGGCAACCTTTTGGCTCGTATAAGTACTCGGTCCAGGCCAATAGCCAGGTAGGACAGGGTACTTGATTATTCAACAATTTAGCCTAAACACTACCTTTATTAGGCACCATTCAAATTGGTTGTAAGCTTAATTAGTCGGCCATAATATGACTAATTTAGACTACATAGGCTATTTGGCTCTGATACCATTGTTGGAATTGGGCCTGCCCCTAGTAGAATAAATGAGCGAATTTCAATTTCTTTTAACATTTTGGATCTTTACCAAGCCTATGAAGTCTAATTCCTTTAAAACTTTTCTAAATTTCTTTTAAATAAAATCATTATTTTATTTTATTTTATCATTAAAGTTTTGCTTTATATTATTTCATATTATATTTGAATATGCGTATCATATGCACATATGTGCGTACGTGCACATGCAACATAGTAAAATGTACATTGTTTGACATACCCGTGTATATCTGTTGGGATTTATGCTCTAATGGACATGTTTGCCCCTCTAGTATTCTATGTGCTGTCTAAATGAATATATATATATATATATATATATATATATATATATATATATGCGTCGATAATTATATATACATACATTTATTTATTTATATAAAATTATACTTATGTAACATATAATCATATACACACACAAACACACAAATATATGGAATTAATAATTATAATAATTTATATATTATATTTTAAAATATGTATGAATAAATGAAATTTTATATTACATAAAAAATCATTTAATAATTAAAATAAAATTATTTTTGAATTTTTTATTTCAGTTGCTGCTACAAAGTTGTGTACAAAATTACATAAAAATTAATTTTTTAATATTTAATTATGAATATTTATAAATACACAAACATGTGCACACATGCACACACGCATATGTGTGTGTATATGTATGTGTGTGTGTGTAATGTTTTAATAATGCTTTACTTTAAGCTCATGGCAGAAAAATTAAACTTTTTCTAAATTTTAAAATGGTTGTTAATTAAAAAATTATAAAATAATTTTAAAACTGATTTAATTAAATTAATTAAAAATTGTAAAAAAAATTGTTGAGATCCAAAAATTGTGTAGTATTTTTATGTAAAATTTTATACTTAATTTCATACTTTATTGTATGTATACATATATTGTTAACCGACTACTTGGCCCGGCTACGAGGCAATAATTGCAGAGGATATGGTTGGACCTAGATGGGACTCAAGCCAAGAGAGGATTAGAAGTATAAGAAATCGGCAACTTGTTCGGATCGGTCTGTATATGTGGTTCGGTATTTGATAGCGGGTCGGTTGCAGTAGGATATCTATTATGGAAAATCATAGATAGGTCAGCCTTGGTGGATCGGTCAAGGAAAATATGTTGAAGTGGATCGGCCATGGTGGTTCGGCCTTGGTGGATCGGCATGTGGTGTTCCATCGAGGAAGATAAGTAGAGGTGGTTCGGCCATATTGGGTCGGCCTAAGTGCGGCCTTGGTGGTTCAGCCTCGATGGATCGGCATGTGATGTCTGGTCGAGGAAGATAAGTAGATGTGGTTCGGCCATATTGGGTCGGCCTAGATGGATCAGCCTTGGTGGTTCGGTCAAGGTGGTTCGGCCAAGGAGAATCGGCATAGGTGGGTCGATGATGATGGGTGACTGTGATGGGGTAGGCCCTAGTGGTTAGGTCAGATTTGGTTCGGCCTTGTTGGTTCGGTCGCATGAGTTGGATTAGCTTGGCTTGGTTTCAAGAGTGGCTCAGTGCGAGCTGGGCATGGATTACTTCGGGTCATGGTCTAGCTTGCTTCGAGCATACAGGAGAGCTATTCCGAGTCGACGTTCAGAGGATCCCAAATTAGCAAAAGGGGGTTGGTCATAGTGGATCGGGGTGCTTGGTTCGGTCTACCTAACCTCTCAGCTATGGGTCGAACCATCTTAGTCATGAGCCCGAACAGGGGGTCCAGCCTATCTTCGTCTATAAATAGTGGGGTAGGGGTCCGGTTTGAGGGTCCTTTTTTGGGAGAACTTCAGGGAGACTTTGCCGTTTTCTATACTTACTTTCTTTCTGCTCAAACTTGTATTCAAGCCGTCTGTTTACGGATGTATCTGTATTCAAGTAATTAAAAAAGTAATAAAGATGAGATTCAAAGTGGACGTAGACATTTACGTCGAACCACTATAACTCTGGTATTCTTGTTTCTGTTGTTGTTTTTGCATTCTACTATGATATTTCTCTATTTTAATTTACTATCTTCATTAATATCTGTACACAAATCTATTCTAGGGTGTTAGTGACCAATTATGGTGCTAACATTTTGGTTCTTTCACTAGGAGCATTCATTCTCAGGCTGTTAGGATCTACTTTTTTGCTACTGATTGAGGAAATTCCCTGAAGGAGATCCAAGTTCATTCTCAAAAGTTCATAGATTCTGCTCAGAGTTCCTACCGATAACTCTAACATGACGAGACCACATACCAGATCTACCTCCTGCAATGTCGATGCTAATAAGACCGCTAGCGTCCAGCAAGAAGACCCGGCAATTAGCTAACTAATGCTGGTGCAGATCCCGCCATCATCCCAAACCAAGTAGAAGCTGTCACTAGGGCAGAGTTCAATAAGCTGATGAGAGAGCTCACGGAAAGCAAGAGACAGCTTAACGACCAGATTCAAGTAAACACCAACTTGATGAACCAGATCGCTTAGCAGCAGCGTCAGAACGCTAGAGGAAGCCCTGCTTCCTACTCATCATCCGATAGCTCCACTTCGTCAGATGAACACCCCAAGCGTAGACGCTGTAGGATTGAAACGGCACAAACTGGTGCAATAGAGCAATTGATGACGAGTCGCCAATGACAAACCAACAAAAATTATCTAGATATCTTAGTTGGAACAGTGGCTCCTCAACAACACCTAGGGAGTCGCAACCAATCTGGAGTGAGAAACTTAGGATCTGGAGCATGCCTGGGAGCTGGTCAACTACCACGCCAGGATCGTAATGAAGCGGGTTCTCAGGATGCACACTTAGGTGATCGCCTACCGAGGAGGCACCAGCCGGAGCAATCGCACAGGATGTATACTGACTTGGCAACCCCTATTCAAACTTCGGATTTATCATCCATGGTCAGGCAGCTTATGAGGAAGAATCGGGGCTTGACTAATGACGATTGGGGTGTATCAAGAAGTCATACTTCATTTACAGATAACATTCTACAAGCTGAGAGCCCTCGAAAGTTCAGCATGCCAACTATTCCAGCCTATGAAGGGAAGACCGACCCTGGACATCACATAATGAGATATGTGTGGATGATGGACTCGGCTAGGGAAAACGATGCGACCAAATGCAGATGCTTCTTAATAACCCTATCCAAAATTGCAACTATGTGGTTCGCACGACTTCCCCTATGATCGATCTCCAGGTATGATGAGTTAGCGATGAAGTTCGTGGAGCAGTTTAGGATCCATGCTACTCGTCGAAAAGACACGATGTCGCTATCCAGTGTGATTCAGGCTTCTGGTTAGTTGTTGAAGGACTATTTACAAAGATTCCACGTGGCTGCTACCGAAGATAGTAATTCGAATGACTAGCTGGCATGCGAGGAGTGGATCTGGAGTTCGAGTTTGGTGACTAGCTGGCAGGAAAACCACCAACAACCCTAGAATGCTTTAATTTAAAGGTAAACCAATTCATGAGAAAGGAAGAGGCCAGGTGGTTAAGATGGAGTAATGCACCAGGATCTAGTAAGGAAGCGGTGCAAAGCAACATTGCAGTAAAGCAATCTGGCGAGAACTCTAGTAAGGTCCAAGTAAATGTTCAAAATAAGTAGGAGCAGTCAAAAGGAACCGAAGGAGGAAATTCCAAATGAAAGAGGGAAACGAGAAAGTGGAAACCAAGAATCCCGACCTATATCGAATATATTCCCCTGAACACATCTTTGGAGAATATCTATCAACTTGTATTACCTTTCAATACCGAAAGCCGCGCCCAAAGAAATTGACTAAGGAAAAGAAGTAGATTAGGAAGTTTTGTCGATTTCACGAGACCTATGGACATAATACTGAAGAGTGCAGACACCTCCATGATGTTATAGAAAAGCTGATTCTCCAGAAGAAGTTGCAGCAGCTTGTTAAGAATCCATAGGAAGGTGGACAGGGGGTATCTGACCCCAATCATGGGCAAGCTTCAAAATGACCTGAGGAGCCCGCTCGGACTGGAGGAAGGCCGGTCATAAACATGATAATCGGTGGGCATCATCCTACAGACAAGAGCTAGCAATAAATGGATCACTGTGCTAGTTCCTTGAAGCATGCGAACTTCAAGCGCTGCTCGAACACAGAAGATGGGATTTCGGTGAAACAGCAGCGAATGATGACAGATGATATAGCATTCAAGAGTAGGGATGCCGATCAGGTGGAGACGCCTACCATTGACCCGATGGTTATCTCAGCTACGATCGGACCGGCGCTTGGGAGAAAATACTAATTGATTGTGGGAGTTCTGTCAATATTATCTTCAAGAAGGCGTATAACCAAATGAGTATGGAGGTGAAGGATCTGAAACCATCTAAAGCCCGCATTCATGGCTTTAATGGTGCAGCGACTGATGTAGTAGGTTTTCTCGAATTTCCAGTTGAACTAGGAGAAGGTGAACGCAGGAGGTTACGAATCCTACCATTCATTGTGATGTTGATTCCTCATATAATGTTTTTTTGGGCCGACTAGCCCTGACGGAGTTTAGGGCAGCTTTAGCCCCATGGTGTTTGACCTTTAAATTACCGACGAACGATGGAGTTGGTGTAGGCATGGTGATCAATCGACCGGTTATGCTTGTTATATGGCTGAGAGAGGCCCAACGAAGAGAGAAGGGAAAGGGTGTAGACAAGCCTATCTGCATCCATGTTGCTGAAAATTGACAAATAGCGCCCGAGGCTTGGCTTGGGCAACACAGTCAGATCTATAGAGACATTGATCCGAGAGATGACGATAAAGAACCTAAGGAGGCCAAGATGGCGTCGGTTGAACTGACGATTGACATTCCAATCAGCCATGATGACCCATCACGGGTGCTGAAAATTGGTTCATAGCTCGAAACCTCGATGACGAGGGATCTTACTGATTTCCTCCAAGCGAATATCGATGTTTATGCTTGGACCCATTCTGATATGTGTGGGATTTCTCTTGCCATCGCAAGTCATATGTTGAACATTGATCCGAAGTATGTGCCAGTGAAACAAAAGAGGAGAGGCATGGACCCGGAGAGGTCTGTTGCTCTCAAAGAGGAGGTGGATAAATTCAAAGCCAATGGGTTCGTCTATGGTGCCCTCTATCCTGAATGGATATCTAATCCCGTACTGGTGAGGAAGGAAAATGGGAAGTGGAGGACCTGTGTTGATTACTCGGACCTGAACAAGGCATGCCCTAAGGATAGTTTTCCATTACCCAGAATTGATCAGCTAGTCAACTCGATAGCAAGACACAAGTTGTTGTCAATTATGGATGCATATTTGGGATACATTCAAATCTTGATGCACATCCCGGGTTAGAAGCATACTAGTTTTGCCATAGACATTGGATTGTACTATTATGTAGTGATGCATTTCGAGTTGAAGAATGCAAAAGAAATTTATTAGCGTATGGTGAACCGGATCTTTAAAGACCAAATTGGTAGAACGATGGAAGTATATGTGGATGATATGATCGTGAAGTCCTGATAGCCAAACGATCACATTCGAGACTTAACAGAGATGTTCGGTATACTCAAATTTTACGGAATGAAAATGAATCCATTGAAATGTTCTTTTGGTGTCGCGTCGGGAAAGTTTTTGGGTTTCATTGTCAGCGCACGAGGAATCGAAGCAAATCCAGAAAAGATCCAAGCTATTCGAGACGTACAAGCACCCAGAACTATAAAGAATGGGAAAGTCGATGCATTGAGTCGATTTATATCCAGAGCAAACAACAAGTGTATTCCTTTCTTTGATGTGATTAGGAAGAGGAACAATAATTTTGAATGGATGCCGAATTGTGAGGACGTGTTCCGAGCTTTGGTGAGTCACTTGGAGAGGCACCCTATTCTATCAAAGCCAATATACCATGAGCAGTTGTATGTTTACTTAGCCATATCCTAGCATGCCATCAGTGTAGCTTTGATTCATGAGGAGGACCGAATCAAAAAGCCAATGTACTACGTTAATAAGTGTTTTGCGAGGGCGGAGAGAAATTATCCCAAGATTGAAAAGCCGACTTACTGTTTGGTGATCGCATCACGCAAACTCCGACCATATTTCCAAGCACATCCGATCAGTATCTATACCGATCAACCTTTGCGGAAGGTGCTCCAACGACCAGAGACTTCTAAAAGGCTACTCAAATGGAACATTTAGCTGAGTCAGTTGACATCACCTACCTACCACGGAGAGCTATCCAGGGACAAGCCCTAGAAGATTTCATGTAGAGTTCACTGTATTAGACGAGCCAAGTGGAAGCGATGTGATTCCCGTTGTTCGATGAAAGCTATATACCGATGGAGCTTCCAACGACCATTGTTCTAGGGATGGTGTTGTTCTTGTAACTCCCAAGAACTGATTGATTTGTCATGCTTTGAAGCTTAACTTTCCTGCTATGAACAGCGAAGCTGGGTATGAAGCGTTGATCGCTAGATTGAAGCTTCCCAAAGAACATGGAGTGAAATCGGTTGAAATCTTTTGTGACTCACAGTAGGCGGTATACCAAGTACAGGGAGACTATCAGGCAAAGGGACAAAGGCTAGACCCATACCTCATTCGGGTTCAAGAATTGTTGGTGGACCTCGAATACTATGATATTTCGCACATTCCATGTGGAAAAAAAGGAGAAGCCGATTCCTTGGAAAAATTTGCAAACATTGGTGATGCATGGCAGATGGGCTTGGTTCCCGTTGAAACTTTACATGCCCCGAGTATAAATGAGATAGAAGTAGATTTTGTGGCAGAAATGGAAACTGAAAGGGAGTCGTGGATGACCCCATTCAAAGAATACTTGCTACACGGAACCTTGCCCGAGAGAAAGAACGAGAGACCATAAGTCGTTCGCAAGGCCTCACGGTATATAATGTAGGATGGAATGATGTATCGGAAGGGATTCCCGTTCCCTTGCTTAGGTGCATCGCCCACGACAAGATAAAGCGGGTTTTAAGAGAAGTCCATGAAGGAGAATGTAGTGACCATACTGGGGGCAGAGTCTAGCCAAAAAGATACTCCGTTATGGGTACTATTGGTCGACCGTGAATCTGGACGCCGTGGACTATGTAAGGAGATGCGACAAATATCAGAAGTACATAAAGATCCTGAGAGCGTCGTCGACTAAACTCACGCAAATGGTTAGTCCATGGCCGTTTGAGATATGGGGATCGATGTTATTAGCTACTTGCCAATCTCCAAAGGTGGTGCAAAATATGCAATTGTCGAGGTTGATTATTTCACCAAATGGGCAGAAGTGGAGCCATTAGCTACTATCACCACCGAAAAGGTCATTAACTTTGCTGTGCAAAACATCATATGCCGATTTGGTCTCCCATGGACTATCATTACTAACAATGGAGCTCAATTTGATAGTAGAGAATTCAAAGACTTTTGCTAAAAGTATTGCATTGAGAAAAGGTTTGCAGCAGTCGCTCGCCCTAAAGCGAATGGGCAAGTTGAAGTCGTAAATAAGACAATTAAGTCCATCTTGAAAAAAATGTTTGGAGAAGGCCAAAGGCAAGTGGGTGGATGAGCTTCCAACGGCACTTTGGCATACAGAACCACCCACAAGTCCACGACTGGCCATACTCCTTTCGCCTTGGCATATGGTACTGAAGCAGTTATACCCATGGAACTTGAAGTTCCTTCCCACCGGGTGACTCATTATGATCCTATAATGAACCGAGGTCTTTTAATGGAGTCGTTGGACTTTGTTGACAAGAGACGTGAAGAAGCTGATTTAAGGGCAGTTGCATATCGACACCAAGTCGCCCGATATTATAATGAAAAAAGTTCGACCAAGAGCTTTTGATGTAGGCAACCTTATCTTGAAGCGAGTTTTTCTGGTCCCGTCACATATGAATCCCACATGGGAAGGTCCCTACGTCATCGAATGGAGGCTTGGAGAAGGAACCTTCAAGCTAGCGGCTGTTGATGGCATGACACTCCCCAGAGAACGGAATAGTGAGCATTTGTGCTGTTATTATACTTAGTTCATTTCTTTTGCATTTCAATGGCAATTATTTCCAGTATATGTTTCTTTTGTTGTTCTCTGTTTTCGACATGTAATAAGACAATTTAGTTTGTCCCTATTTCCACAATAAATAAATGCTTGAATCTATTTTTTGTGAACTGTTGGTATTCCATGTTTTATAATTTTATGACAAGGTTAACTTGCATTAATCTGTATGGCGCATGAATGCACACACAAAACTAAAAGTCGACCAGCTATGTATTCAAAAATCTCTAAGTCCCTGAAGCGGACTAGAGTACTCTAAGTCCCTAGAGTGTGGGCTAGAGTATAAATGACTCAAAAATCTCTAAGTCCCTAGAGTGTAGACTAGAGTACTCTGGATCCCTAGAGCGCGGACTAGAGTATAAATGACTCAAAAATCTTTAAGTCCCCAATGTGCGGACTGAAGTACTCTGGGTCACCCAGAGTGTGGACTGGAGTATAATCGCATTCAAAAATCTCTAAATCCTCAAAATGCGGACTGGAGTACTCGGAGTTCCCAGAGCATGGACTTGAGTATGAACGATTCAAAATTCACTAAGTCCCCATAGTGCGGACTGGAGTACTCTGGGTCCCCTAAGCGTGGACTAGAGTATAAACGAATACAAAAATATCTAAGTCCCCAGAGTGCAGACTGGAGTACTTTGGGTCTCTAGAGCATGGACTAGAGTATAAACGATTCAAACATCTCTTAGTCCCCAGAGTGCGCACTGGAGTACTCTAGCTTCCCAGAGCACGGACTAAAGTATAAACGAATTCAAAAATCTCTAAGTCCCCAGAGTGTGGACTAGAGAACTCTAAGTCCTTGGAGCGTGGACTACAGTATAAACGTATTTAAAAATCTCTAAGTCCCTAGAGTGCGGGCTGGAGTACTCTTAGTCCCCGGAGCATAACTAGAGTATAAACGAATTCAATAATCTCTAAATCCTTAGAGTGCAAACTAAAGTACTCTGAGTCTCCAGATTACGGACTGGAGTATAAATGATTTGAAAAAAATTCTTAAGTCCCAAAATATGGACAGAAATAATCTAAGTCCGCTAAAGGTAGACTGGAGTTTAAATAACCTGTAAGACTTTGAATTTCAGTTTCAGATCAAATTATAGGTTATGCAATGAGAATCTGTGAATGTAAAGAAACAAAATTTTATTTACTTCTCAAAAAAATTCTTTATAACTTCTCGAAAAGTTCGTAGGCCAAGTCTATCTACAATGACTACTGATAAAAAGGAAAGGAAAGAAACTACATGGTTTTAAATTATTTAAGCTAAGCAAAATGTTCAAGAAAATGGCTACTTCTTCGGATTTTTTTTCCCTTTTCGGCTTTTCTGAAGTCTCCTCATCTGAGCGTCTTTTCTGGGACCCTTTGCTTCCAAGCAATGTGGTACCATACGAAGGAGGAGGAACTTCCAAGGGTGTAGTCCTACCGGAGTAATGACCTTCAATGGCCTATTTAGGGGATCGTCGAGCTCACCACCTTGGGTTCTGTCTTAACTTTGATTCTCTCTTTCTCCTCCTCCTCGAGTTGCTCCTTCATGCTAAGCTTGGAAGTGAGCTTGGAAGAGTCTGTGATTTCGACATCGTCATGTTCCACCATGGGTGAGGGGTCTTAAGGTTTATCCTCATCTAGCGCCCCAATCACTTGAGCATTAGAACCAGGGGTATCTTCAGTGTAAGGTGCCTCGACCTCTTTTTCTTCTCACTCCATGGCAACATCGCTCCTTGGAGTCGGCATGGGACCAGAGTGACCTATATGAATTCATAATAAGTGAATGTTAGAACACATCCATTACTTTCCAAAAGCGATGACTTCCTAAACTCTAGAGGCTGAAGTTACGTACCAGCTTCCAATTGACTTTCAATGGTCCTTAGAGTATCACCCTCAGGGATTGGGGATAAAATGCGAATGCCAAGTCTAGGCTTTTTCGGGTCATAATCGACATGCTACGCCGGAGGACCAAGTGACGAAGTCTCGGCTGATTGGATGGGAGGAGGAATTTGAGACTCCATGCTAGACGGGTCGGCAATATCTTCCTTACCCTTCGAGGTCGGGGAGTCTCTTCTAAAGAGGGCATTTGCCGTAGACAAGTCTGAAGGTTCATTTCCTCGGAGCACTTCCCTCACAAGGGCATCTTCATCAACCTCTTCAACACCCATCTCCACTTTCTTAATTTTTATCAAAATATCCCATGTTTCAGCTAGCGATTTAAGATAGCCATCGCCCAAGAAAAATAGGTCGCGGTGCATGAGAACTCTTGCATTATACTCGACGATGAGCGGGTCAAATGAACACTTAATCTCTTCTCTGTCAGCCTCGGTCGCTTCCTCAATATGGGAGTCTACCTTTGAAAGTGCCGCTTTTTTGCCTTCTTCATGAGCTGCATCTTTTAGCACTTCGATTTTTAGTAGCTCTTTGTCGAGTTTTGATTTCAAATTCCTCGTCTCGACGATTTCATCGTAGTACTTTTGTGATTCTTCCCACACTGTAATTTTATCTTCTTTTTATTTAGAAAGCAGCTCCTCCAATTCCTGGGCTCGGTGGGTGAGGATGTCTTTCTCTTTTTGTAGAGAGTCTTTTTCCAAAGCTAGAGCGCTGTTGCATTAAACTGCCTCATTTAATTCTTTTTTATGGCTGGCCTCTAAGCGATTGACCGCATCGGCTGTCTCCTCGACATTCTTCTGGGCAGCATCAAGTTGAGATTTATATGAGAGTAGCTCTTCATCCTGGCTTTTTATAATATCTCTATCGCGAATGGCTTCGAGCTTAAGGTGGTCAATCTCGAGCTGGCACTCGATGGAGACGTCCGAGACTTTTTCTATTAAGCGTAGAAATGCGTCGTGTTGAAAATACACATCATTATTGCAAGCAATAGCGCTCTGTTTAACGTTCCTAGGAATAGGATGAATGGCAGGAAGGAATTTCAGTCCATCAAAACAGATCTTCAGGAATGTAGCTTTAAGCCCGATTAATTTTTCTACCGTGGATAGATCGTGAGCGGGATTTCTTATGAGGCTCGCGACATTGCTTGGTGCCCAAAGAACTAGAATGTTGATCGCGAGGGACTTTGGACTGAGAGCCTTTTTGGGTAGATTTGTCTCCACTACGCGCTGGAAGATTAGAAGGTTCATTTGAATATGAAGAGTGACCGTGGGTTCTCCTTCTGGTGGATGAGGATGATTCTCTAGAACGGTAATCTCTATCTCCGCCTTCGTCCATATCCCTTCGTTTACCCGATCCCGAGTCTCGACCAGAGTGATAGAAGATGGAGGACCCTCGAAGACGGTCAATGACATGTGTGATCCCCATTTCATTTGTATGTAAGATTAAACGAGAACGAATTAGTTGAAGTCACACGATGAACTGAATTCAAGTGCGTGATGGAGTGTAGGTGTCCATGTGTGTCATAGTGCATCCCCCCAACGGACCAATATTTTTTTCTTTACCCCTTGGAGTTTTCTCTCCCTGATTTTGAAGTTGTACACCTTCATCACTTCTCGCAGGCGAGTTAAATCCCATAGCATTAGGATTATGAAGTCATAATTCAATATATCATCAGGAATGATTAAATCGGATAGTCCCTTCGGCGAGCTTTCCATTTTTGAGAAGATGATCCTTTCTAGATAGGGGTTATCGTGACCTTTGAAGTTCCGTCGACTTTACTCTTTTTCAGCTTATACGCTAAGCTATTTTTCTTTTTTGAAGAAGGCGGTGGTTGGTAGGTGCCGGGAACATCGGCTGCTGGCACTTGTCTGGGGCTTATATTCTCGTCACCCTACACTGGAGCCTCCATTTCTTTAATCTCGCCTTCCTCAAAAGTATCACGAGCCCCTTCGGCAGAGGGCACTGAAGGACCAACGTGTTTTTTACTCGCTTCAGCAGTCGGTCTTGCAGTTTTGGTTCCACTTGGAAGGCTAGTCCTGCGACCCTCTTCTAATAATCTTAACCTCGAAAGCAGTTCGTTGGTGACTACCAATTTGATGTCCCGATCTTCCACGATGGTAGCTCGAATAGCCTTAACTACCTCAACGTACCTGGCGCCTTCGGGCAATAAGCGAATACATATAAGGATTAAAAGAGATTTACACTTACGGTGAGATACGCCTTAAGTATTAGAATGGAGGATGGGATAAGGATGAGACTAACATCCTTCCAGCCATCTTCTCACAAAGCCAGGAGGACAGCGTATGTAAAACCACTCCTGTTAAAATTGATAGTGTTTGTTCCACGCACCCATAAGAACTTGGCATTTAGGGTTTGGCTCGAGGAATATATAAGATGGGCTATCAATATGACTCTTGAAATGGTTAATGTAACAGATATCCTCAGGAGTTGGAGGTCTAAATAGGAAACTTATAAAAAGGATGTAGGTACCATGAATGAATGCATGGCTACCGGGATGCAATTATGTAAGAGCAATCCCTATGTACTGCAACACTTCACGAATGAACGGATTGAAAGTGAAACGACCCGACTTTCTTACCATAGAAAATCGCATCATTTTTAAGAAAGAAAGGGATAGAAAAGAGAAAAGACAGAGAAGAAGAAAGAAACAACATCAGAATCAAAACAGCGGAACGAATAAATTATATTAATCACATAATACATTACATAGTTTACAACCACTATCAGACTTACACAGATATACATCACATACTAGACAGTTATAAACACCTGTCTAGTTATACAACTCAATACAACACAAAGACAAACTACAAAGAGAACACACAGCGGAATACTCTATAGCTATACGCAGAAGCCTCCTGCTCCATTGCTCCTCCAAAATTCGTCAAGGCCAACCTGAAATCCCCTGGCTACTCGTAAAAATTTGAGTACCCAAGAGTTTAAGAAAAACAGAATAAACTCCGGGTCATACATGGGTCTGGTGTGAGTAAACGGTTAAAGTTGCTTAACTTTAAAAACCTTTGAAAGAAAAGGTATCACGTAAGACTTCCTACACATAAACATGGAAAAGTTTTTACCTTACGCTAACCAAAACATTTGATAGGAAATTCAACGATATTATAATAGGTCTAGGGTTTTCAAATAAATAAGAAATAGCCGAAATTGTTACATTTATTAAATTCCAGCTACTAGCCACAAAACAGGGTAATACAATCAAAACCGTTGGCACTTATTGGATTCTGGATTCCATACAAGGGTAGGACTACTGGGGTACCACCCGTCACAGTACGTGGCCTAGATCACCGTACCGAGGAGTACGCCCGCTCCGCTACAACTCAAAGCCGGACCCATTCCTTACTGAACAGTTCCAAATAAGACAACCCCGGCGGATGTAGCTATTCAACCGCCCACACAGCCGAAATAAAAGGGACCTCTAGACAGGGGTAAATCTTACTCACAAGTAGGGGATACCCACGAAGCCTTGCTACACCTCCCCTGTTTTAGCCATTCCCGGTTGATGAGGCTTGAGGCTATAATTACCTTTAGTGAACACATCACTTAGAATGCTCATCGTCCACCTAACGATGTTATGAAAGCATTCAATCCATACAAGTTCGTTCCGGGTTCGAACGAAACCGAAGGCATTATCTCGTTACACTCATATTGGAATCACCCTCATAGTTAACGATAATAACCCTTGCATTCTGAACCACCATCTCGAATCTGAAAGTACAATTCCGTCAACTCATTACGGAATCACCCAGAGAGTTATACTGACGTATAGTCCTTACACCTCGAGTCTTCACAAAGCTCCATTTTGATTCACGATCTAACGTTTAATTGGAATCGATGTGGTTTTCGGATATCCAAACATGGAAACCCGATCCCGGTCTCATCGAAATCCAAAGCGTGTCTTTTGGGTCCAAGTTGTTTTAAAGTTTAAAACAATTTAATTCAACTATCTATATACACATAGAATAGATAATTCACAAGTCATAATTGATAACCACGTTATCAATTAACCAGATGATCCATAACAAAATAGGTAATCCACATCATTATCACAATAGATAATCTATATTACCATCACAATGCAACCAAGCATTCATACCACACAACATTACTTATCTCATTTCTGAGATTACATCCATTCAAAGCAATCAATGTCATCCATTCATACATAAGAAATGATTTACTTAATCACAACATAATTAATTTAAAATTAAATTAACTATCTCTAATTAATTTAAAGTGAATTAAGTTAATTACTTCATCTCTTAATTAATTTAAATTAATTAAATTAATTACCTTCATCACAATAAATCTTACTTAAATAAACATTAATTAAACCAATTAATTAATCATCATCTAAATTAATTAACTCTTAATCAAGTAATTAATCCTTAATTATTCTCATTGATCAAATTAATTAATGAACCTTAATTAATTACTTTCATTAATTAATTAACTATAATTAATTACATTATCTCATTATTAATTACATAAATTAATCAAGCTTAAATTAATTGCTTTCAATTAATCAACTTAATTAAATATAAACAGTAATTAATTATTCTTAATTACTTCTTAATTACTTTATAAATTCTTTGATTTATTACACCAAGTAATAAACCCTTAATTACTTTAACAAGTAATTATACATTTAAAATTACTTCCCAATAAGTAATTTTACTTATCTCATTTACCTCTGTAATTTATCAATTACTTACCTTAAGTAATTTGCCTTATCAAAACTTATTAAGTAACATACTTAATCATTTATCAAGTGACTATTCTTAGTTAATTAACAAATTAATTAACTTACTTGATCACACTTATCTCATCAATCAAAATTGAGTAATTTATTCCTTAATTACTCTTTACCAAATTAATCTTCAATTAACAGATTAATTATCATCAATTATTAATTAATTAACCTTAATTATTAATCAATCCTTTAATACAAAGTAATCAATCACTAATTACTTTTATAATTAATTAATTAACCTTAATTAACCAATTAATTATCTCTTAATCATTAATTAATAAAACTTAATTATTAATAAACAACCTTAATTACAAATTAATTAATCCATAAATATAATTAATTAATCCTTAATTATAATTAATTAACCTTAAATAATAGTTAATTAATTTCTAATTAACTTGCATTATAGATTAATAATCCTTTAATTATTAATTAAGAAAACTCAATTAAAACTTAATTACTAGTTTAATCACTTAATTAATTAATAATTAAAATTTAATTAATCATTAGTTATTAATTAAATCATCATAATTATTAGTTAATTAATTATACTTAATTCATTACTTAATTAACCCCTTAAAATAATAATTAAATTAATTAACTAAACTCGAAATCCTTAATTAACTAATTAACTAATTAATTTCAAATCATTAACACTTAGTTATTATTTAAAATAAAACATTATCTTAAATTAACCTTGAAATCTTTACTTAACTTAATTCATTAATTAAATTAAAATATAAAGAAATCATTAATTACCTATCATTAATTATTAATTAACAATCATTAGTTTCAAATTCAAAAATTATTTAACATAAGTCATTAATTAGTTTTGAAATATAAAGTAATCATCAATTACTTTCCTTTAATTATTAATTAACTAAATCATAAACATTTCCTTATAAATTTCCTTTTTATATTTCCAAAATAAGTTTGAAAATAAAATTAACTTAAAACATTTAAACCATTCATACAAATTCATTTGTATAAACACATTAATTCATAGAAATGAATTACAAGCATTTAATTTAACTTAAGTCATTTAAAGTTTAAGACTTACTTTATTTAAAATTTGAAAAGTTGGTTGAACATTTTAGTTTGGGTCCAATCCATGAATACTGGAATTCAAATACAAAGTACATCTTCTTTTCTTTTTTTAAACAACCTGACTTTAAAATTTTTAAGAACTGTTTTAATTAAACTGTAAAACTGTTAAACTTAATAATTTAACACTGCATACAAATGACTCAGAACTACCCGAGCCACAACCAAAAATACACGAGCCCCTCCCCGAGTCATCTTCCTTATTCCCTGAGTCAAAACCAGCAACGCAAATCCCACATGCTAACTGACACCAACCATCTCGTGCACCTACACCTGTGCCGGAACCACCTTCGGCCATCGCCGACTTCACCGACACATCACCCAAGCCCTCTGCAAGCTCCTACGACCAACAGAACACCAGTTCTTGCCTCAATCCAAAATCGAGCTCCTCATGGTTTACTGAAACCCAAACATCATCAGAACAATCACCTGAACCCACGCCACTGATCAACGATAAACCCTACAACTCCGGCCATGGGATGCTGAACCACCGCGCCTCGTTCACCAGAATTTCCTTCAAGCTCGATGCAGTAAAGAAGATGCAGTAGTCCAATTTACAGCAAGAACCCAAAACAAGGTTTAAAACAAATCTCAAGCAAATTCAAACTACACAGTGGATTATCATCCCTTCAACCATTTTTACTTCACTCTCCATTCCAAACCCTAACTCCATGATGAATTCCAAGCACCACAGATTCATAAATCAACTAAATTTGACAAAAGCCCAATTTCCAGTCGAATCCATTTTCTAGCTTAAATACAAATTTAAAAATTTTAATATTTGTTTCAAAAATTCTAACTTTCCAAACTGATCTAGGATATAAGCTTGAATTAATAAAATTTAACAATTGATTTTTATTGCATTTGAAGATTTTAACTGAGTTTCCTTGTTCCAGAAATTTTACGGAAGCTAAAATACCAGTTCTTGTTTTCAGAAAATTATATGATGTTTTAAAACTAACTAGCTATATCTAAACACATAGATTTATAGAGATTTAGCTGAAATTTAAGATTTTGTTATGTTTAAAATCTCAAAAATCAGAAACAAGAAGATTCAAACAATCCAAACAAAAATCTCAAATAAATTCCTATACACAGATTTGTACTTCTACCATCACATACAACACATCATTATCACAGAAATATTTCAAGCAACAACTAATTCATTACTTAAGTTCTCGGTAAAAATTGTTTACTCACCTTTTATAAAGAGATGCAGAGAGATTGATATGCTGCAAATTTGCAAAATGCTATGAACCTGAAGCCTTTAAAACAGAAATGCCCTCAACCCTTTAAAATTGCTTCAACAAATTTGCTTCAGATTGCCTTGACCCATTTGCATGCATATGAAAATTTGATGCAGACATTCAAAATGTAGATCTGGGTTGAAAGTTGCATCAAGCTTTTGAAAACATTTTGCAGATTTGGTTTTAAACTGGGATGCTTTCAGGTTTTGGGTAAACAGGGATTGATTTTGTTTTTAGAATTGCTTCAGGTTAACAAATTTGCAGATTTTGATTGCACTAGGAAGATGATGCAGATTTTGTTTGAGGATTGTTCAGATTTTCTGATTTTGGATGTTGAGTGAAGGTGCATGAATATTCAAGTTTCTCTTTTTAGAAATGAACAAAAAATTTAAAGAAAAAGAAGATGGAGAGAAATGGTGTTTATATGGGTGAATTTTTAGATTTATTACATTAAAAAGAAAATTAAAAACAATGGACACTTGTCTTAAAATTACACAAATGTTTTACACTTGTTTGACAAAGTGATTAAGAACTTAACACATGTCAAATTTAGTTTATTTTAATTCTAAAGAAATTTAAAAGCCCTTTTTAAAATAATTTCCTAATTACTAATATGTTTTCTAATTTTAAAAAAATGGTTTTATAATTAAATATCTAATAAAAAAAATATTTATACATTTATAAATGTTTGCTGAATTTATATAAAATACAATCTTTAAAAAAAGAATGAAACAAAATATAATTTAAATAAA
Source organism: Allium cepa (assembly GCA_030765085.1). Lineage (NCBI taxonomy): Eukaryota > Viridiplantae > Streptophyta > Magnoliopsida > Asparagales > Amaryllidaceae > Allium > Allium cepa. Next base: position 346,948,923 of record CM060938.1, read on the forward strand.
AATTATATACAATTTGCAATTCTCATTTAAAATGTTGTTTCAAAAAGCCTTGTATTTTATTTTATTAAATAAATAAAATTCCAAATTTCTATCAATAAATTTCTATAAAAAGAATAATACAAAACAAATCTTATTTTTAATTAAAAACATTATCTATGTATTTTAAAATCAAATTATATTATTATTTTAATTTAAGATGTAAGTATATTGTTCTTAAATTCAAATTTATATTTAATTCAAAGTCAAATTTAAAAATCCAAATCTAAAATCAATTTAAATAAATAAAATATCAATTTTTAAATAAGCATTTTTATTTACAAATAATCAATCCTATTTTAAAATAAATTTAAAATACACAGATATAGATGTATTTAAACAAACTTATCAATTTTGAAAAAAAATAATTCTATTTAGAATTTATTTACACAAATAAAATAATTAATCTTATTATAAAACCAATTTATAACCAAAATTAAAACATTATATTATTATTACTTGGTTAATTATCTTTGAAAAGAACAATTTATTAATTTCAAATAATTTAAATAAGAGATTATCACATTTTAAACTTCTAGAAATTCCGGGATATTACAATCCTCCCCCCTTAAAAGAATTTCGTCCTCGAAATTTAAAACAAAGATAATCTAAAGTTTTATTTTATCTCAACCAATTCAAACATTCATATCAGCCATACACTATCAATCAAACAACCAATCTCATTCAAACAATCAATCAATCAAATGATTAACACTAGCTATCCGGACACAGATCCGGATAAATTTCCTAAAATTATCTCGAGTTTCCCAAGTATAGACATAGGGATACTCTCTCTAATAAATCCAACCTAGCTATACTGCTAAGCTGCTGAGTTCCTACTCAGCTAGATCTATAATCTGCACAAGATACCAGACCATAGACAAGACAGATCAACAACAAAATCCTTCTGAACTACTGGTTCCAGAACCAGTGATGGACCAAAACACGTACTCCCTCATAAACACGTGAAATATTTTGAATTCCAGTCTTCCAAACTGGCAATTCAACTCTTCAAACCAAAGCATTGATCTCTACAAAAACTCAGAAGAATCCAACATACCTCGAAGATCACCTCCACTTATTGCTCCCTTTACCAGAGAAAACCTCAACAACATCGAAGTCTCCAACTTCGAATTCCAAATTCTTCCGTTACTTAACCTCAAAACTTCCCAGACGATCCGGGCTGCCTACAGATCCTTCCTGATCAGCTCAACCTTCACTAATGCTTCTACAAACAAACTGGATCAACTCACAAACTGATCCTCACAAGATCAATCCAAAATCAAAGCCAAACTTTACTATCATCAGTAGAAAACAACTTCTCCCATCCTGAAGAGACAGAACAGAATCACTCGCCAACTTGCCTCGGATTCTAAAAAAATAAATTCAGTAGAAACTCTCTAATCCAAAATACTGCAATTCCTAGTTGCTTCTACTCAAGAACAACAGCCACCTTGCTTTTGCTGTACAACTCTGATCTGGAGCAGATGAAAATGTCTATGAATGGACATAGGCACAAACTAAATAGCACATCTCGGAAATAAGGTTCAATAGAAATTCCAAGAAATACAGAGCTGCTTCACCAAACAACCAACCTAGGAGACAACCTTCTACCCGGTTGAATCACCGGTATCACTCCTGACATCAAGTTGATTCAGAATCTCAAACTCTAATGTGGGAAAATCTCTAACCTTCCTGAGATATATCCAGAAAATCTTCGATAACTCCACAACTTCTACATCTTCTAGAGATGCCACAAACCCAAGCAAAAGACTATCTAAGATAATCACCAAACCATCGCAAGTCACTTTTGCGATCAAACCAATCCAATATCCAAGATACTGTTCTCTTTCCACTAATCAGAACAGTTTATCCTTGAGCAACTAATCCATCGAAGAAATAGATCCTCACTGCTACTTCTGAATTCCACCTCTAGGAAATGCTAAGCCAAAAAGATCTTCCTGCTGGAACATAGAACATTCCCGAGCTGCACCGCTAACACAGATGCCAAAGACTTCTTATCCAGAGTTGTTTGAGAAACTCGGACCTCCAACTAAACACATACATCCTTGCTGAACTCGGCTACAACTCCGAAGCAGACACGCTTCCTTAAACATGCTCCGAAAGAAAACATCTTCGGAGACTCCCATAGTCACTGCATCTCATCACACAGCTACTACTTCGTGAGGTATCAAAATATCATCACTCACTTCTGCCTACCCGACAGGTCCAAAATATCAAAAATCCGCTCACATGAGCGCAATCAAACTTACACTTCAAAGAGGAACTCCGAACCTTAACAGGTTTCCTTCAGAGATCAATAAAATCCTACACCAAACTACAAAGATTACTCGAGACGGTACTAGGTCTACAGTCTCGACAAATACACTTTCAAACTCAAACATTCAAACTCCAACAAATGGTAGTCGTGTTACACACACCACTACTCATCTACCTTTATAACTTATATTGGAAAACCCGAACAGGTAACCCAACAGATAGGTAGAAACATATATATATATATATAGTTATATATAAAAATCACAAGTTCACTCTCTCAAGAAAGACACCACTACAAAGCCTAGGTATTCGCTCAACCTAATGCTCTGATACCAGCTGAAACGACCCGACTTTCTTACCATAGAAAATCATATCATTTTTAAGAAAGAAAGGGATAGAAAAGAGAAAAGACAGAGAAGAAGAAAGAAATAACATCAGAATCTAAACAGCGGAACTAATAAATTATATTAATCACATAATACATTACATAGTTTAGAACCACTATCAGAGTTACACAGATATACATCACATACTAGACAGTTATAAACACCTGTCTAGTTATACAACTCAATACAACACAAACACAAACTACTCAAAGAACACACAGCAGAATACTCTATAGCTATACGCAGAAGCCTCCTGCTCCATTGCTCCTCCAGAATTTGTCAAGGCCAACCTGAAATCCCCTGGCTACTCGTAAAAATTTGAGTGCCCAAGAGATTAAGAAAAACAGAATAAACTTCGGGTCAGACATGGGTCTGGTGTGAGTAAACGGTTAAAGTTGCTTAACTTTAAAAACCTTTGAAAGAAAAGGTATCACGTAAGAATTCCCACACATAAACATGGAAAAGTTTTTACCTTACGCTAACCAAAACATTTGATAGGAAATTCAACGATATTATAATAGGTCTAGGGTTTTCAAATAAATAAGAAATAGCCGAAATTGTTACATTTATTAAATTCTAGCTACTAGCCACAAAAGTGGGTAATACAATCAAAACCGTTGGCACTTATTGGATTTTGGATTCCATACAATGGCAGGGCTACTGGGGTACCGCCCGTCACAGTACGTGGCCTAGATCACCGTACCGAGGAGTACGCCCGCTCCCCTGCAACACAAAGCCGGACTCATTCCTTACTGAACAGTTCCAAATAAGACAACCCCAACGGATGTAGCTATTCAAACACCCACACAGCCGAAATAAAAGGGACCTCTAGACAGTGGTAAATCTTACTCACAAGTGGGGGATACCCACGAAGCCTTGCTGCACCTCCCCTGTTTTAGCCATTCCCGGTTGATGAGGCTTGAGGCTACGATTATCTTTAGTGAACACATCACTTAGAATGCTCATCGTCCACCTGATAATGTTCTGAAAGCATTCAATCCATACAAGTTCGTTCCGGGTTCGAATGAAACCGAAGGCATTATCTCGTTACACTCATTTTGGAATCACCCTCAGAGTTAACGACAATAACCCTTGCATTCTCAACCACCATCTCGAATCTGAAAGTACTATTCCGTCAACTAATTACGGAATCACCCACAGAGTTATACTGGCGTATAGTCCTTATACCTCGAGTCTTCACAAAGCTCCACTTTGATTCACGACCTAACGTTTAATTGGAATCGATGTGGTTTTCGGATATCCAAACATGGAAACCCTATCCCGATCTCATCGAAATCCAAAGCATGTCTTTTAGGTCTAAGTTGTTTTAAAGTTTAAAACAATTCAATTCAACTATCTATATACACATAGAATAGATAATTCACAAGTCATAATTGATAACCACATTATCAATTAACCAGATGATCCATAACAAAATAGGTAATCCACATCATTACCACAATAGATAATCTATATTACCATCATAATGCAACCAAGCATTCATACCACACAACATTACATATCTCATTTCTGAGATTACATCCATTCAAAACAATCAATGTCATCCATTCATACATAAGAAATGATTTACTTAATCACAACATAATTAATTTAAAATGAATTAAATTAACTATCTCTAATTAATTTAAAGTGAATTAAATTAATTACTTCATCTCTTAATTAATTTAAAATTAGTTAAATTAATTGCCTTCATCACAATAAATCTTGCTTAAATAAACATTAATTAAACCAATTAATTAATCTTCATCTTAATTAATTAGCTCTTAATCAAGTAATTAATCCTTAATTATTCTCATTAATCATATTAATTAATGAACCTTAATTAATCACTTTCATTAATTAATTAACTATAATTAATTACGTTATCTCATTATTAATTAATTAAATTAATCAAGCTTAAATTAATTGCTTTCAATTAATCAACTTATTTAAATATAAACAGTAATTAATTATTCTTAATTACTTCTTAATTACTTTATAAATTCTTTGATTTATTACACCAAGTAATAAACCCTTAATTACTTTAACAAGTAATTATACATTTAAAATTACTTCCCAATAAGTAATTTTTTTTAGCAAAGGCTAGCGGGGTTAATAGGGCCCCTACCTGATTTTATTGCAACAAAACAACTACCTCTGTAATTTTACTTACCTCAATTACCTCTGTAATTTATCAGTTACTTACCTTAAGTAATTTGCCTTATCAAAACTTATTAAGTAACATACTTAATCATTTATCAAGTGACTATTCTTAGTTAATTAACAAATTAATTAACTTACTTGATCACACTTATCTCATCAATCAAAATTGAGTAATTTATTCCTTAATTACTCTTTACCAAATTAATCTTCAATTAACAGATTAATTATCATCAACTATTAATTAATTAACCTTAATTATTAATCAATCCTTTAATACAAAGTAATCAATCACTAATTACTTTTATAATTAATTAATTAACCTTAATTAACCAACTAATTATCTCTTAATCATTAATTAATAAAACTTAATTACTAATTAACAACCTTAATTACAAATTAATTAATACATAAATGTAATTAATTAATCCTTAATTATAATTAATTAACCTTAAATAATAGTTAATTAATTTCTAATTACCTTGCATTATAGATTAATAATCCTTTAATTATTAATTAAGAAAAACTCAATTAAAACTTAACTACTAGTTTAATCACTTAATTAATTAATAATTAAAATCTAATTAATCATTAGTTATTAATTAAATCACCATAATTATTAGTTAATTAATTATACTTAATTAATTACTTAATTAACCCCTTAAAATAATAAATAAATAAATAAACTAAACTTGAAATTCTTAATTAACTAATTAACTAATTAATTTCAAATCATTAACACTTAATTATTATCTAAAATAAAACATTATCTTAAATTAACCTTGAAATCTTTACTTAACTTAATTCATTAATTAAATTAAAATATAAAGAAATCATTAATTACCTATCATTAATTATTAATTAACAATTATTAGTTTCAAATTCAAAAATTCTTAACATAAGTCATTAATTAGTTTAAAATAGAAAGTAATCATCAATTACTTTCCTTTAATTATTAATTAACTAAATTAAAAACATTTCCTTTGTAAATTTCCTTTTTATATTTCCGAAATAAGTTTAAAAATAAAATTAACTTAAAACATTTAAACCATTCATACAAATTCATTTGTATAAACACATTAATTCATAGAAATGAATTACAAGCATTTAATTTAACTTAAGTCATTTAAAGTTTAAGACTTGCGTTATTTAAAATTTGAAAAGTTGGTTGAACATTTCAGTTTGGGTCCAATCCATGAATACTGGAATTCAAATACAAAGTACATCTCCTTTTTTTTTTTAAACAAACTGACTTTAAAAATTTTAAGAACTGTTTTAATTAAAACTGTAAAACGGTTAAACTTAACAATTTAACACTGCATACAAATGACCCAGAACTACCCGAGCCACAACCAAAAATACACGAGCCCCTCCCCGAGTCATCTTCCGTATTCCCCGAGTCAAAACTAGCAACACAAATCCCACATGCTAACTGACACCAACCACCTTGTGCACCTGCACCTGTACCGGAACCACCTTCGGCCATCGCCAACTTCACTGACACATCACCCAAGCCCCCTGCAAGCTCCTACGACCAACAGAACACCACTTCTTGCCTCAATCCAAAATCGAGCTCCTCATGGTTTACTGAAACCCAAACATCATCAGAACAATCACCTGGACCCACGCCACTGATCAACGATAAACCTTACAACTCCGGCCATGGGATGCAGACCCACCGCGCCTCCTTCACCAAATTTCCTTCAAGCTCGATGCAGTAAAGAAGATGCAGTAGTCCAATTTACAGCAAGAACCCAAAACTAGGTTTAAAACAAATCTCGAGCAAATTCAAACTACATAGTGGATTATCATCCCTTTAACCATTTTTACTTCACTCTCCATTCCAAACCCTAACTCCATGATGAATTCCGAGCACCCCAGATTCATAAATCAACTGAATTAGACAAAAGCCCAGTTTCTAGTTGAACCTATTTTCTAGCTTAATACAAATTTAAAAATTGTAATATTTGTTTCAAAAATCCTAACTTTCCAAACTGATCTAGGATATAAGCTTGAATTAATAAATTTTAACATTTGATTTTTATTGCATTTGAAGATTTTAACTGAGTTTCCTTGTTCCAGAAATTTTACTGAAGCTAAAATACCAGTTCTTGTTTTTAGAAAATTATATGATGTTTTAAAACTAAGTAGCTAGATCTAAACAAATAGATTTACAGAGATTTAGCTGAAATTTAAGATTTTGTTTTGTTTAAAATCTCAGAAATCAGAAATAGGAAGATTCAAACAATCCAAATAAAAATCTCAAATAAATTCCTATACACAGATTTGTACTCCTACCATCACATACAACACATCATTATCACAGAAATATTTCAAGCAACAACTAATTCATTACTTAAGTTCTCGGTAAAAATTGTTTACTCACCTTTTATAAAGAGATGCAGAGAGATTGATATGCTGCAAATTTGCAAAATGCTATGAACCTGAAGCCTTTAAAACAGAAATGCCCTCAACCCTTTAAAATTGCTTCAACAAATTTGCTTCAGATTGCCTTGACCCATTTGCATGCATATGAAAATTTAATGCAGACATTCAAAATGCAAAACTGGGTTGAAAGTTGCATCAAGCTTTTGAAAACATTTTGCAGATTTGGTTTTAAACTGGGATGCTTTCAGGTTTTGGGTAAACAGGGATTGATTTTGTTTTTAGAATTGTTTCAGGTTAACAAATTTGCAGATTTTGATTGCACTAGGAAGATGATGCAGATTTTGTTTGAGGATTGTTCAGATTTTCTGGTTTTGGATGTTGAGTGAAGGTGCATGAATATTCAAGTTTCTCTTTTTAGAAATGAACAAAAAATTTAAAGAAAAAGAAGATGGAGAGAAATGGTGTTTATATGGGTGAATTTTCATATTTATTACATTAAAAAGAAAATTAAAAACAATTGACACTTGTCTTAAAATTACACAAATGTTTTACACTTATTTGACAAAGTGATTAAGAACTTAACACGTGTCAAATTTAGTTTATTTTAATTCTAAAGAAAGTTAAAAGCCCTTTTTAAAATAATTTCCTAATTACTAATATGTTTTCTAATTTTAAAAAAATGCTTTTCTAATTAAATGTATAATAAACTAATATATTTATACATTTATAAATGTTTGCTGAATTTATATAAAATACAATCTTTAAAAAAAGAATGAAACCAAATATAATTTAAATAAAAATTATATACAATTTGCGATTCTCATTTAAAATGTTATTTCAAAAAGCCTTGTATTTTATTTTATTAAATAAATAAAATTCCAAATTTCTGTCAATAAATTTCTATAAAAAGAATAATACAAAATAAATCTTATTTTTAATTAAAAAAATTATCTATGTATTTTAAAATCAAACTATATTATTATTTTAATTTAAGATGTAAGTATATTCTTCTTAAATTCAAATTTATATTTAATTCAAAGTCAAATTTAAAAATCCAAATCTAAAATCAATTTAAATAAATAAAATATCAATTTTTAAATAAGCTCATTTTTATTTACAAATAATCTATCCTATTTTAAAATCAATTTAAAATACACAGATATAGATGTATTTAAACACACTTATCAATTTTGAAAACAATAAATCTATTTAGAATTTATTTACACAAATAAAATAATTAATCTTATTATAAAACCAATTTATAACCAAAATTAAAACATTATATTATTATTACTTGGTTAATTATCTTTGAAAAGAACAATTTATTAATTTCAAATAATTTAAATAAGAGATCATCACATTTTAAACTTCTGGAAATTCCGGGATATTACAGAAAGGTGGCACGCATCCCGCGCAACACATGAATTTGTTGCATGTGTTATATCTAGTTGGGGGTAGATGGGACCGATCCTGTCCTGACTGTACCAAAACGTCATCGTAGGGGATTCCATGGATTGAACACAATCGACGAAGAGCGGCTTCGTCGATTTTTGAGGCTTGAGAATGGATGGGGTTATCTAGAACAACAGCTTCGTCTACGACATAGGGAGGTGGATCTATAACCATAGTAGGAAGTACTGGAATGTCAGGAATGGGAGTCAACGACGTGCTCAACGCCATACTACCTCTTGCCGTGAACTTGGTCCAGGCCTGTCAGATATAGTGGCAGAGCTTGACTTCTTAGACATTTTGGGAAGGCACTTAGTGTGAATAAATACATGTTTAAGCTATACATGAAAAACAAACGATATTAGACATAACGCCAATGTATTCCCCTGGAACACCACACACTCCTTAATATACCCAAAAGAGCACACTAAAAGGCATGTTGTGTTATAGGTATAACTACAACTAGCAGAGACTAAGATTCACAAGATTAAAATATATAAACAGCGGAAACAATTATAATAATAATAATTTATTTAGAACAAAATCGCAGAATTACTTTATAAATCAAATAAGTCGCCAGATACCGAATACATTAACTGCCAAAATAACCTTACGCGTCTTGCGAAATAAAATCCATGGTATCAACAATATCAAAGTACAATACATCCCTCACAAAATGCCAACTCAACAAAAAGAACTAAAAAGTGAAACTAAAGAAAAGAAATACATGATAGAATCTCCTTCGAAGAAATCTCCAAATGCCTACAGTCTACCATCCTTGCCTCTGATTGCCTATGGGGGAAAAGGGGAAAATGGAGGAGTGGATCAGACTAAAAGTTTGGTGAATGGTAGTAATTACTAGAATCTTTAAGCAAAGTAGAAGTAATAAACTTTACAATGGATCTAGTATATAAAAGGAAATAGAGGGAAGGAATAAGCTGGAAATAAATACGAATTAACTAGATCAACATAAATGATTAACTTTGATTGTTTGCACTTGTTTTTGATAGCTTCTTAGATTAGGCTGAATTCCTATTACTAACCTTTGATCGGCCTGCTACTCCATAGAATCTACTATGGACCGGATACTAAAGCTCCCTATGCAGTAAACATTGATGCCTACGAAAGACACACACTAAGCGCTTAGAACTCATAACGATTACTGAGCACCCGAATGGAAGTCGCACGCGTAACCGCCACCATGCTCATGTTATCTATTGTTCGACCTATTGGGTCTTCTTATTACCTAAAGCTCCAGCATAAGCGTACCCCTTGCCTCACTTCAGGATTATGTGAGACATCTCGTTTCACTTCAGGGTTATGTTTCACACCGTGTTCATGGAAATAATAGGGGAAATGCTGTTGGTATTGGCCCATCATCCAAACAATATCTAGTTGCGCCCCTTGCCCAAATCCACATGATTTGGACTTCAACTTATTGACCATTTACTACCGTTATTAACATAAGCATGCCTCTCGTCTCACTTCAGGATTATGTAAGACACTTCGTCTCACTACAGGGTTATGTGAGACACCTCATCTCACTTCAGGGTTATGTGAGACACCTCGTTTTACTTCATGGTTATGTGAAACACTGTGTCCATAGAAATAGAGGAATGTTATTTGATACATGTCCCACTTTAAATCTTTCCTTATTAACTTAGATAAATTATTTAAATAAGCCTTTACTTTTGTTCTTACTATCTGTACATATTAATTTTTCCTAAGTCTTAAAACAAGACCCACTCTGTTCTTTTTCTTATTATAACCTATTTTATAATCATGCTTATTATTTAACCCAAGGTCTAAGTGTGAAAATAAGCTCCTTTCATCTTATACTCTTTTTAGTTATAATTCTAAGTTATAACTTGGCCAATTATCCTTAATTAGTCCAATTCTAACATCAATATCATAATTAGGCTCAATTTCATTCTTAATTCCATTTTATGATAATCTTTACAATTTACATCTTATCTTCCGTTATTTCAGTATTCTAATAATTTTAATCCATATTCGCGTTTAATCTATTCTAATCCAACTGAAAATAGTACAAAATCCAAAGCATAGGAAAAAGATGTAAATAATGCATAAATAACAGTAAATAAATTAAAATATTGTAAATAAACCAAAAATAAATGGGAAAGCTTTAATTAACAGAAATAAACTAAAATTAACCGAAAAGACTAGCTAAAAAGAAATAGACCGAAAATAAATTTAAAACTGAAAATAACCGATAAAAAGGTATTTCCAAAATCACAGAAAAACTACAACTATTGGAAACCCTATTATTTAAATTTCTTAAAAATCTAAAATAACTACAATCACTCACCTGTGGTCCTAAGCCTTCCATTTAGGTCATCTCGGATCCACTTGGGGTTGTAAAATAATTTAACTTAAAATGATTTCCTTGTTGGAAACTTATTTCGTTTAGGGTCCTTCCTGAAAAGGTAAATCCAATTGGAGAAAATCTTAGAATGAGAAAAAGTGTTATGCCAAGGGTTCTATTTATTGGTGTAGGAGTGGATCTCAGACCCTTGGCTTTGGGAATTGAATAGAATGCAACTATGTCATAGGCTGAATAGGAGCCATCGGATGGAAGAATGAAGGGGCCAGAATGGGCAAAAAAATGAAAATTACGTGTCAAAAGCGTACAGGGCGAAGAAGAATTTTCTTCGTCAACTGCAGGCGGTTCGACCGCCCTTGAAGCCATGTCGACCGGTCGGTCGACCTAGGCCTTGGGATGGTTGACCTCCCTGCATATATTTTTTTTGATTTCTTGTTCGTCTCGTATCTTGATCATATTAGCTCGGATTCTGACGTTCTATATATGGAGATTGACCAGATAATTACTCAGGAAAAAATGGTGCAACTCCCGTGGCTCAATTCTGATAGTTTCACAAAGTTATTTTATCATTTGATTAAATTAATTATTATGGGTTAAATTTCGGGTTGTTACATTTTTCCCTCCTTAAGGGATTTCGTCCCCAAAATCTCTAAGGGTAAGAGAATGAACTAAGTGTTTTCATCCATATCTATGACCAACTACTCAATCATTAACCATTCACTAGTTGTCCTTAAGTTTTTCTAATGCTGATTATGAAACTTATGCAATTAGTGTAATGTAAATGACCCTAACTAAGGCAAAAGATTAGGCGGTCCACTATTCAGTTGACCTTCATTTATGCAATCATGTCTGTGTCATGTATCCAAATGAATGCAAAAATTCCTAATGATAACTGATAGTTCTATATTGCGTGCTTCAATCATCATCCAAACGCAACAATCATGTGATAAGAATCCATTTATGGCATCCATGGATAAAAAGAAAATGCGCATACATCCATATGCATATGCTCTAGTGTCCTAGTTAGGCCGATCCCTAAGAGATAATAGTGCCTAGTATAAGTATATGCATCCATTAGCATTCACTAGCAAACACTTACAACCACTTGCATCCATCATTCATATCACGTTTTAGTAACATGTTTACATCAAATCCTACCATCCATAGGATAAATCCTAAGTTCTACCCTCCTAAAAGATAAGAAAGGAAAGAACCTATTCAAAACTAAAGATGAAAATAGGAAATTCGAAAAATTATTATCAAAGTAATGTGGATATGAGATATGAATTTTCTCCTAATCAAACCAATCTTCTCCGAAGTCTCCTTAATTATGTCGGAACTACTGCAATCCCTCTGTAGACCCTATCCAACACGAAGGCGACTTGCACGGTCTTTCATAAAGAGATTTGAAAGTTGCCACTTCCAATGCTATTATCATATGAGAATCCCATTAAAGGAAGATGCTTTCCCCAATTAGTTCAAAATCAAAAACATGCATCCTCAACCATGTGTGCCTTACAGTCTTACTAATTTCAGTTTACTATTCTTCTTTAGCCTACTCACATAAATCAACATTCCTAGGTTCTCACTAGTGCCCTATATGCTTTAAGGGAAACTCTATTATTACTTTCAAAAGTAATTACTATTGTCTCCCTTATAGCCTTACACCTTTTCTGCCACTCCTTAAGGAATGGTTCCTATCCATTCCACTTTTAAGAGTTTGGTTTGGTATTTATCCTCTCATTTCAAAAACTAAGGCTTCTAAATTCTCAAATCTCAAAAAAAAATTCCTTAAAAGTGTTATCTTTAAGTTCTTCTTAAATTCAAAAATACTCAGTTGCTTAACATTTTATGTTTCTAGATTTGCATCCTTACATCTTTTTGAATTTACATTATTTCCAAACCTAGAGGGAAAAACTTTCAAATTCTAAGTCCAAAACTTATTCCTTGCTTTCTTTTAAAGACCTTTACAACTTTCCATAAAATATGGAATTTTTTTAAAATTTAACAGTTATTAAGTTCTTTGCATCCAAAAACTTATTTACTTTTTTACCAAACCATTTTTCTTTCAGATGCTTTTAAAATGTCCTGATGTATTTTCAAGCCATCTTCTAATTACATCTCACAGTCACATACTTTAATGTATTGGAACTACTTTCTCTAATGAGAAATTATCAATGTTAAAATCTTCTATGAACCTTTTAAAAGAAGATTTCATGTTTATGTGAAATTACAGGGAATTATTTTATATATTTTGAAATAGGCTATACAAAATATGGTGCATCCCATACCTTATATATCTCTTTCACATATTCCTTATAACTTCACAAAATATTTATTGGTTCCATAGAAAATCATACCACTATCCTTTTCATTCCAATAGATTAAAATATGCTTAATTTATATTCTCTTTGATAGACATTTCTGATATCTAACTTACACGCGTTTTTTCTTCTTCAGAAAAACTCATCTTCAAAACTATTTTAATATATCTATAACTAGAAACATTTTCTTATACTTATTAAAATAATAAGTGTACTTTACAAATCACTTTCTTTCTATTCTTAGAAATTACCTTTAAAAAATATTTTTTTATTTGGGTTCAAAACAGATGCTACATAAAACACCGTTACTATAATCCAAAGATACTAGTGTATTTATTTAATTAAAAATAAATACTAATAACCCTTACCTACTATGTCAAAATTTTCCCTTGGGAGTCACTTACTATAACGGTAGTGTTATAGTTTATGCTCCCTTCCTTTTTCATGAAAATATCTATTACAACAATAATTGTTGTAATCTACATTTTTGGTATTTAATACGCTCTCAAATTTTAAATCTTTGTTTACTTTCAAAGAAACTAGGGAGCTATATACGCTCTATAATTCTTTAAAATAAATTTCACATTTTCAACAAAATTTTCATCATATAAAAACCAATTTAAATTACTTACTATATTCCCAAAAACCCAGTATTTACTTTTTTAAAAATATTGACAATTCTTCTTTTCAATTCTAATAATTTCATTTTATTGGGTTAGACATAAAGTGGATTTTCCTGCTTATTACCCTAGGAGTATCCTTTCTAAACCTTGGAAATCTCATTTCCTTACTTAAAGTCTTCTGTTCTTATACTCATTCTAAGGTGCTACCGTTAAATCCACTTACATGAAACAGTTTTAATTTCTACAATTATCTACACATGGGCTTTCTTCTTTTTTTATCAACTGAATCTATTGTACATCTCCAATCTTTGCTTACCTCTCTTGGGATTTTCACAATCTGAACCTAAAGGTACAAAATCATTTCATAAACTCTTTCCATGTGTAGACCTTTTCTATGCCTCAAGAAACACGCTTCCTTATGCCAAAAGTCATACTTCAAGAACTTTGCTTTTAATTGAAGAATGCAAGGTGTACGAAGAACCTCCTCTATACTCTTGAAAACACCAAAATGTCGTCCACGAATACCACCATGAATTTATTTAGGACATTTCTAAAAAACATGGCTCATCAAATCTACAAAATAGGCTGGAGCATTGGTTAGCCCAAAAGCCAAGACTAACCACTCAAAGAATCCATCGGGTGTCCTGAATGCGGTCTTATCAATACTATCATCAGCGACCCTAAGTTGATGAAACCCAGTGGCTAAATCAAGCTGAGAAAATACCAAAGAGCCAACGAACTGGTCAAAAAGAGCATCTATTCTAGGAAGTGGACAGCGATTCTTCATGAGCTTATTTGATTCTCTATAGTCTATGCAAAGTCGAAGGGAACCATCCGCCTTAGTAGCAAAGACGACTGGCGCTCCCCACTCTGACATGCTCCTTCTAATGAAACCTTTCTCCAAAAGCTCATGGGTCTGCTTGCTCAGTTCTTTCCCATCCCCAGGTGCCATGTGCCTCACAGGTAATGCTACTGGCTTAGCGTTATCAGTTAAATAAATCCTAAAGTCAATATCTCTCTTAGGGGGGTAGTCCCCTAACCTCCTCAGAGACGTTTGGAAAATATCTGACGATAGGAACCGAATCTAGCTCTATTGAAGATGAATTGAGGGAATATAGAAAACTCAACATGACTGACCCTCGCCGATCACAAGAAACCTCAAGAGTCCTACCGCTGTATGTCTCTAGTCTAACAACTCTCCCCTTGCAGTCTAATATAGCTCCATATGTGGATAGTCAATCCATCCCCAAAATCATCCCATACCTTGAAAATCCCAATATATCGGCGTCACGGTAAAATTCCATGCCTAGGATAAAAAATTTCAAACTCCTACAAAGCATAGATAAGTGTGTCGAACCTCCTATGGAGTTTGAATAACAATGGGGTCACTACTAAAGAAATGTCTAAGTGCAAGCAGTCCACAAGAGAACTAGAGATAAAGGAGAGTGATGCTCCAGAATCGAATAGATTTCGAATAGGAAAATCAGAAATAGAAATCAAATCTTCAACTGTGGCTTTCCTACCTTCATCTGGAATGCTGCCTGAAGGTGTTGCGTCTAACGCTTGAATCTGCACGACCAGTGTACTAGCTCCTTGTCCCGTCTTCTGGGGTAATTCCTACACAAGTGATCGGGCTGCCCACAATTAAAGCACTTTCCCTTCATCTTCTCCCTCTTGCAATCCCGGGCGATATGTCCCATAATTCCACAGCTACCGCACTTCAATCCTTTCTTACTCTACTTCTAAGGGCCACCGCCTTTCTTCTTCTCTTTATTATTCCTCCACCATTTCTTCTTCGAACCATCGGACTTAACAAATTCCTTTGACTCTCCTTCCCTGACTGCATCATACATAAGCGCCATCTACACCAAAGACTCATAAGTAGCTCCCATCGGTACGTGAGTCAACAACAATCCCTGAAGAGGCTGATTTAATCCCTTCGCAAACTTCATAGCTTTCTTATGCGGCGTATTCACTAACTCCATTTCGAACCACGACAATTCATCGACGTGATTGATGTACTCCTTCACCGACAAACTTCCTTGCTTCAAATTGATAAACCGCTCAAACTGAACACTCTCCTCTGCTTGAGACAAAAAATTCCTATCAAATCGCTCCCGGAATCTATTCCAAGTCACTTATCTTCCTTCTAACTCAATTACCTCCCACCAATATGAAGCCTCCTCTTTTAGCTGCTAAGATGCTAGCTGAACTTGTTGTTGATCATCCAATCCCAATAGTCCGAATATCCTCTCTGTGTCTCTAATCCAAGTTCTCGCCTCCACAAAAGTCTCCTTACTAGAAAAAGTCTTTCCACCCAAACTCACAAAATCCTTACAAAGCTTAAAGAAATTGACGACGATAGGTGGGTTGGTGGGACTTCCACCACTGGTGCTGGGTTGGGAGCTTGCCCGTGCCTCTCTGGAGTTGTGGCTTGTAAATACCTATAAAACTAGACTGGGACAGAAATGCCCTTGGGAAGGTTCAGGGCATTCGCCATTCTTCGAAATGAAAAAGATAGTTTAGGAAAGAGTTGAATAGTGATTGAATTAGACTTTTGAGGGGATTTTTACAAAAACTCTTTTATACTTAATAACTAATTCTAAGAGTTCTTTTCTGAAAACAATTTTTAAAACAAGTTATTATTATTTTTGAAAAATACTTTACTTAAAAATAAATTTTTAGGAATCCTGTAACCTTATGCTCCGATACCAAATGTAACACCCCACACCCCTTAGTATACCCAAAAGAGCACAATAAAAGGTATGTTGCGTTGTAGGTATAACTAAAACTAGCAGAGACCAAGGTTCACAAGATAAAAATATATAAACAGCGGAAACAATTATAACAATAATAATTTATTTCGAACAAAACCTCAAAATTATAAATCAAATAAGTCGCCAAACACCAAATAAATCAAATGTCAAAATAACCTCACGTGTCTTGCGAAATAAAATCCGTAGTATTAATAATATCAGAGTACAGTACATTCCTTACAAAATGCCAGCTCATCAAAAAGAACTAAAAAGTGAAACTAAAGAAAAGAAATACATGATAGAATCTCCTCCGAAGAAATCTCCAAATTCTTGCAGTCTACCGTCCTTGCCCCTGATTGCCTATGGGGGAAAGGAAAAAATGGAGGAGTGGGTCAGAACTAAAAGTTTGGTAAATGATAGTAATTACTAGAATCTTAAGGAAAAGTAAAGGTAATGGACTTTACAACAGTTCTAGTATATAAAAGGAAACAAAGGAAATAGAGAGAAGGAATTAGCTGGAAATAAATACAAATTAACTAGATCAGCATATTGATTAACTTTAATTGTTTGCATTTGTTTTTGATAGCTGCTTAGATTAGGTTAAATTCCTAATACTATCGTTTGATCGGCCTGCTACTCCATAGAATCTACTGTGGATCGGACGCTAAAGCTCCCTACGCAATAGACATTGGTGCCTATGAAAGGCATGCACTAAGCGCTTAGAACCCATAACGATTACTGAGCACCTGAATGGAAGTCGCATGTGTAACCACCACCATGCTCATGTTACCTTTTGTTCCACCTCTTGGGTCTTCTTATTACCTCACTCCAGCATAAACGTGCCTCTCGTCTCACTTTAGGATTATGTGAGACACCTCGTCTCACTTTAGGGTTATGTGAGACACCTTATTTCACTTCAGGGTTATGTGAAACACCATGTCCACAGAAATAATAGGGGAAATGTTGTTGGTACTGACCCATCATCCAAACAATATTTAGTTGTGCCCCTTGCCCAAATCCCCATTATTTGAACTACTACTTATTAACCATTTACTACCATTATTAACATATAAGTGTGTCCCCGTCTCATTTTAGGATTAAGTGAGACACCTCGTCCCACTTCAGGGTTATATGAGACACTTCGTTTCACTTCAGGGTTATGTGAAGCACCATGTCCATAGAAATAGCGGAATGTTATTTGGTACATGTCCCACTTTAATTCTTTTCTTATTAACTTTGATAAATTATTTAAATAAGCCTTTAATTTTGTTCTTACTATTTGTGCTTATTAATTTATCCCAAGTCTTAAAATAAGCCTCACTCTATTCTATTTCTTATTATAACCAACATTATAATCATGCTTTTTACTTAACCCAAGGTTTAAGTGTAAAAATAAGCTCCTTTTATGTTATACTCGTTTAATTATAATTCTAAGTTATAGCTAGGCCAATTATCGTTAATTAGTCCAATTCTAACATCAATATCGTAATTAGGCTCAATTTCAGTCTTAATTTCATTTTTATTCTAGTCTTTAAATTTTACATCTTATCTTCCGTTATTTCAGTATCCTTATAATTTAAATCCATATTCGCGTCTAATCTAATCTAATCCATATGCAAAAAAGAAGGAGAAATAAAAGAAACTGAAAACAAAAGAAAATCCAAAGCGTAGGAAAAAGATGTAAATAATGCATAAATAACAGTAAATAAACTAAAATATTGTAAATAAACTGTAAATAAATTGAAAAGATATAATTAACAGAAATAAACTAAAATTAACTGAAAAGAATAGCTAAAAATAAATAGATTAAAAATAAATTTAAAACTGTTCCAAAAGCGTAGAAAAACAACAACTATTAGAAACCCTATTATTTTAAATTGCTTAGAAAACTAAAATAATTACAATCACTCACATGTGGTCCTAAGCTCTTCCCTTTAGATCTTTTCGGATCCACTTGGGGCTGTAAATTAATTTAATTTGAAACGATTTCCTCCTTGGAAACTTATTCCGTTTAGGGTCCTTCCTAAAAAGGTGAACCCAATTGGAGAAAATCTTAGAGTGACAAAAAGTGTTAGGCCTAGGGTTTTATTTATAGGCGTAGGAGTGTATCTCAGACCATTGGATTTGGGAATTGAACAGGATGCAACCACGTCATAGGCTGAATAGGAGTCATCGGATGGAAGCACGAAGGGACCAGATTGGGAAAAAGAATAAAAATAACTTGTCAAAATTGTACAGGGCGAAGAAGACATTTTCTTCACTTCTCAACTGTAGGCGGTCGACCTACAGATCGACCGCCCATGAAGCCAGGTCGACCGGTCGGTTGACCTAGGCCTTGGGATGGTTGACCTCTAGGTCGACGTCCCTACATATTTTTTTCGATTCCATGTTCATCTCGTATCTTACTCATGTTAGCTCGGATTCTGATGTTCTATATATGGAAATTGATCAGAAAATTGCCACGGACACAATGATGCAACTCTTGTGGCTAAATTATGATAATTTCACAAAGTTATTTTACCATTTTATTAATTAATGAATTAATTATTATGGGTTAAATTTTGGGATGTTACATCCACCGTGTGGTGTGTGAGCTAGTGCGACGATTCAAACATGAGTAGAAAGAAACTGAAGTTTTAAAGACAAGTATGGTGTGTAAAGCTTTAAGTTGTCATCCTTGGAGACCGTCATCGCTGACCGTTTTCGGCAGCTTATCATATTATCGATAGCGGAAGTCTTGGAATCGAGCATTGGCATCATAGATTTGTAAACTTACTTGCATTTATTGGGTTAGATTCGCATTTAGAATTACTTAATTTTGAAGTTGTTAGTCCGAATTAGGTCTATAGGATTATATGCTTTGGTCCCTATCATTGTTCATTACTTTATGCTCGGGCGTGGAAATGTGTAGTCTTGATGTATGTGATGTTCAAATTGTGATGGTCCTGGTTGCCAATGCTGACTCTCAACACTTAATGCCGATCCAAACACTTAACCACCTATACAGATCGCCCACTCCCTTAAAAATCATTGACCCAGGACTACCCAGCAACCTACCGAACGACTTCCTCTTAACTTACTGACCCACTCCACTGCTATATTCCAACCGACCCACTCCACTGCTAAAATCCTATCGAACTCCTCTATTTCACCAAACGCCGAACTCCTTTCTTCTCCAAAAAATCGACCTTAAAATTATGATACTAGTGATTACTTCTCCCAGTGACCCATGTTTTAATCCATTGAGGCCGAGATGAATCCCTAACCTAAGGCATGCTCCTACTCCTTACTCGTCTATCTCTCTTCCTCACATCCTCTATTGGTTCCTATCCAAGAGGCCATTTACCCTTGCACTCGAAATTCACACAAGATTTCGTGTTTAGGGAGATGAATTGAGTGAAAGATTTGTACCTATATGGTTTAAGGCTTATGAAAGCTGTAGGATTTCGAACTGAGGTTTATTCGGGTTCATTGGCAGCTGGAGTTGTGGGGTAACCGGCCTGGGTTTGAGAGGGAGAAAGAAGGGCTGAGGGGCGAATGGGGCTTGGAGGGAAGTAGGTTAGTTGACTTGTGAAAATGGAGTAGAAGTGAGAAGAAAGAAATGAGAGCGTGAGCTTTTATATGGTGAAGAGGGAGATGAACGGGAACTTTCCTATAGACCTGGTCACCAAGCATCACTGGCTTGGCAACTAGATATGTCAAATGTTATCCTAGTGAACCAACCGAGTGGATCGGCCTTCGTATGCCGATCCGCCTCTTATTCATAAAAACAAAATATATAATGATAATAAATAAAATAATAAGAGTATTGATGGTAATAAAATGTATGTATATATACGGATATATACACATATAATGATGATTGAGGATGATGATGTGGAAAAGAGATATATACTACCAAATAAGTGGAGAATCTTGGGTTTAGAAAAGCCACTGCAATTTAGCCTTTGAAAGGTTACAAACATTTAGCTTTTGAAAAGTTAAAACAGGATTTCAAGAATCTCTTTGAGACTAAACTAATATGATCAAATGACGTGAAGCTTCTTCGAAGGCCAATGAAAAAGCAATGGTCAGTTATCATTATGAACGAACTAGCCTTTGGAAACAGGGATTACTCGCTGATTCAAAGCGCGTCATCTTGATTCACAAGACACGCTTTGGGAGGCAAATGTTACCCAGCTACTTAGCCCGGCTACGTGGCAATAGTTGTAGAGGATATGGTTGGACCTAGACAGGACTTAATCCAATAGAGGATTGGAAGTATAAGAGATCGGCGTAACTTGTTTGGATCGGTCTGCATATGTGGTACGATATTCAATGGTTGGTCGTTTGGAGTAGGATAGCTATTATGGAAATTCATGGATGGGTCGGCCTTGGTGGATCGGTCAAGGAAGTGGATCGGCCGTGGTGGTTCGGCCTCAGTGGATCGGCATGTGGTGTTTGGTCGAGGAAGATAAGTAGAGGTGGTTCGACCATATTGGGTCGGCCTAGGTTGATCGACTTTGGTGGTTCGGCCTCGATGGATCGACATGTGATATCCGGTCGAGGAAGATAAGTAGAGGTGGTTTGGCCATATTGGGTCGACCTTGGTGGATCAGCCTTGGTGGTTCGATCAAGGTGGTTCGGCCAAGGAGAACTGGCATAGGGGGGTCGGTGATAATGGGTGCTATGATGTGGTCGGCCCTAGTGGTTCGATCAGATGTTGTTCGGCCTTGGTTTGGTCACATGAGTTGGGTTAGCTTGGCTTGGTTTCAAGAGTGGATCAACATGAGCATTAGCATGGATTACTTTGGGTCGTGGTCTAGCTTGCTTCAAGCATACACGAGAGCTACTCCGAGTCGATGTTCAGAGGATCCCAAATTAGCAAAAGGGGGTCGGTCATAGTGGATGGGGTGCTTGGTTTGGTCTACCTAACTCCTCAGCTATGGGCCGAGCCATCTTAGTCATGGGCCCGGACAGGGGGTCTAGCATATCTTCGTCTATAAATAGAGGGGT
This sequence comes from Allium cepa, assembly GCA_030765085.1. Lineage (NCBI taxonomy): Eukaryota > Viridiplantae > Streptophyta > Magnoliopsida > Asparagales > Amaryllidaceae > Allium > Allium cepa. Next base: position 346,970,664 of record CM060938.1, read on the forward strand.
AGGGGTCCGGTTTGAGGGACCTTTTTTTGGGAGAACTTCAGGGAGACTGCCATTTGCTATACTTATTTTCTTTCTACTCAAACTTGTATTCAAGCTGTTTGTTTACAGATTATATCTTTATTTAAGTAATTGAAAAAGCAATAAAGATTACATTCAAAGTGGATGTAGGAATTTACGTCGAACCAATATAATTCTGGAGTTCTTGTTTTTGTTTTTTTTTTTTGCATTCTACTGTGATATTCCTCTGTTTTAATTTACTATCTTCATTAATCTCTCTACACAAATCTATTCTAGGGTGTTAGTGACCAATTCTAGTGCTAACATATATATATATATATATATATATACATACATATACATATACATATACATATTTGTCAAAAAAATTAAAACGTTTATTATATTAATTTATCTTTAAGATATAACACATTAATTAATAAAATCGTATATAATATTATTTAATTAATTTTTTTTAATTTTAAGTCGTGAGTTTAATGCTAACACGTATACAAATATTATTTATTAATATATATATATATATATATTTACTAATATATTCAACCATTCAATATACGACAGAACATCGATACAGAGGTTCATAATATAATCTAACAATCTACAATATGTTACAATAATATATAATATGAATTAGCAAACATGTTGAATACCTTTCACCAAGGCCTAGAGATCTCACTTTGCAATGATGAAATGGCTCCTTGAATTAAGTTCCAAGTTCTAGAGTTACTAGCCCCCAAAATGCATTACCACCGATGATCGAATCGAAGAATTTGATATGATTTGAGCATGGATTTCTTTTGGTTTTACATGAGGTTTGCTGGTTGAAATTTGTGGATGGAGAAGTGAGAAAAATTATCGAAAACTGGTGCAAAGATTAGCATATAAATAGGAAGTCAAATGGAGGGAAAAGCGGATCTTATCCTTATCTCTCTTGCCAATTTCGCTTTTAAACCATACATAAGCCTCCTCTTTTGCCAACATTTAGCTAGCCTATCCAAGCACTTTTAGTGTTTCTCAAAGCCAATTTCGACCTAAACAATGTTTGTCACATTTAAATCTAAATTAAACATGCACTGATATCATATATCGATTAACATATTTATAACTATTATAAATGCATTGTTCAACACATTAAGTACAAAATTTTATAATTAATATTTCATAAATATTAATTAATTTAACTAACTTATAACAATCAAAAATTAGTTTAATCGGGTGATAAAAGGAGTATTCATCGTTTTGGTTGTACGACTCTTGACTCTAAATTTGGTCAGTAATTAACATTGAACAATCGTGTATTATCGTTCAAATGTCATTTGGCAGGTGGTATGACATTTTAGCCAAATTTATCGCTTATTTGGTTTCGGTAAAATACGATTTTACTTTGTTAAGCATTACCCGATTGTAACAATTATTTACATCAATTATCTTCGTTAAAAACCATTTCACTTTGGACTTATGGAATTTGGTAATCGTCAAAATTCCAACATCATCCATATTCAACTCTATAATTTAAACACAAAATCATTGGTTCAAATTATTATTAATCGAACTGCTCTGGCTAGAGACTTTGACTTTGAGTTGACTTTAGTTGACCATGATATTAATCTCATATAACCGAGAAGATGAATCCTCTTTTGAATACTGTTTCACTTCCAATGCTTCCACTGAACCCAGCTATAGTCATTCGATGGACGTCGTGCCATGATTTAACTATAATCAAAGTGGAGCTTCCACATTGAAGATCAACAGTATTCTCAAGTCAATAGAACAGTCTAATTTTTTCACATCAATATTTTCTATTTGACCTTAGTTATATTAACCAACTGAAAACAATTGAGTGAGCCATTCTATAGTTATCTAATAACTATCGATATGTAACCCCTTGGTGCCCCCAGTAGTCATGAGTAATACACTGCCCAACATTTGGAAAGCCTTACACTCTAGTCCCAACGGATGCATTGATATCCAGTCTCAATACATCTTGACTAGGAATATTTAAAATGGCATGTTTATTTTATTATGATAAATCACTAATGGTTACAATGCATTATAACTACTATCATAGAACTTACCATTTATGGATTTTTTTTTGTCAAATATACTTTAATTAAACTATTTAATGAATATAACATATTATATCAAGTCTATAATAGAAAGAAAACACCTTTTATTTCGAACAAGATTGGTTATCGTGTTAGGTATATGTAACAGATTACATAGTTGCCCCTAGGGCATACTTCTAACTCTATCAATCTCCTACTTGAACTTGAGGTCAATTATGGAATCTTTGACCCCCTCCCTTCAAATCAGTTTGATGAGAACTGATTGAGTAAGACTCTTTGTAAATATATCTGTTATGTTGGCTTAATTAATTACTTGCCAGTCAACTCTCTTCGATGTTGATAAACTACCTTTATCATGTGAAACTATTTGCAGTATGTTTCTTGTTTCTACTAAGCTCTTATTACCACATTGTTGTTATAAAGCAATGATGTAGTATTCTTAATACTTGGTATCAAGCCTAGCTCAGTTATAAATTTATGAATTTATATTTCAGGGAAATAGGCACAAGGAAGAAGTTGCAAAAAAAATTAGTCTAAGGGACAACAAGTTTGCTTTTTAGCCTGAAGGACACCTTTTAGTGTAAACTGAAAATGATAGTTACAACTATCATTCTGCGATTTACACTAAAAAGTGTCCTTCAGCCTAAAAAACAAACTTCTTGTCCTTGAAACCTAATTTTTTTCTAACTTTTTCCTTTAGCCTAAAAACCCCTTTATATTTATATACTTTACTTTTATTGTGGCGCTATTTAAGATGATGTACTTAGCCTTTTGTTGAATCAGCCTCAGCCATTCGTTAGGAACATTTCAAACTTAAAGCTTCTAAGATTTGAACATGAATTTAATATTGACATATTATACTCGATAGTACTTATGTAGTTTGAGTCCAAACATTCTTTCATAAAGAATTCATTGCTTCTATAAACGATTCTCTAGTATTTTGTAAATACTCAAGAACACTCTAAAATACCATTTAGTGATTTTAATTCGGATTTGATATTTCCTTCATTCAGCAATTACATAAGAAAATTATGATATTATAGACAATTCAACATATATGATAATTCTTATTGTCAATACATAAAGAAGTCATCTTACATGTTTCATATTAGACATTTTAATATGTTATCTTTGTATATCGTTTAGCATATTCGCAACATCCTTTATACTTAATATAAAAGATATAATTTACAAATCCAACATTGAGTGTTAAATAACCATACTATTACTGATTTTAACTTAAGTACATTGTTAATAATCATTAGTATGTTTTACTTGTAGTCTAGAAATATCTATGTACCTTTAGTGTTCTTTCTTTTGAACACACGTGTTCTCCGCATTTTTATTGAAAATCAAACTATTCGATATTTCTATAAAATACTTTTTCAATTCTGATGCTTATAGAATGATACTTTGGATCATTTCTTTGATTATATCTAAAAACCCACAAACTCAATACCGCACCCACTGATTCGAGACACTTTGGTTATTCCATGCAAATAGTATATTCTAAATCATTATTTAGTATTTTCCATTTTAACACATATACACCAAACACAATGTCATACCAAGTAATAATTTTGTGATTAAACCCAAATTAACTTGAGCAAGTTGAATGACAAATCTATTACGCTGATTTCAACAATTGAAATTTATGATATCATTCTTATCGACGTTGATCATTAAATTCCAACTGCATTAGTCTGGCTTTTAAGGATACAATTATGGATGATGGATCACATCCCTTTGGGTAGTACCAAAGTCGTATTTGATAACGTACTTGAAATCCTTTTGGATTTGCATACCATATCAATGCTCTTAATGGTTTGATTGACAAATGAGGATTATCCATTCTCGATGTTGATAAGAAACTCATGGTCTCTCCTCAATGTGCAAGAATTTTTGTTAGACTTCTAATGCGATGTCTTTATTTAGGTTTAGTTAATTTCATTTCATCCCCCGTAATTAACTTCATCTTCCAAATCCATTTTACTACCAATAATTTCTTGAAGAAATCGCTTCGGTATGAGTTTGGTATTTTTTTGAAACAATAGTTGTTTCTCAATGCAACATAATATGTATTCATAAACACTTTATGAATTGCCTTTATATATAAAACTGATTTGGTTTTTAATTTACAAAACTTATGTTCAAAACATAAATTGGTCATCAAATGACTGCTGTTCTCGAACTTCTTTTGAGGCGAATCATACAAGATCCCTTATGAACAATTATTATGTGTAATCTTTCGATTCGCACAACCTGCCAACTCCTTAGCCTAGGATATGTTAGGTTTTTTTTATAAACCCTTATCTTGTATGATTTTGTAAACCATTCTTTATATGAAATTAATTTTAACTCATACACTACTCTTAAGTACATGACTTATAGAAAGAAGTTAACTCAACTTCACTCATATTTAATTGTACTTCATTCAACAAAATTCGATTACTCCTTATCGATACAGCATTATGTATCATAGGGAGGAGTGACTCTTGAGGTTGAATCTTTATTAATTTTTTGGTATTTCGAAACTCTTTCCAATATACTCACATTTTCGGTCAAATCGAATCATTTTATTTTTATTACACGTTTATTTTATTTATTTCTATTTTATAGTCTACGGCTTAACATAGACATACTATATGTGTATCAAGTACACGTATCCATGTCGGTGATAACTCATCGATGAATATAACAAAGTACGTGGAACTGTTTTGGTATAAATAGTCTTGCGATTGCATATATCAATATGTATCATTTTGAAGAGTTCATCAACTCTTATGATGCTCCCACTGAATGGGCGCATTGCTCTTAATTGTCCGAGATAATTCCCTAATATCATATGATTCATAATCATATAATCAAATAATTATTTCTTAGAATTATGGTTTAATCTACAATTCTAAAATAATCGCAAATAAATTTAGATACTTTTGTATTTCTAGTGCAGCGTAAATGCCAATCCTATAGTTTTATTATAATGAATATTCATATTGAAATAAAGGTATGTTTTTTAGTTAATACTGAAAAATAATTATTATTTCATAAATAATGTTTGGTATGTTTCATGCAAACAATTTTTACAATTGATGCGACCAATAAGTGTAATATGGCATGCTTCCACTATTTCTGCCATTACCATAATAGCATATGAAATACAACGTTTCATTCAACCATCAGGCTATTTATTTCATTTACTGTAACTGGTTTACAATTAAGAATTTTCAGATTAAATATCTTAAATTCAAAGAAATAAATTACGTAGAAAACAATTTCCTATATGGAAATACATTTTGGAATGAAAATCATGCTTCTTATTCTAATTTAAGTATTAATCATCATTTTACAGTTCTCGTTTCTAATTTTTCATTATGAAGCAGATGTGACCATTCACCCTCTTCATCCTAACTGTGCCTTAGGTTACATCCACCTTATATATTCGATTTCCTTTCTAAATGGTCGAACAATTTAAAGGAAATCCTTACTGTAATATTGTAATGAATTCCTTACAAAATTGCTTTTGGTAATCCTTAACTTTTAACGACATCAAATCAATTGCACTTTACGTAAACCGATCAAACTGACATTTCAGTGATTGAATTCTTAAAATCTATCTTGTAGCATTTGGTTCAGTGTTACATTTAACACAACAAGATAATATTGTAATCAATCATATTGAAAACACGATCTCACACTATAATTTACTAGCTTATTTCAATGAACTGTTGTTATCAATATTTCGTACATTACGAATTGTGACCATTCACCTGTAACATTTATATGTGACCGCATATAGATCAAATATCCATATTGTTGTATTGCTTTTAGAGTTCGAAACGCATTGAAAATAATACACGGTCTCGGGCAAGAAAACTATTAAGTAGCCAAGTTAGAACGTATTCAGTAATTGTATAATTAGGCATTTGCATGGGTTAACATGCAAAAATTTATCAGAAAGTATAATTTATATTTCTACTTGTGAATATAATTCAATTCATTTTTATATTTTAATTGATAAACATTTTATCAATTATATTAATTGCATAAAATTATCGATATAGATTATTATAACGTTATATAGCATATGTTCTTACAATATTAGAAAGGTTAAATTTTACCACTTATTTTTCTAATAAGGCTCCCACTAGTCTTTTATGTTTCTCCAAACCCTAAAACCAAAAAAGAAGTCCTTTGCTTCACTAGTGGGCATTAGAACTCGTATTTCTATGGATTCTAACCTTGAGTTTGCTAAACAAGTCATGGCCTCACAAACGATGGATAACTCCTTATCGGTTGCATCATATACAACTCCAAACCCATGGTTTCTTGTCCTAATCTCATTCGACCTTGAGTTTGCTCAACAAATTGAAAGAAATTATTCGTTCGCACTTTCGCGACAGCTTAAGTATAGTATATGTACTTTGAGTTTGCTCAACAAATACATATAGTTATCTTACCTCATCTAGTTAATATATTAATACTTCTATACATACATCTCTAGCTTCTGTTTGCTCAACAACCAGAGAGTATGCGAGTAATTTATTAATATATAAATGGTAAAGGATAATATTTATACTAAAGATTCATAATCTTTAACATACTTAATTGAGTGTTGTCGACTTATAGAATAATGTATTTCTTATGAAATACCCTTGTAATTCAAGTGTCGAACATATTAGAAATCATAGTATACATATTATATATGTGTATTTATTCCTTAAGTCTATTTAAGGTTTCTTTAATGTTTCAACTTTTAGTTTACACATTATATTATATAATTTTTAATATTATATTACTTTTATGCTTTATTTAACTTATGGTACTTTTGTATGATATTATTTTAATTAAATCATATTAATTTAATTTAATTAATTAGAACTTTAACTAATTATTATATTATTCAATTAACATACTATATTGCATATATATATTGTAACCTTTATAGTAATACACATACATCTTATATATGTGTGTATATTTTAATTTATTAATTAATTTTTAATTATTTTATTAAATTAAAAAAAATTAATTAAACTTATTAATTTCAAAAATTCTTTTATGCACATATGTATACTCATATTATCTTAAACAACTCAAGACAACGTAACATATATCATTATATATATTAGACATGTATATATATTATTCATGTACATATATTTAATTAATTAATTTTATTAATTTATTAATCATGTTAATAAATAATATTTTCAAAATTAATTCTATAACATTTTGAAAGGTTATATTATAAAATATGTGTTTTATTTTAATTTAACTTTTAAATTTAGAACTTTTATTCTAATTTTCAATATAATTTGAAACTCTATATTATAATTGTTATAATATTATTCATATTTTAAATTTATTTTTAATTTCAAAATAAGTTAGAAATTAGCCCAATTCCCTGGGTCTTTTCTATTAAGAGCAACCTTGGGCTCACATAATTATTCGAGCTAGGACAGTAGCCAAGTAGGACAACATACTTGATTACCCAACAATCTAACCTAAAACTACCTTTCTTAGACACCCTAGTAACTGAGTTATAAACTTAATTAGTTAGCCACAATATAACTAATTTAGCCATAATTTGTTAGACGTAATCATATTTAGTTTAGCGCTAACTGAGTTAAATATGCATAAGTTCTTTAATTGCACTTATACTTATGATGTTTGGAAGGAGATTATGCTTTTGAGCATAATACAGATGAATGATATCTTTAGCAGTGATATTTGGTTCATCATTTTCCTTGCCACAAGATAGAGAGATTACAAGTCTAGGGTGATGCTTTTAATCCTAAAAGTGTGCATGATTAAAATTTGAAAATAGATTGCTTGAGGTGGAAAAGAATGAAAGGTTCATTGTTATGGCTTGTGCTAAGAAGATAAGGAAAAGAATCATTGCATAGGGTCCAAACCTGCATGTCTCTTCTTTTGATAAGGTTATTTTTGATAATTGGGTTAGCTTTTATGTGTGGTTGCTCTATGTTTTTCTGTTATTATGTTATATCTCTGTAAAAAAAATCTTTTGTTAGCGATAGAGATCCACTTTTCACTAATTAGTTTTGGAGGAGTCCAGGGTAGGCTTTGGGCACTAAGTTGAGCTTTAGTACCGCTTATCACCTGCAAATAGATGGACAGATGGAGAGGGTGAACGGTGTGGAGAACTTGCTTTTGATTTATATCTTGGATTTTAGAGGCTCTTTGGAGGATGATTTGCCTTTAGTGGAGTATACTTGTAATAATAGCTATCAAGCGAGTATTGTGATAGCATTATTCTTGGATTTATACGGAAGGCCTTGTAGATCAACGTCCTGTTGGTGAGATACCATGGATAGAATTACTCTTAGACTAAATATGTTGAGAAAGACATCACAGAAGGTAGACTTGATCCATAAGAGGATGAAAAATGCATAGGGTAGGCAAAAGTCTTACACTGACAAAAGACACACGGAGTTAGAGTTTGCAGTGGATAACATGGTTTTAGTGAAGGTCTCACTGCTTAGTATGTTATGAGATTTGGCAGTTTAGAAAAGCTGGAACCAAGTTTTGTAGGACTTTTTTCTGTTACTAGTAGAGTTTGGATCATTGGATGTTAGGAATGGTTGTGAACGTGTCAGTAGGACATGTTTTGGATGACGTATACTAATGGATTTATTTATTTGTTCTTTGCACATATAGGTAAATATATGCTTGAGTTAGCGTAGACACCATCACTTGTTCTATTTCATCGAATTATATGCATATGGTTGTTGCATATGAATTGAATGGTTGCATACACATGTAGAATTGCCAGTGCATATTTACATAGATATTACATACATTTGGATATATTGCATAAGCACTTGCATTTTAGGAGGTCAACTAGATCAGGAGATCGCCTAATTTCACGTCAGTATAGTTTCATATGCATTCCACGCGTGCATGTACATATTGCATTAGAGACTTAACTAAGGGCAATGATTTTCGGCGATTGATGGATGAGTGGATGGTTGTAGTTATTGATTTTTATATACATGAGTTACATTTTTCCATCCTTGGAGATTTTGGTGGTGAAATACATTTATGGGAAGAGAATGTAACACCCCGAAAATTTAATCTAAAATTTAATAAAGAATAAATTTAAATATAATAAGGTAAAAATAGAATTTTCACAAACGTCTGAATTTGTCTATGAAACTTATACCGTAGTTTCATAGCAATTTTCTGGACAATTTTCATATATAATTTTTTGAAATCGAAGCTGGTGTGAAAAAATTATAAATGTTTAAAAATTTACAGTCGAAAATAATTAAATAAGTAGGGAAAGAAAATATACTAATTATAAACTCCGTAGCTCGACACCTAGATTGGGACCGGTCGGCCCCTGATAGTGGACCTTTCCCATCTAAAGTAGCCAACCGGTTATTGATTTTGGACGAGGGTTTTGAGCAGTCGAATGGCCTAGATTGGATAATAATTAATCTAACGGTCCAGATCAATTTCTACCTCTACAAATACAACTCTAAGCTACTTTAAAAAACCCTAATCTTCTACTGAATGTCCAAACTCTATCTTTCTGCAAACTGAAATCCTCTTTCTCCTCAAATCACAAATTTCTTCAAATTAAATAAAAAATAAAAGTAGTGGATTGAATAGAAGATTAAATCAAGTGGAGATCTAGTAAACGGAGGAGATTCCATGCATATTTCAAAGGGAATAACTTTAGTTTGAAATGATGGGTTCATTGTTAATGAGATGATTTACATACAATTTAACATACTCTATTTTGATCTAGAATTGTTTCAAATTGAATTAGGAATGCTATTAAATTAAATTGAAAATTTAACAGTGATCATATAAATACGATTCCTTTCTTTTAATCTAGTTTGATTAATAAATATCTACAAATTAAAAAATTGATAATTTTGAATATACCCTTCCTGTCAAATTTGAAAAAAAAAATTGATATAACCTGTTAATGTTAAACCTAGATTAGACTTAAGGCAAATTGAAATTGAGTACGAAGTTTTGACAATTGCAAATCATAGATTCACAAGTTTGGTCAAATAAAATAAAAAATTACCGTATGACAAATTATAATTCAAGCTACTGTAATAGGGATTTGGAAATGACAGTAATTAACATAATGATAATCGCTAACTATAAATAGTAGACGACCACCCCTTACCGAAAACGAGGCACGACCTGAACCTCGGCCTAAGGCCCAAGTTATAGAAATAACGATGTATATATATATAATATATATATATATATATATATATATTATATATATATACACACACACACATATGTATGTATGTGTGTGCATGTGTATGTATAAGCAGAGAAGCTAGGTCCCTATGTGGCGATATTAGGATATTGTGAGACTAGGTAAATGCTATTTATCTAAAAAGGTCGATAATCGACTATGGCGATTCTATCGCAAATCGAAGGACTCACTGGAGGTTCTACGGTGGATGTGCAATACTGACAATGATGCTTGATGGAGTGTGTAGCTCAATGCTAATGGGAGTTCCTTGGTATTCACAATGATGCGACGTGATGCTCCGTTGTTAATGGATCCCGACGCAGTGCAATAAGAGGCGTTACGTTACCATTAAGAGGTAGATAAAGGTGCATCGAGGATGAGATAGTTTAGCAAGTCGACATTGCGAGCTCCCGCTCAATGCATAACTAGGAAACGTGTAGTGTAGTCATGGGAAACTTAGAGTAACAACGGGGATTTTCGACCCTTGAAAATCGACACTAATACATCCTCGGTATTCACGTGCAGAAAATCCAAGTGCCGGAAAGGCTGATTGTTAGGGAAAAAATAAAGATAGAATAGAATCTCACACGAATGGAATAACATATATTATTTTAATATAAAATCTTTACAGCGGAAAGATTTGAATAAAATATCAGAGTCTAACCTATATTCAACCTGGATAGTTATAAATCTTCTATCCTTAAAATTACTGAAAAACAGAAACAAATGCAATATATGCAGCGGATAATAGAATACGTCCATACGTAGATGAAGATCACCAGCTCTCCTCTAGTTACTCCAAGCGTCTTTAGCTAAACCTGAAACTACACGGATCTGACCCAAGTATTAAAAATACCCGGATCAGGCTTGATAAACCAGCATGAGATACTTGAACCACAAGCATATGACGGAGTCATAGATGGATACTAAACAAAACCTTTGAAAAGAATAGTATCTCATAAGACCACATCATACATAAACACTGACAGGTTTTTACCTTATGATAACCAAATTACTTTATACTGAAAAACATTTTGATATTATCTTTAATGACATGCGTTTCGAAAACCTTTTTCAAGTAAATATACAAAAAACTAGTATCAATACCCAGACTAAGTCTATGGTAATATATCCGGACTAGGTCAAACGGAATATACCGGGATGGAATACATGACACCAAAGGGGAAGCCGAAATGTTTGCAAAGCATTACAGCTATTTTGGAAATACAGTCAAAACCATAAAGCTCATATTTGGAATTGGGTTTCCGACATAACAGGAAACTAGTGGCCTTTTCCTTTAATCCACGCATAGAAAACATAGTTCACACGGTGTCTTAATCACTTTTCTTAAGCAAGTCACCTGTAACTGTACTTGCTACATTACTAATATCCTGTAGCCTTATCACTTTACGCTAGCTAGCCACTATATTCAAATAAATGGGGCAACAAATGCCTTGAGGGACGCCTTCCCCCAATGGGTCCCCTACGGGACACCACCATATACATCAACCAATAGCCCAAATCTGTATTCTTCAGACCACATAGTATCCCATATCATTCCTAGGATGCGAGGCTCATGAGGCTATGCACTAAGTAACCAACTGGTTCCAATTTGAATGACACATAACCATTTCCATTTATCACTAATTGACTTCTACAAAAATACAACCACCAAGCTCGTATGTCACAGAGAAGGGTGTTAAGCTAATAGGAGTTGCCTCATATGCCACCCATAGATGTACGTTTGTAAAATTCAATGTTCGTGATTTAGAAATGCAATGTCAGACACTCATCCGTACAAGTTCGTTCTGGGACTGAACAAAACCAAAGGCACTCCTCCTACTACTATTGTAGTGAGTAGTCCTTGCAATTCGAAGATTTCAAAACATGACAGGAACACTGCTATAATAAATGTCTCTATATTAGGAGCAACCCAAAGAATGTCAACAAGCAGTCTTTTTGCTGTGAAGGTCTTCGATCTTCAATAATCATCGTCTTCGGCACGTCTTCACTTTCGAACATATACATTGGTTCGAATTGGTTTTTGGATAGTAGTTACCCAAATCTGATCCTGGTTCCTTCGAACCAATCATCGATTAAAAAGATGTTAAGTTCGTATATGATTATCAATCATCAATCAGTGTAGTTTAACTTTTTATTCATTCAGAGATATCTCTTAGAGATATAATTATTGAATCATTCCTTTAGCTTTTTAAAGTATACGGAATCATTAAGCCTCACTTATCAAATCATTTGTTTAAGTTTCAAACCTTTTTAAAACTAGGACTAATTCGAAATCATTTCAATCTTCATTTGGTAAAATATTTCCAAATCATTTTCATTAAATCTTAACATAATTTTTTTAATTCAAAACTCAAATTTTGATTGAGTCAAAACCATGTTATCTAGGTTGTTAATCCAAACCCAATAAATATTAAGTGAACGAAATCTTATAGAAATCATCTAATTCTATTCAATATCAATCCCCATGTTTAACAAATACTATGGGCAGAATAACAGTGAAATCACCTTTTAAATTCCACGAATAGTATGAGTTCCCTCTTCGAGCTTTAACACCGAGTACAAGAAGATTATCTCCACAAATTCTAAGTTATTAATATTTAGAAAATTATAACTTTATACTTTGGAAATTTTGATCTGAGTAAATCCAATTAACTATCCCCTTTTTCGGGCCAGTCCAGATAGCCAGGGAGAGCAGGAAACTGGTTTTTCAAACTCAAGCCTAGGCACTATCTCTCTGACACGCATAAGGCGGTCAAGTTATTTGATCGACTCTGAATCATTAAACCTTTAATCATTCTATAAATCCTTTAACATTACCTTTAAAATACTTTATTAATCATTTGAAAACATTTTCAAAAGGTTTGGAAAAGTAGGTTGCGTTTAAAACTATATTTCAAAAGTTATAGAAAAGCGCTGTAGAAAAATGCTACGAAAAATGCTTTTTTAAGTTATATTAATCAAAATGACTTTTATCATTTGGAAATTCATTTTTATAACCCAAATCACTTTTAAAACATTTATATAATTTATTTCATATTTTTAAACAATTTTAAACATTATTTTCAAAGAAATCCAATAATGGATTTTGAACTACAAAACCGCGATTTTTCCAAAAACTTGTTTTACTCATATTTCAAAATTTATTAAATGAAATTGTGATCCTTTTCTTTTATTTGAAAACAATGGTCATAAGAGTTTGAAAAATTCTTGTTGCAAAGAAATCCGACTCCGATTCCATCCTACAGAAGGATCGGGGATTTCGCGAAATCGTGAACCACAATTATGCGACACGCCTATTTTTGACTCCAAATTCATTATTTGACAAAACTTTTCCAATTCGAATTTTATTGTTATAGAACATTTATAAACCATTTTCAAACAATTAAACCAATATTTTCCATCTCTTTTTCACTTTTAAATCATTTCATAATATTATATAATAATATTCACTTTAAATCTTCTTATATTCTTAAAACTATTTAGAGGCTAAATAACTTCATATACACATCCATGTCGGTTTATGTTTCATGAAATAACTATGGTTAGTTGCTTAACCATTTCAATTATGGTTTTCTTTTCATCATTCATCAACCAAGTTATCAACCATCTTAACAATCATCTATCAACCAAATAATTATCCAAATAATTAAACACTTATTCATCCTATATATTAAACTTTCATATCATTAACTTGAGAGATTAATTAGTAAATTAAAATGTTGAGTACTCATAATTAGTTCCACTCCACCAAACCTTTTTGTAGACTTCTCTTTCAACTCCGGCGGCACTTCTTCCACTTTTACTTGCTTCAGAGCCTTTCAAACTCTTTCCTTCTTCCTATATGTGTTCAGCCAAGGCCTAAGAGTGCTCGACCATGTTTCTTAGGTGGTGGTGCTCTCGGCTTTGAGGTGGATATGGGGTGGCCGTGAGCTTCTAAGGGGTGGAGGAGGAGATTGAGCATATTTTTGAAGTATTCATGTATATATGCATATACTATATATATTTAAATATTATTTGCCATAAATTTCTCCATAATTTTTCTAAGATTAGAGGCCATTAAAGAGAAGGAGAAAGATTGAGAAAGCGAAGAAGAAAAGTTATGAAATGGAAGAGGAGAGGGGTGGCATTTATAGGCTCAAAATGAATTAAATAATATAACTTGTATTAATTATATCTAGTCACATCACAAATCCTTTAAGTATATATATATATATATATATATATAATTATGTTTAGTCACATTTCTCTCTTATATATATATATATAATTATTATCTTTACTCACATCACTTTCTTTTTTGTATATAATTATTATGTTTAGTCACATCACTTTCTTATATATATATAATTATTATGTTCAGTCACATCACTTTCTTTTCCAAATTAATATAAGATAATTTATTTTTAAGTGTATTGTTATCTAGTTAATTAACTCTTATATATATGTATATATAGTGCACAAAGATAAATAACGTTCGCCACCACTTTCTGGTGTCCAAAGGTCGAAATTTCGAAAAACATTCTTTGGTCGCAATTTCTGTTTTTATATGAAATATTTAATTTGGTAAACAAATTTTGAAAATAATTTCACCATCATTATTAATTATTAAAATGAGTTTATTTTCATTATAAAACTTATATATTGAATATTTAAAACTAATTAAATATTCACTAAACAAAGAAGTGAAATTCCGAGTCATTACATTCTTCCATCCTTAAAAGAATTTCGTCCTCGAAATTACACCAAAATAGAACATAAAGGTATTTTCCCATTATATTTATTATTAAACTTACATCCATATGATGTATACAGATCATCTGATTTGATATATTTTCCGAATCCACAACTTTACTTCCGAACTAGTATTGATCCCTCGATCCTCTACTGCGGAGTTTGATCAATCTTCTTGATTAGAAAACTTTGTTTCCCTTACATAGCCCTCAACTATGATAGAAAACTCAAGTACCTAATCATAAACCCTCATCAATGTTCGTCATCAAGAATCGAGTGATAAATCCTTTTTCGGACTAGTGTAAACACCTCCAAGTTCCTTACTCGAATCTTAAATCAGAATTGTGCGGCGAAATGATCTACTTACAACTTATTTAACTTTTCCAAATCTTCATAAATCTTTTATTTTTTTTCATTTAAATACCTTTATAAACGCTTTCTTCAAAATATTTATTACCAAAAATATTTCTATTTTTTTCCCAAAAGAAATGGATTACCCATTATTTAGAATAATACCATTATAATTCTTATTTCAAAATTCCTTTGAAATTTATTTGTTAATAAATTTAATCCCAAATTTATTTTATATTGCATAACTTTCTCTTTTATACTTTTTCAAAACATTAGGATATGAATTCTAAAATCCATCTTTCTCCAACATCTTTTATTTTTACACTTTATTCTATAAACTATATCTTAAATAATTTCTTAAATTAAATAATTTTTTTAGAAGCCATTTCTAATATTCATTTTAACTTTTTATTTTTAAATATCTCATTAAATTGATTTGATGGAAGATAGAAAAAAGTGCACAGGGAGAATGATTAAAAGTGATTTATTAATTAACATTATTTTTATACATTCATTACAAACCCTAGACTATGTTACAAACTTTTATAGATAACTCCCTAAGCAATACAACATTTCACACACTACCATTATATAAATACTTGAACTGCCACATATACTATTTTTGGGTTCCTTTTAAGGTAGACGGTGTTTTGTCTTGGAGGCCTGAGTTAACCACTTTCATTTTTGGACAGTCCTTCATTAAGTGTTTCCCTTGGAAGCACAAATGCAAGTTCGTTTAGGACAATCTTTGACTTTATGTCTTAGGTTCTTGCATTGGTAGCAACCCATTTTCTTCCTTTTAATCCATGGTTTCTTCTTCGTTTGAGGACATTTATGTAGAAAATGTCATCTCTCTTTACATTTGAAACATATTATATCATCCGATCATAATTTTTGTTTTCCCTCCTAAGTTTCTTCCTTTACTTAATTTCACACATAACTACATAATGTCATTTCTTACCGCAATAGAAACAGTAGATGTCAGCATAGGATCCTAGTTTTGCTCTTTCTTCAGCCTCTTCATGTGCACGTACTCTTCGTGCTTGTTTTGGATTAGCCCATAACTCATCACCTGGCATATAATAAGACATCCTTACCTAAATGATATACTAAGTTATTATCAGAGGATTCATGCCATTAGTCCAAATTATTTGATTTAACTTGTTCGGCTTTGATCTTGCCTTGATTATACAATGATAATAAGAATAATACACCAAGTGTTCGATACCATTCGTCCAAGCCAACATATGATCGATACTTAGAAGATTATTCCCATCATCACCAAATAGATCAAGACCTTATTCTTGGAGCTTTTTAGAGGGATAACATCTTATAAATTTTCCAAACCAAGCTAATATTTATACTTTTGTATATAGAAAATATACTCCTTTTATAAACGGTGTGTTCATTTGCATTGTTTAAATATCTAGAAATCCTTATCAATATTGTGGCATCCCACGTACCGATCGGAATTTATAAAACACTCAATAGATAAATCAATACAAAATATTTTTATATCAATTAACAAATACGCATATATATATATATGATATTCTCAAACTCATTCTAGGGTGTTACTAACCTTATCTCTGATGACTCACTCATTCTAGGATATTACTAACCCTGTATATAATGATTTTTACCCCACCAAAGCCTAGGTGTTTGCTCAACCTAAGCTCTGATGCCAAATGTAATGACCGGGATTTTCGACCCTTGAAAATCGACACTAATACAACATCGATATTCACATGCCACAAATCCAAGTGGCGGAAAGCCCGACTGTTAGGAAAAAAGAAAATAAAGATAGAACATAATCTCACATGAATAGAATAACATATATTATTTCAATAAAAAATCTTTAAAGCGGAAAATTATGAATACAATATCAGAGTCTAACCTAGATTCAGCCTAGACAGTTATGATTCCTCTGTCCTTGCTGAAAATTAAAATCAAATGCAATAAATGCATCAAATAATAGAATATGTCCATACGTAGATGAAGATCTCTAGCTCTCCTCTGGATACTCCAAGCGTCTTTAGCTAAACCTGAACCACCCGGATTTGACCTGAGTATAAAACTACATGGATCAGTCTTGATAAACCAGTGTGAGATACTCGAACCATATGCATATGACGGAGTCATAGATGGGTAATAAAGAAAACCTTTGAAAAGAATAGTATCTCATAAGACCACACCGTACATAAACACGGGCGGATTTTTACCTTACGATAACCAAAATATTTTATACTGAGAAACACTTTGATATTAACTTTAATGACGGGGGTTTTGTAACACCCCACATTTTTAGATAATTAAATAATCAAATAATTATAAACAGTGAAAATGAGCTTTTTTGGAATTGTCAGAATATGACCTCAAACCATATACCATTGTGTTTGTGGCAATTTTATGATTAATTTACATATATAATATACCTCGAACAGACTTTGTATGAAAAAACTATTGACGTTCGAAGTTCCGTATCAAAAAATAATTATATGTAATGACCAGGTATTTTCAACCATTCGCATCCATTATAAGTGTATAGGTAGACACTCATGCCGGAATTGAATTGCTCAAAATACCGCGTTGTAAATAAATTTTTGGCAAACCTCAGAATATACAGTAAATAAAATCACAGATCACAGACACAGAGTAATAATAATGCAGCGGAAGAAAAAGAGATAGTAGTTCATGAAGCTACTATATAAAATATAAGATACATCAGGGTTCAATAAGATACAACCGAAGAGTAACAAGATACATTAGGTACAAATCAGATACATCACTGAAACACTGGATACTGAAACAAAATAGATGGCTGGATCTTCCAGGAAAGCTCCAACTCCGAAGATGAATCTTGAATGCTAAATCAATCAATCTGACTCGAGCATAAAGAAAAATACAAAACCCTCGAGTCAGGACATAAATACTTATAAACTGTAAATCAACTCAAGTGAACAGTAACAAAATGCATCAGTAACTTAAAGGATGCTTGGGACCGCCCATCCTCTAAGGATCCGTTAAACTATTTACTATGTAGTAATATACGCTATATACGGTAGTGTCTAATCAGTAAAGTATAATCATATAGAAAATAGCGTTAAGGGAATGGTGAACCTTAACGCGGTCGGATCTTTAAAACCAAAATCGTAGTGGGATCGATATAAGGATATGACACGGCACGCGAGGCAATGCCAGGGTGGATACACCGTTTGCACTCCCGGACCGGTGGTGACGGCAAGCCAGCAGCTTCCGCCCACCTCGAACAATACCCCGAATCAAAGTGGCACCACCGAATCGAATCACAACAGTAATAGAATGGTTTCCGATGGAGCATGCTCGATGAAAGGTTGCGACCCTTTGTGTAGCCCGGTATAGCTCCTGTTTCAGTCATATATGCCAACTCACGGGAGTTGGGTCCACGTAATATATACCTCGAGAACGTCGCCACCATCCTACTTCATTCTGGAATCTCCACCGCGTACACAGTTGTTAAAGTGGTTTTCGGTATTGGCTGGCTATAAGACAATATCCGATCCCGGTCTCTTTAACAACCAATCGTTAATATAACCCGTAGTTATAACTTTAAAACAATATTTTATACTTCAAAATAAAATATCCTTTTCAATCCAAATCTTTATCAAAATAAAGATTAAATCATTTCCAAAACCATTTCAATGTATCATCGTAAAATATCTTTCAATTCAAATATTTATCAAAATAAATATCAAGTCATTTCTAACCATTTCAATATATCAAATTTTCATACCCTTTCAACACTACCTTTCAAATCATTTTAATATATCAAAATATCGTAACCTTTCAAAGTTTCAGTTCCAAAATATCATATCTTTCAGAACTTCTTTTCAAATCATGTTAATATCAAAATGTCATATCTTTCGAACTCCGTTTCAAATCATTTAATATCAAAAATATCATATCTTTCAAAACTTCGTTTCAAATCATTTTAATATATCAAAATATCATATCCTTTCAAAACTTCGTTTCAAATCATTTTAATATATCAAAATATCGTATCTTCTCAAACTTCATTCATTTCAAATCATTATTCATTTTAATCAATCTAAAATACCATTTCAATTCATATTTCAAAACAGTTTATATTCCAAAAATTCTTTTTTATCATTTCAATGAATTTATTATGTTTAATAATTAAATTATTAAATTTCCAAAAATTTCAACTTCCAAAGTTTATTTATTCACTTAAGTTTATCAAAACTGTGAAAATTCACTTTTCGCATTATTTAGAAAACATATACGGAAAATTACATTCAAAACAATTCAATTTAATAAAAGACAGCATTTTAAAATGTTATACTAGGTTTACTTAAATTTCGAATAACTTAGTTAAATTCAAAAATTGTAGCACTTACAAAGATTGCTATAATAGCTTTTAATTCAATTTAGCTTTTTAGTTCATTATCATCAACTACAGCGTTTACAAATGCTGTAATATCATTTACATTGTAATTAATAGCATTTCAAAAATGCATTCAATTAACTTCAAATATTCAATAAAATTCCTCAACCAATTATATTTTTATTAAAAACATTTTTAACTTATAAAATCCATTTTCACATTTATAAACATTATTTAATTTTCCTCAAGTTCATGATTTTATAAAGTTAAATTTCCATTCAAAAATCAAGATTTAATAATAATTCACTTATTAAAATGCAATGTTGAATTTTTAAATCCATTACGTTAAATTTCAACTTAACACTTAAGTTCAAATTCTCAAATATAACTTAGTTTTATTTTTATTTACTTGACTAAAAGTTCACCTTTACGTCAATTTCATAAATTTCCAGTTTTAGTTATATTTCAAAATTTCAACTTACAATATTCATTCATTTCACATTTCACCTTTATTAAAATCATTAATATGATATAAAAATCACTTTAAATTCATTTAAATTCAAGTTATCATAAATTTATCATAATTTCATATTCAATTAAATTTCCAATTATAATTAAATCAAAATTTCCAAAATAACTCACGTTCAAAATTTCTAACTTTTTCATTAATTCATTTCACTTACAATTATTCAGAAAATCAATAATATTTACAAAAATCTTATTTTTATTAAATTTCAAATCAAAATATTATAATAATTAAATTTCTAAAATATTTTAAAATTTTTAGAAAAGCATATTTTAACTACGGGCCTGTATAAAATTTTCTATGCTAGGTAAAGTGATACGGGTAATATATCATTTCAACCCGTAATTTACAAAGAAAATCCGGGTTTTATCATTTCAATCCCGCAATCCCAAGTCAAACTGAAAAATTTAAAACCATTCAGGCCTATCATTTCAGCCCATAACATTTTTTTTCTAACAGGGAACTTGCAGTGTGATCATATGCAGAAATAATATAAATAAGGTCAATATCACAATATACACTCATACATCAGATGTCAGGTGAAAATTAACGGTTTTAACATGGTAATAATATGGTAATAACATGGCATAACATATCATATGATCATCATTAACTTGCATAAACATTTTTTTATTACTAAACACTTATCATCAATTCACTTTTCGTAAGTATAAATGTCAGAGTGAGAAAGACTCACTTTTTTCAAAGCTAGAGACCAAAACAACATACAAGCACGACTCCAAAGGCACGACAAGCACAATTGCACGAATTTTGATTTGAGTTGAAAGATAGCCAATATATGATTTTGTATCAACAACCCAAAACAAAATAAACAAGACAATATATAAACATTCAACATAAAATAACATTGAGACAATTTTGAAATACAAAGCAAAATGAACAAGATAGATTGGACCTTGCTTCAACCACTTCAATGCTTGGCCTAAGGGACACTTATGCTTGGCTATGATGATGCTTTGGCTCAGGTATGACATCATATAGGTCAGGTTTAACATCATATAGGCAAGGCAACAAGTGGAGATGAAGGTGTAGTGGTGCAACATAAAGCATATATAGGGTCAAGGTTAAATAAGTTGAGTTTTTGTGACATTCTTGGCTCGGCCATGGGCATGTGGTGGCTTGGCCATGCTTGTACAGGTCTGGACAGTAGCTGGAGCAGCGGCCAAAGGTGGTGGAGTGGCTGGTGGTGGTGGCGGCTAAGGGGTGGCCAAAGCAAGATATGGAGGGTAGGTGATGATATGTGTGGTCTAGGCAATGTTTTAAGGAGTTTTGTGGAAGTTTTGTGGTGCTAGCTTCAATGGATGGGCACGGCTTGGTCATGGTCTGATTTCCAGAGGGTGGTGGGTGATGTGGCAGAGGGTGGAGGTCAGGTCAGAGTTGGTGGAGGTGGCTATGGTGGTGGTTAAGGTGGTGGTTGAAGGAGATGAGGCAAAGGTGGTCAAACTAGCATTGTTCAAGGGCATTGTTGCATTTTTTTGGAGTTTTGGCACCATGGTGGGCTCGGCCTTGGTCAAGACCAGAGGGGTAGCTGGTGATGATGGCAGGGAAGAGGTGTAGGAGGTGGTGGCCATGGCTATGGAGGAGAGGCCAAGCAATACACATGAGAAAACAAGGCAAAATATAAGAAAACAATGGAAAAAGAAGAGGAAAAGATGAGCCATTACCAAACCTTTCTAGCCGTGAAAAATAAAGTGGAGAGGAATGTTTTCACGTGAAAATGAGGTAAGAAATGCACAGCTACAATAAAGAAAGGAACGGTCAAAGGAAATTAAATTTATTAATTGGAAAAGAAACGGAAGAAGAAACGTTAAAACGGTTTTACGTTTCTTTGCTTTCAAACCTTTTAAACTTCCTATATATATTCATATACATCTTAAATAACTGAAAACACTTATAAATTTCAGTTAGAATTCGAAAATATAACAGATAAACAAAATATTAATAATTAATTATTAATTAGATATGATTAAAATAAGAAAAATGGGACAGAAAAATGAAAACTAGACTTAGGAATTAGAAATAACTTCAATACACTTTGGAAAAAATTTCTTTTAAATTTAAATACATGTAAAATGAATAAAATAAAGTAAAACACAGCAATAAAAGTGAATGTATAAAATAAATCAATAAATTTTAATTATATATAATTAAATTAAGAAAATGGCTTAAAATTGCAGACTAGGCTTTAAAAATTAGAAATAATTTCAAATAAACTTTAGAAAATCTTCATGGACTTGTAAAATATTTATAACAAATAAAATAAAATGCATTCACAAAATATAAAAAAATTAATTAAGTAAAATTTATATGAAGAAAATAGCAGAAAATTATAAAACAGCCTTTAAAAATAGGAAATAAATACAGTAAATTTTGGAAAAATTCTATTATCATTTAAAAATATTTAAAAGTCAAAATATACAAAATAAAACATATTATTACATATTAAAATAAAATATAACAAAGAAGAAGTAATTTATTCAATTTAAAATAGTCATTGTTAAATAACCCTATATATGCACAATATTGTAAAGGGTATAACTTTCACAATTTACATCCAATTTCAACGGAACGAAAAGTGGTGTTCTTAGAATTTTATGTAATTTCATAATAAAAGAAAAAAAAAATTTCAAACTTTTAAAATTTTAAGTTAAAAGTCACAGTTTGACTGTTGACCAGAATCAACATTTCAAGCAAATATTTAACTTACACAGTTTGGAATTATAACTCATATAAAATCAAGATTTTATATTTAAATAATAAAATTTTATCATTCAAATAAGTAAAAATAAGTTTTTAAACCAAAATTTTACATTAAAATAATTAAAATATACAATAAAATAATTACAAAATATAGGGTTGTTACACTATACATGTAAATGTGCATAAATATATCTGTTTATAAATATATGCACGTATAAATTCCAAAAATAATGCGTGTTTGAATTCAAAATAGGCGCACGTCATAAAGAAAATTAATTGACATCGGAATTAGAGGTAATTAATTAACATTAGTGGGCAATGTTAATCAAATCAGCAATTAAAGGAAATTAATTTACATTAATTAGCAATGTTTGAATTTCAAAATAAACAAGTGTTATAAAGGGAATTAAATTTGCAATTGGTGGAAATTAATTAGAATGAATGGGCAACGGTGAAAAGTTAGTGCTTAATAATTTATAACGTTTAAAAGTAAAGGTAATAAATTAATACGTATAAAACAAAAAAGCTAGACACGTTGAAACTGATGCATTTTGCTTGTTTTTAATGGCTAGATTTCAATCGCTTTAAATGGACGAATGACATTGCTTTGACTCTCTATAAATAAACGTGCAAGCCTAGCTTCAAACCTATATTTTTTAGATTGGGCGCGTAAGCCCTATCACTTTTCGTTCTCCTCCAATTCTTTAGAAATCAAATATATTAGGTTTTCTGATTTGCAACTTGAAGGTAGAAACTGTAGATCTAGAGAAGAGATGTCCAAATTAAGCCGTCCATATGAGGTGAGTTTTCAAATCTGGTTTTCAAGTTTATCCATTTATTTTTCTTCAATTAGATCCAGATTTATAAATCCATACAAATTCTAGTTTATGGATCCAAGTAGGGTTGCAAAGGGAAAGGCTATGGATAATAGAACTGGATTAAAAATTAAATCTGGAATTTGGAGTGTTTTCTTTTCAGGTGAGTGGATTTGAATTATATATCTTTTATGTTAAAAATATATAATATCGTTAGATTCCATTAAATATTTTAATTTAGCATTTGAACTAATTTCAGTAATTAGTTCTACTAGTTAGTTATGTTGAAACTGTAAATTTTGTAAGAGAAGTGTACTTATATTTAAATGTTATTATATGGAAAAGAAAGGAACCAAATTAAATATAAGTAATATTAGGCTTAAAAACTATAGAAAAAGGCATAAGCCTAAAAGTGAGAAATTTATAGCAAATTATGTTAAAACTCGAGGAATGAAATAAAATGGAGAAATCTAATAACTTGATTTGGAAGTTAGTGATAGATTAGTTGGCTGGTTTAGAAAAGGGAATACATTTCCATAGTTTAATATTGTAAGAAAAACGATAAATGTAATTGCAAAAATAAAAGCAAGAAAAATGGAATAAGTGTAAAATAGAGACATTATTGTATTTTGCATTATCAAACAATTAAAGAAACAATAAAAGAAATATCTTGCAGTTATGAGTTATTGTTTATGGCATTATTTAGTACTAAAACATGGAAATGGATTTTATTACAGTTTTTGTAACCAGCCAAATAGAATAGAACTACTTTCTAGAATAAAAGATGATAACCTAAAGCGTTAAAGAAAGAAAGAAGAGGAAAAAATCAAGTTAAATATTTGACAAGACTAGAAATAATAAACAGAAAATGTGACTAGATCTGCATTTAATGTGCAGATAGTAGAATAAAAAGTAAAACAGTTATTATGAGAAGTAATTTGCGACAGTTGGACGTAGTCCTAAGCTAAGACTGTCATATAATATAATAGGACTAAAGAGAATTTAGTATCATTATAAAAGAAGACAGAATAGAATAGAAAAGGGACACTTGCAATTACATTTATAACATATAGGTTATAAAAGAAAGAAAATAATATAAAAGTGACAATTGCAAGTATAATTGTAACACGTAGTTTATAATTAAAAAGAAAGAAATAGAAGAGGCTTATTTTATAAAACTTAGATCTTGGATTAAGTTAATAAGCAAAAAATAATAGCAGTGGCCCATACCGGCAGCATTCCCTTTCAGGTCTAGAATTGATGATCTCATACGTGGGTGGGTCTGGACATGTAGATTAGGGTAAATAAGTAGCCAACAGAATAAGAAAAGTAAATTAAATGCATAACAAAAGATTAGACGTAGGGTCTAATAAAATGGTAAGGTGCGTTTGGAGTAGCCCAAAGAGAATCTAGATAAAGAGCCTAACGAAGCAGTTCATCGTAGATTTTTAGTGTAGAAAGAGCACATCCAACTTAGTTATTTTAGGCTAGAAGGAAGTACGAGACTTCAACGAGATGTGAGGATACTCTAGGATGGCCCTCTGAGGTAGGCCTAACGAAGCTGCATCACTGGAGGCAGGTCTGTAGGTGTTCCATCAAGAGAGTATGCCTTGACTGATTTGCATTGCAGGCCTAACGAAACAGACCTTTGTAGGCAGTCAAAAGGTTGATGATGGAGTAGGAAATTTTTATGACACCGTACTCTAGTTTGCGAGTATGTTACAGTGGGCAGGACCCATAAGTTTAGTCGCATGTGGATATCACCCATCATTAGTTAGAGCGAGGTTGGGAAAGACTAGAGTTAAACCAATAGGCCAACGATTCTTTCACTATCGATACATTAGGTGAGGGGCATAGCCAATTGGATGTTTAGATTGTTTGCAGTAGGGCACAACCACTTAGCTCTTGAAAGGTCTTTTGACTAATTGAAGGCGGACAGCATAGGGCCATAGCCACGATGAGAAAAGAGACAGACCAAGTAGAATATCTGTATTGTAAGCCTAATGAAGCGACCCTTACATATATAGAAAATCCTCGACTGAGTTCCGTACAAGGTAAACCTGTTAGAAGAATTCAAGGAGTAGACAGAACGATTACGTATAGTCCTCAAGGTACGCACTGGGTGGTACATTGTGGATGTCAGAGCATTAGTATAAGCTAGTGCGGATGCAGTTTCACATTACATAGTAGACGACGGAACATCTGTATTGTAGGCCTCACGAAGCTATCCTTTACAGATGTAGTTATAGTATCCTCTAATAGCGAGTCGATGGAGTTCTTTTCGAGGAGGATACGGAAGGTACAATAGGTAGTAACTAGGACCGATGCGGTCTTTGGGCATGTGTGTGTGTATTGGTTATTAGGTCTTAATCTACTAGGGAGTAGATAGGTACGATTCACGCACAGAGGCGAGAGTATTATAAACCCAATAAACCTAATATAAAAAAAATGAAAATAGAACGGTATATGTAGAATTATGCTTAGAAGTGTATAATTTGTCCATTCACCAGAACTTTAGCTCTGACTCCCTCTTTATATCATCCCACGGGTTAGATAGATGGCAGAGATTTTCCAGCTTTGAGACACTTGTTTAGAAAGTGTTATTACCTTGGTGAGCATTTACTTATTAGTATATTTTACTCAGTTCCACCGTGAGATATTTATTTGAGCTTTGCTATATTTATCTTTGCCTATTTGCAGGATACCCGACACCCAACTCGGGCTTCAGTGGATTTGGGTTTTAACATTTTTTCCAAAATTCCAGACCCATTGGAACTTGGGTTGTTACTGTAACAACCCATAAATTGGCGATAATTAAAATATGTTAATTTAATAAGATTTTGAAATTTAAAAGTTGGGAGAAATTAAAATTTAAGATATATAATGGAAATAATAATAGAATGAAAGTTTATAATGTTAATTTAAGTTGATTATTAAAAATTTGAATGAAATTCCAATAAATGAAATAATGAAAATGTTATATTTGGTTATAAGTAGAATATATGAAAACAAATGTAAAGATTGAATTAATTAATGAGATGTATATAGTTAATGGAAATTGAATGAAATTAGTGTTATGAAAGCAATTGTAGCACTTGTTGTAAGTAACAAACTTATTGGTGCGATTTAAGGAATGGATAACAGTTAATATATGTTACCTATTTAATTTTTTGGTCTATTAAATTTAATTGAAAATCAACTGAAATTTATTCACTTAATTAGTGCAGTTAATATAGGTTAAATTGATAATCCGAATGTTGATTTATTTATGAAATAAAGGATGATTAATTGAAATTGGGGGGTAGTAGTAGTTATAAAATTAATTGTAAATAATAAACTTGTAAATGTTATAATTGTAGTAAATGGTGATGATTACTCTTTGTTACCAATATATTTAATCAATTGAAATTAAATGCAAATAGCTGTTACATTAATGTGAGTTAAGACAATAACTAAAAATTTGAATGTAATAAAATGAATAGAAATGTAAATTCAGTCATAAGGTAATTATTGAGCTAATAAAAGAATGAAACTGAGATAAATAATTAATTGGGACTTTAATTTATAATTAATGTGAAAAATTGACAAAATCCAATATAATTGAAATTATAGTAATTAACACAAATAAAAGATGAAAATGGTAGTATATTAGTGAAATAAGATATCAACGATTATTACCTATGTTATAAGTAATGATTGATTGAATATAAAGATTGAAATTTAAAATAAAATCAATTTATTGGAATTAATTTATAATTAATTGAATTTAATTACAGTTGTACTTGAACACTGTAATTTTTGAGAATATTTGACACTAAAGTATATGTATACCTGTTTAATTATTAAATATCCAGGAAATCAAAAATGATGAAATTTCTTAGTTATTAACTTTAAAATAAAATTTGATTTAATTAATTTAATATTAGTTTATTTAATTAACTGAAATATAGTCATTTTGTCAACTGTCTCGGATTTCGATGAAACATGTTTCATCGGATCCGTAATAGTGAATTATTGTAGGATTTCAAGTTTCTTAATGATCGGACTTGTCGTTTGATCGTATGGACTCGAAACGCCTAGAAATCAATTTAATCGAAATCAATTTGAAATAAGCTGATTTTAATATAACTTCTTCATACGATAGAATTAGGACTTGAAACATATTCCATTGAGTTTGAAATATTTGAAAACATCCATTCTGATATATGAGTTGACCCATTTTCATTCCAGAGGCAGAACGGGCTTTTAGGGTCGTTTATCGTTCCAATCCAAATCAATATGGTCCATTCATTTTATTTTACTGATCTGCTTATAAATACCTTGTTATAAACCCTAGCCACTCCTCATTTTCATTTGTCTGTAAGTATATTTCAGTCCACTTCTCCTTCTCAATGGCAGACAAACCAAATAAGCTTCTCAACTTAATTTCAAATCAAAAATCAAATCAAAAATTTAAGCTCCTCATAATATATCGATTTGAAGCTCCCGAAGAGCGCAAGTTAATTATGTAATTCGTTTCTCGATTTAGGTTGCTGTGTGGCCGGAATTGTCTAGATTATTTTCGGCCGTCCGCATGAACTTTCGAGATCCGACGGTGGATCGTCGTCTGATTTACGAACGGGGTTTGGCGTCGGGGAGAGGAGGTCGAGCAGCCTTTGTTGTGGTGTTCGTTGGTTGTGTGGTGATCGGAATTCGCAAATTTTGGCCGAAGATAACCAACAGCGGCGGGCGTCTGGGTGGACACCGGAAGGTTCACCATTGGTACAGGTGGGGCCGGCTTGGAGAGGGCGTCACGATAGAGGCGATCAATCGGGTTGAATGCATTCGATTCATCTGTGACAATTCGAGGAAGGTGGCGGCTGTGAACGAGGTCAGGATGTTCGCATTTTCGCTAGGGTCCTGGGAGTAGAGAATCAAGGTGACGTGTTAGTTTGTTTTATTTATTTATTTAAATCATTAACTATTCTAATACACATAACTTTTACATATGAGGACCAATTCACGCGCAGTTTTCTATGCTAGGATCATATTGAAATTCCAGACATTTTGACGCTGGTTTGGACAAATTCGGAGACTGTTTGAATTTTTGGCTTAAATTCAATATAAATTCAAAAGTGAGACAACTTCTAAAATTTCTTATGTTTGTTAAATTAAATTGATGATGTGATAGAAATTTGTTTACGGCTGTTTGGTATATTTTAAATCGTCATCTCGGTTATTTGAATTCATTTGAATTAAATCGTTATTTAATTTATTATTGAATTTAAATTTGTCAATTAAATACCTGTTATTGATTTTCAATTATCTAATGATATTTTGTAACGACCCGCTATTTTAGACTATTCGCATCCGCACATGTCGGACTTGAATAATTCGAAATACCGAATCGTTAATTTAAATTTGGCAAAACTCAGATATACAGTAAATAAATAATCACAGAATCACAGACACAGAGTAATAATATGCAGCGGAAGTAAAATGAATAGTAGTTCATGAAGCTACTATGTAAATATATAAGATACATCAGAGTTTACAACAGAAGAGAAATACGATACATCAAGTACAAATCAGAATACATTACTGGAATCATCGAATACTGAAAGCAGAATAGATGGCTGGATCTTCAAGCAAAGCTCCAACTCCAAAGATTAGTCTCAAAAGCTGAACCACTCAATCTGACCCGAGCGTGAAGAAAATACAAAACACTCGAGTCAGGATTAATATTCTCATATCAATAAACCCAACTCAAGTGAAATAACAATCGAAATACAAGTAACTCAAAGGATGTTGGAATCACCATCCTCTAAGGATCCGTTAAACTATCTACTATGTAGTAGTGTACGCTAAATTGATAATGTCTATCAGTAATATAAAATATCAAAATAGTGTTAAGGCGTTACCATTATCCCCCTTAACACATTTTATAAGCATCATAGTCTATACAGCACTGTAAACTCCACCGTAAACTGGTGGGATATCAGGGAGTACTCCATAGGTATAACACAAAACAAATTCGTAGTTGTCGCGTATATAGGGATACAAGTATGACAAGGCACCTAAGGCAATACCCAAGGTAGTGAAACTAACGTTCGCCTGATCCGGACTGGTGAGAACGCATCGCCGCAGCGATCGCAACACCGCGAAACAACACTCCTGAAAGTACGAGGGTGCACCAATCAATCACAAGTAATGAGTAGTAGTTACGAAGAAGCGTGTCCGCTCGAGGTGGCTAACCCCATTTGGCCCGGCACGGCTCCTGATTTTAGTCATTTCCAATTTGACACAAGTGTCAAGGCTATCCATTATCGTTCTCTTTCTTCAGTCATCACGTACATCATTCCAACCACTTCATTCTGGATCATCACTCCGCGTATAGTTATTAAAGTGGTTTTCGGTTTAGATAGAGAGTATATCCATAACCGATTCCGGTCTCTTTAATAACTTTAGTAATTATTACACCGATTGGTCATTTAACAAATTTCAAAAACCAAATCAATTTAATTTCAATTAGAGTTTAAAAATCAACATTTCATTTGTCTTTCACTATCAATTTCCAAAATTTACGTTTCAAAACTTCCAAATAACCATTTCAAAGTCTTACAATTCAATTTCCATTTTTATTTAAAACAATTCAAATATTGATTCAAGTTCGTATATAAGTTTCATTCCGAAATCATTTGACTTAATTTAATTTAACATTCAAATCAATTTAGACTCATTTATCGATTTCATTCAACATTCGTTAAGTTTATTTATCATTTAAACAGTTTCCATTTAATTTCCAATTCATTAAATCAATTACTTAAGTTCAACTTCATTATATCAACTTACAAATTTAATTGAATTAGATTCGTCAAATCCAATTCTTAAATTCCAAGTCTTACATTAATTTCAATAAATCGCAATTTATTTCTTGTTAAAGAAATTCAACTTCAATTATTTATTTACTTAGTTTCAAATTTCAAAACTCAAACAATAAAGGACTGAATTTCACATATTCAATAAGTTCAATTCCACTTATTAACTTACTTAAATAATTTCCAAAACTTAATTGATACCAATTTCATTTATTAACGAAGTTCAAATTCACTTAATCAAAAATTCAATTTCTCTTATCGAAGAATTCAATTTTTATTCAATTATCAAATAATTCAATTTTATTCAATTATTCAATAATTTCAATCTTAATTATTAATAATTTCAAAATTAAGAATTACAAATTTGATTATCAATTCAAACTTAATTATTAAATCATTTCCACTTAATTATGAATTCAACTTAGTCATCAAATCATTTCAACTTAATTATAAATTCGACTTAATAATTTCAAACTTAATTATAATTTCAAATTTAATTATTAAATGATTTCAAACTTAATAATTTCAAAACTCAATTATTACTAATTCCAAATTATTTATTAATAATTCCAGATTTAATTATTAAATAATTAAATTTCAAACATCGTTCTTCCATCCATTACTACGTTAATATTTGTTTCATATTTCAATCTTTAAATTTTCCTTTCAAAATTCAAATTCCGACTTCATTTCAAAACCTATCTTTTATTCGAATAAAATCATTATTTTATTTTAAAATAAAATTATTGACCAATCGGATTTTTATTTAATTCTCTATCCTAGGTCAAATTCATTTGGGTATATATCATTTCAACCTGATTCCAATTTCAATTTTGAGATCAAGCATAATAAAGGGAACTTGCAGTGTGATAATTGGGATGGTGTCAAAGTAAATAAACAAGCAATAACAACAATCAATAACAATCCAATAATTTATTCAAATAATCCCGAAATAATCTATTAATTTACATTGTTGTCTGTGTAAATTAATATAATTATTTACAGAATCTACACTATCATTTCATGTAGATTAAAGATTATTACATTACCGTTTTTTCCACTTGTCGTTCAATTTCAATTTCAAATTTTATTCTACAACAATTAATCCAATATACGTTCAAGGGTTCAAAATATAATTTATCAAATTCTACGTGTCAATTAACTTACCAATTAAAAGGGTCATATTATTCAAACTAACTAATCAAATTCGACACATATGTCAATTTACAAATTTAAACTATCCTACGTCAAATTCAATTGCATAATATTTATCACTTTATACATTACAATTTACATTCAATATTAACAGCAAGCAATCAATCAATTATCAACCAAACTGGATTATTATTGCATACATAATAGATAATGGTGTCAGATGTCAAAGGTGAACTGATACATAAATAACAATGCAATAAATAACAGCAGTATATTTCAATTGTCGTTCCAATTGAAATCAGATTTAATAAATACAAGAATATTAATCGTGAGTGATTGCTCACCTTCCGAGGTTAGAGAAAACAGGAGATGACACAGATACGCACACTGATATTTAGGTATGAATCCAAGCACGACTTTCATAGAAAAGCTAGATTGGCACGAATTCGACGACCACGGCTGATAACAGAAATTTGACGATTCAAATTAGAATAGGATCGATGATGATAAATGGTATAAGTGAAGTTATATATAATTATATATACTATTTACATATATAACCCTAAACACAAATTAAATTAAATATATATGTAAAATTCAAAATCGTCGTTTAACCAAAAATTCAAATATTAAGGTCAATCATGCATTTATAATATTTTTGAATCGATATATTCAACTTAACAGTTTAACATATATAAGAACTACTTATATATAGAAATATTTACACATTCCATATTCATATGTACATAAAACCGAAATCACTATCCAAATATACATGAAATCAAAAATAAAACATATATATAGGACTAACCTCCCAATCAATAAATATGCGTCAGGCCCAAAACAACACAAAAATGCAAATATGCTTTGAAATCTGTATGTATAAACTCACGTTATATTACTAGTTTTAAAGTTATAAACAACTGTTGTATAAATATTCTTAGTAAAACAATAAGTTTTAAACCATTCATTCATTTATATAAACATATTTCCATCACTATATATATGTACATATACAAAAAACCAACCGAATACATATAAACTTGCTTTATTTAATACATATAAACCAACCAACTCAACTTTAAAACATAATATATATATATATATAATTATGTAATATAATGTAAAGTATCAAGCAAATCGAGATTATGCAGACCTGACTTGTAATATATATACTAACATATATAGATGTGCATGCTACAGATAAGACGAGAATTAAAACTAATAAGCTTGGTTTATAAAATATATACATAAAACTTATAAATGTAAGGCTAAAATGATCACTTATATATACACAGACTACCATACATGCACATACTTAACATAACATATAACTAATACAACATATATATATGCTTAGTCAGATAGATTTTATTCCCAAAGATAATCACATATACACAACATATATAGACCATGATCCATAGTTCAAATACTTTTAACAATGTAATGTAATAATTTCAATAATATAACATAAAGTAAATATATATACTGCGCACGCATATATCATTGTACATATCTCTGAATTATAAACATATATGCGTGCATGCCTACAACTTAATGTACTATCTGACTAAAGTATAAATCTTAATACAACTGTAAGTAGACATAAAGCTTCAATCAATCACGTCTAACCTATATGCACTAAAACATCATTTATATAACGTTCAACAAACATGTATACATGCTTATAACATAATATATTATCTGTATACTATATATTCATCAGAAGAAAAAAAAACAATACCAAAAATATGCCAGAAGGCGGTTGGAGGCTCGGCAGCAACATGAAGGCGGAGGGTAGGCTCTGGTCATGGTGGACGACTTGGAGGAGGAGAAGAAGGGTGGAGGGGTTGTGTTCGGCCATGATGGATGGGGTAGCTGTCGGACTTGGATCTGGCCTGGTTGATGGAGGCAGGGCGTGGCCATGCGGGCTGTGACGTTGCACGTGGTTGTCACGGCGGAAGACGGGGTTGTTGAGTAGGCGGGTCGAGGTGGTCGGTTGCTAGCATGGCACGGCGGTGGCCTAAGCTAGGTGGAGATGTGGCATGTGGTTCATTGCGGGCTAATGGTGGAGAGGTGGGAGGTGATGAGCAAGTAGAGCAATGGAAAGGAAGGACGACTCAGCAAAGATGCAGGGGAAAGGAGTGCATCAGGCTAATTGAATGAGAGAGAGTTGTGAAATATTCAGAACGCACAAAAAAAAGGCGAAAGATTTTGTTTCCTCCTTTGCTTTGAATAAGAGCGTATTGAAAATTGTATGAACGATAAAAGGCAGTTGGATTGAATTCAGCGAAACAATAAAAGTTAGTGTCCATTCAGTTTTTCACAATAGTTAAACGAATAGTCATTTGGAAACAAAAGATTGAATATGGAACCGATACGGAATCGTTCCCGTAGGTTTCGCCGTCTTTCAGAATCCGAAATACACAAACAAATATACCGTAAAGATCAGCGCGACGAGGCGATCAAAACGGCATAGGGATATCAGTGGTACGATTGAATTTTAAAAATTCGAAATTTTCTACTATGGAAAATGCAAGAAAATCGCAGAAGAATAAGATCGACGGAGCCAAAGATGTCCGAATTTGGAAAAACGACAAACTGACAACTTGCTCAAAAGATGTTTAGAATTTTTCTATGTAAAAATATTTAGGTTTCGAAAACGTTTTATTTTCATCGCTTTTTAACTGATTAAATTGAAGTAATTTTACGCACGAAATAAACTTCCGTATTTTTGGACGAAAATGTACCGATTGTTATGTTTAACTGGACGCATTCCAAATATCAAGTTTATATTTCAAAATTTTATCGTTTAAATTCTCATAAAATTTCAATTAATAACGTTATTAAAACCGGCTAAATTTACGGGTCGTTACATTCTCCCCCACTCAAAACTT
This sequence comes from Allium cepa, assembly GCA_030765085.1. Lineage (NCBI taxonomy): Eukaryota > Viridiplantae > Streptophyta > Magnoliopsida > Asparagales > Amaryllidaceae > Allium > Allium cepa. Next base: position 347,005,460 of record CM060938.1, read on the forward strand.
TTCGTCCCCGAAAAGGAAGGAGGTAGGAGAATAGAAACAACAAGAAGAAAATAGACTGAAAACGAAATAAACAATTAGTTCAACCATATAAATTCCAGTTTAAATAAATTATATTCAACAATTTGTTTTTTTAAATTCAAGGTTTCCATTAAATTGATTTGATTTCACATATATTAATGTTAGGTATAAGGTTCCCTTCAAATGAAATTCAATTTAAATTCCATTAATTCAAGATACTCTCTTCAGTTGAATTAATTCATTTACTAACTTTCAAAATAAATTTTCTTCTACTAATCACACCTATTATTAATTTAACTTATTATTCCATCTATCTCCGTAAACATTAAAATTTAAGTGTATGACATTTATTATACGCACTCACATTTTATTTATAAAGACAATTTATATTATATACAATCCAATTATCTTAAATTAAAAATTTCAAAGATCATAAATTTAAATAGTCATCTATTATAATCGCACTTTATTCGACATATTTAAATTTTCTTTATTCCAAATTACTATTAAATTTATTTTACTTAATATATCTTATCACCTATATATTGTCTACATTTATTATAACTACTCAAATTATTTTTAAACTCCTTTAACATCATTTTATACTGTATAATATTCAATTTCATAGTTAACTTTTGAAAATTTAGGCAAGTTATATTAAATGCAATTGAGTATTATCCAAATAAAATTTCTAATTCAATTCTCTCGAGTTTAAATATTAATTCAAAATTTGGTTTCATTTATAATTGAAATCATCTTTACCCAAATTTTAAGAATTAAATTTCCGACTAACTTCAAATAACTTAGAAATAAATATATATACGCATTATATCCAAATCAAATCTAAATCAAAAACTTATATATATATATATATATATATATATATATATATATATATATATATATATATATATATTAAATCATGTTGTTACTTTAAAATTTTCAAATCAAATTCATTTCAAAACAAGAGTGTAGCAAGCTACTGATGGTCTCTCCACTTCGAAACTCGAAAATGAATGTCGATGATGCGGCCGTCATCACCGAAATTATTTTCCAGCGACAAAGGGAAGAGCACTGATTTTAAACATTTTAAAATTCTTTAAGAATGGTTTCGATTTGCAAATACTTTAGATAATATACGTTTTAAAACCTTTAAAACCATAGTTCGAAATTATCGGAAATTGAATTCTCAAATTCTAGTTTAGATTCACTTCAAATTCCAATCACATTATACCCAAGTTTTATAAATTCATTAATTTATATTGCAATAGTCAATGGCTTACAAAATAATAAATGGAAATCCAATATTATCATTTCTGACAACAAATTCATTAATAGTTAAATTCTAGAAAAATTTATACTTATATATAATCATTCAAAATTATTTACTAAATTTGGAACAATATTGTGTCAGTTTGTTCTGTTAAAGTGTTTTGAAAAACCTATCGATAGCGTTGATCAGACGAATCGATCGAAAATCCAAATCAACATCATCAACTCAAACAACACAATCTATATTAAAACATTTTAAATATTAATTTACAAATACAATTTCCCGCTCCGACGATACAAGAATGAATTTCAAAATAAGGATAGGGTTTCAAATTTTGATGGAAATCAAGTCAAAGAGAATTTTGATTCGATAATAAGTTCGAAACAAGAGATAAGATAATTCAAATAACAGAATCGGGAGATGGATAAGCTTATTTAATTCTTGGGCAACCTTGACCGGGTCGACCGTAACTTTAAGAATAAGATCGATGCTGAATTCCGAGGTAAATCAACATTCGATCTCAAGAAATAGAGTTCAGGTATAACAGGAGATGGATAGCATCGAAAACCGAGGATAAGGAAATCTCCGGTAAATCGATGTCTATTGTAAATGATTTTCATCCATTTACAGATAAATTTGGAATTGGCAAGACCGCCGACTCACTATAAAGATCATTCGAAGTGGAGTTATGGGGTACTCCAGAATCAAAAGAAGATAAATAGTGAGAGATATGAATGAATTTTGAGACCGCAGAGAACGTTCCAAAATTCAAAGGAATTGAGTTAAAAGGGAGAGATTGAAACTCGAGTGGGAGTGATTCTGCAAATACATTTACCCTATATGCTAAGTTTTGCCTAGAGCTACCAAAAGCTCTGATACCAACTGTAACGACCCGCTATTTTGGACTATTCGCATCCGCACATGTCGGACTTGAATAATTCGAAATACCGAATCGTTAATTTAAATTTGGCAAAACTCAGATATACAGTAAATAAATAATCACAGAAGCACAAACACAGAGTAATAATATGCAGCGGAAGTAAAATGAATAGTAGTTCATGAAGCTACTATGTAAATATATAAGATACATCAGAGTTTACAACAGAAGAGAAATACGATACATCAAGTACAAATCAAAATACATCACTGGAATCATCGAATACTGAAAGCAGAATAGATGGCTGGATCTTCAAGCAAAGCTCCAACTCCAAAGGTTAGTCTCAAAAGCTGAACCACTCAATCTGACCCGAGCGTGAAGAAAATACAAAACACTCGAGTCAGGATTAATATTTTCATATCAATAAACCCAACTCAAGTGAAATAACAATCGAAATACAAGTAACTCAAAGGATGTTGGAATCACCATCCTCTAAGGATCCGTTAAACTATCTACTATGTAGTAGTGTACGCTAAATTGATAATGTCTATCAGTAATATAAAATATCAAAATAGTGTTAAGGCGTTACCATTATCCCCCTTAACACATTTTATAAGCATCATAGTCTATACAGCACTGTAAACTCCACCGTAAACTGGTGGGATATCAGGGAGTACTCCATAGGTGTAACACAAAACAAATTCGTAGTTGTCGCGTATATAGGGATACAAGTATGACAAGGCACCTGAGGCAATACCCAAGGTAGTGAAACTACCGTTCGCCTGATCCGGACTGGTGAGAACGCATCGCCGCAGCGATCGCAACACCGCGAAACAACACTCCTGAAAGTACGAGGGTGCACCAATCAATCACAAGTAATGAGTAGTAGTTACGAAGAAGTGTGTCCGCTCGAGGTGGCTAACCCCATTTGGCCCGGCACGGCTCTTGATTTTAGTCATTTCCAATTTGATACAAGTGTCAAGGCTATCAATTATCGTTCTCTTTCTTCAATCATCACGTACATCATTCCAACCACTTCATTCTAGATCATCACTCCGCGTATAGTTATTAAAGTGGTTTTCGGTTTAGATAGAGAGTATATCCATAACCGATTCCGGTCTCTTTAATAACTTTTGTAATTATTACACGGATTGGTCATTTAACAAATTTCAAAAACCAAATCAATTCAATTTCAATTAGAGTTTAAAAATCAACATTTCATTTGTCTTTCACTATCAATTTCCAAAATTTACGTTTCAAAACTTCCATATAACCATTTCAAAGTCTTACAATTCAATTTCCATTTTTATTTAAAACAATTCAAATATTGATTCAAGTTCGTATATAAGTTTCATTCCGAAATCATTTGATTTAATTTAATTTAACATTCAAATCAATTTAGACTCATTTATCGATTTCATTCAATATTCGTTAAGTTTATTTATCATTCAAACAGTTTCCATTTAATTTCCAATTCATTAAATCAATTACTTAAGTTCAACTTCATTATATCAACTTACAAATTTAATTGAATTAGATTCGTCAAATCCAATTCTTAAATTCCAAGTCTTACATTAATTTCAATAAATCGCAATTTATTTCTTGTTAAAGACATTCAACTTCAATTATTTATTTACTTAGTTTCAAATTTCAAAACTCAAACAATAAAGGACTGAATTTCACATATTCAATAAGTTCAATTCCACTTATTAACTTACTTAAATAATTTCCAAAACTTAATTGATACCAATTTCATTTATTAACGAAGTTCAAATTCACTTAATCAAAAATTCAATTTCTCTTATCGAAGAATTCAATTTTTATTCAATTATCAAATAATTCAATTTTATTCAATTATTCAATAATTTCAATCTTAATTATTAATAATTTCAAAATTAAGAATTACAAATTTGATTATCAATTCAAACTTAATTATTAAATCATTTCCACTTAATTATGAATTCAACTTAGTCATCAAATCATTTCAACTTAATTATAAATTCGACTTAATAATTTCAAACTTAATTATAATTTCAAACTTAATTATAATTTCAAATTTAATTATTAAATGATTTCAAACTTAATAATTTCAAAACTCAATTATTACTAATTCCAAATTATTTATTAATAATTCCAAATTTAATTATTAAATAATTAAATTTCAAACATCGTTCTTCCATCCATTACTACGTTAATATTTGTTTCATATTTCAATCTTTAAATTTTCCTTTCAAAATTCAAATTCCGACTTCATTTCAAAACCTATCTTTTATTCGAATAAAATCATTATTTTATTTTAAAATCAAATTATTGACCAATCGGATTTTTATTTAATTCTCTATCCTAGGTCAAATTCATTTGGGTATATATCATTTCAACCTGATTTCAATTTCAATTTAAGATCAAGCATAATAAAGGGAACTTGCAGTGTGATAACTAGCATGGTGTCAAAGTAAATAAACAAGCAATAACAACAATCAATAACAATCCAATAATTTATTCAAATAATCCCGAAATAATCTATTAATTTACATTGTTGTCTGCGTAAATTAATATAATTATTTCTAAATTCTACACTATCATTTCATGTAGATTAAAGATTATTACATTACGGTTTTTCCCACTTGTCGTTCAATTTCAATTTCAAATTTTATTCTACAACAATTAATCCAATATACGTTCAAGGGTTCAAAATATAATTTATCAAATTCTACGTGTCAATTAACTTACCAATTAAAAGGGTCATATTATTCAAATTAACTAATCAAATTCGACACATATGTCAATTTACAAATTTAAACTATCCTACGTCAAATTCAATTGCATAATATTTATCACTTTATACATTACAATTTACATCCAATATTAACAGCAAACAATCAATCAATTATCAACCAAACTGGATTATTATTGCATACATAACAGATAACGGTGTCAGATGTCAAAGGTGAACTGATACATAAATAACAATGCAATAAATAACAGCAGTATATTTCAATCGTCGTTCCAATTGAAATCAGATTTAATAAATACAAGAATATTAATCGTGAGTGATTGCTCACCTTCCGAGGTTAGAGAAAACAGGAGATGACACAGATACGCGCACTGATATTTAGGTATGAATCCAAGCACGACTTTCATAGCAAAGCTAGATTGACGCGAATTCGACGACCACGGCTGATAACAGAAATTTGACGATTCAAATTAGAATAGGATCGATGATGATAAATGGTATAAGTGAAGTTATATATAATTATATATACTATTTACATATATAACCCTAAACACAAATTAAATTAAATATATGTGTAAAATTCAAAATCGTCGTTTAACCAAAAATTCAAATATTAAGGTCAATCATGCATTTATAATATTTTTGAATCGATATATTCAACTTAACAGTTTAACATATATAACAACTACTTATATATAGAAATATTTACACATTCCATATTCATATGTACATAAAACCGAAATCACTATCCAAATATACATAAAATCAAAAATAAAACATATATATAGGACTAACCTCCCAATCAATAAATATGCGTTAGGCCCAAAACACACACAGAAATGCAAATATGCTTTGAAATCTGTATGTATAAACTCACGTTATATTACTAGTTTTAAAGTTATAAACAACTGTTGTATAAATATTCTTAGTAAAACAATAAGTTTTAAACCATTCATTCATTTATATAAACATATTTCCATCACTATATATATACATATACTAAAAACCAACCGAATACATATAAACTTGCTTTATTTAATACATATAAACCAACCGACTCAACTTTAAAACATAATATATATATATATATATATATATATATATATATATATATATAATGTAAAGTATCAAGCAAATCGAGGTTATGCAGACCTGACTTGTAATATATATACTGACATATATAGATGTGCATGCTACAGATAAGACGAAAATTAAAACTAATAAGTTTGGTTTATAAAATATATATATAAAACTTATAAATGTAAGGCTAAAATGATCACTTATATATACAGACTACCATACATGCACATACTCAACATAACATATAACTAATACAACATATATATATGTTTAGTCAAATAGATTTTATTCCCAAAGATAATCACATATACACAATATATATAGACCATGATCCATAGTTCAAATACTTTTAACAATGTAATTTAATAATTTCAATAATATAACATAAAGTAAATATATATACTGCGCACACATATATCATTGTACATATCTCTGAATTATAAACATATATGCGTGCATGTGTACAACTTAATGTACTATCTGACTAAAGTATAAATCTTAATACAACTGTAAGTAGACATAAAGCTTCAATCAATCACGTCTAACCTATATGCACTAAAACATGATTTATATAACGTTCAACAAACATGTATACATGCTTATAACATAATATATTATCTGTATACTATATATTCATCAGAAAAAAAAACACAATACCAAAAATATGCCAGAAGGCGGTTGGAGGCTCGGCAGCAACATGAAGGCGGAGGGTAGGCTCTGGTCATGGTGGACGACTTGGAGGAGGAGAAGAAGGGTGGAGGGGTTGTGTTCGGCCATGATGGATGGGGTAGCTGCCGGACTTGGATCTGGCCTGGTTGATGGAGGCAGGGCGTGGCCATGCGGGCTGTGATGTTGCACGTGGCTGTCACGGCGGAAGACGGGGTTGTGGAGTAGGCGGGTCGAGGTGGTCGGTTGCTAGCATGGCACGGCGGTGGTCTAAGCTAGGCGGAGATGTGGCATGTGGTTCGTTGCCGGCTAATGGTGGAGAGGTGGGAGGTGATGAGAAAGTAGAGCAATGGAAGGGAAGGACAACTCAGCAAAGATGCAGGGGAAAGGAGTGCATCGGGCTAATTGAATGAGAGAGAGTTGTGAAATATTCAGAACGCACAAAAAAAAATGCAAAAGATTTTGTTTCCTCCTTTGCTTTGAATAAGAGCGTATTGAAAATTGTATGAATGATAAAAGGCAGTTGGATTGAATTCAGCGAAACAATAAAAGTTAGTGTCCATTCAGGTTTTCACAATAGTTAAACGAATAGTCATTTGGAAACAAAAGATTGAATATGGAACCGATACGGAAATCGTTCCCGTAGGTTTCGCCGTCTTTCGGAATCCGAAATACACAAACAAATATACCGTAAAGATCAGCGCGACGAGGCGATCAAAACGGCATAGGGATATCAGTGGTACGATTGAATTTTAAAAATTCGAAATTTTCTACTATGGAAAATGCAAGAAAATCGCAGAGGAATAAGATCGACGGAGCCAAAGATGTCCGAATTTGGAAAAACGACAAACTGACAACTTGCTCAAAAGATGGTTTAGAATTTTTACGTGTAAAAAAATTTAGGTTTCGAAAATGTTTTATTTTCATCGCTTTTTAACTGATTAAATCGAAGTAATTTTACGCACGAAATAAACTTCCATATTTTTGGACGAAAATTTACCGGTTGTTATGTTTAATTGGACGCATTCCAAATATCAAGTTTATATTTCAAAATTTTATCGTTTAAATTCCCATAAAATTTCAATTAATAACGTTATTAAAACCGGCTAAATTTACGGTCGTTACATATTTATTGTTGTTTTGGATGATGATTGTGATGGATGATTGATTTTTGATATTGGATGAATGGATGTTGTATTTTATATCGTGTAATATTTCAAGTTTACTGTGCGTTGAAATTATAAACCCAAGCGGTTTTCATTGATTTGAAAATGTTGATTTTAGTACGGGTTAAAATTATATATATATATATATATATATCCATATAAATTCTTGAATTTGGATTATGTATTGGAATTGAATTATTTAAAATTAGTACAAAATTAAAGTGGTTAAAGTTAATACCTCAAATTATTTGAAATCTTTCAATAAGTATACTCGCGTTGTACACTTGATAGGAGATGGAAAATCCCGTAACATCTCTAAAGCCATTGCACTCACATTTTATTTTAGATTTTGACTTACATAAGATCTTTTAGTTCGGACTCGAGTGTTTTGTCTTTTCATTATGCTCAGTCAGCCTGAGTTTTTCAGTGTTGAAGACTATTTTCTTGAGGATGAAGATGGAGATTTGACATATTATTACTATTTATTTATTATACTGCTACATTCCGTGTTTCGCTACAATATTTGTTTATTTATGTTGTATGTATAACTTTGATTGAATTTGTAAAAGTGTAATTAAATGTTATTTGTAAAACAACTTCATGAACTGTTTATTTGATTATTATATTTTGTTGTTCTGCTGCGAGATTCTGTGTTTTGTTATTCCTTTTTTTTACCCTATATCCTCCATTTTGAATGGTTTGAATTAGACATGTGTGTTTTATTGTCGATTTAAACCGTCCACAAAGGTGGGCCGTTACAGTTACTGGTTTCGAAAACCTTTTTCGAGTAAATATATATAAAACTAGTATCTATACCCGGACTAAGTCTATGGTAATATATGTGGAATAGGTCAAACAGAATATACCTGGATGGAATATATAATACTAAGGGGTAGCTGGAATGTTTGAAAATCCTTACAGCTACTTTGGGAATACAGTCAAAACCGTAAAGCTCGTATTGGAATTGGATTTCCAACATGACAGGGAACTAGTGGTCTTTTCCTTTGATCCATGCATAGCAAACATAGTTCCCACGGTGTCTTAATCACTTTTCTCAAGCAAGTCACTTGGAACTGTACTTGCTACATTACCAATATCCGGTAGCCTTATCACTTTACGCAAGCTAGCTACTATATTAAAAAAAATGATGGCAATAAATGCCTTGAGGTATGCCTTCCCCCAATGGGTCCCCTACAGTACACCACCATATACATCAACCAACAGCCCGAATGTGTGTTCTTTAGACCATATAGTATCCCGTATCATTCCTGGGAAGCGAGGCTCGTGAGGCTACGCTCTAACTAACCAACAGGTTCCACTTTAAATGCCACACTACCATTTCCATTTATCACTAATTGACTTCTACAAAAATACAACCTTCGAGCTCGTATGTCTCAAAGAAAGGCGTTAAGCTAATAGGATTTGCCTCCTACGCTACCCATAGATGTACATTTGTAAAATTCAATGTTCGTGATTTAGAAATGCAATGTCAAACACTCATCCATACAAGTTCGTTCTGGGACTGAATGAAACCGAAGGCACTCCTACTACTACCATTTGTACTTGGTAGCGAGTAGTCCTTGCAATCAAAGATTTCAAAACACGATAGGACCACTGCTATAATAAATGTCTCAATATTAGGAGTGACCCAAAGAATGTCAATAAGTAGTCTTTTCACTATGAAGATCTTCGATCTTCAATAATCATCATCTTCAACATGTCTTCGCTTTCGAAGGTATACATTGGTTCGAAGTGGTTTTCGGATAGGAGTTACCCAAATCCGATCCCTGTTACTTCGAACCAATCATCGATTAAAATGATGTTAAGTTCATATATGATTATCAATCATCAATCATTGTAATTCATCCTTTTATTCATTCATAGATATCTCTTAAAGATATAATTATTGAATCATTCCTTTAGCCTTTTAGAGTATATTGAATCATTAAGCCTCATTTATCAAATCATTTGGTTAAGTTTCAAACCTTTTTAAAACTAGGACTAATTCAAAATCATCATTCTTCACTTGGAAAAATATTCACAAATTGTCTTCTTTAAATCTTAAAATAATTTATTTTTATTCAAAACTTAAATTTTGATTGAGTTAAAACCATGTTATCTAGGATGTTAATCCAAACCCAATAAATATTAAGTGAGCGAAATCTTATAGAAATCATCTAATTCTATTCAATATCAAATCCCGTATTCAATAAATACTATGAACGGAATAACGATGAAATCACTTTTTAAATTCCACGAATAGTATGAGTTCCCTCTTCGGACTTTAACACCGAGTATAAGAAGATCATCTCGACAAAATCCAAGTTATTTATATTTAGAAAATTACATCTTTATACTTTGAAAATTTTGATCTGAGTAAATCAAATTTACCATCCCCTCCGTCGGGCCAGTCCGGATAGCCAGGGAGAGCAGGAAATTGGATTTCCAAACTCAAGCCTAAACACCGTCTCTTTGACACCCATAAGGCGGTCAAGTTATTTAACCGACTCCAAATCATTAAACCTTTAATCATTCAATAAATCCTTTAAAATTACCTTTAAAATATTTTATTAATCATTTGAAAACATTTTCAAAAGTTTTTGAAAAGAATGGTTGTGTTTAAAACTGTATTTCAAAAGTTATAGAAAAGTGCTGTAGAAAAATGCTATGAAAAATGCTTTTTTTAAGCTATATATTAATCAAAACAACTTTTATCATTTGGAAATTCATTTTTATAATCCAAATCACTTTTAAAACATTTTAAAAGATTTGTAAGATTTATTTCATATTTTTAAACAATTTTAAATATTATTTTCGAAGAAATCCAATTATGGATTCCGAACTGCAAAAAACCGTGATTTTTCCAAAAACTTATTTTACTCATATTTCAAAATATATTAAAAAAATCTTGGTTCTTTTCTTTTATTTGAAAACAATAGTCATAATAGTACGTAAAATTCTTGTTGCAAAGAAATCTGACTCCGATTCAATCCTATAGAAGGATTTAACCTTTATGGTGCGAAATCGCGAACTACCGTTACGCGAGGCGCCTATTTTTGATTCCAAATTCATTATTTGACAAAACTTTTTTAATTTGAATTTAAATGTTTATAGAACATTCATAAACCAGTTGCAAATATTTAAACCAATATTTTCCATATTAAATCTCTTTTTCACTTTTAAATCATTTCATAATATTATATTATTATAATATTCACTTTCAATCTTCTTATATTCTTAAAACCATTAAGTGGCTAAATAACTTCATATACACATCCATATGGATTTTTGTTTCATGAAATAACTATGGTTTGTTACTTAACCGTTTCAATTATGGTTTTCTTTTCATCATTAATCAACCAAGTTATCAACCATCTTAATAGTCATCTAATCAACCAAATAATTATCCAAATAATCAAACACTTAATCATGTAATATATTAAACTTTCATATAATGAACTTGAGAGATTAATTGGTAGATTAAATGTTGAGTATTCGTAATTAGTTCCACTCCACCAAACTTTTTTGTAAAATTCTCTTTCGACTCCTGCGGCACTTCTTCTTCTTTTACTTGCTTCGGAGCCTTTCGAACTCCTTCCTTCTTCCTATATGTGTTCAGCCAAGGCTAAGGAGTGCCCGACCATGTTTCTTAGGTGGTGGTGCTCTCGGCTTTAAGGTGGAGATGGGGTGGCCGTGAGCTTCTAAGGGGTGGAGGAGGAGATTAAGTATATTTTTGAAGTGCTTATGTATACATGCATATACTATATATATTTAAGTATTATTTGCTATAAATTTCTCCATAATTTTTTTAAGATGAGAGACCATTAAAAAAGAAGGCGAAAGCTTGAGAAAGTGAAGACGAAAACTTATGAAATGGAAGAGGAGAGGGGTGGTGTTTATAGGCGCAAAATGAATTAAATAATATAACTTATCATAATTATATCCAGTCACATCACAAATCTTTTATAATATATATAATTATGTTTAGTCACGTCACTCTCTTATATATATATATAATTATTATGTTTAGTCACATCACTTTCTTTTTTATATATAATTATTATGTTTAGTCACATCGCTTTCTTTTATATATATATATATATATATATATATATATAATTTTTAGGTTTAGTCACATCACTTTCTTTTATATATATGTATAATTATTATATTTAGTTACATCACTTTCTTTTTTATATATTTATAATTATTATGTTTAGTCACATCACTTTCTTTTTCAAATTAATATAAGATAATTTATTTCTAAGTGTATTGTTATGTAGTTAATTAACTCTTATATATATATATGTATATATATATGTATGTATGTATACATAGTGCACAAAGACAAACAACGTTCCCGATAATTTTCTGGTGTCGAAATGTCGAAATTTCGGAAAACTTTCTTTGGTCACATTTTCTGTTTTTCTATGAACTATTTAATTTGGTAAAATAATTTTTGAAAATAATTTCACCATCATTTTAATTAATTAAAATGAGTTTATCATTATAAAACTTATATATTGAATATTTAAAATTAATTAAATATTCACTAAACAAAGTAGTGAAGTTCTGGGTCGTTATACTCAGTCCCATGGTGGAAATTGTAGGGAAACTTGTGTTAGAAATTACATGTAGATGTAATATGGGAAATGTGATTCCATGGTTAAAAATGTAGAATGACTTTATGTAGTAATAGTTCCTCTAGCTATTAGCCAATCATTGGTTGTCTTGAGATTTGATTAATTGTTCGACCCAAGGTATGAGTCTGCACGATTCATTAGTGTATGTGTGTATTGAGCTAAACCCCTTTCTTGTTGGACATTTCAGGTCAGGTAGAGTATTACTAAAGTCAATTGCATATGATCACCATATATTAATAATGTAACTCATTCACTAGACTTTTGTCTGACTGCACCCTTTTTCCTTTCTTTGATCCTACAACAGGAAGACAAGACAACAGGTGATATGCCCATCGATAGTACTTGGAGAGGCGAGCCTAGCATTAGGGTTGCTTTTTATTTCCTATTACTCTTGATGTACTGTTTATTGTATTTAGTATCTTATCATACTATGTGATGTATTTCTGTACGCTATGGATTTGACTACGAACTGTTTTATGACTATATTTTGGATATTTTCCAAGATGATTATTTTCAGTATTTATGTTTTTCTGTCTTCCCCTATGAGATCTGAAGGCGTAGTATGTCTTAAATTTTATTCTTATATCTTTAGTCTCTGAAATATTTTAAAAACCATGATAGCTCGTACCTCTTGACACCGACACGAGCCCAAAGTCATCATAGACTTTAGATCGGTGTATCAGAAGGTGTCGGTTGTCATATTAGCAATATCAAGAAGAATTTGAATCTGATTCTAGAAGATCCTTTGATTCATCATTCAAGGTGTTAAAACGAGGTCGTAGTTAAGGCACCTTTTATTTTACATTGATTTATACACCCAACCATCATGTTATTATGCATGTATAGGTTAGCTTTATATCACAAATTCTTATATGTATTTGTTTATATATATATATATATATATATATATATATATATATATATATATATATATGCGTGTGTGTGTATGTGATTATTAATAAAAATAATTTATGTGTATATGACCATTTAGCTTTTGGCCATGTTGTAAATAAAAATAAATTGATTTTAAAAGTATTTAAATTAAAAATTGAATTTTTAAAACTGATATACACACATGTATATTTATAGATTACAATAATAAAATTTTCACATATTATTTGTATGTACATGGATTAAATTTTTTATATATATATAAATACATTTACTTAATTCAAAATATATTTTTAATATTTATTAATTTAAAAATTAAAATTGTAATTTGTTAATATAGAATGTACAATAAAATTATAAATAAAAATAAATATAAATATAAATACGTATATATTTTATAAAACATAATATACAAAAATTTCAAAAACAATATTTTTGTGCGTAAATTTTAATTTAAACTTAAAAAAACCAAAAATTAATCCTTATGGATTTATTATAAAATGAAAAAATTCTTATTTTTTTCAAAAACTATAACATGGCCAAAAATAAATGTTAACGTAATATATAATACTACATTATTTAAATATATAAATAAACTTCGATGGCTAAAAAGTGGGATCGGTTAGGGCAGGCCTACCGAATTCCCTAGCTCCACTCTTCGGAGTAGGGTTTCAAAAGAAAATGTAATATATTTATGTATGTATTTTCAAATTAAAAAAATTATATATGTTTATATAAATACGACTTAATTTATTTGTAAAATTTAAATTCTAAATTTGAATTTTGAAAGTTTGTTTAAATCTAGGTCTAATTTTAAATTTTAAATTTAAATTATAAATAACTATTTTGCATATGATGTATATGTATAAATAGTTACTTTATAGTTATATATATGTAAATATTCATATATAAATATAAATATATTTTATATTTTATTGATATTATATAATATAGTCGACAACAAACACACACATACACATATATGAGCTAACTGAACGTAAATTTCAACACTTAGATACGAGCACATTAAACCATTTACAATTTATATATTGCACGTGCATGTACAAGTACATGTACATGTGTATATGATGTATACATGCACTTTATACATATATATCATATATAATCAGATAAAATTATTTCTTTAATTAATTAAGTAAAATAACCTATTTAAAATTTATTTAAATTAGATCTAAATTAGACTTCATAGGCCTGATAAAATCTAAAATGATTAAAAAAATTAAAACTCACTCATTTAGCCCGTTTTATGCTGGCCTAGATCCAACAATTCCACTGGTGGAAAATTAGGTTGGCAATTACTATAAGTTGTGGCTGGCTCCAACGAGAAATTATCCTCTCTACCGCATAACAATGTACGGAGTGTGGACCAATTCTTATCCATCTACCCTAATAGGCGACCAAATTAGTAACATTCAAATTAATAGTGGTGCAAAGGCAAATTATTGGTGTTGGATTCCAGATTCGAAGGGAGTGTTGTCTTTTAAATTAGCGGGGAAAATACTAGAGGTAAACATAAACTTGAATGGTGCAAGATGTGTGGAATAACAATTTTTGCTCCCAAGATGTCCTCATATTCTCTTCTAGCAAGATTAAAGAAATTGAACACAAAGGACAAAGTAATACACTGGAATCCAAATATAGATACAACTTGTAATCCATGCAAACATGATAATAAGAACACAAATCATATATTTTTTAACTGCCCTTACTTAAATAATTTGTGGAAAACTATTAAAACAAAGCTACAAGTGCCAAATATATCATGTAACAACTTAGTAGTCATTTTTGAATAATTGTGTTCTCGAATTCTAGATCCAAGGCCATGAACCATCTCACTAATATTGTTACGACCACTCTAATCTATTATGTATGGTGTGAACATAATACAGGATGTTTAAGGGTATACAACTTCCAGAGAGGATTCAAACTATTTTGATTACTCAAGACCGTTAACTATTACCAAAACAGCTGAGTTTAAAGAGAGAAGATACAAAGGGAAAAGATTATATTTTTGGCAAATCTGGCTTATTATGCGCAAACTGAGCATTCCAGATCTAATGGGGAGGAAGTCTAATTCTTGTATCAACGTCAAGTCCGCTCACTTCAACTGCAAAAAGCTTAGAATCCCTTGGAGAATCCTAACCAGCTTCCAAAGAAGTGTAGGTCTAAAGTTGAAGGGGAGTAGGTTGGTGCCAAAGTGTTCGACGAAGACTAATTTCATTCGATATTTGCCATTGTTCAAGAAGAAAGGAAAAGTTGAAGGGGGACAGGGTTTGGGTAAACCGACTTTATTTAATGAATGAAGTAGTTTATTAAAGTAAGTATTTAATACTTACTATTGTAAGCAAGTATTTTTTATAGGGAGTTTCAGAGTATTTTACTTTGTGTTAAACTTTTCCCTTATATGATTACCCTTTACACGCTTTGTACCTTTGTTTTATTTCAAAGTCACAAGTTAACATATAGAGATAATACGTTCTCTTTTTCCTTGTAAGACATCCATTTTGATTAGGATGATCGTAAGGTTTTGATGAGATATATTATTGAAGTATATGCTTTTTTAGTAGTAATAAAGAACCTTTTTTTTAATAAACATATTTTTGGAAAAGAAAAAAAGGATGGTTTTGGGTTTTCTACTTTGAAATTTGATAAAATAGAAATGAGTAAAGAGAGAAAAAGGAAGGGTGCCGTATCTTTACAACCAGTAAATGGATGCAATTTCAGATACCTCCAGTAAAATAAATTCTAAAATAGAATCGCGATTTCAAAATGCTCCTTTGTTAATTTATAAAAAATAAAATATAAAGGTGAAATCTCAAATTGCACGTTTATAGTTTTTCTACAAAACAAAACATATGCAATTAGAAATTACGTCTGTATATTTTTTTTTAAAATGATACTTAGATACAACAAGTCACTGGGACAACATAATACAAATCACATGACAATATATGTTCGAATCACGCTACGCAAGTTTCAAAATTATGACCTCTTGCACCAAAGTCGAATCACTTAACCACTGAAACAATGGTGCTTCTCGCATCTGTATAATTTTATGTATATAAAAAAATATAGGTGAAAATTTAAAATGTCGTCTGTATGTTATGGCCAGCATGGCGCCGAGCTAGTCAAAACTGTTTATTTCTGTATTTAGTTTAGAAAGTGACATATTTGCATAATAAGTTTGCAAAATAGAACCAAAAAAAGAATTTTGTTGTAATATACATTAATAATAAGAATGAATATGCTAAATAAGAAAGGACATTATTGCAATCTGCACTGCATAAGGAGTCTATAATTATTGAGCTTGATTGTATTGTAAGATCTATCTCAATTCAATAAAATTGTTCTCTCTCTCTAATGGTCTCCATTCTTTTTATTTTGTAACACGTTATCAGCACGAACTTTCTATATACTGCATTCTCAATATTCTGCATAGGAACGTGAATCAATTATTGTTCTCAATCTATTCACCTTCAAACTTTCCAACTTCTCAACAAGTAATTATATATTAAATACTCTGACTGTTCCACTTCTGACCATTCCAATTCTAAGGCTATTCATATTCAAAATCCTATTATATATTAGTACAAACGAGTCTTTTATAATGTATCTATATACGTTCTATTTCTTATTTCCTTTAAAACAGCAAGCAGGTAAAGGAATTTTTCTTGCATTTCTTTATAAACTCGTTACTTTGAACCTCTACAAAAAGGTAATTGTCAATATCATGGTTTTTTTGATAAAGCTGTCTAGTTTGGGGTTCGCTTCTATATTTTTCATGTCTTTTCTTGCATCACTCTTATTTTAATTCTTTGGCTTCTAAATTCAACATTTCTTTTTTTCTTTGCGGATCTGTTGCCAAATAAAATTCAAAAGTTTGAAATGGAATATACGCAAAAGCTAACTTTCCTTTGTTATATAATAAATACATGAAAGTTGCAAAATCCAAATGTTTGGTTTTGTTGATACATTTTTTTGGGTACAGTTGTTTGATACCATGAATGAAGACTTTCTATTTTTTATTTTTATCTTTTTACTTTTTAGCTGGAAACAAACAAATAGTGAATGCTGTTGTGGCGAATATTTCCACCTTATGCAATTTATTTTATGAACAGTTTACAAAATGGCAAACATCGTCAAGCTTGAATTTAAAGCTTTGGATATATCTGGAGACAACTACTTATCATGGATACTGGATGCTGAGATTCATTTGCAATCTCAATGCTTAGAAAATGCCATTAAAAATGGCAATACTATGTCCCAGCAGGACAAGGCAAAGGCTCTAATATTTTTAAGACGCCATATCCATGACGATCTAAAAACAGAATACTTGACTGAAAAAAACTCTCTCCACTTATGGAACTCTCTGAAGGAGCGTTATGACCACCAGAAGATGGTCATACTTCCAAACACTAGGCAAGAGTGGTTGAACACGAGGTTTCAGGACTTTAAGTCCGTAAGAGAATATAATTCTGCAATGTTTAGAATCACTTCTAAACTGAAATTATGTGGAGAAAAGGTGGATGACACACAAATGCTTGAAAAAACTTTCTCAACATTTCATGCCTCGAATATACTCCTGCAGCAGCAATATCGAGAGCGTCATTTTACAAAATATTCTGAACTCATAGAATGCTTACAATTGTTGAATAAAATAATGAATTGCTTATAAAAAATCACTCCTCAAGACCAACTGGTTCGACTGCATTTCCTGAAGTTAATGCTAATTTTGCTCACTCTGGAAGAGGTAGAGGACATGGTCGTGGACGTGGATATAACTCTAGCAGAGGAGATTATGGTGGTTTTAAAGGTAACAAAACCAGTAACTTTAAAAAGCAATAAAAGAAAATTGAGTCTGTAAAAAAACAATGATTCAGCTTCAGAAAATAAAAGGCATTATGAGGAAGTTTGTGGACAATCTAGTCACTGGTCACGTACATGTAGATCACCAAAGAAAATAGTTGAAAAAAAAAAGAAATAAACTTTCTATTAGAATATCTTATTTTTAATTAAAAAGAAAGAGAGTGGTATAGTAGATATGTTTCTACGTATTTATTTGGTTTAGTAAAAGCACCAAATATATCAACAAATCTCTTCTGGAGACTTTTTTTTAATATATTATTATCACTACTTCTGGAGTGAACAAGTTTCTATACATTTATTTGGTTTAGTAGTTAATACCATTGGCAAATATTTTAGAACTTCAGCTTCCAATTTTACTTTAAATAAAGTCTTTATTTAGTACTTTAGATCCTAAATGGTACAACTTTATTTTAATTATCAAACTTCAGGTTTGATTGCAATTGGAATTTACCATAATCTGAATTATCTTTTCTAATAATTCAAAGCTTCACATCTCAAATTTATATATTTGAGTTTTGATATATAATCCTTTTTTTTTGAAATGCAAACTTATATGTATAATTTTTATTTGAGAACTTCAGGTCTCCAATATTAAATAAACACAATGAAACAAGAGGACTATTCATAATTGTATTCGAACATCAGAATCATAATACTATTTCTCTTCGAGGAAATAGTTTTTACCATATTTGTAATGTTATTCCAACATATTGCTTTTATGTTATGTCTTCTGGACATGTTAATATCTTCTTCTGGATTTGCTCGTTTTTTTCAAGGCTTTATTTCAGTGTATGAAAACTTTAATCTTTCACATTCGCACATATGAACTTCAGGTTCTTATTCTTTTGTATAAACTTAATACGATCTTCTAGATACGTATTATCCTTATATTTGTTTCTCTAAGAAACAATGAAACATTTTTTCTGAAAATATAAATCATGTGCCAAAATCATTTCTATAGTTCTCATTCAAACTAAAATCCAAACAAAAGAATTTCAAAATGAATTTTTTTTTAACCAAATAAAAATGGAATGAGATCTAAAATGATAAGATTAACAGAGAAAGATCTATGGGATTTTATATATATATATATATATATATATATATATATATATATAATTAGATCAACAATAAAATGAGGTCTAAAAGAAATAAAATAAATAGAACGAGATCTGAAAGATTTGAGTAATCAGATCAGAAATGGCTTACCGCTTTGAAGATTTATAATCAGATCTGAAATTTTCCTTTTGTTTAGAGATCGTCTGATAACGTGTTATAAAATGAAGAAATAAGAAGCCATTAGAGAAAGGCAGAAGATATATTATTAATTTCTAAAAATAGATGTCTATTTACAATACATAGCCTTCTTTATATAAAGGCTTTGGAGCTAAGGATTTAACCTATTCCACGATGTGGGACTAAACAAAACAACATAAAAGCATATTCACTCTATAATTTACATATATTGTAACAAATTTTTTATTCTTCTAAATTATACAATCTTGACATTTATATTCATATACCGGATATGGAAAGTCCATCTTATTTCTGTTCACAAATCTGAATTTTAAACCTTTGCTTTCTAGCAAATATATTACTTTTCTTTCTCTTATGCTTCTCTCTTTTGAAATAAAGTTGAATAATAGAAAGACTTAGAGCTACTCGTGAAGTATGCATCATATTGAAAAATATGTTGGAGTTGGAGTTTTATGTTTGATTTTAAAGTTAGATATATGATTTATTCTGCCAGTTGGACGAGTGTAATTTTAAAGTTAGATTTAATGTAATGCTAAAGGCACCACCATTTGTTGTAGGGGCATCGCGTTAGATTTTTTTAGATTTTTTTTTACCAATGCGTCGACAGAACCACGACGCCTTTAGTAACCAGTGCATGCCCTTAGCACAACACTAGATTATTTATTTATTATAGCATTTGGGGGAAACATAAAGGAACATGACGAGCCATTTTAAATACAATCCAAATAATTTACTCTATAATCCGTCTATTTTCCAAAAGATCAACTGCGGAAAGTCATTTAAATCCAACCCCATTCTTTCCTTTCTTAGCAAATCTGGTTAGTAGACCCGTACTCTCTAGCAAATATAATACTTCTCTCCTGGCATCAACAGATGTAAATTCCTTGTGCTTCTCCCTTTTGAACTAAAGTTGAGTAATTGAAAGATTTATGCTGCGATTTCGTCTTCTTCTAGAGTAGGATTTTCATCTTTTAGGTAAGCTTATTTCTCTGCTTTTATTTTTGGAATTTTTTGGCTGAGTGCGCGTTCTTTGTCTGGATCTAAGGATAACTATAAAGTTCATCTACTTAGACTTTGAAAATTTTCGTGGATCATGGAATTAGTAGTTTTTGATCAGTGCGTTTGGAAAATATCCGCCTTCTTAGAAATATTGTCTTGAATATTGATTTACCTGCCGATTTGATCTTTAGCTATCACGCTTTTCACGCTTGGTTCATTGATTCAGCCACGAAGGGTTTTTTTTTTATTTGCCACTAACATGCGGAAACTATGGATATTACCCATATATTTTACATATTGATTAATCAAGTTATAATTTGGACTATTGACCAAAAAAGAAAGACACTTGCTTTTTTATTTACTTAATTTGCATTGTAAGTAAGAGACTTTAACGTTTTTGGTAGTTTGTATTGCCTATTGTAATATTGAAAAAAAAATCTTCCTATTGTTCCACCATTAAATAAAGTTCGCTTAGTTATATGCATGCGATCTTTAATTACATGTTTATTATACCACAAGCATGTCCTTTCACTAGCCATTCATCTCGAAGTTACAAGAAACTCAATCGAAAAAACTAGTCGCCTTGTTTCTAAGCTAAATATAGTTCTTAGCGAAAATTCATATTTTGTTAAGACATAGAGCACTAAACTTTTCTTGTAAACTCCGAGTAAACAAGCTTCTTAAGGAAAAGTGGTTTGTTTATGTTTTGAGGGAAATGCTATTTTCAGTAAGTAATTGATGGACAACATTAAGACTTTCTTCAGTTTTTTATGTCTGCCTCATGAACTAATTTCCTCCATTATTGTCGATGGAGTAGGGAAAATGGTTAATTTTTTTTGTTAATGGTAGTGAAATATTTGAGAAATTGAGGAAGAACCAAAGAATCAATGGACGGTTTAGCTTTTAGTGCACATATTTTTGCTTGATTGAGTTGTATGAAATATTATTTATTTTTATATTGGGAGTGTTGTGCATATAATTTGTTTTTTTGTCAACTACATGAATTATTCAAGACTTCTGATTATGGAAAAAACGAATCTGTCGAAACTTGCTGGCATTATAACTTAAGATGCCGAAGGGTTGATAATATTAGTAAATCAAGCCGTTCTTTTCTATGGATAATTGTGTATTTTTACTGAAATATATATTATATAATAATTTTCAGTTGAAATAACTTTGACGATTCATTATTTAGTTCACGCAGTTAAAAATGCAGTGTCTTTTATTTATAACATTTGATTTGATTTGCTCTATCCTAATTATGTTCTTCAGATTATGTTGTTCTTTGATGGCTTTTATACGATTTTTCCACTATTTATATTGCTGTTAGTTCTTTTGATCTATATTTGAAGGCTTGAATGTCGCGCTGCTGATTTCAGTTTATTTTTTTTAATGACCTTATGTTAACTTTTACAACAGTATTCCTTTTCCATTGATATGAAAATGACAAATAAAATTGTCAATTATTGGTGATTACTAATTTTATTTTTATGTTCTCATGATGCTATACCTAATATAATATTTACTGACATTCATTCCTTGTGCTATCTTTCAATCCAAAAGCCCTTTGAACCACTAAAATAGTTTGACTGCTCAAGGTTCGTTTTTCCTATAAAAGAGAAACCGGTGGATACCTGGGTTTGAAAATGCCCTAATTCTTCTAGCGAAAAAGACACTCCTTGTTTATTTTACGCGCATGTACAATGGGTGTATATTCATATTGCTAATATAAACATCTATAAAATTTATGTGCATTATTAGCATTATCAACTTGATTTTTTCAGGTGTACTAACTCATTTAGTTTGCTTAAAAAATATGTTCACATACCCTTAAAATATATTTCAAATATGTAAAATTATTCAAAAGTACATTTAAATATTCCACTTTTTTGATTATTTTGAATATCCATAAAATATAGGTAAAAAACGTAAAATACATAAATTTTCATAACTGCGGAAGACGCATATTGAAATACCCTTTTGCATGATTTTATATTAATCTATTATTTGTAAGCGGAAGGTTTTGCTAACATGTAAGTTGCATATTATTAGAACAAAGTGAAAAATGGTGGTAATTCATTAGTACCAAAAAGGAAATTAAATTAAAAAGACGATGTAATCTTGCATAATTTCTATAAGAGAACAAGATTTTGCACTTTGTACTAATCAGTAAATTTGAACGATTCCATAGTTACAATCAACAGTGTTGGATATGTAATTCGCCTATAAAGTGATTGTCCATAGTAAACTCTTCTTCCTTGTATATGTAACGGTATCAATGTTCTAAGGAGTCAACTTTATAAACATTGGATATTGCAAAATAAATTTCTCTACAATTTTCATTTTAAATAAACTTAAATTTTATTCTATCTTGATGATTTTCATCGATAAATAGGTGTTTTTGTTGCTTAGTAATTATTTTTATTTTTATCCTTATAGGATTAATATATGGTGGATTTTCTTTTATGTGCTATTTATCTAATGAACTATTGTTGTTAATCCTTATCATCAAATAAAGAAGTAGGTTTGAACTATGGTATAATTGATTATTATTTGAAAATACACCGCCCCCCTTTGGTAATGATATCGATTAACTTTTTTTTTGTCAATTATTCTCATCTCATTTTTTGTGTAGGTTGGTCAAACAAAAATGTACAAAATTCAAATTCATATCCCAATGACTTAAATACATTTTAGGGTGAAATAGTTTTGAAAATCGATTTTGAATAAACCCATTATAACTTAGTTGGGTTCAAAAATAAATTTTGTGGGCATTGTAATGTAAACCTCAACAATTATGTTATTTCGAAAAGTTTCTTATTATTTAAGGATTTTGGAGATCTTTAAGTAGGTAGAATGTTTTTGATTGTGTTTTCGACTGAATATATAGTCCAGTCAGGTGTTATATTTGTCTTCTTCGTGATTCCTTTTCTCATATATATAATGCACGATAGCAAATGTGCACATTCAAAAATTCTCCTTGATCAGCATAGTATGTTGTTAGGGCTCCCACACTATCGAGTAGCTATTATTTGTAGAGATGCTTCCTTAATATGGTCACTTAATTACGTCCAATTTTGAAGTGATGCATGAAAGTATCTTGGCGCCAAACAACACAAACAACCGTTGGGAGTTTTTGAAGCTCATGATATTTGTTTCTTTTTTTCAACATGTATTATTTTTTATGTTCCATATGTTTACATCATTTTTGTTCAATTTGATTATATTATGTTTTGGAGATCTTTAAGTAGGTAGAATGTTTTCGATTGTGTTTTCGACTGAATATATAGTCCAGTCAGATGTTATATTTTGTCTTCTTCGTGATTGCTTTTCTCATATATATGATGCACGATAGCAAATGTGCACATTCAAAAATTCTCCTTGATCAGCATAGTATGTTGTTAGGGCTCCTACACTATCTAGTAGCTATTATTTGTAGAGATGCTTCCTTAATATGGTCACTTAATTACGTCCAATTTTGAAGTGATGCATGAAAGTATCTTGGCGCCAAACAACACAAACAACCGTTGGGAGTTTTTGAAGCTCATGATATTTGTTTTTTTCTTTTCAACATGTATTATTTTTTATGTTCCATATGTTTACATCATTTTTGTTCAATTTGGTTATATTATGTTTTGGAGATCTTTAAGTAGGTAGAATGTTTTCAATTGTGTTTTCGACTGAATATATAGTCCAGTCAGGAGTTATATTTGTCTTCTTCGTGATTCCTTTTCTCATATATATGATGCACGATAGCAAATGTGCACATTCAAAAATTCTCCTTGATCAGCATGGTATGTTGTTAGGGCTATCGAGTAGCTATTATTTGTAGAGATGTTTCCTTAATATGGTCACTTAATTACGTCCAATTTTTGTTCAATTTGGTTATATTATGTTGGTTGTTTGACTATACATAAGTTGATGTTGATCTTCAACTCCACATCAAGACTTTTCCAAAACATGATGGATTCGGTGGTGTCTAATACTTCGCTTCACCCAGAACATGATGTGTAAAAATATTGATTAACATCGTAAATAAATATTAACATACGTCCAACCTAAGGTCAAATTGTGTCTAAAATTTACGAAAAACATGTTAATTTTTTCAACATCCAATTCAAATTTCAAGAAATATAGGTACACTCGACATTTTTTTAAACATTATATATTAAATTTATTAATATATATTATATATTAAACATTTAATATAATATATTTTTTACATTATATATTAAATTTATTAACATTTAAATTTGAAAATTTTGAAAATTTAATTTAATTTTTGTATTTTTTTCATAGATAAATATTAAGAGAAATGTCTAAAGAGCATTTTGATAAATATATAACATTAGTACGTTGCAACCATGTTGCTTTTTTCCATACCAGTATTTCTATTTTATTTAGTTCTCTCCTTAGCCAATCATGCTTCTTTTCCAATTTTTTTCCCTTTAATTTAGACAAATTAAAACAATAATCTTCTTTTACATATTTTTTTACAATATCTCATGTTTTTTATATTTACAATAAATTTGTTTCGTACTATGATATAGCATGTGGAGCGCTAAAATTTCTAGAAATATTAGATGACAGTGAGCAATAATATCAAAGGTGATACACATGTGATAACATCATTAGGTGTCATACATCAATTAAAAAAACTAGAACTTAAATGGAGCCTAACAACGCCCAAGTAGAACTTTTAACAACGTAGGCGATATATACATAATTACTAAAATCGTTTGAAACATTAAAGGTTAACGAAAAATCCACTTATTTAAACGTGAATACATTAGAAAATATCTATAAAAGATATTACTTTCGGAAGCAATGGAGTGTCACATAAACATTAAAGGTGCTTCTCTCTTTTAAACTAAAGCTGAGTAATAGAAAGATTGCGCTGCGATTTGTTTTTTTTTTAGGGTCAACTACATGAATTATTCAAGACTTCCGATTGTGGAAGAAACGAATAAGTCGAAATTTGCTAGGATTATATTGTAACTTAAGATGCCGAAGGTTCAATGATTTCAGAAAATCAAGTCGTTCTTTCCTATGGATAGGTGTGTAATTTTAACTAAAATATATATTATCTAATTTTTTTTTTCATTTAAAGCAATTTTGGCGATTCATTATGTAGTTCATGCAGTTCATTAATAGTGCAGTGTTTTATTTACAACCTTTTATTTGATTTCTCTATCCTGATTGTGTTCTCTAGATAATGTTCTTTGATTGCTTTTAGATGATTCTTTCCGCTATTTATATTGTTGTTAGTTCTTTTTCTCTATAGTTGAATGTTTTGATGTCTTGGTGATGATTTTAGGTTATATTTTTTTCCTAACGACCTTATGTTTATTTTTATAACAATTTTTTTTCCATTGATACGAATTGACATAAATTTGTCAATTATTGGTGGTTACTAGTTTTATTTATGTTTTCATGACGATATACTTGATATTTGTTGACACTCATTCATATGCTATCTTTCAATCCAAAAAACTTATCAACTTGATTTTTTTGGGTACCAACTCTTTTAATTTGCCTATAAAATATGTCAACAAGTGCCTCTAAAGTATATTTCAAATATGTAAAGCTATTCAAAAGTACATTTAAATGTTTGGACACTTTCCTAATTAATATATATCCATAAAATGTAGATAACAAGCATAATATTTTTTTTTTTTCATAATTATGAAAGACATTGGAATACTTTTTTAGGTGATTTCATATTAGTCTATTATTTGTAATTGGAAAATTTTGCAAAACTTTAGGTCGTATTTAATTAGAACAAAGTAAAAATGGTGGATGTTTCATTAGTACCAAAAAGGAGATTAAACTAAATGACATGGTAATTTCATTTTTTTTCTTATAATAAACAAGATTTTGCATTCTATAGATTATATTGATTAAAAATTAGAATGATTCCATCGTTATAATCAACTTTGTTGGATGTATAATTTTATCTTTGAAGTGGTTGTTCCATAGTAACGCACTTTTTCCTTACATATACAAAATGATATCGGTATTCTAAGAATTCCACTTTATAAACACTCGATATTGCAAAAATAAATTTCTCTGCATTTTTCCTTATTAAATAAAACTTAAAAATTATTCTGTCTTTGAATGACTTCTTCATCGATAAACAGGTGTTTTTGTTGCTTAATCATTCTTTTCATCTTTACTGGATTAATGTAAGTGGATTTTCCTTTACTTATTATTTATCTAGTGAACTGCCATCCTTAATCCTTATCATCAATTAAGGAAGTAGGTCTGAGTCTACAGGAATCATCCGTTGGTTTCATTATAGTTATTATTTACTAATCTCAAATATTAGTTGCTTAATAATATTCGAGAATAGTAAAATTAGTTATTTTCTAAAATAATACTATCGTCTTTGGTAATGTTATTTTTATAACTTTTTTAACCATTATTCTTTTCACTCCTATCTCATTTTTTTATGTAGGTCGGTCAAATTAAAAATGAACAAAATTCAAATTCATACAGTTTAGGGTGAAATAGTTTTGAAAATTGATTTTGAAAAAGTCATTATAACTTGGTTTGGTTCAAAACTAATTTTTATGTGGGCATTGTAATGTAAACCATAGCAATTATATTATTTCAAAAAGTTTTTTATTATTTAAGGATTTTAGAGATCATTAAGTAGGTAGACATGTTTTCAACTAGATATATGATTCAATCAGGTGTTATATTTGTTTTCTTCATGATTCTTTTTCTCATTTATATGAAACATGATAGCAAATATGTGCACTTTCAAAAATTCTTTTTGATCACCTTAGGATGTTCGCGCTCCCACAATGTCTACTAGTCATTATTTATGGAGGTGCTTCCCTAAGATGGTCCCTTGATTACATCCAATTTTAAGGCGATGCATGAAAGCATCTTGGTGCCAAGGAGCACAAACAGTTGTTGGGATTTTTTGAAGTTCATGATATTTGTTTCTTTTGTTCAACATGTATAATCATTTCTATATCCATGTGTTTTACATCATTTTGTTCAATTTCGTTGGATATGTTGGTTGTTTGATTATGCATAAGTTGATGTTGACTTTCAGCTCCACATCAAAACTTGTTTAAAACACGGGCTCCATGGTGTCCAATACTTTGTTTCACCAAGAACTTGATGTGTTAAAATATTGATTAATATCATATATAAATATAGGTATGTCTAATCGAAGCTCAAAGCGTGTTTGGAGATTACGAATTACGTGTTAACTATTTTCATCGTCGATACAAATTTCAAAAAATACACACCCACCCGACTTTCTTCTTGCTACAATCAATATTTTTCTTAGTTTTCTTTTGATAACGCTAAGAATTTAAGGTAAATATTTAACTATGGTTTATCGTTCATTGAATGAGACCCATCAAGGATTTATTTTGGAGCAAGCATGCTTCCTTTTTCTTCAAGTTGCAACCACGAATGGAACGTGGACAAAATCTTCCAGTGATATCAAATAATGCAAGGATATACTATTAGTTTAGATGATTGTCAAAGAAAGAATGTTTTGTACAAGAGATTTCATTAAAATAGCGTTTCAAGGGAAAATTGATTAGAGAAAAAAGGTAATATGTTTTCCCCTTATTGTTTTACGCTAGACATTAAATTTATTAAAGTTCAAATTTGACTTAAAAATTGTATTTTTTTATGGATAATATTAAGAGAAATGTCTAAGAGTATATTGATCAATATATAACGTAAGTACTCTACAACCATTGTTGCTTCTTTCCATATCATTATTTCTATTTTTAAAGTTTTTCCTAAGCCAATTAAGCTTGTTATCAAAATTGTTTTTTCTCTAATTCGGATAAATTAAAACAATAATCTTCTTTTACATATTTTTATGTGACATTTCATGTTTTTAATATTTGAAATAAATTTGTTCTGTATTATGATGTGACATTGGAGCGTGTGAATTTCTAGAAATATTAGACGACAACGAGCGATAATGACAAAGATGAGGCAAAATGTCGTAACATCATTGGGTGTCCTATATCAAGTAACAAACAAGAACTTAGATGAAGCCTAATAATGTCCAAGTAGAACCTTAGACAATATAGGCGATATACACATAAATACATAAAATCATATTAAACGTTAAAGGTAGCGGAAAATCCACTTATTTAAATGTGAATACATTAAATATTAATGAAAGATATTACTTTTGGAAGCAATGAAGCAACACATATTATTCAAAAAAATGCTACATGAATGAAAAAGAATGAAATGAAGGATGGGCAATGAAGTACATATTTAAACGTATATCTTCAAAAACGATGATTTGGATTAACACTTGCAAATGAACCCTCGAACATATTAATATCTTGACAGTGGTAAGTACTAAAATCATAGGACAAAGTTTATATTCGTTATTGGTGCTAAAAAAGAAGAAAAAAAAGATTACATAAACAGTGAATAATTGGTTTCATGTAATTCCATCGATCTACTAAAAATGTGCAAATTACACCTATTTGTCATGATAATTTGAATATAAATTATATTTCATTAACAGTTCTAACTATTTCTATAAAATAGCATGAAGAAAAATCACACTAAGCTATTGGTTGTTTGAATCGAATATTTATGTATGAACAATCAATCTTTCCCATTTTTTGTATCGATCTTGACTCCTTGAGTACTTTTCAACAAACGGATCATTGAAAGATGGAAAGCGCATGGAGGTGCTCAAAGTCTTTCACATTTGAATCTTGCACACTTAGGTGCATTACATTTTACTAGATGATACGTAATGAACGTAAGATGATTTACAATCCATCATTATCTTAATTTGAATGAGAAAATGTTCTTTTGCAGATCTATATTAGTTGAACCACATTTTTTACATTTCACGTTGCGATGAATATTCATTCATATTCAATCGGAATACATTCACAAGCACATACTCATACACACTATTATTGATTTTTGAAACCTTTTAAATTACCATCTTAGTTTGCATGAATGATTTCATCTTTTTCGTAAAACAAAATATTATTCATATTTTTTAAGTAGGATAGGTTTTGTTAATGTTCTTTACTTTAGCTTTTGGAATAACTTAAAGTTATATTTGTAAAAAATTTGAACATACGATTTGTTTAAGCTCAAATACATTGATCCATCCTTTTTAAAATTGTAACAAGTTACTAGTATTAGTAGTTCAAGAAAAGTATTGAACCAAAATATTAAATTTTAATTTTGCATGAAACATAAATTATTTTATTTTGTGAAATTATGATATGTAAAAAAGTAGGTTATTGTGACTTTGAAGTATTAAATGTATCTGTAATATGTAATAATAATTTAAAATGTTATTTTATTAAGAATCACTTGTTATAAATAAATTAATTTAATATTAAAAAAATATAAAGAACTTGGAAGTTATAAATCTCTTTCTTTTTTCTCTAAAAATACAAAATTGAAACATAAAAATAATTATTTTTGTAACAATCATAGTTTAAATATAGAAAAACTTCAGGTTTTTTTTTTTCAAAAATAAATAAATCAACACATATAGGAAGAAAAATCTTTAGAAAAGTATTGAACCAAAATATTAAATTTTAATTTTGCATGAAACATAAACTATTTTATTTTGTGAAACTATGATATGTAAAAAAGCAGGTTATTGTGACTTTGAAGTATTAAATGTATCTATAATATGTAATAAAAATTTATAATGTTATTTTATTAAGAATCACTTGTTATAACTTAATTAATTTAATATTAAAAAAATATGAAGAACTTGGAAGTTATAAATCCTTTTTTTTCTAAAATACAAAATTGAAACATAAAATTGATTATTATTTTTAACAATCATAGTTTAAATGTAGAAAAACTTCAGGGATTTTTTTTACTTAAAAAATAAACTGATATGAGTTTCGAAAATTATTGATCTTTATAGTGTAAAAAACATTACAATAGTTTCATCGCATGTGTGTTGTACCAAACATAAAATAAAACCAAAATGGCATTTTTGATATTTCATTTCACTAATACGATAAGAATTTTTTGTAAGTTACTCTGCAGTTTTGATACTATTGTTTGTTTCTGATTTTCATTTCAAACATGATAAAATTTGTAAAATAAAACACCTAAATATATAGTAAATTGGCAATTGTAAAACAATTTGAGACTTAGGGGTGATCTCGTTTGGTTGGTTTGGTTTACTCGATGAAAAAAATTGTTAAATCGAACTAAAACCAATAAAAACAAAAACTAAACCAACCAAATTAAGTTTGGTTGGTTTGGTTGGTTATCTGATTTAACCGAACTAATAATTATTCACATTTTATGTTTGAACTTTTCGTTGTCATTTGAAATTTATGCTTTCTAACAATAGTTTTGACACATATATGGTAAACATAATTTATTTAGATCACTAAGTATTCTAAAAAGTTACTATTACATTAGTAATTTCAAAAATGTAATAATTTTGTTTAATTTGGTTAATCCGATAACTAAAATGTCTTTACGAGGTGATTATAAACCGATCGAAATGGCTTGGTTTGACCAAAGATTGCTTACCCACAAAATTTTGGTGTTAAATTATGTACACTCATCGTAATTATAGCTTCCCTTGAAGCTGATGCAAAATTTGGTTGGACTTGTTTACATAAAAAATGCATTTGATTTGCATTAAAATATTGGTATTGGCTGTACAATATAACACTAAATATCATAAGCCAAAACAACAAGTAAACACATGTAAGTTAAATACTTAAATGTAAGTAACAAACTCATTAAGATACTGTTTTAAATATAGTATGAGTTTATATTTACCACAAAAGTGCAAACTAATTAACAAAAAATGGTGACACTGCAAATCACCGATGTCACTTTGTGTGTGTATATCAAACTCGAACATGAGATGGTTGTATTAATGGCTCGACTTGGGTTGAAAATCCTCACCTCATATCCAATTCGTTTTACAATATAAGTATATAAACATATGCATCATTGGGATATATTCATATTAATAAAGCCAGAATGAGATGTAAAGTTAGTTGAAAATATATTATTTTGCAAAAAAACTGTAATACGTCACATAATACAAATATTGTTCCTTGAGTCCAACCTCACAGACAAGTTAGAGTGCTGGTTTTTATTTTGATCCAAGTCTCATTGCTGTTCAATAGTCAGCTCAATTTGGCAATGCTACAACTATTATTATTATTTGTAATGTCCTAGTGGCCATATAGTAACTTCTTATATTCAATGAAATATTCTAATATAATTACCAATTATTGATGCACATGTATTATATTTGCATAATGAGCCATTTATAAACTATATGTAACAAGTTAACCTGATAACTTTTCAACGAGTATAAAATGAATAAATGTCAAATCATACCGGTCCACCGTGCTTTAGCCATACTTCCCAATGGGAACAATCTCTAATATATATTTTAATGCTCCACCACTCTCACAGCACTATTTTTTTAATCATATTTTTCCAATTTAGGCACATAATTAATTCAAATATGATGGATTTGCTACTTTTAAGACTTCATATATTGAAAACATAAGTAGTATTCATGTGACTAATGAGGATGTTGATCCGCTTGAGAACACTAGTTTCACATTATTTTATGTGTATCATTTTTTTGCTACAACATCAATGTATTTAGTGGAATGAAACCTTATGTACCGAGTTGTCATAACTGACGATGATGGTTAAATTATATTTGTCTCTAATTGCAATAAGGTAATTTGTTAGATTTGTCTGTATAAGTGTTAATTCATGGATATATGTCATATATCGATTAAAATAGTTTATTAATATTCTTTGTAAAGTTGAATGCATGCCAAATTAAATTACATTTTCTTTGTAATACTCATTAAGTGTAATAATAACAAGAAGAGTTTCACATGTAACCATTTTAACAAACATGGCTGCAAAATTTAGTTATCTCTTCTATTAAACTAGCGTTTCTCTTAATTCTAGCTATTATATTAGTACATCATCGGATGACACACCTATTTGAAAAACCCTCCTACTGATTGAGTTATTTGTATAATTTGTTTATTAATTCTCAAGAAATTCATGTGTGATTTAATTAAAACCATCGCTAAAATTGATTTAGAACCAACAAAAGATCGGTGTTTTTGAATTTTATCGCCCACTCGTGTATTTGGGATTTGTAAATGTTAGATCGTAAGCTCTATCTTACACATGATTCTCTGGTGCTTAAATCAATCACATCCTATTACCTTGAATAGTCGATTAGTATATCTAGTAAAAAGATTACATTGAACGCCATGCAGGTAGTCTTTTGGAGGAATAAAAACTATCACCTTGTCATGATTACTTTAATAAGTTCAAAATGGAGATTACTTATGTCTGAGACTGACGACGACGAGGATGATCACAATGATGATGTTGAAGATGATGACAATGATGAGATTCAATGTTCAACCCGAATAACCAAGTATCCATTATCCTCACACTTTTATTAATTCATAATAATTGTCGAAGTAATGTTTATTTTATATATTGTAGTCCTGTACTTCTTTATGTAAGCTAATATTAAGATTAGTTTAATAGCTTTTTATTATTATTATCAAGAACTAAGTTTGTGAAAATGCACAGCATATCATTTTCTGTCCAGTGTGAGCCGTAAATGGATTTTGTATATTGTAACATGTCATTTTAAATCTGTGATGCTTCATTTTGTAATATTATCATATTGCTGAAAGTGACCTATATATTTGTTAGAACTCATAAGTCAAGTATGATAGTTATGGTACCATTTAACTCTAGCATTAAACTTGCATTTTAGCCATTATAAAATTCTAGTTAGGTAGAATTATTTCTAATTTGCTGTGTTACAATGAATGAAAGGTGAAACAATGGGTTTATTTTCTACCTTGATGAGATTAAGCGGCATTCAGTTTTTCAACATTGAATGTAAAATTATCTTACGTGTGTGTGTGTGTGTGATTTTTTACTATTAGATTTTCGATTTTACATTATATGCATAAAAAACATTAAAAATCATACGAATGATAAAATAACAGTGAACCAAAAAGTATATAGATAAAATAACAAGCTTATCTAAACTTTGAAGTATATATTATAAAATAAATGATACACAATCACATAATTAATCACATAATTGTTAGCATGATTATTGTTTTAAATTGGAAAAATAAATCTTTTATTTTTTTTCTTCTCTGGTTCTAAAATTGAAACCAAACATGAGTATAAATAAAATAAAAAGAACTCAGTACTAAATTCATTTAGTCTAGTACCTAGGATAATGAAACACCACTAAGTGCATCTTGAATAAATTTAAGCGCTAAATCACCTTTAGGTCAAGGCATGTAAATGCGGAAATGCCTTTATTACCTATATGTTTAAAGGAGCTTTTAGTAATTTAATAAAATAACAAGCTTATCTAAACTTTGAAGTATATATTATAAAATAAATGATACACAATCACATAATTAATCACATAATTGTTAGCATGATTATTGTTTTAAATTGGAAAAATAAAATCTCTTATTTTTTTTCTTCTCTGGTTCTAAAATTGAAACCAAACATGAGTATAAATAAAATAAAAAGAACTCAGTACTAAATTCATTTAGTCTAGTACCTAGGATAATGAAACACCACTAAGTGCATCTTGAATAAATTTAAGCGCTAAATCAACTTTAGGTCAAGGCATGTAAATGCGGAAATGCCTTTATTACTTATATGTTTAAAGGAGCTTTTAGTAATTTAATAATACGTTTTTTATTTTAAGTTGTTTCATAATAACTTAATAACAAAACCAAATGTATTATTTCATTTTTTGCCCAACTCTTTTAAAAGTACAATATAATGAGTGTTTGTTATAGAAATTTGAAGTTTTTATCATTTTCTGATTATTACCATGTTGCTAGGTACCCTGCACAAACAAGGGAGATATTAAAGGCAGCCTGTCTGTATTACTTTGGCAACCACAACTGCATAGAATGCTAATTCAATACTGGAATAATTGCTGTAATTTTGCCAAACATTTCCAATTAGAACCATCCTTGTTTGCATGCCTCGTAGTCGCATATATTTGTTATCCTCAGGTTGAAGTCAATGGTCCTCTTATTTGGAACATCGACTTGGAGAATACATTTTGAATTGCAGGCAGAAATGGAAATCCGAGGCACCGAATTAACCAGTGATGACTTTGTGGAAACAGTGTTTGGCATGGATGAGCGCATTTCTTCGTGAGCTTCAAACACAACTTCTATGATGTCTGTACATACTGAGAAGATACTTCAATCTTTTTCCTCAGTTCTTAAACCATGTCAATGAGGTTCAATGATCAACCCGAATGTCCAACCGAGTTTCCAGTTGTCAATCTTCACTACTCTTCTCATTTTGTGTAACTTTGCAAACTCTGGAGCAGTTATCCCCCATGAATGTTTAGATTCTTAAACTGAAAGTTGGCCCCTTAGAAGGTGCAGATAACTAGTGCTCTGATAGAAGATTTGCTTTTCCTATCTTTTAAGTTTGAGAGCTGGAATCCATAAAGCTCAGAGCTGAAATCATGTAGCTTGGAATGTTTCCTGCAAGCTGATATTTACTATGTTCTTTTCGCATATATGTACATTTATGAACTGTTGATTCATGTACTTCAATAAACCGTTAGCCTTCCTGTAGATGTTCAAAAAAATGAAACATAGAAACGCTTCAGAGTTTCTGTGATATCATAATAATAAATTTGAAAATAATAAGATGGTTTGCATTATATAAATGAAAGGTACATAAAAGCAATTAAAATTGCACAATGTATCATTTGTCTTCATATGACATGCAATTTTAATTACGTTGTGCAAAACGTACGGATAATTTTTTTTTTTCAAGTAGCTTGGTTTTTCAAGTAGTGCAACACGATAAAAAAATATAAAAAATGATATAATTTTGATCTGTCCCAATGGGTTAGGTTTTTCGATTTTGATATGAGAGATCATATATTCAAAACCTACGCGGCGTGATTCCAGCATACTGAGAATGTAATTTATTGTATACAAACTAAGACTTAACACCAGCTAAGCGTAGATGTACAGAAGTCCAAGCGCACTCCAACAGAAGCCGAAGCCACATGACTCAATTTTCAAACGCAACTTTAGGATATTCAACGGAGAAAAGATTCTTCTCCATCTAATTAATTTCTATCTTTAATTCAGATTTATTTTCTTCTCTAAGCTTATTAATCTTATAATCTATAAAGCCCAGATTTAGTACCAGAAGTTATGCTCTACCTCTAGATTCAAACTAGATTCAATTTCATTCCACTTTGTCTCAGAATTCAATTGCAAGACATGCTTTTTAATCTGAAAATTTATCTACTAAACAAACAGCAAAACTCGTGTACTGTTTCTAAAAATTAAAATTAAATAAAAGATTATTTATTCTTATTTAAAGTTTGATTAGATTATAACTAGTATAACCGTACAACGGTGAGAAAAAATGACCGTTAGCATTTTAAATTTGGGAAAACATTATTTTAGTTTCCCACTAAATGTATAATGATAACACGTCCAATAAAAAACATTCGTGTTACCAAAAACGTAAAATAAAAATACTACAAAAACTATATGGTAAAAAACAATTAACAATTAAATTCTAGAAACATAAATAAATGATATAATTTGGATACAGATCTCGAACATTAAATTTTCTTGTTGTAAACAAAACGTAATCGTTGAGATGGATTGTATCTTTTTTTATGTATAATATTTTGTCCAAATAACCATCCCGAAGGTTGCGTTTATGCGTGCGTAGTTAAAATATATAAATGATATACATATACATTGTGTATGGAAATTCTATTTGAACACAAATAAATGGTAAAATTGAGACACTGTATATCTTAAACATAACCATGATAATATGTTGAGCGTGAATTATTTATTTTAATAAAGTTTTTAGAGTTACCGCTATGTAAAAGGTGAAACCCAGTGCACGAGGCTTCCGCGCAATAGCGGGCTCTGAGGAGGTCGATTGTACGCAGCCTTTCCCTCGTTTTGCGAAGAGACTGTTTCCGGACTCGAACCCTTGACGCTTAGATCACCAGCCGGGTGACCTTACCGTTGCGTCAAGGCTCTACCTCCAAAGTTACCACTATGTAAAGAGACAAAAATTATTTCAAGGTTTCGTTCGTTGTTCTTGTTTGAAGATAACCATGCCATGGTGATGAAAATAAAAAAATTGCTACTTTTGATTTAGAAACATAAACAACGATGTACTCCCATTTCCAGTACCAAAAAATTTCTATAATGTAATATTCATAAAATATTACTATGAACAACCAAGAACTAAGACAAATATACAACATCAAAATTAAATATACAGTGAAAAGCAGCAACTAAAGTCTAATATTAACTTTCTTCACCAACTTGAGATTCACTTGATATGAATTCCTCATGCAAAGGTGCCATTTTCCAGTTACACCTACCGAGAGTAGAAGGCATGACACTATGAGTACAAGTAAACCAGAAGAACATGAAATTTAAGCAAAATTCATTTCAACATAAATTACAGATTAATAGTACCCTAATTTACTATTATAAACATTACCGTCAAATGGTAAAGCGAATATATCAAAATAAAAGTTATGATATTTGAGAAGAAAACAAAAATAAAAAATCTACACTCAAATTAAATGGTGGGGCTTCCTTCCAATACCGAATGCCATAGCAACCATGAGTTGTGTAAGGCGATGTAGCATCAGGTAGGAGATGGTGCCACTGGAGGGAATACCGTGTATTGTATTTCTGTTCTTTTTAGGTGTATATGAAATCTTATCCTATAATTGAGTAATAAATATAAATAGTTATAATGCTTTGTACAGCCCAAGATTTGAACAGAGTAAAACTATGGAATAAATGCTTTTATCTTAAGATAATCTCGGAAGGCAAAATCAACACAATTCCTAAAGATCTAGCTTAACCACAGCCATTTATTATTTGGATTAAAAAACAAAAAAAGTGGAGTCCACACATAAATAAACGGCTGGACTCAGGGTCACAAATCAATTTTGGAGATTGTTTCAGGCGAAATGTTATGATTGTGAATTTATCCAAATAGCGCCTCTTGGATTCCACATATCCACTTTTGTTGGAGGCTAAAATAAATATTTAACTTAGTTTTTTTAACCTAAAACAATCATTACT
The DNA here is from genome assembly GCA_030765085.1 of Allium cepa. Lineage (NCBI taxonomy): Eukaryota > Viridiplantae > Streptophyta > Magnoliopsida > Asparagales > Amaryllidaceae > Allium > Allium cepa. The sequence goes on from CM060938.1 coordinate 347,043,119, forward strand.
AACATGTGCCCTTAGGACACATGATAACAAAACCCTTGTCTCAATTTATTATTTAAGGGTGCATTAAATGCCCAATATTTTATATTCTAGTTAATGTCCCTATTTTCAACCTCTTAGGCATTGCGATTTTTAGTTGATAATAATAATTTTCATCTCTAAATGACTTTGGATTTCCTCGACAACGTTAAAGTATTACATTTGCCTATGTTATACGGATATATGTAACCCTTTCATTTTAATTATATTGAAAAAAAGAAATTAATACAGAAATTTGGCATAAAGACTTTAAAGTTTAATAAAGAACCCTTATGTGCATCCATTCATTCCAAAACTGCAATGAGCAAATGCTCGAGCTTAAAAGAGCTATGGATTAAGAGAAAAAATCAATACTCTTAAATATACTTTAAGCCATTTTCCAAACAAACATGTATTAAAAGAAATTTTTTAGGTTGCTCATTGGAAATGAAAGTATCAAAATTCCATATTATCAGTAAAATGGGCTGACAACTTGTTTTGTACGGAAAAGATAGCAGACAAATTATAATGCAAGTGCAATTTCAACCTCAAATAGTCGATGAGAAATGACAATCTACACATCATTTTGGACATTATAATCTTTGATATAAGGAGACCAAATCACCTGATGACTATATTACCAACATTTTATTTTTAGTTTTGTGATTTTTTAATTTCCAAATTGATAAAAGAACATATAATTGAAGATATCTAGTATTGTACCTTTGTTGCTATGAATCTATAACATATCATGATCTATTCATCCACACAAATACCAAAGCAACAAAACAAAATTCAATATTCTTTGTTAATACAACTCTAACATTGAACTGGTGTGAACTGGTCATTGGCAGATATCCAATATTATAGTAAGTATTATAATTAATTTTATAAGTAATTTGCATAATAAATAGGTAAGAAAGAGTAGCAATAAATGGGTTAAAAAAAGTACCGATACAATAAATTTACTAAAACTACAACCTATAATGTTATTCTACAATTTCATTAGTAAAATGATAATAATTCACTAATGGTTAGATGTATATTATGAGGAAACAGGTTATACATCATATGTTTAAACTGACATTATGCAACTATGCATAGGAGATATTCTTATCATTCTAGAAAACATCTCATTAGAAATTAAAAGATTGTGCCAAAAGTATTCGGTCTTACCATGTTTTCTATGATAAATTGTTAACTCAACTTCATTGCTCATCCTTTCTTTTGAGAACTCAAACATATACCTCTATACGATGATGAAAGACATGTTTTTATTTCTATTCCGGTGATATACGGAGAATGTCAAAATTGAGCATCGTATATCAAACAAAGAGATATTATCAAAATTTTGAAATAACATAAGATTCATTAGTTTATATCTAGAATTGTCCTTTTATTTACTGGTCATGTACTTCATGTGTATCCTAAAACAAGACGAGTACTTAAACCCTACTAGAATTTGAGTTACCATTTACAAATTTAATTATTAGCTAAACCGGTAGCAGCAACTAAACACCTATTTTGATTTCAATTAGGGTATATGCAGTAAAATCGTATCTTATTACTATGCTGACGATAGTCCACGTGTATTCCTTGTTCATGTAAGGATGATAGCAAACTAGTAACAAGATATGTAAGCATTATTTGCACTTGCTGTGATTAAACTAAATTGTGCATCATTTAAACATAGCTAGGATTGTGCATTATAGAAAAGATTCTAATGTATGACGGCTATAAAAGTGTATAACATCCAATAATTGAAGATTATAAATGTGGATATTGAACGGTTTAAGTGCTTATTTGACATCATCTTCAAGGCTTAGAATGGACATCAGTACTACACATTTGTTAAATTTATTTTCATTTAGAAAGTGATTGCTATTTGGTGTGATATGTGTTTTATAATAAAAGTCTTCACTGCTTCTTTCAATATTAAAACACTCGGTAATAAATAAATTTAAAACCATTCAGCAACCAATAGTCAAGTCTCTAACTTTATGCGAGCAAAAACTAGCTTGCACAGAATAGTATAGTACCATTATAATAACTAATAAAAATGGAAAGTCTTTTACACTTAAGTAGATGTCACAACTTATAATCTAATAAGATGATGTGAAATACAATATGGTCTCAGACATTGCACATCACAATGTGAAGCATTACCATTAACTTTTATTAATTGATTTGATATAATAATGAATAAATTACTCCAATTATTGAAGAAGAAGAAAAATCTTCATCCATGGAAAAGTTGACACATAAGAAAAGTTACATTTTAAGGCATTCTACATTGGAGAATTTGTATACATCATTGTCATGTGCATTTTATATCGTTAAAAGGCCCATGACACATAAGCTTCACAAGATAATATTATCATATAGGCATGGAAGATACTATCTTATGACTTTTTAGGATTTGGAGAGTTTTCAGGATTCAAAAGTTTTAGACTGCAATTTTAGATTCACAAGATATATACTTGGAGACTTTTCAGGAATCAAATGTTTAGAGTGCAAATTTTAACGGCCAATGCCAACCGTATTCAATATCTGCATTATCACATGATGCTTTTCATAATCATAATTCAATGTCAAACAACATATAAGGAGAAGTGAAAAAACATTGGTCGTAAATGTAGGGACAAATATCGGGGGACATGTTAAACTATGCATTTGTTAGAACAATGCATAAATTGTAAATAATTAAACATAAACAATGTGATTTACTGGTCAATTGTTACTAAATTGGCTTGCTTGTGGTTTTGTAACTAAAATGGAATAAATAATGTACGTTAAAAAGCGTAATGCCCAATGTTTTAGGTCGATCATTTTACTTTTTAGTTGCGAAAAGAAGATAAATCAAGTCAAAAATGTAAACTCTAAATTACTCTCTTTATACAAAACAAATAGTCTGATATTTGGCAAGAAATAAACCGAACTATTAAATTATTTGTTGAAACAAGATTTAAGATACTGGCCTAATATTTGGTATCTTGATGTATTGGCTAAAACATTAATTGTGGAGTAATTTAGTCAACGTTTCTTTCAGTAACTATAACTGGGGCCCAAAATTTGATTTATCAGTGGTCCTTAATCTAAAACTTGAAGCTAACTGGATGAAGAATGGGCTCTCTTAGTAACTATAATTGTGTAGTAATTTAGTCAATTATAACAAGTTTGTGAACCCAAGCACTTTAACTATATATCTAATACTATTGATCTATACGTTATTATTTTATGCAAGGAAATTTTAATCATGATAAGCCTCGCATATAGAAAAATTGCAGATAGTGTTTCGTTTAGTACAGTGACTAAGAAAAATGAGTAGCATAATATTTTTGATACCAAAAAAAAATGCATGTAATCAACTCGTATGTTTCTTGATGCAATTATCTGGCTTTGCGGTATTAAATTTTGATGCGCATAAGATGTTCATAAATCCATAACCTGAGTTTTTTTAAATAAACAAATTAACTATACCTTGAATAATTTATAACCTATCGCGTTGGGCCAAGAGGCCATGACTACAAAGATTTAACCAATAATGCTTAAGATGTTGTAGCATGAATACCTATTGCTGAAGAGATGCGGTCAGCTCTGGGAAAACAGCACGGATGACCTTTAAATTTGGAACTTGAGAATTGTAAATTTTTTCTACTAAATAAGCATCACCAAACATAAAGATTGAACTAGAAGGAATATTTATGTGTGCATTTAACCTCGTCAAATCAAAGACAAGCCTTTGAAAGTTTCCGTGTTGAGTTGAAAATAAAAGGGCTACAATAAGATCGGCAGAAGGATCTAAATTGTCATTCCTGCACAAACTAAATGCCTTTGAATTCATGTGTCTATTTTCCACAAGAAGCCTAGCAGAATTATCACCAAAAAATACAATCGTTGCTGCACCTGTAACAAATAATGAACAGTCTTTGAATATAACATTCAAGTAGCATTATAGTTAATAAATAATCATGCTCAAATATGATGAAAGTCTTTATTGTAGGTTTACAAAAAAAACTAAGCTAAGACAAAGTGTTAAAAGTAATCAACTAATGATACAACATGAACATCAATTAAGGTGGTTAATTGTATTATACTGGTGGAGTTAGTAGAGCAGTGTTAACAGACTAATTTCTCACCCCAAAATTTTTGATATTAGAACTTTGATTAATAAAATAGTTGAATTTCAAAATTAAATTTTTTGAAAATTTCAAAGTCAAAATCATAGCAAGCCTCGGTACCACCAAAATAAGGACAGTTGAACTTAACCCTCGCAATTAAGATTAAAGTGCAATAAAATAAGTACTACTTTTATATGATCAATTATATTTTTATAATTATATCTATAATAAAATAAAATAAGAACTTACATATTCAAAAATTTAGATATCGTGATAATTTTCTTCTCCAATTACATAGGAAAACCACATAAGAATAAGTGGCAATCTAACACAATGTAGTTGCTTACAGATAAATAGAATGGCATGCCTTTGTTGATATTTCATGTGGTAAAAGAGCTATAAAAATGATATAGTTAGAAGGTGATAAATAACTTTGATAAAATGAACCTCAAGCACTGGAAATAACTTTCCCATGATGATATTTGTTTATGGAAACTGATAGCAGCTCGAAAATGGATCCAGATGCATGATGATTACCTTAGATATAACAAAAGATTTGCAATGTTCAAGACAAAAAATAATTAGACAATTTAATTATTCTTAATATTTACTATCATAAGCAAATTGGGAGTTCAAATAATATAGTAAGAAGATGCAGAATTGTGTCACATAATTGAAATCGAGGCTTGCATAGAACTTATTTTATAAGTAAATAATAAAGCAAAAATGTAACCAATGGCACCTCATTTATATGTAATTTGATGTTTAAGAACTTCAAATATAGGCAATAGTATCATTCAAATTCTTAGAAAAAAATCAACTTCATTAAAGCAACAAATACTACAATCGTACGAAAATCAATTTAAATATAGTAATTAGGAAAATAATTAATCAGGGACAAAGTTGACGAATGTAAGGTTTTTAAAAGAGTTGGAAACATATTGGAAGACAAAATGAAAATAAACCGAAAAATTGAAAATTGAGTTTGCACCTTTAATTGCATAGCTAAGCACATCAGATAAAATGCCTTCTTAAGTATTAGTTCAGAGCATCACCACTAGCATTCACTCTTTTAGCTAATTTATTGGTAAAATGAAAAGCACTCTTCTTAACCTGAAACATAAATGTAGTCAACACAATAGAAATTATGATGGAATGGTTCTTATATTTCTATGTGCTTCTTTGAAGATTATTTTTGTGAACTTGGAAATATGATATATAATTTGTAAGTTTTTTATTAGAAAACGAGACTTGAAAATTTTTCTATGATAGTTTTTAGTAGTACTTGTCCAGGAAAAGAGTCGATGAATGGTCATATTGCTTTTATTTTGAACATAAACATATAGCTAAGTGTCAACATATCTCCAACCTATTAGTACATGAAGAATGTTGATTATTACTTGGAATATACGAATTCATCAATCTATCGATATTTTGTGACACGTTGATAAAATTATTAAGAAATTGCCCTAAGATATTTTGGAAACCTTTAACTTTATATTATGTAAAAAGTTGGATTACAGTTCCGATCTTGCTTGCAACACATGTATTGGTGTTAGTATAATAAAATTTGCAGTCCACATTATCTACACCATTTTAAAATTATTTTTATTGGAATTTTGTACATATAATATGACTCAATATCTATAGAGATGAATCACTTGAAAGTTAGTATGAAACTACTCCAATATAACCACACCGAATTCTAGAACATAAAAAGTTCAATACTACAATCCATTAATTTTTTTAATCATAGCTCAGAAGTAAGCTCCTTTCCATTTAACAATTGCTCCTGAATTAAGTCGCAATTGTCACACTACTTCTGGACAAAATTGAGTTGAGTTTGAAATTGATGATGAAGATGATGGTAAAGAATTGGAGTATGATAAGTTAAAATTTTCTTATCAAATGACAATTATTTGGACATGAGAATGATTTCCATATTTATAATGTTTTATTGTGTATATGTTGAAGGAAACAAAAGTTTATTCTTTCAGATCCTACTAAGCGATGGAAGAATTTTAAGTTAAGTAGACAACTCGAAAGTTAATTATGTGTAAACTTATACAATCGCTTGAAAACTGATATTACAAGTTTTCATGCACAACTTATTTACAAACAACCCTGAATATTAATACCACCAACAAAATAATTACACCAATAGGTAACTGTCTTACTTTTAGTTCTACAATTGACCTATGAAGTATTAACCCAGAAAGAAATACAGTTGATGATCAAATAATATATAAAGTTCTCAAACAAATTTATGTTATAATCTGATTTAATATACGAACCTTGTAAATTAAACACAAAATCTAGTAAGGGCACCAATAGTAATGATGAAGTTATTACAAAGCAGATCATATACCAAGGAGGGAAAAACATCAAAATTTTAGATTAAACAAAAATAAGGAAGAAGAAAAGCTTTATGGCATAGAGGAGCTATCAAAATCAGAAGAAAATACAAAGTCAGGAATGGAAGACCCTAGTAAAAGCTAAAAAAATTTAGCAGTAAGCTCAATTGCCTTTAAAAACACACTGGAAACAAATTGCGCAAAGCAATGACACCTCGATGCCATGGATCTTGACGCAAGCCAGTTGTCAAATTCAAATGGTAACTATTTTAGGTAAAGATTTACCTGAAGTGAGACGAGAAGCGCAGTCGAGATCAACCAACGGGTGATGTAGTTGCGGTAAAATAAAGAGGAGGAGCGAGACGAGAGGCGTAGACGATCAACCAGGGGAGACTCGAGAGCAGTATAAGAGGAGTAGCATTCGAGAAGAGTAGTGTTCGTATATATCAGACTGGAATAGGGTTTTATTTGGTTTAGGGAGAAATAAAGAGGAGAGGGAAGGGGAAAATTGACAGGTCCAAACGTAGGCAAAAGCTTCAAAGGGAGAATACGCGGTCAGCAGAAGAAAATTTGGGGAGAAGCATACGCGAAACAGCGTCAATGTTATTTTGGCTTCAGAGAAATTCATTTTGGCTAGTGAAAATAAGAAAACCTCCCCAACGGTCGGTTTGATTATATTGCTATTCGCTACTTTATCGTGGAATAACACTTTTACCTCATTTGTTAATTTTTTTCAGTGTTTCATTTATTTGAAAGTAATAGTAGTTTGCTGGATAGAAGAATAGCAAGACATGGTTGTTTGGTGAAAGATGACAATTAATAAATAAGGAGTATCGCCTTGTTATTTTTTTTACTATCTTCAAGCTTATTTTGTTCACCACCGTACAAAAATCAAAGCATTCCAGCGGAAACCGAAGCAACAAAACCTAATTTCCAAATACAACTTTAGGATATACAATGAAGAAAACATTCTTCTCCATCCTAATTTCTCTCTTTAATTCAGATTTTTTCCCCTTCTAAGCTTATTAATCTTACAATTTATAAAAACCTGATATTTGATATTAAAAGTTGTGCTCTACCTCTAGATTCAAATCAAATTAAGATTTCGTTTTCGAATTTCAAAACTCAATTGCAAGGTATGCTTGCTAATGCGAAATTTTATCTACTCAACGAACAACGAAATTGTATATTGGTTTTGAATGAATCTAATCGGCAGAGATGCTTCCATTATGTGAATCGCTTTCATGAAATGATGCATCCCCTTGAGAATATTGGCATCTTACTCCAAAATGGAGGGATGTTATGGGTTATTTTCTATTCGATTTACTTTGATTTGATTTTTGAAAATAGAGGGATGTTATGGGTTATTTTCTATCTGATTTATTTTGATTTGATTTTTGAAAATGGAGGGATGTTATGGGTTATTTTCAGCCATAAGGGGTATAGATAAAGGCTACAAAAAGTAAGAAATGAGAGTGGGTTGTGATGCTTTTATAGAGGAGGAAACAGAAAGCGAAGTTAAGATCAAGATCCACATTTCTCTCTTAATATTTCTTTCCTCTTATCCACTCAATAGAAACTCCAAAAAGTAAGATATGAGAGCAGGAGGAGATGCTTTTATAGAGAAAGAAATGGAGAGAAAAGTTAGGATCAGGATTCATATTTCTCTCTTACCCTTTCTTTCCTCTTATCCAGTAAACCCTAGCCCCTTTGCCATTATATGGCCACCGCCTATGCTGGTCTATAGTTGTCGAAAATCACATGCCCTCATATGGGATTCAAAACTATTTAAAGCTCAAACAAATTAAACTGCATTTAAATCTAATTCAAATGCATATCGATATCATATATCGATCAATATATTTACAATTATTATAAATATATTTAATAATATTGTTCAACAAATCAAAAATAAAGTTTTATAACTAATATTTCATAAATATTAATTAATTTATAACAATTATATATTAATTGAACCGTTTGTTCAAAGAAGTATTCAATATTTCGGTTGTGTGACCCGCTAAATGTAAATTCAGTCAGCGATTAATATCAAACTATTCTAATATTAATGTTCATACGTCACTTAGCAGCTAATGTGACATTTTGGCCGATTCTCTTCCTCAAAACTATATCACTTGGGACTTACAAAATTTGATAATGGTCAGAATTCCAATATCGGTCATATTCAACTCCATGGTCAAAAAATAAAGTCTTTGGTTCAATAATAACAACTTTTATTAACTGAACTCCTCTGGCCAAAGACTTTGACTTTGACTTGTCTTCGGTTGATCGTGATACCAACCCCATATAACTAAGGAGACGAATCCTCTTTTGAATAATGTTTTACTTACAATGGTTCCACTCGATCCAAATATAGTCATTCAATGAATGTCATGCAACGATTTAACTATAAATAAAGCGGAGCTTCCATATTGAAGGTCAATAGTATTCTCAATTTATGAGAACCGTGTAATTTTGTCACACTGATATTTTCTGTTTGAAGTTAGTTATATTAACTAATAGAAAACTATCGAGCGAGTCATTCTATAGTTATCCAAGAACTATCCGTACGTAACCCCTGCTGCTTCCCCATAGTCATAAGTAATATACTGCCCAATATTTGGAGAATTTTACGTACTCTACTCTCAACGGATGCATTGTTATCCGCCCTTGATATATCTTGAAATATCCAGATTCAACCATATCCAAATTTTAGATCAACCCAATTTCAAACCTTGAAATATCAAATTTAACTATCCTAGTTTTTATAGATTTTCAGAGTTACAGTTTCCAACATTTCAATAACTCAATTTCGATGAATGTCGCTTATACTTCAAATTCAACTTTAAAATTTCAATTTAAATCCTTTAAATAATTACTTAAAATAATTCAATTTATATCAGTCAAATTATATTTCAAATATCATTTAACTGTATTCAAAGTTTAAAGATTTAAATCATTAAATTTAACCAATCCGGTGTCCGTATATAATTCTCTACCCTATGGTCAAGTGATACAGATATTTATCATTTCAATCCGCAAATATTTAAATTTACGGGTATATATCATTTCAACCCGCAATCCCAAATTTATTTCAGTGAAAATCGCTTGGGTTTATCATTTCAAACCATAATGATTTTCCCTTATTTTATATATGATTGTTCGGGTAAGTATCATTTCAACCCATAGGGAACTTGTAGTGTTATAACAATATAAAATATAACATCCAGTCATTTGATATCAACAATCAAACATCCATCATAATCATCATCCGAATCAACCAATAGACATCAATAGATGACTTATTATCATTAGCAGACATTAAATTGATAATCAAATCCAATATTAAATTAAATGATGATCAATAAAATTCAAATTTGATTAGAATGACAATTTTAATATACCAAACATCAACCAGTCATTTCCAAAGCACATCATAAATTACTAACATAAGAAAATTTAGTAGTTGTGAGTGGGTTAAAACACTCACCTTTGATTTCAAACCGAATTGAAATCCAAAATAGGGCTCAAAATTGAAAAGTCTCAGAATTCATCCTAACCGGCTCCAAAATGCTCGAAATTTTAATACGATCCCAGCAGAACAAGCTGCGTATAAATCCGACCTCGTATGCAAAAGATATCGATATAAGAAGTTTAAAATTTAAATTAAAAATAAAATAAACGAATAAGGAAATGATACGTCACCTCTCTGCCCTGAACCCTAACTATGCACATTCAGTCGTAGTGCTCGACCTTACATGCAGCTGCCACTGAATTTTCTCCAAAACGCCGCTACGACGCCCCATATCAACTCGATCCGACTTCGCCAATGCGCCAGGTACCTTTGGCCGCACCTCCCTGTCGAGTTCGACCACCTCCGGCCACCTATCAGAGCCGCGTCGCCGTACGCCTTCTATAGCCAATTTCTGGTGATCTAAGCACCAACGAGATGAATGGCCACCACCCATAGACCTACTCGACTCTCTCTTCGCAATGGCCCCTCTCGATTGTCGATCGGATGACGATCCGCCGTTGGATCGAAACCCTAGCAATTGGATGATCGAAACTAAATCATTGATTTCTGGAAAAACGGTGATTCGATTGCAAAAACGAATCATTGCAGTAGATTGTGCTTGTCGAGAGCTTCGAATCGATATATAATATGGTATAGTTTGAGAAGTTTGAATTTTTCGATTTGATTTGCAATCGAGTCTAGAAATTTGGGTTTTTGCCATTAAGAAGAAGGAGATAGATAGAAGTTGATGTACGTACAGAATAAGAAAAATGACTGCTAGGGTTTGGAAAACAAGACTTCTTATATTAACATAGCCTGATATGAAAATAGACACAAATTGAATTTGTACGAACGACGAATAACGACCCAAAATGTCCGTTTCGCTTCCGAAACGAAAGTAGATCATCCCATATATCAAAATAGATGTTTTCAACATTTTTAAATTCAATGGAGCAGGTTTCAAGTCCTAATTTCATCGTATGAAGAAGTTAGCTCAAAAATCAGCTTAATACATTTTGATTTCATTTGAATTTAATTAAATTGATTTCTATGCGTTTCGAGTATGAACGATCAAGCGACAAGTTTGATCGCTACGAAATTAGAAACCTTATAATAATTCACTGTTACGGATCAGATGAAACTAGGTTCATCAAAATCCGAGACAGTGGGAAAAATGGCTATTTTTACATTAATTAAATAAATTATTACTATATTGCTTAAATCAATTTTTAATTTCAAATTTAATAAATAACAATTTTTATTATTTTTGATTCCTTAGACCTTTACAATAATTAAAAACAAACTTACATATCAATCCAGTGTTAAATTTTACACTAATTACAGTGTTCAATTTCACGTGTAATTGAATCCAATTAATTATAATTTAATTTCAATAAATTGATTAAATTTAATTTCAATCTTTTTATTCAATCAACCATTACTCCATGGACATAATTAACATTGGTTTATATCTTATTAAATTAGTATTTTCCAGTTTCATCTTACTTTCCATTGACGTGATATTTAACTATATTTAACTGCAATTGATTTACAATTTAATATAACTGACTAAATAATAGGTAACATATAAGTATTTTCACCATTAACTTTTAATCACATTTATAAGTTTATTATTTACAAACAAATGTTATAACAACTTACATTGTACTAATTCTATCCAATTACAATTTATTACACATTATTTCTTTAGTTAATCAACATTTACATTATCTACTTATACACATACTATTACAATTAATTCACAATCTAAAACAAATTATTACTTTTTAGTTATTTCAATTAAATGGGAATTACATTTAAAGCAGTTAACAATCACCTTAAATTAATACTATTAAAATTCGTTCTAGTTATTATCTTTGTAACGACCCGTAAATTTCGATAATTAGATTGGACAATTTAATAAGATTTTTGTAATTAAATCTAGCAAGAAATAAATTTTTATAATTTGTAATGAAGGGAATGTTAAAAAAATGAAATGTAAGAATGTTAATGCGGGTTAATAAATAACTAATTTAGTGCAATCCCAATTAATTGAAACAATTGTAAGGCTATAATTGATTGTACATAGCAAATTAGGAAATAAATTCAAAGTTATATTAATTGATGAAATAATATGCAATGAACTGTAATTTGATAAAATCAATGTTAGATAAGTAATTATAATAATTGTTGGTTGATAATAAAGTATGAATGAGATTAAATTAGGCAAATAGTGATAATTATTAATTGTTTACCCATTTATTTAATTTATTGAATTAGATCTAAATCCATTGCAATTAAACATAATTAAACACTAAGTTAATATGAATTTAGTTGATGACTATAAACCATTAGGGCAATCAGATATATAGTAATGTTAAATTTATCCATAAGATAATGATTGATTGAATAAAAAGGAATGAGAATCAAGATTTATTAATTTAAATTTAATAATTGGATAAACTGGAAATGAATGAAATTTGATATTTAATTATTACACTAATAGAAATTAAGATGAAATTTGAGAATATTAATGTAATAGATCATGAACCAATGTTAATTTCAATCATTTGATAATAATTTATTGAATATAGGATATAAAATCAAATAAACGAATTTATTGAAATTCCAATTGATAATTAGTGAATTTATTGAAAATTGAGATTCAATATGGTAATGGAAAAATTAATTAACTTAAAATTGATATCTGAACTTGCCTAAATTATAGTGAAGGTTTAAGTACTCAAAAATGATAAAGATTGCTAATTATAGAATTGGAATTTAAAATTTGATTTAATTAATTTAATATTAATTAATTTAATTAATTGAAAAATAGCCATTTTGGCCGCTGATTAGGATTTTGACGGAACTAGTTTCATCGCATCCGTAACGGTGAATTACTGTAAGATTTCAAGTTTCGTAACGATCGACTTGTCGTTTGATCGTACGGGCTCGAAATGTCTAGAAATCGATTAAATTTAAATCAACTGTAATCAATTTAAAATAAGCTGATTTTAACGTAACTTCTTCATAAGACGGAATTGGACCTGAAACCTGTTCCATCGAGTTTAAAATTGTTGAAAACATCTATTTTGATATATGGGTTGATCCATTTTTGTTTCGGAGTCACTCGGGCCATTTACCGTTCTACTTTCCAAACCCAATTGAGCCCATTCAATTCTATTTTTGTTCTGTCTATATATATTGTTATAAATTCTAATAGCCCTTCTATTTCTCATTTCTGTATGTACAGAAATTTATGTTGGTCCTCTTTCTCAATTGCAGACATACCCTAAAATTCACAATCCAGTTTCAATTCAAAATTTCAACTTCAGAAATCAAACTCCACAAACTATATCAAATTATACATGGATTTGAAGCTCTCGACGAGCGTAAGTCAAATATATGATTCGTTTTTCAATCTTGGTTTCGATATGGCTGGAAATCGATGAACTGTTCTCGGCTGTTCATCACATTTCGATGAACGTCGATGGATCGTCAAATCAATTGTACCATTGTGTTGAGATGGACGAGTAGGATGCATCAGAGTTGCTCACATATCGAATCGACGGCTAGATTGCCTCGATTAATTCAATTAGCATTTTGGAAATGTGGGGGCGGCTGGGCTATTTGGAGCATTGGCGGCGACTAGTGCTCGTGGAGGTGGGAGACCATGCGATGCAGGCGAGCGCGGTCGCGGTGGCCCACGTGGCAGCTACGATTGGTGCTCGCGATCGCGTTGCAGGGTTGCGAGGGTTTCATTGTAGGTGCGTTCCTTTGTCGTGCTGCAGAATCCAATTTCGCCTGGTGACGTGGCTTGTAGGATGAGTGAGGCATTTATTTCCGTTTTAATTTAATTTTTGATTTCAAATGTTCTAATACGAATAACTTTTACATACGAGGTTCGTTTTACGCTCGGTTTTCTCCGCTAGGTTCGTATTAGAATTTTGGACATTTTGACGCTAGTTTGGACGAATTCTGAGATGGTTTGAATTTTGAGTTTAAATTGGATTCAAATTCAATTTAAATTCAAAGTGAGTGTTTTAACCCACTCACAACTTCTAAAATTTCTTATGTTTGTTAAATTGATTTATGATGTGATTAGAAATTTATTTATGGCTGTTGGCATATTTTGAATCATAATCTCAGTTTATTTGAATTTATTTGATAAAATAGTTATTTAATTTATTATTGAATATAAACTGCCAGTAAATACCTGTTATTTATTATCTGTTCTATATTGATGTTATTGATTGAATTGGATAATGATGGTGATAAATGTTTGATGATTGATATTGGATGAATGGATGTTGTATTTTATATTATTATAAACTGTAAGTTGTTATGGATTTTTATTTCATTCAGGATTGCGGTTTGAAATGATATATAACCTTATTTAAATTTTAAATTGCGGATTGAAATGATAAATATCTGTATCACTTGACCATAGGATAGAAAATTATATACAGACACCATGGTCTATGTATAAAAATATTTTGAAATGATTTCTATGGTTTTGTAAAGAAATATATGGTTTTGGATAAACATTGATTTTAGATATTTTATAAATGTTGTTCTATCCTTGATTTTAAGCTATGTATAATTTATTTAATATAGAATAAGCTTAATAATAAGTTTGATTTTTATTGAAGATAATATGGTTAGGTATTTAAATTATATTTTGATATAGAGTTTACAATGATTTAAATCAAATTAAGGTTGAAAGATAAATTTGAGATTTACTTGAAATTGAATTTATTTAAGAATTAAACACTAATAAGCTTGATGTGAAACTTATTAGATTTGAAGTTTAGAGGGTATGATTTTTATAACTTGATTTTGGTTTAAGGTGAATTAAATGAATATTTCAAATATAAATAAATTGAAGGAAATATTTAGTTATTTGTAATTTTAGCTTTATTAAATGATAATGGATTTATTTTGTAAAGTATTTCAAAATTAAATAATAGAAAATTGAATTGTAGAATCAGAATTACGAAACTTAGTTTTGAAATTGTTGAATACTTAAAGTTTGAAATATATTGAATTTGAAATGGTTTATTCTATGGATTAATCTATTTTGAAATCGATAAATTTGGAATAGTTTATTTGGAAACTGAATTAGATTGAAATTTATGATTTGAGATTTGTTTAAATATAAAATGTAGAACTTCGAGTTGTGTTGGATTTGATTTGTGAAATTGAAGAAGCTATTTTATTATATAAAGTATTTTAAATATTTAAACCATTTAAGTGGTGGAAGTTATGTTTCAAAGTTATGAGTTTCAAGTTATTATAATTTGAAAGCGTTATATTCAAGTGTTTTGATTTCGAAATGTTATAACTTTGAAAGTGTTATGATTTTAGAAAAGGAGATATATGAAATGAAAATGATATCGTATTGATTTGGTTTTGAAAGGGAAATGATATTTGGTTTTAAAGTATAAATTATTTTGAAATGACCGCGGTATTATAATAACGTTTGGTTGCTAAAGAGACCGGGATCGGAAGTTGTCATACTCTCTGCCAACTCCGAAAACCACTTTAACAACCGTGTATGCGGTGGAGATTCCAGAATGAAGTATGGCGGCGGCGGCGTTCCCTTAAGGTATATACGTGGACCCGACTCCCGTGAGTTTGCATAAGGTGGCTAAAACACGAGCGATTGACGAGCTAATGAGGTAGCTCCTTTGATCGGACACATCCCTTCGATTTTATACTCTGACTTTGACATTCATTTGGTGTCCACTTTTGATTTTTTTTATTTGGGGGTGTGGCTCGAGATGGGCGGTAGCTGCGCGCTATGCGTTACCACCGGCCTGGAAGCATAATTGGTATATCTACCCTGGCATTGCCTAGTTGTGCCGTGTTACCTACCCTAGCACGCCTTATATGAGTTTGATCTGTGTCATACCTATGGAGTATCCTCTGATAGCCACCCAATCAGGAGGTCTTATGGTACTGTATAGACTATTGGCACTATTTACGTGTTAAGGGTTATATGGGTAACCCCTTAAAGCTATTTAAAAGTAAGTTTATTTTACTATAGACATTATTATAATAGCTTTATTACTACATAGTAAATAGTTTAATGGATCCTTAGGAGATGTAAATCCCGAACATCTCTTAAATCACTGCACTCACGTTTGACACTGGATAGGAGTTGTCAAATCTCGTAAACATCTCTGATGCCGTTCCACTCATATTGTTTACCATTGGTTTAACTTACATAAGATCTTTTAGTTATGACTCGAGTGTTTTGTCTTTTCAATTCGCTCGGGTTAGTCTGAGAATTTCAGGATTCGAAGACTTTGTTTCTGGAGGATGAAGACGAAGATTGTATTACTATTATTTATTATATTCCACTACATTCATACTGTTCCGCTGCATTATTTATTATTCTCTAGTATGTGTAACTCTGATATGTGTCGTATAAGTATAATCAAATGTTTTGTAAAACATCTTCATGAACTGTTATTTGATTATTATATTTTGTTATTCCGCCGTGAGATTCTATTTTGTTTTATTTTTTCTATGCTTTTCTCATTCACCCCAATAACAATCCGCTCTTTTGTGTGGTTTGAGTCTGATGTGTGTGGTTTATCGTCGATTTAAAATGTACAAAAAGGCGGATGTTATAATCTTATTATTAAATATTAAAATTTTAATTTTCACAACATCAAACTCCAAGCTTATTTAATTTAATAAACTTAATTATCGAAAAATATGGGTCGTTACACTCTCCTCCACTCAATACTTTTTGTCCTCGAAAAGGGAAAAGGGAAAAGGGAAAAGGGAAAAGGGAAAAGAAGGAATTAATATATATTATTCAAAATATTAAATTTGTAAAGACTAAATTTACATAATTAAATAATTTAAATAAAAGGTATCATTTATAAACAACTAAATTACATAATTAAATAAGTTAAATAAAATATATAAATTTATAACAATTAAATCCTTTTACATTAAGTCAATAAAAGTCTGAAAAACATCTCATAAAAAATTTCTAAGTCCAAAATTCACAGAAAATTTCGGTAGATTCTTCTTTGTATGGAGAGGTCTGCGAGAAATAATAATATCAATAATAACAATATATATCACATATCTCAAAATAATATATCTTAAACCATGAGAAAAACAATATAATATCGCTATAAAACCGTAATCCGAAAACGTACCTATTTGTCGTGCAAAATGCTTAACTTATGAAACCAAAAGAAGTAGAAATTGCTTCCATAACCTGTATTTTACTTATATAATCCAAAGAAGTTAATAATTATATAAAAGAAAAATATATAAGTTGTTTCAATTAATAGCAAACAAAACATCACGACATAACAACAATTACTTACCAACAAATCATACAATCATCACATGTAGTCAAAGAAATCAATTGTTCATCCATAGCAATCAAAACAAAGGATTTGTTCATGTTTAGAAACTTTTAATCGTATAAAATGAGAAATAAACTACTAAGTATACCATACACTCAACTGTCTTAGATAACTTAATAGATTATTTATAGTTCTTAAACAATTTAAAGGATCACCTCCCAAACATCCCGTAAGCCAAAACAAATAATAAATTTCAAATGTCGTTAAGTTTATTCTTACAAATTTCTTCTCATATTATTTACAGCTTGTCTATTTTCATTCATTCATACAAATCTTATTTAATTAATTTACATTCACCGCTTAGAAAATTCATTTCCATTAATTTATACAATTCCATTTTTATTAATCTGACTTCATTATTTACACATTCATTTTCCATTTATTCATACAATGGTGATTATTATTTTTTCCATTACTTTACATCCATATACTTACATATGTTTTCTTTCTTTTTTCTTTTTTCCATTCAATTATTTAAATAATCAACGAATTCATTATTTAAGCATTACATACATTTTATTTGAATTTGCTTCACATTTATTGTTTACTAATATTTTTGATTTCAAATAAATAACATTTCATACTTAATATTTCTACCTTAAATTTACATTTACACTTTCCCTTTTATAATATCAATTGAATATTAGGTCTATCTCTTAACCATTTCAACATTTTCAGAAGTTATAATCATTTACCTACAGTATTCCTGTTAAATTCAATTACCAGCATTTCAAATTGTTAACTTAAGTTTACAACATTTTTGTAACATCTATTCACATTTATAGGAATAATTTTATTGAACATCTTTACTAAAGTTTTACTTATATAATATTCTATTATATATTTCTATTAACATTTCAACTTTTAATAATTTAGAAAGTTACACACACACACACATATATGTTTTAAGAAAGCAATTGAAAGTTACACAAGTTATCTCATTTTCTTTAGTTAACAAAATGTTAAATAATTACATCTTCCAAATTTCATTATTCTTAAATTTACAAGTTTCCAGTTTCTTATATATTTCATTAACTACTTCATATCTAGTTTATAATTACACAATTTAGAAGTCTCCAATTATTAAAATAGTTAAGATTTCATTTTATTATAATAATCGAAAGTTACTAAATATCAGAAAATTTTAAGAACTAAACTGCGGGTTCATTTTAGTCACTTAGAAAATAATATATATATATATATATATATATATATATCCTTTATAGATCAAATAATATTTAGAAATTCAAAATTTAGGTTTATTCATCAAAATAGATGTGTAGTAAAACTACTGCAGCAGTCTTTCCACTTTGAAACTCGAAAATGAACGTCCATGATACGTACTCTCATCATCGAAATTATTTTCCAACGATAGAGAGGGAAGCACAAAATCTATTTCTTTTAAAACATTCTTTTAAAAAATTTCTTTTAAAACATTTCTCTCAAATCATCTTGAAATATTTATATCAGAAAGTACTTCTAAATATTATTATTATTATATTCCAAAATCATTCGAAAGAAATTTTCAAACTACCGGACTTATGTTCTCAAATCCTTAGTTCTTATTTTTTTATCTGTAAATCTTATTCTTCAATCAATGTTTATAAAATTTCACTTACCAATAGGTAACCAAACATATCGCATATAATTATATACCTTTATAAAGACTATTCTTTTATGTATAAATAATAATACTAGGCAAAATTATTTCGTTTACCTATATTTCAAAACAATATTGTGTCGGTCTGCCCTATTAAGTGTTTAGAAATCCCTATCAATGCCATTAGCGTCCTATGCGCCAACCAGAATTTATAAATACAAAATAGAATAAACTAACACAATTAATTTTTTTATAACACTAAAAAGTACACTCTCCCATATATATACACACTCAGCGACTCATTTAGGGTATTAATACTCTATTTTATATGAGTCAGATCGCACAATGCTAAGGTTATCGCTAAACAAAAGCTCTGATACCACTTGTAATGACCCACCTTTTTGGACGGTTTAAATCGATGATAAACCACACAAGTTAGACTCAAGCCATTCAAAAGGGAAGGTTGTTATGAGGTAAATAAGAAAAATCAGAGAAATAAAACAAACAAAAAAATCTCACAGCGGAATGACAAAATATAATAATCAAGTAAATAGTTCATGAAGATGTTTTACAAATAACATTTAATTACACTTTTACAATATAGATTTGACTTACATACAAAAGAAATAAATAACAATGCAGCAGAACAACATGATGTAGTAGAAATAATATAATAAATAATAATAGCACAAATCTTCGTCTTCACCCTCCAGAAAAGGTAGTCTTCGACGCTGAAAATCTCAGACTAATCCGAGCAAAATGAAAAGACAAAACACTCGAGTCAAAACTAAAAGATCTTATGTAAGTTAAATCAACAGTAAATAAATATGAGTGTAACGGCGTCTGAGAAGTTTACGGGTTTTGACATCTCTTATCTAGTGTCTAATGTGAGTGCGGTAATTTAAAAGATGTTCGGGATTACCATCTCCTAAGGATCCGTTAAACTATCTACTATATAGTACAATACGCTATCAAAATATTGTCTACAGTAAAGTAAAATATTAAAATAGCGTTAAAGTGTTACCTATATCCCCTTAACACATTTTATATATTCCCAAAGTCTATACTTCAGCGTAAACTCCTCCGTGAGGTTTATCAAAGGGAATTCCATATGTATGGTACAAACCAAATTCGTAAAAGGCACGATAGGGTATGTGAACACGACATTCCAGGCAATGCCAGGGTAGGATTCTACCAATTGCGAATCCGGACTGGTGGTAACGCATAGCAGCTACTACCGCCCACCTTGGAACATAGTCCCATAACCAAAATCAAGGGGTGGCCACCAAATCATCACAAAGTCATAATATGGTATCGAAGAAGCATGTCCGATAAGAGGAATGACCTCACTTGACCCGACGTGGCTCCTGTTTTAATCACATCTAAGCTGACTCACGATAGTCAGGGACATGTAAATACCTTACATAGAATCATTCGCTAAACCATCCTACTTCATTTTAGGAATCTCCACCACGTGCACAGTTGTTAAAGTGGTTTCGGTATTAGCACAGAGTATGACAATATTTGATCCCGATCTTTTTAACAACCAAACGCTCACTGGATGGTTCTTTTAAATTTCAAAAACCGTTTCATAATTGATATCCAAATGTCATATTCAATTCAAACCATATCACTTTCGAAATTATATTCACAACTAGGTTAAATTCTCATTCAAAATCATCATATTTACTCAATTATGTCATTTCATCAGCAAATATCATTTCAAATCCGAACTTATATTATAACATTATTAAACCTTATTCCCTTTAAAATCAAGGCTTTAATTATAAACATTTCCACTTTACACCATCTGAAATTTATAAAATAATTTAGATAGATATAAATAGATTAATTAGTTTAAAATAGTTTAAAATAGATATAAATTAGGTTAAATAGGTTTACAATAGATTAAATAAATTTAAAATAGATAAAAATAATTTAAATAGATTTACAATAGTTTAGATGGTTTAAAATAGATTAAATAGGTTTATTATGGATTTATTTGATTTAAAATAGATTAAATGAATTTAAAAATAGATTAAATAGAATTAAAATAAAATAAGATAGATAAAATAGTTTAAAATAAATTAAAATAGTTTAAAATAATTAAAATAGTTTAATATAGTTTAATAAAGTTTAAATGATCTAAAATTTGTTAAAATATATTAAATGGACCGAAATAAATTAAAGATTAAGATCGATTAAATAGGTTAATTAGTTTTGAGATAGATTAAATTACATTAAAAATTAAATAGTTTAAATTGACTAAGTTGGTTTAAAATAGATTAACTTGCTTCAATAGTTGAAAATCTTAAAATTTGAATTTAAAAGAACATTTACAGTTTATGTTGAGAAAATAAATTTGAAATTAACATCATATTTAACAATTTCTTCCATTCTAACAAATCTGTATCATATCTAGATTTCTAATCAACCCAATTTCAAATCTTGAAATATCAAATTTAACTATCCCAATTTTTATAGATTTTCAAAGTTACAGTTTCCAACATTTCAATAACTCAGTTACGATGAATATCGTTTATACTTCAAAATCAAGTTTAAAATTTCAATTTAAATCCTTTAAATAATTACTTAAAACAATTCAATTTATACCAGTCAAATTATATTTCTAATATCGTTTAACTGGATTGAAAGTTTAAAGATTTAAATCATTAAATTAACCAATCCGATGTTCGTATATAATTCTCTACCCTATGGTCAAGTGGTACAGATATTTATCATTTTAGTCCGCAAATATTTAAATTTACGAGTATATATCATTTCAACCTGCAATCCGAAATTTATTTCAATGAAAATCGCTTGGGTTTATCATTTCAACCCATAACGATTTTTCCCTATTCTACATGATCGTTCGGGTATGTATCATTTCAACCCATAGAGAACTTGCATTGTTATAACAATATAAAATATAACATCCAATCTCTAATATCAACAATCAAACATCCATCGCAATCATCATCTAAATCAACGAATAAACGTCAATAGTTGACTTATTATCATTAACCGGTATTAAATTGAGAGTCAAAATCAATATTAAATTAAACGATGATTAAATGCAATAAAAGTCAAATTTGACTAGAATGACAATTTTAATATGCCAAACACCAACCAAGCAATTCCAAAGCACATCATAAATTTAATTTAACTAACATATGAAAATTTAGTAGTTTGAGTGAGCTAAAACACTCATCTTTGATTTCAAATCGAATTGAAATCCAAAATAGGGCTCAAAATCGAACAGTCTTAGAATTTGTCGAAACCAGCTTTAGAATGTCCGAAATTTTAGTACGATCCTAACAGAATAATCCACGCATAAATCTGACCTCATACGCAAAAGATATCGATATAAGAAATTTAAAATTTAGATTTAAATTAAAATAAAATAAATGAATAAGGAAATGACACGTCGCCTCTCTGCCCTAAACCTTAAGTATGCACAGACAGTCGCGATACTCGACCTTGCACACAGCCTCCACCAAATTTTGCCCAAAACGCCGCTATGATGCCCCATTTCAACTCGATCCGACTTCGCCAATGGGCTAGGCACCTTCGGCCACACCTCCTTGTGGAGTTCGACCACCTCCGGCCACTTATCAGAGCTGTGCTGCCGTACGCCTTCCACAACCAATTTTTGGCGATCTAAGCACCATCGAGATGAATGGCTACTACCCATAGACCTGCTCGACTCCCTCTTCGCGATGGCGCCTCTCGATCATTGACCGGACGATGATCCGCCGTTGGATCAAAGCCCTAGCAATTGGACGGTGAAACTAAATCATTGATTTATGGATAAATGGTGATTCAATTGCAAAAATGAATCGCTGCCGTAGATTGCGTTCGTCGAGAGCTTTGAATCAATATATAATATGATATAGTTTGAATTTTTTGATTTGATTTTGATTTGTAGTTGAGTCTAGAAATTTGGGTTTCTGCCATTGAGAAGAAGGAGATAGACAGAAGTTGATGTATGTACAGAATAAGAAAATGACTGCTAGGGTTTGGCTAATAAGACTAATTATATTAACATAGCCCGATAAGAAAATAAACACAAATTGAATTTGTATGAATGACGAATAACGACCCAAAAAGCCCGTTTCGCTTCCGAAACGAAAGTGGATCATCCCATGTATCAAAATAGATGTTTTCGATATTTTTGAACTCAATGGAACAAGTTTCAAGTCCTAATTTTATCATATGAAGAAGTTAGCTCAAAAATCAACTTATTACATTTTGATTTCAATTGAATTTAATTAAATTAATTTCTATGCGTTTTGAGTCTGTACGATCAAGCGGCAGTCTAATCGCTACGAACTTGAAACCTTACAATAATTCACCGTTCTAGATCCGATGAAACTAGTTTCGTCAAAATCCGACACAGTGGCCAAGATGGCTATTTTCACATTAATTAAATAAATTATTATTAAATAGCTTAATTCACTTTTTAATTTCAAATTTAGTAACTAACAATTTTTATTATTCTAATTCCTTAGACCTTTACAATAATTAAAAACAAATTTAAATTAGGATCCAGTGTTAAATATTACACTAATTACAGTGTTCAATTTCAGTTATAATTTAATCCGATTAGTTGTAATTTAATTTCAATAAATTGATTAAATTTGATTTCAATCTTTTTATTCAATCAATCATTACTCCATGGACATAGTTAACATAGGTTTATATATTATTACATTAATATTTTCCAATTTCATCTTACTTTTCATTAACATAATATTTACAGGGAATTAGGCTGAAGGAAAAACCTGAGAACACTTTTAGTCTGAAGGACAGAAGTTTTAAAATTTAGTCTGAAGGACAAAAAATGATATATTCATATAGCATTGCACATCCATAATGCTATATTCATATAGCATTACACAGCAGCTTGTTTGTGTATGCAGAAACTTATAAAATTGTGTTGTATATAGCATTATAGATGTGTAATGCTATATGAATATAGCATTATGGATGTGTAATGCTATATGAATATATCATTTTTTGTCCTTCAGGCTAAATTTTAAAACTTCTGTCCTTCAGACTACAAGTGTTCTCAGGTTTTTCCTTCAGCCTAATTCCCTCTAATATTTAATTACATTTAATTGCAATTGATTACCAATTTAATCTAACAGACTAAATAAATAGGTAACATATAAAAATTGTCACCATCAACTTTTAATCACATTTATAAGTTTATTATTTACAAACAAATGTTATAACAACTTACATTATACTAATTCTATCCAATTGCAATTTATTTCACATTATTTCGTTAGTTAATCAACATTTAAATTATCAATTTATACACATATTATTACAATTAATTCACAATCTATAACAAATTATAACTTTTTAGCTATTTCAATTAAATGGGAATTACATTTAACGCAGTTATCAATTACCTTAAATTAATACTATTACCTTTGGTTTTATTTATTATCTTATTATTAAATTTTTAATTTTCACAACATCAAACTCCCAGCTTATTTAATTTAATAAATTTAATTATCGAAAAAAGACAGGTCATTACACCCCATCTCTTGATATACACTTTGGAGACATACCCCTATCCGCCCAAGGGACATCCTGTTTATCTCTTTCCTATTTACCTTTGTTTCCCAATCCAATTCTGCCATTGGCAAGGCTATGAGAACTTCCTACATCGACGGATTTTATTTTGTTACTGAGAAAAGAAAAGGGCAGTGGGTTTTAGGAATCCATGCCCTACCAACGTAGGTGATATTTTGCTCAAAGCAAACTGAATTCATTACCGCATCTGTTCCCTCTAAATTAACTCTAATCAATAAATCCTACTATAATCCTTTATGCGAACAAAACCATCTCACCAACTGTTGTCTTCATCACTACTGCACCCCTACGCCACCTAAATCCTACCTCCACCACTATACCCAAACTACCTCCACCTATCGGCATAGCCTGCTTGTGCATCTGCATCCTCTTACTCCACCATAGATGCCTTTCCATGCTTAAAATATTTTCGTGTTTTAATCCATCTTTAAGAATTGTGAAATATTTCAAATTACAAAAGTGGGCGAATCTTTTAATTGATTAGAGAAATTAGAAAAAAAACAAGAAAACTCTTTTAGGTGACCATTTTTAAAATCATAGGTTGATATTTTTTGTTAACATGTATCTTTATTTTTTGTGGTGTTAGTTTCCCTATATTTACTGATTTTGTAAGTACTTACGATTGAAATGAAACATTCATCTCTATAAAATTATAAGTACAATTGAACTTCTTAAGAGTTCAATTAGATTTAAATGCAATTAAAAATAATAAATTTTTTTGACAAGAAAGCAATATCAATTTTTTATGAATGTTAAAATAAATCAAGTTCATAATTTTTTTAGGGTATTGTTATTGATGCTCCAAATTTGAAAATGATGATGTCCTTTTTTTTAATTTATTACTATGGGGTACTAATGAAACAAGCCTCTCTTAAAATTTCCCCTAATCATCCCTTAATCTTATATCCCCTAATCATCCCTTAATCTTCACTAACTTGTAATTCAAAAAACAACAACCGCTTACCGTACTAAAATAGTAAACTCGACAGTGCTTGGATGAGCTAAAATCACAAAACCGACAACCCATTACCAGAATAATTATTAACCATAGTATTAATGCACTATTTAATAGACAATTCGTCTTCTCTATTGTATAAGGTTAATATCTCGGTCAATTGTAGTCAACTCAATGTCAAAATCTCTAGTTCGAGTAGTACAATCAATAAAAATATTGTTACTAAACCAAGGACTTGGTTTATGGACTATATGAATTGAATGTCGATAATATTGGAATTTTGACCAGCATCAAATTCCATATATCTAAAAATATAACACTTCACTTCTATACCGATATTACCCAAGAGTATCATTAAATAGCACTGTCGATTAACATGGAGAATGAGGCGACGCAAGTGAAGCACACATGAGTATTCCCTTGGACCAAACTGAATATGTCGCACAATATAAAAACTGCTCACCTCGACATAACGATCTCGGTACAAAACAATAAACACATGTGGTGCCCAAGGACAAAATAATACACAATATAAAATAAATCACAGAAAATACAGATTCATTAACGGAACGATAAAAATATAGCAATTACATAAGTCTGAGTAGAATACAAAAAAAATCAAATTTCCACTAAATCTTAATTATTTATAAGATAAATCTAGTACATCATATACATACACGAGTCCAAATACACAATATACGATACATCTAGTAGTACAACCTCTAACTATGCCTAATAAGCAAATCTGGCTACATCGTCCCTGAACCTAAAATATCTCGAACTGACCTAAGGATTATATAAATAATAAATAGGTCATATTATGTTTATATTCATTAGTGATAATATAAATGATATCTTAAGGAATAACATATATAGCGAAATAGAGAGATCCAATCATCAAAAGAATAATCAAACATCTACAACACATCGACCAACATCCATAACATATCAAACATAAAAACATCCATCAAACACAATTACATCCATCGCACAATACACATCAAGCATCCATCGCACACATCACAAACAACACACGTCTCACACATTGCACATCACACACATTTACACGTCATGCATCGTGCACATCACATACATTGCGTACATCACACACATTACACATCACACAACACACACAGCATGCCTCATACATCAATTTATTTATATTTATTTAGAAGTATAAGACTTATTCATTTTATTTTTCATTTTTAATTTCATTTTGGCTACCGCTATTAGAAGTGCGGTTGTTATTGCTACTGCCAAAAGCCGAGTCTACAACTGAGCCTCGATACTTCTCAGATGATAAGAGTGATCCTACTCGTAAATATTTTGTGAGTATCCTCACCAGTCTTTTGCTGCACAATTAACGTAAATAGCTTCCTCATGTCCTTGCTCCCATCGTCAACCACCTCACCTCAATTTGAATTCTTCTTGTTGGCTCATGCAACAAACTATGACCATGCACCGAGGGGGCCATGCCACCGTATGGGGCTACTCCACGGTTGGTCAAGCTAGGATGGGGCTAGCAAAAACTTCTGTCCATTACATCTACGTAAGGGGCTTCATAGTCCCCAATCCAGTCTAAAGCGGAGATAATCATATTCCTGCTTTTAAAATAATATATGGAAGCATATAATATACTTCACATGTCAAGTTAGAATACATGTAATATCGATTAATATTCGGGTATATTATAGAATAATTCACCAATCTTAAGCATTAAAACTCAGTCTTCAATGAATTATCTAACGTTATACTTGTGTTGAGTAGATAAATACACCCCCGCACGGACATCCCATAGTGCCCGCTAAAATGCAATCATATACACAACACCCTTAATTAATTAATATTAAATAAATTTCCTCTTCACTTATTAAATCTCACATCACCTACTTTTTATTTCAATTCATTATTCTTTATTCTCATTATTTCGTATTTCAGCACAACGAGTGATTTTACTTCATCTCATTCGTAGCAAACAAATCAACAGTCATCCATACACACATCAAATTATCATTTAATCAGTATTTAATGAGATGAAGGTTTTTATTTCAATATATTTCACTTTATTTTTGTTTTCCTTTTTTATAAAAATAGTTCATTTAAATTTAATCACAAAACATTTTTTTATTTGTTTGCTTCTGTTTTAAATTAATAATTATTGATTCTCTCATCTAATTTCAAAATCCATATTTCAAAATATCTTATTTCGTCTTAAAGCAACATTTATTCAAAATCATCAATAAACCTAAAAAAATACTTTCATTTCAAATTTCCACTCTAAATATATGGAAATACTACATATAAATTTATATTTTCAAATACATTTCAAATTTCAAATCCAAAAAACATTCTTGATTCAAAATATTTGCAAACTCAAATATATCACTTCGAAATCAATATTTAAAATCCTTGTTCAATTTCATACACTTCTGTTAAAGCTATTAATCCATCAAAATAAAATTCTACATTGAAAATAATATATTTCTTCCATAAATTCATTTCACTTTATTTAGATTAAATCTCGATGATTGATATTTTTATCCAATAAATAAGCAATTTGCATTCACGTTGAAATTACTTCATTTATTTACAACTTCCCATCTATTTAATTCTCATTACTTTAAAAAAAAATATTTCAAACATCGTTTCATAGTTACCCTTGAATTATTTTTATAATTAATGGTGAATAAATATAATTATTCAAACTTCATTTGTTTAATAAGATTTCAAAATTCATCACTTACCAAACAATTTTTAATTCACAAATCTTCACAATTATACCATTATATATTTTCCAAAATTACCCCTCTTTTAAATTTATTTTAATATCTTTTATTAAATATAACAAATCATTCCAAAATTCACTATTTATTTTAGATTTGCACCTTTTAATTTATTTACCTCTTTTCTAAACAATTTTAAATATCATTCAATTGTTTGCAAACATTCATCACTACTCAAAGATTGTAAATTCACAATCTAACTATCAATTTCACAACAACAAATAAATCATAGTTCGCCACACCATTCTATCCAATTCAAACAACATACACATCAATTATCAAAAAACAATCCATTTCATCTAATAAATCAATAATCCATCCAACTAAGCTAATCCAATAATATATGGGGTAATTATGCATCACACTATCAATTCAGCAAGAAATGTAAAAATAATGGATAGCGGTTGTGAGTAAAATAATTTACTCATCTAAACGATGTCCAAGATTCCAACACAATAACTTCAGCCTACTCATGTAGCACTTCTGACCACTAGCTGCCTTAGGCCTCGCATCGACTCACACCTCCATTGCATCCGGTCAAGCATGCAAAAACAGCATCTCTGACACCATTACCCTTAAATACTTTGTGCTCCTCCCAAAATCATGCACTAATCAGCAGCTACGGTTGGCTCACCATCACGTGCCATCGTCTATGCCATTGCTAGCCTAGGTCGTCAACTTTTAGAATCCATTACCACTCCAGGTCACCTCCCTTTGCTTACTCACTCCCCCGAATCGAATGTTATCCTTCCTAGTCGCACCTCTTGATGTCAGCCATGTTATATGATGCTTGAGATTTGGATGTGTGTTGTGAAGATGCTTATGAGACGATGCATTGTGAAAAAATATATTTGGGTTTTTGGTGTCAATATAATGAACTTTTATGTGTTGAAACAAAATAAATACTATTCAGGAAAAAAATTCATGGAAGATTTGAAAAGTGGTTTAAAGTATTGGAAATTTTTGAAACGAAGGTAATATACATCTATATAATTAGAAGTGATATAAAAAATTATCGAAAGAGATTTGTAAATTTAACAAGTGTTTAATAATTGATTTTGTTGATATTTTAAAAGTCAACTTTTTGATTAATAGATTATATAGAGATTATTTTAAAAGTATATTTTTAAATGGTTTTGGAAACACATTATGAAATTTTTTGTGAAAATTTTCGAAAGATTTGACAAAGGTTTTGAAATTGTAAGTTTCAAAAAATTAGAAAGATTTATAATTGTGAATGTACAATTGGAAATGATTTTTTTTATAGTTTTTAATCATAACTTCTGATGGACTGACCTAATTTGGTCGATTCTTCTTTCATTGATAAGAAAATTGCATAAGTTTCAATTTTTATGTTTATCACTTTCTAAAATTTTGTGATTTTCTAATGTTAAAATTTATTTTGAAGTGGAATCAAAATACTAGCCTGAACAATAACTGCCCAAACATCAATGCTGTGTTCTTTTAGCCATAACTTTGAAACTACTTATCCAATTTCAGTGATTTTGCCCATTCCAGAAAACTGAAAACATTAGCTACAACTTTTGTTTTAAGTATTTTGCAAAATTTCAATGTTTTCATGATAAAAAATGCGAGTTTAGGTAGACCTGTTTTTATAATCCCATTTCAGAATTCGATGCTTTTGGGAAAAATTCCATAACTTGAGTTTAATCAGTATTTTTTCAATCCAAAAGGTGTTTTGAAAATTCAAAATATTATGTCACAATTTACTTTTTGAAACCATAGCATGATTTGGTATTTTTGACCTACAAAAGTTTGTCAGAAAATGATTAAATCTGAAAGTTGTGTTTCGTTTACATTACAAAGATGCATGTTTAATATGATTTCTTATATAAGGCAAATATTCATAGATTGAGTTGAGATAGGTACTGAAGATGCTTCTTAGGATTACTTACTGGCGATGTTTACTTTCTTTTGCTTGCTCACAATAGGCTAACTTGCATAAAATGTTAATAAAAAGGTATGTTTTTACGTTATAATGAGATATATATAGTGATACTATATTGTTTCTCCATGATTTGGGACGCCCCCCATGTTGGGATGTACATAAATATTGCGACATATTGTGTTTTGATTTTTCCAAACGCTCTTCGTATAAAGGAGAGTCTGTCGAAAAATTTCAAAAAATCTGACACTTAGAATATTTTCATAAAATTTATCATATGCGAAGAGTCATTATTTGTATCTATTTGAAATCATAACATATGATACGAGGAGTTAGAGAGTATGAGATGCATAGATAATCGAGTAGTCGAGTTCGCTAGATGGGCGATGATTACAAAGCAACTCTAGGGTATGAGTGTATATATCGACTAACTGATAGGGAATTCCGAGGACAAAATTTCCTATGAGGGGGATCTATAACAACCATGCTTTTAATGTTGTATAAAATAAATAAATTTAATTAAAATAAAAGTGTTTGAATTCGAATTTGGTGAATATATTTTGAAAATAATTTGTTAGTTAATTAAATTTACTTACTAACGAATGTTGATGTAGTAAATCAGATTAAATTAATAAGTTCTTTCTGAATGATTTATTGAAATCAAATCAATTGTTTTAATTGAATATGAAATATTTTAAAGAATAAATAATTTTAGATACAAGGTTGGAATAATTGAAAAATAAATTTATTATAGTAGAACAATGAATGATTAAATAAAACTAGGCGAGCATCAAATTGAATAAAATTGTCCAATTATCGAAATATAATGTGTAAATGAAGTGTTAATAAAATTATATGAAGATAGAATTTATTTATTAAATGAATTATAAATACAAGTATTATTTAAATTAAAAGAAAGAGAAATGAATTGATTTAAAACTAAATGGAAATAAATTAGAGGCCCAAGCCTATTTTAGCCTATTCTTATCTCCTCTTACTTTTGGAAAACTCTATTCGCTTCCCCATAAAAATCGACGTCCGTATTCACCTATTTCATTTTCCAGCCCTATAGCCTATGAAAAAATTCACAATTTAAAAAAAGATCGACCTGGAGTTGCAATCGGCAAGGCAAGATGGGGGTTAGTGCGATCATGAGTGGCGTTTAGAGGCTGTAGACATGTCGTGATCTGGGGCAGGGTGGAGGTCGATCTGGGGGGACGCGAGCAACTCGTGCTTTGCTGACGACATGGAAGGAGGTCATGATCGACCTATGCGTGCAATAGACTATGGAGACGTGCAGATTCAAGCATGCATGAGCATGCAAGCTTTAGTTGCAAGTGTAGTCGAGGTGAAGTTCTAGTAGCAAGGAGTTGATGGTTCCAAGCGAATGGAAGTTGAAGCACGCGACTAATTTTGGAAGCAAGGTCGAATAGGGAGCCGAAAGGCTTGGTGGTGGACGAGTGCAAAGGATGGAAGCAAATTAAAGGTGCGGTGGTGCATACTAGGATTGCGTGCTTGGGTTTTGCTAATTGCATCACTTAAGGATGCGCATACATTTTTGTCAATGATGAAGCCGGCGGTTTTGTTGCCGATGGTGAACGTGATGAGATGAGAGTAGTCACTATTTTGGGACTCGAGTGTCGTTTTGGTGTGTTATCTCACTTACAACTATATCTATTTCATTCTAATTCATGCGTAATCCCCTGTATATTTACTTGATTTGTTTGGTTGGATGGATGGTTGATTTATTGAGTAAGATTAGTTGTCTGTTGATCATCAATGATTGATATAGTTTGAATAAGATGAAATTGTGTTGTGAACTTAATATAATTGTTGTTTCGATGATTAGTGTTAAATGGTTGACTTGCGATGTTTGAGTAGTAGTTAAATGTTTGTAATTAATCGAATGATATTGAATATGTTTGAAAAAGAGGTAAATAAATTAAATGATATAGAACCGAAACAAATAATTTATTTTGGAAATAGATAATGGATATTAGAAAGACATTTTTAATTAATATTGAGACTATTGGATTAACAGAATATTTAAAAGATGAATGATTTTGGATATATATATATATATATATATATATATATATATATATATATATGGAATAATTTTGAGAATTTTTGAATCAAAATTATTCTTGAAAATGATGAATTTTGGGATTTATATAAAATAAGGGAATTTTGAAGCTTTATATTTTTATTTATTGATGATTGTAATAATATTTAGAGTTTATCTGTGAAATAAAGTTTGAAATCTATATTTTTAAAATGGCAAGTAATTTGAATTTAATAAATGAGAAGTATATAAAATGATATTTTGAACTATTATAAAGTGAATACAAATTATTTTATTACCGAGTGAAAATTAGTGTCTATTATATAATATGGAGTGAATTTCGGAAAATAATAAAACATATTTGAGTTTATCCATCGAAGTATTTTGGGAATATATTATACAAATTATAATTTCAGTTTGAGGAGTTATTTATCAATAATATTGGTTTCAAAGAAGCTTTTAAAAATGAAGGAGGATTTTAGATAATGATTTTGAAGCTGTATATTTGGGTGTGAAAATATTTTTAGATTGAGGATACTTTTCAGATCTGAAATTTTAAAGGTAACTGGAAAATATAAATTCCTTTGAAGTATTTCTATATTATTAAAAAGGAAATTTAAAGTGAGTATTTTTGAGGTTTTAAAAATTTATCGACGAGTTTATATAAATGTTTCTTTGAAGTGAAAATTAGTTATTTAGAAATATGGATCTGACATTATATGAGAGAATCAAAGTTATCATTTTAAAAAGAGATGAAAATAAATAAAGATGATGTTTTGTGATTGAAGCGTTTTTGTAATAAAAGGAGGAAAATTAAAGTGAAACGGATTTATACAAAACCTTTCATCTCATTACTCATTAATTTAATAATATAGTGATATGTGCATGGATGATTATTGATTGTTTATTACGAATGAAATAGTGTTATAATTACCTGTTGTGTTGAATTATAAAATAAAAAAATGAAGAATAATGAATTGGAGAACGACTTAAGAGAGAGTGAATTAATAAGCGAAGTGGAAATTTATTTAATGTTGATCAATTGAGGGTGTTGTCTATTTAGTTGTATTTCACCGGGCTCTATGGGACGTCTTTATGAGGAATATTTATTTACACAACACAAGTATAATGTGGTGTAATTAATTGAAGACCTAGTGTATGGTATTCGGATATTGGTGAATTATTCTATATTATACACAATTATTAATCGATATTATATGGATTTCTAACTTGAAATGTGGGCTAAATTGTTAACCCAAAATTTGGTTTAACACCCATGGAGCAATGATGAACCAAAATTTGATTTTACACCCATTGTTCTATCAAGGTGATATTGTTTAGTAAGTTATAAGGGCATCGATAAACCAAGGATTGGTTCAACATCTAAGATTAAGAACAAAATGAAGTTATTCAAAATGGTTCCACATTGCTCATGGGATTTTGATTAAGTTATAGAATTGCTCAAAAGTTCATGTTACGTATCAAAGGTAAAATATGCAAGATTCCATAGATGTGCGATAGTCCATTAGCCGTTTTTAATGAGCAAAATAGGCTATATATTAGCCATAATCCATTATTCATATGAGAGTAGGCTATATGGTTATTATGCAAAATAAACATTCATTTAGACAAGGGCTTAAGTGGTCTTATTTAAGATGGATTCCTAAAAGTCAAGTCCAAGTCCAAAAATAAGTTATATGCATATCTATGTTCAATAAGAATCAAATTTGCACAATCGAGGTAGTTAGGATATGCTAAGTCATTTTTCTATATCTTTGTTCATAAGTTTCTATAGTTACAAATCAACTCTTGAATTTGTCCTTCAATTTAGGGTTACAAATTTTAGTTTTGAGAAGTAGAGAAATAGATTAATCACCCCTTTTATATTGCTATAGGGTTCGTATTTATAGGGGTAGGATTGGACGGTGTGGTTGCTACATAGCACTCAGAGTGCTTGGCATTTGACATTATTGCTTTCTCCAATGATTTACGTCATCCATGTAATGCTGTTGGCTTTCAGCATCTCATTTTAGGGTAAGCGTTCAGCATCCTTCCATATTGCTTAATATATCACAAGCTTCTTTGCATCGATGTTGTATGATATCATGGTCATGCTGTAGTTTACAATATCTTTTTCATATTGTAGCTATTTGGTTTCCTTTGTATTATCTTGAACTTCAACATCCATTTATTCACTTATATCTTACGATATCCCTACCAATTGTAGTCATTCAATATCTTTATTGTATTGGTAACATGTGAGAAGTTATGTTTATTATTGATATTCGGAAACTTCCGACATGCTACTGATACATGGCATCCTCTTCTGTATTGATGGTACATGACATCCATCCTTACTTTGATGATGTTCGACATTCTTTATCGGGTGTACAAGCTCGAAGTCCCTTGTCACTTATGAAAGCTTGTAAGGGCTTGATGTCTACCAAACACCCGACTTCCTCCTTTTATGTTTAGATTCCTAGTATCCTTAAGTGGTTTCGCATTCTTCCTTTGTCTTCATGCTTCACAACATCATGTTATAGAGGCTTAATACCATTTGGCCTATAGTAATTCGATATCTTCTGAGTTGTAGAAACCCTATATCTCTTGAGATTCAATATCCTTCTTTCAGTAGGCATTCGATACCCCTTTCGGTGTTGTCATTCTCCCTTGTAGTGATTTGACAGTGTTTTTCTGGCATCTTTATGTGTAGTGGCATTCTCCATCATGGTACTATGATATCCCTTCTTCCTTCAAATTCATCACCCCTTATGGATCAATATCTTCATGTTAGTTGCTTGCTAGGTTATGACTTGAATGCTTTCCCTTATCTATTAATGTGACATGTTCTTATAAGTACGACATGCTTCTTTTAGATGCTCGATGTACATACGCTTAGTAACGCTATCCTCCATTGTTTCCATATCTTCCTACTCATTCTCTCGGAAAACTATGTGGAAAGCATTTGCCGCCCTCCTTGTATAAAAGAAGCATTTTACACTTTAGTGTAAAACCAAGAATCTTTTTACTTTTCTAACTTTCTGCAAAATTTTCTCTTCAATCCTATTTTTCCTAAAGGATGATAATTTTCATTATTGACATTATATTAAGCTCTAAACAATCCCTTTCGGATTTGACAAAATATAAGTTAGTTTATCTCCATCTTCATGTACAAAAGTTTTCGTATTTCGATGCAAAGTTAAGTTTTGTTGAGAAGACCAGAGATTTGTTCAATGAAGGATCATATTTGAATATAAGGCCAGAAATCCATTTGTTAATCATAATTTTCCAAATAGCAGATCGGAAATCCATATGGTAACAATATCTTAAAAAAGGACCAGAAATCTACTTGGTAATAATTGTAACGACCCCAATTTTGGGATTTATTTTAATTAATAGTTAATTTAAATTTTGAATAAATTTTGGAATAAATTTGAAATTTGAATATTTAATTTGTATTTGAATTTGAATTTTAATTTAATGACTTAGGAAAATTATGTGTTAAATCATTTGAATTTAAATCTTATATATACGTGACATAAGTAGAAAAATAAATAATGATAAATCAAGAATAGACTTGTATAGAATTTCATTTATATTTTAAAGTAAGGAGATAAAGCAAAAGATATAATACATTCAAGTATAAGTATAAAAGTATATTTGTACATAAGTTAAAATTCAAAACAACACAGTAACTAAAATCCTAACATCATGTTAAAAGTTAGTACAAAGTAATGGAACAAAAGCATAGCAAACAAAATACATTCACATATAAACAAGAAACCAGACCACAATTATAAACATCTGTGTACAAGCAATAATCTATTTGCAAGCTTTCTTTTCGAAACTACTCTATACTTATTTACTAAAACATGACTATATATATAGATAACGTAAATAATAGGTGCAGTACTGCAATTAAGTGAAATCTTATAACTTTAAAACTATCTGTACAACATATACGCAAGTTTTAATATATGAATGCAAAGACAAGTTCACTTTTCCAAAAGCAAAAAGGTGTCAGGCATTATTATATACATATACAAGTATGGTAAAGAATAGTATGCTACACATATATATTAACTTCTCATTAATGCTTTCAACCTCAGCCATGCCTTTAGTACAACAAAACATTACCCTGTACAAACAATATAGGTATCTGTACACTTCTCTTTTATATACATCAACTTCATTTCAGTCTCGTTCATCAAAAGATTACTAATCTGAAGTGAATATTATTTCAAAACTTAAACATCAAAACAAATCACTACAAACCAGTGATCAAAAAGATTTTAGCAATGCAAAGCTTCAGTTTAAAATTTGGAAACTCAAGATCAACCCTAATCTCAGATTTAAACAACAAAGTCCTGTTCTTTGTCTCTGTTCTTCTCCACTTCACATTCCAGGTGAGTAACTTCATTTCTATTTCTTTTAACAGCTCTAAGTATTTGAAATTTTACAAGTTTTAAGTCTGGAATTATGTATGCTGAGCTTTGTTCTGTGAATGTATGTGAGTATAAGTGTGTGTGTGTGTGTATATATAATATATATATATATATATATATATAATGCCTGTACAATGAGAGGCATAGACCCGGTTATGCAAATAAATTCATTTCTCTCAATCTAACAACTATTAGCACGTGGAATATAAACAAAAAAACTGTTTGTTATAGCATTTGTTAAAATCTTAAAAATTTATTTGAGTTAAAAATGATTTGTAAATATCCCTGGAAATTAAAGAATCTGGGTACACTTTAAACTGGTCGAATTTC
The DNA here is from genome assembly GCA_030765085.1 of Allium cepa. Classification (NCBI taxonomy): domain Eukaryota; kingdom Viridiplantae; phylum Streptophyta; class Magnoliopsida; order Asparagales; family Amaryllidaceae; genus Allium; species Allium cepa. Next base: position 347,080,211 of record CM060938.1, read on the forward strand.
AAATACTTTAATTTACAAATTCAAGTATATAAATTGAATTCTCATACTTTAACATGAATTTTAAAGCAAAAATCTTAATTTTTAGATCAAAGATAAGAGAGCAGTTTGAGTTTGTCTGATTTAAGCATTTCGAGTTGTCTCGGTTGATCTAGAGGGTCGGAGGCATCGTGTTTCTTCCTAGAGGTAGCGGAATGATCGAGGTGGCTGGGAAAAATGTCGGGCCAGTGTTCCAGGCACGGTGGTGACAGCGGCAAGTAATTTCCTTTGTGACCCTAGTTTTTGTGTGGTTGAAATCTTCGATTCGTTCGCCATCTTGGATTGACCGAGTTTCTCTTGGCTTTGGGAGATGGTGGATGGGTTGATGACGAAGTGATGGCCAGGGTTTGGGATTTTCTGGTGGTCTAGGCGGCGAGTTTGAGGCGTTGACAGGTTGAGGAGGTAATGGCTTTTGTCGTTTCAAGGTTTGGAATGAAGGCCTCGAATTCGAATTCGAGATTGGGGAGACGATCTGATGATCGTATTTGGGTGTTTGGGTGGTTGTTGACGTGAGGGGATCATCGACGATGATCTGCGTTGGTCGGCGTCCATGTGAACGTGCACGGAAGTGTGATTGGATGGTCTGGGTTTGTTCAGTTGGGTGCTAGGTGAATTCGTGTGATTGCCTCGAGTGATGGCTCGAAGTCGATACGTGTTGACTCGAAGCAAGAAACGGGATGGCTCGGGTCAATGTTGTCCAAGGTTTAAAAACAAAGAAAGTTGAAGGATTTAAACAAGGATCAAGAATTTAAACCTGGACTGAAAGTCGAAGTTGAATCCCAGATTTGAAATTAAATCACGTTTATAACTTTAAATATGTTGAATCTAAAAGGAATTTGAATTTAACCTCTTTTAAATTTCCTTATAACAAAAGTAGTACTTTAACATGTGAATTTAAAGCAAGTTGAAAATCAATGTTTCAAATATTTTTGTGAGTGTTAATTAAATCATTAATAAGTCTGAGTTTTACTTTTAAGTAAATAAAGATTCAATAGTTTGTAATTCATAAATTTTGAAGTTAATTAAAATGGAATAATTAATGTTTTGTATTAATTAAATTAGTAATTAGGAGTTTAAATTTATAAATTAAGGTTTAAGTTAATTAATTAAGAGATAGTTAATGTGTAATTAAGAATCATAGATTTCCAATTTGTGTTAAAGGAATTTCAATTTGAAATGAAAATGATAATTTATGATTAGAAATTAATTAATTGTAATTAAGAACTAATTAAGTTGCAACTAACACCTAATTAATTAAATAATTAGGATTAATTAATGGATTATTAATGGTTAGCCAATTTCTATAAATAATGATTAAAGTTAATAAATCAAGTGATTAAGATATAATTACATTTAATGTAATTTAATGTTGATTTATTTATAAAGGTAATTAATCACTTAAAGATAATTATTTAATGAAATCAATTAAGGTTAAATGATTATGTAATTAACTTACGGTTAAACTAATTAAATAATTTATTAAGAATAATTTATTGAAGTTTTTAATGAATTAATTTATATCAAATGATTTATAATTGATGTATCAGGATTGGATTAATTCATACGTAATTAATTTAATTGGAAATAAATTGAATTAATTAGGATTAATCAATTAATTAATTTTTCTTATAAGTGATTATTAAATGCTTGACCCTACTTATGAATGATTTTATTGTATGAGATGCCTTGAATTTATTGTCCTATCTAATCTATGATATTTTGTTCTGTGGATTGAGCTGTGTATTTTATTGATTTATTGATTATACGTCGGTATATTATTGGTGAATATGTGAATGTGAAATAAGCGTTATAACTTATACCGCTTATCAACTATATTTTTGTGTTTTGATCTGTGATGATGATGTTATTGCACCATTGTGTTAAACCCCTGGACCACACTATACACACAAAAATATGGATTTCACAAGGAAATCGATTAAGTCACAGATTTTTGAAAATAGTTTTGAATTTGAATTTTTAAATTCAAATGGTTTGAAATGGAATTGGGTTAAATGTGAAAAGTTTTGGAATGGAATTTCAAGATAAAATTTATTTTTGAAATAACTTGATTTCACCTTGAAATTTAAATAATTGGATTTAAATTTGAATTCAAAATTTGAAATGAATCCTATGATTTGAAACTAGGGATTAAAGATATTATACTAGTTATATAAGGGTTAAACTATTTTAAAAGTATTGATTTGGGAATTTAAATTTAATTTAAGGGCTTTAACTCGTGCAAATATAATTGGATTTTTCTAAACGAAAACTATTTGTTTTCAAATAAAAAAAGCTGTCACATAAGTAATGAACTTCCAATTTGTGTTGAAAGGTTTCAAGCTTGAAATGAAATTGAAATGTTTTGAAAGGATATAAATGAATCATTGGAAACGAGTTTGAAAGTTATAAATTAAATCTTGATTTAAAGATTTAACGAGTTAATCCAATTGAAATGGAAATTGTTTTGAAATCTATGAATGAATCTTTATGAAACGGGGTGAACTTTGTGAAATGAATCTTTTTGTTTAAAAGATTAGAAATGGTAATTTGTTTAAACCATTTGAAAGAAAAGTTTTGGGTAATAAGTTGTGACTTAACCGAGACCCCAATATCCATATGTTTCTTGTAAATATTGCGCTCATTATTCGGTTTAGCCGGGAGAGGACATTTGTGTCATATAGCCCATTCCGAATATGTGATACGACGTTATGGATAGCATTTGAAGACCGGTGGTGAAGACCGGATACTTTCGAAAGCGAAAGGATAACTCGTCAAATGTCTTTGCATTAAATGGTTCCCGGTATAGAGACTCCATATGTGATGGGAAGTCCAGACGTGATTAGGGATTATCCGGATTTGCAAGGGCTTCTTTGGAAGTGCCTGCGGTTCTGTTCGAATCCAGAATAGACTTGAATGAATTGTATGTATGACATTACAAATTGAGATATAAAGCAGATTTCTTTCAAATACATTTCTGTTGGTGGCGGAGAATTTATTCTCTTGGCTTAGCACCCTTCTCTGAGACGTACGATCTCAAAGGTTATGTAGTTGAAGGTTATCAGTGATATATTCCTAATTTGGTAATGTGGCATGCTGAGTACTGCTGATCATTTGTTGATCAAAGAGTGGCTTTTGCGAAAAGCATAGCTTTGTGGATGAGACTTCATCGAACCTCACAACCCTGTAATGGTTAAAACAGGAAGAATGCGACAAGGTTATTTGGGAATCGCGCCCCCTGAGGGTATGTTCATTTCCTTCTGGATAGAGGTGGTGTCGTGGTATGGAGCCCAGATATTTGACCTATGTGGTTACTGTGAATTTATTACTTTATGATTGTTGGTTATCGGGATCCCGGGAAAGGTTCGGGATCCCGGGAAAGGTCGGTTACGACCGGGGGATGGCATACTCGTGTCAGTAGTTACCCAGTTAGGGCTAACCCTGTAGGATCGATTTCACCCTAGAGGGGGGGTGAATAGGGTGATAGTGCCAATTATAAAAATTAATCGCTGAAGCTTATAAAATATTCAATTCAGATCACAGGATAGCAGCACAGATATCGCAGAATATAAATAACAGAAAAAACAGAACAACACAGAATTTACCCAGCTTCGGCAAAGCCCTGCCTACGTGCTGCCCCCAAGGTTTCTACTAGAAATTAGATAGTCCCTCGCTTACACACGTAAACTCGCTATACCCGCTATTGACTAATCTAACTCTACGCTCAAAACCCTGCCACAACTCAACTACCGAGTTGCGAATTCTCAAGCTACGCCACGTAGCTTGTCCCCTAGTCACACGACTAGAAATTTAAACGGTTTAAAATTTGAAAACAAATTTAAACAGAAAATAAAAACCCTAATTAAAACTTAAACCCTAAAATAAAAATCCCTTTTATCAACAAGGCCGGTCCACTTTTTTCTTTAGCCCGTTTGACTTTTAGTTGCTCCGTTCCTTTTTCCTGTTTCTTGTGAAAATATGGCCGATCCTCTTTCGTTCCTCTTTGCGAATTAGGGCTTCTGCAAATTTGCTTTTGCTCCTTGCGATTCAAACTAGGGTTGTGCAAATTGAAGTCGCCACTTGATATGATTCGATAGTAGGCTTTGATTCTCTTCGATTTGTTCACGGCTCTTCAATTTGGATCGAGTTTGTTCTGTGTTTTCGGTATGTACTTTTCCCTTTTTCTTTGCTGGTTTTGCCTTGCTCGAACTCGATGCTTAATTTCCGATGATGATTTTGGTTTATATAAGAGTTAGACCTCCTTGAATTGCGTTCATCTGAATATATTTGAATTTGTCAATTTTGTGCTTTGGCCGCTTGATTATGCTTGAACGATTGATGATTAATCTGACTTTGTCAAATTCGTATATTTCACGTTTCTTGGTTGACACGGTTTTGAATTCATTTTCGTGGTCAATTTGCTTTACTTGTTCAACTCCTTGATTGCCACGGCTTCAGCTCCGATCAATTTTCTGTTGACTTTATTCTCTGTGTTGCTTCTGGCTTGACACACCTGTAGCATGGTCGATTTGCTTGGCCACCAACTGTTTCGAATCCGCGCTGATGAATTTTGTTTATCCACTGTTGCTTTTGACTTTACATGGCATTGATTTTCTGGCACTGTTTTAATTCATTGTGATTTTTGTATCACTGCTTGATTCTCTGTGAATTTTTTCTATTGGCTCGGCTTCAATATGCTTTGATTCAAACCAGACTTTTGTTGACTTGATCACAACTGATATTAGCTTGTGAATTTCTGATGGACTTATTAGTTCAACCCTTGTGTTCTTCATATCTTCATTTGATCAGTGTGTTTGAGTCTGCATTTGCATACTTGCATTTGAGTTGTTGCTCTCTGTACTTGTAGTTGCACCTCTAGTTGGATATGTTGGCACTGGAACTAACTTGTATCTGGACTTGTTGTATTCATTCATACTGTGTATTGCATTGATGATTTTGGTTACTCTGTTCATTGCTTCGTAGCTTGCATCACTGGTGCACTTTATCTGTTGCATACATGAGCTTGACACTGTAAAAATTATTTATCATTTGCTTTGACACTGCTTCGGCCCATCTTTGTGCTGTTGAGGTTGTCTTAGTTGATGCCTCTGTTTGACTTCACTGTATCACTTGTTTATATTCTTGCAGTTGCTATCTTTTGACAGAAATGCTTCACTTGATTCTGTTGTATTTGTGCATTGCCTTACTGTTGCTGTGCACTTCTGTTTGCTGTCATGTTCTTGTGCTCGAGCTCTATGCACTCTGACGCTTGTTGTTGTATATTTGTGACATTCATGTTGTTGCTGCTTAGTGTCTTGAAACTCGGCCTATTGTGTACTTCATATAGTTGGTTCATGTTGTTGCTTATGTTGGTGGCCATCTTCAAGTCAGTTTGCATAAGTGAATTGAGTCTTGATAGCTTGCATGATGTTATTTCCAGTTGCACTTGGTCATTTTGCCTGTTGCCTTGTACCACTGGTTCATTCCACTGTTTCATGCATGCTCGACATGTGACTTGTTTTGTTTGCATTTGGCCCTGTTGCTGTTGGTCTAGAGTTGTTTAATGAAGAGGTTGAACCTGTTAGTCGAGCTTGCATACTTCATGTAGCCTTGTGTTGAACCCAGTTTTAAAACTCGAGTTTGACCTTGTGCCGAAGTCGATATTTTATTTATATTGCACCTGAGTTGAACCCGTCTTTTTATTTGGGTTTGACCTGTGCTCACCTGTCCCTGTAGCATTATCAAGTGTATATCGGTGTGCACGGCCTTGTGGCATATACAGTGATACACTGTGTATGTCATAAGCTGTTCGTATAAGATGAATTCAAATTTAAATGATGACGAACAACCCAAATAGCTGAGGCAAGTATTATTTTCAAAATCCATCTTTTAATTTATATTGCAAAAATATTTTATTTTCAATTTTACCGCGTTAGTGAATATTTTTGCAGTTTGCTCAGATGCTGGATTCAAACTGGAATGAAGTTGAAGATTAAAATACGAGTGTGAGTGATGTGTAGTGAGGTCAACTGTAAATGTGATATGTGATGTAATTGTAATCAAAGTTGTATAATTATAGTGAGAGCTTGAAATTGTACTATTCAAAATTGTAATAAATATTTGTTTGAATAAAATATTCGTTTGAATTCAAATTCTGTGTTATTTGATTTATTCAACAAATATTTATTTAATCTGTTAAAATAAATAGTACATTAACAAATACATTTAAACAAATGTATATATGTTTATTATCATCAAACAAAAATCATATAAGCGCATATTCAACAAACCCGACCTTGTGTTGGCAGAGATTCGGTTAGGTTCTCGGGGCGTTCTTCTAGAGGCGTACTTATGTGGCAATGGGAAGTTCCTTGGCCTGACCATTTGTTGGAAATCCAAAATCCAATACGAGCCTTGTACGGTTTTAGTTGTAGAACCTGCCATTTACTTATGGTTGTCACCACTGTTTAGATGGTAGCTATAGTGGGCATAGTGTGAAATACCTATGCTGGCTAAGATTTATATTATACTTTCGAAATGCTTTCTTCACTTTGCACATATAGTAATAATATCAAAGAAATTTGCGTATCAAGCATGTTTGACTATCATAAGGACAAATCTCCTCCGATTCTGCATTTGCATTGTGTGTGTTTGCGGGAGGCCTTATGGTAGTTCCATTTTCTAAAAGCATTGCGAATCTATTTTAAAATATTTCTTTGCTTGTTTTTAAAGATAAACTGTTTTTGTTACTCATGCCAGTCCCACGACTGACCTGGAGTTTATTCTTTCTTTCCTAAACTCTGAGTGCTCAAAATATTTTGACATGGGCAGTCTAGAGTTGGGTTTTTCAGATAGTTAGGTTCAGTGGATTATCTGGAGCTAGTTCAGTCTTTGTATACGGACTGCATTTGCTTATCTTTGTGCATTGTTATTGGGAGTTCGTGCTGCTGCTGGAGTTCTCTCTTGAAGACTATCTTAGAGTTTTTCGTTCCGCTGCTGGTGTTATCTATTTTTCCTTTCCGCTGCTATTTTATTATATCATATCTCTGATGTATATTGATATCTATTGTATCATCTGTTGTATCAGATATTATATCATGCTGTATATCAATGTATTATAGTTATTTCATCCGCTGTGTTGTTTACTTAATTGTGTTATAAGCTCCGGCGACTCGGATTTGAACAGTCGAATCTGCGGCATTCGAGTACGATGTAAAGTATGGATGTCGATTTTCGAACGCGAAAATTCGTATCGTCACATTTGGTATCAGAGCTAAGGTTGAACTTTAGCTTAGGAGTATAACACGTTAAGTAGCTCATTAGAGATAGGGTGAATTATACCTAGAATGAATGTATCCTAAGATATCCGTTCGTATGCCTCAATTAATTCTCTTACTATCCACTGATAGTGAGTATGAGTGCAAGAAGAAGATGAGATAGGGGACAAGGGAATACGACTATAAATGGTCAATACCCCGCAATAGTGGAAATAATTTTCTCTATCAATCTCCTTTAATTAGTCTTTCTAAATTCTTTTTGATTGCTTCGTAGCAGCTCCAGAAAGAAGTTTCAGTGTGATGGTGGCCCTACGAATCCTTGTAGAAAATCCTTACTTCGTATCTTCATCGGTTTCATATCAATTTTTTTGATTTAAACCTTAATGAATAATGAATTGGATATTTGGAATTGAAATTTTTAAATAAATTGGAAATTTTAAATTAAGTTAAATTGATTAATAGAATATGGGGCTAAATTTGAATTGAATCGATAAAATGATTTCGTTTAAAACCAAATTTGAAATTCTATTGTAATTTCTTAGGTAGATTGAAGTCCGAAGAGGGACAAATTGGTATATATTTTGTGGTACTCCGAAATGAGTTTGGAATCCATATCTGATGTTTGGAAACTGTGGAAGATTAAATCCATTTATCTATTGTTAGGGTCTCGATATATTCTACGAATGGTTGGTTGCCCTTCGAACTAACCAATGCCATTGCATATTTCGTAAATCCGGATAGCCCGAGTATCTTGTGAAGTGTTAAATAGATTCGTTCTTGTATCTATTGTTGATATTCTGATTTGGTAAGCCAAATGAAGAGTAGATATTCAGTTTGATTTGATGAAATATTCTTCATCTATGTTTGTGTTTTCGTGCTTGTAAATTTCGGGGACGAAATTTCTTTGAGGGGGAAGTCTGTAACGACCCCTATTTTGGAATTTATTTTGATTAATAGTTAATTTAAGTTTTGAATAAATTTTGGAATAAATTTGAAATTTGAATATTTAATTTGTATTTGAATTTAAATTTAAATTTAATGACTTAGGAAAAATATGTGTTAAATCATTTGAATTTAAATCTTATATATATGTGACATAAGTAGAAAAATAAATAATGACAAATTAAGAATACACTTGTATAGAATTTCATTTATATTTTAAAGTAAGAAGATAAAGAAAAAGATATAATACATTCAAGTATAAGTATAAAAGTATATTTGTACATAAGTTAAAATTTAAAACAAAACATTATCTAAAATCCTAACATTATGTTAAAAGTCAGCACAAAGTAATGGAACAAAATCATAGCAAATAAAATACATTCACATATAAGCAAGAAACCAGACCACAATTATAAACATCTATGTACAAGCAATAATCTATTTGCAAGCTTTCTTTTGGAAAATACTCTATACTTATTTACTAAAACATGACTATATATATAGATAACGTAAATAATAGGTGTAGTACTGCAATTAAGTGAAATCTTATAACTTTAGAACTATCTGTACAACATATTTGCAAGTTTTAATATATGAATGCAAAGACAAGTTCACTTTTCCAAAAGCAAAAAGGTGTAAGGCATTATTATATACATATATAAGTATGGTAAAGAATAGTATGCTACACATATATATCAACTTCTCATTAATGCTTTCAACCTCAGCCATGCCCTTAGTACAACAAAACATTACCCTGTACAAACAATATAGGTATCTGTACACTTCTCTTATATATATATATATCAACTTTATCTCAGTCTCGTTCATCAAAAGGTTACAAATCTGAAGTGAATATTATTTCAAAACTTAAACACCAAAAAAAATCACTACAAAGTAGTGATCAAAAAGATTTCAGCAATGCAAAGCTTCAGTTTAAAATTTGGAAACTCAAGATCAACCCAAATCTAAGATTTAAACAACAAAGTCCTGTACTTTTTCTCTATTCTTCTCCACTTCACATTCCAGGTGAGTAACATCATTTCTATTTCTTTTAACAACTCTACGTATCTGAAATTTTACAAGTTTTAAGTCTGGAATATGTATGTTGAGCTTTGTTCTGTGAATGTATGTGAGTGTATATATATATATATATATATATATGTATATATATATTTTATGCCTGTACAATGAGAGGCATAGACCCGGTTATGCAAATAAATTCGTTTCTCTCGGTCTAACAACTATTAGCACTTGGAATATAAACAAAAAAATTGTTTGTTCTAGCATTTGTTAAAAGCTTAAAATTTTATTTGAGTTAAAATGATTTGTAAATATCCCTAGAAATTAAAGAATCCGAGTAAACTTTAAACTGGCCGAATTTCAAATATTTTAATTTACAAATTGAAGTATATAAATTGAATTCTCATAATTTAACATGAATTTCAAAGAAAAAATCTTAATTTTTAGATCAAGGATAAGAGAGCAGTTTGAGTTTGTCTGATTTGAGCAATTCGAGTTGTCTCGGTTGATGTAGAGGGTCGGAGTCGTCGTGTTTCTTCCTAGAGGTAGCGGAGTGATCGGGGTAGTTGGGAAAAATGTCGGGCTGGTGTTCCAGGCATGGTGGTGACAGCGGCAGGCAATTTCCCTTTGTAGCCCTTGTTTTTGTGAGGTTGAAATCTTCGATTCGTTCGCCATCTTGGATTGACCGAGTGTCTCGTGGCTTTGGGAGATGGTGGAAGGGTTGATGACGAAGTGATGGCCAGGGTTTGGGATTTTCTGGTGGTCTAGGCGGCGTGTTTGAGGCGTTGACAGGTTGAGGAGGTAATGGCTTTTGTGGTTTCCAGGTTTGGAATAAAGGCCTCGAATTCGAATTCGAGATTGGGGAGACGATCTGATGATCGTATTTGGGTGTTTGGGAGGCTGTTGACGTGAGGGGATCATCGGCGATGATCTGAGTTGGTCGGCATCCATGTGCACATGCATGGAAGTGTGATTGGATGGTCTGGGTTTGTTCAGATGGGTGCTGGGTGAATTCGTGTGATTGTCTCGAGTGATGGCTCGAAGTCGATACGTGTTGACTCGAAGCAAGAAACGGGATGGCTCGGGTCAATGTTGTCTAGGGTTTAAAAACAGAGAACCTGTTCTGTTTTGATTTTGAAGTTTAAAGAAAATTTAAATTTCAAGTTATATAACAAAGCTTAAATTGAGTTTTAAAATCTAGGTTTAAATATAAATTCAAGTGTAGTTGTAAACTTAGATTTGGAATAAACTTGTTTAAAGACTTTAAAATATTTAAGAAAAATCAAAAGATTTGAAGTCAAATGGAATTTGAGTAAAAATGGAATTTGAAAGTTGTAAAGGAAAGATTTAAACAAGGATCAAGAATTTAAACCTGGACTGAAAGTCGAAGTTGAATCCCAGATTTGAAATTAAATCAAGTTTATAACTTTATATATGTTGAATCTAAAAGGAATTTGAATTTAACCTCTTTAAAATTTCCTTATAACAAAAGTAGTAGTTCAACATGTGAATTTAAAGCAAGCTGAAAATCAATGTTTCAAATATTTTTGTGAGTGTTAATTAAATCATTAATAAGTATGAATTGTACTTTAAGTAAATAAAGATTCAATAGTTTGTAATTCACAAATTTTGAAGTTAATTAAAATGGAATAATTAATGTTTTGTATTAATTAAATTAGTAATTAGGAGTTTAAATTTATTAATTAAGGTTTAAGTTAATTAATTAAGAGATAGTTAATGTGTAATTAAGAATCATAGATTTCCAATTTGTTTTAAAGGAATTTCAATTTGAAATGAAAATGATAATTTATGATTAGAAATTAATTAATTGTAATTAAGAACTAGTTAAGTTGCAACTAACACCTAATTAATTAAATAATTAGGATTAATTAATGGATTATTAATGGTTAGTCAATTTCTATAAATAATGATTAAAGTTAATAAATCAAGTGATTAAGATATAATTACATTTAATGTAATTAAATGTTGATTTATTTATAAAGGTAATTAATCACTTAAAGATAATTATTTAATGAAATCAATTAAGGTTAAATGATTATGTAATTAACTTACGGTAAACTAATTAAATAATTTATTAAGAATAATTTATTGAAGTTTTTAATAAATTAATTTATATCAAATGATTTATAATTAATTTATCAGGATTGGATTAATTCATAAGTAATTAATTTAATTGGAAATAAATTGAATTAATTAGGATTAATCAATTAATTAATTTTGCTTATAAGTGATTATTAAATGCTTGACCCTACTTATGAATGATTTTATTGTCTCGAGATGCCTTGAACTTATTGTCCTATCAAATCTATGATATTTTGTTCTGTGGATTGAGCTGTGTATTTTATTGATTTATTGATTATACGTCTGTATATTATCGGTGAATCTGTGAATGTGAAATAAGCGTTATAACTTATACCGCTTATCAACTATATTTCTGTGTTTTGATCCGTGATGATCATGTTATTGCACCATTGTATTAAACCCCTGGACCACACTATACACACACAAATATAGATTTCACAAGGAAATCGATTAAGTCACAGATTTTTGAAAATAGTTTTGAATTTGAATTTTTAAATTCAAATGGTTTGAAATAGAGTTGGGTTAAATGTGAAAAGTTTTGGAATGGAATTTCAAGATAAAATTTATTTTTGAATAACTTGATTTCACCTTGATATTTAAATAATTGGATTTAAATTTGAATTTGAAATTTGAAACTGAATCCTATGATTTGAAACTAGGGATTAAAGATATTATACTAGTTATATAAGGGTTAAACTATTTTAAATGTATTGATTTAGGAATTTGGATTTAATTCAAGGGCTTTGACTCGTGCAAATATAATTGGATTTTTTTGAACGAAAACTATTTGTTTTTAAATAACTAAAAGCTGTCACATAAGTAATGAACTTCCAATTTGTGTTGAAAGGTTCCAAGCTTGAAATGAAATTGAAATGTTTTGAAAGGATATAAATGAATCTTTGGAAACGAGTTTGATAGTTATAAATTAAATCTTGATTTAAAGATTTAACGAGTTAATCCAATTGAAATGGAAATTGTTTTGAAATCTATGAATGAATCTTTATGAAACGGGGTGAACTTTGTCAAATGAATCTTTTTGTTTAAAAGATTAGAAATGGTAATTTGTTTAAACCATTTGAAAGAAAAGTTTTGGGTAATAAGTTGTAACTTAACTGAGACCCCAATATCCATATGTTTCTTGTAAATATTACGCTCACTGTTCGGTTTAGCCGGGAGATGACCTTTTTGTCATATAGCCCATTCCGAATATGTGATATGACATTATGGATAGCATTTGAAGACCGGTGGTGAAGACCGGATACTTTCGAAAGCGAAAGGATAACTCGTCGAATGTCTTTGCATCGAATGGTTCCCGGTATAGAGACTCCATATGTGATGGGAAGTCCGGACGTGATTAGGGATTATCCGGATTCGTAAGGGATTCTTTGGAAGTGCCTTCGGTTCTGTTCGAACCCAGAATAGACTTGAATGGATTGTATGTCTGACATTACAAATTGAGATATAAAGCAGATTTCTTTCAAATACATTTCTGTTGGTGGTGGAGAATTTCTTCTCCTAGCTTAGCACCCTTCTCTGAGACGTACGAGCTCGGAGGTTATGTAGTTGAAGGTTATCAGTGATATATTCCCAATTTGGTAATGTGGCATGCTGAGCACTGCTAATCATTTGTTGATCAAAGAGTGGCTTTTGTGAAAAGCATAAATTTGTGGATGAGACTTCGTCGAACCTCACAACCCGGTAATGGTCAAAACAGGAAGAATGCGGCAAGGCTATTTGGAGATCGCGCCCCTTGAGGGTATGTTCATTTCCTTCTGGATAGAGGTGGTATCATGGTATGGAGCCCATATATTTAACCAATGTGGTTACTACGAATTTATTACTTTGGGGTTGTTGGTTATCGGGATCCCGGGAAAGGTCGGTTACGACCGAGGGATGGCATACTCGTGTCAGTAGGTACCCAGTTAGGGGTAACCCGACGTTGTGTTGGCAGAGATCCGGTTAGGTTCTTGGGGAGTCCTTCCAGAGGCGTACCCATATGGAAATGGGAAGTTCCTTGGCCTGACCATTTTTTGGAAATTCAAACTCCAATATGAGCCTCGTACGGTTTAAGTTGTAGAATCTGCCATTTACTTATGGTGGTCACCACTGTTTAGATGGTAGATATAGTAGGAATAGTGTGAAATACCTATGCTGGCTAAGATTTATATTATACTTTCGAAATGCTTTCTGCACTTTACACTTATAGCAATAATATCAAAGAAATTTGCGTATCAAGAATGTTTGACTATCATAAGGAGAAATCTCCTCCGATTCTACGTTTGCATTGTGTGTGTGTGCGGAAGGCCTTATGGTAGTTCCATTTTCTAAAAGCATTGCAAATCTATTTTAAAATATTTCTTTGTTTGTTTTTAAAGATAAACTGTTTTTGTTACTCATACAAGTCTCACGACTGACCTGGAATTTATTGTTCCTTTCCTAAACTCTGGGTGCTCATAATATTTCGACACGGGCAGTCTAGAGTTGGGTTTTTCAGATATTTAGGTTCAGTGGATTATCTGGAGCTAGTTCAGTCTTTGAATATGGAGTGCATTTGCTTATCTTTGTGCATCGTTATTGGGAGTTCGTGCTGCTGCTGCTGGAGTTCTCTCTTGAAGACTATCTTAGAGTTTTTAGTTCCGCTGCTGGTGTTATCTATTTTTCCTTTCCGCTGCTATTTTATTGTATCATATCTCTGACGTATATTGATATCTATTGTATCATCTGTTGTATCAGATATTGTATTAATGCTGTATATCAATGTATTATAGTTATTTCTTCCGCTGTGTTGTTTACTTAATTGTGTTATAAGCTCCGACGACTCGGATTTGAACGGTCGAATCTGCGGCATTCGAGTATGATATAAAGTATGGATGTCGATTTTCGAACACGAAAATTCGTATCGTCACATTTGGTATCAGAGCTAAGGTTGAACTTTAGGTTAGGAGTATAACACGTTAAGTAGCTCATTAGAGATTGGGTGAATTATACCCAAGAATGAGTGTATCCTAAGATATCCGTTCGTATGCCTCAATAAATTCTCTTACTATCCACTGATAGTGAGTATGAGTGCAAGAAGAAGATGAGATAAGGGACAAGGGAATACGACTATAAATGGGCAATACCCTGCAATAGTGGAAATAATTTTCTCTATCAATATCCTTTAATTTGTCTTCCCAATTTTTTTTTGATTGCTTCGTAGCAGCTCCAGAAAGAAGTTTCGGTGTGATGGTGGCCCTACAAATCGTTGTAGAAAATCCTTACTTCGTTTCTTCATCGGTTTCTTATCAATTTTTTTGATTTAAACCTTAATGAATAATGAATTGGACATTTGGAATTGAAATTTTTAAATAAATTGGAAATTTTAAATTAAGTTAAATTGATTAATAGAGTATGGGGCTAAATTTGAATTGAATCGATAAAATGATTTCGTTTAAAACCAAATTTGAAATTCTATTGTAATTTCTTAGGTAGATTGAAGTCCGAAGAGGGACAAATTGGTATATATTTTGTGGTACTCCGAAATGAGTTTGGAATCCATATCTGATGTTTGGAAACTGTGGAAGATTAAATCCATTTATCTATTGTTAGGGTCTCGATATATTCTACGAATGGTTGGTTGCCCTTCGAACTAACCAATGCCATTACATATTTCGTAAATCCGGATAGCCCGAGTATCTTGTGAAGTGTTAAATAGATTCGTTCTTGTATCTATTGTTGATATTCTGATTTGGTAAGCCAAATGCAGAGTAGATATTCAGTTTGATTTGATGAAATATTCTTCATCTATGTTTGTGTTTTCGTGCCTGTAAATTTCGAGGACGAAATTTCTTTAAGGGGGGAAGTCTATAACGACCCCTATTTTAGAATTTATTTAATTAATAGTTAATTTAATTTTTGAATAAAATTTTGGGATAAATTTGAAATTTGAATATTTAATTTGTATTTGTATTTGAATTTTAATTTTAATTTAATGACTTAGGAAAAATATGTGTTAAATCATTTGAATTTAAATCTTATATATATGTGATTTAAGTAGAAAAATAAATAATGACAAATTAAGAACAGAATTGTATAGAATTTCGTTTATATTTTAAAGTAAGAAGATAAAGCAAAATATATAATACATTCAAGTATAAGTATAAAAGTATATTTGTACATAAGTTAAAATTCAAAACAACACATTATCTAAAATCCTAACATCATGTTAAAAGTCAGCACAAAGTAATGGAACAAAATCGTAGCAAATAAAATACATTCACATATAAACAAGAAACCAGACCACAATTATAAACATCTATGTACAAGCAATAGTCTATTTGCAAGCTTTCTTTTGGAAACTACTCTATACTTATTTACTAAAACATGACTATATATATAGATAACGTAAATAATAGGTGTAGTACTGCAATTAAGTGAAATCTTATAACTTTAAAACTATCTGTACAACATATATGCAAGTTTTAATATATGAATGCAAAGACAAGTTCACTTTTCCAAAAGCAAAACGGTGTAAGGCATTATTATATACATATATAAGTATGGTAAAGAATAGTATGATACACATATATATCAACTTCTCATTAATGCTTTCAACCTCAGCCATGCCCTTAGTACAACAAAACATTACCCTGTACAAACAATATAGGTATCTGTACACTTCTCTTATATATGTCAACTTTATTTCAGTCTCGTTCATCAAAAGGTTACAAATCTGAAGTGAATATTATTTCAAAACTTAAACATCAAAACAAATCACTACAAACTAGTGATCAAAATGATTTCAGCAATGCAAAGCTTCAGTTTAAAATTTGGAAACTCAAGATCAACCCAAATCTCAGATTTAAACAACAAAGTCCTGTACCTTGTCTCTGTTTTTCTCCACTTCACATTCCAGGTGAGTAACATCATTTCTATTTCTTTTAACAACTCTAAGTATCTGAAATTTTACAAGGTTTAAGTCTGGAATATGTATGTTGAGCTTTGTTCTGTGAATGTATGTGAGTGTGTGTGTGTGTGTATATATATATATATATATATATATATATATTATGCCTGTACAATGAGAGGCATAGACCCGGCTATGCAAATAAATTCGTTTCTCTCGATCTAACAACTATTAGCACTTGGAATATAAACAAAAAAACTGTTTGTTCTAGCATTTATTAAAATCTTAAAAATTTATTTGAGTGAAAGTGATTCGTAAATATCCCTGGAAATTAAAGAAACCGAGCAAACTTTAAACTGGCCGAATTTCAAATATTTTAATTTACAGATTCAAGTACATAAATTGAATTCTCATACTTTAACATGAATTTTAAAGCAAAAATCTTAAATTTAGATCAAGGATAAGAGAGAAGTTTGAGTTTGTCTTATTTGAGCAATTCGAGTTGTCTCGGTTGATCTAGAGGGTCGGAGGCGTCGTGTTTCTTCCTAGAGGTTGCGGAGTGATCGGGGTAGCTGGGAAAAATGTCGGGCCGGTGTTCCAGGCACGGTAGTAACAGCGGCAAGTAATTTCCTTTTGTGACCCTAGTTTTTGTGAGGTTGAAATCTTCGATTCGTTCGCCATCTTGGATTGACCGAGTGTCTCTTGGCTTTGGGAGATGGTGGAAGGGTTGATGATGAAGTGATGGCCAGGGTTTGGGATTTTCTGGTGGTCCACACGACAAGTTTGAGGCGTTGACAGGTTGAGGAGGTAATGGCTTTTGTCGTTTCCAGGTTTGGAATGAAGGCCTCGAATTCGAATTCGAGATTGGGGAGACGATCTGATGATCGTTATTTGGTGTTTGGGTGGTTGTTGACGTGAGGGGATCATCGGCGTTGATCTGAGTTGGTCGGCGTCCATGTGCACGTGCACGGAAGTGTGATTGGATGGTCTGGGTTTGTTCAGTTGGGTGCTGGGTGAATTCGTGTGATTGTCTCGAGTGATGGCTCGAAGTCGATACGTGTTGACCGAAGCAAGAAACGGGATGGCTCGGGTCAATGTTGTCCAGGGTTTAAAAACAGAGAACCTGTTCTGTTTTGATTTTGAAGTTTAAAAAAAATTTAAATTTCAAGTTATATAACAAAGCTTAAATGAGTTTTAAAATCAGAGGTTTAAATATAAATTCAAGTGTAGTTGTAAACTTAGGTTTGGAATAAACTTGTTTAAAGACTTTAAAATATTTAAAAAAAATCAAAAGATTTGAAGTCAAATGGAATTTGAGTAAAAATGGAATTTGAAAGTTTTATAGGAAGGATTTAAACAAGGATCAAGAATTTAAACCTGAACTGAAAGTCGAAGTTGAATCCTAGATTTGAAATTAAATCAAGTTTATAACTTTAAATATGTTGAATCTAAAAGGAATTTGAATTTAACCTCTTTTAAATTTCCTTATAACAAAAGTATGCTTTAACATGTGAAGTTAAAGCAAGTTGAAAATCAATGTTTCAAATATTTTTGTGAGTGTATATTAAATCATTAATAAGTGTGAGTTTTACTTTAAGTAAATAAAGATTCAATAGTTTGTAATTCACAAATTTTGAAGTTAATTAAAATGGAATAATTAATGTTTTGTATTAATTAAATTAGTAATTAGGAGTTTAAATTTATTAATTAAGGTTTAAGTTAATTAATTAAGAGATAGTTAATGTGTAATTAAGAATCATAGATTTCCAATTTGTGTTAAAGGAATTTCAATTTGAAATGAAAATGATAATTTATGATTAGAAATTAATTTATTGTAATTAAGAACTAATTAAGTTGCAACTAACACCTAATTAATTAAATAATTAGGATTAATTAATGGATTATTAATGGTTAGTCAATTTCTATAAATAATGATTAAAGTTAATAAATTAAGTGATTAAGATATAATTACATTTAATGTAATTTAATGTTGATTTATTTATAAAGGTAATTAATCACTTAAAGATAATTATTTAATGAAATCAATTAAGGTTAAATGATTATGTAATTAACTTACGGTTAAACTAATTAAATAATTTATTAAGAATAATTTATTGAAGTTTTTAATAAATTAGTTTATATCAAATGATTTATAATTGATTTATCAGGATTGGATTAATTCATAAGTAATTAATTTAATTGGAAATAAATTGAATTAATTAGGATTAATCAATTAATTAATTCTTTTTATAAGTGATTATCGAATGCTTGACCCTACTTATAAATGATTTTATTATATGAGATGCCTTGAATTTATTATCCTATCTAATCTATGATATTTTGTTATGTGGATTGAGCTGTTTATTTTATTGATTTATTGATTATACGTCTGTATATTATCGGTGAATCTGTGAATGTGCAATAAGCGTTATAACTTATACCGCTTATCAACTATATTTCTATGTTTTGATCTGTGATGATGATGTTGTTGCACCATTATGTTAAACCCCTGGACCACATTATACACACACAAATATGGATTTCACAAGGAAATCGATTAAGTCACAGATTTTTGAAAATAGTTTTGAATTTGAATTTTTAAATTCAAATGGTTTGAAATGGAATCGGGTTAAATGTGAAAAGTTTTGGAATGGAATTTCAAGATAAAATTTATTTTTGAATAACTTGATTTCGCCTTGAAATTTAAATAACTGGATTTAAATTTGAATTCAAAATTTGAAACTGAATCCTATGATTTGAAACTAGGGATTAAAGATATTATACTAGTTATATAAGGGTTAAACTATTTTAAAAGTATTGATTTGGGAATTTGAATTTAATTCAAGGGCTTTAACTCGTGCAAATATAATTGGATATTTCTAAATGAAAACTATTTGTTTTCAAATAAATAAAAGCTATCACATAAGTAACGAACTTCCAATTTGTGTTGAAAGGTTTCAAGGTTGAAATGAAATTGAAATGTTTTGAAAGGCTATAAATGAATCTTTGGAAATGAGTTTGAAAGCTATAAAGTAAATCTTGATTTAAAGATTAAACGAGTCCATCCAATTGAAATGGAAATTGTTTTGAAATCTTTGAATGAATCTTTATGAAACGGGGTGAACTTTGTGAAATGAATCTTTTTGTTTAAAAGATTAGAAATGGTAATTTGTTTAAACCATTTGAAAGAAAAGTTTTGGGAAATAAGTTGTGGCTTAACTGAGACCCCAATATCCATATGTTTCTTGTAAATATTGCGCTCACTATTCGGTTTAGCCGGGAGAGGACCTTTGTGTCATATAGCCCATTCCGAATATGTGATACGACGTTATGGATAGCATTTGAAGACCGGTGGTAAAGACCGGATACTTTCGAAAGCAAAAGGATAACTCGTCGAATGTCTTTGTGTGATGTCCCGGAAATTTAGGCAATAATTATTTAATAATTTCATTAATAATTATTTTAAAATGTGAAATATTGATTTAATAAATTAATTCAAACTGGAATTTTCTTTTGAAAATTGTAATTATTTAATTTGTTAAATGATATTGTTTTCAAAGTTAAAACTATTTAAGTAATAAATTTATCTTTCTAAGCTGATTTAAAAATATTTTATTTATAATGTATAAATGTTTATATATTGTAAATAGAAGATTTGGTTTTAATTTTAATTTATATTAAATAAAAGATATTTTCTAATTATTATATCTTAATGTAAATGTGTAAATTGATTTAAATTGATATTGTAAACTTTTCAAAAGTTTGTTTTAAAAATCTTTCTTGTATTTTTATAGAAATATAAGTGAGTATTTATTTTGTTTTAAGAATAAATATAGTTTAATTTTATTTTATAATAAAATTTAGTTTTTTTTTATTTTAAAATTGCTTTTCTTTGAAATAAGATTTAATTTATTCTTGTTATAGTATAGTATTGAGTTTGAAATATTTTGAAATAAAATTGAATTCAACTTTTCTTTTCTTTTTAAAATCTTTTCTTTTGAAATTTAGTTTCATAAAGAATGTTATTTTAAAAATAATTAAACAAACATTTAAATGTAAATGTATAATTTTAGAAAGAAGTTTATATGTAATTATTTCAAGGCTAATGTTAAATAAACATTTGAAACATGTTAAAATAAATTGAAATGGTTTTAAGATAACTTAAATACATATATAAATTTAGGAATTGCTTTCCAATAATTGAAATATACACGTGTTAGTCATTTAAACTATTAAATGGACACTTGTAATCACATAACAAATTAACATAACAAGTGGCAAGCAAATTCATTTTTTTTAAAATTTAAATTATATTTATAAAGAAACATAACATAACATAAGCATTTGTTAAAAACTCTTTTACTTCAGATTGAAAACCTGAAATTAGATTTCAGTAAAACTAAAACCTCAAAACAAATGCATGTTTTAAAATCTGCAAAACATACAACTTCATATCTGTAATTTAAAATCTGCAAACCAAATACAAATCAATTTCTTCATAACAAATCAAATCTACAACCTATCTACATCTATATACTGCAGGTTTCATCATCAAAACTGAAGCTCAACTGCAATATAAAACCTGAGCATATGAAGTCTTGGACTCTGCATGCATACATCAACAGGAAAAGTAATTTCAGTTTCATCATGCAGTTTCAACTAGGTCCTGGAAATTGAAATCTACACCTAAGATTTATTCTCTGCATTCTTCAGATTTAAAAGGTGAGTAAACCTTTATTTTTAAAAACAGTTTCTCTGTTAAATTAGATGCTTAAACAAGAATTAGAAATAAAGACTAATGCATACTGTTTCTAAGAAAAATCAAACTGCATTACCATTATTATTATGTTTAGTGAGTAAGTTCACAATTGAAAAGTATTTAGAATTTTCTGCTGCATGTGTATAAATTTGAACTAAGTTTGCTTGAATGGTTTCTATTGTGATGAATATCCTGTAAGATTACATATATACAAACACATATATATGGTTACAGGTATTTTATAACTGATTCTGTTTTTAGATTCTTGAATTGAATCTCTATTGTTTTTGTTGTGAAATTGAGAGATGTTATTTAGTATAGATTAAGCTTATAAATCATAAATAAGATTAAATTTAAAAATTTTGTTTTCACTGTAAACTGTAAAGGACAGTTAGCATAAAAAAAATAATCAAAATCAAACACAAATTAAGAACTTACGTCTTTATTTATAGAAATCAAACCGATCTAAACAAAACTGTTCTGTTTTGTTTAAAATGAAATGGGTTAACACACATGCACAAAATCTGTGACCTGATAAAAGAAAGCATGTTGTTTGATTATGTTGTGATGATTACTTATTCTTGAATGTTCTGTGTGCATATTTATGAATATGTATATGTGTTGATTTCCTGTAGTTGCAGATCTGGTTAGCTTGTAAACTGAGATATTCTTAAATAGAAATCTTTATCATCTGTATTGTTACAGTTAGTAATTTTATGTGTAAACAAAATATGTTTAAATGTAGGTTCTGGAAAATCATGAATTAGTTAACATAAGTTAAAATATAAAATCTGTTTTTACTGAAACAATAAGGGACAGTTAACATAGAAATTTCAAAACAAGATTCCTAAACTATTAAAACAAGTTTATAACCTGGTTATATGGATGTGAGAAATGATGGAATTAGGTGATAAACGATCAGAAGTTGTTTCAGAGGAGATGGTGATTGAATTGAGGTTTCCAGGTTTTCAAAAACCTGATTTTAAGTGTGCAGTTCTTAGCATTTGCATAAGCTCTATGTTGCATCGAGTGGGGTAAGGATTTGAGAGGTTGTAGAGGGGGTGTAGAGGGAGCTATAGCCGGAGTTGTAAGTGGTCTGGTGATTGGTGAAGTGATTGCAAGATGATGACAGTTTTTGATAGGGTTTGGAGTCTGGTGGCTATTTGGTAGTGTGCAGGGTATTTTTACTCGGGTAATCTTCGGGTAGTTATGTTTTTGACTCGAAGTAGCTGGGATGAGAACTCGAAGTAAAAATATGGTTTCTCGGGTATATTGATTTACAGGTTTATAAACCTGTAGTTTGCAGTTTTTTTAAGAATTTGAATAAAATTTATAATTTAAAGATCTTAATTTGATTTAAATATAATTTAAGTCTGAATTCAAATGAAGTTTTGAGTTCAAGTTTTTAAAAATGGAAATCTTATATTTAAACAAGATTTAATTTAGTTTTAATCAAGTTTAAAAATATAAGTTTAAGGTTGCTTTCAAATTCAGACATTAAGCTAAAACAGTTTTGTTAGTTTTTAAAATTTGAACAGATTTGAATGTTTCAAACAAGATTTAAATTGGTTTTGAAATTAAGGTAAAGACAGTTTTCAAATTTCTTTGGAAACAGTTTTGTTTTCAAAACAGTTTATAAATTCAAAGTAAATAAAAAAATGAATAACCATATTCAAATGTTTAAAAATAGATTTGGAAATGAAATTTGATTTCAAATAAGATCTAAAACTTGAAGAATTTATTTCTTTTAATATCGAAATTAAGCTATGAAGTGTTAATTTAATTTTGAAAGTTGAAAATAATCAATTTATTTTCAATGCTTAATTTATCAAGTAATTTAGTTTTGAATCTTTCTTTATATTTAAGTAATGAATGTTGTTTAAACATCCATTTTTTTATTTTAAGGTTTATAATTATTTTTGGATTCAATGTTTAAATAATTAAACATTTGAATCTTTAAATAAATTGAAATTTGAATTTAATTTTTAGAAAGGTATTGTTTTAATACATTTTGAATTTAAATGAGTCATTTGATAAGTAATCTAAATTATTTTGAAAAATATTTAAGATAATTAAGGATTTACTCAATTATTTGATTTTTAAATAATAGTTTAGATTAATTTTTAATTAGAAATAATCTATTTATAATTAATCTAATTCAAATTTTCTTAAGTATGTAATTATTGAAATGTTGTTAATTAATAAATGGTGAAAATTATCTAAGGATAATTTAGTATTAATTAATGTAATTAATTTTGATAATTAACTAGATTAATTAAGTGAATATAATTTGTTAAGTATAATTAATTGTTAAAGTAATTAATTACTTATTGTAATTAATCTTAATATTGTGATTTGTTAAGTTAATTAATTTAGTTTAATTAATTTTAATAAATCATTTGATGATTTTAAGTGTAATTAGTAAATGTAATTAATGGAGCAGGATTACTCAGAGAAGTAATAATGATAATTACTGGAATGTAATTAGTAATTTGAATAATTACCTTTGTAATTAATTAAGGAATTAATTAATGATTAATTATTGGTTTATTAATTTATATATAAGTAATTAAAGATAGTTAATTACTTAATTTAATATTAGTCAAGGTGATTAAAGATTAGATTAATTTCTAAATGTAATTAATTTCGATTAAGTAATTTATTTAAATATTAGAGATCATTAATTATTATAATTTATGATGTGATTAAGGATTGTTTGATTTAGTAATAATTAAATAAGTGATTAATTAATTACAATTAATTAAGGACAAATATAATTAATTATAATTCATTAATAAATGAGTAATTAAAGGTTAATTACTTATGATTAAGGTTAATTAAATTATGAAATTAACTAAGGACTAATTACTTATTGTAATTGGTGAATGATTAAACATAGATATTTAATCAAGTTAAATACTTAGTGAATAATTAATTAATTGAATTAATTAATAGAAGATAAGCAGGATTTAAATGTAGTAACTAATTTAATTTAATTTAAATAGAGATGGTTGTAATTAATTTAATTCATTTTAAATTGATTATAATTGTTGGTTAAAAAAAATCATTGCTTATGGATGCTATTGATTGAATGGTTGTGATCTCAGTAATGAGATGAGTCGTATCTATATGATATGAATGTTGGTTTAAATATGATGGTTTGTGATGGATTATTTGGTTGTGATGATTATCTGTTTATGGATGATACAGATTATCTGTTTATGATATGAATGTGTTTATCTATTGTGAGATGTAGTTTATCTATCTATGTGAATTAGATAACAATGAAATAAGTTATTTGCTTAAAACCCTTAAGAACAACTTGGACATTAAGATGGCGTTTGGTTTCGATGAGACCGGGATCGGGTTTCCATATTTGGATATCCGAAAACCACATCGATTCCAATTAAACGTTAGGTCGTTATTCCAAGTGGAGCAAGTGAAGACTCGAGGTGTAAGGGCTGTACGTCAGTATAACTCTATGGGTGATTCCGTAATGAGTTTGACGTAATAGTACTTATGGGTTCGAGATGGTGATTTAGAGTGCAAGGGTTATTGTCGTTAACTCTGAGGGTGATTCCAATACGAGTGTAACGAGATAATGCCTTCGGTTTCGTTCGAACCCGGAACGAACTTGTATGGATTGAATGCTTTCAGAACATCGTCAGGTGGACGATGAGCATTCTAAGATTTGATGTCCTAAAGGTAAATCGTAGCCTCAAGCCTCATCAACCGGGAATGGCTAAAACAGGGGAGGTGCAGCAAGGCTTCGTGGGTAGCTCCCACTGGAGAGCAAGATTGACCCCTGTCTAGAAGTCCCTTTTATTTCGGCTGTGTGGGGCGGTTGATCATGACAACTGCCGGGGTGGTCTTGTTCGGGATTGTCCAGTAAGGGATGGTCCCGGCTTTGTGTTGCAGGGGAGTTAGGGTGGCTCCTCGGTACGGTGATCTAGGCCACGTACTGTGACGGGCGGTACCCCAGTAGCCCTGCCATTGATGGAATCCATAATCCAATAAGTGCCCGTATGGTTTTGATTGTGCCCAACTATGTTGGAACGTGAGATGTAAGCATTCCAGCTATTTCTGTATTTTATTTTGAAAACCCTAGACACTATTATAATATCACTGGATTTCCTATCAAATGTTTTGGTTAGCGTAGGGTAAAAACTTTTCCATGTTTATGTGTGGGAAGTCTTACGTGATACCTTTTGTTTTTCGAAGGATTTTCTAAAGTTAAGCAACTTTTATCCCCATTTACTCACACCAGACCCCTGTCTGACCCAAGTGTTTATTTTCTGTTTTATTAAACTCTTGGGTACTCATATTACGTATGAGTAGACAAGTGATTCAGGATTGCTTTGACGAATTCTGGAGGAGATAATGGAGCAGGAGGCTTCAGCGTGTATATATATATAGTGGTTCCGCAGTCTTTGAGTTGTATCTGTTTTTCTCTGATGTACTTGAATTGTAATTGCTAGACAGATGATTATAACTGTCTAGTTTGTGTTGTATTGGCTGTAAAATTCTGATGTATATGATACTATGTAAAGTTTTTATGTGATATATTATAATTTATTCGATTCCGCTGTGAGGTTCTGATGTTGTCTGTTCTTTCTTTCCTTTCTTTTCTCTTTTCTATCCATTTCTTTCTTCTTAGCGATGCGACTTCCTGGAGTATGGAAGTTGGGTCGTTACATTGTGGTATCAGAGCATCTAGGTTGAGCGAATACCTAGACTCTGGAGTGGTGTCCTTCTTGAGAGAGCGTAATTGTAATTTTGAATATATATATTTATTTATTTCTGCCTATTTGATTGGGTAACCGGTTCAGGTTTTCCAATAAGTAATAAAGGTAGATAGGGTAGTGGTGTATGTAACACGACTACCAATGGTTGGAAGTGATCTGCTAGGGCAGTTTGGGTATCTTGAGTAGTTCTGCAGTTGGTGTGAAGGATTTCAATGATCTCTGAAGGAAGGAGTTCTGTCTATGTTTGAGTCTTGGTTTGGGAGCGAATTTCCTGAGAGGTATCTGTCTATCTGGATGGCTCTATTGTGGAAGAGGCTGGTGTAGCCTTGAGGTTCGATGAGCTTTTGGATTAGGAAGTTTTTGGCAGCAGTAGCAGGAGTGAGTGGCCTGTTCATCGATGGTTCAGAAATCTCTATGATTCTTCTGTCAGTAGTCCGGGTAGATGGTGGAGCTTGTCCATTTCTTCTGGAAGCCCAGCTGGGTGTGATGTTTGTGGTTGGAGTTAGACCACTAGTTTCTTCTTTTGAAGGCTTTAGCTGTTCTGATTGTTGTAGTGAGAACGTTTCCTTGGAATCTGAACAAGGTAGAGTCGCAAAAGTGACTTGTGATGGTTCGAAAGTTCTCTGAGTGATCTTTGTTTGGATTGAAGCATCTTTAGAGGGTGTTTGAGTTATCGGAGTGGTATTTTCTGGATATCTTCGAAGGAATTAAGATTTACATCCGTATCAAGAGATTGAGTTCTATATCGACTTGATTCTTGGAGCTTTATTGGTGGTTCAGCATTGTAGGAGATTCTTTGAGTGTGATCTATTTAAGTTGGCAGAATTGATCGGATCCAGTTTTCTGGTGGAATTTTTGCTGTGTGTTTGTGACTGAATCGGATAGGTTACTGAGATTTTATGGAATTTGATGAGCAATGTTTCCGGGATAAGTTGATCAAGTTTATACTTGTGTTCATCAACAACATTCTCGAATCAGAGTTGTGCAGTGGAAGCATGGTGGCAGCTATTCCAGAATAGGAGCACCCGATTCTTTGGGAATTTGAGGTTTGTCTTGGATCAAAGGATTTCTATAGGAAATTCATTTTGGATCTGGAAACTTGTTTGTTTTGCATCTGTTTGTTTTCCAGAAAGGATAGTATGCCTGAAGACTTCTGATATCTGTAGTAGAGTTTGTGAGGTGGATTTTGATTGATCTAGAAGTTGAGGCAGTCCAGGATCAATATGAGGGATTTGTGGATTTGAGTTTTGGATCTTTCTGTTTTCTCTTAAGGATTAAGTGTTTGGTCCACAGGATTGAATTTCCAGTTCGGATGGCTGGAATTTGTTTTGTTTTTCACGTATCTCTGAGGGAGTACGTGTATGGTTTATCTCTGATTTTAGAATCAGTAGTTCTGTGAGATTTGGGAGTTGATCAGGACTTGTCTGTAGTCCAGTATTCTGTTTAGATTTGTAGATCTAGATATATAGGAGCTCTAGATCTGAGTGGTGTAGCTAGTTTAGATTTTGTAAGGCGAATGTCCCGGTGTTTGTACCTGGGAAACTCTAGGGAATTCTATCCAGAATTTTGTCTGGATAATTAGAATTGTTTGTTTGAATTGGTTGCTATGGTTGCTAGTATTTGGTTGATAGTTTGTGTCTGCTATTTTAAATTAAAAATCTATATGGGATTATTAAATTACCTTTGCTTTTAAATTTCGGGGACGAAATTCTTTTAAGGGGGGAGGAATGTGATGTCCCGAAAATTTAGGCAATAATTATTTAATAATTTCATTAATAATTATTTGAAAATGTGAAATATTGATTTAATAAATTAATTCAAACTGGAATTCTCTTTTGAAAATTGTAATTATTTAATTTGTTAAATGATATTGTTTTCAAAGTTAAAACTATTTAAGTAATAAATTTATCTTTCTAAGCCGATTTAAAAATATTTTATTTATAATGTATAAATGTTTATATATTGTAAATAGAAGATTTGGTTTTAATTTTAATTTATATTAAATAAAAGATATTTTCTAATTATTATATCTTAATGTAAATGTGTAAATTGATTTAAATTGATATTGTAAACTTTTCAAAAGTTTGTTTTAAAAATCTTTCTTGTATTTTTATAGAAATATAAGTGAGTATTTATTTTGTTTATAAGAATAAATATAGTTTAATTTTATTTTATAATAAAATTTTGTTTGGTTTTATTTTGAAATTTCTTTTCATTGAAATAAGATTTAATTTATTCTTGTTATAGTATAGTATTGAGTTTAAAATCTTTTGAAATAAAATTGAATTCAACTTTTCTTTTCTTTTTAAAATCTTTTCTTTTGAAATTTAGTTTCATAAAGAATGTTATTTTAAAAATAATTAAACAAACATTAAAATGTAAATGTATAATTTTAGAAAGAAGTTTATATGTAATTATTTCAAAGCTAATGTTAAATAAACATTTGAAACATGTTAAAATAAATTGAAATGGTTTTAAGATAACTTAAATACATATATAAATTTAGGAATTGCTTTTTAATAATTGAAATATACATGTGTTAGTCATTTAAACTATTAAATGGAAACTTGTAATCACATAACAAATTAACATAACAAGTGGCAAGCAAATTCATTTTTTTAAAATTTAAATTATATTGATAAAGAAACATAACATAACATAAGCATTTGTTAAAAACTCTTTTACTTCAGATTGAAAACCTGAAATTAGATTTCAGTAAAACTAAAACCTCAAAACAAATGCATGTTTTAAAATCTGCAAAACATACAACTTCGTATCTGTAATTTAAAATCTGCAAACCAAATACAAATCAATTTCTTCATAACAAATCAAATCTACAACCTATCTACATCTATATACTGCAAGTTTCATCATCAAAACTGAAGCTCAACTGCAATATAAAACCTGAGCATATGAAGTCTTGGAGTCTGCATGCATACATCAACAGGAAAAGCAACTTCAATTTCATCATGCAGTTTCGACTAGGTCCTGGAAATTGAAATCTACACCTAAGATTTGTTCTCTGCATTCTTCAAATTTAAAAGGTGAGTAAACCTTTATTTTTAAAAATAGTTTCTCTGTTAAATTAGATGCTTAAACAAGAATTAGAAATAAAGACTAATGCATACTGTTTCTAAGAAAAATCAAACTGCATTACCATTATTATTATTTTTAGTGAGTAAGTTCACAATTGAAAAGTATTTAGAATTTTTTGTTGCATGTGTATAAATTTAAACTAAGTTTGCTTGAATGGTTTCTATTGTGATGAATATCCTGTAAGATTACATATATACAAACACATATATATGGTTACAGGTATTTTATAACTGATTCTGTATTTAGATTCTTGAATTGATTCTCTGTTGTTTTTGTTATGAAATTGAGAGATGTTGTTTAGTATAGATTAAGCTCATAAATCATAATTAAGATTAAAACTATAAAGGACAGTTAATATAAAAAAAAAAATCAAAATCACACACAAATTAAGAACTTATGTCTTTATTTACAGAAATCAAACCGATCTAAACAAAACTGTTCTGTTTTGTTTAAAATGAAATGGGTTAACACACATGCATAAAATCTGTGACCTGATAAAAGAAAGCATGTTGTTTGATTATGTTGTGATGATTACTTATTCTTGAATGTTCTGTGTGCATATTTATGAATATGTATATGTGTTGATTTCCTGTAGTTGCAGATCTGGTTAGCTTGTAAACTGAGATATTCTTAAATAGAAATCTTTATCATCTGTATTGTTACAGTTAGTAATTTTATGTGTAAACAAAATATGTTTAAATGTAGGTTCTGGGAAATCATGAATTAGTTAAAATAAGTTAAAATCTAAAATCTGTTTTTACTGAAACAATAAGGGACAGTTAACATAGAAATTTCAAAACAAGAATCTTAAACTATTAAAACAAGTTTATAACCTGATTATATGGATGTGAGAAATGATGGAATTAGGTGATAAATGATCAGAAGTTGTTTCAGAGGAGATGGTGATTGAATTGAGGTTTCCAGGTTTTTAAAAACCTGATTTTAAGTGTGCAGTTCTTAGCATTTGCATAAGCTCTATGTTGCATCGAGTGGGGTAAGGATTTGAGAGGTTGTAGAGGGGGTGTAGAGGGAGCTATAGCCGGAGTTGTAAGTGGTCTAGTGATCGGTGAAGTGATTGCAAGATGATGACAGGTTTTGATAGGGTTTGGAGTCTGGTGGTTATTTGGTAGTGTGCAGGGTATTTTTACTCGGGTAATCTTCGGGTAGTTATGTTTTTGACTCGAAGTAGCTGGGATGAGAACTCGAAGTAAAAATATGGTTTCTCGGTTATATTGATTTATAGGTTTATAAACCTGTAGTTTGTAGTTTTTTTTCAAGAATTTGAATAAAATTTATAATTTAAAGATCTTAATTTGATTTAAATATAAGTTAAGTCTGAATTCATATGAAGTTTTGAGTTCAAGTTTTTAAAAATGGAAATCTTATATTTAAACAAGATTTAATTTAGTTTTAATCAAGGTTAAAAATATAAGTTTCAGGTTGCTTTCAAAATCAGACATTAAGCTAAAACAGTTTTGTTTGTTTTAAAATTTGAACAGATTTGAATGTTTCAAACAAGATTTAAATTGGTTTTGAAATTAAGGTAAAGACAGTTTTCAAATTTTCTTTGGAAACAGTTTTGTTTTCAAAACAATTTATAAATTTAAAGTAAATAAAAAAATGAATAAACATATTCAAATGTTTAAAAATAGATTTGGAAATGAAATTTGATTTCAAATAAGATTTAAAACTTGAAGAATTTATTTCTTTTAATATTGAAATTAGGCTATGAAGTGTTAATTTAATTTTGAAAGTTGAAAATAATCAATTTATTTTCAATGCTTAATTTATCAAGTAATTTAGTTTTGAATCTTTCTTTATATTTAAGTAATGAATGTTGTTTAAACATCCATTTTTTTATTTTAAGGTTTATAATTATTTTTGGAATCAATGTTTAAATAATTAAACATTTGAATCTTTAAATAAATTGAAATTTGAATTTAATTTTTAGAATGGTATTGTTTTAATACATTTTGAATTTAAATGAGTCATTTGATAAGTAATCTAAATTATTTTGAAAAACATTTAAGATAATTAAGGATTTACTCAATTATTTGATTTTTAAATAATAGTTTAGACTAATTTTTAATTAGAAATAATCTATTTATAATTAATCTAATTCAAATTTTCTTAAGTATGTAATTATTGAAATGTTGTTAATTAATAAATGGTGATAATTATCTAAGGATAATTTAGTATTAATTAATGTAATTAATTTTGATAATTAACTAGATTAATTAAGTGAATATAATTTGTTAAGTATAATTAGTTGTTAAAGTAATTAATTACTTATTGTAATTAATTTTAATATTGTGATTTGTTAAGTTAATTAATTTAGTTTAATTAATTTTAATAAATCATTTGATGATTTTAAGTGTAATTACTAAATGTAATTAATGGAGCGGGATTACTCAGAGAAGTAATAATGATAATTACTGGAATGTAATTAGTAATTTGAATAACTACCTTTGTAATTAATTAAGGAATTAATTAATGATTAATTATTGGTTAATTAATTTATATATAAGTAATTAAAGATAGTTAATTACTTAATTTAATATTAGTCAAGGTGATTAAAGATTAGATTAATTTCTAAATGTAATTAATTTCGATTAAGTAATTTGTTTAAATATTAGAGATCATTAATTATTATAATTTATGATGTGATTAAGGATTGTTTGATTTAGTAATAATTAAATAAGTGATTAATTAATTGTAATTAATTAAGGACAAATATAATTAATTATAATTAATTAATAAATGAGTTAAAGGTTAATTACTTGTGATTAAGGTTAATTAAATTATGAAATTAACTAAGGACTAATTACTTATTGTAATTGGTGAATGATTAAACATAGATATTTAATCAAGTTAAATACTTAGTGAATAATTAATCAACCGAATTAATTAATAGAAGATAAGCAGGATTTAAATGTAGTAATTAATTTAATTTAATTTAAATTAATTAGAGATGGTTGTAATTAATTTAATTCATTTTAAATTGATTATAATTGTTGGTTAAAAAAAATCATTGCTTATGGATGCTATTGATTGAATGGTTGTGATCTCAGTAATGAGATGAGTCGTATCTATATGATATGAATGTTGGTTTAAATATGATGGTTTGTGATGGATTATTCGGTTGTGACGATTATCTGTTTATGGATGATACAGATTATCTGTTTATGATATGAATGTGTTTATCTATTGTGAGATGTAGTTTATCTATCTGTGTGAATTAGATAACAATGAAATAAGTTATTTGCTTAAAACCCTTAAGAACAACTTGGACATTAAGATGGCGTTTGGTTTCGATGAGACTGGGATCGGGTTTCCATATTTGGATATTCGAAAACCACATCGATTCCAATTATACGTTAGGTCGTTATTCCAAGTGGAGCAAGTGAAGACTCGAGGTGTAAGGGCTATACGTCAGTATAACTCTGTAGGTGATTCCGTAATGAGTTTGACGGAATAGTACTTATAGGTTCGAGATGGTGATTTAGAGTGCAAGGGTTATTGTCGTTAACTCTGAGGGTGATTCCAATACGAGTGTAACGAGATATGCCTTCGGTTTCGTTCGAACCCGGAACGAACTTGTATGGATTGAATGCTTTCAGAATATCGTCAGGTGGACGATGAGCATTCTAAGATTTGAAGTCCTAAAGGTAAATCGTAGCCTCAAGCCTCATCAATCGGGAATGGCTAAAACAGGGGAGGTGCAGCAAGGCTTCGTGGGTAGCTCCCACTGGAGAGCAAGATTGACCCCTGTCTAGAAGTCCATTTTTATTTCGGCTGTGTGGGGCGGTTGATCATGACAACTGCCGGGGTGGTCTTGTTCGGGACTGTCCAGTAAGGGATGGTCCCGGCTTTGTGTTGCAGGGGAGTTAGGGTGGCTCCTCGGTACGGTGATCTAGGCCACGTACTGTGACGGGCGGTACCCCAGTAGCCCTGCCATTGATGGAATCCATAATCCAATAAGTGCCCGTACGGTTTTGATTGTGCCCAACTATGTTGGAATGTGAGATGTAAGCATTCTAGCTATTTCTGTATTTTATTTTGAAAACCCTAGACACTATTATATATCACTGGATTTCCTATCAAATGTTTTGGTTAGCGTAAGGTAAAAACTTTTCCATGTTTATGTGTGGAAAGTCTTACGTGATACCTTTTGTTTTTCGAAGGATTTTCTAAAGTTAAGCAACTTTTATCCCCGTTTACTCACACCAGACCCCTGTCTGATCCGAGTGTTTATTTTCTGTTTTATTAAACTCTTGGGTACTCATATTACGTATGAGTAGTCAAGTGATTCAGGATTGCTTTGACGAATTCTGGAGGAGATAATGGAGCAGGAGGCTTCAGCGTGTAGATATATTTAGTGGTTCCGCTGTCTTTGAGTTGTATCTATTTTTCTCTGATGTACTTGAATTGTAATTGCTAGACAGATGATTATAACTGTCTAGTTTGTGTTGTATTGGCTGTAAAATTCTGATGTATATGATACTATGTAAAGTTTTTATGTGATATATTATAATTTATTCGATTCCGCTATGAGGTTCTGATGTTGTCTGTTCTTTCTTTCCTTTCTTTTCTCTTTTCTATCCCTTTCTTTCTTCTTAGCTATGCGACTTCCTGGAGTATGGAAGTTGGGTCATTACACTTTGCATCAAATGGTCCCCGGTATAGAGACTCCATATGTGATGGGAAGTCCGGACGTAATTAGGGATTATCCGAATTTGCAAGGGCTTCTTTGGAAGTGCCTTCGGTTCTGTTCGAACCCAGAATAGACTTGAATGGATTGTATGTCTGACATTACAAATTGAGATATAAAGCAGATTTCTTTCAAATACATTTCTGTTGGTGGCGGAGAATCTGTTCTCTTAGCTTAACACCCTTCTTTAAGACATACGAGCTCGGAGGTTATGTAGTTGAAGGTTATCAGTGATATATTCCCAATTTGGTAATGTGGCATGCTGAGCACTGCTAATCATTTGTTGATCAAAGAGTGGCTTTTGTGAAAAGCATAAATTTGTGGATGAGACTTCGTCGAACCTCACAACCCGGTAATGGTCAAAACAGGAAGAATGCGGCAAGGCTATTTGGAGATCGCGCCCCCTGAGGGTATGTTCATTTCCTTCTGGATAGAGGTGGTATCATGGTTTGGAGCCCATATATTTAACCAATGTGGTTACTACGAATTTATTACTTTGGGGTTGTTGGTTATCGGGATCCCGGGAAAGGTCGGTTACGACCGAGGGATGGCATACTCGTGTCAGTAGGTACCCAGTTAGGGGTAACCCGACGTTGTGTTGGCAGAGATCCGGTTAGGTTCTTGGGGTGCCCTTCCAGAGGCGTACCCATGTGGCAATGAGAAGTTCCTTGGCCTGACCATTTGTTGAAAATCCAAACTCCAATACGAGCCTTGTACGGTTTTAGTTGTAGAACCTGCCATTTACTTATGGGTGTCACCGCTATTTAGATGGTAGCTATAGTAGGCATGGTGTGAAATGCTTATGCTGGCTAAGATTTATATTATACTTTCGAAATGCCTTCTGTACTTTGCACTTGTAGCAATAATATCAAAGAAATTTGCGTATCAAGCATGTTTGACTATCATATGGAGAAATCTCCTCCGATTCTGCATTTGCATTGTGTGTGTGTGCGGGAGGCCTTATGGCAGTTCCATTTTCTAAAAGCATTGCGAATCTATTTTAAAATATTTCTTTGTTTGTTTTAAAGATAAACTGTTTTTGTTACTCATACCAGTGCCACGACTGACCTGGAGTTTATTGTTCCTTTCCTAAACTCTAGGTGCTTAAAATATTTCGACACGGGCAGTCTAGAGTTGGGTTTTTTAGATAGTTAGGTTCAGTGGATTATTTGGAGCTAGTTCTGTCTTTGGATACGGACTGCATTTGCTTATCTTTGTGCATCGTTATTGGGAGTTCGTGCTGCTGCTGGAGTTCTCTCTTGAAGACTATCTTAGAGTTTTTAGTTCCGTTGCTGGTGTTATCTATTTTTCCTTTCCGCTGCTATTTTATTGTATCATATCTCTGATGTATATTGATATCTATTGTATCAGATATAGTATCAATGATGTATATCAATGTATTATAGTTATTTCTTCCGCTATGTTGTTTACTTAATTGTGTTATAAGCTCCGGCGACTTGGATTTGAACGGTCGAATCTGCGGCATTCGAGTACGATGTAAAGTATGGATGTCGATTTTCAAACGCAAAAATTCGTATCGTCACAATAGTATCTGAATAGAAGACTAGAAATCCATCTAGTAATAATATCTAAATCCGAATAGAAGGCCGAAAATCCATATTGTAATAAACTAAATTTGACCTTCCTTTGAAGGCTGCGTTGACTTTGTCTTAATGTAGAAATAAATGTGTTAGACTGTTCTTCCTCAAGAAGATTGCTTTGACCCATCTTTAGGGTAGATTTGAACTTGTTCGATTGATTTCTTTTGCTCCTTACCACTCTTTGGATGGTGATTTAATCTTTAATTCTCTTTGCCCTTTATCACTCTTTGGGTGATGATTTGGGCTTTAATTCTCTTTGTCCCTTTCTACTCCTCGGGTAGTGATTTAGGCTTGAGCCCCTTTTCACTTTATAGGTAATGATTTAGGTTGGTCGATGTGTTTGCTTAGCTATCTTAAGCAGCACCAAAGTCTAGCCCGTCATCCCTCTAGGCGATGCTCTAGTTAGTCCTTACAGGTGGAAATGAAAGCTGGTTCGATGTTTTGGCCAGACCATCTTGGGCAGGACCGATGGCTTACTCCATCCTCCTTTTAAGAGGCACTCCGGCTAGGTCACATAGGTAGGACTGAAGGATTGTAGTGCTTTGGGCAGGTCATCTTAGGCAGGACCAAAGGCTTACTTTGACCTCCCTCTAGGAGGTACTTTGACCAGGCCCTTGTGGTGGGATCAAAGGATTTCTTTCGCCCCTTACTACCATTTTAGGCAGTGATTTAGGTTTTTCCTTTTAGTTCCTTTCTTTCATTTGACTACTAACTCTATAGATTTGCTTGTCTTAATTTTCTTTATTCATCCATTGTAGGGCAGTAAGGCCTTAAATGTTTGACATTCCAAGTTTTTGCTATTACATTGCCATTAAGTCGGCATGGTCGATAAGTTCACGGGGGAACTACTTCATGAATAATAAGAGGACCTTCCTGATTTGATCCAAGTGGTCCATCTGATGGTTTTTTACATTTGCCGTGACTTTTCATAAATCTCATTTTTGAAAAGATTTTCCTTTAACTTTGGAGTTATATTACCTTGATATCCTTTGTTGATATTCGACCGTTAATATGGCCGCTTTATCCCTTAGCTCAATTTATGAAATCTAAGGATTCTTTCCTTAATTTCTGATTGGGATCAAATGCATATGCAATTTTTCGATGAGATGGGACCTCAACTTTGATTGGAAGCATTGCTTCACATCCATATGTTAAGGAAAAAAGTGGTA
Source organism: Allium cepa (assembly GCA_030765085.1). Lineage (NCBI taxonomy): Eukaryota > Viridiplantae > Streptophyta > Magnoliopsida > Asparagales > Amaryllidaceae > Allium > Allium cepa. Next base: position 347,116,552 of record CM060938.1, read on the forward strand.
TGTCCCATTGCAGTCTTAGTAGAAATTTTATATACCCAGAGCACTGATGGTAGTTCTTTTATCCAGTTTCCTCTTGCTTTGTCCATTTTTTTCTTAAGAATAGTTTTAATGGTTTTATTGGCAGCTTCAACGGCTCCATTAGCCTTTGGATGAGCTACGTATGAAAACTTTTTTTATTCCATTATTGTCATAGAATCTGGTGAACTCTTCACTTTCAAATTGGGTTCCACTAGCAGATATTATCTTATATGGTATTCCAAATTGGGTAATCATGTTTTTAATCATAAACTTTAACACTTTTTCTAATGTTATGTTTGATAATGTTTCTGCTTCTACCCATTTGGTAAAATAATCAATGCTACTACTATAAACATAGCTCCAACTTTTGGATATAGGAAATGGTCTGATTAAATCGATTCCCCATACATCAAAGGGCCATGGACTTGAAAATGCGGTAAATTTACTTGGGGGAATGTGTGGAATTGTAGACATTTTCTGGCTTTTCCCAAACCTTACATGATTCACTGCACCATTACTCGGCCGGGGCCAATAAAACCTTACCTCATGACATTTTTTGCTAAATTTATTCCATTAGAATGATCTCTTCAGAATTCCTCCTGTGCTTCTCCTAACAGTCTTAAGTCATTCTCTGGCATAACATACCATAAGTGTGGAAGTGAATATCTTTTTTATAGAATATTTCATTCATCTTGGTAAAAGTTGGGGTTGACATCTTATCTTTTTATCCTCTCTTTTTTCCCTTCGTAGTTTTCCTTCCACTAAGTAATCAATAATGGGTATCATCCAGTTGTTTTTTGTATTGACTATTAGTTTTTTCATAAATGATCTTTTCTTGGCTTTCTCCATTGTCATTTCTCAATTAATTTTCTTTATTTTCTTGTTCAAGGGCTTGAGACCTAGTTAATATCACGACTTCATTTCCTGGCTCAGGGGTTTTTCCTATATAATGGGGCTTTTTTGGAAACCCATAGGTACAATTCGAGCTTTCGGTGCTCCTCATTACCTAGCAAGTTTTGCTAAAGAATTAGTTTGAGAATTTTTCCCTCTAGGAACTCGGTGTATGGATAAGTCTTCAAATTGAGCTAACATCTTTAGTTTCCTTTTGACATAAAGGATTTGTTTGATGTCTTCCATTTGACATATGAGATTTGACTGATTAACCACTAACCGAGAATCATCGAAAACTTCAATCCTTGTAAATTTTAACTGAAGAGCGAAGGTAAGTCCTACTACCATTGATTTGTATACAGCCACATTATAAGTAGCAGGAAAATCTAACTTCATAGCATAATGCAATAGATGTCCATCAGGGGTAATGGTTACGTTTCATGCACCTGCTCTCTGTTCATTTGATGCCCCATCAACAAATAATTTCCACTTAGGCTTAGGCTTTAGATCCTTTTTCCTTTTCGACCGTTCTCTGATGAATCCCATGCATTCAATTACGAAGTTAGCTAGATCTTGTCCTTTAATTACCATTCGAGGTTGGAACTCTATATCATATTGGCTAAGTTATATTCCCCGCTTTATCAATCTTCTTGATGTCTCAGGTTTACCGAAGGACTTGTTTGTATGGAAAGTTAGTTAAAACCTTAACTAGGTGCGCTTGAAAGTAGGATCTTAACTTTCAAGCAGTGATTATTAAGAAGAATGCTAACTTTTCTATGATCGAATACCTAACTTCTGCATCCTTGAACCTTTTTCTAACATGATACATCAGAAGATGAGTTTAGTTGTCTTCACTTATTAGAACGAGCTTATTGCATGCTCGAAAACTGCTATGTAGGGATAAAGATTTTCCTCTTCGACTGGGCTAGATAGAATTGGAGGCTTTTCAAGATGATCTTTTAGTTCTTTAAAGGCTCTTCAACAATCCTCCCCCCACCTCACTCAAAGTTTTTCTTCTTTTTGATCACATCAAAGGCGGTATGCATTTATCAGTGGCTTTAGAGATGAATTTGTTCAAGATTGCCACTCTTCCGTTTAAGCTTATCACATCTTTGCTTTTTTTGGGTTCTACCATGTCCCTGATTGCCAATTCTAGGTTGACCTCAATTCCTCTAGTGCTAACAATATCCCTATGAACATCCCAGATTGTATCTCGAAAAGAGCAATTCTGTGGATTCAATTTCATTTTATGCCTTTTTAGTACTTCAAACATTTTCTCAAGATCTTTTAGGTGATCGGCTTCCTCTTGAGATTTGACTAGCATATCATCTACATATACTTCCATGTTATGACCAATTTTCCATTAAACATTCTATTTACCAGTCTTTAATATGTAGCCTGTGCATTTTTCAGACTGAAAGGCGTAACTTTGTGGCAGTATATCCCCTGGTCTGTTACGAAACTTGTATGCTCTTCATTCGACCCGAACATGGGAGTTTGATTATACCCTGAGTATTTATCCATAAAAGGCAATAGCTTATGTCCACTTATTGTGTTAACTAATTATTCTATTTGAGTTAAGGGATAACAATACTTGGGGCATGCTTTATTCAAATCAGTATAATCGACACATGGTCTCCAATTTCTATTAGGGTTTTTGACTAATAATGGATTGGCCAACAATTTTGGGTAGAAAACTTCTCTAATGAATTCGTTTTCAAGTAGCTTTTTGATTTCTTCTTTCAATGTGTTAGCTTGAAATTTATCAAACTGCACTTCCTTTTATCGAATAGGAGTGATATTTGGATCTATGTTCAGGGCATGACTCATGTTCGCTGGATCTATCCTAATCATGTCTATGTGGGTCAAGCAAATACATCATTGCTAGATTGAATAAATCGAATAAGTTTCCCTTTGAGCTTAATGTCTAACTCCCTTTCGATCTTTACTGTTTTTGTTGGATCAAGTGAATCTTGGCTTACTTCTTTTAGATCTTCGGTTGGCGTTATCCTTTCTTGCTCATTTTTGCAATCTAATTCAATGATAGTTTCTTCGCCATATAATTCCTCATCTATTAGGTTTACCTCTTTCCATTTTCTTTTCCTCTCGAAAAAGTTAAATCACATTGTTGGCTTTCTTAGCTGCTCTCATCTTCTCACTTACTTTGAATGGTTAGCTTAAAGGACCACCATCCAAGGGCTTTTTAATTTCATCTTTGATTGATTCGTCTCTCTTCGAATCATAACAAGAAAGATGATCCCTTTTGCCTGGTTTAAGGGTAGCAAAATATAATTCTTGAGAGCTATATTACTCCCCCTTATCATTCCCCATGCTTTTTGGGTTGAGAATTTCACCACTCCGAATTATGGTGGCACGAAAGCATCCACTTCATCCAGGACTGGTCTCCCAAAGAAAGCATTATAACAGAAAGGTTGGTTCACTATGATTGATAAGGTTTCGTAAGTTCTCGAACAGGGTGGAATCTCCATTTGTACTAGAAGCTTAATCTGCCCTACAAGGTGGATCCTTTGTTGTTGAACCCAAAGATGGGCTCAAATCTTGGCTCTGGTTTTTCTTCTGGAATTTCCATCTGATCAAAGGCATGCTTGAAGATAACGCTCATCATGCTTCTGGTATCAACTAGAATTTTGGTTACAATGAAAAGTCCAATTTGTGCAATTTTCATTAGCGGGTCATTACACGGATGGCGAAACCCTCTTAACTCTTGCAGAATTATCGTTAGACTATGCATCTGAAGCCAATATTTGTGGTTTTTGAGTAGTGGCTCCTCCTAAATAGAAAGGGCTCCATCTCTTTCCTCTCTTGTGCACCTGATTCTGGCTCCCTTGCTGCTCCCAGCTAAATGTGGCCCTTCATGGATAATGTTTATTCGAATAATCGATGGAATAAAATCTTACTGAGAATCGTTTTCCATAAAATTCATGGCATTGCTTGGCGGCAGTTGATTACTTTCCTCAACCTGGGTAGTTTCTGAATTTCTTTGACTACTCCTTCAGGAGCCTTGGTCGGATCATATTTTGTATAATTCCAGCTAAGATATGACATTCATCAATTTTGTGCCCATTCACCTTGTGGTAGGCCCAATGTTCTCCTCCTCTTATTGGTTCGGGATTGTTTCTTGCCTTGTAAGAAGTTGGGAAGTTGCCTCCATCTTTAACTGCAGCAAAAATATAGGAAATTGGTTTGTTTAAAGCCACATAGTTAGATTTCGGGGTCTCCTTCCATCTTCCTCTCTTGCTCTCATCCCATCCTGGCTTGTTGTTAGGGTGACCGAAGTTGAATCATCCTGCCTCCTTCATATTCTGAGACTTTTTTTAACATGGTACATCTCATCCATACGAATGAATTTGTTGGCTTGGAAATGAAAATCTCAAAGATCTCCGCACCTATGGATATAAAGTTCCTTTCAGAAGGGAGTTTGCTCAATCACCCCTGAATGCACTGGCATCAACTTTTCTCTATCAGTCACATTCTCTGATTTCAGTGCCTCTACATTGAATCTTTTTAAGTATTTACCAAGTAGCTCTCTCGGTCTCTGCTTGACATTGGCTGGTAAATAAGTGAATTGATAGTAGGGTCTTTGCACACGGAAATGTGTTGGGAATTCATAAGAGAACTACTTCTAAGAATAAATAGTCTTCTCTCTATAATGTGGACCTTCTCTTATAACTCTTGCATTGCTGCCATTTGCGGTGTTAACTCTTTGACTATGGCCTTATTATTTATTAGCTTCACTCTTTCTAAAGGTTGGCCAGGCTCTACACTTTCTGGTTTAAAGAACGGAGTGACAGTATCTTCCAATACCATTTGTTGTACCATCTCCTCATTGGAATGTTAATTATTTTAGCTCTTCCCATTTTACTAAAAAAAAACTTTAAGTAATTAGTTTCAAGATAAATTTATAATAATATGGAGGTTCGAGCCTTCCTTCTAGCACTAAAATGTTAACCCAAAATTTGGTTTAAACCCACAGAGCCATGCCGAACCAAAACATGTTTTACACCCTTTGTTCTATCAAGGCGATATCATTTTATAAGTCATAAGGACGTCGATAAACCAAGGATTAATTTAGCATCCAAGATTGATTAAGTGCAAAATGAATTTATTTAAAATGATTCCATATTGCCCATGGGCTTTTGATTAAGTTATAGAATTGCTCAAAAGTTCATGTCACATATCTAATGGTAAAATAGGCAAGATTGCGTGGATGTGAAATATTCCATTAATCATTTATTAATGGAAAAAATAGGCAGTATTTTAGCCATAATATATTGTTAATATGAGAATAGGCTATATGGTTATTATGCAAAATAAACAATCATTTGGACAAAGGATTAAGCGGCCTTGTTCGAGATGGATGCCCAAAAGTCAAGTCTAAGTCAAAAACTTATTTATATGCATGTCAATGTTTAATAAGAATCAAATTTGGACTTTCAAAGTAACTAGGCTATGGAAGTCATTTGTCCATGTCTTTGTTCATCTATTCCGACTCTTAATTTTACCCTAAATCGATCTAGGATTACAATTCTTAGTTTTGGGAAGTAGAGGAAGAAATTAATCTACCCTTTTACATTGCCATGGGGTTTGTATGTATAGGGGCAGGATTGGATGACAGGGTTGCAACATGGCTCTCGGAGTACTTGACATTCAACATCATTGTTTACTCCAATGATTTACGTCATCCGTGTAATGCCGTTGGCTTTTGGCATCTTGTTTCAGGGTAAGCTTTTGGCATCCTTCTGTATTGCTCAATATGCGATAAGCTTCTTTGCATTGATGTTGTATGATATCTTGGTCATACTGCTAGTTTACGATATTTATGTCATATTGCAACTACACGCTTTCCTTCACGTACTCTTGAAGTTTGACATCCATTTATTCACTTATATCTTATGATATCTGTAACACCCCAGATTTTTGTAACATTATTTAGGATATTTATTTAGCTAAATTAAATAAAATAATGTGTTGATTAGGGATTGAGATTTGATAATTAAGGGGTAGCCATGCTATTTAAACAATTAATTTAAAATAAGAGTCAAATTGAAATAGAAAAGGGGTAAAATAGGAAAGAGGCCATTCTTATACCCTAAACCCTTGGCCGTGTACCCTTTACACATCCAATTCATTTTATCAATTTTTTTATAAAAAATAAGGCCGACCACCATTAACAAGAGAAAGAGGAAGAAGGTAGAGAAAAGTTGAGGAAGAAGCTAATTGCAATCAAATCCATTCGCATCTCAATCTCTTTAATCTCTAAAGCTAAGGTAAATAATGTTTACATCTTATTTTGATTGTGTCTTCGGTTTTATGAAGAATTCCGAATAATTTGCAGTGATTTCCATGTTTTTGAATGATGGATTAAATATATATACTTGTTGATGAATTATGGTTATTCATCTTTAATTTATGATATGTTTTAAGGTGAAAACCCTATTAAATGACATCCAAATGCTTGTGAATTTTATGATGATTATAAATATTATTTTGGAAACGGGTTTCAATTTTTAGAATTTTTAGAATTTACGTGGAATTTATATGAATTTTCTAGTAAAGAAAATGTTAGTTTGGATTATAAATTATTTACGGTTAAATAATAAAAGAATTGGGTCTGAAATTTTTATTTCTTGAAAGCATATTAAAAGAGATTTTCTAGATTTTTTATAGAATTTTCCTAAGTGTTTTAATTGTTATATAAACATATTTAAGGTATTAGACTTAAATGTTTTATATAATACATAAAGGAGAAGGAGACTTTTGTAAATAATCTAAAAAGATTAGTTCTGAAAATCATAGTACCTTTCATTGGTAAAGAAAGAGGCAACCAATCAAAATTTGACATGTAGAGTAGGTTAGGTGGAAAGAACTATTTGCTATATGTTTACACTATTTTGATTCTTTCGGCACTAGGTTCCTCCTCCTCATCTTCTCTTCTGACACAGTGAAACCAATGCATATGGTTTTATGGAACTGGTACGTAGTGAAATGGATGTAGGCAGAAGGAATGGAGTCGAAACCAAGGGGTTCCGAAGGGGTGGAGGTAGTACTTTGTTTTTAAACTAAAAATGCGCCTGCTTGCTTTCGACTAAAACGACTTTCGACTGAGTAGTTTTCGACTCAGTTAGCTTTCGATTGGGTCAAATGGATTTAAAGAAATGGTTTCAATTGGGTTGCACTTTTGTTTTAAATGAGTTCTTTCGATTAAGTCGAAGCCTTTTTACTGTCGCTTTCCACCTTTTGACCCAGATGGTTTCGAAAGAGATGTTTACTTTGTTTTCTAAAATTTCCGTCATTTCTCCAATGCTTTTGAAGGGATGGTTTCAACATCATTACTTCTTTACTTAGGAAATGGTTTCAAAACATATGCTTTCGACTTAAATGATTCAAAGACCTTTTTCTATGATTAAAGTAAAACCCAAATGGTTTTGAAAGAGATAGTTTTAAATGGCATCGAAATAGATGCTTTCGACTTTAATGAGTTTCTAATCCTTTTGCTCCACTTGAAGGCATAATCCAAATGGTTTTGACAAGACGTTTTTCAAAGGTTTCGAAAGAGTAAATTTTTGAATGGTTTTGAAAGGTTTCCACATGTTTTAAATTGAACCCAAAATGCTTTCGAAAGGATTGAGTTTTGACTGTTTCGAAAGGTCTTAATGAATGGTTTCGAAGGGGGTGGTTCTCCAGGGTTTTGAAAGGGTTGAAAGAAAAGGTTTTTCCTTTGTTTTCGAAAGGCAATATTTAAAAGGTTTTAAAGGAGGATGTTTGATATTTTGAAGCTTTCGGAGAAAAGAAAGGAAAGGTTTTTCCAATGTTTTTGAAAGGCTTTTAATGGTTTCGAAAGGGTCACTTTCAATGGTTTCGAAGGGGTTACATTCAAGGGTTGTTTAAAGGTTTTAAACAAAGGTTTCAAATGTACTAAATAGGTAATATAGCCTAAATATTTTCAAGTTAAAAAGGGTTTTAACTTGTTTTGGAAGGATAGTTAATCCTCATTGAATCTCATCAACATTATTTTGAGTAAAGTACATATATGTATATCATGGCAAAATAGCTTAGAGTAAAGCTAAAAATATATTTTCCTTGTATAAGTATGATTAAAAAGGATAAATCATTTTGAAAAGGTTTTCAAGGAAAAAGTTGAAGGGTAATTAACCATAAGAAAATGATTCGGGCAGTTCGCTCATTTTGACTCATACAGTTAATCCAATTTGTGGGCAATCGGCCCAGTTTTATGGATAGATAGTCCATTTGTTAGCATAACGGACCTTACTATTATGTTGTGGACAGATAGTCCACTTATTACCTGCTTTATAGACAGATAGTCCATTTATTAGTACAAAGGATATTGCTGCTTTGATATAATCAGTAAGATTAACCAGTTTGGTTGTAGGAAATGATTCGCAAAATCTATGTTTTAAAGAGGTATTAGTGAGGGGAAACCCATTCCGCTAAGTGGCGTGGTCTCACTTAATATTAGTAAACCGAGATATAACAGAATTATTCACACTAGGCTTTATGTCTGACACGAAGTTTCTTGTTTCCTCTTAAACTCTCGGGTGCTCAAAATTGATTTGAGTAGGCTGAGGGTTAAGGTTTTTAGGTTTAGAATTTTAGCGAATAAAACTTCAGAGACGAGCAGGTGGTTGATGGATATCTAATTAGGATTTACATATTGTTTTTTATTTCCGCTGTGTATTAAGTCAGATATGACCATATTGCTTTGATCAACCAAGGGGTCATCGTCATATGTCGCTCTTGGCGTATTTTGTAATTATTATAATTAATCTTTACCTAGGAAATGGTACGGGATTATGTAACTTGGATATGGATTTATTTTGAAATGTAATCAGTAAAATGTTGTTTTTGGAAATCTGTTATTTTTTCCATACTCATGTGCTTCTGATATTATGGATATCATTATCGTTACCATATTTTGTCACCAGATGCTAATACTATGAAGGACTACAGCATCTGTAGCGCTTAGCTTTTGGCCTCTAGGTACGGGATGTTAAAGCTTGGTATCGGAGTATGGTTTATGAAAAACTTTAAACTAAAAAATGGTTTTTAAAACATAATCCTAAGGAATTAGTTAGGGCATGGGATAACGCTATAGTAACATGCTTGTATTTGCTATATATAAGTATACGCTTTATCTCTATTATCCTATCCTTGTTAGGTTATTTTTCTGTATCTCATAAGGTTTGAATACAGATATGGAAGGTAGAAGAGGAAGAGTTAACCTAGGAGGGGAAGTCACCGATGGGAATGCTAGACCTAGTATAAGGAGAACCCAAGGTCTGGCACAAGCAGAGAATGTAGGCGCTGGAGTCCCGCAAGTTGGAATGGAAGCTATGTATCAGTTTTTCATGAATATGATGCGAGCGGGAGTTGCAGCTGGAGTGTTAGGAGGAGATGCTGCAGGGGCAGGAGTTCCGGAAGGCCCAGTAGTTTACCATTATGCTAAGCTGAGCGAAGATTACGCTAAGCTCGGAGGGAAGCCTTTTCTGGGGACAGAGGATGCTATTGAGGTGGAAAATTGGTTGCTGCACTATAAGAGGATCTTTGCAGACTTGGGGCTCAATAATGAGTAGAAGAGGAGGTTGGCATCTAGACAGCTTCAGGGAGCCGTTTTGTTTTGGTGGAACACTGTGACGGCCGATGTGAATGAGGAGACTTTGTCATGGGAAGATTTCAAAGGGATGTTCTAAGAGAGGTTCATATCTGCAATGGCACAGTCGGCTCTGATTAGAAAGTTTGTTGAATTAGAGCAGAGGGAGATGTCTGTTTTGGAGGATGCCATAAATTTTGAGGAGTTGGCCAGATTTGGTTATGCTTTAATTGATATAATAATGAAGAGGAATGGAAAGTTTATCAGGAGGTTAAAGCCTGAGTTAGCCAAGACTACATTACCTCATATTAGAGATCCTTCTTACTTTGTAGTGGAGATGGCCTTAAGGCATGAGGAGATTCTTGATTCTGTAGACAAGAGTAGGCCTAAAGAAGTCCAGGTTGGGCAGAATCAGAAGAGGAAGTTATTTCCTAAGAAAGGTGCTCAGAAGGGTGGAGTAGCAAAGAAAGGGAAGTCTGATATTATTTTCTTCAAGTGCAAAAAGAAGGCGCACTTTGCTAATGAGCGTTGTGCTGGAAAGGCAAAGGAGGACGCAGGGAAGAAGAATGTCAGGTGCTTCAATTATGACCAGATTGGCCATTATAAGAGCCAGTGAAAAAGCCCGCTAAGGATGGAAAGGGCAAGGCGTGTGCATTGGAGCCTGCTGCTTCTAAGCCAATAGCTTAGGAAAAAGGAAAGGTAGTCTTGGAAGGTATGCTTCAGATTAATGGTATGTCTATTGGCGTTCTATTTTATACTGGTGCATCGCATTCTTTTATATCTAGATGTTTGTTAGATAAACTTAACCTAGAGCCCATATATTTAGTTACTTCCTTACGGGTTACAAATCCAATAGGAGGGTATGCAACTGTAGGGTTGAGATGTGACCAGTTAGAGTTTGACCTGTTAGGTCATACTTTTGTTTGCAGTTTGCACGTGTTTTATTTTGTGAGGTTCGGGATTATTCTTGGGATAGATTGGTTAAGTGAGTACGATGCTAGGATACTTTTCCAGGATGGGAAAATATCGCTTAGGCACTCTGATTGTAGTGGTTGGATAGGTTGTACCGTAGAAGGTTCTTGCAGTAAGATGTATGCCTTGATGGGTGCTATGGAATTGGTTCATGAGTTGAATCGGGTTTTCATGGTTAGAGAATTCCCGGATGTTTTTGGGCCTGCAGTTGGATTGCCATTGAAACGAGCCATTGATTTTTAGTAGATTTGGTTCCAGGAGTAGAGCCAGTTAGTAGGCCGCCGAGCAGGATGACCCCTACAAAGATGAGTGAGTTAAAGATGCAGTTGGTGGATTTAGAAGGCAAGAGTTTTATCAGGCCAAGTAGTTCGCCTTAGGGAGCAGCGGTAGTGTTTTCTAAGAAGCCGGTTGGATCGTTAAGGCTATATATCGATTATCGTAAGTTAAATGAGAGGATGATAAAGAATCGTTATTCGTTGTCGAGAATTGACGATTTGTTCGATCAGTTGAGTGGAAATAAGGTATTTTCGCAGTTGGATTTAGTGACAGGTTTCCATCAGCTCATAATATTAGAGGATAATATACCTTTGATGGCGTTTAGGACCAGATATGGGTCGTACGAATGATTAGTTATGCCGTTCGGACTAACTAATGCGTAGCTTTCTTTGTGGATTTGATAAAAAAGGTTACCCGAGAGCACTTGGATAGGTTTGCATTAGTTTTTATAGATGATTCATATACTCTAAAGATAAAAGAGAGCATGAAGTTCATCTTAGAGTGGTGCTTGAGATGTTAAGGCAGCATCAGTTGAAGGCAAAATTTTCAAAGTGTCATTTCTGGAAGGAAGAAGTGAAGTTTCTTGGTAATGTAGCCTCAGAGGAAGGGTGGTCAGTGGATCTAACTAAAAGTGAAGCGGAGAATAGTTGGAAGAGACCCAAGACAGTGACGAAGATAAAGAGTTTCCTTGGGTTGGCTGGTTGTTATCGTAGGTTCATTAAAGATTTTTCATGGATAGCGGCACCTATGACCAAGCAAACGAGAAAGGATGTAAAGTTCATGTGGACTGATAAGTGTGAGGAAGCATTCCAGATGAAACGCCTTATTGACCCATGCACCTATATTGGTTGTTTCGAAAGGAAATCGAGATTTAGTGGTTTATACAGATGCATGTTATTCAGGACTAGGAGCGGTGCTGATGTAGAGAGGTAAAGTAATTGCCTATGCTTCAAGATAGCTTAAACCGCATGAGGTCAGATATCCGATGCATGAATTGGAATTAGTTGTAGTGATTTTTTCATTGAAAGCAAGTAGACATTACCTTTGGGATAAAGGTTTGAGTTATATACAGATCATAAGTTACTGAAGTATTTGTTCTCTTAGAAAGAGCTAAACATGAGACAGCAGAGGAAGTTGGAGTTTATCGCTACTTATGATTTTTGGATTGAGTACATGTCAGGAAAAGGCAACAAGGTTGCGGACGCACTTAGCAGAAAGCATCGGAACACAGTATTGGCGATGATTGCTGAGTGGAAAGATTTAGAAACATTAGCAGATTGCAGAGTGCAATGGAGATTCGAGGCTGGGTGTAAAGGAGAAACCGTGGTGTTATCTTGTTTAGAAGTTCGACCATTGACGATTGAAAAGATTGCTTCTAAACAGGAATAGGATCTGGTATTAGCTGATTGGATCAGGAAGTTAAGAGATGAAACCGAGAGTGATGACTTGAAAGATTTCAGTCTTGACTAGAATGAGAGGTTGAGAAAGAAAGGAAGATTATGCGTTCTGAGTGTAGGAAACATATGGAAAGAAGTCTTAGATAAATTCCATTATTAGATGTTCTCTATTCATCCAGGAGGTACTAAGACATATCAGGATAAGAAAAGAAGTTTCTTCTGGAAAGGTATGAAGTAGGATATTGGTTTATGGATAAAGTAGTGCATGATTTTCCAGCAGGCAAAGGCCGAACACCAGAAGTAAAGTGGGTTGCTTCAACCATTGATATTCTGGTATGGAAATGGGATTCTGTTTCTATGGATTTTATTGAGGGGTTGACAAGGTCGAACAAGGGGAATGGTAAATGGGTCATAGTGGATAGATTGACCAAGAATGACTATTTTATTCTAGTTAAGTCAACCAGAACGACACCTGTTTTGGCAAAGTTGTTAATGAAGAATGTGGTTAGGACAACACGAAATTCCTAGTAGCATAGTTAGTGATAGAAATTTCACTAGAAAGTTCTGGAAGAGTCTATTGGAAGTTTTGGGAACCAAGCTCAAGATGAGTACCGCTTACCATCTACAGATAGATGGACAAATGGAGAGAGTTAACAAAATCTTGAAGGGTTTGTTAAGAGCTTATTTTCTAGATTTCGAGGGATCATGGGAAGATCATCTGCATTTAGTCGAGTTTTCGTATAACAATAGTTATCAGACTAGTACTAGGATGGCACCATTTGAAGCTTTGTATAGATGGCCATGCAAATCTCTCGAATGTTGGTTAGAGACCGGGGATAGGTTGGTTCTTGATCCAGATTTGGTTAGGGAAGCTGTATAAAAGATTTAGGTCATTTGGGCTAAAATGAAGGAGGCTCAGTCTAGGCAGAAGGGTTATGTAGATAAGACATGAAAAGATTTATAGTTCTCAGTTGGAGACCAGGTTTTCGTCAAAGTGTCACCGATGAAGGGTGTGATTATATTTGGGAAATTAGGAAAGTTAGAACCAAGATTCGTTGGACCTTTTCCTATTGCTGATAGGATCGAGAAACTCGCATATAGAGTTGAGTTACTAAGCAATTTAGCAGGAGTCCACGATGTTTTCCATGTTTCTCATCTCAGAAAGTATGTTAGAGACCCGGAAACTGCTATTGCACCGACTATGCTAGATGACTTAGTAGTAGAACCGGACTTGACCATAGTGAGGAAGCATATCGTATTGTTGCAAGAGATGAGAAGAGGCTTAAAACTAAGACGGTCAGATTAATCAAAGTCAGTGGAGCAATGATGACAGGGACTGTATTTGGGAGATTGAGAGCATGATTAGATATACTTATCATGACTTGTTTGATGGTTTGTTTTACTTTCTTGTTTAATTTGTTGTGTATCTTACGTAACTTCGAGGACGAAATTCTTTAAGGAGGGGAGTCTATATCATCTCAGATTTTTGGTAACATTATTTAGGATATTTAATTAGCTAAATAAAATAATATAATGTGTTGATTAGGGGATTGAGATTTGATTTAATTAAGGGGTAGCCATGCAATTTAAACCAAGAAATTAAAATATGAGTCATATTGAAATAGAGGAGGAGTAAAATAGGAAAGAGGCAATTCCTATACCCAAAACCGTTGGCCGTGTACCCCCTACACATCCATTTCATTTTATCAATTTTTTTTAAAACTAAGGCTGACCACCATTGACAACTGAAAAAGGAAGAAGGTAGAGAAAAGCTAAGGAAGAAGCTAATTCAAATCAAATCCATTCACATCTCAATCTCTTTAATCTCTAAAGCTAAGGTAAATAATGTTTACATCTCATTTTTGATTATATCTTCAGTTTTAAGATGAATTTTGAATAATTTGCTATGATTTTCCATGTTTTTGAATGGTGGATTACTTGTTGATGAATTTTGGTCATTTATATTGAATTTGTGATATGTTTTAAGGTGAAAACCCTATTAAATGACATTCAAATGCCTTGCGAATTTTTATGAAGATCATAAATATTATTTTAAAAAGGGGTTTCATTGTGTGGATTTTTCTAAATTTATGTGGAATTTATATGAATTTTCTAGTAAAGAAAATGTTAGTTTGGATTATAAATTATTTACGGTTAAATAATAAAAGAATTGGGTCTGAAATTTTTATATTTTGAAAAATATATTAAAAGAGATTTCCTGGAATTTTTATATAATTTTCCTAAGTGTTTTAATGGTTATACAAAATTATTTAAGATATGGGACTTAAATGTTTTATACTATCGACGAAGCAGAAGGGGCTTCTTGCAAATAATCTAAAAAGATTAGTTTTGAAAATTACAGTACCTTTTATTGGTAAAGAAAGAGGCAACCAATCAAAATTTGACACGCAGAGCAGGTTAGGTAAAAAGAACTATTTGCTACATGTTTTACACTGTTTCGATGCTTTCGGCACCAGGTCCGCCTTCTCATCTTCGCTTCCGACACAGTCGAAACCAATGCACATGGTATTAGAGAACTAGTATGTAGTAAATTGGATGTAGGCGGAAGGTATGGAGTCAAAACCAGGGATTCCGAAGGGGTTGAAGCAGTACTTTGTTTTTAAATTTAGAAATGCGCCTGCTTGTTTTTGACTAAAACGACTTTGGACTAAGTAGCTTTCGACTCAATTAGCTTTTGACCGGGTCAAATGGATTTAAAGAATTTGTTTTGAGGGTTGCAATTTCATTTTAAATGAGTGCTTTCAACTAAGTTGAAGCCTTTTTATTGCCACTTCCCACCTTTCGACCTAGATGGTTTCGAAATGGATGTTTACTTTGTTTTCTAAAATTTTGGCCACTTCTCCAATGGTTTCGAAGGGATGGTTTCGACACCATCACTTCTTTACTTAAGACATGGTTTCGAAACAAATTCTTTCGACTTAAATGATTTAAAGACCTTTTTCTATGATTGAAGTAAAATCCAAATGGTTTTGAAAGAGATAGTTTTAAATGGTTTTGAAATAGATATTTTCAACTTTAATGGATTTTTGATCCATTTGCTCTACTTGAAGGCATAGTCCAAATGGTTTCGACCGAGACGTTTTTCAAAGATTTCAAAGGAGCAAATTTTCGAATGGTTCCGAAATATTTCCACATGTTTTAAATTGATCCCAAAATGCTTTCGAAAGGATTGAGTATTGACTGTATCGAAAGGTTTTAATGAATGATTTCGAAAGGGGTGGTTCCCCAAGGTTTTGAAACGGTTGAAAGGAAGGGTTTTTCCTATGTTTTCGAAAGGCAATATCTAAAAGATTTTAAAGGAGGATGTCTGATATTTTGAAGCTTTCAGATAAAAGGAAGGAAAGGTTTTTCCAATGTTTTTGAAAGGCTTTTAATGGTTTTGAAAGGGTCACTTTCAATAGTTTCAAAGGGGTTAAATTCAAGGGTTTCGAAAGGGTTGTTTAAAGGTTTTAAACAAAGCTTTCGAACGTATTAAATATGCAATATAGCATAAGTATTTTAAAGTTAAAAAGGGTTTTAACTTGTTTTGGAAGGATAACTAATCCTTATTAAATCTCATCAACATTATTTTGAGTAAAATATATTTATACCATGAAAAAATACCTTAAAGTAAAGCTAAAAATATATTTTTCTTGTATAAGTATGGTTTAAAAGGTTAAATCATTTTGAAAAGGCTTTCAATGAAAAATATGAAGGGTAGTTAACCCTAAGAAAATGATTCAGGCAGTTAGATCATTTTAACTCGGACAGTTAGTCCAGCTTGTGGACAGTCAGCCTAGTTTTATGCACAGATAGTCTATTTGTTAGCATAACGGACCTTGCTATTATGTTGTGGACTGATAGTCAACTTATTACCTGTTTAATGGACAGATAGTCCATTTATTAACATATAGGATATTTCTATTTTGATATATTTGGTAAGATTAACCTGTTTAGTTGTAGGAAAGGATTTGAAAAACATATGTTTTAAAGAGGATATCAGTGAGGAAAAACCCATTCTGCTAAGCGGCGTGGTCTCGCTTAGTATCAGTAAACCGAGATGTAATAGAATTATTCACACCAGGCTTTATATCTGACTCAAAATTTTTATTTCCCCTCAAACTCTCATATGCTCAAAATTGATTTAAGTAGACCGAGGGTTAATGTTTTTCATGTTTAGAAATTTTGACGAATAAAGATTCCGAAGACGAGTAGGTGGCTGATGGATAGCTAATTAGGAGTTACATAACATTTTGTTTATTTCCGCTGTGTATTAAGTCAGTTATAACTATATTACTTTGATCAACCAAGGGGACATCACTCTTGGTGTATTTTCTAATGATTATAGTTAATCTTTGCCTAGTAAATGATATGTGATTATGTAATTTTGATATAGATTTATTTTGAAATGTAATCTGTAAAATTTGTTTTTTGAAATTTGTGATTTTGTTCATATTCTACTGCTTGTGATATTATGGATACCATTATCATTACCGTATCTTGTCACCAAAAGTTAATATTATGGATGACTGCAGCATCTATAGCGCTTAGATTTTGGCCTCCAGATACGGGATGTTACAATATCCCTACAAATCATAGCCATTCAATGTCTTTATTATATTAGTAACATGTGACAGGTTTCGTTTATTATTGATATTCGGCAACTACTGACATGCTATTGATATGTGGCATCCCCTTTTGTATTAATGGTACATGGCATCCGTCCTTATTTTGATGATTTTTGGCATCCATTATCGCCTGTACAAGCTTGAAGTCCCTTGTCACTTACGAAAGCTTGTAAGTGCTCGATGTCTACCAAATAGCTAACATCTACATTTTACGTTTAGATTCCTAGTAACCTCAAGTTGTTTCGCATTCTTCCTTTATCTTCATTCTCCATATCATGTTATAGAGGCTCAATACCATTTGGCATGTAGGAATTCGATATCTTTCAAGTTTTAGAACCACGATATTACTTGAGATTTAATATCCCTCTTTCATTAGCATTCGAAACCCCTTCCATTGCAGTCATTCTCCCCTGTAGTGATTTGACAACATGTTTTTCGAGCATATTTATGCGTGGTGGCATTCTCCGTTGTAGTAATACAATATCCCTTCTTCCGTCGAATTCGTCACCCTTATGGGTTGGTACCTTCATCTTAGATGCTTGCTAGGTTATCGACTTAAATGCTTTCCCTTATCTATTATTTTACAAGTTCTTATAAGTACGACATGCTTCTTTTTGATGCTCGATGTGCAAATCTATAGAAATGCTGTCCTCCATTGTTTCGATATCTTCCTGCTCATTCTCTCAAAAAAATATGGATAACATAAATTATATTTTTCCTTATTTTATTTTTGTAACAACCCATAAATTTTAACGATTTTTAATATGTTAATTAATTAATTTCTTTTCGAAATTAAATGATTAAAATTTGGCAATGAAAATTTGGTATTTGGAATACGTCTATGTAAACATAGCAAAAGGCAGATTTTCATTGGTAAATATAAAAGTTTGTTCTATTGTGTAATTTCAATTTTTGAATTTAAAATTGGTTAATTTGATAAAAGCAAATATTTTTGAAATCTAAATATCTTTACACAAGAAAAATGTAATCCATTTTCTGAGTAAGTCATCGTATTTCGTTTCGCCAAATTTGGACTATTCTAGCTTCGTTTATATCGTTTTTGATGTTTGACAGCAGTTTTGGCAGTGAATATCGACTTTTGATTGGTTGGTTATATCGCTGATATATATGTACTATGTTATTTGTCTTGTCATGCTTATCTATGAAGTATATTCAGTTATGGATTTTGGGATCCGATTGGCAGCAAAATCCGCGTAAGGATTAGCCGTATCAGTACCCATTTGAATCTCTTGAATATTCTATGTCCATCCATTTGCCAATCGGCTAAAAACAAATGGCCACTACTTATTGATATTCTCTAAATTCAATTGTTGACTTTCAATATTCCTTGGTTTTAATTTGTGTATGTTGGTTCGTTTACATCTTGCCATCTCTTCTCCTCCTTTCTCCTATTTATTCTCTTTTAGTGGTACACATAATAACAATAAATAAATAAATAAATATAGTTTGTGTATTGTTTTTTTGGCCTGAACCCATACTTGTTCGCACTTCAATTCCGCAACCTCCTAGCGGCGCCGTCTTCCCCTGGCCTTCGTCAGTAAACCCATCACCGAAGAGCTGCTCGTCCCTTTACCCTCCACATCCACCCACTTACCCTCCACATCAGCCGCCATCCCACTCACCCACGAAACCTCCTCAGCCTCACACCATCACTTCACACGTGCAACTATCACCGTACAGACTGCTCCACTAGACTTGCACCGACCCACCTGTCATCCCCTACCACCCTCCTCCGTGCTCCGCCTCGGCAACCACTTCCCTGCGTCAACTGCTCCAGCCCCAAGCTTTCCAGACCCAAGACCACACCACAGCCTCATCTTTCCCTTCATCTCAGACCCCTTGCAGCGACAGCCATGCTGATACTTCACCCATCCCCTATAGTCAGCCTCGACCTCTCCATCCCAAATACCATTCGATGAAACCCTGCTCTCCAATAGACTGCACTCATCTCCCTTCACCCGTTCACCCAAACACGGCAGCCACGTCCATTACCCTTGCCGATCTCTAGACCTTCCACTTCCAGCCGACTAACTCACCTTCAACCCCTCCATCCGCCACATTTTCTAGCCGAGCACCTGACCAAGTGCCATCTTTCCACTTCCGAGCAATTTTCCTCTAATCATATGCCATAATTACTTACACCCTGTCGTGCCACCTTGCATCACCTTGTACCACCTCTGTCCATAACACCTGATAGCTGATCGCGAGCAGCCACACTACCATTCACCATTTCCCCTCCCTCTGCATGCACTATCTTGTACCGTCATTCCCACTTGACAGTTTTTCTCCTCTTCAATTTGAAAAAATATATTGATTTTTAATATTTATTTTTAAACAATAATATATAGATATTTTGATAAATATTGATTTTAAAAATATAATATGAAGATTTTTAAGTTTTTTTAAAATATGTGTATTAAATTGAATATAGATTTTTAGAAAAATAATAATAATAAATGTATATATATATATATTCTGTTTCCATTTATATTAAGCTAGTGTTGATTTGTTTTTCATCGATTCTAAGTTATCAGCTTTGCTTTAATCATTGAATTCGTATTCACCCTGCTTTGCTTTGGAATTTTCGTAGAGCTCGAGATTCAAATTTGTAGCTTGTCATGTTGTCAAATTTCTCTAGCCTCGAAAGGTGAGAAATCACTCACGATTAATATTTTTGTATTTAGTAAATTAATTTCACATGAAATGACAATTGAAATATGTTGTTAAATTTGAGTTGTTAAATTGTTAACTATGAAATGTTAATATCTGCAATTGTTTATCTATATTAATTGACATATGACACCATAACATGTTATATATATATATATATATTTTATTTTAAAATTGCTAATTGTGATCACATATGCTTGTCATTGATATGATGTCATTTTATGCTATTTATATTCTCACACTGCAAGTTCCTTGTTAGTTTAGAAATTCCCTATGGGTTGAAATGATACATACCCGAATGATGTTATAGATTAGGGAAAATCGTTATGGGTTGAAATGATAAATCCAAGCGATTTTATTGATTTTTGAAAATTTGGGATTACGGGATGAAATGATATATATCCGTAAATTTAAAATTATTGCGGATCGAAATGATAAATATACGTATCGCTTGACCGTAGGATAGAAAATCATATATCGACACCGTTGGTCTATTTTTAAATGATTTCGAAAATTTGAAAAGAAAATATACGTGGTTTAATAAATATTTATTTTAAAATAATGATTTTAAAATATAATATTTAGATGTTTTAATTTAATATGCGTGTAAAATTTAGATTTTTAAAATTATATATTTGAAAATTTTAAAATTACAAGTTAAGTTTTAAAATGTAAATTATTAAATTTTACTTATATTTTATTATTTTAAAAGTATATAAAATAAGATTTAATAATAAGATTTAATAATAAGATTTAATTTAATAAAAAGTTAATATCCATAATTTAATAAAAATTAATTTAATTAGTATATATAAAATGTGTTTAAATATTTATTTAAAATTATATTAATATTTTTAAATAGATTTTGTAATAACTTTAGTAAATAGACGTTGGAAAGATAAATTGAAGTTGAGTTGAAATTTAAACCGGTTAATAACTGAACTTAAATAAAACGATTTGAAACTTATTGATTTGAGATTGTAAAGATATGATTTTTATAAAATAATAACTTGATTTGATTAAAGGTGATTAAATGAATATTTTTAGATTTAAATAAAACTAAAATTGAATATTTAAATTTGAATTTGAGATTTTATTTAAATGTTTATAAAAGGGTGATTAAGTTAATATTTTAGAATTAAATAAAATAGAGTCAGATATTTAAAATTTTAATTTTGATTTAAATTTGTAATATGGGATTCTATTTAAATGGTTATTAAAGATGATTAAGTAGATATTTCAAATTTAAATAAAATTAAAATCGAATTTTGTACTATAAACGAAATTTATCAAATTGACTTATTGTAAATTGTTCAAATATTTAATCTTTGAAACCTATTGAATTGGAAGTGTTCTAAATTCGAAATCGATATCAATTAGAATTGAGAATCTGAATTAAATTATAATTAATAAACTGAGATTGATTTAAACTAAATTTTGGAACTAAATTTGATTTGAATTGACTTGTGAAATTTGAAGAAATAATTCTAATTTGAAACTATTTACGATATAAACTCTTTTATATAATCTATTTTTAATATATACACTATTTTAATCTATAATCTATTTCTAAATATAAACTATTTTTAATTTATAACTATTTTAATATACATAAACTATTTTCAATATTTAAACTGTTTAAGTTGGATCTGTTATGATTTAGATTTGATGGATTTAAATGCGAATATTTTTTAATTATTTTGTGACTAAACTTTTAGAAATGAATTGATTTAAAGTGATATGATTTTGAAAGTGAATATAATTTCGAAAGTGATATGATTTTGAAATGAATATGACATTTTGATATCAAACTGTTTGAAATGATTATAAAAGTGATTTTGTAAAATGACCATGGTGTGAAATAAGCATTTCGTTGTTAATGAAACCGGGATCGGGTATTGTCATACTCTCCGCCAATACCGAAAACCACTTTAACGACTATGTACGTGGTGGATATTCTAGAATAAAGTAGGATGGTTTAGCAACGTCTATATGTGGTATTAACACAGCCCTGACTCCTTCGAGTCAGCTTGATGTGACTAAAACATGAGCTATATCAGGCCAAGTGAGGTCGCACCTTCGATCGAGCATGCAACATTGATACCATTCTATTACTTTGTGATTGATTGGAAGCACCTTTGATTTGGGAGTGTGTCTTGAGGTGGGCGGTAGTAGCTGCTATGCGTTACCACCAGTCTGGGAGTGCAAACGGTAGAATCCTACGCTGGCATTGCCTCGCGT
The DNA here is from genome assembly GCA_030765085.1 of Allium cepa. Lineage (NCBI taxonomy): Eukaryota > Viridiplantae > Streptophyta > Magnoliopsida > Asparagales > Amaryllidaceae > Allium > Allium cepa. Next base: position 347,138,295 of record CM060938.1, read on the forward strand.
GCCTTGTGACATGCCTTATCCGCCTTCTACGAGTTTGGTTGGTACCGTACCTATGGAGTGCCCTATGACAGCCCTCCAGTTTACCGAGGAATTATGGTAGTGTATAGACTACAAGAATATATAAAAATGTGTTTAAGGGGATATGGGTAACGCCTTGATACTATTTTAATTTTTTACTTTACTTTAGACATTATATATGTAGCGTATTGTACTATGTATGTAGATATTTTAATGGATCCTTAAAGGATGGAAATACCAAACATCCTTTAAGTCATATTGCATTTCACTTAACATTTCACTTGAGTTGATTTACTTGCATAAGAATGTTAATCCTATTAAATACAGGTCAGACTGAGTGTCACAGCACTTGAGACTCACCTTTGGAGCTTGGAGCTTTGATTAAAGATCTGTCTTATATCTATTTAGCTTTTAGTTATTTTCATTTCTATGTACAGTTTTTTCAGCTGCTTTTGTTTTTGAGACTACTTTGTATTTGAGATTTCTATTGTATATTGTTTAGATTCTGATGTTGTAGTACCTTCATGAACTACTATTTATCTATTCCGCTGCTTATTGTTATATTACTCCATGTCTGTGATTCTGGGATTGATTTGTTTACTATATATGCTAAATTTTACCAAATATAAATTAACAATCTATTATTTTGAGCAATTCAAATTTGACATGTGCGAATGATTGTCGATTTGAACGGTTCGAAATGCCAGGTCGTTATAGTTGATATCAAAGCTCTGTTTAGGAAAAACTTAGCATATGGGGTAAAAACTCATTAGAGATAGGGTAGTAATACCCTAGAATGAGTAAAATTAATTATAGAATCATCTTCGTTCGAGCTTGAAATTCTTAGTTAGGATTTTCTTTGATTTGGATTTCTTTGGAGTTTTGGAATATTCCCTTCATTCTGAAATCCCTTTTTGTCTTTCCTGTTCGTGTTCTTCTTGATACTGGAGCATCCCATAGCTCTAGTTTTGTTGATCTCTGGAATATATTTGAACACATCCTGCAACCTCAATTGGTAACTTCATCCTTGTGTGTGACTAATTCTGTCTGCAGTTCCACTAACCTTTGTATGATTGGTAAAGGGGTGAAACTCGTTTACAACCGGCATCGATTTACCAAAAAATTCTATGTCCTCAGTTTTGATGCTGTTATCTCTTACAAAGCCCAAACCATTTCCCTTGCAGATGATTAGGGTAATTCTCTTGTGATCGAATGTCGATTGCCTTAGGATTATGCAGGCAATTTATGTTTTCGCTAGATGCTCAGTCTAGTGATCTGTACCCCCATAGTCATGAATTATCTTGATGTTTTAGTGAAGTCAATTCTCTACCTCCCAAGCGGGAAATTGAATTCCGCATCGATCTTATTATTGGAGCTCGACCAGTTGTCCTTCCTCCTGGAAGAATGGTTTCTATGAATGGTTAGTCATGCCTTTTGGATTAACCAATGCTCCAGCCTTCTTTTTTGATCTCATGAATCGCGTTTTCTACGATGTTCTCAACAAATTTGTGCTTATTTTCGTTAATGGTATTCTTGTCTTTTCTAAGTCTCTGTTGACCAGATTAAGGTCACCGCGATAAATGTAAGACCATCCATCTTTTCTCTTTTGTAATTTAATTATCTTATCTTCCTTTTAACCCTATCTTCTTAGTTAAAATTCTTTTTGATTAGGGTCCCTCAAAATTTAATCTATGTTCTTATTCAAAATTCGTTCTAGAATCACCCTATGAGGCAACATACTTGTAATTAATATAATTTTTTTATATTGTGTTGTTTGAGTTGTTAAGTTTGAATTTTGGGTTTCAATCGATTCGTCTGGCTAACGCTATCGATAGGAATTCCAAAACACTTGAATAGAGCAAACTGACACAATAATTTATTCGGTATTTGTAAATGAAATAATTTTATGTATGATTTTATATATAAAAGTAGATTTTTTGAAATTAGATAGTTTAATGAATTGGTTTTAGAAATGATAATACAAAATTGTCATTTGTCATCATTCGTAAACCATTAACTATTGATGTATGTTATAAGAAGTTGAAATTCTTAAAATATGGTTTATAAACCTAATTTGCAAATGAAATGAATTCAAATTAAGGATTTGAGAATTTAATTTCCGATGCCTTTCAAAATTTGGTTTTCAATGTTTTGAAAAATATTATCATTTGAAAGTATTTTCGAACGAAAATTGTTTCCAAATTTTTTTAAAGAAGTAAGTCGGTACTCTTCTCTTTGGTTGTTGGAAAATAATTACGGTAATGACTGCAGCATCATCGACATTCATTTTCGAGACTGAAAGCGGAAGAGACCACTTAGTATTTTGCTACACTTTTGTTTTGGGAAATGGATTTGATTTGAATTTCTTGGGAATGATTTGATGTGTAAAATATATGTGTGTGTGTATATATATATTTGTGTGTGTGTGTGTGTGTATTTATATCAGAATGGTTTGAAGTGAAATCAGAAACTTAACTCTTAAGTTTTATGTTAAGTGATGGTTTTATTTATTGAAATAAAGTAAAATTTCTGAATAATTGGAGTGTTTAAAATGAGAAACAGAATTTAAATAACTAGAAACAGTTGAACTAGGATAAAATTTATTTATATAATACTCAATTACAGTTTAAAAAAAATATAACTTATCTGAAATATTCAAAAAGTTAGAATATAATGTGAATATGAAATAGAAGGTTATACAAGAGAAAACTTAAGTGATAAAAATGTTCAAACTAAGTATTACTTAATAGAAATGTTGTAAATAAAAGGTAAATTTGTATAGTGCTCAACTACACTAGAACAATAATAAAACTTACCTGGAAAGAAGTTTAAATGTAATGAGGATATGTAATCAAATAGTATATAATAAATATAAGTAATAAGATGTCCAAAAATAAAATTTATTTGATTTTGAATCAATTGTTGTACCTGGAACTTTGTATTTCAAATCTATCTTTCCTTTCTGTTGTATCTATTCTCCTTTCTCGTTTCTTTTCGAGGACAAAAAGTTTTGAGTGGGGACCCGTAATTTAAACAATTTTTAATAACGTAATTAATTTAATTTTTCTTGAAATTAAATAATTAAAATTTGGCAATGCAAATTTGATATTTGAAGTATGTCTATGTAAATATAGCAAATGATAGATTTTCATTGGTAAATATAAAAGTTTGTTTTGTTGTGTAATTTCAATTTTTAAATTTAAAATCAGTTAATTTGATGAAAATAATTTTTTTTAAATCTAAATATTTTTACATAAGAAAAATGTAAACTATTTTCTAAGTAAGACGTCGTATTTCTTTTCGTCAAATTTGGACCGCTCTAGCACTGTTTATATTATTTTCGACGTTTTAGCAGAAATTTTGGCAGCGAATATCGACTTTTGATAGGATGGTTGTATCGCTGATATCTATGTACTATTCTATTCATCTTGTCTTTTTGATCTCCGCAGTATATTCACTTGTGGGTTTCGACGTCGGTACACGGCGATATTTGCTTAACGATTAGCCGTATCGGTACCCATTTGAGTCTCTAGAATATTCCGTGCCCATCCATTTGCCAATCGGCTAAAAAATGCCACTACTTATTAATATTCTCAAAATTCAGTTGCTGACTTTCAATGTTCCCTGTTTTTAATTTATATATGTTGGTTTGGTTACATCTTGCAGTCTCTTCCCTTCCTTTCTCCTCTTCATTCTCTTTTAGCTATATAATAAATAATAACAATAAATACATGTAGATCGTGTATTTTTTTTTGAGAAGCCTGAACCCATACTTGTTCGCCTTTTAATTCCGCAACCTCTAAGCAGCACCGTCTTCCTCTGGCCTTTGTCAGCAAACCCATCACGAAAGAGCTGCTCATCCATTTACCCTCCACATCCGCCCACTTACCCTCCACATCAGCCACCATCCCACTCACCCACAAATCCTCCTCGGCATCACATCATCACTTCACACGTGCAGCCACCGCCGTACAGACTGCCCCACTCGACTTGCACCAACCCTCCTTTCACCGCCGCCACCCTCTTCCGCGCTCCGCCTCGACAACCACTTCCCAACTTCAACCGCTCCAGCCTCGAGCTTTCTAGGCCCAAGACCACACCACAGCCTCGTCTTCCCTTACATCTCATACCCTACGCAGTGACAGCCGCACCAATACTTCACCCATCCCCTGTAGTCAGCCTCGGCCTCTCTTTCTCAAAAACCATGCATCGAAACCCTGCTTTCCAACAGACCGCACCCATCTCCCTTCACCGATCACCCAAACATGGCAGCCACGTCCATTACCCTTGCCCATCTCCAGACCCTCCACTTCCAGCACACTGACTTGCCTTCAGCCCCTCCATCCTCCCCGTTCTCTAGCCGACCACCTGACTGAGTGCCATCTTTCCACTTCCGAGAACTCTTCCTCCAACCTTATGCCAGAATTGCTCACACCCCGCCATGTCACCTTGCATCACCTTGTACCGCCTCCACCCACAGCACTTGACAAATGATCGCGTGCAGCCACACTTCCATTCACCATTTCTCCTCCCTCCGCCTGCACTGCCTTGTACCGCCATTCCCACCTGACAGTTTTTCTCCTCTCCTATTTGAAAAAATTTATTGATTTTTTCACAATAGCATATAGATATTTTTTTAAATATTGATTTTAAAAATATAATATGAAGATTTTTATATTTTTTTTGAAAATATGTTTTTTTTAATTTAATATTGATTTTTTGAAAAAAATATACATATATATTCTGTTTCCATTTATATCAAGCTAGTATTGATTTGTTTTTCATCGATTCTAAGTTATCAGCTTTGCTTTGTTCATCGAATTCGTGTTCACTCGGCTTGGCTTTGGAATTTTCGTAGAGCTCGAGATTCTAATTCGTAGCTTGTTGTGTTGTCTAATTTCTCTAGCCTTGAAAGGCGAGCGATCACTCACGATTAATATTCTTGTGTGTAGTAAATTAATTTCACATGAAATAACAATTGAAATATGTTGTTAAATTTGAATTATTTAATTATTAAATATGAAATGTTATTATCTACAATTGTTTATCTATATTAATTGACATATGACACCATAACCTGTTATATATATTTTATTTTAAAATTGCTAGTTATAATCATATATGTTTGTCATTGATATGATGTCATTTTATGCTATTTATATTCACACTGCAAGTTCCTTGTTAGTTTAGAAATTCCCTATGGGTTGAAATGATACATACTCGAACGATGTTATAGATTAAGGAAAATCGTTACGGGTTGAAATGATAAACTCAAGTGATTTTATTGATTTATGAAAATTGGGGATTACGGGATGAAATTATATATATCCGTAAATTTAAAATTATTACGGATCGAAATGATAAATATCCGTATCACTTGACCATAGAATGGAAAATTATATATGGACACCATTGGTCTATTTTTAAATGATTTCTAGAATTTTGAAAAGAAAATATACGTGGTTTAATAAATATTGATTTTAAAATATAATATAAGGATATTTCAATTTTAATATATGTGTAAAATTTAGATTTTTAAAATTATATATTTTGAATTTTTTTAAAATTATAAGTTAAGTTTGAAAATGTAAATTATAAAATTTTAATTATATTTTATTATTTTTAAAATATATAAAATAATATTTAAAATAGATTTAATAATAAGATTTAATTTAATATAAATTAATTTAATTAGTATATATGTAATGTGTTTAAATATTTATTTAAAATTTATATTAAAATTTTTAAACAGATTTTGTAAACTTTATTAAATAGAGGTTGGAAAGATAAATTAAAGTTGACTTGAAATTTAGATTGGTTAATAATTAAATTTAAATAAAAATGATTTGAAACTTATTGATCTGAGATTGTAAAGATATGATTTTTATAAAGTAATAACTTGATTTGATTAAAGGTGATTGATTGAATATTTTCAGATTTAAATAAAATTGAAATTAAATATTTAAATTTGATTTAAATTTGAATTTAAGATTTTATTTAAATGTTTATAACAGGGTGTTTGAGTGAATATTTTAGAATTAAATAAAATGGAGTTAGATATTTAATATTTTAATATTGATTTAAATTTGTAATCTGGGATTTTATTTAAATGGTTATTAAAGATGATGTAGTGGATATTTAAAATTTAAATACAATTAAAATCAAATTTTGTAATACAGTTTATTATTGATTTATATTGATTTCTATTCACCATCGAATCTAGACATAGTCTAACCCGTTTACTGTTGTATAATACTTGGGTTAGTCCGAGAAATTTGAGGTTCAAGGACGATATTACTAGATTTGCTTAATGGGTCTGTTAGAGGCCATATTACTGGTTGTATCGTATATTGTGTACTTGGACTCGTGTATGTATATGATGTTGGATTAGATGTATTGGACTTATCTTGTATATGATTAAGATTTAGTGGGAATTTGACTTTTTGTATGCCACTCATACTTACGTGATTTATTATATTACCTAAGAGTATTACTGAGTAATACGGTTGGGTAACATGGAGAATGAGGAGATGTAGGTGAAGAACACATGAGTTATCCTTGGACCAGCACTAGATATGTCACACGGTATAAAATCACTCACCTCGACAAAAACAGTCTAGGTAAAAAGAAACAAACACATGTGGTAACCAAGGATAGAGCAATACACAACATAAAATGAATCACAGAGAACACAAAATCATTATTACAGTGATAAGTGTGATACAAAAAGTCGAATTTCCAGTAAATCTTAATTATTTATAATAGATCCAATACATATGATCCAACTACACAAACATTCACGAGTCCAGATACACAATATTCCATACATCTAGTAATACTGGCTCTAACTAAGGCCAATAAGCAAATATGGTCACATTGTCCCTGAACCTGAAATTTCTCGGACTGACCCGAGTATTATATAGATAATAAAAGGTCAGACTATATCTAGGTTCGATTGTGAGAAGTAAACGTTATCTCAAGGAATAACACGCATAGCATAATAAAGAAACCCAACGGAATGAATAATAAGTCATCCACAACACATCGAACAACATCTATGATACATCAAACATCAAAACATCCATTCGACAACACAATCACACCCATCACACGATACACGTCAAATATTCATTTCACACATCACACACAACTCACATATTACAACTCAAATATCAATTCATTTAAATTTATTTTGTAGTATTAGATTTAATCATTTTATCCTACATTTGTAATTTCATTACCGCTATTCCTATTATATGTGCTATTATTATTGCTACTGCCAAAAGCTGAGTCTACCCTTAAGCCTCTAGCTTATCAGATGCAAAGGTAGACCCTGCTTATAAATTTTTGCGAGCATCCTCACTGGTCTTTACCCGCACAATAAACGCATGTCGCTTCTTCGCCTCCTCGCTACCACGTTCCTTTCTCCCATCATCGACCACCTCGCCTTATTCTGTATTCATCCCATTAGCTCATGCAGCAGACTATGACCATGCGACAAGGGGGCCATGTCGTCGCAACCATCAGAGAGCTACCCCACGGTCGGTCAAGCTAAAGAACAATCCTGCCAAGTTTCAACTTGATTGGATCATTTTTTGATGGATACAAAATCGATTCGTATCGATCGCAGATCGAGTCGAAACTTGGTAGGTCGGTCGCGTGGGCTCCCTCACGTACCAGAAGAAGTCTCCCGAAGTTTAAGCGCGATACCAGCCTCCTACGCCTATAAATAGCCCCCTAAAGCCTGTAGAATAAGGATCTTTTGGCTATTCGAAGTCCAGTCTCTACCTGATTCAATCCTACATCTTTTCATCACCATTGTATTCAAACTTCAGAGCTATAATCTACTGTAATCTGCTGTAACAGATTGAAATCATCAAGCGAATCAATAAAGCTATCAAGTTCAGAGTGGACGTAGAAAAGATCGCCGAACCACTATAAAATCTGTTTTGTTTACTGCTTTCTTTTGAATATTTTGAGTGATCTACATCATTATTCCTATACTTGCTTGTTACTTGTGATCTGTGATTACGAACTTGTGCTTTCATTGCCAATTGGGTGTTTGTGACAAATTTTGCCTCAAACATATTTCACTCTTTAAAACTATTTGATTCCACATCTAATTTCAAAATTCAAATTTAAAACGGTTTATCCAGTTTCAAAGAAACCTTTAGTCAAACTCATCACTAAAATTTTAGAACCTCAAAAATACTTTCACTTCAAATTTCCACTTTAATAACCTAGAAATACTTCAAAGAAATTTATATTTTCAAATACCTTTATAATCTTTATTCCAAAAAATATTCTCAAATAAAAATATCTGCAAACCTAAATATACCACTTCGAAATCATTGTTTATAATCCTCATTTATTTTCAAACACTTCTTTTAAAGCTATTGATCCATCAAACAAAAGTTCTATTTCAAAAATAATATATTACTTCTAAAGATTCACTTCACATATTTTTTATCGAATCCCCTTAATTAATCATTTTATTCAATAATAAAATAATTTACATTCAACTTGTAGCCACTTCAGAGTATTGTTTTATAACTTTCCTATCTATTAAATTCAAACCACGCATCATTTTAAAAATATAGATTTCAACACCATTTCATAAATATACTATAAATATTTTTGTTCTCATGACAAATAGAAATATGAATATTCAAAATTCCATTATTTTATAAAATCCCGGTATACATCGTTTTCCAAAATAATTTCCATTTACAAAATCCTCAAAATTATTATCCTTATATATATTTTTTCCAAAATTGTGCATCTTTCAAAATTTCCATTAATCCCATAATCTTAATAGTAAGTAAAATATCATTCCAGAATTCACTAATTATTCACAAAATAATTTGTTTACTCCAAATATTCTAAAAATAATATATTTATTTCAAATTTACAACTTTTACTTTATTCATCTCTTTCCTAAAAAATTTAAAATTCCATTAGATTATTTGCGAACATCAATTGTTACTCGATAATCATACGTCAACAATCTGACGACAATTTTCACAACATTAAGTAAATCATAACTCGTAACACATTACCATCCAAGTCAAACAATGTCAATCATCAATCATCAACAAACACCTAATTTCATCTAATAAATCAACCATCCATCCAACCAAGCAAATCAAATAAATATACACGGGATTATGCATCAATTAAAATGAAAAAGACATAGTGGTAAGTGAGATAACTCACCGGATTGCCAAGTAATCAGTTCACATGCATGCATCCATCGATCACCAGCCTCAGGGCTGAAGCCAGCAACCTATTCATCGCGACTATCCTCGCAATTAACATCATAACGTAACTATTTCGCACATGCTATCATCAACTTTAACCTAACACACACACATATTACATTGCCCAAAGTCATTTTCTAAAACCGCTCCAGTCACAGCACACTCACTTCCAACTCACCCACATCACATGTCGACACCAATCACGACACCTCCAACCTCCTCCATTATGCGACCGTGCTTGCATGGCTTCTCCTTGCCTTGCATCACCACCACCCTCGCATTCGCCTACCACCCTCGCAGTCGCGCACACCCCCAATTAAATTGATTTTGGATCTGCAAATGCACACCATCACCTACATTGTAGCTCCTACCTTCGTCGTTTCCAAGTATTGCTGCATCGCCATCGAGTCACAACATCCATACTTCGAGCAAGCTTGCAGTGACAACGACACCCTCAACCTACTCGCATGCGCCACTTCCCCTTTGTCGGCAACATCGCTAATGTCATAGCTCAAGTCGTGTTGAATTTTTTTTACTTACATCGATTTTTGATTTTTATTATAGAAGGGGATTAGGTCTAAAAGTGAAATTGAGGTGTTTGGGATAATATCAAAAAGCGAGGAGATAATTTTGGAAAAAGGGCAACAGAACAAATTAAACGGGCTTGGACTTTGCTGATTTTGGGCAAGTTGTAATTTATTTACATTGCTAATTATTCGCTCTTTCAATTATTTACAAATTCAATTCAGTTTACAATGCATTTAATTTTGAATTTAATTTTGATCCTAAATATAAATTCAATCTTGTATAAATTGATTTACACCTAATTTTACAAATCATATTATAGTAACCTAACAATTTTATTCAATTCGATGCTTGCTTATATTCATTTAATAATTCATCGTACTATTATAGATAAATTTAATTTTCAATTATTCCAATCTCATAAAAATTATTTACAGTTCAAAATATTTTATATTAATTAAAATATTTTGTTTGATTTCAACAAATTACAGAAGAGTTTATTAATTTAGTTCAATTTTTTACAACAAAATATTTATTAATTATAATTTACTTAATAAAAATTTTTGATTTCAAATTATTAATTATCACAAATCAAATTCAACCACACTTTTATTTCAATAAAATTTATTTATTGTGGAAATTAGCCACAAGGGCCATTTTAGCAAGTGAAAGTAGTTTCTAGGACACATAACTGAAATAATTACTTTTGAGGACAAAATGCAAAATAATTAGTTTCTAAGGCCTAAAAACCTATGAAATCATGTCTTTTAAAGTAATTGGACTGCTGATTTTGTCCTTAAAAATAATTATTCTGCTGACTTTGGCCTTGAAATTAATTTCTGTAGATGTGTGTCCTAGAAAATAATTGGACTGTAGAGTTTGTCCTTCTAGTGAAAAGCCCCTTATTTATTTATATGACGTAGAAAGCCGGGCTGTTACAGATTTTCTTCTTGAGAAAATTGCGTCCTAGCAATTTCTTATAGAGAAGTCAACATACACAACTCAACCCTTAACTGTGACGACCCAGAAATTTTGAACATTTGAAAATGAAATATTCAATTGATTTTAAATATTTTGAAGTTATTTTAACTTGAATTTCAATTATAACCATGAATTTAGAACTTTAGTTATTGAATTTAATTTATTGAAGTTGGGTAAAATGTTGAATCTTGATTTTTAAGCTGATTAAAAATAATTTAAAGGCTTGAAAAATCTATAATGATAATATAGAAGATAATGGAAGCTTCAGAATTGGTTTTGGAAATGTTTTGATCAGTTTTTAAATTATATCGTTTAAATCGATATTTAAAAATAGCTTTCCGAGGCACAGTCTCGGAATTCGACGAAGCCAGTTCCATCAGATCCGTAAAAATGTATTATTATCATATTTCAATTTTCATAGCATTTGGAGTTGTCATGTGGCTTTACGATTGATAAATGCACTAATTTTTTTTGCTGAAATTTAATTTAACAGCTGGTCCAAAAAGCTATCTTCTCCAGACGATCGAATTTGGACTCGGAACCTCTTTCATTGCATTCAGAATAGAGGTATAACATTACGAACGTCTAGCAGTACACCTCGATAGGAGTTCAAAAATTTTGAGCTTCGGATTAGAGACGATTTAAATTTAAATTTGAAATTAAACATATATATTTTACCTTCAATATACTATTGATCTCGTTCAATACATGTCAACACCTTGAGACCACGTGTCTTTCCTAGCAACATGCATCTCCTCCTCTATCCCACGAGTTTTCTTCTTTCCCTTGGTAAAATATCGACGGATATTTTAAATATTAAAAGAGAAAACAATCTCGATGAAAAAGAAAGGGGAATGTCGAATAGTTGGTAATGTTCAATGCCTTCTATTATCGTTCGAAGTTGCCTTCCCCAAAATTCCTCCTTTCCCTCTAATTGAATTCGTCATTTCAAAAAGAAATCGCGAGTTCGAAATCAAAATCGAACTCGAGGAAGGAATAAACCGCGATTTCCAATTTTGTGGAGGAAGAGCTCGAGCTCGAGATCTAGTGGCGACAAAGACGGGGACGTGGCGATCGTATAAAGGCGTGTGTTTGAGTTGAGGTGGAAAGCGGCCGCATCGTCGTTCGATTTGGGATTGCACACGCGCGCATAAGTCAGATATGAAGGCACGAAATCTGGTGGCCATTGTCGATGTCATAGTGGAGGCGCGCAACGGCATAGGGTATCCGATGATCGTGATTTGGATCTAGGGTTTCGATCGATGAAGGCTTTCTATCGGTAGTAAAGGCATGAATAGATTCAGTTTTTGGTTTAATAATATAATCTACAGTAACGAAATGTATATGTTAAGCAACTTTTAAATTTTAAGCTAATCCTAATTTAATTTAAATATATGTTGGTAAAAAAATAGTGTATATATATGTATACATATATAAGATTTCGAAAAATATAAGAGATTAAATAAATTTGATTTTTAAATCTATATAAATAATTTTTTTTATATATAAGTGAGGTTTCAAGGAAAAAGAAAAGAAAATATTTTGTTAAAAAGAAGCTAGTTTAAAAATCAAATTTGCTAGTTGATTAAATTTATTAACAAGGAAATAAATTATTCGATTAGTTCGAGTGTTAATAAAATCATATAATTGTTTGATACAAGGTCTAAAAATCAAGAAACAAGCAGGAATGGAAATGAGTTGGAATGGACTGCAAATTAAAATCAAAGGTGAGATCATCTCACTCAAATTACAATAATTGAAAATTTCAGTTATTGATTGATTGTTGAATTGTGATAGTATATATATATATATTTGGAGTGATTGATTTCCTGTAATATATAGCGGATAAGACCTTATACACCGCATAATAGCGGACGATATTATATAATCTCATATACCGCGATATTCCATCTTGAAGTGGAATTGGTATTTAATTGCTGTACAAACATCTATGGATGCGGGGAAATAGGTTGGAGGGATCCAACTGGATTCCTCAAATATTTGAATTTGTTTCAATGTTGTGTGTTAATTTAGTTATAATCTGTGTATGATTGTATTTGTGATTGAAATCGTTGAAAGCTATAGTTTAACCGAATATATTTTTGGAATCGTAGGATACAAGAAATATAAAATTTGGAATTTTGAAAATTAAAGTAGAAAATTTTAAGTAAATTCATTTTAAAGAATTGGGTGAATTTAAAAGAAGGAATTCAAATTGATAAAGTTTTATTTTTGAAAACTTATTGAATAAATTCCAAATTATGGGAAAAGATTTTTAATAAATGGTTTTGAGTAATCTTGCTTAATAGTTGAAGAATTTATTTAAAATTCAGATTTTAAATAGTTTGGAAGAGATAAAGGAATTCATTTTAAAAGGGAATAAAATTAGAAATTTAATTTGGAATTTAATTTGGTGTTGCAATAAATTTTAGAAATCGGTTCGGGAATTTGATTTGGTGTTTTCAAAATAAATTTGGGAATCAATTTGGAATTTGATTTGGTGCTGAAAAGTGAATATTTGGAAATCGATTTGAAAATCGTATATTAGTGATATTTGGAAATTTAAATTCACAATGGGAATTTATAAAAAAAAGGAATTTAAAAAAAATATTGGTTTAATTTTAAAAGTGTGGAAAGTAATTTACGGATTTGGAACGTAAAATTAAAATAAATCAAGAAGGATTTATTATTTAATTTAAATGAACCTTTTTAGAATGGAAAGTGTATGTTCCCTGGAAAGCCGAGTTTGTTTTTAGAAGTAGCTTTCGAATAAAAATTAAAAAGTTGGTTTTAAAAGAATATTTTGGAGAAATTATTTTCTTAAGCTATTTTGAAAATCTTTGAAGTAAAGATTTATTTAATAAATTATAGAAGTGATTATTTAAAGGTTTAAATTGATATTTGATTTAGAAAATGGTTATTTAAATATTTATACTCTATCTACTAATTTTATTTTAAAAATTAGTTTGGACTTGAAGTTTTATTTGAGATAATGGTATAATGTTTTCATAGCTAACATTTAAATGAGTGTTTATATTTATTCTAAATATTTCCAAGTATATTTTGTATAAGTGATTTAAATCATTTTTAAAGTATTTGAACTCGGTGAATTTTTAGTGGAATTAACTAAATATTTGGAAATTTATTCCACGTGGGGAAAGTGATTTGAAATTTGTTTTCAAAATATTAAAGTGTTAAATTTATATCATGTAAAGATATGTTGAAAATAAATATAGGGGGAAAATTATTTTGAAAACCGGTGATTGTTGTGAATGTTGATTGATGATTAAATAACCGACTATCAATATTGGCCTTTAAATGGCATTTGAATTTCGATGCGGCCGGGGGTCGGATTAAATAACCGACTATCAATATTGGTTATCTGAAAACCACGTCGAATATTTGTGATGGATCTTTTGTTTAAAAGATCAAAGTGGAAATTTGTTGTGATTTGCTTGAAAATCTAAATGTAACACTTATTTTTAAAAATAAGCGCTCGTTATTCGGATTAGCCGAAAGAGGACTTTGTGTCATAAAACCCATTTTGAATAATGATACGAAGAAATATGATTGCATTTGAAGATGGTGTTGAAGACGGGGTATTTTCGAAAATAAAAGGATTACCTGTTGAATGTCTCTACACCGAGTTGCTCCGCTATAGGGATTTTATCACCCTTTGTGATGTGGATTCTGGATGTGATTATTGAATATCCAGATTGCATGGGCTTCTTTGTAGTGCCTTCGGTCCCGTTCGATCCCGGAACAGACTTGTATGCATGTGTGTCTGACGTTACACTTTGAGATGTAAAGCTGGTTTCTATCAAATACATTTCTGTTGGTGGCGGAGAATTTATTCTCTTGGCCTAACACCCTTCTCTGAGACTTACAAGCTCGGAGGTTATGTAGTTGATGGTTACAAGTGATGCATTCCCAATTTAGTAACGTGGCATACGAAGTGCTGCTGATCATTTGTTGATCGAAGCATGGCTTTTGTGAAAACACAGCTTTGTGGAACAAACTTCGACGGACCTCATAACCCGGAAATGGTCGAAACAGGAAGGATGCAGCAAGACAATTTAGGGGTAGCACCCACAGGGTATGTCCATTTCCTTTTGGAAAAGGGTGGTATTATGGTATGGAGCCCAAATACTTAACTTATGTGGTTACTGCAAATTTATTGCTTTATAGTTGTTCCTTTGTGGTTGAGGATCCTCGGATAAAGGTCGGTAATGACCGGGGGTGGCATACTCGTGGAGGTTATCTAGTTACAGAGGTAACCCGGCCTTGTGTTGGCAGAGATTCGGTTAGGTTCTCGGGGCACCCCTCCAGAGGCATACCATGTGGCATAGGAAAGTCCTTAGCCTAACCATTTGTTGGAAATCCAATCACCAATACGCACCTTGTACGGTTATATATAAGCTGCCATTTACTTATGGTGGTGACCCACTGTTTAGACGGTAGTTATAGTAGGCATACAATAATGGTTGTATGCTGGCTAAGATTAATATTATACTTTCGAAATGTTTTCCACACTGTGCACTAATGATAATATTAAAAAGATTTTGCATATCAAGAATGTTTGACTATCATAAGGAAAAATCTCCACCAATTCTGTGTTTGCATTGTGTGTGTGGCGGGACGCCTTATGGTAGTTTCATTTTCCAAAAGCATAGCGGATTTATTTTTATTTTCTTTGTGAAAATAACTGTTTTTTTAAGATCTCACACCAGTCTCATGACCGACCTGGAGTTTATTGTTTCCTTTCTAAACTCTGAGTACCCATAATTTTCCATACGGGCAGCCTAGAGCCAGGTTATCATTATTCTGGAGCGAAACCAGAAAAGATATGTTGTCGAGATCTGGAGGCAAGCTGGATGGCAAGGCGTATCACTAGTATATAATATTTCTTTCCGTTGTTGTGTTGTTGTAAACTCTGATGATGTAATGTAAAATTGATATACTTCTTTGTTTTAAAGATTATTCGTTTATCTATTATATATTGTTCCACTGTGATATGTGAGATTCTGTTATTGTTTCTGTTTCTTCTTCTATCTTCTTCTTCCTTAAACCTAACGGCTCGGTTTTCCAGCATTCGATTATTCGGCATTTGATACAGTGGACGTATTGATGTCGAGTTTCAGAAGTCGAAAATTGGGTCGTTACAAAGTGGTATCAAAGCAATTGGTTAAGCGACAACCTTGGCTCTGGTGGGGATTACTCATTAGAGGTAGAGTCAGTAGTACTCTAGAATGATTTTGAGTGTAATAATAGATATGAGCGCGTATTTGTTAGTGAATATAAAATTGTTTTATATCGTGTTGATCAGTTTGTTGAGTGATATATGGATTCTGCTTAATACAAGTAATTAACGTTATTGATCAGGATCTCTAAACACTTGAATAGAACAGTTCGACACGATATTGTTTTAAAATTAGGGCAAATGAAATAATTTTACCCAACCTATTTTCGTATATAAAAGGAAATAATTTTTTCAAACTATTATAGTATATGGTTGCTTAGCTATGAGGAAGAGATAGTACTAAATTATTATCATTTAAGTGTGAAAGTTGAATAAGAAATTGAAATCATAACAAAAAGCTGAGAAATAAATTCAAATACAAATGGGATTTGTAAATATAAATTGTAAAAGCGATTTATAATTTGAAATAGAATTCCAGAGAAATATTTAAAAGAATTTGAACTGATTTAAAATTTTAAATTTGGAAAAGATTAAATTCCCTTGGAGGTTGGAAATGGTTTTCAAAGGTCTTGGAAAAATGTTTTTGATGTGATAAAAAGCACTAAACTCTTTTCGATCGCTGGAAAATAATTCCAATGATGATCGCGACATCATTGGTGTTCGTTTTCGAGTTTTGAGAAGAGAAATTGCTGCCAAATTATTTTAAATGGAAGTTGTTTGCAAAAATTTGGGTTTGGCTTTGGAAATTTAAATGATAGTTTGAATAGATTTCAAATATGATTTTTTGAAATGTTGGAAAGACTCTAGAATCTAATAAAAATAGTTACGGAATAAAATTTATTAAGGTGGAAAATAAAATTGTGAATGAATAAATGAATTTATAATTGCAAGTAAATGAAAGTGAAATTGAATGTTGAAATTCATTTCGAATTTGTAAGTAAATAGAACTGGAATTGGAATTGAATTTGATTTGTGATAAACAAAGCAAAATATTGAAATAAAATTAGTAAGTGAAACTAATTGAAGGAATGACCAAATAAATATGGTCTGAGATGAATTGAATTAATATTTATAAATGAAAGATAAATTGAATTCATATGGAATTTGAAATCCAGTTTAAATATAAGTAGTTATAAACTCCAATGGTGAAATGAAGAATAAATATAAAAAATTATATGAAATATTTATTGGACTTAAGAAATAAATGGTGAAATTCTTAAGTAAAATTCGAAATTGAGGAAATATATAAAGTTAATAATTGACCGAAGATTAAACTGGAAATTTGTAAAATGGTAACTGTGAATAAGTGAATGAAAAATCAATGTAAATAAAAGGAAATTGATATATCTAATAATCAACTGAAATAAATACGTGGGATGCACGTATATTATTTTATTCGCATAGCAATTTGATCCAGAATTCGAGCATAGAATTTCGAGATAGTTATATCGATCTGAGTTGGAATTTTTCACTCGATTTTCGACAACGAGCCTGGATATGGATTTTTGGTTGATTCTGAAAATTCTCTATCGTAGTTTACGGCTATGCAAGAAGAATGACGGTTTCTGATCAAGAAACCAGATCTGAGTCCGCACTATGAAGTCGGATGGACGATACTAGCTCGGAAGTGAAATTGTGTGATCGAGTGAGCGATCGAATTTGATATTGCATACGAATGAAATAAGTACATCGTATAGATTTGAATGAAATAAGTACTCAAACTTTCGTAAAGAAATGTGCAAAATGATAAGCTGGATATACAGGTGTTATAAAGGAAAAGGAAATTGGATTTTGATTTCGAAGATAAATTTAATATAATCGACAAAAGGTATGTATTTAAATTTCTATATGAAATTTGATGACTTTCTTGTCCAGCCGTTTGGCTTTTCATTTTCTTTTTTAATCTGGGGGCCCGTGGTGCCATTTTGTAGTCGTATTGAGCTAGCCGCGCAAAGGAGAAGCTGACGAAATTTTTTCGAAAATTTAGGGAGTTAGAAAAAATTTGAGAAAATTATGAAGATTTGAAATTTAAATTTGAATTTGAATTGTTAAGAAAACAATATTGTTTGGAAGTTATGAAAGATTTTGGAAAGTTAGTTGAAATGATAATGGATCTTTGATAAAAAGATTTTTTTTTGGGCAAATTGTTAAAAACTATTTGGATTGGGAAAAAAAATTAAACAGGTTAAGGATCATTCTTCTTGACTAGTAATTTCAGGACGAAATTCTTTTAAGGGGGAAGAATGTGACCACCCAAAATTTTTGAACATTTGAAAATGAAACAGTTAATTGATTTTAAATATTTGGAAGTTATTTTAACTTGAATTTCAATTATAACCATGAATTTGGCAATTTAATTATTGAATTTAATTTATTGAAGTTGGGCAAAATGTTGAATCTTGATTTTTAAGCTGATTAAAAATATTTTAAAGGCTTGAAAAATTTATAAGATAATACTGAAGGTAATGGAAGCTTCAGAATTGGTTTTGGAAATGTTTGATCAGTTTTGAAATTATATCATTTAAATCGACATTTAAAAATAGCTTTCCGAGGCATAGTCTCGGAATTCGACGATACCAGTTCCATTGGTTCCGTAATAATATATTATTATCGAATTTCAATTTTGTAGCACTTGGAGTTGTCGTGTGGCCGTACGATTGTTAAATGCGCTGAAAATTTTATTGAAATTTAATTTAATGGCTGGTCCAAAAAGCGATCTTCTCCATACGATCGAATATGGACTCGGAACCTCTTCCATTGCGTTCGGAATAGAGATATAACATTATGAATGCCTAGCGGCACGCCATGATAGGAGTTCAAAAATTTTGAGCTTCAGATTAGGGACGATTTAAATTTAAATTTAAATTTTAAGTTAAATATATATATATTACCTTCAATATACTATTGATCTAATTCAACACATGTCAACACCTTGAGACCACGTGTCTTTCCTAGCAACACTTGTCTCCTCCTCTATGCCACGAGTGACTTCTTGCCCTCAGTAAAATATTGACGAATATTTTAAATAATAAAAGAGAAAACAATCTCGATGAAAAATGAAGGGGAATGCCGAACAGTTGGAAATCGTCAATGCCTTCTATTATCGTTCGAAGTTGCCTTCCCCAAAATTCCTCCTCTCCCTCAAATTGAATTCGTCATTTCAAAAAGAAATCGCGAGTTTGAAATCAGAATCGAACTCAAGGAAGGAATAAACCGTGATTTCCAATTTCGTTGAGGAAGAGCTCGAGCTCGAGATCAAGTGCCAACAAAGACGGGGTCATGGGCGATCGTACAAAGGCATATGTTTGAGTCGAGGTGGAAAGCGGCCACATAATTGTTCCATTTGGGATTGCACACACGCGCATAGGTCAGATGTGATGGCACGAAATCTGGTGGTCGATGTCGTGGTGGAGGCACGCGACGGCAAAGGGTATTCGATGATCGCGATTTGGGTTTAGGGTTTCGATCGATGAAGGCTTTCGATCGGAAGTAAAGGTATGAATTGATTCAGTTTTTAATTTAATAACACAATTTATAGTAAGGGAATGTATATGTTGAGCAACTTTTAAATTTTAAGCTAATCCTAATTTAATTTAAATATATGTTGGTAAAAAATAGTGTGTGTGTGTGTATATATATATATATATATATATGTATACATATATAAGATTTTGAAAAATATAAGAGTTTATATAAATTTGATTTTTGAATTTATATAAATAATTATATATATAAGTGAGGTTTCAAGGCAAAAGAAAAGAAAATATTTTGTTAAAAAGAAACTAGTTTAAAAATCAAATTTGCTAGTTAATTAAATTTATTAAAAAGAAAATAAATTATTTGATTAGTTCGAGTATTAATAAAATTGTATAATTGTTTGATACAAGGTCTAAAAATCGAGAAACAAGCATGAATGGAAATGAGTTGGAACGGACTGCAAATTAAAATCAAAGGTGAGATCTTCTCACTCAAATTATAATAATTGAAAATTTCAGTTATTGATTGATTATTGGATTGTGATAGTATATATAGTAGTATGTATATATATATATATATATATATATATATATTTAGAGTGATTGATTTCCCACAATATATAGCGGATAAGACCCTATGCGTCGCATAATAGCGGATGACATTATATAATCCCATATATCGCGATATTCCACCTCGAAGTGGAATTGGTATTTAATTGTCGTACTAACATCTGTGGATGCAGAAAAACAGGTTGGAGGGATCCAACTGGATTCCTCAAATATATGCATTTGTTTCAATGTTGTGTGTTGATTTATTTATAATCTGTATATGGCTATATTTGTGATTGAAATCGTTGAAAGCTATGGTTTAGCCGAATATATTTTTGGTATCGTAGGATACCAGAAATATAAAAATTGGATTTTTGGAAATTAAAGTAGAAAATTTTAAGTAAATTCATTTTTAAAGAATTGGGTGAATTTGAAAGAAGGAATTCAAATAGATAAATTTTTATTTTTGAAAACTTATTGAATAAATTCCAAAATATGGGAAAAGATTTTTAATAAATGGGTTTTGAGTAATATTGTTTAATAATCGAAGAAATTAATTAAAATTCAGATTTTAAATAGTTTGGAAGAGATAAAGGAATTAATTTTAAAAGGGATAAATTTAGAAATTAAATTTGGGATTTAATTGGTGTTGGAATAAATATTAGAAATCGGTTTAGGAATTTGATTTGGTGTTTTGAAAATAAATTTGGGAATCAATTTGGAATTTGATTTGGTGTTGAAAAGTGAATATTTGGAAATCGATTTGGAAATCGTATATTAGTGGATATTTTTGGAAATTTAAATTCACAATGGGAATTTATAAAATAAAGGGAAATTTGTTTTAATAATAAATATTGGTTTATTTTTAATAGCGTGGAAAGTAATTTACGGATCTGGAACGTAAAATTAAAATAAATCAAGAAGGATTTATTGATTGATTTAAATGAACCATTTTAGAATGGAAAGTGTATGTTCCCTGGAAAGCCGAGTATGTTTCTAAAAGTAGCTTTCAAATAAAAACTAAAAAGTTCTAGAGTTGGTTTTAAAAGAATAATTTGGAGAAATTATTTTCTTAAGCTATTTTGAAAATCTTTAAAGTAAAAATTTATTTAATAAATTATAGAAGTGATTATCTAAAGGTTTAAATTGATATTTGATTTTGAAAATGGTTATTTGAATATTTATACTCTATCTACTAATTTTATTTTAAAAATTAGTTTGGACTTGAATCTTATATGAGATATTGGTATAATGTTTTCACAACTAATATTTAAACGAGTGTTTAGAAATAGTTTTTATTCTAAATATTTCCAAGTATATTTTGGAATAGTGATTTAAATTATTTTTAAAGTATTCGAACTCGGCGAATTATCAGTGGAACTAAATAAATATTTGGAAATTTATTCCACATGAGGAAAGTGATTTGAAATTTGTTTTCAAAGTATTAAAGTGTTAAAACTATATCTTGCGAAGATATGTTGAAAATAAATAATTGGGGGGAAAATTATTTGATAACTGGTGATTGTTGTGAATGCTGATTGATAGTTAAATAACCGACTACCAATAATGGCCTTTAAATCGCATTTGAATTTCGATGCGACCGGGGGCCGGATTTCAAATGGTTATCCGAACACCACATCGAATCTTTATGATGGATCTTTTGTTAAAAAGATCAAAGTGGAAATTTGTTGTTTTTTCTTGAAAATCTGAACGTAACACTTATTTTTAAAAGTAAGTGCTCGCTATTCGGATTAGCCGAGAGAGAACTTTATGTCATAAAACCCATTTCGAATAATGATACGACGAAATGGGATGGCATTTAAAGATGGTGTTGAAGACCGGGTATTTTCGAAAATGAAAGGATTACCAGTTGAATGTCTCTGCACCGAGTTGCTTCGGTGTAGAGATTTTATCACCCTTTGTGATGGGGATTCTGGACGTGATTAGTGAATATCCGAATTGCAAGGGCTTCTTTGAAGTGCCTTTGGTTTCGTTCGATCCCAGAATGGACTTGTATGGATGTGTGTCTAGCGTTACACTTTGAGATGTAAAGCTGGTTTCTATCAAATACATTTCTGTTGGTGGCAGAGAACTTATTCTCTTAACTTAACACCCTTCTCTGAGACGTACGAGCTTAGAGGTTATGTAGATGACGGTTACTAGTAATACATTCCGAATTTGGTAATGTGGCATACAAAGTGCTGCTGATCATTTGTTGATTGAAGCATGGCTTTTTTTTAAAAGCGTAGCTTTATGGACGAGATTTCGTTGGACTTCACAACCCGGAAATGGTCGAAACAGGAAGGATGCAGAAAATTTTTTTAGGGGTAGCGCCCTCAGGGTATGTCCATTTTCTTCTGGAAAAGGGCGGTATCATGGTATGGAGCCTACTTAACTTATGTGGTTACTGCAAATTTATTACTTTATGGTTGTTGCGTTGTGGTTGAGGATCCTCGGATAAAGGTCGGTAACGACCAGGGATGGCAAACTCGTGGAGGTTATATAGTTACAGAGGTAACCCGGCCTTGTGTTGGCAGAGATCCGATTAGGTTCTCGGGGAATTCGGGACATCCCTCCAAAGGCGTACCCATGTGGCATAGGAAGTTCCTTAGCCTGACCATTTTTTGGAAATCCAATCACCAGTACGCACCTTTTACGGTTTTAGTTGTATAACCTGCCATTTACTTACGGTGGTGACCCACTGTTTAGATGGTGCTATAGTAGGCATAAAATAATGGTTGTATGCTGGCTAAGGTTAATATTATACTTTCGAAATGTTTTCCACACTATGCACTAATGATAGTATTAAAAAGATTTTGCGTATCAAGCATGTTTGACTATCATAAGGAGAAATCTCCTCCAATTCTGCATTTGCATTGTGTGTGTGGCGGGAAGCTTTATAGTAGTTTCATTTTCCAAAAGCATAGCGGATTTCTTTTTATTTATTTGTGAAAATAACTGTTTTTTAAGATCTCACACCAGTCCCATGACTGACCTGGAGTATATTGTTCCCTTTCTAAACTCTGGGTGTCTATAATTTTCCACACGAGCAGCCCAGAGTCATGTTATCATTATTCTGGAGCGAAGTCAGAGAAGATATGCTATGGAGATCCGGAGGCAAGCTGGATGGCGAGGCGTATCGCTAGTATATAATATTTCTTTTCCGCTATTGTGTTGTAAACTCTGATGATGTAATGTAAAACCGATATAGTTCTTTGTTTTAAAGATTATTCGTTTATCTATTATATATTGATCCGCTGCAAAATGTGAGATTCTGTTATTGTTTCTGTTTCTTCTTCTATCTTCTTCTTCTTTAACCCTAATGGTTAGATTTTTCGGCATTCGGCTGTTTGACATTTGATACAGTGGACGTATTGATGTCGACTTTCAGAAGTCGAAAAATTAGGTCATTACATTAACTATCTTTGTACTCATCGCTCTTCTATCAAATTCAACTACTTGATTCGTTATGCAGCTCACACTCTCCAACTCATTTCATCATATGCTATGATCTAAAATAGATTCAAATAATGACTCTTTATTTTTCACATACGATAAATTTTGTGAAAATATTCTAAGTGTCAGATTTTTTGAAATTCTTTGGCAGAGTCTTCTTTGTATGGAGAGCGTTCCAAAAAACCAAAACACAATGTAATTACATAACATACATCTTCAAAGAGGCATCCTAACCCAAGGTATCCCAAAACACGGGGAAACACTATTATATCATAATATATATCGATATACCATAAAAAGTATCTTTATTCAGCATTTTTAAGAAAATTTGCTTATTATTAAGTGAGCTTTCGCTGTCCATTAGCCCAACTAGTCCACTTGAATCCCTATTCTTAACTTACATTTAAACATTAGATCATGTAGTGAAAAAACATGATATGTATGAAATCGTTCATCTATTATAAAAATAACACCACATTTATTAATAAGCCTCTTTCGACAACTTTTATAGTTCAAAAACACAAAATTTAAACAATGACATCAAAATTGAATTGCCATATAGTGTTTTAACTTTCCAAAATATCTTGTGGATTGCAAAAATATGAATTATAGCTCAAGTTATATGGGGTTTTCTAAAGAAGATCATCTCGTTTTCAATAAACACAACAAGTTTGTGATATAAAATAGCATTTTTGGCCTAGCAAACGTCAAAATTTTGCAAACCACTTGAAATCAAAGTTATTAATTATACTCTTAGCTTTCCATAATAGGAAAAATCATCAAAATTGAATAAATGATTCAATAGCTATGGGCAAAAGAGTTCAGCTCGGGTTTAGGTAAATTTGCATTTTAGAACAGCTAACAACATACATATTAATTCATATTTAAACCTTCAAAAACTTCAAAATTTTAGAAAGTTATAAACAACAAAGCTTTTTCTTACGCAACTATCATATTAATGAAAGACGAATCGACAAAATCGGACCACAAGTTATGGTTATATTACTAAGAATCCTAACTCTTCTTTCGTTTTCTTTTCAAAATAGTCAACACCTTTAATTTACAAATCTTTACAATAATAATCATATTAATTTTAGTTATGCATATATCACATTCATTTCAAAATATTCAAATACTCTAAAACCACTTTTCAAATCTTTTATTGAATTTTTTTCGAACAGTATTTATTTTGTTTCGACGCAAAACAATTCAGTATATTTTATTAACATCAAAATCCAAATAATATTTCCACAATGCATTACATCTTGAACATCTTTACAACACACACATAAATCACAAACATCATATAATATAGCAGGCATACAATTGCAAAATCACATACCACACAATAAATTTAGTAATAATACCAAGTCACGAATTTCTAGTGGTTTACTTTGTTGATTGGCTATAGTATTGACTGTTTGGTCAACATTGCCTTGCCATCGACTTCAGTTGCCCACCAATGCTCGATGGCTGCAATCATCATGTCAAATATTTAAACATAAAAAATAACTTTATATACTATTCAAAATAAATTATTAACTCACCATAATAATATTCACTCATATATACATTATATATATATATATATATATATATATTCAAGTTAAAACAATTTCTAATACTTCAAAATATTTATAAAAATTCCATCTCGAACTTTACTAAATCATCATCTCAAAATAATAATCTCGCCCATCTACATTTTATTAAATCTTCATATATATTCTTTTTAAAACACATCTTAAATACTTCTTTAAAAAATTGATTTCTTTCCAAAACATTTTCAAGAATTAATTGCAGTTTTCCTTAAATTATGTTTTTCTTTCATAATAACAATTTTTCATTCTCTAAAACATTTGCTTGCTTCAAAATATTCTTCACACCACTATAATCTCTTCAAAACAATTATAAAACTTTCTTTGAAATTTCATTTTAAATATTTGTTTTTAATATAACTTATAACATACTACTTCTCTTTAAAATAATCCATCTCTCTTCAAAATCTTATGTCTATAAATCTCGTTTTAGTGTTTAGGAATCCCTATTGATAACGTTGGCTAGACGCATGGAACAGAATTCTTAAACACTCAACGAACAAATTAGAATGAAATCAACTACAAAAATTTCTTTAAATATTTACTTATAGAACAGTTTAATCTTTTATAAAAAACATTCGCTAACTTGTAATAAAACTTCTCCCTAAAGCATATATATACACCAAAAGATTTTTAATCAAACACATGCTTGTGTATTTTAATAGGTTTATAAATAATCAATCGAGTACAATCAGAAGTATTCGACCTACAAAATCCCAAACATCATTAGTCATCTTTCTATAACAATAAATAAGCAAGCACTTATCTTCATATTTATTTTAATCACATCTAATTTTACATAAAAATTTATTATTTAATCAATACGACCATGCAAAAAATCAAAACATCAATCATCCAATTAGAACAACTAAATAATAAAAATATTTTGCGAAAAGAAATCTATATACTTCCGTTGCACCATTCTGATCACTAATGGATCCTCTCACTCACCTCGTCCCGTCACAATTTAAAATCTTGAAATATTCCATATAAAATTTGAATTAGAGTCTTTTACAGCTTCTCTAACCAAACAAATTCATTATCACTTCAGATCCACAAAGAGTTCTAACATTCACCTTCAATATCGACACTACTAGCCATGCCAACTACTTCTACCTCTTCAATCTCCATTTATCCCTTTATCTCACATATAGAGATTCAAAGTCGATAAAAGGTAGAAAAATATATTATATATAATAAGAAAAGTACAAATACGTTCCCAGATGATTACTTTCTATAATGATCGTATACTCTTACTATTACTTAAGTATAAACAATAATCTACCACATACCCATGGAGATACGGGCTTTATGTCCCATCTAAAGATAGGACCCGTGTCTTTAATACTTTATATTATTCTAAACATTGCTTTAATACCAAAATTTATAGTAGATTGAAATTTAATTTGAGGATTAAAAATTAAAATTTTTAATGCATTGCAAATTAACTAAAATTGAGTTGAACTAAATTAAGACCAAATACTAGGTAGGTCCAGAACTGTTTCAACCCATCCAAACCCGTTTTCATCGTCTCCATGCTTCGAGAAATATCAATGGCTTCTCGACAAAGCTTGAACCCAATCTTCTTATTTAGATTTTACGCTAATCCCTCTTTCCAAAAATCAGTTCGTTACAAAAAAGGAAAAAAAAGAAATGATCGCAATACCAAGCCATAACTCCCATCGTCAAGCATGCGCGACACCAAGTAACAGGTCGCGAAGGAAGGAGGACGTTGCGTGATAGGATGACGACAATAAGATATCGCGAGTGAAGGGTGAATCAAGGGCATCTTTAGGCTAGTGAGATTCACGACGTCGGAAAGGGAGGCTCTTTAGGGAATGACCGTGTCGACACGAGGAGCTTGTGACCAAACTAGTGTTCGGCTATGTTGGGTTTGAAGGCACATGAGAGGTCCAAAGCGACAATGCGACTCGGATCCAAAGGCCTGCATGTAGATATGTCTAGCAATACCACTACACCACAGGATCCACATGTAGATGTCTCAAACAACAATGCACGCCCAAGAAGAGCTGTACAAATACCGAAAAGATTGTTGGATTGAAGAATGGGTAATCTGCAATTCGGTTACAGGAGCATATGCAATACGTGCCAGTACTATTTTTACTTTATTTTGTATTTACCAAGCTTTTCATTTTCGGTTACAATGATAACCAATGGATGCAAAAAGTGGTTTCTAGAATAGTATAGGCCTGCACGTAAGAAGTTTGTTATTAGAAAGGTTATATATTGTACCTGATTTCAAATACAAAGATATGGAAAAAAGTTATTGCTAATTTCTCTCTGTTTTTTTACCTTTCTCTCTATTTGCCATATCTTCTTCCTTCTCTTGAATCTTCATCCTCCTATTTTGTAACTCCTATCATTTTTTTTGGTGCTTTCACCGATTGTTCTCTCTTCCTCCTTCAATCAAACAACCAAACAACCCTACCACAATGACCAGAGTTGGCGACGCATTTCACCAACTCGCGGCTCACCAATCCACCATTGATACCATTCAAACCACCCAAATCTCTCACAGCTCCATGTTAGAAAACCTCACCGCAGATAATACAGACATCAAGACAGCCATACAAACTCTCACCAACCAAATGACCTCTCTCACCAACCAAATGAATAACCTCCACCGCAAGATCGACAACCAACCACTCATCTCCCTAACCAATCAGTCATCTACTGCACACCCACCAACATTCAACAACCGTCAACCACCTATTTTGTCAACCCCACAACCCACCCGAACCCCAAAATGTTCATCACAACATTCGAGGGCTCTAATCCACATGATTAGATATTTCAAGCGGATCAGTTCTTCTCTTATTATTCCACACCCGAAGATCAGCGAGTAGATCTCGCAAGCTTCCACATGCAAGGCCAGGAACAATCGTGGTTCCAATGGACGCACCACAACAATCAAATCTCTACATGGACGACACTAACAAAAGCGATAGAAAAGTGCTTCGGACCACTCACATTCCTCAACCCGCAAGCCACCTTGTTCAAGCTGAAACAGGTAACCACCGTAGAAAATTACCAAGCTACTTTCGAAAATCTATGCAATCGAATCACTATGCTTTCTAATGAATCCATCCTCCAATGCTTTATCTCCGGCCTCAAACAATGCACAAAATGAACTCCATATCATCAACCCGACCAATATTTATGATGCAATAAATGGAGGCAAGCTAATCGAAAAGAAACTGATAGATCTGGCCAAATTTCCGTATACAAAACCCAATCAATCATACTCCAAGCCTAACAACAGTTCCTCAGCTACACAAGTGTTTCCACAAACACCTCAGCTACAAAACCCCAAACCAAACGTTCCTATCAAACAATTGTCACAGGCTGAAATGAACATTAGAAAGCAACAGGGATTATGTTTTAACTGTGATGAGAAATATCAGTTTGGCCACCGCTGTAAACCCACGCACATACTCATGATCCTCCCTGACACAAATCCCGATAATGAACCAACCTACGAACTAACAATTGAACCTACATCTGAAACAAACCCACAAGAAACCGCACCCCTAATAACCGATACCCCTTAAGAAATCTCGTTCCACGCCTTTACCGGCTCATCACATCCAAGAGCACTTCGTCTCCCAGTTTCAAGTAACAATAAACCAATCTCTATCCTGGTAGACACGGGCTCCACACATAATTACCTCCATCCGAAGACGGCCAAGTTTTTGGGCTTAGATATTGATACCACATCAGCGTTCATGGTTATGGTGGGCAACGACGATAAACTGAAAAGTGCTGGAAGTTGATCCAATGTGCGTGTGGATATTCAGGGGCACGAATTTTTCATCAATTTTCATTTGCTTGATATCGTCAGATCTGATGGAGTAATTGGCATCCAGTGGTTAGAGCAATTGGGCCCAATAACCATGGACAATAAACTTTTGACCATGTCCTTTAATTACCAAAACAGACTAATTATTCTTACTGGGCTTGGCCCAACCGGCAACCCATCTCAAATCTCCTTTCAACAATTCAAAAGACTTGAGACCACTTCAGCTCTTTCGACCTACTTATATCTCCAATTCCAGCCACATGGCCAACCAGCCCAAAACCCAATTACACCACAAATCGACCCACCGCTCGACAACTTACTAACTTCATATACACATATATTCACGACGCCGACATCTCTCCCACCACATCGTGACCTCCAACACCGTATCAACCTAATACCAAACTCGAACCCTATCAACACTCACCCATATCTTTACCCATACTTTCATAAAAACGAGATCGAACGCCAAATCCAATACATGCTAAATTCCAAAATAATTCAACCATTAACCAGCCCTTTCTCTTCACCCGTTCTTTTGGTAAAAAAGAAAGATGGTTCGTGGCATTTTTGCGTCGACTATTGTGCACTCAACACAATCACCATAAAAGACCGCTTCCCAATCCCCACCGTTGATGAATTATTGGATGAATTACACGGTGCCATTTTGTTTTCAAAAGTAGACCTACGGAGCGGGTATTTCCAAATCCGTGTCCATGAACCCGACATACAAAAAACAGCTTTTCGTACACATGAAGGCCATTATGAATTTTTAGTCATGCCGTTCGGCTTAACCAATGCTCCATCAACCTTTCAAGCCACAATGAATAACATATTTCGACCTTACTTATGCAAATTCATCCTAGTATTCTTTGATGACATTCTCGTTTATAGCCCTTCTTGGAACACACACTTTACCCATCCCCGCACCACGTTGGAAATACTTGACCACAACAAATTCTTTGCCAACCCCGCCAAATGCAAATCCGGCCTCACCGAAATTGATTATTTGGGCCACCTAATTTCGCATGCGGGTGTACGTGTGGACCCAACAAAAATTAAATCAATGTTACAATGGCCTTCACCCAAAACAATAACCGAAGTTCGTGGTTTTTTGGGCTTGACTGGGTATTACCGCAGATTTATCGAGAATTACGACCAAATTGCGAGCCCACTAACTGATTTGCTAAAACGAAATAATTTTATCTGGAGCCCACAAGCCCAATTAGCCTTCGAAGCCTTGAAACGAGCCGTATCTTCCACTCCCACGCTATCTCTCCCCAATTTCTCCGAAGCTTTCACCATTACCACAGACGCTTCAGCCATGGCCATCGGTGCAGTGTTATCCCAATCCGATCATCCAATAGCCTATTTCAGCCTTAAACTACGCCGCCTCCTCCAAAAAGCCTCCACTTATTCAACAAAGATGTTCGCAATAACTTCTTCCATAAAAAAAATGGCGGCATTATTTGCTCGACTGACCTTTCAAAATCTTCACCGATCATCAAAGTTTGAGAGAATTAAATTCGCAGATAATAAAAACTCCAGAACAGCAATGGTGGCTCACTAAACTTTTGGGATTTGATTTTACCATGCACTATCATCCAGGGAAACAGAACGTGGTAGCCGACGGATTATCGAGGTTTACCAGTGAAGCTACAATGGCAGCCATTTCGGGACCATCGTTTTCTCTGCTGACAGATATTCAACGCGCACTTGCCAAGGATCCAAAAGAACATGCAATCATACAGTAGATCGACGTAGGTACTTGTTCAAACCCTAATTACCAATTTCGAAATAACTTGCTGTTTTGGGGAAATATGATCTTTGTGCCCAACAATGATGACCTAAAAACCACAATTATCAACAAATTCCACAATTCGCAAATCGAGGGTCATTCGGGGATTAAGGCAACCATTTCCAGAATTTCCAGTAATTTTTTTGGCCAAAGCTATCTACAACTGTCCAGGCATTCATTAAACAACGCAACACCTGCCCCCAAACAAAAACAGAGAACACCCGATATAAAGGGTTACTCCAACCACTACCGATTCCGACGCAAATTTGGGTAGATATTACAATGGATTTCAATACGCACCTTCTACCGTCAGCAGGGAAAACTACAGTGCGGGTGATCGTCGATCGTCTATCCAAATTCGTGCATTTTTTTGCTCTACCACCATTGATATCAGCCACTCAGCTAGCCTCTCATTTTTTGCAAGAATACAGGTGCCTACATGGTTTTCCTCGCTCGATAATTTCTGACAGAGATCGCTTATTTACAAGTGTGTTCTGGAAAGAGCTGTTTCGTCTTTACGGTACCAAACTGCGAATGAGCAGCGCGTACCACCTAAAAATAGATGGTCAATCAGAAGTGGTCAATCGATGTTTAGAGACGTACTTGCATGCGGTCGTTAGGGATGTGCCAACAAAGTGGGTGAAGTTTTTGCCGTGGGCCGAGTGGTGTTATAACACGACCAAGCATACATTATTAAAAATGCCTCCATTTCAAGTAGTTTATGGAAGACCACACCTTATCATTGCCAATTACATTAATTCACCTTCAGCCCTAGCTGCACTTAACGACTGGACTGATTCTCGGGACAAACTACTGGAAGTAATTAAGCAGAATCTACAAAAGGCCCAAGCAAGAATGAAATCCCACGCTGACCAAAATAGGCAGGACAAGCAATTTGAGCCGGGTTCATGGGTCTATGTGAAGTTGCAACCTTATCGTCAGACCTCAGTTCGAAACTCTCACCATAAGCTGTCGAAAAAGTATTTCGGGCCGTACCAAATAGGTGACAAAATAGGGAATGCTGCATACAAACTGCTGCTACCACAAGACTCTCGCATTCACCCAGTCTTCCAATTGTCTCTACTCAAGCTCTGCCCTAACTCTGCAACAGCAACACTTCAACCATTACCTAACAACACTAGTTCAAACGACCTTGAGGGCAAGGTCGATCTCGAAGGAGTGGGTATTGATACGTCTAGCAATACGACTACACCACAGGATCCACATGCAGACATCCGAACAACAATGCACGCCCAAGAAGAGCTGTACAAATAACAAAAGATTGTTGGATTGAAGAATGGGTAATCTGCAATTCGGTCACAGGAGCATATGCAATACGTGCCAATACTATTTTTACTTTATTTTGTATTTAGTAAGCTTTTCATTTTCGGTTACAATGATAACCAATGGATACAAAAAGTTGTTTCTAGAATAGTATAGGCCTGCCACGTAAGAAGTTTGTTATTAGAAAGGTTATATATTGTACCTGATTTCGAATACAAAGATATGGAAAAAAGTTATTGCTAATTTCTCTCTGTTTTTACCTTTCTCTCTATTTGCCATATCTTCTTCCTTCTCTTGAATCTTCATCCACCCATTTTGTAACTCCTATCACTGTAGCTGCCTTGTGGTCTGATGGAGACAATATAGACGATGTATGGACAGTGAGGTACTACACCTAAAGCACTGTATAGTTTAGGCCGGGAGATGGAGCCGAGACAAGTACATGAATATCGAGGCACCTAAATTAGGCATAGTTACGCTTGGACAATAGCTTCAAGTGCAAGCTTGTAATGACATGGTGGAAGGTTGTAGACTATGTAGTAAAGCTCAAATTTGGATTTTTGCTGGAAATATCGATGTGTTATCTCACTCTTAACTATGTTCTTTTCATTTTAATTGATGTGTAATCCCCTATATATTTGCTTGATTTGCTTGGTTGGACAGATAGTTGATTAATTTGATGAAATTGGTTGTTAGTTGATGATCGTTGATTAGTGTTTTTGAATTGGATGGAATTGTATTGTGAACAATGATTTGATTGTTAGTTTGATGATTATTGTTAGATGGTTGGTTTAGGATGTTAGAGTGGTAATTGGATGTTCGCAAATGATCGAATGATATTGGAAATCGTTTGGAAAAGAGGTAAATAAATTAAAAGATGTGTATTTTAAATAAATAAATTATTTTGGAGATAATTAGTGAATCTTGGAATGGTTGCTTAATGAAAGATGTATAATAAAACTTGAAATTGTGATGATTTTGGAAAATATACAAGTGGAATAATTTTGATGATTTTGTGAATTAAATTAAATGACCTGTTTTGAAATCTTACTAAAACAAGTAAAGTTTGAATATTTAAATCTACTTATGTTGATTATATATAATTGAAGGGTATCTACAAAATGATGTTTGAAAACAATATTTTGAAAGTAATGAGTAATTTAAATTTAATAGATGAGAAGTTTATAAAATGATATTTTGAAGTGAATGCAAATTTAATGCAAGTTATTTTATTTGAAAATCTTAAATTATGGGGATATAATATATAAAATGTGAGGTGAATTTTAAAAGAATGTATTATTTTTGAAATATAATTTTAGTTTGATGGTATAATAGTTTAAGTGTTTGAAATAAATGAGGATTTTAAATAATAATTTTGAAGTTACAGATTTGGACTTGTAAATATTTTTGGATTATGGAGATTTTTTGGATTTGCGATTTTAACGATATCTGGATAATATAAATTCCTTTGAAGTATTTCCATATTATTAAAGAGGAAATTTGAAGTGAAAGTACTTTTGAGATTTTCAAAATTTATCGACGAGTTCGAATAAAGGTCTTTTAAAATGATTTAAGACGTTTTGAAATGTGTATTTTGAAATTAGATAAGAGAATCAATGATTATTATTTGAAAAAGAGACAGAAATAAATAAAGAAGATGTTTTGTGTTAAATTTAGATTGAGGAGCTTTTATAAAGGGAAGGAAAATTAAAGTGAAATAGTTTTAAATAGAACCATTCATCTCATTAATCATTAATTGAATAATATAATGATGTCGTATGGATTATTGTTGACAGTTTGTTCTGAATAAGATGAAATTGTAATCCCCGTTGCGTTGAATTATAAAGTAATAAAAATGGAAAATAATGAATTGGAGAATGAACTAAGCAAGAGTGAATTAACAAGCGAAGTGGAAATTTATTTAATATTGATTAATTGATGGTGTTGTGTGTACGATTGTACTTCATCGAGCACTATGGAACGTCCATGTGGGGTATATTTATTTACTCAACAAAAGTATAATATCGGCTAATTCATTGAGGATTGAGTGTTTGATACATGGATATTGGTTAATTATTCTATATTGTACAAAAATATTAATCGATATTACTTAGATTTCTAACTTGACGTGTGGGGTAAAGTATATACTTACTTATTTTATTTTAAACCGGGAATATAATTATCTTCACTTTTGAGTGGAACAAGGAGAAGTAGCCCTTACATACATTTGATAGCCAAAAGTTTTTGCTAGCCCCATCATGGCTTGACCGACTATGGGATAGCTCCCAAAAAGTTGTGGCGGAATAGCCCCCTCGTTGCATAGTCACAGTTTGTTGCACGGGCCAACGAGACGAATTCAGAACGAGGCGAGGTGGTTGACGATGAGAACGACGAAGCAACGTGCATTTATTGTGCAGCTAAAAACTGGTGAAGGTGCACATAAAATATTTATGAGTAGGGTCTCCCTTTGCATATGTGAAGCCACGAGGCTCAGGTGTTGACTCGGCTTCTGGCAATAGCAAAAATAACAGCATATATAATAGCAGTAGCAGTAATGAAAAATAAAATAAATAAATCTAATACCGCAAAATAAATATAAATGAATTGAAATTTAATTTGTGCGACACGTGTTGTTGACGTGTGATGTGTGTGATGTATGTGATGTGTGTGATGTGTAGATATGTGTGCTGTGTGAGCTATATGTTGTGTATGATATGTGCGATGGATGCTTGATGTGTCTTGTGTGATTGAGGTGATTGTGTTTGATGCCTTATGGATGCTTTAATGTTTGATATGTTATGTATGTTGCTCAATGTGTTATGGATATTTTATCATTTCTTTGGTTGGATTTCTTTATTATGTTGTGTATAGATTATTCCTTGGGATATTGTTTATATTCTCACCATTGAATATAGATATAATCTGACCCGTTTATATAATACTCGGGTCAGTCAAAGATATTTCAGGTTTAAGGACGATGAGACTAGTTTCGCTTATTAGGCTTAGTTGGAAGCCGTATTACTAGATGTATCGTATATGGTGTTTTTGGACTCGTGTATGTATATGATATTGGATTTATGTATTGGATTTTTCTTGTATATACTTGAGGTTTAGTGAGAGTTTGACTTATTTTTGTATCCCATTCAGTTTTATGTGATGCATTATATTTTCTGCAGCGTTGATGACACTATGTTCTCTATAATTATTTTATATTGTGTATTATTCTACCTTTAGGCACCATATATGTTTATTGCTTTGTACCGAGATTGTTTACATCGAAGTGAGATTTTCATATTATTGGACATATTTAGTGCTATTCCAAGGGAATATTCACATGTGTCTCACCTACATCGCCTCATTCTCCGTACTACTCTATAGGATTATTCATTAATACTCTTGCGTAATATGGGTATAGAGGTGAGGTTCATTGGTAAAAGGTACCGCTTAAGAAAATGTGAAATTGGATTTTGCTAAATAGACCTATACATGATGAATTTGGTCAAACAGTCACACCACTAGCTAAGGTGATGTGTGAATATTTATATTATAATTATTCAATATTAATGGCTGACTAAATTCACATCTCTGAGTCTAACAATTGCTTTTTTGAATTCTTCGAAAAACCATACGATATAATTAGTCAACAAAGCGCTATAAATTAATTAAATAAATAATATTTGAGAAGTATTAATTATTAATTTGTTTTATGTTTTGGGTGTGTTTATATAAAAGTTATATACACATATATCGATGTACAATGTCGATATATATTTAAACAGGTTTTAAATATAGTTAAATGCTTAACAAGCTTTTGAAAATAATGATCCATCTAATATATGATGTGGCTGACCCTAATAGGGAGAGAGAAGAAGAGATACGGATAAGATTGCAACGTGAATTAAAGGGGAAAATTTTAAAAGAGAGGAATTGCAGAAGGTTTCCTTCCCTAAATAAAAATAAAACATTTCATAACTAATTCTAATTGATTGCTTTATTTTTCCCAATGTAGTTTTTCTCCTTCTTCCTTGTATTTTGGTCGACCCTCTTCTTCTTCCATGTCTTTAATTTTTTTTCCATTTACAAAAAAATTAAATAATATAAAATAATACAAGGTAGCTCACCCCGATTTTAGCAAAATTTTGATGTCCATTCTAGAAATCTAAGGAGAATTGTCAAATCAAGGTGCCACTAATAGGCCAGATTCATAAAGTACAGTCTTCTTTTATATTTTTATGTTTTGATTCATACCGTTGCTTAGTTTTCTCGTAAGGGTAAAATAGGCCCGCCTGCATTGTCCAAGCGGCCCACTTTGATTTATGCCATCTGCACCCTATCCCGTTTTCGAGATCGCGTTTTGGCCCTTCTGTTTCTTAAAGCTAATGCCATTGCTTGCCTATGTCATGAAGCCTACAATCGGCTTGAATGGTTATTTCTCCCATCAAAGTGGCTGCTCGACATCTACGAACACAATCAAGAAAAGCCCATGATGGATGTCAATGAACAATAGCAACATATAGTGGCACATCATGCAAGGTGACTCTCGGCTAACAAGCGACCCAACTAATGACACATTCTCCCGCAAGGCCCCCGTTCACTTTCTAACTCAGTCGCCTGCACCATCCGAGCCCTTTTATTTTGAGTTGACAGGCTTTGGCCAAAGGCGCCTAACTGCCCCTACAAAAAAAGGTTTTCATATACTGTCCCTCTAAAAAGATTAGGATATAATACGCTATTCATTTGATAGAAGTGCCACTGTGCAGTAACCACTCTATGTCCTTTACTGCCACCCCGACAAAGTGCCACTACACAACCACTTCCTGATCTCATGCCGCTTATCCTTGACCAGGCCAATCGAAGTATGGACTGCCAGATGGCATCATCTAAATCAGATGATCCAATTAGCATTCTAGCTGGTGCACATCAAGTGCCTCAATCAATGGCCTAGAGCGATTTATGGACTTTGACAGCAGAATCTCACTCATTTAATGAAGATTCCAACAGCTATAAATACCTTAGGGCATGCATTTTCACTAGGATTAAACAACACAAGCTTTAAGCCTTTACTTTCTTGTTATTATCTTTAGTAATCCAAGCTATAGTAAGAGAAAAAAAGCAATAGTAAATTCTCATAGTGGACATAGATCAAATTAGATCGAACCACTCTGAATTTTATGTATCTTTATTTTCACGTATTTTACTTCCTAATTTTATATTTTAGGTCAAGGTATTATAGAATTATCTTTGCTAATATCCACTCATAATCATAATTATGAGGTTGACTAAATTTTTAGTCAGCATTTTGGCGCTAGAAGGAAAGCATCCCCTAAAAGCCCTTATTTTTCTTCACTTTTCTTCTCCATAAATTCCTTTCACATTCACACTATCCAGCCCTACAGTGTGAATGAAGTCGATACCTCAAATGGCCATAATACCAATGTGGCCACCAAAGCTAGTGTTGATGCCCCATCCTTGGGTTGAGCAATGATATATGGCTCAACATGATCGATAACTTGACCAACATAGGAGAACTTGCTCATGGCGTGTACAACTTCAGGGCTAAAATCAATTCCTTGGCCACTATAAATTTTGTTCTAGCGGTCCCCCTAATGATAGAACCCCTATCTAGCATGTTTTTCCCAGCACATACAACATAATGCATGACACCCATGAGAGGGTCGTGTTGGAGACCCCATTGGAGGCGATCATATCCTTCACCAGGATGTGCATGCTACTCATAAGCAGAGGGATATCCGCAACATCCTAGAGCTTGAACCATCAATGTATCAAAAAGTCCAAGCAGACCGTTGTTTTCCTTTATCAGAAAGATTATATGTGTTTCATCGCCTTTGAGGAGTGGTTGGGGCATGTGATATGTGCTTTGACCATCTCAATGGTGATTATTAATACATTCTTTGATGTAAATTAAACTGTTTTGAATCAAGAATACATTCATGTAATAATTTCTCAAAATATACTAATATATTATCACCTTAAAATGATATAAAATACAAGTATTTCAAAGCGCATCTATAGCGATTCTTTGGCTTTCTAACTTTAAATTCTTAGCTTTAATTTTATATAAAACTCCAACAAACTTGGAACATGAGGAATACACCATAATACAAGTTTGGGAAGGTGATAAAATTATAGTTATAACATATAGAGTTTACATATACTTTTTAGAAGTAAGGTGGTCTAATGTTAGCACCTGCATTAGTTAAGGTTTAGGCTACCGTAATAAATTGCATGTAAGTCACAATTTATCACTATAAAATGGTGAGAATCTCACCTATCATCTGGTTAAGCCCTAGATCAAGCCTATTAATCCTCTAGAACCTCCCTACCACGTCTAAAGCAAAGCAAAGACCACCTCCTTCCAAGTTACTTCCGTCCTCCCCTTCTAGCCATACTTTGGCTCCTTTTCTCCCAACTTTTGCAAAAGGGTCCTGCTTCTTTGGGTGAGTAGAAAGTTGGCTACTTTCAAATAGTTTCGCTGAGTATGGCTCGATCATTGGTTGGGCAATGTGCTCTTAGAGAACCACCGGATGTAGGGTGCGCCTAAGTTAAATTTATGATAGACGAAAACATTATTTATAGACAAAAAAGTCAAAATATAACTATGAGTATTTAGAAACTGTTTACATGCAAAATAAAAATTAAAACAAAGCGTCTAAAGATATTGATGAAAACTGCCACCAAACAACTTAAAGTTTTAACTTAGGTTAAATATTTTATGGATGCCATACGAATGTAATGATTGCTTAGATAATCTTGAAAGCATTTGTGGAAGGACCTTCCATTAATGTAAAATTGAACACTTTAAAAGGTAATCCTTGAAGAGTATTATTTAGATTTAAGTGTATTCTGCATTATCTTACCTTAATATTATACTATGTAATAAAGTTCAACAAATATTTTAAAATTGATTTTTATGTATTCTTGCACCATACTTTGAAGAAATATATATTTGACATGGACAAAATGATGATCGAATGATCGATACATAAAATGAAAATAGATAATTTGATATAATTTATTATGCATTGTAAAAAAGTATTTAATTTTGGTTATTGAATGTGAAAACAATACGAAAATCGAAAAGAGTTGAGGATATGATTTTAAATTTAAAAGCGAGACAAATAAAAAGTTTAAATAAGAAGAATCATTAAAGGTTCGAATTTAAATTTGTGGAATATTTTCAAAACAAGTATAAATTTAAAAATAGCCCACTTTAACGTGTGTTATCACTATGTACATAAGTTTCGAGTCTATGATCTGATTTGGATGAATTTTTATTCATTTGAAATATATTTTGAAATAGAATAACTTTCATATTCGTCAAACTTTTAAATTTTTAGTACTTAAATCCGTTTCAATTCGAAGTAGAATTCCGGCCTATGTATATAATTTATGAACTACAACACCTTAGTATTTTGGCCATAACTTTTAAACACTTCATCTATTTTCAACAATGTTATACTTTTTGAAAAGATAAGACAATAAGTAACAACTTATGTTTTATGAGCTTAATGGAATTTTGATGCTTACTATGCGAAAACACTATTTCAATATAACGAACCTACTATGTAAATGTAACATCAGATTTTATGAATTAGGAAAATGGCTATAAGTTTTGACATACTTCATATTTTCACAATCCAAAAAATGATTTGGAATGTTAATATGTAATGCTACAACCTAACTGTTCTACATGATTTTGTGTTTTTATACTTAGAACATTGTCAGAAAGGTTTTTGTGCATGGTTAATTAGTTAAATGAATTCCATGTTATTATACTTTATGTATATGAGACTTATGTGTTTAATTTGTGATGCATTAGGTACACAAAGCTATTTGGAATGGATTACGGCACAAACTTGCTTTTGCTTGCATAATATCAAATAAATTGTTTTAAAATGCTAGAAACAAGGCATGTTTTTATTTAAAAATTTATATATATTACGGATTGTATGCCATGTTCCAAATTTTGACATATAAATTGTTGTCGATCATGTTTTTGTCTATGTATATCTATTTTATCATATCGTAACTATTTGAAAGCCTCTCCATATAAAGGAGACTTCGAAATTTTCAAAAAAATTACACTTGGAAACTTTTTGAAATTTTTATGCATTTGAAATTTGAGAAAAAAATTAAAGAAGAACTGTTGAAAGCCATATGTATATTGATCGCTATATTTACAATATTTTATGATATATTTGAAAGAAATAATTCTTATGTTTCGTTGCATCGATAAGATAAATTCAAATAAATAATATAAATTATAAAGGATTTTTTAGAGGGACATAGCAAAAGTGCAGTAAAAAAATTGATATGTATATAATATTTTTGTAGTTAATGTTATTGGTTTGATCGATTAAAGTAAATTGCAAGGACATGTTTCTTTCAGGAGGGGAGTTAGTAACAATTCGTTCCGAAGTAAAATAAAATAATATATTAAAATAGATTTAGGAATTTTATTGACTTTAATTAATAATTTGAATTTTTGGATTTATTTGATAATAAACACAGATTATTGATTTAAAATCAAATTTGAATAGTATTAGGTGAATTTAAAAGTCACTAAAAAGTTGTATTTGCGAAATAAATAATAGTTGCATGGTTTGAAATTGTTTTAAGTAGAGAAATAATTATTTTAAATATTGTTTAAAGATTAGTAAGCATTGTCTTGATAACTGGAATTTTTTTCGAGCATAGATAAAACTTTGAAAAATCTTGTAATTACTTGAATAAATGTTTGAAATGGTTAAATGGTTCGATACGATAATTGAAGGGTTGCTTTGCAAATTGAAAATAATAATTCATTTCGACCTAAATATATTCCAATCCATTCCCAATACTTATCTTTTCCCCTTCTTTATCCATTCAATTCCAAACCACCTTCACCAAACCAAAATTCTAAAACCAATCCCTTTTTTTGTTAAAATTTCAACAGCCCTAAAAATGAATTCAAAAAGAAAGAAAATTAAATGCACGATGATTGGCTTACAAAGCAATGGAGGCGTGACTTCAGGTAGTGATGGGGGATAGGGCTGTGTGGTGGTGATATCGTGAGCACCACGTAGAAGGTAATGACCATGCACATCAAGAGGAAGGCAATGCCCAACAATAATGTTTGGGCTGGCATCGGTTGATGATGGTGAGGTAGAGCAAGCAATTGGCGGTTGAAAGAAGGAACAGAGTGAAGTGAATATATTAATCTCTTCTTAATATATAGTGAGTAAAACAACTTCTTCTTTTGATGATTGTTATGAGAGATTCTGAAAATAAACCACACTGAATTATTTTGAGAATACAGTAATCATATCTTAATCTCATGATTTATTATATGATATTTAAATTTGCATTTGTTGTTATGATGAGGTATCGGCCTGTATACAAATATTTGATTTCATATATTGATAAAATAAAGGAAGTGGCTATGCTTTTGTACTTATATATTTGAAATAACATCACTAGAGATAAATTTTAACTTGAACCTTGATTATATATGTGATGATCTTGCGTAATAGCTTGATGTTATGAATAATAAACATAGGTGAATGACTTGTTGAAAGTGATTGTATGAGTGTTTGATGGTTTTGGTCTCATGAAGATATAAATTATTGATACTAAAATTTCGAATTGGTTTTAAAAAGGAACGTGTATTATTTCAAAAATGTTTGAAATAATGAGAAGAGAAAATGCAAACGGTTTGAGCATTTTTAAAGATCAAAATTTGGTTTGAATGGAATTTGATAATAGATTTTCCAATTGAAGCCTACGTGAGAATGAATTTATAAATGAAATTTTAATTTATTTTCATATGGTTTATGATATGAGCTCAATTTTATTTTTAATTATATATGAAAGTATGAACAATTTTATTTAAAAAGGAATTTTATGGATTTTGAGATTAAAAATTTTATGTGAATATTTTCTTTGTTTTGAAATAAATATGGTTTTGATTTGAATGAGGATTTTAAGTACAAAGAATACTTTAAATACAAAACTTGAATTTTATTCAAGTTATTTGGATTAATTGAATTTGTAGAAAGAAGGAGATCTTTGTACTTAGATTTTTTGATAAAGAATTCCATGGAATTTTATAACCAGAAAAATGATTTTGAAATATTTTGAGATTAGTAGGATATGAACTTGAATTATTTTCAAGTGGAAAATAATATGATCTAATTGAAGTTTAATTTAAAATCATATATGATATATATTAAAGGTGAAACTATGAGATAAATATTTCTATATGGATTTTGCAGTAGAAAAGCTTAAGTTGATTAGAATAGTTTGAATTTGAATCTAAACCACAAGGAGATAAATGGTTTAAATATATATAAGATTTTATAATTGGGAGAATTATTTGAAATGATATGGAAAGTATTTTATAAATGAATTTGAAATTAATTTAATACACAAAGGAAAGTATATGACTTCGATTTGAATACCAAATAATAATTGGTTAAATTTAAAGGATTATAACATGATTTTCAAGAAAAGAAAACCAAGTATATATGTATATGTTTTGGAAAGCACGAGTATGTATTTTACGAAATATAAGATATAAGTTTTAAAGTTGGGTGAATAAAATATTTTTTTGATTTTGATATTAAATGTTGATATTTCACCCATGCTACTAATGTTATGATTAATGATTAATGACTTGCTTGATTTGGATTTGAATAAATGAATTTGATGTTATAACTGAAATTTGGGTGATTTTAAATACTTGTTTGATTAGAGATATTATAAAAGTATAGGATTACAATATGTGCTTATTATGTCTTATGGTTATATTATGTGTCTTATTGTGTTTATGTTTTGAATTTTAGGCATTGATATTTTGCTATGATGATGTGCATGTACATGACATTTATTTACGAAAATGGGATAAAACATCATTTAGGGAATATTGATGTTAAGTAAAGGTCAAATGTTTTGAAAAGCAATAATTTAACATTTGATGGGAGTGGTACAAGGTATTTACTACTAGTATCCATCCTAGTGGATAGATTTGAGGGTAGGGCAACCTGAATCATGATGGCATTATTCCTCTTCACAGTGTCCAAACAATCCGTTGTCGGAACAAATAAAGTTATTGAAGATAGGCGGAGGCATAGTGCAAACGAAGAGAACTAGCGTCACATATGGAGAGATAGTGAAGTGGACTATGACACAAGTAAGATTTATCACGTCTCTAGATACCTGAAGGATACGACAACAAAGGGATCATGTGGAGGCCACCACAACTGACTGGAAGTATAATGGTGAAAAAGAACGTGCTGACTTGCCAGGGAAGATAGTCAATATACTGGATAAATCCACCGAGGAGATTTATCAACATGATATCCTATTGGGACAGATAAATGAGAAGATGATTTAGCCTTCTCATGAGAAGATAAGAAGATGATTTAGCCTTCTAGAAAATTTGGGAAGATGATTTAGCATTCTCATAAGTATAAATAGAAATGCCGACCTCATAAAATGATTTTTTGACTGAAGATTTGAATTTATATAACAAAACGAAACTCATATAATATGGATAGTTTGTTATATCCTAGTTGACTAGAGTTACATTTATGAGTTATGACGAATAGATTTGTGATACGTGAGTCCACTATTTATGGAAATGAATTATGGATGGACTTTGGTATGGTGTGAGTGACATCTATGTGCTTTATAGTACCACCTTTGAACTTGAAACCGTGCATTTTTT
This sequence comes from Allium cepa, assembly GCA_030765085.1. NCBI lineage: Eukaryota > Viridiplantae > Streptophyta > Magnoliopsida > Asparagales > Amaryllidaceae > Allium > Allium cepa. The sequence goes on from CM060938.1 coordinate 347,181,985, forward strand.
GTTTATGATTTTGTTATACTCACGGTTAGATTTCTAGCCACTCAGGGTTTGATATTTGTTTAGCAACCTTGGGTCAGACCGAGGTTGTTTTACTAGTCAATATTATGACCATATATGCTTTATAGGCTAGGATATGGGGTTAAAGCAAACGATGATGGTGAGTATTTACTTGCTTATATTGAGATGTCATGTACTGATTGAGATGATATGATGAGTTGTATAAATATGATATAATGTATCAAATTTTAAAAAATGATATAATATTCATTATTTTTATTCACTTCAATTTTGTTAGGTAGGAAGTTTTTATTTGTGTCTCTAATACTACATTATTCAATTTAGACAAGTCGTATATATTGCTTTGTGTCAAGATGAGATATATATCATTTTAGATGTTTTTAGGTGTTGTAATGTAACCATTTGACCCAAAGTAGTGTATACGAGAGGTTGCTCCATCTATGCCCATTAATCCGAGCTATCAGATGGTAAACTCCTTCTGATATTTCGGTCACTAGAGTTGAGGCATTACAACATGGTAGCAAAGCATAACAGGCTACCAAGCCACCAAAAATTCGAGTTATAATCAAATTAAAGTAAACTAAATCAAAATAACATTCTGTAATTATCAAAATGGGTTGTTATACTCACAACGTATATTGATTAAAAATCAGTAAATTTTAACTCATGATAGACTCAAAATGAATCTGAAATATAAAAGAGGAAAAAAATTGGATTTTTAGTTATTATTGTGAGTTGAATCTTCCACAATTTGATTTAAAGTATATATACAAAGTATGAAACTACATGTTTGTTGAAGTTATAGGGTTTGAGTGATATAAACACTATTTGGATCATGTTCAATTTATTAAATTGCATATTAGAAAATAATATTAATGAATATTGTATTGATTGAATGTTTAATATCATGTATTGTTTGAATTATATGTCTGGTTGGATGTATGCATTTGGATACTAAATGGTTATATAGTGTGTTACATATTCAAACCCGAACATGTTATGTTATTATTTGAGCACAGTTACACTCGTAGAAAGATTTCTTACCTGACTTGGTGTTTGTTATTTGTTTGACAGCCTCAGATTAGACTGAGGTTGTGTTACAGTCAATATTACGACTGTATATGCTTTGTGGGGGTGTGATATGGAATTGGAACAGATGATGATGGCGAGTATTTGCTTTGTTTTTACTTATATTAAAATTTCATTGTATTTTTCTATACGATTTAATGAGTGATCTATGTGTATGTATGTAAGATGATGTGTCATATCTTCAGAAATGTTATAATATTCATTATTTTTATTACTTTGATTTTGTTAGTTGAATTTTTTTTATTCATGTCCCTGATATTGTCTTATTCAATTCTTTAAACTTGTGTATACTACCTTGTGTTGAGACGAAATACTACCTGCTCCACCCTCATGTGGGAGGCTTAAGCCTCAGCTATGGGCCAACAACTTAGATTGAAGTAGCATCAGTTGATAACAACGACTATAATAAGGTCGTCCAAGTATGCATAGAATTGAGCTAAGAGATAAGATATGAGATAATATGTTTCCTAATGAAAAGAAAGGATGTATTCACTTGGAGGCATACTGACATGACCGGCATAGATCCTTCAATCATTTGCAGTGCCTCAACATCGATCCAAAGGATCACCCCATTTGGAAAAAGAGAAGCCACTTAACCTAGAAAGATATGGTACTTAAGGATGACGTATAGAAACTCCTTGATAAGTGGTTCATTCATAAAGTTGAGTATCCGGTCTGGATTGCCAATCTAGTACTGGTTAGCAAGCCAAGTGAGGCCTATAGAATGTCATTGATTTCCTAGACCTCAATAAGGCTTGCATAAAAAATAGTTTCTTGTTGCATCGCATCGATAAACTTCTAGATGCGACCTATGGGCATTAGCTCCTTACCTTTATGGATGCTTATTCTACGTACAACCAGATCACCACACATAGTTAGAGCTAAGAGCACACCTCTTTCATTACAGATGCGAGGCTCTAATGCTACAGAGACATGTAACACCCAGTAAATTGAGCCATATTTAATGAAAAAAGAAATTAATAAATTATTATTAAAGTCCAAAAATAGAATTTTTGCAATCGTCGGAATTTATCTATAAAACTTGCACCATTGTGTTCGTAGTGATTTTCTGATCAATTTCATATATATAATTTTACAATTGGAGTTCAAACGAAAAGGTTATTAAGTTTGAAGATTTTAAATCGAAAATGATTATACATGTATTAAGCAAAGATATAGTATTAATTTACGTTATATTAATGTTAAACCAACATTTAACTACTAAGCAACGTTAACTTTAATCAAATCAAAATAAATTGATTAAATTAGGAAATAAAGCGAATGAAAATAAATAGTTAGCATAAACAACGACCGGTTGGCATTTGTACTGGGCCTGGTGGACTGGTGTGAGTTAAGCCGTCGACCATTATAAACTGGCGGTTAATATTGTTCCTAGGCCAAATGGCCCGGATTTAATACAATCTAACCTAATGGTTGAAATTGATTCAAACCCCTAAAAATATAGGCGTAGCCCCTCAGTTTTCTTCTCATATTTTATAAATCAACATCAAAGCTTTGCCATTTTCTTTTTTCCACAAATTCTAAAAATTGTATAAACTATAAGTTACGTATATGTATATATGAGTGAAGAATAGCGAAATACAACAAAGCAGAAGAATAGGGTCGAATCAAATCATCAGAAAAAAAGGTAAAATGTAAATCTAAATACAAGCCCATGCTTAATTCAAATCTCTTCTTGGATCTATAATTCTAAAAAATATTTATATACTTTTGCTACATATTTGATAGAGAGAAAGAAACTCAATCAGGAATAACGAATTTGGATCTGGAGATTTGAAAGCTTAGAGGTGAGTGGAAAATTATATATTTTTATATAATATTGAATTTATATCATTTCGAATTTGTTTCTTTTATGCCTAAATGTAAATGTTTGAATTTGTAGGCTTATATATATGCAATGAAATCTAGAACCTTGCCTACATATTCTGTGAATTGTTAACTTTGATTAAATGTGTATATACCTAAAGGTTGTGAGATAATTCATTTATAAGGTTCTATGTAAATTCAAGAATTTACATTCGAATGCTACAAGTTGTTAAGCATCAATTGAAGATTGCCATAAATTTGATTGGGATTAAAGTAATATTTAATTCACTGGAATGAAGTATGTTGCAATGTAAATTTCTATAAAATATCCAACCTATTAATTATGTATGAAGGTGTATTAGTCGAAATAAAATAGGATATGACAAAAAGAAAGAGATGTACAGAATGGAGATGTTTACCATATTTTGTACCATCAATTTCAATAATAATAGAAAAGATAATTCCTTATAATTTCAAACACAATGTAAATCCTCCTTTACATAGTTTATGGGAAATTACAGTGTTAATATTTCCTTTTAGGAAGATGAAATTTCCAATGTATTAAAAAATAGTAATCACTAAATGTAAACCAAAGTATTGTAGTATACATGATTTAAGACAAGTTAGGAACTAAGTAATAAGCGATGAGAGTATAAATAAAGGACCAATATAAGGAATCAGGAATGTTATAGTAGTTAAAGAAAGGTAGATATTATTAAAAAGGAACAATAAAATATATCTGATTGTATTAATTGGAAATCAAGCAGTAAAAAGTATATAATATACTAAACTAAAAATAAGTAGTAAATGACATTTAATATCATTAATGAAGTAAGAAGTAAGAAGTAAGTTCATATAAAAGTGTGAATAATAATAATTAAACTTAGGAAGCATAGTGATTTAATAGCTAAGTTTATATAGCCTCAAGTATATGTTATGACGAGTATAAATTATTAGATCTAAACATATATTTAAATTGACTATGAATGACGTAGACATTGTAAAGTTTGGAATGCAAGGTCAGTAATGTTGTACAATAGAAGTATGCCCTCCAAAAGGCGCAACCAGCGGTTGTGTATACATTGTACTTATGTGAGACATCTCCAACTGTAAGACCCATGGAAATATACATTCACATACAGGTCAAGGGAATATACCAAAGTGGGTTTGCCTCGGGTTGAAGTCTTAAATGGCCAATTAAGGTCTAGTCTAATCTAATATGGGGTACTAGGTAACCAGGTGGGCATTTCTTTATTTGTATTAGGAAATCTAAATGGGATGGTGGGCGTAATCTCGACACTATGTTAGGAAGGATGGTACTATATATATATATATATATATATATATATATATATATATATATGCAAGTAGTAGGGCTATACATAGATAAAGAGCATCATCGGTCCTCGAGCGGTCATTAGAAAGTTTTGCGTTACACCCAAATGGACTACACCTCCTACTAGTGTATGTCCCGTATAGGAAATGCATCGCCTCAAAGTTGTTTGTCAATTTGTTTATCGTTAGGTGGTAAGGTTAGATAACCTATAGATGAGTCTTTAAGATGAACTAGAATAGGGCTAAATAGTTGTAATGTTGTTATTAGGCACTAATGGGAGGTTCCTTGGTGTATGTGGGCAATTCGACGTAGACATGAATGGTGGAATGCCTGATGGAGTGTAGAGTTATGGATACCAGTGGGGAATTCCTAGTCCATGGGGGACTGTGATACTTATATATATACATATATACATATACATGAACATATAGTTATTGTACACCTTGATAAGGTTGAGCTTATCGTATGTGTATATGAAGTCAAAATGACTAATCTTTAAATTATAGAAATAACACGTAATAGAAAAATAATCGCCATAAACTAATGTTATGGATAAAATATGTAATTTACCAGTCACCAGAACATTTTTTTGACCCCCTCCTCATTACAACACACATGATAGATTTAAAGCGATGGATACTGGTACAAGGCAAGAATAGTGGAAGAACAAATTTCCTTATGCACGCTCTGCACTTACAAGGGTACTAGATATTAGAGGTATTAGCCTTAGTCAGTATATGTATATGTTTTATTATACTTTATTATTCCACTGTGAGTTCTTATCGATAGTTAGCTGACATACTTATGTTAATTTACAAGATGCTAACACCAACGATCCGTACTCTAGTGGACTTGGATTTTTGATTAAGCAAAAATTTAGGCTAAGAAAGGAGCGGGCTGTTACATTTGTATCAGAGCTAGGTTAATCGATCATAGGAATTAAAATGTACCGCGTGATTGTATTTGTATTTTTACCTATATATATGTATGTTTGAACGTGTGTGTGTGTATTATAGGCCAAACTCTACAAATTTCGATGATAGATGTATTTGTAACTAGATTCTAAAAAGGTGGATAAGTCAATTATGAGTTGGACCAATAGATAGAGTTAAAAATATATGCATATCCTAATCACCCTATAGGAGATAGGTAGTATTGAAAGGCATTGACTTAAGAGGAGCATGAATGCGACATACAGAATGATCCCTAAAGCTGGATAGTATGTGACTCACTTGTTGAGCCTAGATTGCACTATGGTTGTGGAACCTTGTAGGATTACCGATTGATGATGTACATTAGATCCAAATAAATGGAAAGTAAAGAATTTATATGTTGCAAATATCCAGAAGTAAGAATTAAGCTAATTCTCAAAGGAAGGTGTGTAGAAATCATTCCAAGAAGATAACTAGATTTTTAACATAATTTTAAAAGAAGTTAAGCCAAAAAGTAAGTAGAAACGAAGAGAAGTCCAAATGAAGGGACAAATAAATCCCACTATGGGTCTAACCCAATTTGAAAGGACTCGATAAAAGATTTAAAAAAAATTAAAATGATTTTTAAATGATTTATTTAAAAGTAGAGGACTCTATTTTTCAATGGTAGGTAAGTATTAAATTTTCTACAAAATATTGTACCTTTTATTTAAATTAAATCCAATTAAAAATTGTTTAGACCAAAAATTTCAGAAAAAAGGGCTTTCAATAAAGAGAAATTTCTTTTAAATAAAAGGAAAATAGAGCGTATGTATAGCTCGTTTATTTTTCTGATTATGAAAATTTTGAGTTTAAAAATTCTTTTAAAGGGTGGACAATAGGAAATGGTACTGGTTTTAAATTGGGTAAAAAGAATGAGAAAGAGGAAAAGAACCCGAAAACAAAGTGGTAGGACAGCGCATCGCTGTAGGTAGATAGGAATTTTTTAGAGTAGTCAGAACGAAGATGAAGAAAGTGGAAGCGGAATGAAAATGTTTATTTTTAATAAATTTCTTACATTTAATCCAGCTCGAATACATCCAGGTTCAATTGGGCTAATTAGACTATGAGTGATCGACCGCTTAGGTAACACAAGTCGACCGGTGAAGGCTGACTGCCCCAAATTTAATGATCGATTAGTTAGCGTGTTTGGCACGATTCGAACCTCGAACATGACATATAGTCGCATCTAGGTCCAACCACCCACTATTTCCTCTCGTTCCTCTTTTTTTTGCCTCCTTTCTCCTCCCAAAATCGAGCGACGCTGCCTGCCTACTCCACACGACGTACGCTGATGACTCCAACACCCTCCAACAACCCAAAGAGAACCGATGCTCCACCAAAAACAGCCCTCCAATCTAGATCTGAACCCTGACCAAACCAAGTCATGGCACCTCCTCGAAATAGCGTCTCTTCTCGCCACCTAAACCTAACTTTGTAAGGGATCACTTGGATCCAAGGTAGCGAAGAAAACAAAAAAGTTACGAAGTGGCCACGAACTTTTATTTCTACTAGGGAGACCAGTAGAGTATGGAGACTTTGTCGTTTACGGTTTGGAGGATTTATTCGTGGCTACATGATTGTTGTCGATCCATAACCATGAGATGTTTCAGTAGGAATGCTAGTCATGATGTATGCGCCTATTTGATGCTAATCTGGAGCATACATTTGACAAAAACAACAATAACTTTACATATGAATTGAAGGGAGCGGAGATTCGGATGATTACTGAGCAGTTTAGAAGCATTCTCCGCATCTCCGTAGCAAGAAAGGATTTGGAATGTAACGACCTAGAATTTTGGTCGTTTAATTTTGAACATTTAATTATTTTTAAGTGTTGAAATTGAATTATTAATTGATTTTGAATATAGATTTTTTTTGAAATGGTTTAAAATTCCATATATAGCGATTTATTTGGTTTGGTAAAATAGTGATTTAATATTGAAAACTGGGATAATAAGTGAATCTGGAGATAAATTGGCATGGAAATGATTCCTAAAATTTATTTAAATTCTATTTGGATTAGAATTAAAATATCGGACCATTGAAGGGAATTAAAAGTCGATAAATTAAAGTTTAGAATTTATATGCTAATTTAATGGTGAAATTAATATATATTATAATAGTGTGAATTATTGAATTTTGATTTAAAATGAATCGAAGTGATTTCTAATATTAATATAAATTCTAAGTGATTTATACAGAGTTAGTAAGTTTTAAAAATTAAAATTTTAAACTATTTCGATTATTTTGAAAATCGCTCGATTTAATCGACGAGTTAAAATAGCCTTCCGGGGGATGGTCTCAGAATTCGATGAATCCAATTCCATTGGATCCATTATAGTGTATTATTATCGGATTTCAAATTTTGTAACGTTTAGAGTTACCATTTGGTCGTACGGGATAGAAACGCGTTGAAATAAATGTCGAAAGTTTAATATTTTAATTTGATTCGAAAAGCTATCTTCCACATACGATCGAATTGGACCCTGAAACACGTTCCACTATGTTCGAAATAGTGGTAAAACATTATAAACGCCAGGCGGCATGTCTTGTTTGGAGTTCGTTCGAAAAAGCATGTTAATTCGGAAATAATATTAATATAATAGACACACACACACATACACACACACATATATAAATATATATATATGTGTGTGTGTGTGTGTCTATATATATGCGTAGCACAGTAAACCCTAGCCCTTTGTAAATGCAGCTGCCATCGTTATTTCTAATGGCTGAAAACGTAATGATTTTCTTCCTCAATTTCCACCAAATCCATTTGTTTGTTTCGAAAACTCTCAACTAGGAAATTGAAGAAAATAGTGTGATCTGCAGATCCAATGGTGGTTATTGAATTTGAGGGGGAGATCACCGTCAAATCACGCTCAATGGTGGGCCTTCTCGTAGGTTTTTCGAGGAGATAGGGTGGCCGAGCTCGACGTGGTTGGAGTCGATGGTTGAGCTCGGCTAGGGCTTCGCGGTGGGAGCCTCTGATCAACGCCACGACGATCGTGGGTGGAGCGGCGTTCAACCCTAGATGGCGGCCGATGGGTTTCGGAACCCTATAGCGAGCATGTGGAAGAAGGAGTAGTTTGTGGCTGAGATTTCTTAATTGCAGATCGACGGACAGAATTCCTTTGGTATTATTAAAAAAATTATTTATATTAATTTATATTCAAACTTTAAAAATTCATAACTTTGTCATACAAGGTCGAAAATGTACAAACCATGCGGCGCCAGAATCGCAGCGAAGTACACTACGCTGTGGAACAAATCTAGAGTCGATCGAATCTAGAATTTTTTTAGGTTAAATCAAACGTGTTCGATTTAATTTAAAATTGGAACGTTGGACGAATTAAAACCCAAGGTGAGTTAATCTCACTCAATTTCGGACTGTTGGCTTTAATTTTAAATAGTTAAAATTAATAGGTGGTTGATTGGTTGAATTGGCACATTTTTATCAGTTGGATGTGATATTATATGTAGTAGTGTGTATATATATATTGGAGTGACTGATATTCCCGCATATATATAACGAATGAGACCCTATGTACCCCGCTTAGCGGATGACCATATATACTGCGATATTCCGCCTCGAAGCGAAATTAGTATTTTTATATTGTACTAGCATCTATGGATACAGGGAAATAGATTGGAGGAATCTAATTAGATTCCTCAAAAATGTTGAATTTAACTTCATATATAGTGATATATGTTCTGCGGAATAATCTGTGATAGATTACATTGGGATATATATTGATTGGATGCTATGATTGTTTTGGCCTCTGTTTTTGGTATCTTAAAATTCTAATAACATATGGGTTGAATTTGAAAATAAAATGAAAAGGGATTTTTGAAGTAAAATGTTTATAAATAATTTTCGGTTAATCAATTGGATAAAATAAATGGTTTTGGAATGTGTACTTAACTAAATCAGGATATTGTGAATAGGATTTTGAAGTATTAAATAAGGGTTTTTAAATAATAAATACAAAGGGTTTAAAATCGAGATTTCTAATAAATCAGAAGAATAGAAGCGAATTTGGGAATAAATATAAAATTGATTGTACTGGAACTCAGGTAGGATTTCCAAATTTACAGAATGGAATTGGAAATCAGGAGTTTGGGCTTGTTTTGAGAAGAGGATTTTTATTTTTAATTAGGTGGTTTTAAAAGTGTTAAAAGTATTCTAGAAATTAGTTATTTAATTATTTTAATATTTTTTAAAGCATATTTAATTATTGATTAGTTATTTTATATTGATTGTTAAAGATTTATTATTATTTAAGAACTAGTCAGCATTTTTGGTTTAAAAGATAAATTTTTAAATATTAACATCCTGTATAGTAACTTTTATTTAAGTATAATTTCGTCGATTAAACATGGAAATTTATTTTAGAAAATTTATAAGTATATTTTGAGATAATTTATTAAATAAAGTTTTCGAGAAGTAATGGTATACTGACATAGCGTTATCAGAGACTTTAATGACCCAGAATTTCTGTCATTTGAAATTCGTATATTTAATTGATTTTAAATATTAACAAGTAAAATTTGTAAGTCGAATAAAATTTATTTCGAATATCTAGATTTAATTGGATAATTAAATCGATAATTTAATATTTGAAATTACAGAATTAATTGGAAATTAGGTTTAATGTGATTAAAATTGATTTATAAAGTTGTATTAAATCATATTGGAGTTAGAATGATGTTATAGAACTTTTATAATTGAATTAAAAGTTAATTTGTGGAAATTTAATATTTTAATATTTAAATTGACGAGTAAAAATACTCATTTTTCAAACAGTCTCGGATTTCAACGAAACCAAGTTCATTGGATCTGTAATGTTATATTATTGTAAGATTTCGAATTTCGTGTCAATCGGATTTACGGTTTGTCGGAGGCAAGCTAAAACGCATAGAAATTAGTTTAACCGATTTAATTTAAATTTGATCGTTTATCTCCGTAACTCACATATATGATCGAATTGGCTCCCATATATATTCCATTGCATTTGGAATAGGGGTAAAACATTACAAACGCCAGACGGCATGCTTCCTTTGGAGTTCGGAAAATCTCGGATGAATAGTGCGTTGAAAAATTTCTATAAAGGGACCTCAACACTTTCACTTTTGCACTCAGAAACCCTAACTAGGTTTCCAGCCGCCACTCTACTCTTTAATGGACGAAATTGTGTCTTCATCTTCTTCTTTTTTGTTCAAATCCACCGACTTTTACGCGAAGTGTTCAACTGCAAACTTGTAGAGCTCGACACGACGAACAAATCCAACGGCTGTGACGAAAACGGAGCTGCGAATCGATGGCAAATCTCATTCGAACATTCCACATTCGTACACATTTTTGTTGCGACTTTTCTATTGATTAGAAAAGCACAAATTTTAATAAATTCTGCAAGCGCACAGGCGTGTAGTATGCAGGTCGAACACAGGGAATTGTATTTTAAAACAATTAAAATCCATAGTTAAATCTTAGGCGTGTTAAACGAATTCGACGGTGAATTTTGAAAAGAAAATAAAAACAATAATATACTCCGAATCGTTTTCGAAACTAATCGAAATTGCAACCAAAATATAGAATTGTAAAAAAATCAGAACAGAAATTGAAATTGCGGAAAAGAAGATAACGGAGCAAACAACTGAAATAATTATTAACTAACTGAAAAGAGTGCAGAAATAACTAAGAACAAGAATAAATAAATTGCTAAATCTAATCAACAATCCTACGTATTCTGTTCGAAAATAAAAACAGTGCTGAATTTAAATCTAAACTTGAAGAAAAGTGATGAGGTAAGAGATGATTTCAAGGTGTTGTATAATGCTGTATATATAGGCTTTCAACCCCTAAAATCAGTCCATCTTTTTAGCAATAGGACCGGTTCTATTCTTAGTATTTGCCAAGATAATTGTACTGACTGGGTCCATTCCTTGAATTGGTGAAGAGTCAAATTGCCACGTCATTGCTTGAAATACTTTTATATGTGAATTGGTCCAAATTCATACGTAAGCTACTTTTGAATGTGTCCCATTTTGCTTCATATCATGGCTATGTATTATGCTACTTTTTAGGAGGAACTGGTCCTTTGCTTGAATTGGTGAAAGAGAACATATATACGTCCACATCATTGCTTGAATTGGTCCATATTGCTTTGATTTATTTCAATGCTCAAAATGTTGCACTCTTTGCTGCGTGATTTTTGAATCAATGGACGGCATAACCGATTAATTTCAACGTTGCACTTTGGAATCAATAATCTGCAAAACCACAACAAAATACCCGTATAATACCGCTTTATTAAAATAAAAATATATGAAATAAACGGTTTAAATTGCAGAGAAATACGTTCATCAATTTTTCTCTGCACAGGGGAGGCCAAGTGGCACGTCTTTCAGGGTGTGGGTGAAGCTCGTGAAGCCCGTTCGAATGGAGGTGTATGATCATCTCCTCGACGTCGGTAGAAGGTGTGGCTATTAGGGTTTCGAGTGGCAAGATGGGTTTCGTGCGCGATTTTAGCCTGGGAGGGAAGAAGATCAATGCGCGGCCATGATTTAAGGTTGATGGCATCAATGGTCTGATGCAAAAAAAGGTTTAAAATAATAAATTAAAATTGTAAATTGATTTATATTTAATCGTATAAACTTTAAAATAACATAACTTTTTGATACGAGGTCGAAAATTGACGAAAGGACTTGCGTTGGAATCGTATTATCGAATACTATGCAATGGAGCTAGATTGGAGTTGATTGAAGCTAGTGTGAATTTTGGGTAAAATTAAACGCGTGTTTAATTTTATTCGGAACGAAACACTACAGCGGTTATTTGATGCAAGGTGAGAACTTCTCACTCAATCGAATTTGTTTTGTAAATTTTAAATAGTTAGATTTGAAATTGCTTGATTGTATGCTTGGATGATAAATTGCTATCTGTTGTGTTGAAATAGACCTTATACGCCGTATATTAAGTAGAGGTTATTATATTAAACAAATATACCGCGATATTCCACCTTGAAGTGGAATTGGTGTTATATATGTACTTGGAGTTGATTTGCCGCATTATGTAGTGGATGAGATCCTATTGTGCCACATAATAGCGGATGATATCTTATATAAACCCATGTACCGCGATATCTCGTCTTGAAACGGGATTGGTATTGTGCTAACATCTGTGGATGCAGGGAAACAGGTTGGAGGGATCCAACTGGATTCCTCAAATAATTGAATTTGTTTCAATGTTGTGTGTTGATTAGTTATAATCTCTGTGTGATTATCTTTATAATTGAAATCGTTGAAGGCTAAAATTTAGCCGAATATAATTCTGGTATCATTAGATATCGGAAATAAATAAAAATTTGTTTTTTAAAAATTCAGGAGGTGCTGTGGAGCTAAAGAGGCATGGCGTATCAATTAGTATATAATATTTCTTTTCCGCCGTTTGTTGTTGTAAACTCTGATAATGTAATGTGTTGTAAGTTGACTCTGATCATGTAATGTAATAACGGATATAGTTCCTTGTTTTAAAGATATTCATTTATCTATTATATGTTGTTCCACTGCGATTGTGAGATTCTGATATTGTTTCTATTGCTTCTTCTTTCTTCTGCTATCTTCTACCTCTTCCTCTTTAACCCTAACAATTCGGTTTTCCGGCCTTCGATTGCTCGGCAGTTGATACAGTGGACGTATTAATGTCGATTTTCGAAAGTCGAAGAATCGGGTCTTGACAGAGGCAGTGAGTGTCTGTAGTTAAGTCTTGGATTTCTCTAGGATAAAGACGTAACCATTGAGCTATGAATCCATTATTTGATACCGTAGTGGTACTTTCCATATTATTTTTAAGGGAGTTTATAAATATTCTTTTTGAAAAAGGATAGTTAGGGAATTTACTTAATTCGATAAGATAACTACATATATTCTGGAGAAAGAGATTTAATTTATTAAATTAAATAAAAAAATAAAAGTTGGGGTTTTAAAGTGGGAATAGGATATTTGGTCGAATGATTGTTTAAATTTGATAATTAAATAACCGATTATCAAAATCTGGACCAAAAATATAACTTCGAAAATATCTGGGAGAAATACAGGAATTTTATAGTACAGTTACCATTCGAGGTGCTAGACTATAGGTATAAACTCATTTCGTTCTTCTAGGATGATGTTAAGAAGTCCACTAATGGTTAGGAGGAGATCTCCGATCTTACTTCGTCTATTTATTTCCTAAAGAACCAGGGTTGATTTTACCGGAAATAGAGAACATTATTTCAAAGAGACCGGGATTGGATAAGTTATCCGAAAACCACTTCAATCCAACGAGTATGTTTTCGAAATGAAGATAATAGCATGGAGTCGAAGATGGAGCATCGAAGTGCAAGGGCTAATCGCTAGTAATCCTAAGGGTGATTCCAAAATGGATGTCGTAGAAATAGTGCCTTCGGTTCCATTTGTACCGGGAACGGACTTGTATGGATGAATGCTATTAGAACATTGTCATTGGAGGACAATGAGCATTCTAAGTGAAATTTCCTTAAAAAGGTAATCGTAGCCTCTAGCCTCATCAACCGGGAATAACTGAAAAGTGGGGGAGATGCAGCAAGGCTTAGTGGGTAGCACCCAAGTAGCGTATATTTATCACCTTACAATATACCCTCGAATATTATTACTACGATTATGGAAGGAGCTTAGAAAAAGGGTGGGAACTCCCGGGGTTAGGGGTGGGCATTTTAACGATTTAGCTGACTTAACCGATTTAACCGACCTTAACCAAACCGTTTTAACCGACTCAATTAGTTAACCGAACATTCGGTTAACCGACCGATTTTAACCGACCAAAATAGGGTCGGTTAATGGTTAATGCTTTTATATATTTCGATTATCCGTTAACCGAAATAATTCCCACCCCAAATAGTGAAACCTGACCCATCCAATATCCTAGACATACTTAATTTTATCACGCCGCTTTCCTTTCAATTTAATTCTCATTTTCATCTCGTTCCAGTAAAGAAAAAAACCCTATATCTATAATTTTCTCTTTCAACAAAACGAAAACTTTTCTTCAAATCGATCAGTGAATTTCTATCTCGCCTCCTTTCTTTTGCCATCTTGCTACGCGGTGCCTCTATTTCGCTTTCGTGCTGCAGTCGAGTTGCAGTAAGTTCCATAGAATGCTAATAGGAAAGGAATAGCATGAGTTTTTTTAGTTAAAAAATCTATAAAATAGTTGTTCTGTTCGAATTCAGTTTTACTTTGAAATATTATGAACGAAATTCATTTTGCTCGGTCTGAATTTATGATTGGTTTGTATACATGGTCTATGCAATTAAATGCGAATTAAACTAGTAATAGACGAATTTACATGCACAAAGAAGGCGACCATATTCACTTTAGCAAAAGAAAGCAAAAAATGGAAAAATGATAGCCTAGATGTTTTGAACCATAAGCTAATAGGAAGGCTAGCTTAATTGGCAAATTAAGGGATAGACATTAAAAGTGAAAGTTAATATTTTCCACCCTGCCAATTACTTTTCGTTCATTACTTTAATTTATGATCATTATAGCCATGTGTTTTGTAACAAGAAACTTGCATGTGTTATTTATATAACTATTTTGTTACATTCTTCATGTGTTATTTGTTGACTCGTTCTTTATACCTTTCATGTATATGTGCATTTAGTTAAGACTTGGTAACAACACCTATAGGTGCATTATTCCCATATCAGGCTGTGTGTGCATCAGCTCATAAATATTTATTTGTTTATATGTATGTCAATCTGGGAAAGCAAAAGCTGATTGTTTATTAAAACGTGAACAAATTGAAAATTGTGAGTTATAAATTTAGTTCGGTTTAAATACAACTGCATTTTAGTTCAAATTTGATTGAAGTTAAACTATGAGGCTGAGCTATAAATTTAGTTTACTTTATATTTAATTGCGTTTTAATTTAGACATTTAGACTATCAGTTTATATACACAGTTTAGTTTAGTTTACATTTAATATACACAGTTTGTATACACATTTACTGTCAGTTTACATTTTGACAACTGTAAGCCATTAATTTAGTTTATTTTATCATTTATACACACATTTAATTGCATTTGAAATGTGAGAATACACAGTAGTCATATGAACTAAATTGTCTCTTTAGTCAACACATGATCATAGTTACACAACAACTAGATTTCATTTTCCAAAAGAAACTAGCTACACAGTAACTAAACTAAAAAAAGCATGCAATCAATTAGAATTCTTGATATGCGGACACTATATCCCCCTTTTCCTCCTATCCTTAGGAAAAATAGTAGAATGAGTATTAGGAAACACTCCTCCATTTGCATTAGTCACAGTCCTAAGAAGTTTGCTTAACTCTTCATCATTTCCAACAGCAAGCTTAAGCTATACAAAAATGTCCTTAATTTTCCCGTTTAGTTTAGCTCATGAATAAGAGCAAATTTGTGCATACTCATTTTCCATTTTTCTTCGGTTGGATATGTTTACTAATACCTTGTTGTGTCATAATGATGTATAAACTATTTGGTTATGGGACAAGTTGCACAATGAATGTGATGTTAGTTTATGTCATTAGTCTTTGTATAAATTAGTAATCAGTAACTAATCTATAGTGATTGATACCTGACTGCTTCATTGCAGCCCAGGTTTTGGCATGACGTGAGCCAAGTTCATGCATTAAGCATCGAAATTGAATGGATACATATAAAATAAATGGTGATCTACTAATGAAAAGAAGCTTTGTATTTGATTGTTAAAAGGGACAATGTGTTAATGGTAGTACTTTAAGATGTTTGAAAATACCTTTACTTTTTGGTTGTTTATAAGATCAGTAAAAAAGCACCTTTACTTTTTTCTTAAACTTCATTAATCTATTTATCTTCCTCTATCTTAAGATCGTGAACCTTTCTTGCCTATATTTTTTATTTTTTATTTCGATAATAAGAAAAATCTCCCTTACCAGCATATTTTTACACCGGTTGTCTCATAGTGGCTTCTTTAATATCATCAGGATCAAAGGAACTATCTAAGTGAGCAGTCTACAACATTTGTTCAGTAACTTAGTTTATCAACATGCTCATGATTTTTCATAAGATGTTCATTTCCTCTTAGTTTTAATTCTTTTGTATTTGAATTTTCCCACTTTATTTTCTTATCTTTATTTACATGATAAATGTCTCAGCAGTGGTGAAACTATTAGAAGACTGGATGCAGTTTGGATTTGAAGAATGGTAGATGCACACAGTATTTGTTTATCACTAATGTGTTGTTCACTTCACTTGTTTTATACTTGTATTTGATAGGCAAATGAACTAATGTGTAACTTGTTTATTTTGATTCTATGATGTGTGTTACTGTTGATCACTGTGTTGAATGTAACATGTGCAGTTTTCAGTGATCTATTTATAACAGATGTTGTAATATTTGTAGTGTTTCATGTTTGTAACACTAAACTGTTTATCTGATATGAACTAATGAGCTATGTAATGTGTACTTTGTAATGTTTTAGTCTTGTAAATTTGAGAAAAGAAGTCGGTTAACTGTGTGTTTCAAATGGTTAACCAATTAAAACCAACGATTAACCGCGGTTTAAAATTACCGATTCGGTCGGTACTATCTGACCAATATTAACCAACCATCAATTAACCGAACCGTTTGTGATTTTTGGTTAACCGTAGAAATTAACCGATCTGGTCGGTTAACCGACCGTGCCCACCCCTACCTGGGGTGATAGCATATTTGGTATATCCCGGTCAGGGATAGTCCGGTCTTATGTAGCAAGGCATCCCATCATGGTCCTCCGTATGTTGTTCCAGAGGCATACTATGACAGACGATACCCCAGTGCCCGTTCATTCTTATGGAATCCATTCTCCAATAAGCATTGTATGGTTTTGATTATGCCCAACTATGCTGGAACGTGAGATGCAAGCATTTCAGCTATTTGAATAAGTACTTGTATTTTGACTCTATTATAATATCACATGATTTTCATATGAATTGTTTTGGTTATCGTAAGGTAAAAATCCGTCATGTTTATTTATGGCATGGTCTTACGTGATACATTTGACTTTCAAAGGATTTTGAAAACTTCAATAATTCAAATTGAGTGTGTTTTCTCACGCTGGTTTTCCAAACCGACTCGGGTGTTGTTTTATTATAATGCTCGGGTCAAACCGAGTATTACAGGTTTAGGTTAGGATGCTATGGAGCTCAGGAGACGAGCTGGATGCCGAGACGTATTCTCGTACTTGTTTATTCTGCTACAGTGTTTTATTTGAAATTACCAGCAATTGTGAGGGTAGGTTGTTACAACTGTCCAGGCTGGTAATTATTGATTTGTGTACTCTGATGTGGGATATGTATATTATAGTTTTGATTTGTGTAAAGAGCTATTGATATTATATATTATTCAATCCGCTGTGAGATTCTATTTTCTTTAGTTTTCTTCTTCTTCTTCTACCTATTTTCTTTTCGCTCAACAAGCTATCTTTTCGGCACTCGATCGTTCGGTATGTTATATGTTGAGCTTATTTATGTCGATTTTCAAGAGTCAAGAAGGGCGGGTCGTCACATGTGGTATCAAAGCTTAGGTTGGCAATATACCTAAGCTTTGGTGGGGATTACTCATTAAACATAGAGTCAGTAGTACTCTAGAATCAGTTGAGTGTATTAACAGATATGAGCGCATAATTGTTAGTGAATATAAAATGTTTTTATATAGCGTTGACTTATCGATTGATAGTTTATGAATTCTGGTCGGTACGGGAAGTACAACCGTATCGATAGGGGTTTCTAAACTCTTAAATAAGGTAAACCGACATAGTATTGTTTTAAAGTGGGTAAATGATGTAATTTTACCCAATATTATATTTTGATATAAAAGAAATATGTAATTATTATAGTGTATATAATTTGAATGTTTGTATGTTAGTATTATAATGAGAACAAAATAAAACTTGGAATGGTCATATATATAACCAAATAGAAATTGTATACAAAGTTTATACAAAGGAGTATAGCTAAAATTAGATTCAAACTAGGATTAAATCCTAGAAATTTTGGAAAATGTTTTTAAATTGGGTTTGGACTAAATGTTTGGGAATTTTTTAAATTTGGGAAATTTTGGAGATGTTTTCCAAAGTGGTTTGTGGAAAGAATGGAGTATTATTTTGGAGATATTCTTGAATAAAAGAAATTGTTTTGGATTTTGGAAGTAAAGAAGCACCGAGCTCACTTCAGTCACCGGAAAATAATTCTGGTGATGATGCCCACATCATAAGTATTCATTTCAAGTTTCTAAGCGACGGATTGCTATCGAGTGATTGGCTATGATTATTTGTGTGGACTTGTTTGATAAACAAGTTTTGTTTTAGAATTCCAACGGGGAATTATTTTTGGGAAACCAAGTTGTTTGAAAATCCAAAAGTATTAGTTGTTATATGAAAGTGACATATCTGTATTTACGATTTCAAGATGATTTGAAATAAAACTAGGTGATTGAATTCTGGGATTTCCATCTAAACGACTGGTAAAGTAGAGAGAAATCAGTTATGGAACTTATAAATGGAGTTGGTATAGATAAGAAAGGAAAATGAAAATTTTAATCCTAGAATTAACATTTAACTTAAGTAAACTAAAGTGAATAAGATATGTTGGAATTTAACTTAAGCTAAGTTAAATAAAGTGAAATGGAGTTGAATTGAATGGAATGTAAAGCTGGAAGTGTAGAATGATTTTTTAAATATAAGATATAATTATTGAATGAAGTGGATATACTTAAGATATCAAGTGAGGTGAATAATCCAGAGTGATAACTATAAGATGAAAATGGACTCAAGTAAGAAAAATGGGGTTTTAAGTAAATAAGTTTTTGAACTTATGAATTGAGAAATAAAATGGTAAAGCCTAAATGAAAATGGTTTGATATTATGGTAAAAGGAATAGAAATTCAAAATAATTTGAATTTTAAATGGAGGGTGAATTGAAATTATGTAAATTGAATGTAAATATGAATTGTGAAGCGGTTATATAACTATATGTTATAAAGAATGAATGTGAATAAACTTAAGTGGAAAATATAGGGAATTGTGAATAAATAAGTTGTTTAACTTATTAAACTGGAAAAATGAAAAAGTATAACCAAGTTAAAAGGTTAAGCAAATGATAAAAAGAAATGAATTCAATTGAAGAGTAAATGAATTGAAATATGACTTTGGGGTATAGATTGGGTATGAACTTAAGTTTTAAAGCGGAATATAACTTAAGTACGATAGGGAATGTTTATAATAAACCTTATAAATAATTTTATGGAAAGGCTTACAAATGAAATTAGCTTAAAATGAAACGTTTTCACTATAAAATGATGTGAATAAATCTATGGAAATAAAAGGAAAGTGAATGGAAAAGAGGTAATATAAGTTGGAAGTAAAGTTAATAGAAGTACAAGTGCGGTAAACATGTTATGATATAATAAACTGTTCGAGAATTGATTTACATGGAATGATCCCCAAGTGATAGTATAAATTGGATATACTAAGTGAATGGAAGTGAAAATTTGAATGAGATCAATTTAAAATGAGTTTAAATTTAGTTGCAATGAAAACTTAACTCAAATGATTATTTATGAAATGAATTCATCAATAAAATTAACATAGATTGGAATGTGCTTGATATAAAAATGAAGCGAAAAAAATTTGGTAGAAAACTTGAATAGGCATCAAATGGAAAATAGCAACATTGATTTATAGTCAAGTAAAAAGGGAATAAATTGAAGTTTAATCAAATGGATTTGCATATAATGAAAGTCAATAATGAAAATGCAAATAAACTAATTGTGAGTCAAATTAAAACTGAAAAAGTGAATTTATGCAAGTAAGGCACATATAAGTCAATTTAGAGTGGATATGAGTTTGGTTGTTGTAAATATGAATTGAATGCAATAAATGCGGTTGTAAATCGTTTCGAATTGAATGAAATGATATATGGATCCATGGAAGAATTAAATTAATGTTGGAACCTTAAAATTTCTTGTAATATATGTTTGGCATTGTAACGACCCGAAATTTTCGATCCCGAAAATTCCAGATAGTTAGGAAAGAAGAAAAGAGAAAGAAGAAGAAAGGGAAACAAAACACAAATTCTCACATTCACAGCGGATCAAAATATAATATCTAATAATATCATTTACACAAAGAAAGCTGTATTAGTAAATTTGGATTTAATACATCAGAGTTTTCAATATTTACACAAACACTGGACAGTTAATATCACATGTCCCAAACAAGCTACAATATATACACAGCGGAATACTCTCCATACATTCCAGCCATCCAGCTCGCCTTCTGAGCTCCAGAACGTCCTTACCTGAAAATCTGTAATACTCGGTCTGACTCGAGCATTACATTAAAGTAACATCCGGATCAAGCTAGAAACCAGCGTGAGTAAACCCATCTAACATGGAATACAAAAGCATACAACTTATATAAACTCAGGGTAACATATATCAATTCACAATTCCACCAGTTGTTATAGACATCACTTATTTCACACATCAATTTCTAAGTACCAAAACTTAGATTAAATGATCCAATTCACTTAAATCATTCCATTTCAGCCTATTGATTTCAGATATCAATCTATAAAGAATCGAAGTGGTTTTGGGCATTTTACTAAGACCCGTCTCCGGTCTCTTCGAATCCAATGTCATCTTAACCCAAGTTATTCAAATGAAATACAATTCAAATTTTAAATTTAGGATGTAACTTTTACACAGCAATTTATTAGTGATAGCTAACCACATTATCCCTGTCTACTCAAGCATCTCATATCATAAAAACATTTCATATCAGAGATATCAACCAATTTAAGGCATTTACATCATTCAATCATTCATAAGCAAGATTGATCACTTCCAAAATTTATTTAATTTATCTCTAATTAAATTAATTACTATTCTTTAATCACTTAGATTACCTTTGCTTAACATTAATTAATTACAAACTAATTTATTAATTATCCTATAATTATCCATCTTAATTAACCACCTAATTACATTAAGTAAATAGCCTTTAGTTAATTTCTCAAGTAATCATTAACCATTTACAGTAATTATCCTTAATTAATTACTTAAATTAATTATCTTATAGTCGCCTACGTTGATTAACTATCCTTTAATTAATCACACTCATTAGTTAACTAACCCTTAATTAGTTTCCTTAATT
Organism: Allium cepa; assembly: GCA_030765085.1. Taxonomy (NCBI): domain Eukaryota; kingdom Viridiplantae; phylum Streptophyta; class Magnoliopsida; order Asparagales; family Amaryllidaceae; genus Allium; species Allium cepa. The sequence goes on from CM060938.1 coordinate 347,203,473, forward strand.
AATCACACTAAGTAATTAATCCTTAATTACTTCCATTTAGTAATTTCCTTTTAATTAATTACTTTCTTCAAGTAATTATTCCATTAGTTAATTATCCTTAATTAATTAACCTTTAATTATTAATTAATTAAACCTTTAATTACTAAATAATTTAATTAATATTTAACAAATTTATCTTTTAATCTATACATTAAGTAATTATCACTTAAGAAATCACATTTAGTAGTTACCCATTAATTACCCTCCTTAATTAATGACATTAAGTAATTATTCTTTAATTACTTCATTATTATAAATCGATTTCATTAATTTCCCTTTAATTTATTACATAAATTAATTACTCTTTAATCAAAAACTTAAATTACTCTTAGTAATTTAATAATGATCCTCAATTACTCCCAAGAATTACCCTTTTTATTAATTACACTTAACAGGTAATCTAAAATTACTCACATTCATTAATTACCCATAATCCTTTACATTAATTAATCTTAATTAATTATCATTCAAACAATTTAAACATTTAATATCCTTAAAACCTTTAAATATGTTTGAACATTTTATATGGAATATTTATAGTTTAGAAAACTGGATTTTTGTTTTGCTTAGAACTTAAAATTTCTTGGCTATATACAAACTATTCATCTTTTACTTTATTCCAAAACATGGTTAAATTTTCTTATAAATTTAAAACTTTACCACTAAAATGCCACCCCGGCCTAGATACAAAATCATACACAAGACAAGCACGAGCAATCCGAGTAAAACCCCGATCAATTTCACGAGAATTCGCGCTCATCCTTTCCCCGAGACACATACATAATCTACCCGAGAACGATCCCGTGAACAACCTTCTCCCCAAAAGCTTCAACCCTTCAAAGCAATCATCATACATGAGAGAATACTCGTGCACGTGCACACATGCTCCAGCCACCACCGGCCCGTGCTCCAACCGTCGACCATTCAATGGAAATCTCGCCATCACTTACAAGCTCCTAGTTAAACAGTATTGCCAATAGAGCGGAAGCGAGCCACATCAAATCCTCCTGGAATCCAACATCCCACGAAAAAGATCATCCATCGACGAACCCAACCTCGAGAGCCATAGTCGATCAAACCAAAACGTCGCCTCAACATAATAAATTGATCCCACCCCTCGCAATCAAGTCTGCAACATCCACGTTGAAGCAGTTGATTCGAGAACGACGACGAATTCAACAGAGCCTAAACCCTACAACTCCATCTTGACACTGCTACGATGATTGCTGGACCCTTCCACCATTTTTCCCATGTAACTCCACCCTCAAACTACCCCCAGTGTCGAACTCGACGACCGTCTCACTATTGTTCGCCAGATTTTACCAAAAATACCATCTCCATTCTACCCGAAAATTCCCATTTTCACATTATTAACATCAAAAATCATGTTGTCCATATATGAATCAAATTTTAATATCAAAACTTGGAAATCTATAAATTGTTTTTTCAATTTGAATAAGCTTCCTCTATAAATTTTATTTTTCTGAAGTACTTGTTTGATTTAATCGCTTCAAACTATTTTTAAAAATGATCATATCTATGTCATCATTTTCTATCAATGATCAGATTTAAAAATCCTTGTTGCAAGAGGAATTGATTTTTGATTTTGATTTAATTGTCTGTAAACAGGAATAACAGCTTTACAAATACATGCATCCATACTCACACTCACATATACATACAACCATCTCTAAAGAAACATGCAAAATGTACTTCTCATCATAATTTCAAAGATTATCTCATGAAGCTCATATATAGGTAGATTAAGCTTTGGGATTCAATTTTATTCAATTTTAAAAAACAGAGACAGGAAGCTTTGAAAACTGGAAAACTTGAAGAGCTTTAATCACTTGAAACTTGCATTGCTGCTATGTTGAAGCTTATTTGCTGAGATGATTCAAAACTGAACTGAAGCTGCTATTATTCTTGCTTGAACTTTGATTATTTACTTGTTTCCAGATTTGCTTGCTTGTTTGAGAAAGTTACAAGTTTGCATTGAAGATGTTACAGGCTTGGCTATTGTTTTGGAAAGAAAATGTTTACAGGCTTAAAAAGATTACATATTTTGGTTTTGATCTGAGATTTGAGAAATTGTAACAATCATGTATTTTGTGATTATTTCAATTGTATATTTTAATTATTATAATTGAATTTTTGATTTAAAAGCTTTATTTTATTTATTTTAAATGGATAAATTTTGTTATTTTAAAATATAAACTTTGATTTTGATATGAATTATCATTCCAAAACATGACTAAATAGAATATTTTACAAAAAGTGTATTTTGGTCAATATGGTCAACTTTGACTTTTAAATTTAAAAACTTGAAAGTTTGAAAATTTAAATTTTATATTTTGTTATGATAGTAAATAAAATTTAAAGAACATTGCTTTTCGTTTCGTTTAAATTTTATTTATAATGTGAAAGTTATGCCATTTTAACTATTGTGTGAAATTTGCTGTATTTAACAAAATTGTTTATTTTAAATTATACAAATAATATTTTATTTGGTCATGTAATGTTCTAATTTATGTTTATATGGGTAAATAACATGTATTGTATATATTTTGGTTTTAAAATATTATTGAAAGTGTAATTGACATTTTCCAGGGTCAGTTGTATTTTTTTACAATTTCTAATTTCTAGCTTTAATTAATTTAAGGAATTCTTTATTTATTTTTCTATTTTTTTTTTAAGATCTTATTTTATTCTCATTCCTACATTATTTTTTTCTCATTTATTTTAATTATTTGACTTTTTATTTGTTTTAAAGTGAAACAGAAATTCTCTAATGCTAGAGATATTTTATTTGTAAGTTTTAGGTCCTATTTCCAATTTTTAAACAATTTCTTTAGTTCTTTTCCTATTTTCTCTAATTTACATTTTTTTTATTTCCTTTTATAAATGATAAATGAAGTATTTTATTTCAAAATTTTGTTTTATAATATTTTTAAAATGAAATAGAAAATTTTCTAAACCTTGTGATGATTTAATTGAAATTTTTGAACCATGTTTTCAATTTTTAAGCAATTTCTTTAATTCTTTTTCCATTTTCTTTAAAATTTATTATTTACTTTATTTTATATCACTTTGTTTCAGTTTTTCAAATCAAATTATTGAAATTTTATCTGTTTTTATTTAATTAAAAGAAAGTGAAAATTTGAAAGGACTTAAGCTTTAAATTTGTGACTTTTCATCTGCTAGACTCTTCATTTTCCTTGACCATTTACTTGCTCATGTTTGGCCGTACACTTAAATACCATAGCCATGTGTTTCTCAGTCATAATTCATGTGAAAATACTCCATCTCATTTCATTTTTCACGTCATGGAATAATGGGTAATGGCCTTCTCTTCTTTTCTATCCTTTTCTTCTTCATTTCATGAGTTTTGCTATGTTTTCCTCTTGTATTTTCTCTTCACCATCACAGCTAGCCTTGGCCACCACCTCCACCACCTCCTCCTCTTCACCATCCACCACCTAACATCATCTCCTTCTCTGACTTGACCAGGCCGCACCCTTCTTCTTGACAAAACTCCACACAAAAACCTTGAAAACCCCTTTAAAACATGTTAGTCTAGCCTAGTTGCTTCACCCCCTTCATACATCACCTTGGCCATCACCTAGAGCCGCCAACACCACCTTGATATGACCACCACCCATCACCTTAGCTATTGTCCAGATCTGAAACATGTATGGCCGAGCCAAACACCCATGTAGCCGAGCCTAAAACATTGACCAAAACTCCACTATCAAGCCTAGCCTCTTCACATACTCATGCCTTGTAACCTCTACACGTTCATGCCTTGTAGCCATGACTTTTAGGCCCAAACCTGAACCAAAACCATGTTATGGCCGAGGCTACATGAACCCTAAGCCGACCATGTAATGGTAGAAAGCATGGCAAAAGCTATTGTGTTCATATTGCTTTTTATTTCAAAGTCAATCCAATTCAATGTTGTACTGAAATATAACTTTATTTTGGTTTTGTTCATGGTTATGTACAAGATCAGTAACTTGACGCTCATCCACTTCAATATATTATTGTGTCATTATGCCTTTGGGAATCCGTTTGTGTCATTTGATTTGCTATCTCCAGCACAAAGAGGTGAGTAAATCTCACACGACATTTTATACTTATGCAATTGTGAAGCGACAACAACTGAATGTGTAGAATTATATATGATGTTATAACTGCTTATAATTATTTATATATGATGTTAAACCCATTAATTTACATGTCATCTCATCTGTTACTGTTATATGTAGTTAACTGTTCATTTATATCTATTTATCACACTGCAAGTTCCCGGTAGATTAGGTTCACTATGGGTTGAAATGATACATACCTGAAACGACTTTAGAATAGGGAAAAATTGTTATGGGCTAAAATGATAGGCCTTAACGGTTTTTATTTATTTTTTTAATTTGGAATTGCCAGTTTGAAATGATAGAACTCGAATTCTTCTTTTTAAATTGCGGATTGAAATGATATATCTGTATCACTTTACCTAGGTTAGAAAACTTTATACAGGCGCGTGGTTATTTTATAAAGTGTTTTGGATATTTTAGGTATTTTAAAAATATAAATTTATGAAATTTGATTTAAATAGATTTTGAAATGTTTTAAAATAAAGAAATTATGATTTAAATTGGATTAATGAAATATAACATAAGTTTGAAAATTTGGAATTTTGGTTAAAAATGATATTTAAGTTATACAAATAAAATGGAAATTTAATTTAATTTGGAAAATGGTTAATATGATAATATGATTTACATTTGAATTTAAGTGATTTATTAAAGTATTATTGATTTTTTTCTATGAATTTAAATGGTTAAATAAATGAATGCTTAAACGTGTAATTTTAAAATACAACTTGACTTGGAAATGTGAAATTTGGTTTAATTAAAGGTTTTAGTTAAATGAAATCAATTGGAAATTTAGTTTAATTAGTGAAAATGGAAATTTAAAATGTCAGTGTTGATACATTGCATATGTGAAGGAAAGGAAATTATACACTTGAATTTGTTAAGTAAATTTATTGGAAAATTTGATTTATTTATAAGAAATTTATTTTATAAAAAACATATGTTAAACGTATGTTAATAAAAAAATTTGAGTGTTATAATATGATTTTTATAATGTTTAAATGTTTTAAATTGAAGTTTATTATTTGCTGGAAATACACTAAAATCTGGAAAATACTTTTAATAGCATTCAGAAATGCTATGGTGTAACGACCCGGAATTTTGGGCAATATGAATTTAATAATCTGTATTAATAATTAAATTGGTTTGATAGTTTTCTTTATAATTTTAATTTAAAATTGGTAAATTTTATCTTTTAAAGGTTAATAAATATTTAATCTGATAATTGTGATCAGCATCTTTCTAACAATTTGAAATGGATAAAATTTATTTTTTGAAGCTAATAAATTTTTATTCCGTTTATAATATATATATATTTCATATATATTGTGAATAGAATATCTGTTGTTTAAAATAAAAGATAAATCTTCAAATTGTAATATATATGTAAGTATATGTTATAATTTGGATTGTTTTGAATTTTATTTAATCTACTGATAATTTATAATTGTAATTTAAAGCTTTGATTTAAAATTAATATTTTTCAAAAGTTAATTTAGTTTAATTCATTTGTTTTCAAGTATAAGATAATTGTTATTTAAATATGATAGTTTAAAAAAAGAATTTAAATAAAGTTTGTTTTGCTTTCTTTTTAAATGCTTCAATTTAAAATGTTATAAATGTATAAATATGAATGCTTTAGATTTTAAATTTTACATGTATAAGAAGTTATATTTGTATTATAATTAGTTTTATAATATTTTCTTATAAAAGTAAATTTATATTTACACATGTAAATTATATTTATTAAGAGAATTAAATTATGTAATTTATATTACATTTAAATTAAATGAAAAATTTATTAAAAATATTCAAGGACATGTGTAATCATATTAGCATATTTTAAAAAAAAACACATGTAAGAAGATTAACCTAATTGAGTGACAAGTGTTCTCATTTAAAGTTTATTTTCTTTAAACTTTTATTTAATCATAACATAATATATTTAAACACATAAGAGAAATTGTTTTTCCTCTTTCATTTTTCCAAACCTTCTTTCTTCGTCTAAAATTCTTTATCTCCATTTCTTAACTCAAATATTAGTGGCTTCTAGAAAATTTCTTTAACCTGAAAACTAAAATCAATCTGCAAAATAAGGTTCAGTTTCAATCTGAAACTTCAAGTTCAACATCATGCATGAGAATTAGGTTGGAAATAAAAACTGCAATCAAAATTACTGCAATTCAAGTTGAGATCAACTCAGCAAGCAGATCAAAGCTTTTTCAGATCTTATTCAAAGGCCTGGAAATAAGAGAAATCTGCTCTGCAATTAAAAAACAGGTGAGCAATCATTTTAAAAACAGATTTGGTTTAATCTTTGGGTTAAATAATAATGCATGCAAATAAATTCTTGTTTTGATAATGAATGTTTGATTATGTGAATGCATGATTACTTAGTGCCTGTAAATTTGAATTTAAACTCTGTTGTTTAAGCAGGATTTGATTTTCATTTTTAAATCCAAAATCCATCAAAACTATAACTTGTTTGAACTTGTTATATAAATGAAAAGTGTATGTTATAGTTTGATAATAATTTTAAAATTAGTCTCATTTTTTTTAAAAGCTAAGGTATGTAAATATAGGAAATTTACAGTAAAACCAAATTTTAGTTAAAAATCAACCATCCTAATTTTTGTTTGGAAGGGTATGATTGTGTTTGTTGTATAAAATCATGAATTTAGATATGCAATTTGTAAGTTTTAATTGTGTAATTAGTGTGGATTTTGCATTTGAATGTTTTGGGGATTTTTATGAACTGCAGATGATATACTTAATAATTTGAGTTGATATGTGGATCGAAGCTTGCGTGTATGTTATAGATTAAGGGAAAAATACTATGAAAATTTTCCAATGAGTAATTTGATCGTAATTGATCAAACTAGGGTTTTATTTTTCGTTCGTGCTCGGCTTGATTGTCAAAACAATTTCGACATGGAGAATGATTCGAGCTCGTTCATTTTTGGTGAAGATGAAGTTCATGGATGTGGGATTCGATGGTGAGTCTGGCGGAGTTCAATGGCGGCGAGAATGGTCGTTGGCGTTGGGTTGTGTTGCAGGGGAAGTTTGGGAACGTTGTTTCTGCAGTTTTTGGTTCGTATGCCCAAATTTCGATTCGAGTGCCTATCCTTCGATCTGAGTTGAGGAGATGGTCGTAGAGGTCGTTTGGCATTTGTTGGCGATCGACTTGATGGTCGAAGTGGTTTGGATGGTGGTGCAACGTGCACCGTGTTTGGGTCTGTGCACTGGAGGAGTTTTTGTTTGGAGAAGACGATTGGAAACTCGAAGTAGCACTCACGTTATTCTCGCGTAGGACTCGATGATGTTGGGGGCGTGGGTTTGCTTCGGGGATGGCACGGGTGGATTGCGTGTTTTACCCGAGATTTCTTAGCTTGGTTCTGTAGTGTTAATTGCAGATTTTGCTTGATTGTATAAAATGAGTAAAAATCAAGTTAAAGTTATAAAACAAGTTACAAAGGAAGCGAATATAAAGTTAAAATTGTTATTTAAAAAATGAAAGTAAATCAAACATTTAAAAGTGAAAATTGAATTTATATTTCAAATTTAAAAATGTTTTAAGATGTTTGTTTGAAAATAATTATCTTAATAAAGTTTTAAAATTCAAATTTAAAAGAGAAATTTGAATTAATTATTAAATCAAAGTTTTAAGTTAAAGTTTAAGTAATGTTTTAATAACAAATTTTCAATTTATATTGAAAATAAATTAGTTTAAAACTTGATAATTTAAAGTTTTTTAAATTTGGAAATGATTTATAAATGCTTTATCTCCAAGTAAGACTATTATTATGATTTTGTAAACCAAGTTTAATAATTTGTATTTGAATTAATAAGATTTAAATAATTCAAATAATTTATTTATGGAAATAAATAAGGTTAAATTATTTGGATAATTAACTTAAGAATACTTATTTAATATGATTTATTAATAAGTTAAGTTTGATTAAGATTTATGGTTTTCTTAATTTATTAAAGATTTTCTTTAATATTAGAAGTTAATTAATTAATTGTTTAATTAATTTTAAATAATTAGTTAATTGTTTATTTAATTTTAATATCACTTAATTATGGATTAATTAAGTGTGATTACTTGATGAAGTAATCAATGGTTAATATTTAAATTAAATTTAGAACGGAAGTAATTAATTATGGAAGTAATTAATGGTAATTACCCATAGAGTATTTTAATGGAAGTGATTATTGGTTAATCCCTTGATGATATCAAATTAAAGAATTGATTAATATAATTGTTGAAGTTAATTAATTATGAAGTAATTAATTAATTAAAGGATTAAGGATTATTTAATAATGGAATTAATTACTCATTAAGGTAATTAATTAAGAAGTAATCAAGAGTTATTAATGAAGTAATTAGAGATAATTACTTATGTAAGTAATTAAGTATTAATTATTTAATTAATTTTAGTTAATTAATTAATGTGATTAATTAATTAATTAATTAATGAGATTAATTTAAGGTTAATTACTAAGTGTAATTAATTGAAAAGTAATTAATTAATAAAGCAATTAATTAATTATTAATTTAAATTGATTAATAATTACTTAATGAGGTAATTAAAGATTAATTAATTAGAATAATTAATCAAAGGTTAATATAATTAATTAAGAAGTTAATTAAGTAAGATAAGTAATTACAAATTGTTAATTATTGATTATGATTAATGAGTTGGTTAATTACAAGTTAGTTATTTAATTTAAAGAGAATTATTAGTTAATGGGGATCATTAATTAATATAATTAATGATATTAATCAAGGTTGATTAATAAAAGTAACTAATTTAAGTGTCATTAATTAATTGTAATTAATTAAGGTTTAATGTAATTAATTATAGTTAATTAATAAATGGAAGTAAATGAATTAATTATTGTAATTAATAATAGTAATTAAAGGTTAATTACTGAATATGGTTAAAGATGATTACTTGAATGTAATTATAAGATAATTAATCAAGAGAGCTTAATTTGGGAAGATCATTAGAGATGATTAATTTATTTGGAATAAATAAATGAAGGAGGATTTTAGGTAATCAAATTGATTAAGAGTTAATCAATTCTGCTTGGTTGATTGGTTAATATTAGTTGATTGATTGATATTGGATGATCAATATTGAGTGATTGATAATTGGGTGATTAATATTGGTTGATACTGGATGATTTGGATACCTATGATATGTGATATGCTGCTTTGTGAAGATGAATGTTGTTATGAATTATCTACTGTGATAATGTGATTCGTCTATCTGTTTATATATCATCCTGTATATAAGGATAACTGTTTAAACCCTTAAGTACAACTTGGACATTTAAAATGGCGTTTGGTTTCGGTGATACCGAGATCGGGTTTCCATATTTGAGATCTGAAAACCACATCGATTCCAATTAAACGTTAGGTCGCGAATCCAAGTTGAGCTTTGTGAAGACTCGAGGTGTAAGAACTATATGTCAGTACAACTTTGTGGGTGATTCCGTGAGTTTGACGGAATAGTACTTATAGGTTCGAGATAGAGATTTAGAGTGCAAGGGCTATGGTCGTTGACTCTGAGGGTGATTCTAAAATGAGTGCAACGAGATAGTGCCTTCGGTTTCGTTCGGACCCGGAACGAACTTATATGGATTGAATGCTTTCAGAACATCGTCAGGTGGACGATGAGCATTCTAAGATAGATGTGTTCTATAAAGGTAATCACACCCTCAAGCCTCATCAACAGGGAATGGCTAAAACAGGGGAGGTGCAGCAAGGCTTTGTGGGTAGCCCCCACTTGGGAGTGAGATTTACCCCTGTCTAGAGGTCCCTTTCTATTTCGGCTTAGTGTGTGGTTGGTCGCGCCAACTACGGGGTGGTCTTGTTCGGGACTGTCTAGTAAGGGATGGTTCCGGCCTTGTGTTGCGGGGGGCGGGTGTACTCCTCGGTACTGTGATCTAGGCCACGTACTGTGACGGACGGTACCCCAGTATCCCTGCCATTGATGGAAACCAAAATCCAATAAGTGCCTATGCGGTTTTGATTATTCCCAACTATGTTGGAACGTGAGATGTAAGCATTCCGGCTATTTCTGTATTTTAATTTAAAAACCTTAGACACTATTATAATATCCATAGATTTCCTATCAAATGTTTTGGTTAGCGTAAGGTAAAAACTTTTCCATGTTTATGTATGGGAAGTCTTACGTGATACCTTTTCTTTCAAAAGGTTTTTCTAAAGTTAAACAATTTTAACCCGTTTACTCACACCAGACACCTATCTGACCCGAGTATTTATTTTCTGTTTTATTAAACTCTTGGGTACTCATATTATGTACGAGTAGTCAAGTGATTCAGGTTTGCTTGACAAATTCTGGAGGAGATATGGAGCAGGAGGCTTCCATACGTAGATATATTATGGTTCCGCTGTGTTTGTTTGGTATCTGTTTCTGTTGTATTTGAGTTGTATAATTAGACAAATGATTATAACTGTCTAGTATGTGTTGTATAAGTTGTTTACTCTGATGTAATTTAATATTATGTAATATTTTATGTGATATATTATATTTTATTCGTTCCGCTGTGAGTTCTCTGATGTTGTTGTTTTTCTTCTTTCTCTTTCTTTTCTTCTTCTATCCTTTTCTTTCTTCATTGATGATGCGGCTTTTTGGAGATAGGAAGCCGGGTCTTCTCAGCTGGTATCAGAGCATTAGGTTGAGTGAATACCTATGCTCTGGAGTGGTGTCTTTCTTGAGAGAGCATACTTGTAATTTTTGTATATAACTACACACACACACACACACACCTGATTTGTTGGGTTATCTGTTTGGATTTTCCAACATTAGTTTTAGAGGTAGATGGAGTAGTGGTGTGTGTGTAACACGACTACCACTGATGGAAGAGGCCCATATATTGAGGTTGGAAGTATTTTTCGAGACTGTAGACCCAATATCGTCACGAGTAAGATTTGTAGTTAGGAGCAAGGAATTCTCTGATATCTGAAGGAATTTTGTTTAAAGATTCGGAGTTTATCTTTGAAGTGTAAGATTGAATTTCGCTCGGGTGAGCGAATTTTGTTGAGTTTAGATCTGTCGGAAGTGCAGAAGTAAGTGATGATATTTTGATAACTGCGTGATGAGATACAATATCCATTGGTATTTTCAGAAGATGTTTCCTTTTGAAGCCAGTTTTAGAAGTGGATGAGGAGCAGTTTTTACCTGCCGCAGGGAAGATTCGTCTACGTAGAAGTTGTCTGGATCTTTAGCATGGAGGTTGGCTGTTCCGGAATATGAGACTAAGGTCTATGAGTTATTCTGCTTTGGCATGGTCTCATTCGTTACTCCTTAAGGAGAGCGAGATGTTGATGCTTGGTTTGGAGTCCAAGTTTCTTGAAAGGTTGTCTGCCATCTCGAAGGTCCGTTGTGTGGTTTGTTGTTGGTTTTGGTTTTCGAGAAGCCTTTGGATTAGAAGTCTTTGGTTAGCTGTGGTAGCAGTTTCATTTCGAAGTGTTCGGTGTGCTGTCGAGAGGGTCTTTGTGCTTTGCAGTATCATCGAGGTAGAGTTTGGAAGCAGCAGTGTGGCTCGTTTCTCTGATGGTCCGGGAAATCTTGTGGTTCTCTTTCAACAGTCGGGCAATTGGTGAATGTTTTTGAAGGGTTGTCCTTGTTTAGAAAAGCTTAAAAGATGTTCTAATTGGTAAAGTGAGGACAGTTTCTTTGGAATCCGAACTAGGTTGGATCGCAAAAGTGACTTGCAATTAGTTTGGCAATTTTTCTTGAGCATTCTTTTATTTGAGACTGAGGATTCTCATGTGGAAGTAGGAGCTACTAAGATAATCAGAAGGTTGTCTGCATCTGGAGTTGAGTTCCATATTGTTTTGGTTCCAGAAGCAATTTTCGTAGTTAGCCTAGAGGAAGTGTTGGTGTAGCAGCTCAGAAATTCTTTGGGATTTGGATTTGGATTTGGTAAGATCTTGTTTTGAGTTGGATGGTGTGACTGAGTCAGTTGGGTCACTCAGATTTTATGGATCTGATGAACAAAGTTTCCCGGATATAGTGGATAAGTTTGTATTCGTGTTCTTCAACAGTATTCTCATCTATTTCAGAATCACTGTTGTGCAGCGGAAGCGAGGTAGCAGCTGTACAAGGAAGTAAACAAGTTCAGTTTGCTATTTCTTGAGAAGTAGAGCTTGTGTTCTGGATTTCGATGGATTTTGGAAGATTTTTTCTGTTGAATAGAATCTAGGAACTGTTTGCTTTGGTCTAGTTGTTTCTGGAAGTATCAGCATAGGTTGAGCTGATCAGGAAGAGATTGACAGCCCAGGATTATCTGTTGAGTTATGCAGATATGAGATAAGGAGTTTGGAATTCGAAGTTGGGGACTTCATTGTTGTTAAGATTTTCTCTGGTTAAGAGAACAATAATTGGGTTAGATTGGATGGCTTGTCTGAGGCATTTAAAGATTTCTTATCTGTTTTTTGATAGGATAAGATTGAATTGCCAGTTTGGATACCTGAAATTCATTGTATTTCACGTATCTCTAAGTGAGTACATGTATGATTCATTATTGGTTGTTGAATCTGTAATTCAGTTAGATTTAGAAGTTGTGCTAGACTTGAGTATAGTCTGATGTTCTGTTCAGATTGATGGATTTGGAGATGAGAGGATCTCTGGATTTTGGTAGTGTAGTTAGTTTGTTGGCTTTTGTAGAGCGAGTCTCCCGGTGATTTACACTTTGGAAACTCGAGATAGTGTTAGTAAGATTTATTCTGATTTGTTTCAGGATAATTAGTTAAGGTTTGTTTGTTTGATTGATTGCTAGGGTTGTTAATAACTGGTTGATAAGAATGCTTTACTGTTTGAAACTAAAATCTTTGTTGGGTTATTAAATTATCTTGCTTTTAAATTTTGGGGATGAAATTCTTTTAAAGGTGGGGGGATTGTAACGACCCAGAATTTTGGGCAATATGAATTTAATAATCTGTATTAATAATTAAATGATAATTTTCTTTATAATTTTAATTTAAAATTGGTAAATTTAATCTTTTAAAGGTTAATAAAAATTTAATCTGATAATTGTGATCAGTATCTTTCTAACAATTTGAAATGGATAAGATTTATTTTTCGAAGCTAATAAAATTTTATTCTGTTTATAATATATATTTGATATATATTGTGAATAGAATATCTTTTGTTTAATCTAAAAGATAAATCTTTAAATTGTAATATATATGTAAGTATATGTTATAATTTGGATTGTTTTGAAATTTTATTTAATCTATTGATAATTTATAATTGTAATTTAAAGCTTTGTTTTAAAATTAATATTTTTCAAAAGTTAATTTAGTTTAATTCATTTGTTTTCAAGTATAAGATAATTGTTATTTTAAATATGATAGTTTAAAAAAAGAATTTAAACAAAGTTTGTTGTGCTTTCTTTCTAAATGCTTCAATTAAAAATGTTATAAATGTATAAATATGAATGTTTTAGATTTTAAATTTTACATGTATAAGAAGTTATATTTGTATTATAATTAGTTTTATAATATTTTCGTACAAAAGTAAATTTATATTTACACATGTAAATTATATTTATTAAGAGAATTAAATTATGTAAGTTTATGTTACATTTAAATTAAATGAAAATTTTATTAAAAATATTCAAGGACACGTGTAATCGTATTAGCATATTTAAAAAAAAAACACATGTAAGAAGATTAACCTAATTGAGTGACAAGTGTTCTCATTTAAAGTTTATTTTCTTTAAACTTTTATTTAATCATAACATAATATATTTAAACACATAAAAGAAATTGTTTTTGCTCTTTCATTTTTCCAAACCTTCTTTCTTCATCTTAAATTATTTATCTCCATTTCTTAACTCAAATATTAATGGCTTCTAGAAAATTACTTTAACCTGAAAACTAAAATCAATCTGCAAAATAAGGTTCAGTTTCAACCTAAAATTTCAAGTTCAACATCATGCATGAGAATCAGGTTGGAAATAAAAACTACAATCAAAATTACTGCAATTCAAGTTGAGATCAACTCAGCAAGCAGATCAAAGCTTTTTCAGATTTTATTCAAAGGCCTGGAAATAAGAAAAATCTGCTCTGCAATTAAAAACAAGTGAGTAATCATTTTAAAAACAGATTTGGTTTAATCTTTGGGTTAAATAATAATGCATGCAAATAAATTCTTGTTTTGATAATGAATATTTGATTATGTGAATGCATGATTACTTAGTGCCTGTAAATTTGAATTTAAACTCTGTTGTTTAAGCAGGATTTGATTTTCATCTTTAAATCCAAAATCCTTCAAAACTATAACTTGTTTTAACTTGTTATATAAATGAAAAGTGTATGTTATAGTTTGATAATAATTTTAAAATTAGTCTCATTTTTTTAAAAGCTACAGGTATGTAAATATAGGAAATTTACAGTAAAACCAAATTTTAGTTAAAAATCAACCATCCTAATTTTTGTTTGGAAGGGTATGATTGTGTTTGTTGTATAAAATCATGAACTTAGATATGCAATTTGTAAGTTTTAATTGTGTAATTAGTGTGGATTTTGGGTTTGAATGTTTTGGGGATTTTTATGAACTACAGATGATATACTTAATAATTTGAGTTGATACGTGGATCGAAGCTTGCATGTATGTTATAGATTAAGGGGAAAATACTTTGAAATTTTTCCAATGAGTAATTTGATCGTAATTGATCAAACTAGGGTTTTATTTTTCGTTCGTGCTCGGCTTGATTATCAAAACAATTTCGACATGGAGAATGATTCGAGTTCGTTCATTTTTGGTGAAGATGAAGTTCATGGATGTGGGATTCGATGGTGAGTCTGACGGAGTTCAACGGCGGCGAGAATGGTCGTTGGCGTTGGGTTTTGGGTTGTGCTGCAGGGGAAGTTTGGGAACGTTGTTTCTGCAGTTTTTGGTTCGTATGCCCAAATTTCGATTCGAGTGCCTATCCTTCGATCTGAGTTGAGAAGATGGTCATAGAGGTCGTTTGGCATTTGTCGGCGATCGACTTGATGGTCGAAGTGGTTTGGATGGTGGTGCAAGTGCACCGTGTTTGGGTCTGTGCACTGGGGGGTTTTTGTTTGGAGAAGACGATTGGAAACTCGAAGTAGCACTCGCGTTATTCTCACGTAGGACTCGAAGATGTTGGGGCGTGGGTTTGCTTCGGGGAAGGCACAGGTGGATTGCGTGTTTTACCCGAGATTTCTTAGCTTGGTTCTGTAGTGCTAATTGCAGATTTTGCTTGATTGTATATAATAAGTAAAAATCAAGTTAAAGTTATAAAACAAATTATATAGGAAGCGAATATAAAGTTAAACTTGATATTTTAAAGATGAAAGTAAATCAAACATTTAAAAGTGAAAGTTGAATTTATATTTCAAATTTAAAAGTGTTTTAAGATGTTTGTTTGAAAATAATTATCTTAATAAAGTTTTAAAATTCAAATTTAAAAGAGAAATTTGAATTTAATTATTAAATCAAAGTTTTAAGTTAAAGTTTGAAGTAATGTTTTAATAACAAATTTTCAATTTATATTGAAAATAAATTAGTTTAAAACATGATAATTTAAAGTGTTTTAAATTTGGAAATGATTTATAAATGCTTTATCTCCAAGTAAGACTATTATTATGATTTTGTAAATCAAGTTTAATAATTTGTCTTTGAATTAATAAGATTTAAATAATTCAAATAATTTATTTATGGAAATAAATAAGGTTAAATTATTTGGATAATTAACTTAAGAATACTTATTTAATATGATTTGTTAATAAGTTAAGTTTGATTAAGATTTATTGGTTTCTTAATTTATTAAAGATTTTCTTTAATATTAGAAGTTAATCAATTAGTTGTTTAATTAAATTTAAATAATTAGTTAATTGTTTATTTAATTTTAATATCACTTAATTATGGATTAATTAAGTGTGATTACTTAATGAAGTAATCAATGGTTAATATTTGAATAAAATTAAGAATGGAAGTAATTAATTATGGAAGTAATTAATGGTAATTACTCATGGAGTATTTTAATGGAAGTGATTATTGGTTAATCACTTGATGATATTAAATTAAAGAATTGATTAATATAATTGTTGAAGTTAATTAATTATGAAGTAATTAATAAATTAAAAGATTAAGGATTATTTAACAATGGAATTAATTACTTGTTAAGGTAATTAATTAAGAAGTAATCAAGAGTTATTAATGAAGTAATTAGAGATAATTACTTATGTAAGTAATTAAGGATTATTTATTTAATTAATTTTAGTTAATTAATTAATGCGATTAATTAATTAATGAATGAGATTAATTTAAGGTTAATTACTAAGTGTAATTAATTAAAGAGTAATTAATTAATAAAGTAATTAATTAGTTAAGGATTATTTATTAATTTGAATTGATTAATAATTACTTAATAAAGTAATTAAAGATTAATTAATTAGAATAATTAATCAAAGGTTAATATAATTAATTAAGAAGTTAATTAAGTAAGATAAGTAATTACAAATTGTTAATTACTGATTATGATTAATAAGTCGATTAATTAAAAGTTAATTATTTAATTTAAAGAGAATTATTAGTTAATGGGGATCATTAATTAATATAATTAATGATATTAATCAAGGTTGATTAATCAAAGTAATTAATTTAAGTGTGATTAATTAATTGTAATTAATTAAGGTTTAATGTAACTAATTATAGTTAATTGATAAATGGAAGTAAATGAATGATCATTAATTATTGTAATTAATGATAGTAATTGAAGGTTAATTACTGAATATGGTTAAAGATGATTACTTGAATGTAATTATAAGATAATTAATCAAGAGAGATTAATTTGGGAAGATCATTAGAGATGATTAATTTATTTGGAATAAATAAATGAAGGAGAATTTTAGGTAATCAAATTGATTAAGAGTTAATCATTTTTGCTTGGTTGATTGATTGATATTGGATGGTCAATATTGAGTGATTGATATTGGGTGATTGATATTGGTTGATACTAGATGATTTGGATACCTATGATATGTGATATGCTGCTTTGTGAAGATGAATGTTGTTATGAATTATCTATTGTGATAATGTGATTCGTCTATCTGTTTATATATCATCCTTAATACAAGGATAACTGTTTAAACCCTTAAGTACAACTTGGACATTTAAAATGGCGTTTGGTTTCGGTGAGGCCGGGATCCGGTTTCCATATTTGGGATCCGAAAACCACATCGATTCCAATTAAATGTTAGGTCGCGAATCCAAGTGGAGCTTTGTAAAGACTCGAGGTGTAAGAATTATACGTCAGTATAACTCTGTGGGTGATTCCGTGATGAGTTTGACGGAATAGTACTTATAGGTTCGAGATAGTGATTTAGAGTGCAAGGGCTATGGTCGTTGACTCTGAGGGTGATTACAAAATGAGTGCAACGAGATAGTGCCTTCGGTTTCGTTCGAACCCGGAACGAACTTGTATGGATTGAATGTTTTCAGAACATCGTCAGGTGGACGATGAGCATTCTAAGATAGATGTGTTCTATAAAGGTAATCGCAGCCTCGAGCCTCATCAACTGGGAATGGCTAAAACAAGGGTTGCAATAAGGCTTTGTGGGTAGCCCTCACTTGAGAGTAAGATTTACCCCTGTCTAGAGATCCCTTTCTATTTCGGCTTAGTGTGTGGTTGGTCGCGCCAACTACGGGGTGGTCTTGTTCGATACTGTCCAGTAAAGGATGGTTCCGGCCTTGTGTTGCAGGGGGGCGGGTGTATTCCTCGGTACTGTGATCTAGGCCACGTACTGTGATGGACGGTACCCCGGTATCCCTGCCATTGATGGAAACCAAAATCCAATAAGTTCCTGTACGGTTTTGATTGTGCCCAACTATGTTGGAACGTGAGATGTAGGCATTCCAGCTATTTCTGTATTTTATTTTGAAAACCCTAGACACTATTATAATATCACTAGATTTCCTGTGAAATGTTTTGGTTAGCGTAAGGTAAAAACTTTTCCATGTTTATGTGTAGGAAGTCTTACGTGATACCTTTTTTTTCAAAAGGTTTTTCTAAAGTTAAACAATTTTATCCCGTTTACTCACACCGGACCCCTGTCTGACCCGAGTGTTTATTTTCTGTTTTATTAAACTCTTGGGTACTCATATTATGTATGAGTAGTCAAGTGATTCAGGTTTGCTTGACAAATTCTGGAGGAGATATGGAGCAGGAGGTTTCCATGTATAGATATATTATGGTTCTGCTGTGTTTGTTTGGTATCTGTTTCTATTGTATTTGAGTTGTATAGTTAGACAGATGATTATAACTGTCTAGTATGTGTTGTATAAGTTGTTTACTCTGATGTAATTTGATACTATGTAATATTTTATGTGATATATTATATTTTATTCGTTCCGCTGTGAGTTCTCTGATGTTGTTGTTTTTCTTCTTTCTCTTTCTTTTCTTCTTCTATCCTTTCCTTTCTTCATTGATGATGCGACTTTCTGGAGATAGGAAGTCGGGTCGTCTCATCTGGTTTCTGTAAATGAACTAAAAACCTAATAAAAAGGCTCTTACAGCAGTTCTGAAATGCCATAGTTGCTGAAATAAACTAAAAGGCTAAAAACTTAATAAAGGCCTATCACATCAGTTCTGTAAATGCTATAGCGGTCTGTTGTCTTTGCTGAAATTAACAAAAACCTTTAATTTGAAACCTGAGCTATTACAACATTTCTGGAAATGCTATCTTTGTTGTTTTAAACTAAAAATTCAACTAAATTGAGATTTAATAGCAGTTTTAAATGCTGTCTTTGCTGAATTAAAATATTTTCAAGTATAACTTATAACAGCTTTTTTTAAATGCTGCATAAGGTTGAAATTTTTAAAGTTTATGGTTTTTAACTAAGTAAATGAGCTCAGAATGGTTTGAAACTTTGGAAATTGAATACTTGACTTTGAAGAATAATAACTTCACTTTTAAATGATTTAAATGAGTAAATTTAATTGGAAAATAAATCATTTTAAAAGGTGATTTGAAAGGATAATAAATGAACGTTATCTTGAATTTAGAAGGTATTCAAAGTTGAATATTTGGATTTGAACTTATATAATGATTTGAAAATGAATTTATAAACGATATGATATTTTGATATTAAAATGATTTGAAAATGAAGTTCAGAAAGATATGATATTTGATATTAAAATGATCCGAAAATGAAGTTTTAAAGGATATGATATTTTAATGTATTAAAATGATTTGAAAGGATATGATAATTTAATATATTGAAATGGTTGGAAATGAATTGATATTTATTTTGATGAATATTTGAATTTGAAAGATATGGTACGTTGATATATTGAAATGGTTTGGAAATGATTTAATCATTATTTTTGATAAAGATTTGGATTGAAATGATATTTTATTTTGAAGTATAAAATATTATTTTATAGTTATAACCACGGTTATAATAACGATTGGTTGGCAAAGAGACCACTCTCTGTCGATTCCGAAAACCACTTTGACAACCGTGTACGCGGTGGAGATTTTAGAATGAAGTAGGATGGTGGCAACG
Source organism: Allium cepa (assembly GCA_030765085.1). Taxonomy (NCBI): domain Eukaryota; kingdom Viridiplantae; phylum Streptophyta; class Magnoliopsida; order Asparagales; family Amaryllidaceae; genus Allium; species Allium cepa. The sequence goes on from CM060938.1 coordinate 347,223,241, forward strand.
TTCTTGAGGTATATAACGTGGACCCAACTCCCGTGGCATAATGTAACAACCCGCATATTTATCGATTTTATATTTAAATATTTTATTTAAATATTTTATTGTTCGTCGGATTTTGGTCCAAAAGCTACTTTTTGCTAACAGTCGAATTGGGACTCGAGACCACCCCCATTGAGTTCAAAATGACGTTTGCGACCTTTTTGAGTATAAAATTCGATATGTTTGGAGATAGTAGAATTTTGACCTTTTTCACTTAGGGCTTTGGTTTGGGCTGAACCCATTAGCCACTTACTAACTCAGTCCCAACCCACTCCAACTCTTCATTACTTCATTTCTAATTCCCAACCCTTCAAGCTTTAGCAACAATGGTGGAAGAGAGTGGAAATTAAAACTCCAAGCCCTAGTTCCTCTTGCTAGCTCAAGTTCTTGCTCCAAAATCAAGGAGAACCCATTAGTAAGCTTTCTCTTCATCTTCTCCAACTCATTCTCTCTTTGATTTCAGAAATTTCCTAAACCTAATTTAGGAAATGTTTCTCTTTTAAGCTTAGATTGAAGCTTCTTGAGTTGTTATTGAAGAGGAATTGATCTTAGCTTGTCTTAAAGCTTCTACTTGATTGATTTGGGTTCAAAGGTGAGATTTTTATCTCACATCTTTGTCTATAATTATCTTCGATTGTTAGGTATGAATTCCTAACACTTATTCTTGTGTAATTGATTTTGGTTTGGATTGATTTTGTGTATATTCCAATTTTTGGTGTTTTGGTCTAATTTATGAAAATCCTATATGGACATTTGGACATTGATATTTAAGGCGTATCGAAGAGCCATTTAGGCTGGGTTGTCGCTGGACGTAATTCCTTAGTCACCGTCGCTCGATCGATCGCTTCTGGTATTCGTTTGGCCATTTTTGGCCTAGGTTCAGGGAATGCCCTGAACCCTTCATTCAGACGTCTGAAACGCAATATTCAGACGTCTAAATATTGTTCTGGGAAGATTTCTATTCCCAGATTCATACGTCTGAATATATGATTTCAGACGTCTGAATTGGTTCATTTGGAACCAGAGAGGAAATAGGCTAAAAAGTGCCTATTTCAGACGTCTGAATTCAAGGATTCAGATGTCTGATTTCTGTTTTTGGAAAATATTTATTTTTCAGATTTAGACGTCTGAATTCTTGGTTTCAAACGTCTGAATCTGCACTCTTTTTTCCATTTGCCTATTTGCTTGAGAATCCCAACTTTAGTCGATTCGTGTTGATTCCCTTTTGTTATTATCACTTGTTATTGACTTTGATGACTTCTTTTCCTCGGGAATTTTTGGAATATCCATCTTGATGGATTCGGTATCGATTTCTTTAGATTTTATTCACGTCTTCGGATGTGAATTTTAGTGATTGATTGTTCCTACAATCTTCTTTGTGATTTGTCACTTTAAAAATATAAAGGTTTTCTATACTAGTAGTAAATATCAAAACTCTTTCTTCAAATGATTTCAACACTATTTTATTACAAAGCTCGTTTTCTCAAACCGATTTCTAATCTACTAGTATATACAAACCTCTACCTCACTCGTATGAGAAATCTAATTAAACGGCTTAGTAAAAGGAGTGGTATGAAACGTTTGCGTTTACTTCGCTGGTTAATTCTTGGACTTGTTCGATTGAAACCTTTGTGACAATTTTCTAGTGGAGATCTACAATTTGTTCGTAAATATTTAAGTTAAGCAAGTGGTTATGGGACATGAAGCTAAGCTCATATATTTACTAGCTTACTGTAATTGACACTTCTCTGTGATCATGACGATCATTTTTATGTTTTAGACTAGCATTTTGCGATGTCTTTTTGATTCGGTTCATTGGATGTCACGCTGTACGACGTCGATGCTCCGAATTGTTTGATACATTGGATGTACCATTTGCACTACATCAATGTCTTTGCTTTAGATACATTGGATGTACCGTTTGCACTACATCAATGTCTTTGCTTTTGATACATTGGATGTACCGTTTGCACTACATCAATGTCTTTGCTTTTGATACATTGGATGTACCGTTTGCACTACACAATGTCTTTGCTTTTGATACATTGGATGTACCGTTTGCACTACATCAATGTCTTTGCTTTTGATACATTGGATGTACCGTTTGCACTACATCAATGTCTTTGCTTTTGATTCATTGGATGTACCGTTTGCACTACATCAATGTCTTTGCTTTTTGATTCATTGGATGTACCGTTTGCACTACATCATTGTCTTGGCCATCCTTTTCTTGTGATTTCTGGATTTCGTGTATTGAATTCTGGAATTTATGTTTCACCAACTTTTACGATTGGCATTGATATATATGTCATTTATTGTGTCTTGGTGAATGAAATTAGGAGTATGACATTCCTTTTTATCTTTGAGAAGATCTTTGCGATATTGATTAATCTCTTATTGATTTTTCAATCATTTATTTATCACAGCTTGGCATTGTGACTAATATACGTTTAGTCATATCTCTTATTCTATATCATTTCATCTGATATTTATAGCTAGACTGATCCGTTTATTATTTTCTTATTAAATAATACTCGGGTCAGACCGAGATGTTACAGGTGCTTCTGCTTGACTTCTCACTTGGGATTGATTTATCTGATTTTTGGCTAACTACTTAGATTAGTAGTTTATTTTGTTGTATACACTTGAGATATGGACTCATAGTTGTATTCTTTTGTATAGCACGTGTTGCTATTCTTTTGTATTATTGTGGATCTTCTTGACCACTACTCTGATGTACACTTTCATGTGTTAGTTATATATTCATATCTTCTTCCGCCTTTGTGATATAGATGTCTGTGACTGATTTGTGTTATGCTTATTTCTATATTTGTTTCCAAAGATTATATATAGCCACTGTGTAGTAACTTTGAGTTTGTATCGATGTGTCGGATTTCCTCCTGAAAATGCATGTTATATTTTATCTGGCATATCGGTGCTCGCACAAAGCAATTACACGGATGGTCGCTCCTCAACAGCCTTATTCTTCGTGCTAGTTGACGGCATTACACCGTAGTGTCCTTGGTTAGCGTGGGTATAGAGGTGGGGCGTCAAACATAAGGTGGCTAAAACATGAGCGATCTTGGGCCAAAAGGGGTAGCTCCTCTAGTCGGACACATTTGTTCGATACCATTCTATTGCTTTTGTGATTGTTTGGGCGCCCCTCCGATTTTGGGAATGTGTTCCGAGGTGGTCATATGTGGCTGCTGCGTTACCACTAGCCTGAGTGTCGTAATTGGTATATCTACCCTGGCATTGCCTTATGTGTCGTGTCACCTACCCTATCGAGGTTTTACTACGAGTTTGGTTTTCTCCCGTAGCCTATGCGTATCTTCTCGTAGTCTTCCGATCAGGAGATATGCAGATATTGGATGGACTACTAGGACTATTACGTGTTAAGGTGGAAAACGTAAAGCCTTAATGCTATTTAAAAGTATATTTATTTTACTAATAGACACTATTATAATAGCGCAATATTACTACATAGTAAATCGTATGACAGATCCTTAAAGGATAGGCGGTCACAAGCATCCTTTAAGTTACTTGTACCTTTACTACAGTTCAATTGAATTGGTTTACATTGTATAAGTATGTATGTCCTGACTAGAGTGTTTGCATTTTTATTTACACTCGGGTAAGCCTGAGTTATTCACAGATTTGGATTCCACCTTTTGGAGAACTGAATCGCTGGAGAATATCTGCTTGTCTTGTTCTATCTATTTTAGTTCTGTTGTTCTATCCAGCTTGTACTTGGTTATTGTATTGAGACTTCAATTGTACTCTATTTCTTCTGTTGTATCTTATGTAACTCTGATATATTTATATAGTAGCTTCATGAACTACTATTTCTTTCACTTCCGCTGCACTATTATTACTCTGTGTCTGTGATCTGTGATTTTTATTTACTGTATATTCTGAGATTTGCCAAATTTTACTTACAACGCGGTATTTTAAGCAATTCAAGTCCGACATGTGCGGATGCGAATGGTTGAAAATACTGGGTTGTTACATTTGGTATCGGAGCTTTGGCTTTGAGGCAAAACTTAGAATATAAGGTAAATTATTCACAGAATCATTTCGTTCGAGTTTAAATATTTCCTCTTTGATTCGAATTTCCTTTGAATTTTGGAACATTCTCTATGGTTCCAAAATCCATTCGTGTACCTCACTATTCATCTTCTTTTGATTTTGGAGTATCCCAAAACTCCGCTTTGAATGATCGTTTTAGTGAGTCGGCGGTCTCGCAAATTTCAAATTGAATTGTAAAGGGGGAAAACTCCTTTACAATTAGCATCGATTCACCAGGGATTTATATCTATCTTTGGTTTAGATGCTAATATCTTTTGTTATTCCAAACTCGATCTCTTGATATCGAATGTAGACTTACCCTAGAAAAATCCACGTTGAACTTATTCTTTAATCACGGTTGACTCGGTTAAGGTTGCCCGTGATTTACTTAAGCTTACCCATCTCCCTATTTTGTTAATTAATCATCTTGTCTTTTTTTTCCGACCTATCTTTAAACATTTTGAATTGTACTTGTAAATCTATCTTTTATTTTATATATTGCGTTGTTTGAGTTGTTGATGTTGATTTGGGTTTCCGATCGATTCGTCTGATTAACGCTATCGATAGGATTTTTAAAACACTTTGACGGAACAAACTGACACAATATTATTTTAAAATTTAGTTAATGAAATAAATTTTGATATATAAGTAAATTTATGGAATTTAATAAATTTATTTAAATTGATTATTTGAAATGATAATACTTGATTTATCATTTATTGTTCTATAAATGAATTTATAAATAGTTGTTTATAAATTGATTTGGAAACTGAAATGAATTTAAAACAAGAAATTTGAGAATTTAATTTCCGATGGTTTCAAACTTTGTGTTTAAAATTTAAAAGGGTATATTATTTAAAGTATTTTCGAATAGAAATTTGTTTTCAAAGAATTATAAAGTCTAAAATTAGTGCTCTTCTTTTGGTCGCTGGACAATAATTTCGGTGATGACTGCGGCATCATAAACCTTCATTTTCGAGTTTCATAATGAGGAGACCGTTCTGTAATTTTGCTACAGTGTTGCTTTAAGAATTTAATAGATTTGAATTTCTAAAATATGATTGGGTTTATAACATATGCTAATATATGATTTAAATTTTAATGAACATATATATATATATATACATAGTATATGTGTATTTATTTATCTCTAAATGGTTTGAAGGAAATCATAAATTTAATTCTTAAATTTATTTTAAAGAATAATTTCAATTATAAAAAGAAAATAAAATTTTTGGATGAATATTCAAGTATGAAATGATTTAATTGGAAACTTTTATTTGTATAATACAATTGCATTCAAATATAACTTACCTTAATTTCAGAAGTTAACAATGTAATTGGATAATATACAATATAAAAAGATTTTATAAATAAAATTTGAGTGGTTATAATAATTGTTATACACTTAAATTTTAGTTATAAAATGATTAACAGAGGTAAATATAATAAAGGGTAACTGAATAACTTACAATAAAATAATGTTAAAAGAACTAAGAATAAAATAAAGCATTTATAATAAGTGTAAGTATATTTAACATAAGTGATAAATATATTGAGAGGATTAATTTTTATTAGGAATAAGGAAGATTTAAATTTATTAAGTACATTATGCGTATAATAAATGATTATTTTTAAAACCCATAGTTTTAAATTTGTTAATTTAAGATGATTGGATAATAAGATAATGAAATTTGAGATAGCTAATATTTATTTAACTTGTGTAAAAATTTATTTTCTATTTAAGTTGAAATTTCCATGGTTTCAAATTTATTTCCTTATTTTGTTTTTCAAACTATCTTTTGGTTGTCCTTATTATCCTTATCTTGCTACAGACTGGTTAGACATCTTTCTATAATCTTTCTGTTTAGAAATCTTTCTATAATCTTTGATAATCTTTGATACTCATTTTGAATCCACCTTTTTCGTGCTTGGGTTCTTGATTCTGGAGGATCTTGGAAAGATCATCTCCACCTTGTTAAACTTACCTATAACAACAGTTATCAGGTATAATCTCAATCTTCTTGTCACCTTGTCTTAATCTTATTTCATTTCTATCTTTTCTGTGCTTTCTGGTACCTCATTCCTTTATGGGGACGAAAAGTTTTGAGTGGGGGAGAGTGTAACAACACTGTATTTTGTGATTATTTTAATTGTATATTTTAATTATTTTAATTGAATTTCTGATTTAAAATCTTTATTTTATTTATTTGAAATGGATAAATTTTGTTATTTTAAAATATAAACTTTGATTTTGATATGAGTTATCATTCCTGAACATGACTAAATAGAATATTTTACAAAAAAAATGTATTTTGGTCAATATGGTCAACTTTGACTTTTAAATTTAAAAATTTGAAAGTTTGAAAATTTAAATTTTATCTTCTATAATGAAAGTAAATAAAATTTTAAGAACATTGCTTTCCGTTTCGTTTAAATCTGATTTATAATGTGAAAGTTTTGCCTTTTTAACTATTGTGTGAAATTTGTTGTATTTAACAAAATTGTTTATTTTAAATTATATAAATAATATTTTATTTGGTCATGTAATGTTCTAATTTATTTTTATATGGTAAATAATATGTATTGTATGTATTTTGGTTTTAAAACATTTTTGAAAGTGTAATTGACATTTTCCAAGGTCAGTTGTATTTTTTACAATTTCTAATTTCCAGCTTCAATTAATTTAAGGAATTCTTTATTCATTTTTCTATTTTTTTCCAAGATCTTATTTTATTATGATTCCTACTTTATTTTGTTTCTCATTTATTTTAATTATTTGTCTTTTTATTTGTTTTAAAGTAAAATAGAAATTCTCTAAGGCTAGTGATATTTTATTTGTAAGTTTTAGGTCCTGTTTCTAATTTTCAAACAATTTCTTTAGTTCTTTTTCTATTTTCTCTAATTTAAATTTTATATTTCATTTTAGAAATGATAAATGAAATATTTTATTTCAAAATTCTATTTTAGAATATTTTTAAAATGAAATAGAATTTTTTTTAAAGCTTGTGATGATTTAATTGAAATTTTTGAACCCTGTTTTCAATTTTTGAGCAATTTCTTTAATTCTTTTTCCATTTTCTTTAAAATTTATTATTTATTTTATTTTATATTACTTTGTTTCGGTTTTTAAAGTCAAATTACTGAAATTTTATTTGTTTTTATTTAATTAAAAGAAAGTGAAAATTTGAAAGGACTTAAGCTTTAAATTTGTGACTTTTCGTCTGCTAGACTCTTCATTTTCTTTGACCTTTCACTTGCTCATGTTTGGCCGTACACTTCAACCATATCTGTGAGTTTCTCAGTCATAATTCACGTGAAAATAATCCATCTCATTTCATTTTTCATGGCATGGAATAATAGGTAATGGCCTCCTCTTCTTTCCTATCTTTTTCTTCTTCTTTTCATGTGTCTTTCCATGTTTTCCTCTTGTATTTGCTCATCACCATCATAGCTAACCTTGGCCACCACCTCCACCTCCTCCTTCTCTTCACCATCCACCACCTAAAATCATCTCCTCCTTTGACTTGACCAGGCCACACCCTTCTCCTTGACAAAACTCCACATAAAAGCCCTAAAAACCCCTTAAAAACATGTTAGCCTAGCCTAGTTGCTTCACCACCTTCATACATCACCTTGGCCGTCACCTAGAGCCGCCGCCACCACCTTGATATGACCACTACCCATCACCTTAGCTACTATCCAGATCTGAAACATGAAAGGCCGAGCCAAACACCCATGTAGCCAAGCCCAAAACATTGGCCAAAACTCCACCATCAGGCCTAGCCTCTTCACATACTCATGCCTTGTAACCTCTACATGTTCATGCCTTGTAGCCATGACTTTTAGGTCCAAACCTATACCAAAACCATGTTATGGCCGAGCCTACATGAACCCTAAGCCGAGCATGTAATGGTAGAAAGCATGGCAAAAGCTATTGTGTTCATATTGCTTTTTATTTCAAAGTTAATCCAATTCAATGTTGTACTAAATTATAACTTTATTTTGGTTTTGTTCATGGTCGTGTACAAGATCAATAAGCTTGACTCTCATCCACTTGAATATATTATTGTGTCATTGTGCCTTTGGAAATCCGTTTGTGTCATTTGATTCGCTATCTCCAGCACAAAGAGGTGAGTAAATCTCACATGACATTTTATACTTATGCAATTGTGAAGCGATAACAACTGAATGTGTAGAATTATATATGATGTTATAACTACCTGTAATTATTTATATATGATGTTAAACCTATTAATTTACATGTCATCTCATATGTTACTGTTATATGTTGTTAACTGTTCATTTATATCTGTTTATCACACTGTAAGTTCCCGGTAGATTAGGTTCACTATGGGTTGAAATGATACATACCCAGACGGACTTTAGAATAGGGAAAAATCGTTATGGGCTGAAATGATAGGCCTTAATGGTTTTTATTTATTTTTTTACTTGGGATTGCGGTTTTGAAATGATAGAACCCGGATTTTTCTTTTTAAACTGCAAATTGAAATGATATATATGTGTATCACTTGACCTAGGTTAAAAAACGATATACAGGCCCATGGTTATTTTATAAAGTGTTTTGGATATTTTAAGTATTTTAAAAATATAAATTTATGAAATTTGATTTAAATAGTTTTTGAAATGTTTTGAAATAAAGAAGTTATGATTTAAATTGGATTAATGAAATATAACTTAAGTTTGGAAACTTGGAAAATGATATTTAAGTTATATAAAATGGAAATTTAATTTAATTTGGAAAATGGTAAATATGATAATTTGATTCAAATTTTAATTTAAGTGATTTATTAAAGTATTATTGATTTTTTTCTATGAATTTAAACGGTTAAATAAATGAATGCTTAAATGTGTAATTTTAAAATACAACTTGACTTGGAAATGTGAAATTTAGGTTTAATTAAAGGTTTTAGTTAAATGAAATCAATTGGAAATTTAGTTTAATTTGTGAAAATGGAAATTTAAAAATTTAAGTGTTAATAAATTGCATATGTGAAGGAAAGGAAATTATACACTTGAATTTGTTAAGTAATTTATTGGAAAATGTAATTTATTTATAAGAAACATATGTTAACGGTATGTTAATAAATATTTTTGAATGCTAAAATATGATTTTTATAATATTTAAATGGTTTAAATTGAAGTTTATTATTTCCTGGAAATACACTAAAATCTGAAAAATACTTTTAATAGCGTTCAGAAATGCTATGGTTTCTGTAAATGAACTAAAAACCTAATAAAAAGGCTATTACAGCAGTTCTGAAATGCTGTAGATGCTGAAGTAAACTAAAAGGCTAAATTCTTAATAAATGCCTATTACAACAGTTCTGTAAATGCTGTAGTGGTCTGCTGTCTTTGTTGAAATTAATAAAAACCTTTAATTTGAAACCTGAGCTATTACAACATTTTTGAAAAGGCTGCCTTTGCTGTTTTAAGCTAAAAATTCAACTAAAATGAGATTTAATAGCAGTTTTAAATGTTGTCTTTGCTGAATTAAAATGTTTTCAAATACAACTTATAACAGCTTTTCTAAATGCTGTGTAAGGCTGAAATTTTCAATGTTTATGGTTTTTAACTAAGTAAATGAGCTCAGAATGGTTTGAAACTTTGGAAATTGAATACTTGATTTGAAAGAATAATAACTTCACTTTCAAATGATTTAAATGAATAAATTTAATTGGAAAATAAATCATTTTAAAAGGTGATTTGAAAGGATAATAAATGAATGTTATCTTGAATTTAGAAGGTATTCAAAGTTGAATATTTGGATTTGAACTTATATAATGATTTGAAAATGAAGTTCTAAAAGATATGATATTTTGATATTAAAATGATTTGAAAATGAAGTTCTGAAAGATATGATATTTTGATATTAAAATGATCTAAAAATGAAGTTTTGAAAGGATATGATATTTTAATGTATTAAAATGATTTGAAAGGAAGTTTTGAAAGGATATGATAATTTAATATATTGAAATGGTTGGAAATGACTTGATATTTATTTTGATAAATATTTGAATTTGAAAGATATGGTATGTTAATATATTGAAATGGTTTGGAAATGATTTAATCTTTGTTTTTGATAAAGATTTGGATTGAAATGATATTTTATTTTGAAGTATAAAATATTATTTTAAAGTTATAACCATGGGTTATAATAACGATTGGTTGGCAAAGAGACCGGGATCGGATATGGCATACTCTCTGTCGATACCGAAAATCACTTTGACAACCATGTACGCGGTGGAGATTCCAGAATGAAGTAGGATGGTGGCGACGTTCTGGGTTGTTGTAGAAATGTTACAGGGTTTGCATTTGATTTGGTTTATGTTTGAGAATGGGTTTTTCAAGTTTCAATTCAAGAGAATTTCAGGTTTGATTTAAGCATTTCCTGGTTTTGGAAAAATAGTTTTTACATGGTTTAGTTTCTCTTTTTTTAGAAGTTGAGAAGTTAAAAAAGAAATGGGAAGATGAAGAAGTATGTTTATATAATGAAATTTAGGTTTTATCTTTAAAATTAAAGAAAATAAAAATAAAATCTGACACTTGTTTACAATTGCTAACACTTGTCATAACCTATTATTAATTAACCTACATGTGTTTTTTATAAGCTTTAATAAATCAACACTTGTAATTATTTCATGTTTATTTATTTAAATTGATATTTAAAGCTTTTATATTAATTAATCTAATTAATAAATACATTTGTAAATTAATAAATGCTTTTCTAAAATTTATATAAATAAAATCTTTAAAGAAAAATAGAATATAAACCAATTATAATTTAAATTAGACCATGTATGTAACGACCCAGAATTTTTGATAACTTGAATTTGAATATTTAATTTATTTTTAATATTAATAAGTGGAATTTTTAAGTCGAATAATTTATTTTTCGAATATTGGATTTAATGGGATAATTAAATCGATGATTTAATAGTGAAATTCCAAAAATAATTAAATATTGGGTTAAATATGATTGAAAATGATTTGGAAAATTTTATTTTATCATATTAAAGTTATAGAGATATTTTAGAACTTGTAAAACTAAATTTGGAATTTATTTGTAAAAATCGAATATTTTAATATTTAATTATCGACTGAAAAATAGCTAATTTTTGAACAGTCTCAGAATTGAACGAAACGAGTTCCATTGGATCCGTAATAGTTAGTTATTATCGGATTTCAATTTTCGTAGCAATCGGAGTTGTCGTTTGACCGTGGCAGCTCGAAACGCATCGATATCGTTTTAATTTTAATTCGGCGAGTTAAAATAGCCATTTTTCAAACGGTCTCGGATTTCGACGAAACTAGTTTCATCGGATCCGTAATGTGATATTATTGTAAGATTTCAAATTTCAAGTCAATCGGATATATCGTTTGTCCGGTACAAGCCAAAACGCCTAGAAATCGTTTAAATCGGTTTTAATTTAAATTGATCGTTTAATTCCATATCTCACACATACGATCGAATTGGCTTACGAAACCTGTTCCATTGTGTCCGGAACGCGGAAAAACCTTAGGATCGCCTGTCGGAACGCGTAGATTGGAGTTCATTTGCGTAAACTGTTAGAGAGAGAATTTTATTAATTTAATAATATAATAACTATTATATATATTCAAAATTTTCTCTCTAAACCCTAATCTACTTTCGTGGCCGCCAGTTATGGTATTAATGGCCGAAATGTGCCCATCTTCCCTCTCCAATTTCTTCAAATCCACGCACTGTTTACAGAAACTTCCAACATAGAAATTGAAGAGCACTCAACGAGCTTCACATCCGTACGGTTGAGATGTTGGTTTGTCAACCAGAGGAGGGCGATTTTGGCCGCGTTTGTTCGTCGCTTGCGCACGTTTTTCTAGGTGGTGAGGGGGCCGAGCTTCATGATGCTCCAGCCGAGAGTAGGGGGAAGCACGTGCTATCGAATGGTGACCTCGGATCATCGTCAAAGCAAGTGTGATGGGCTCGGCAATCTAGGGTTTTGGTTCGTGATGGGTTTCAAGTCGCGTGTTTTGACCTGGGAGTTCTTGCGTGAGGGGGGAAGAAGGTGGAGTGCGGCCAGATTTTGATCAAGGGGAAATGGATGGCAGATATGAGATGTGGGTTTTAAAATTTATTAAAAGTTGTAATTAGTCATATTAAAATTAGTATTAACTTCAAAATGTCATAACTTTGCGATGCGAGGTCGGAAAATTATGAAACGAAGTGCATTGGAATTGTATGATCGTGCTCTTTGCGATGGAGCTGGATTGGAAATTTTTGGAGCTAGCGAAAATTTCGGGTATAATTAAACGCGTGTTTAATTATATTCGAAATAAAAGCTGAAACGGAAATAAAACCAAGGTGAGAACTCCTCACTCAATCAAACTGTTTGGTTTAAAATTTTAAATAGTTATTGTTGATTGATGATTGCCGTTTGATTGTGGTAGTAGATATAGTAGGATATATACTATATATAGCAATATATATATATTGGCATATGTATATATTGGATTTGATTTCCCGCCTCGTATAGCGGATGAGACCCTATTGCGCCGCCTATTAAGCGGATATTTTATAAAATCCCATATACCGCGATATTCCACCTTGAAGTGGAATTGGTATTGTGCTAACGTCTGTGGATGCAGGGTAACAGGTTGGAGGGATCCAACTGGATTCCTCACATATTTATTTGTTTATAAATATTGTGTTGATTGTTAACTATCATATCGATATATGATGTTTATTCCCGTGATTGACCATTTGATGCGGTTGCATCATCGGATTCATTTTTAAAAAAGTTAAAAATAACGATTTTGAATTTAAAAGGATTTTTAAGTAATTTTCCAAGTATATGTTTTTATTAAATTTTTGAACTTGATTCATTTTAAATAAATTAAGATTTTAAATATTAAAGTTATAAAACTATGATTTTTATGGAATATAACAAAAAGGAAAATTTTAAAAATAAATAGATTTATAAAATAGTTAAATTGGGTTTTTGGGTAATTTTTATTAATAGTTTATGTAAAAGATTTTATAAATCGATATCTATAAATTTAAAATTTTTGGAATTATAAGACGAGTTATTAAGTGTTAAAATGAAGTATAAAAATGGATTTCATCTAAACTATAGTTTTATAAATTATGAGAGTTATGAAATGAATTGATGTTGAAAATAAAAGTTTATAAGTAATTAACTTATAAAATGGCTTTGGGCATTTAAAAGGGGATTTTTATAGAAATTGTTAATAAAGGAGGTTTTTATAAGTTGAAAACTATTATAAAAGGTGAGAAATCTTATCAGTAATAAGATTAACAATTTGTGAAGTTTTAAAAGGAACGACTTGGTAAATAAATAATATTTTAAGTATTTGACTTATAATACGAACTTTTGGTATAGAAATTGGGTTTATAAATTGAATTGGCTTAATAAAAGAGATTTCTAAACCGAAGTTATTAATAGAAATAGAATTTATAAACGTTGTTTATAAATTTGAAATCAATGTAATTTGGTAAATTGAATTTAGAATTGTTAAAGGGGTTACATTCACTCTTTTAAACGATGAATATATTATTAAGTCAAATGGGCATGTTTTGGGAGAAGAATGTTTTAAAGGGAATTTTAAAACGATTTTAAGATGCTCTAAAATGCATTAAGTATCGAATACTGGGATTTCAACATTCATTGTTGAAATAGGCGTTTTCGAGAAATAAAAGGAAATGAATACGTAGATTTCAACATTCATTGTTGAAATAGGCGTTTTCGAGAAAATGAGGAAATGATGGACTATAACACTGTTGTTATAGTGAATGGTTTCCAAATGGAAATATTTTGTGTAGTATTGGAATGTATGTTTCTATTTTTATTTTGAAACCCTATTCCAGTGATTTTGGGTTGTCGTGACGGTGTTTTACGCAACATTCGTTTTGACCCAAGTAAAAGTGAATAGAAGAATGTTTTCCTTAAAAGAATGAAATATATACTTGGCTATGGTTAAGTATATCGAATATTTTCAAATTATTGAAAATAAATAAAATTTGTGAATCCTTATTATTAAATAAGTATGGGAATGCTTTTCCAATATGAAATGAAATGTTTTTGAGAATTTATCTTTTTGAAGATAAATTGAGATTGAATAACTGAAATCTATTGAAAACGTTAGGTCAGTAGATATTTTGAAATATAAATTCACTATGGAACTTATAAAAGGAAGGGAAATTTGTTTAAAAATAAATATTGATTTATTTTGAAGTATGGAAATGAATTTACGAATTTGGAACGTAAATTTAAAATAAATCGGTAAAGATTTATTCGATGATTCGAAATCTGTTTTCAAAGGGTATAAATGATGTAAAGTGATTTGAAATTGGTTTTCAAAGGGTTGAGGTGTTTAATTTGAAATGGGTTTTCAAATGGGTAAAGTGTGGAAAATTTTATCGTGAAGTGGTTTTGGTAAATCAAATAATTTGGGCAATTATTTGGAAATTGTGTATATATATCTTGTAAAGATATTTTGGGACTTAATAATTTTGGAAAAATTATTTGGAATCTGATGATGTGGCGCATCTTTATTGATAGTTAAATAACCGACTATCAGTATTTACCCTTGGATGGTAATTGTTGTGATTGTTGAAATTGAATGCTACACTTATTTTTAAAAATAAGCGCTCGCTATTCGGTTTAGCCGGGAGAGGACCTTTGTGTCATATATCCCATTCCGAATATGCGATACGTCGTTTGGATTGCATCTGAAGACCGGTGTTGAAGACCGGGTATTTGTGAGAACGATAGGATGACCTATCGATTGTCTCCGCATCGTTAGCTACGATATGGAGATTTCCTTTGTGATGGGAAATTTTATCGGGATTGTGAATACCCGGATTGCAAGGGCTTCTTTGGAAGTGCCTTCGGTTCTGTTCGAACCCGGAACAGACTTGTATGGTTACGTGTCTGACATTACGTTTTGAGAGATAGAGCAGATTTCTTTCAAATACATTTCTGTTGGTGGCGGAGGATTTATTCTCTTAGCTTAACACCCTTCTCTGAGACGTACGAGCTCAGAGGTTATGTAGTTGAAGGTTATCAGCGATATTTCCCAATCTGGTAATGTGGCATGCTGAGTGCTGCTGTGTGATGATCATTGGTTGATCGTTTGGATATGATCATTTGTTTGATCATTTATCTTTGTGATTATTGCTTTGGTCATCTGTGGACCCGAAGCATGGCTTTGTTACACAAAGCGTAGCTTTGTGGACGAGACTTCGTCAGGACCTCACTCCCCGGAAATGGTCGAAACAGGAATATGCGGCAAGGTTATGAGGGTCGCGCCCTTTAGGGTATGTCATTTCCTTCTGGAAAAGGGTGGTATCATGGTATGGAGCCCAGATGCTTACTCATGTTGATACACTATATATATTTCTGTGTGTGGTGTTGTTGCGAGCGCTCGGATAAAGGTCCCAAAGGACCGGGGGATGACATATTCGTGTAGTAGTTACCTAGTTACAGAGGTAACCCGGCCTTGTGTTGGCAGAGATCTAACCGTAACGTTAGTTTCTCGGGACGTCCCGCCAGAGGCGATCCCATGTGGCAGTAGGAAGTTCCTTAGCCTGACCATTTGTTGGAAATCCAATCAAAACAATACGCGCCTTGTACGGTTTTAGTTGTATTACCTGCCATTCACTTATGGTGGTCACCACTGTTTGGATGGTAGCTATAGTAGGCATAGTTCGGAATGTCTATGCTGGCTAGGATTTATATTCTACTTTCGAATTGTTTTCTACACTATGCACTAGTAATAATATCAAAAATGATTTGATTTTCGCGTAGTAAGCATCTTTGACTATCATAAGGAGAAATCTCCTCCAATTCTGCGTTTGCATTGTGTGTGTGGCGGGAGGCCTTATGGTAGTTTCATTTTCCAAAAAGCATTGCGGATTTAAAAATTTAAATTTTCTTGTTGCTTGTTTAAAGATAAACTGTTTTGAGTTCTCACACCAGTCCCATGACTGACCTGGAGTTTATTGTTCCTTTCCTAAACTCTGGGTGCCCACTATTTTCCACACGGGCAGTCTAGAGTTAGGTTATCAGGTTATTCTGGATTCGGGAGTTGCTGTGCAGATGTTGGAGGCGAGCTTGGATAGCGTAGTCTATTATCTATTGTATATAGTATTCTTTCCGCTGTTTTATTGTTGTACACTCTGATGATATGATGTATTGTGATGTATGTATAAAATGTATAGTTCTTTTGTTTTAATGATATTCATTTATCTATTATATGTTGTTCCGCTGCGATTGTGAGATTCTGATATTATTTCCTGTTCTATTGTTTGTTTCTGTTTCTTCTCTCTTTTCTCTCTTCTTCTACCTCTTTCTTCTTCTTAAACCCTAACGGTTCGATTTTTCGGCAACGAAAAATCTCGATCGTTACATTTGGTATCAGAGCATGTGGTTAAGCGACAACCATGGTTCTGTTGGGTATTACTCATTAGAGATAGAGTCAGCAGTACTCTAGAATGAGTGTGAGTGTAATAATAGATATGAGCGCGTATTTGTTAGTGAATATAAAATTGTTTTATATTGTGATGATTGGTTTATTGAGTGGCATATGAACCTTCGTCGGCACAGTCTGTACAACTGGATCGAAGGGGTTTCTAAACACTTGAATAGAACAATTCGACATGATATTGTTTTAAATTGGGTAAATGAAATAATTTTACCTTGATTATATTTTCTATATAAGAAAATAATTTTTTCAAGAATTATTGAAGTGTGTGTATAATTGATTGTTTGATTGTTTGAAATACATATATATATATAAGTTAATTAAAAGTTGTTTGAATAAGTTATATAAAAACAACTATCGTAAAAAGAATAATTGTATAAGCTAATGAATTATAAGTATGGAATTATAATTAAAATGATTTACAATTGTAAAATAATCTTATGTATATAAGAAGTGAAATTTTATAAGTAAGATTTATAAATGTAATTTATAAATAAAGGGAAATTTTGAAAGAATATTTAGCATTGATTTCACTATGGTTACTGGGAAATAATAAGGATGATGACTGCAGCATCATCAGTATCATTTTCGAGTTTCTATGTGATGGATTTGCTACAATAATGAATTTAAAATTGAAGCTTTGTTGTAGTAAACAAATTTGAAATTAAAATTCAACTTGAAATTGTCAAATATAAGTGAAAAAAAGGGGTTTTGAACTTATAATATGAGTTGGAAGTTGAATAATAAGTTGTATAACTTATAGAATGAGAAAATGTAAGTAAAACCAATTATTGAAGTGGTTAAACAATTAAGTTAAGTAAAATGAAATACGAATTTGATTGTTGATATGAATTTGACTTAAGTAAAAGTTAAATAGAATTTACTTTAGAATTGGAAACCGAATTGGATTGATAAGTGGAAACTTAAGTTTATTTGAACAAATTATGTTAAATGGAATAGAGTTTGAAATGAATTAGGAGAATACTTAAGTTGAATAGTGGAAGTAAATGTAAATGAAGTTGAATGGAATATAACTTGAGTAATGTTGAAAGAATTGATGTTGATATCAAAATAAAATGAATAAAGTGAATTAATGAAATCGTTAAATGATGTGAACTTGAGTTATATAAATGAAATTCAATTTTTATATGTAAAAAGAATTGGCAACTGAATTAAAGTATGGATTGAATGTTAATTAATCGAATGTGAATAAGTTGATATGAAATGATGTATGTAAGTGTAAATTCATTTCGAGCTAGTTGAATAATTGAATGAAAATCAGTTGAATGTTAAATCAATTGGAATTAAAACTGTTGAACCAAATTGAATGTAGTGAGAGAAAAACTAATAATTTGGTTTTATTGGATATACATTGGTTGTTATTCGCTTGTTGGTTGATTGTATGTAAATTCATTAAGTGTTAATGAAATTGAATTAGCGCATTTGAAAACTATGTAATTGAATTCAAATTGAAAGTGAAGTAAATAAATTTGAATAAAATTGAATTCGAGTTGATTTGAAAGTGAACCAATGTGAATTTAATTAGTGAATGTAAACTAATGGGAAATGAATGAGAAAGAATATGCAACTTCAATAGTAAACTAAAAATGTATAAGAAGCATATGTTGAAAGGTTTTGTAATTGAATTGGCAAAATGATTTGAATGTTGAAGTTGGAATTGTGTACTACTATTAGCAGGATATACAGGTGTATAATGGAATTGGGATTTGATTTTGAAGTTAAAAAATTGAATTGCTCGACAAAAAGGTACGTATTTCAATTTTAGTATGAGATTTGATGATTTCCTTCTCCAGCCACTTGGCTTTCTCTTTTCTTTTTGATTCTGAGGGGCCGTGGTGCCATTTTGTAGTCGTACCGATCGAGCCGCGCAAAGGAGACGCTGGCGAAATTTTTCGAAAATTAAGGGAGTTAGAAAATTTTTGAGAAAATTTTGAAAGTTTGAAATTTGAATTTAAATTTAAATTTGAATTGTTGAGTAAACAATGTTGTTTGAAACCTATAATTGAAGTTGGAAAGCTAATTGAAATGATAGTAAATCTTTAATAAAAAGATTGGTGTTAGAAGGTTGATAAAACTATTAGTTTTGGAAAAATAATAAACGGATTATGAATTATTCTCCTTAACTTGCAATTTCGAGGACGAAATTCTTTTAAGGGGGGAAGATTGTAACGACCCAGAATTTTTGATAACTTGAATTTGAATATTTAATTTATTTTTAATATTAATAAGTGGAATTTTTAAGTCGAATAATTTATTTTTCGAATATTGGATTTAATGGGATAATTAAATCGATGATTTAATAGTGAAATTCCAAAAATAATTAAATATTGGGTTAAATATGATTGAAAATGATTTGGAAAATTTTATTTTATCATATTAAAGTTATAGAGATATTTTAGAACTTGTAAAACTAAATTTGGAATTTATTTGTAAAAATCGAATATTTTAATATTTAATTATCGACTGAAAAATAGCTAATTTTTGAACAGTCTCAGAATTGAACGAAACGAGTTCCATTGGATCCGTAATAGTTAGTTATTATCGGATTTCAATTTTCGTAGCAATCGGAGTTGTCGTTTGACCGTGGCAGCTCGAAACGCATCGATATCGTTTTAATTTTAATTCGGCGAGTTAAAATAGCCATTTTTCAAACGGTCTCGGATTTCGACGAAACTAGTTTCATCGGATCCGTAATGTGATATTATTGTAAGATTTCAAATTTCAAGTCAATCGGATATATCGTTTGTCCGGTACAAGCCAAAACGCCTAGAAATCGTTTAAATCGGTTTTAATTTAAATTGATCGTTTAATTCCATATCTCACACATACGATCGAATTGGCTTACGAAACCTGTTCCATTGTGTCCGGAACGCGGAAAAACCTTAGGATCGCCTGTCGGAACGCGTAGATTGGAGTTCATTTGCGTAAACTGTTAGAGAGAGAATTTTATTAATTTAATAATATAATAACTATTATATATATTCAAAATTTTCTCTCTAAACCCTAATCTACTTTCGTGGCCGCCAGTTATGGTATTAATGGCCGAAATGTGCCCATCTTCCCTCTCCAATTTCTTCAAATCCACGCACTGTTTACAGAAACTTCCAACATAGAAATTGAAGAGCACTCAACGAGCTTCACATCCGTACGGTTGAGATGTTGGTTTGTCAACCAGAGGAGGGCGATTTTGGCCGCGTTTGTTCGTCGCTTGCGCACGTTTTTCTAGGTGGTGAGGGGGCCGAGCTTCATGATGCTCCAGCCGAGAGTAGGGGGAAGCACGTGCTATCGAATGGTGACCTCGGATCATCGTCAAAGCAAGTGTGATGGGCTCGGCAATCTAGGGTTTTGGTTCGTGATGGGTTTCAAGTCGCGTGTTTTGACCTGGGAGTTCTTGCGTGAGGGGGGAAGAAGGTGGAGTGCGGCCAGATTTTGATCAAGGGGAAATGGATGGCAGATATGAGATGTGGGTTTTAAAATTTATTAAAAGTTGTAATTAGTCATATTAAAATTAGTATTAACTTCAAAATGTCATAACTTTGCGATGCGAGGTCGGAAAATTATGAAACGAAGTGCATTGGAATTGTATGATCGTGCTCTTTGCGATGGAGCTGGATTGGAAATTTTTGGAGCTAGCGAAAATTTCGGGTATAATTAAACGCGTGTTTAATTATATTCGAAATAAAAGCTGAAACGGAAATAAAACCAAGGTGAGAACTCCTCACTCAATCAAACTGTTTGGTTTAAAATTTTAAATAGTTATTGTTGATTGATGATTGCCGTTTGATTGTGGTAGTAGATATAGTAGGATATATACTATATATAGCAATATATATATATTGGCATATGTATATATTGGATTTGATTTCCCGCCTCGTATAGCGGATGAGACCCTATTGCGCCGCCTATTAAGCGGATATTTTATAAAATCCCATATACCGCGATATTCCACCTTGAAGTGGAATTGGTATTGTGCTAACGTCTGTGGATGCAGGGTAACAGGTTGGAGGGATCCAACTGGATTCCTCACATATTTATTTGTTTATAAATATTGTGTTGATTGTTAACTATCATATCGATATATGATGTTTATTCCCGTGATTGACCATTTGATGCGGTTGCATCATCGGATTCATTTTTAAAAAAGTTAAAAATAACGATTTTGAATTTAAAAGGATTTTTAAGTAATTTTCCAAGTATATGTTTTTATTAAATTTTTGAACTTGATTCATTTTAAATAAATTAAGATTTTAAATATTAAAGTTATAAAACTATGATTTTTATGGAATATAACAAAAAGGAAAATTTTAAAAATAAATAGATTTATAAAATAGTTAAATTGGGTTTTTGGGTAATTTTTATTAATAGTTTATGTAAAAGATTTTATAAATCGATATCTATAAATTTAAAATTTTTGGAATTATAAGACGAGTTATTAAGTGTTAAAATGAAGTATAAAAATGGATTTCATCTAAACTATAGTTTTATAAATTATGAGAGTTATGAAATGAATTGATGTTGAAAATAAAAGTTTATAAGTAATTAACTTATAAAATGGCTTTGGGCATTTAAAAGGGGATTTTTATAGAAATTGTTAATAAAGGAGGTTTTTATAAGTTGAAAACTATTATAAAAGGTGAGAAATCTTATCAGTAATAAGATTAACAATTTGTGAAGTTTTAAAAGGAACGACTTGGTAAATAAATAATATTTTAAGTATTTGACTTATAATACGAACTTTTGGTATAGAAATTGGGTTTATAAATTGAATTGGCTTAATAAAAGAGATTTCTAAACCGAAGTTATTAATAGAAATAGAATTTATAAACG